>JASFAX010000056.1:0-2500000 GCA_030737875.1 Allium sativum | reverse complement strand
AAGGAATTTGAACTAGAAAGGAACTAGTAGTATATCTCACAGCACATGGAACAAAATATAATAATAACATAACTTGATATAAAACAGGTGAGACAGTGCATAAGCTGAAAACTAAACCATCATAGAAGCGGAAAATCCAAAATACAGCTTATGTTCCACATCATCATTATTACAACTTTTAAAACTGTCTCCAAAGAAAAATAAGAAAGGTTCATTACTAATGCCCAAAGTAGTGACACAGGGAGATTATATATACATATCATACGTAGAAGCCTCCTGCTTGTCTTCGGTACAGCTACTTGTGCATAATCACCTGACCTGTCTCTAGTCTTCCCGTTTAAGAGCACCCAGAGTAATAAGAAGAGACATAAAACTCTGGGTCAGACAAAATTCTGGTATGAGCGATAAGTAGCAAAATAGAACAACAACAAGTATATTAAACCATACCTGAACCTGGACCTGCAACCAAAGAGTTAGCATAACAAGATGTACAATACTCTAAGGTGACTCTAACAAATGGTGTAAAGATACGAGGGAGGGGGTGTGCATGTCATAGTGATGGAAAGCAATCAAGCATAACAACCATCCTCACATCTCTCACTCGGTGCGTAAAGCATACGATATCCACTGCTTTGACCACCCAAATCCTTGCTATGATCACTCTGCCCCATGGAGTCATGGCGACTCCACTACAATGATCCATTGCCTCTAGTCCTTGCTATGTCCACTCTGCCCCATGTAGTCATGATGACTTCACTGCACTGGCTCATAGCCATGCTACAATCACTCTGCCCCCATGGAGTAATAACTACCCCACTACACTGATTCGTAGCTAACTTTCATCTCTCAGTGGTGAATCAAAGTTATGGACGTCGACAACTCCTTAGCACACGTTCCGCAACAAAGTCCAATTCATGAAGTTAGCTCGTTTATTCCCTTCTGGATCCTGAGTAACAACTCCTCATTTGGACTACCTTTGCATCTCGGGTTTTGGTCATTATCCCATTCGCACTTCAGTTTCCATTCACATTCGCTGTCCAGACTTGGAGATCAGTTCGTGAGTCACCCTGCTTATCGGTTCGTGGCTCTCCCCTGGCATCGGATCGTGGTTCCAACTCCGGGTCGTGATCCTCCTTCCCTGCATTGGCTCATGGTCCTGTCCTCTCCAGCTCGTGACCGGCTCGTGGACTCCATCTAGGTCGTGGTATAGTGGCTCGATTCGTGGAGGAATGGCGGCTCGTGAAAGGTGGTTCGTGGCTCCAAGCACCAGGTCAACTCATGATTCTTGAAGTGGATCGGTTCGTGATGATATAGGCGGCACGTGGTGAGGGGTGTCACGATCGGGTCGGGTTGCATAGATGCTTCACGAACAGGGGTCATGACCAAATTCTACAACTTTCCAGCATGCAATTTACGACATACGACGGAGTTTTCGACCAATCTAACTTTTCTATACAATCACAAATCATTCCAAACGGTCATAGTAACAAGTAGAAACGACCATAAACAACAAAACAACAATTTAACATGTCAATACAGATCAAACATACCCAAAACCCATATTTTCCCTTAATCATGTTTAACCATACGGTTAGCGAAACATGTCCAAATTAACCCAAATTTCTAACAGAGGCTTAAAATAACATTTAAGAATTTCTAAACATTTTCCCGAGAATTTAATAATGTGTGAATTCGCTAATTAATATTAATTACCCCTAATTAACCATAATTAGTGAAAAACAATGCAAATCACTCACCTTAGCTACAAATTAATCTTAGATCTAAACTTTGCTACTGTTATAGGTCGAATTCTAATGCTTAGCAGCAGCTCCGACTCTGATTTGGTGCTATTTCTCCTTGATTTGACGTAGATTAGCTTAATCCTTGATTAGAGAGCGATTTGGGATGAAATTAGAAGGCGGAGGGCATTTTTAGGGTTTCTAAGAGGTAAATGGCGGCTAGAAAACTGAAATGGAATGAAAATCTAACTCATTTCAGCCTCCCCCTAACCCTAATCCCAAAGTGTGTTATGGCCCCATTTGCTAATTACCCTAGTCAGCCCACTTAAGCAGTTTTCACCTTCTAAACCTTGTTTCAGCCATATTGCTAATTACCCTAGTCAGCCCACTTAGGTCCGTTTGGCTAATATGACCACTCTATGGAAATGTAATCATCTGAATCCAATGGAAGTGGTTTCAGGTCAAAACTCCTTACCAATCAAAAGTTATGGCCAAAACAAGATCAGCTAGGGGCAAAACAGTATTTAAAAATCAGCAAAAATCTTGAACATGGGAAATAACCCCAACAGTCGTTCCCCAAAGTTAGACGACCATATGACTTTGTATGAAAAATAAATAAACATTCTATGATCCTCCGATACGTAGAATGTGGGTCGTTACACTCTCCTCCACCCCTCCTTAAGAATCATGAACATGGGAAATAACCCCAACAGTCGTTCCCCAAAGTTAGACGACCATACGACTTCGTATGAAAAAGAAATAAACATTCTACGATCCTTCGATACGTAGAATGTGGGTCGTTACACTCTCCCCCACCCCTCATTAAGAATCCTGAACACGGGAAATAACCCCAACAGTCGTTCCCCAAAGTTAGACGACCATACGACTTCGTATGAAAAAGAAATAAACATTTTACGATCCTTCGATACGTAGAATGTGGGTCGTTACACTCTCCTCCACCCCTCCTTAAGAAATCTCTTCTCCTCTTATCAACATAACTCTTCTGCCTATCTAGGGCAGCCTTCATTCGTTATCGGATAACCTTGATCTTATCTGAGGTTTCTCTTATCACATCTAGCCCAAGCACAAATTTCTCACCGGTTCTAACCAACATGAGTGTCACTGTCTTCCGTACAAAGCTTCAAATGGGACCATACCAATACTGGACTGATAACTATTATTATATCCAAATTCAACCAGATGCAAATGGTCATCCCATGATCCACCAAAATCTAATATGCGAGCTCTTATAAGGTCTTCTAATACTCGATTCACCCTTTCTTTCTGACCGTCGGTTTGAGGATGGTACGCGGTACTGAGATGTAATTCTGATCCGAACGCCTCTTGTAAGCTCTTCCAAAATCCATTAGTAAACAACGGATCTCGGTCACTCACAATGCCTTTGGGTACTCCATGAAATCTCACTATCCACTTCATATACAGTTTTTCTAACTTAGTTGACGTTCTATTCGACTTAATGGGTATATACCTTGCACGCTTGGTCAATCGATCCACAATCACCCAAATGCTATCATGGCCCGATCTAGTCCTTGGATACCCATCACTAAAATCCATTGAGAGTTGTTCCCATTTCCATTCTGGAATTTCTAATGGTTGCAACAAACCACTAGCTTTCTTTTGCTCAGATTTAACTAGCTGGCAGTTCTTGCATTTGGATATAAACTTCCCAATGTCTCTTTTAATCCCTTCCCAGTAGTTGGTCTGCTTCATGTCTCGATACATTTTATTACCACCGGGATGTATAGTCAGTTTTGAATGATGACATTCTCTAAGTACATCATCTCTCAATCCATTTACATTGGGCATAACTAGTCTCCCATTCTTTCTGTGTTGTCCATCCCGATCAAGTCCATACTTGTTCATCTCTGATTGACATTGAAAAGTGTTTATTTTATGACTCTTATGCTTTATCTTTTGTAAATAAATAAATGATACTTTGGGTATTTTTTATGTGTTTTTACAGATTTCAAGCGTTGCCTCCTTCAATTCAAATCAAAGGTCAACTACAAGAAAGAGCTACTTCCTCACATCAAATTCATTTCAATTGCAAAAGAAGTAGTAGGTCACTGGTAAAGGCATAGGAATTGGTGCTGAGAGACCTGAGTTCGAACCCCGTCAAGCTCACTTTTTGCCAAAGAAACGGAGCGCGTTCACACTGGCCCTTTGCTTTGAGGAATATTTGGATTAGTGTTATGTTATATATATACATACACATATTCATGTGTATGTATTTATGATATGCACCAATTAACATTTCAGCAATAGCCATATTCTTATCATGGAATTAAATTCAAATCATTCAATTTCAAGAATTTCTGATTGAATTGCTGCCAAGAAAAGATCCATTGTGAAGATTTTATCCTTTGTTGCCTTTGGAATCTAATAAGCATCCTTGTTTGGAAGAATTAATTATATGCAATCTTTTATCAATCAATTAGCCACATGAGAGAATTGAGAGATATGGAAAATATTTACCATGATATGCTCAGATTTTCTCCAATCAAGCTGAGTCAAGGAAGGAAAGAGATATTCATGAATGAGGAGGCCCATTTATTCATAGACCTAATTATGGTTTTCCCATTCTCATCTATAAATATGTGTTGTAACCATTGTAAAAATCATTCATTCTTCTGTACTCTCTTTTATTCTAAACAAAGTTTTTTTCATTCAGTTTTATTGCTCTTTTCTAACAATTTGTGTTTCTATTCAATTAGTTTTGATAGAACACGAATTGTTATTGTTATTTCTGTTTGCATATTAGAATTAGTCGTTCGATTAGATTCAACGACAATTCTAAGTTTAATTTCTGTTGTCGTAGTTGTTAATTGTTGTTTTCTTTCTAGTTAATTGTCTTTCAGTTTCAGTTGTTAAATTTTGGCGTTGATCTGATTAGATTCAGATCAACAGTAAAATCATTAGCGGTAAAAACATCCTCATAATTCGTCTAACTCGCCCAAGAATAAATAGATAATAATTTTTAATTAAACCTCCCTGTGTTCGACCTGTTTGCTACACACCTGTGCGCTTGCAGAATTTTATTACAAATATCGCTCTTTTCTAAATCATAGACTAGCGTCGATCAATCTCCTCGTCGATACCCATCTCTAACTTGGAGATGATTTCCAATAGATTAGGATCATCCCTCTGACTAGAACTAATCCACTCAATCAAAGTGGGTCTGATCGTCAAACTTGCTAGCGTCTCTAGATCCAATTCGCACTTTTGTCTGAAATCGTACCCTACGATATCCTCTAGTTGCTTCCGTTCTAGAAACATAGCCCCTAAATTGGCATGTCTCCTACTCAATGCATCAACTACTGCATTGCCCTTTCCTGGTGTATATGCAATATCAAAATCATAGGAAGCCAAGAATTGTAACCATCTTTGCTGTCGGAGATTTAGATCCTTCTGAGAGAAAAGATACTTTAATGACTTATGATCGGTAAACAACTCAAATATTTTTCCCAAGAGATAATGTCTCCACATCTTCAATGCGAATACGTTCGCTGCCAATTCCAAATCATGGGTAGGATATCTTTTCTCATGTGGTTTCAGTTGCCGACTTGTATAAGCTACAACCCTACCTCCTTGCATCAATACAACACCTAGTCTGGTACCGCATGCATTGGTATATACTATCCTCTTCATTCCTTTAGGAATGACTAACACTGGCGCACACATCAACTTTTCCTTTAGACTCTTGAATGCATTTTCACACCTTTCGTCCCAAACAAAAGCTTGATTCTTCTTGGTCAACTGAGTTAACGGTGCCGCTATCTTGGAGAATTCTTGGATAAACTTCCGATAATATCTAGCTAATCCCAAGAAACTTCTTACGTCTGTTGCATTCTTGGGCATAGACCAATCTTGTACCGTAGCCACCATCGCAGGATCCATGGCAATACCATTCTCTGAAACAACATGGCCCAAGAATCTCATTTCCCTCCTCCAGAAGTGACACTTAGAGAACTTTTCTTTCAATTGGTGTTTTCTCAACACCTCCATCACTAGTCTTAAATGTTCCTTGTGTTTTTCTTCTTTCCTTGAATAAACAAGTATATCGTCCATGAACATAAGAACAAACTTATTCAGTTGATCCCTGAATACCATATACCTAAGATCCACAAAATATGTTGGTGCATTGGTCAACCCGAATGGCATGACCAACCACTCATAAAATCCAGATGGCGTCCGAAAGGCCATTTTAGCTATACTCTCAGCTTCCACCCTAAGCTGATGAAAACCTGTCGTGAGATCCAACTGGAGAACACTTTCGCGCCACTTAACTGATCAAACAAATCATCAACCTGCGGTAGAGAATATTTATTCTTCTTCGTCACCTTATTCAACTCGCGGTAGTCCACACACAATCGAAGGGAACCATCTGCCTTGGTAGGAAACAAAACTGGTGCTCCCCACTCAGAAACACTTCTTCTGATAAATCCCTTCTTCAAAAGATCGCTCACTTGCACCCAGAGCTCTCGCTGCTCCCTTGGTGCCATATGACGAAGTGGCATCACTATAGGTCTGGCATCTTTCACTAAATCAATACGGAACTCAATCTCTCGATGTGGTGTAAGTTCGGTCACTTCCTCGAAGATATCCGGATACTGGCCAGCAATGGGAACCCATGATAACTCGTCCTACGGGATGTCGAGGGAATTTAGAAAACTAGCCATCGCCTCATTACTAGGTAGGCTGCCAAACACTACGCTCCGCCCATCATCCTCCCTAATAGTCACCGAAAATCCCTCACAGTCTACCACCACCCCATACCTTCGGAGCCAATCGACTCCCAAAATAATGCCAAACCCAGTAAAGCCCAAAACAAAGCAATCACAAGCAAACATACATCCATGACTCGATAAGACCACATTACAACAAATCATACTAAGGCTAGTCGAACCACCAATCCGGTTCGTCACTGTTAAAGGTCTATCGACTATCTCGGGTTCCAATCCCAACCTATCTACCAGGTCACTAGATACGAAGGAACGGGAAGCCCCAGTATTAAACAATACTCGAACAGGAACAACATAAACAGAAAGCATACCTTGAATGATGACATTCTTTCCTTTCTCCGCCGCAGTTGGAGCATTCAATGAAGAAGGAACAACATTAATAACATATGCTTTCAAAATCTGTTTCTCTTTAAGGGGTTGCGGCAATTTATCCTTGTGACGTCCTACTTGGCCGCAGTTGAAGCACTTCCTGTCTTCTGGCTTCGCTCGAAATTCTTTAGCATAGTGGCCCTTCTTGCCACAGCTAAAGCACTCAACATCTTTCTTACTCTTCTTCTGACCATCTTTAGTCTGATTCCTTTTGTTCGGAGAATTATTTTTGTCTCCACTGCTTGCTTGTGGTTTTGGCCCCTCCGCAGATGCAATAGCGACTTTAGTCTTGGGATTAGGAGAAAGGCTCTCTGACCTCAATGCTTTCCCAACAATCAATTCAAAAGTCTCATTAATATGGTTGATAAGCCTTTCCCCCAAGTACTGATCTAAGCCTGTTATGAATTTCTCATTTTTCTTCTCCGGAGTGTCAGTAAGGGACAATCCATACTTCGATAAAGTATCGAACTCAGTAATATACTCTGAGACTGCCCTACCATTCTGCTTAAGCTCCAAGAACTTCCTAAAAAATTGTGATTTCTGAGCAGTTGGGATGAACTTATCACTGAATCGGGCCTTAAACTGATCCCAAGTAACTTGATCCTCAGGGGTAGCTGCATTAATAGCATTCCACCAATTCATAGCCCGTCCTTGCAGTTGACGGGATGTTAGCTTCCTCTTCATCGCATTCTGGATACCCAAGTCTTTGAAGATATGCTCACATCTATCCAACCAATCCTGAACTTCTATTGCCGATTCCGTTCCATGGAACGGCTTCCCACTAAGACCAGTGTAGTCTTTACTGAGCTTGGCGAAATCCGCCCTAGGTGCATGCACCGCTGCACCACCACCATTTGCAGCATTAGGAGCTGCCCTATGAACATCTCTAAGCATCTCTCCTATGAAGTCAGTGAACATCATCCTCATATCAGGAGCATTCCCATTATTAGCTCCTCTACCAGTACCCCTCGTATGTCGGCTCGTCGTTCGATCTGTAAGGAGAAACGATTAACCATCTCTTCAGTGGTGCCAGTGCAGTGTAACTCGATCCTTAAATATACTGGTAGTATATATGTATATATATAGCTTTTGAAAACCAAAATATCACAAATACGCGCTCTCATATACATACTATCTCTCCCTGGAGTCTTTCCCTAGGTTAACTACGCAACCTAGTGCTCCGATACTAAGCGTGACGGCCCGCCTCGCACCAGCCGACATTTCCTATGAAAGTGCGTTATGTCAATGCCCGACTAGCATGGGACGGTCGCCAAAGAAAGGAAAAGAAAGGAATTTAAACTAGCAAGGAACCGGTAGTATATCTCACAACACATGGAACAAAATATAATAATAACATAACTTGATATAAAACCGGTGAGAAAGTGCATAAGCTGAAAACTAAACCATCATAAGAGCGGAAAATCCAAAATACAGCTTATGTTCCACATCATCATTATTACAACTTTTAAAACTGTCTCCAAAGAAAAATAAGAAAGGTTCACTACTAATTCCCAAAATAATGATCTGCAGCGACACATGGAGGTTATATATATATATATATATATATATATATATATCATACGTAGAAGCCTCCTACTCGTCTCCGGTATAGCTACTCATGCATAATCACCTGACCTGTCTCTAGTCTTCCCGTTTAAGAGCACCCAGAGTAATAAGAAGAGACATATAACTCTGGGTCATACAAAAGTCTAGTATGAGCGATAAGCAGCAAAACAGAACAATCATAGGTATACTAAACCATACCTGAACCTGGACCTGCAACCAAAGAGTTAGCACAATAAAATGTACAATACTCTAAGGTAACACTAACATATGGTGTAAAGATACGGGGGAGGGGGTGTGCATGTCATAGTGATGGAAAACAATCAATAATAACAACCATCCTCACATCTCTCACTTAGTGTGTAAAGCATACGATATCCACTGCTTTGACCACCCAAATCCTTGGTATGATCACTCTGCCCCATGGAGTCATGGCGACTCCACTGTACTGATCCATAGCCACTAGTCCTTGCTATGTCCACTCTGCCCTATGAAGTCCTGACGACTTCACTGCACTGGCTCATAGCCATGCTACGACCACTCTGCCCCATAGATTAATAAATACCCCACTACACTTATTCGTAGCCTAACTTTCATCTCTCGGAGGTAAATCAAAGTTATGGACATCGACAACTCCTTAGCACACGTCCCATAGCAATGTCCAATTCATGAAGTCAGCTCGTTGGTTCCCATCTGAATCCTGAGTAACAACTCCTCATTTGGACTACCTTTGCATCTCGGGTTTTGGTCATTATTCCGTTTGCACTTCAGTTTCCATTCAGTTCATTTGCTGTCCAGACTTGGAGATCGGTTCGTGATTCACCCTAGTCATCGGTTCATGGCTCTCCCCTGGCATCGGATCGTGGTTCCAACTCCAGGTCGTGATCCTCCTTCCTTGCATTGGTTCATGGTCCTGTCCTCTCCAGCTCGTAACCGGCTCGTGGACTCCATCTGGGTCATGATATAGTGGCTCGATTCATTGAGGACATGGCGGCTCATGAAAGGTGGTTCGTGGCTCCAAGCACCAGGTCAACTCATGATTGTCGAAGTGGATCGATTCGTGATGATACAGGCGGCTCGTGGTGACGGGTGTCATGATCGGGTCGGGTCGCATAGGTGCTTCACGAACAGGGGTCCTGACCAAATTCTGCAACTTTTCCAACTAGCAATTTTTGCTATACGACAGCGTTTTCTACTAATCTTACTTTTCTATGAAATCACAAATCATTCCAAACGGTCACAACAACATGTAGAAACGACCATAAACACCAAAAAAACAATTTAACATGTCAACACGGATCAAACATACTCAAAACCCATATTTTCCCCTTAATCATGTTTAACCATATGATTAGCAAAACATGTCCAAATTAACCCAAATTTCTAAAAGAGGCTTAAAATAATATTTAAGAATTTCTAAACATTTTTCCATAATTGAATAACGTATGAATTCGCTAATTAACACTAATTACCCCTAATTAATAGTAATTAGTGAAAAACAATGCAAATCACTACCTTAGCAACAAATTAATCTTAGATCTGAACTATGCTACTGTTATAGCTCAAATTCTAATGCTTAGCCGCAACTCAGACTCTGATTTGGTGCTATTTCTCCTTGATTTGACGTAGATTAGCTTAATCCTTGATTAGAGAGCGATTTGGGATGAAATTAGAAGGTGGAGCCATTGTTACGGTTTCTAAGAGGTAAATGGCGGCTAGAAAACTGAAATAGAATGAAAACCTAACTCATTTCAGCCTCCCCATAACCCTAATCTCGAAATGGGTTATGGGCCTATTTGCTAATTACCCTAATCAGCCTACTAAGCAGTTTTTCACCTTCTAAATATGGTTTCAGCCATATCTACCAAACGATAAGTCCGTTTGGCTAAAGTGACCACTCTACGGATATGTAAACCATCGTCTGAATCCAATGGAAGAGGTTTCATGTCAAAACTCCTTACCAATCAAAAGTTATGGCCGAAACAAGATCAGCTAAGGGCAAAACGGTCATTTAAAAATCGGCAAAAATCATGAACATGGGAAGTGACCCCAATATTCGTTCCCCAAAGTTACATGACCATACGACTTCATATGAACGAGAAATAAATATTCTACAATCCTTCGATATGTAGAATGTGGGTCGTTACAAAGAATATTTGCACATGGAACCCACCGGGGAGGACATTTAGTATTTTTTCAGTTTAAGGAGAACATCTAGCAGATCGCCTTCCCAATGGTTCCTGGGTGCGACATCGACCACCGAATTCTTCGTTGGGAATTGGCTCAGGCCGTCTCTGTTCAAACAGGAATCGTTGTTTATGCGCTGCCCTCCCGGATTTGCGTGGAAGTGGATAGAAGGGAGTAAGTACTTTCGAACTTTGCTTCCTATTGTAAAGTTCTTGGAGCCCGTCTCTAATTATTGTTCGTTCTAGACTGTGGTAGGGAATCCAGAAGCATCCACTAGTGAAGAGTACAAGCAACACCTTAATGCCTTATGGGAAAATCCCCAAGAGTCTCGCAAAACTGATACTGTGACAAGCCAATAGCGCCTTCGCCGTGCCGGGTTGCTTCTGGATGATCGGGCTATTATTAGGCATGTAGTTGCGAGCAGCATACCGAGAGGGAAGGTGATGGGAGATCCCAGGCCTCTGGTTTGAAAAGGAAGGTGCCTTCTCCTGGGCCAAGGCCCAAAAAGTCTGTCAAATTCCAAGGAGACGCGCGCGGAGACAAGGCCGGTGGCGTGGAGATAGTCACCCGGGACGAGGGTTCGCCGGATGCTTCCGTTCCGGCTTGGATGGAAGGGGCGGAAGAAGCGTCAGTCGATATCTAGTCCTCTGTGACTTCTCTGGAAGATACCGCCCCACTTGAGGCAGTGGACCAGTTAGATGGTTTGAATAAAGTTGTTATGGACTTGTCTCCATGGCCGGATACGACAAGTATGGAAGAACTAGCTCTTGCTGCGAAGGACTCAATCCCTTCGAGCGGATTACAATCTGGTCTGTTGAGAGAACACTTAGGGCATACACACATTAACACCGCATGGCACAGTGACTTATCGGAATGTGCGATTCGCCTGACTTTTATTTGTTCCTTTGATAGGTGATATGGCCAGAGGGCGTGAAGGACCAGGTTATGGACATGGAGGCCGCCAATGCCCAAGGGATCCTTACTTCGAGGGCTTTAGGTGAGGGACCAGATTGTATGGCACTCCATCCCCACCGAGTCGTGGTGGTGAACACCCCGGTGAGGATCGCTCTCGACGATCTCCAGCCCCACCTCCTCATCCTCAGATAAAGGTGTCCGAAGGAGAATCTAGACTTAGCTTAGGGGGCTCTCGGCGTCTTCCTTTGACTGCTCCTTTACATACAGTGACCTTGGCTCCGGCTCCAACTGCCAAAGGGAGGGAGCCGCCACTCGACCAACCAAGGCTGGAGAGGATATCGCAGTGGGGAGGCAAGATCTTGTAGAGCCTAAGGGGTGAGAGATTTCTTTGGATGAAAAGAAAACGCTACTAAGGAGAAACTTTCCTCAACATTACTTTGATGAGTTAAAGTTTGTCCCTGATCTCCACCCTTCTTTTGTCAAGGAATCCAGGGATGTCTGGATGTGCATGAGGGTTGAATATCACCAGGCCGACTAACGTCTGAGGTACTCCCACCAAATCTTAGAATTGATTAGGAAGAAAAACCTGGAGCTCATGAACTAGAGGTTGGTTGTTGACGCTGAATGTACTACCGTCCAAAACTTGAACACAGAAATAGGTGAGACCTCCTTTCTTGTATTGGGGAATTTTCATTACTTGCCCCTGTATCTTTGAATACTAAATCATGGGTCTCGTTGTTTTTAGCTGAGATGAGGCAAGGGTATGAAGCACATAAGAGGGAGCCCGACCACTCCCGCTTTGTTTACACGGAAACCATAGCTGATCTAACCACTGAGAACATGGCCCTAAAGAAGGCAAAGGTTGAGATGGATAAGGTCTGTGCCGATCTAGAACGGGATAATGCAAGGGTCACCCAGCTCCAGAATGATAATGCTTCTTTGAGAGCGGAGAATGACTACCTAAAGAAACAGCTTGAGGAGACGAGGAAGGCGAAGGAAGATGCGGAGGCCAGCAAACGGGATGTGCTGAACACAATGGATGGCCTGAAAGCCGAACACCGATGGGAGGTGGAGCAATTGAGGGAGCAACTGGAGGATACAGAATTCCAGGTAGAATTGTTTGTAGTGGAAAATATCAAGGATATGTTTGTTAAGGTCTTGAGACTTTGTGGACTCTCGTGGGTTGACGACTATGCCCGTGAACAAGCCCGGACCTGGGAGAGGTTGATTCCGTATGAAGCTTATTTGTGCCAAGTGGATGTGAGTATTTTGAATGAGCGCCAACTTATGGTTGATCTCCTGGCAGCCGAGGAGCGTGCAAAGTTGGAGGAAGGAAGAAAGTTGCTGCTAGAGGATGTTGAGAGGGAGAGGCTGGTGAAGCTTGCTACTGAAAAGGGGAAATCTGTCCTAACTAAGAGCGTGGTGGTAGCTGAGACCTTCACAGAGTGAAGCTCTTACCGGCCGTTGGCCCCTGGACCTGTTACGACAATTGATCTTGCAACCTCGGGTCGGGTTTCAACTAAGTACGACCCTGATCATCCAAAGCAAGGAGAGACCAGATTCACCTTACCTGCTATGGCAAGCACCCATCCCCCACTATCTACACCATCTTTGACTAGAGGTAAATTCCATTTTCCATGCATCCCTGAGGATAACATAATTACCGAATTTGCGGACTAAAAGGTTGTGTTTTTACTGTGCAGCCCTTCATGGAATGACCATGACATCATACCCGGCCCTTGTGATACCACAAGCGACCGAATCTGGTCCAAGACCCACGAGGTGCAATTTGGAGAAGACGACAATCAGCTGGACACCTGCTCCGATATAAGGTTAACTCCCAGCATGTTTGAGAGCCTTGTGGAGGAAGGAGAGGTGGTTGACGGGCAGAGTTCTCGTGCCAGAGGCCCGGTGGAAGCCGATGTGCGTTCGATGGGGATACGGTGGAGGCTCAACAAGCCAAGATGGTGACTAAGAGAGAGGAAGTGGAGGAGATGCGGATGCAGGACAAGTCTGCCAGGCAGGAGGTCCTAATGAAGACCAAGCGGGATGCTTAGGTGAGAGTCGTTGAAACGGTCGCACGAAGGAGGGTTGATGAGGAGACAAAGAAGAAGAGGGCTGCTGATGAGGCCTAGAAGAAAAGGGAGGATGAGGAAGCCCAACAGAGGGCTACCAAGTCCCTCGAGAAAACCAAGGCTGGTGCTGTCACGTCGCATAAGTCTCAGAAGCTTGCAGAGCGACGGGCTGCTAGAGAGGCCAAGGAATGAGTTGAGCGAGAGGGCAAGGAGATACCGGAGAAGTGTGGCGATGTAGTAGGACTTGCTGGTGGAAGTTCCCCCGTGCCTATGCTACATACCGCCCTTGTTGATATCACCGAGATCTCTAGAGGTGAGGGTGCGGACGAGAAACGTCTTTCGGTTTCTCACGAATCGACTACTTCTTAGAAAGGCCGAGGAAGCAGAAGCGGGTCAGGAAAGAAGAGGCCTGGTGGGAAGGATGAACAGTCGAGCGTTGAATCTACAAAAAAGTTCAAGCACAAGAGGAAGAAACATGATTAGTGTTAGCAACCTAAGTAGGAGTTACCATTCATTTTGGTAGTGTAGGTCGATAGTTTAAGCAAGTACAGCCCTCGCTTTTGATTTTTCAAGACATGGTGTGGTTTTCATGTACACCATGCCAATAGAAAGAAAGATGTTAAGACACATAGTTTGTATTAATGTGTGTGTGTAGAAATGAAATATGAATTAGTAAATATCACAATTTGTGTTAAGTGTTCGAATGTTCTTCTCATGTTTTCTAGCGTCCTGTACTTGCATAAGCATATTTATCATTAGACTTAACAAAAAAGCGATTGTGTACCGCGCTCTGGGTCGATTATTCCAAAGGGGTGTAAAAGAGCGCAGGCTTCTAGTAAGTTTCCCTCAGCTCTGGAAACCCGTAGTTTGCATAGCCAGGCTGAGCGCCTGCTATTTTGGGTTGCTCGGGGTTTGTCCCAAGTGTAGAGAAGGCGTAAGACGTCGCGTTGCGTGGTCCGTCCGGTGTGTGGCTCTCTCGTCGTTCATCGGGTTGAGGCGAGCCGCAGGCCACAACACAAAATAAGCAAATTTGAAACACATGGATTTTTTTACTTGAAACCCTTTTTTTCAGTTTCTACACTTAAAATGGTCATATAGTGTTTCTATGTCTACTAAAGTGTTTCCGTTATTTCATAAATATATATATATATATATATATATATATATATATATATATATATATATATATATCAGGAAAATACCTTGAAGGACAAAATGAACAATGGTTTATTCCATAAGGAAAAGATGCTAAAATTTTGTTCATAAGGACAAATTTTAGTGTAAAGGGATGAATTATAGTGGATCCCTGAATTCCACCCTTTACACTAAAATTTGTCCTTATTATATTAAATTTTACCCTCTTGTCCTTATGGAACAACTTTTTTTTCTCATTCTGTCATTGAGATTAAAAACCCATATATATACATATATATATGTATATACATATATATGTATATACATATATACATATATACATGTATATACATATATACATATATACATGTATATATATACATAATGGTTTATTCCATAAGGAAAAGATGCTAAAATTTTGTTCATAAGGACAAATTTTAGTGTAAAGGGATGAATTATAGTGGATCCCTGAATTCCACCCTTTACACTAAAATTTGTCCTTATTATATTAAATTTTACCCTCTTGTCCTTATGGAACAACTTTTTTTTCTCATTCTGTCATTGAGATTAAAAACCCATATATATACATGTATATACATATATACATATATACATGTATATACATCTATACATATATACATGTATATACATCTATACATATATACATGTATATACATCTATATATATATATATACATGTATATACATCTATACATATATACATGTATATACATCTATACATATATACATGTATATACATCTATACATATATACATGTATATATATGTATATATACATGTATATATACATATATATATATATATATATATATATATATATACATAATTTTGCATGCAAAAAATTAAAATCCTTTCCAGCTTCTCTATGAAACTACAGTTTTCTCTTCTCTGCTCGTGTTTCATAAATTAGGCCGCATTCCTTCTCATTTTCCCCCTTCTTCATGCGATTCCTTCAGATCTTCCATTCCAGACTCGTCGATTTCCTTTTTCCTTCGAAGGTAATCCTCGGTTAATAGTCAAAGATGAATAGTGCATAATTCTCAATCTTATATTGTTATGTTTTTTCAAGTAATTGGTGAAAATCCGTCCTAATCTCTTTGTTTAACTAGCGAAATCCAAAAATCAGAAGATCCAAATCGAAAGCCAGTTAGTTCGCCCAAATATTCGGCTTTCACCAAGTAAAATCGAAATCTCAATCATCGGTTTGAGGTATGTTGTTTAGGAATTTGAATTCAGGAATGGAAGCAGGTTTGATAGTTGTGGATTGATTGATGAATTGTGGTGGCGATTCTGTTTTTGACTGAAATTCTCACTTGTATCTTAATGATTATTTACACCTGTATCTTAATGATGAACGTTGATTTGTTTTTTTGGTGAATAGTGCTCTTCTACAGCTTCAAAGCATGCCAATGTAAAAGTTGATTCTCTTCCGTGAACATAGGATGTCTTCCTTGTGTAATTGGTTTTCAAAAGGATTTAAATGTACAATGAGTTATGAAAAATGACGTAAGTGAAGGATACATTCTCACTTGTATGTATCTGAATATAATAAAATTTGCAGGATAAAGAAGAATGAAGGGAAGGAGATGAGATAGATAGTGTAAGTAGTTTGCTAAGGCAAAATTTGTGATAACAAAGGCCAAAATGATTTGCTCTCTTTCTTTAGGATTAGGAGAAGAAACGGTGATTGTGTCTTTAGTTCTTTTAACGCCTATGGTTTTTTCAGTTCCGAAGGATTCAGAGAAGAAACGTTGAAAATTTTGTTTCCTTGTATTATTTAATTTTAAACCATTTGGTTTTTATTAGATATTGTAATAATTATGCAGGAAATGGAGAACATAATATTTTGGTGTATATTAATATACTTTCTGAGCGCCACTATTTTTTGTTGTAGGTTTAGATAACTGAAATCATGAAATGATCCTTAGCCATAATTTTAAGGTAAACATTTACTGCTTGATCATAATACTTTTGTCTAAGTAAAAGTTTAAGACAAAAAAATGATGCAAGTATCACTCATTCTTTTTAGTTTTGCATCTGGGCATAACCTCCTCAGCAATGATGGCACTGATATTGCTGAGGTGGAATATTCGTATTATTAATATAAACACATTTTTCATTGTAGCTACGTGGAATACTTAGTTCATGTCTTCTTATGATAAAAACTGCAGTGGTGTTTCATTCAAAGGATCTTGCTGATTTATCCACCACGAATGTAAGCTCCTACCTCCATAAACAACGAGTTTTATTTGGTTAGAAAATTATTAAACCTGCAGGGGTGTTTCATTTGATTTCGTTTCGCGCATGATTCAGTATGGAACTATCTATAACTAACGTTTCTCTGATTTTAATGGAATAGCCAACTTACTATCATTTTTTCTTAAACAATAGGGAGCTTGAGGATGCCATCCACTCAGCAATTTTGACTCAAGGACGGGTTTTCCTTTAACCTATATTTATTTATTGATGAAAGCAAAAATGATAGTGGCATCTTGTGTTGTAAGCAACATAAAGTACATACTTCTGGATTTATAGTATAGCTTTTTACAACATGTATAAACTATAACAATTGAGTTGCAGTTAAACATGATTGCTGTCTTTTGTAATATTTTTTAATATTCCTTGTAGGTTTGAAGGACAAATTTCATAGAAGAATACAGAAATTGGAATTATCAGCACTAACAGGAAATTCAAATATGCTATTTAACCTTTTGGAGGAGTCCTTTATTTCTCATTATTTGTGGAGACTAAACCAGTTAGTACAAAAATTGATGTAGAAAAGTGCATAATATATTCCCTCTGTCAACATAGGAATAGTTGATTGATTTTTTTTTCTATTTACATTAAATTGATATTGCTGTCTTTTGTAATAGTTGACTGATTTCAACCGGACCATATATATGATACATTAAATTGAAATAATGCTTAATTTTTTTTTATATATTTTTTTTTGGTATGGAAATTGCAGATAGAACATTTCTAATAAGTTACTAGCTTTCCAAGTCTATTTGAGAAATTA
Source organism: Allium sativum (assembly GCA_030737875.1). Taxonomy (NCBI): domain Eukaryota; kingdom Viridiplantae; phylum Streptophyta; class Magnoliopsida; order Asparagales; family Amaryllidaceae; genus Allium; species Allium sativum. Next base: position 2,482,217 of record JASFAX010000056.1, on the reverse strand, counting down.
CTATTAAAAATAGTTATTTTTAATATGATCCATGTATATGGTCCGGTTAATATGATCCATTTATATGGTCTGGTTGAAAAATTTCTAATGGTCATTTTTAATAGTTACAACACCAGAAATTTGAATGACATTTTGAATTTATATGTGGTCTGGGTGGAGAAACCAGAAAAAGAGGGGAGCTGTATCAGCTATAGATGTTGAATGTCAAAGAAATGAGAAAAGAAAATGGATCCATTTATTTGAAGTAACAACCTTAATTGAACCCACATGCAGGTTGTCTTTAACTTTGGGTTTGTTCACAAAATTGCTGCTACTGTGTTCCTGATCCTGAGCATAGGTTGCGAGCTATGTCCAGTAGCTCCTGATCCTGAGCAACTACTGTTCCAGAAGGATTTATTTTATAAGGGAAGCCTGATATATTCCTTATTTCAACTAATGTCGACTCTTGACTTATATTGCATTACCATATGCTAAGCTTCTATGTTCTTAAGATTTAAACCTTTCTTGTTTGAGAGACGAATACAATGTTATTTCTGTCATTTGTTACTATGACAGATAAACAACATAGATATACAATGTTTAGTTTTGCTTACTTTACACAAGTGACCAGTTCGTGGAGGAAGATGGAAGCTATTAGTCTAGCAAGATCTATCCCAGGACATGGTCTTTGACTGCCTCCAAATGGAGTAAAGCTACTTGAAGTAGTTTCATCCTTATCCTGTCAATTTCAGACTATACATTGAGGTAAGGATTGACTGTTATTGTCTTTCTAGGAAAAATAATCACAACTCTCACGCATCACAAGAAATCAATCCATGCCTTGGCATTGCATCAAACAGAGTAAAATAGTTCTTTATCATTTAGCCTTTTTAATATTCTTTCCTGCTAATACCACATTTTATAACTTATGCTTTTGACAATTTCATTTATGCAGGAAGACCTTTTCTTCAACATCAGCTATCACTATAAAGAAATTTAATCTTCTGAATATATACAATTAATGCATCACACATCATCACGTTCTCCATACATTCAAATAGTCCCCCAATAGGCCCTCCTACATCTTCTATAAAGGGAAACAAAAGTCATGGACATTTCCAACTTATTCCTTAACATTGGTATATTTAATTTCCAATCTCAGAAGTCCTCAATAGCTCCTCTTTCATCTCCATAATCGACCTTCTTTCTTCAAACTTAAACATCGTCAGTGCCAAACTCTATCTACGATAACGTGGGCGCTTCTTCGAAATTTAGAAGTATCTGTATATTCTGCTCAGCGGCTCTGGAAAGAAAGCTAGCTACCAGGAAGCTGCTATCGAGCTTGGCAATGAATTGGTCCTAATAACACAACATCAAAAGTTCACTTTTTTTTATTCCTTTTACATGCTGCTTCCTTATTTCTAGAGATACCCAAATGATTTTTATTGCAAAAAAGTTTTGATTTTTATGTTTGATCATCTCACCCTAAAATTTGTTGGGTTTTCACAGAAGTGTATTGTTTGAGATTCTCATGTAAAGGATTTAAATATCCAACATCCAAAAATATAATACGGAAATTAATGAATGTTATTTTTTGGATATGCAGGTGCGTAAAAAGGTAAATTTGGTATATGGGGGTGGGGGGGGGGGGGGGGTGGAAGAATAGGGTTAATGGGACTTGTTTCTCAAGTTGTTCTTGATGGAGGCTGCCATGTTTCAGGGTATATTCTGATTTAACATATTTCCCATGCGAAAAATTGATTGAAGTTTACTAGAATTTTTAGTTTATTAGCATTTATATATGTGTACTTCTTTTATGGCATTTGGATTGCTGTGGAACCATGCATTTTTAGTTTATTAGCTGCAGGATGTTCAAATTGTTTGATGTATGTGATTTATATTTATGCACACGGTTTCTTTCCAAAAAACCAAAACTTGATCTGAATTTAATGCAATGACAGAAGTAAGAAAAAATATATGTAACATATTATACATTTTTGTTTCTGAATTTATCATGTATAGCAAGACTTCAGGATGCTTCAGGGACAACTTGGCACCGCCTTAGATTGAGGTAATGCTGCTGCAGCTAGTTTTGTTAATGATGATTTTTTTTTTCATATCATGCAATTCAAATTAACTAGAATAAATGCAAGAGAAATATGAGTACCTTGATTGTCTGAATGTTTTTTCTACATTTAATGTTGATATTATATTTTGACGTAGTTGATATTTCGAACAACAAGAACAAAAGGCTACGGGTTTCGTTTCAAAATCAACACTTGTTGACGTTAATGAAAAAATCCACGTTCATTGACATTAATGAAACGTACTTAAGAATATGTATGATGTTTAGATATTTAAACTAATGTGTAGTAAGTTGGCTACGCATTATACTTGCCCAGCAACATTATCATTGTTTTGCAGGCATAGTAGGTACATGGTCTATACTATACTAATTGGACATTTTTTACTGAATTTTTTAAACTCCAAAGTCAATCATTTTTTTACTTATTTTTATACACCTGCGAATTAATCACTAAATGGTTGTATATTGATTTTAAAATAATACTTGGGCATATGATGGTGCATTGCTATTACTAATTATTATTGTTCTTTGTTCATAGAGGATTGATTAAGTGTTTGACCAAATTCCTTTTTAATATTTCTTATGCAGAGTCATGCCCAAATCTTTAATGCCAAAAGAGGTTAGTTCAAACCGGAAAGCTGTCTTCAGAATACTTAACTTGTGTATTAGTGCTAGTGTTAGACTTAACCATAATAGGATGCTATTGTTTGACTAAATACTGTTGCGTAAGTCCATATGTTGTACCACATGTTCCTGCATATGACTTCTATAAGTAAGTCCATATGTTGTACTAATGGGGGACAATTTCATTTATGCAGGAAGACTTTTATGCCTTCATCACAGGTATAGAATATATTTAATTAATCACTACCATGTAATTAAAGAACATGACAAGACTATATTGTCATTTTGATAAAGATAACACTATCACTGGCTCTGCTTGGTTCACTGGTTCTTCGTAATGCAGGGGTTGTCCATAAGCTGAGGCGGGCTGGAGCTATCGTATTGGGCAAAGCCAGTATGAGTGGGTGGGCTAATTTCAGGTCTATAATTGTTGCCGCTAATGGAAGGAGCGCTCGAGGTGGCCAGGGTAATGTATATCCTTGTACATATAAAATGCCACTGCCAAATTAGACAATAATGTTAATTAAGAGAAAAATATACGTGTAGAACCCTAATGTGCTGTATGCGGACCCATGTGGAGGCAGCGGGTCTGCTATTGTAGTTGCAACGAACATGGCTGTGGTTGTGTTAGGCACCGAGACATCTGGTTCAATCATTTGCCCTGCTTCTGCTGATTCAGTCTTTGGAATCAAACCAACGGTTGGGACTACTAGCAGATCTGGAGTGATTACAATCAGCCCCAGGCCGAGGCATGACAAAGTCGGGTAATGAATCCAAATTTAAATAATTTCAAGAAGATATAGAGCATAGTATACTGCAAGTACTTTTCATGATATCATGTATAGACCAATTGTTAGAACATTTAGAGATGTAGTGGCAGTTTTGGAAGTAGTGGCTGGCTTTGATGAGAGAGATGTAGAAGCAGAAGCTACGCAAGCAGCAATCTAAGTACATATTGAAAGGTCGTCACATGCAGTTCCTTAATGTATCCGTAATGCAGGGTAAAAGAGTTGGGATACCAGGGAAAGGGCTCTTTGAACTTGCTCAAGAAACAGTTTGAAATGCAACTTCTGAACTATACTTTGGAAATAATGAGGTAGGCGCATTAAATCAGTCATCTTCTTGTTTAAATTTTACTTGAAGACTTTGAAGGAAACATGTAAAGTGCTTGCATGACCTGCTATGCTCAGGATAGCACCTTGACATGTACCTGTCGGAATTGCTCCTCTGTCCTGTGAAATCTCTATTCGATGACGTCAACTTCAACGAGAAGCACACTGTCGAGTTAAACCAAGATCATGGGATAATTGTTATGATTCCTTATTTGTACATGTCAATTATTTTGTATGTTTTGTGAAGGAAAAAAATGTCAGAAATGGGGAAATCAATATTCCTTGTTTCTGAAAACACAAGTGGAATAGGTCCACCAGAGCAAAGTGCAATCGAGAAAATGATGCATAAGTAATACCAAATGCAATTGCTTTTGTAATTTTAGCTCTTGAAGGTTATCCAGGAATCAGCGTACACTCTGAAAGCAGTACCTCCCTTAGTGCTATGTGGTATAAAAATCTTGACTTTTCTTATTTGTTTTCTTCAATCCTTTGCAGACTGTTAAAGTAGTACATGGACTTCAATCCAATGTGTAACGGGTTTAATACCGAGTCAATTGCATATACGATGATATATGGATTCGGTCAAATATAAGCATTACATTTAGAGTTTTGGTTTCATCATATCTTTTATTAAGATAAATATCATCATTCTTTAGTTGTAAATGTAAAATGTTCCATTTTGATGTTCATTTGCATTGATTGTGTAAACAAGTTACTCAATTCTTACATTGTCTAATATTCTAGCAAGGCATGATTTTTTTTCATTTGTGCATATATGAATTTCAATATGACAATATGATGAATCAAGGGGTATAGAAAGTGTTTAGGAGAAAACTTGGTTATCTTTATTATTATTATTATACTGTTAACCTTGTACTTGTTACGTAACTTGGACTTGTGCTATATTTGTTTATTTTGTTTCTCTAAAGATATGATTAATCTTTATTTTATAGTAATTTGTTTATGGTGAATTTGCTTATGAATTTCTAAATTGGAGAATGATTGTATCTATTTATATTATTGAAGATATCAATTACCCATTCTAATACGAATTTCATATCACAGTCGTGATGTGATGAATAATTAGTTTGAAACATATAATAAGTGTTTCTGATTGTCAATTTGAAATGTCTATTATGTGTTGCTAGTTGTTATCTTGAAACACTCTTTAAGTGTTGCGCTTCATCAATTTGAAACACTCAATAATTGTTGCGGTTTATCAATTTGAAACACTCAATAAGTGTTGTGGTTTATCTATTTGAAACACTAAATAAGTGTTGTGGTTTATCCATTTGAAACACTTACTCAATGTTTCAATTTGCTAATCTGAAACACCTGCTAAGTGTTTCAATTCATCAATCTGAAACATAATATAGGTGTTCTAAAAATCTGCAACGTACTAATCTTCAACACCTAAAAAGTGTTTCTAAAATTTTTAGGAATATTTTATTATCATTTCAATTTGGTCATTTTGGTGTTGTGGGCGTCGTTTATTCGCTCGAGAAGAGAAGCCCGGATCATCAGCCTGTAGGGTCCGATCATAGCCATGGGCTACCCCTTAGTCTTGAGAGCTTCGGGGAAGAGACGTTTTAAGAGTTGGTCTCGGTGTTGTGCCATGATTCGACCGGTACCCGTAGCCAGGGATGGATTTACATCACTCCTGCCTAGCTGTTGGGTGACCCTAAGTCGCTTAGGACTTGGGAGTGGAACGTTATATCCTCGATCTTGGCACAAGGCCAAGATTCGAGTTCATGGTTATTTATACTCGGTCGCGCCGCGGGCCAGCGACTCGAGTAGCGTTGCCGGCTCCCGAGCTTGGGGTGCCGGTTGTAACACCCCGAGTTTTCTGTTACCGGTAACTTCACAAATTAAAGTATAATTAATTCTAAATAATGAAATTAAGAGAAATGGGTTACGCCATTGCGTTCGTCTCGAAATTCTGCTTGAGATAAAGTCCAAGTTTGCGTAAAACGGATACCGTATGAAGAAGATATGGACGAACGAAGTTGGGCAGAAAAACCAGAAACGGGTGGGAAGTGCGCCAGAACAAAATTGCACTGGCGCACTTGGGAAGTGCGCCAGTACAATTTTAGCACTGGCGCACCTGCCAAGTGCGCCCAGGCCTGAAACCCTGTTTGGTCAGGCCCTGGCTGGCCTGGTCGGGTTCTGGTCGATTTCTGAGGCTTGGCTAAGTCACTAGGGCTTACATGTCGCTTTCTGATTAGATTCTCTTGAGATGGATGGTCTGGATTCACTCTAGCTTCATCGACGGCTCTAATCAGATTAAAATTCTATAAATACAACTCAAGTCTAACCCTAAACACACACAAATAATATAATACTAAAGCCGCCATGCTGCTGGAAAGAAACTAGGAGTGGCCGTCAGTTAGAAAGCTTAGAGACAAGCCAATACTAAAGTAAAACACGAATCAAAACAACGTTAGTCTACCCAAAGGAAAGCATATCAAATTCAGAATTCAGAATCCAGAATCCAAGTTCGTCATTCTTTGTAAGTATAGTGATTTTTCCGATGAGAATAAAACTTAGACTTGATTCGATGTAAATTGGAAGTGGAAATGTGCCATTATGTAACGACGATGTTAATTCATATCTATGTATTGAAATGATTGTGTTGCGAATGAAATTGGGATGTTTGTGGTATAATTAAGATTGATGTTGATCCTATTGTACTTTTAGAATGACAACAACATCACAAGCAAGATGTATAGTTCATGTTTATGTGATTATATAGGTTGTTTGGGATTCGAACCTCATGATATACTATGCAAGAATCTTTATGCCTAAATGGTTATGTTCATATACATGCCCCTATGTTTATAAAAAAGTTGCAAGTTCCTAATTGGATCCATGTCAAAATCCACTTTAGTACATGTTTCATGTTGTAATTAGATATGCGATTGGATCTAGTTCACACCCTTGTCATAAAGTTATACATATTTATGAAAATGTCATATTCTTGTCATGTGCTAGTGATGTTCGATGTTATGCCTAGATCCAAAAACAAGTTTAGACTTATGTTGTCTAAATCATATGCTAATTCATGTGACACCTATTTGGTTAGACCCTTATTTCAATGCAAATTCACATATATGTAAATTGATTTAGGCTATGTTGCAAATTCACATATATGTATATTGACTATTTTGCAAGTTCACATCTATGACATTCATGTTGGCTATTTTGCAAGTTCACACCTATGATGTTCATATTGACTATGCCAAAAATGCCAAGTTTACACCTATGTTATGTTTATTTTTATGAATTCCCTTATGCCTATTTGTGTGCGCTAAATTAGGCTAAGTTTTTAGCCTAATATTATATGTTAAAACTATGTGAATGAAAATTAGGCTAAGATTGTTAGCCTCATTTTAAACGGGGTAACGTTGGGAATATTAGTAAAACTTGACATAAAAATATATGAAATTGGCATGTTTGTCACATGCCAAAATTGATGGCATTTAAACGGTATAAATTCTTATACCGAAAATGTTAGACTTGGAATGTAGGCCATAACATTTAATTGTTGACAAATTTACATATATTCAGTAATAAAGACAAATATGTAAATTTAGAAAATACGATTATGCTTAAGACGAGGTTGGATTGAGTTGTGATGTAAATCTTCCCGGACCCGCCCGGCTGTCCAGTAGTCACAACAATACCTATCCAATGTGGGTGGTTAAGCATTGAGCCCAATAAGGACCCGAGGTTAGACTGAGTTACGGTGTAAATCTGCCCGGAACCGATCGGCACATCCAGTAACGGTAACAATATCTGTCTAATGTGAGTGGTCGGTGCTTTAAAAGGCTAAGGACAAACAAGTCAGGATGGTAGGGTTAAGTTAACTAAAACACTTAACCAATTCAACATGTTAATTAAACTGACGGGTGAGGTTAGGTAAATACAGACATTTAACCACTTAACATGTTTGACTAGAAAATCCTAGTGACGGGGACCCATTTCAGCAGTAACCCAATTAGGTATCATGGTACCCTGAAACTAGTCAGAGTGTGGCACGATTACTGGGCTGATTGTAAGCGGTCAAAGCGACGACGGTGGGTGCAACAGTGTGGGTTCTAACGGAGTGCGGGCGTGCACACACTTCGGAGCAGACAAACAGGGCAATGGAGGCAACAGTAGTATAACCTATGCATTCTATGTATTGTGTCGGGTCGCCACCATGGGACTTGATACACCCCATGGTGGGGCCAGCATAGGTATCTACAATTTTTGGGGGCCGTACGACACATGTAATTATGCGAGTAGGAGCCGATCTTTAAAATAAGGGGATCACTTCACCCTCAGCATGGGGTGCCAGTTTAGAACTAATGCATGTAGGTGCAGAGATATAGTGTGGGGTACGATAGTATATTCGTTTCAAAACTACTTTATCTTAGTTTATGATACTTTCCTGTTTCCAGTTTATACCTATCATGCCCTTATTCTTATTCTCATACTGAAGAGTCACTAGACTTACCAGGCTTTATGTCTGACCCTATTTTCTTTCGTCTTCTTTTCTTCCGTTCCCTCCCCCCCAAGGTCCACAGGGAGGAAATAACCCAGCTTAGTATGATTCTTTAAAAGCTTCAAGATAGTTGATGTACGGTTTGGAGTTTCTTTCCTTGGCTATGGCTGTTGGACACACTCTATGGGGATTTATGCAGTTTTAATCACGTTTTATGCTTCTTTATTTAAAAACCAAGACAGAAATGATGTTGTAATGTTTTGGAAGTTGTTATGAGACAATTATGGAAATGTGTTGTATGAACAAGTATTTTATGAAATAAAAGTCTAATGTTCTTAGCTGCTTATATATATATATATATTTTTTTTTGAAAATGGGTCAAACTTATATTAGGCCTTAAGCCCAAATGGTGATCCACGCAACAAACGCACGTGTTCACGTTACACAAAGTGCCACCGCACTTTTGCAGTACAGGGTATAATAACTTTACATCTGAAAAGTAGGGCATAATATAAAAAACGCTCAGAAAAAGTAACCCTAATTCTCCATCGTCTTCCTCATGGCGGCTGAAATGATCTGTGTGGGTTTCCTGCCGTTGACGCCGTCGCATCCGCTGCTCCGCTTCGATCTGCATCCGTACCCCGCCTAGTAAGTTTCTCTGGCACCCTTAATTGCATAAGATTCAGTTCTCTTCGAATGTTTCTCTCCAATTCATTCTGATTTGTGGCTTTGTTTTGGAATATACGCTGATTTCTTTCTTTCCATATGATCCACACAGCTACAGTGAGGGAAATAATGTGATGTTTGGCCTTCAAATCTTTCGTGGACCCTCTGCTGGCGAGGTACTCAACTATGTCCTCTAACTTCAGTAGATTCGAAGTTACGCCCATACTTGTGTTGCAGTGTGTAAAAATGAACTTAGACACAACGCAGTCAAAAAAGAGATGAGCATGGTTTTCAGTTGTTGTGTTACACAACACACACTGCGTGTCCTCTGTTATTCCCCATTTGTTGAGCCTATCCCTAGTCGGCAGCCTACCCATGATCGCTTTATATAGATTGAAGGCCATTTTAGGGCTGTTGTCACGATCCCACACAATTTTACTCCATTCCTTTTGTTGTTCCTTTACCCTCGCCTCGTTCCATGCTGTTTTTGTGGTGAAGTCATTGCCTGTAGGGGACCACACCCATGTGTCTTTCTCTCTCTGGATATAGAGGCATGTATTTGATTTTTGCTTGTTGTGTTTCATTTAGCGGTATGTCCACTATATTCCACCGATTGTCTTGAATGATGTGTTGGACAGCTCTGTCAGGACATCCATAGTCCGAGTAAGTGTGTATACCAACCATATCAATTATTGATTTACCCTCAATCCATGGGTCTCTCCACAAATCTGTGTTACCACCAGTCGCTATTTGTCTTTCACAACATGATGCCAGCTTGGGACGAATGCGCATGATAGCTTTCCAAGTTGCAGATGCATTATTGTCCATCCTCATTTGCCAGAAATTCTCTCTACTGTATCTCTGCCACATCCATCGAGCCCACAGACCTCTCTGGTTGATGATTTTCCATCCTTGTTTCAGTGTGTAGGCTTCCTTCATGTCTTTAAGCCTCCGAAGCCCAACACCCCCTTCTGCCTTGGGTCTACATAGTGCTTCATAACTGAATTTGTGCATACCACCTCTCCATATAAAGTCTGCACACACACTCTCAATTTTGTTAAGTGACGCTTCAGGTAGCTGAAAAGTTTGCAACCAAAACGCCACCTTTGCTTGAATCATAGTGTGTACCAGTTCGATCCTTCCCGCGAGAGACAGTAACCTGGAGCTCCACCCTTGTAATTTTTCCCTGATCTTAGTTACAAGCTCCACACATTCCCTGTCGGTAATTTTGTTCGAGGACAGCGAAACTCCCAAATATTTGACTGGTAGTGCCCCCTCCCGCACATTGAGAGCCTCCAAAACCACATTTTTAATGTTACAATGCTTATTAAAGTAGCATTTGGTCTTATTAGCAATGAGTTTGAGGCCTGCAAGCTCCTCCAACATGTTAAATATGTGGTTAATGTGTTCAGCCGCACTAGCATTCGCTTTAACACAAATTAGCAAATCATCTGCATATAGGAGATGACTCACCAGTGGCTGTAGACCATAAATAGGCTGTATCTGTTTCCTGTGGCAGGCCAACTCCATTTGTAGGGAAAAAACTCCATAGCCACTGCAAACAAGTAGGGAGAGAGAGGGTCTCCTTGCCTAATGCCTCGATTCGATGTAATATGCCCTTTAGGCACCCCATTAATGAGAATGGAGAAAGTCGGAGTAGAAATGCACTCATTGATTAAGTCCACAAACTTTCGAGGAAACCCCATACATCTAAGCATGTGAATGATGAAGTGTCTATTGATTTTGTCATATGCCTTGTGTAGATCCACTTTCAAACAAAATTTGTTGGCCCCCTTCTTATTGAACCCCCGGACCAGTTCATGAGCTAACAAAGAGTTTTCCGATATGCTTCTCCCCTTTATGAACGCGCTTTGGCATTCTGCAATAATATCAAGCAAAATTAAGTTCATACGATTACAAATGATTTTGCTAAGGATTTTATACACTACATTACAACATGCAATCGGTATGTAATCAGCAATAGTTGTGGGTTTATCAATTTTTGGGATAAGACATAGAAACGTATGATTAATTTCCTTAATGAATCTTGCATTTTGAAAAGCTTCATTCATGGCCGGTAACAATTTGTGTTTCAGGTCCCCCCAATGCACACGGTAGAACATGGTGTTCAGCCCGCCAGCTCCGGGACTGGCATCAACATGGGTGGACAACAAGGCATCCCAGATTTCAGCTTCAGTAACGGCCCTGTTCAACAATTGTCTACCCCGGCTGTTCACCAACCTCCGACAATGAATGATGGGTAAGGTGGTATTGCACTCACCATTGTATTTCGCTGCTTATATATATATATATATATATATGTGTGTGTGTGTGTGTTTGTGTGTGTTTATATCTGTCTTGTGTTTTATCTGTGACTTTTACTTACAAACCTCCACCAAAGTTAAGGCAGTCCCTTGTGAGTGACCTTAATGGAGGGTGGGGTGTTTCATTTGGTATCAGAGCATAGATTTACCAAACTAGAAAAAAAATTGAAACTATTTTCAAAAAGAAGTTTAAAGAAGCATCTTTTTCAAGAAAAAGTGTTGTTTTGAAAAAAGCATAATTTCTAGAGCCATATGGACTATCTATCTATCCTTCGTTTTGAACCTTTCCTTTTTGTTTCAGCATGTCTGGGGACCTTAACCTTCCGGAAGGAGTACCTGTACCCGGCTGGTTTAGGAGGTACGTGGAAGCTAGGGCCAATGGCACGGGCCCAACAGACATTCCTCCTCCAGTGGCAGCGGTTCCTCCTCCTCCGCCTCCTCCTCGTGGAAATGCTTTTGCAAAGACATGTAGAGACTTCAAGGCTATGGGTGGAAAGGACTTTTATGGAACTGAATCCTTTGTTGTAGCAAGAAACTGGCTAAAGGAGATCGAGGATCTGTTTGTCATCTTCGAAGTTGACGAAAGGCAAAAGATACAGCTAGCAGTGTGGTTGCTTAATGATGAAGCGTCATATTGGTGGGAGATCACCAATGCTGAGAGGTCAGTGGAAACATGGGAAGATTTCAGGACGAGATTTGAGATGAAATTCCTCTCCCAAGCTGAAAGAAGCCTGCAAATGGAGAAGTTCCTAACTCTGAAACAGGGAAGTATGACAATCAGGGAGTACGTTAATCAGTTTAATCAACTGGCCAGATTTTGGTTGGACTTAGTAAACACCCAACACCAGAAGGCGCTCCGCTTCGTCAAAGGTCTGAATGAGCCTCTACACATCCTTGCTATGACTCATGTATCCACGGGAGCGACTTATGAAAGCTTAGTGGACTTGGCATTGCTACACGAGGAAGACAAGGGCAAGAAAGGGACTAAGGTGGAAGAAAAGAAGGATGGTTTACAAGCTAAGAAAACAGACTTCAAGAAAGGCGGGAAGAACAACAAATCCCGAGAAAAGAGAAAGTGCAATTTCTGTGGCATTGTGGGACATATAGCAAAAGACTGCAGAAAGAAGAAGGCAAAGATGAATGGTGGTTTCTTCAGTTGTGGCGAGACTGGACACTTGGCTAAGGACTGCCCAAAGAAGCGGGGGCAGGGACAGAGGACTGGATCCACCTCAGGCGAACAAGTTCACGCGCTGGTGGCACCTCCATAGGAACGAGGTAGAAATATTTCTGTAGAAAGCTTAGTTTATCTGTATGATCATCCAGTTCGCACTCTCTTTGATTCTGGTGCATCACACTTCTTTATTTCATCTGCTTTAGTAGAATCTCTGCTCCTAGACACTAGTATGGTAGAAGATCCCTTGGTTGTTTCAAATCCAATTGGGGGCTCGGCTTATTTGTCGATGGTTTGCTTGGATTTTAAAATCTCTATTCTAAGTGTTGAATTTAGATGTAGTGCCTTTATTTTGGGCTTCTCGGGATATGGACTGATCTTAGGCATGGACTGGTTATCCAGTAATGGTGCCATTCTTGATTGTGAGAAAAGAGTGGTTATGCTCTTGACTCGGCTCGGTAACACTCTAGAAATTTCTTGTAATCCCTTGAATGCTGTTATGCTTAGTTATCTAGAGTCGCTTGACGCTTCTGTTGAGAATTTGCAGTCAGTTAGGGTGGTCTGGGAATATCCGGATGTCTTTGAAGAGGTGAAAGGCTTACCTCCGAATTGGGAGATAGACTTCCGCATATATCTTGTTGATAATGCAAAGCCCGTGGCTGTGCCTGTTAGACACATGGCTCCAAAGGAGAGAAAGGAGCTCAGTAAGCAAGTTAAGGAGCTTCTCGAGAAGGGGTTTATAAGAAAGAGTATCTCGGAATGGGGTGCTCCAGTGGTGTTCGCCACCAAAGCAGATGGTTCACTACGTCTTTGTGTGGACTATAGGGAGCTAAACAAGCTGACTAAAAAGAATAGACACCCGCTTCCCCGAATAGACGATTTGTTTGATCAGCTTGTAGGTGAGTCGGTCTTCTCCCAACTTGATCTGGCTACTGGGTTCCATCAGCTAAGGGTAGCTGAAGATAGCATTGATAAAACGGCGTTCAGAACCCCAGATGGTTTCTTCGAGTGGCTTGTCATGCCTTTCGGTTTGACGAACGCACCCGCTTATTTCGTAGACCTAATGAGCAGGGTGTTCAGAGAATTCCTCAATAAGTTCGTGGTGGTCTTCGTAGACGATATTTTGATCTTCTCAAAGAATGAGGAAGAACATGCTCAGCATCTGAAAGAGATCATGGATACTCTCCGTGCGCATCAGCTAAAAGCCAAATTATCTAAGTGCCACTTTTGGAGAAAGGAAGTAAGATTTCTGGGGCATATAGTGTCCAAAGAGCGGTTGGCTGTGGACCCCGCGAAAGTGGTGGCAGTGCAAGATTGGAAGACACCAAGAAACTCAACCGAAGTCCGAAGCTTTCTTGGGCTAGCCGGTTTTTACCGAAAGTTCATTAGGGATTTCGCGAAAATCTCATATCCACTCACAAGTCTAACAAAGAAGAATCTGTCGTTCACTTGGGATTTGGATTGCGAGTTTGCTTTCCAATGATTAAAAAGGGCTCTCACAACAGCCCCAGTTCCGACTTTGCCGGATGGAAGCAAAATGTTCACAGTATATACGGATGCTTGTGGTACGGGGGTAGGCGCTGTTCTGATGCAAGAAGGGAGGGTAGTAACTTATGGTGGAAGATAATTGAAAGTGCATGAAAAGAACTACCCAACCCACAATCTTGAGTTGGCCGCCATCGTCTTTGCACTTAAGTCTTGGCGCCATTATCTCCTAGGTGAGAAGTTCGAATTATATACTGACCATAAATCGTTGAAGTATCTTTTCTCGTAGAAAGATCTTAACTTGAGGCAGCAAAGGTGGATGGAGTTCCTTGCCTCATATGACTTTGAAATTTCCTATACTCCTGGCAAAGGCAACGTAGTAGCAGACGCGTTGAGCAGAAAGAAACTAACCCTAAGCCCTCTCTTTGTAGAAAGGCAAAGCTTGGAGTATATAGCCGGTTTTGACTTTAGGCCCTCCTCAGATTTTATACCTGATTTATTGGCATCTCTAGAAGTACGTCCCACTCTTTTAGACTCGATAGGGGCCGCACAACGAGAAGACCCTCAACTTGTGGATGTGATTGATAAACTAATTAGGGGTGAAACTTCCAGTCACCTCCATAGGTACTCCATCGATGATAAGGGTTGGCTGAGACGAGATGGAAGACTATGCATCCCGCAAGCTAGGGATTTAGTGAAGAAGGTTCTCGAGGAGACCCATCATTCCAAGATGACAATACACCCAGGTGGAGACAAGATGTACAAGGACGTAAAGAGAGTTTTCTATTGGAGCGGCATGAAGAAGGACGTGGCAGATTTCGTTTCTAAGTGCGTGACATGCCAACAGGTCAAGGCGGAACAAAAGAAACCTGGAGGACTGCTTCATCCTCTAGAAGTCCCGCAATGGAAGTGGGATAGCATTTCAATAGACTTCATTGACGGGTTGCCTAGGTCAAGAAGAGGCAATACTAGCATTTGGGTAACAGTGGACAGGCTTACTAAAAGCGCCCACTTTATACCTATCAAGAGTAGAAGAACTGCTTCGTCTCTAGCTTCTCTTTATCTCAAGGAAATAGTTCGACTCCATGGAATACCATCCAGCATAGTGAGTGACAGAGACCCCATCTTCACGAGCGAATTTTGGCGGAGTCTGCAAGAAGCTGTCGGCACACAGTTATGCTTGAGCACGGCCTATCACCCCCAAACTGATGGTTAGACAGAAAGGGTGAATAGAGTACTAGAAGATCTTCTGAGACTGTGCGTTCTTGACTTCGCAGGGACTTGGGAGGATCACCTTCCTTTAGTGGAATTCGCCTACAACAATAGTTACCAAGCCACCATCGGTATGGCGCCCTTCGAAGCTTTGTATGGAAGACCTTGCCGATCACCAACTTGTTGGTGGGAGGCCAGTGACAAGATTATACTTGGGCCAGACATGGTTAGAGAGACTTCAGAAAAAGTGGACTTGATACGAAGGAGAATGAAGATTGCCCAAGACAGACAGAAATCCTACGCCGACAAAAGATGGACCGACCTTGAGTTTGAGGTTGGGGACAAGGTTTTCTTTAAGGTATCCCCTTTAAGGAGCGTCGTTCGCTTTGGATCCTCATGAAAGCTAGCACCAAGATTTGTAGGACCGTTCCCTATCATCGAGAAGATTGGGAAAATGGCTTATAGAGTAGACCTGCCTGAAAGATTGGCTGGAATTCACAACGTATTTCACGTTTCTCATCTCCGGAAATGTCTACATGAATCAGTGGAAGTGGTGGAGCCAAGCATTCTAGAAGAAGCCGAAGTGGAACGCGAAGCAACTGTGAGGAGAGTTCCAACTCGAATCGTAGGAACTGAAATCAAAAAGCCGCGCAACCACGAAGTGAAGCTCGTTAAGGTTCAATGGAGCGACGCCGAGGAAGACACGACTTGGGAAATTGAGGATATAATACGCGCAGCCTACCCTTTTCTTTTTGAGGGTATATCTTTGATCTCTCTTTTTCCTTAAGTTGTGCTTGTATCTATCTTTTAGGTATATCTCCTCGATATTATCCTTTATCCTTAGGTAGAAACCCCTTTGGATGTAAACATGTATTTGAAACATGTTATGGTTGATGGCTGCAAGTGATTGCAAGTGGTTGCTAGTGGTTGCTCGTGGATGCATATACACACACAACCTAGGTTTTAGATCGACTCAGTCACTTCATACTGCATATGCATATATGTATTCATATTTGTATGTGGTTGAAACTTGATATGTTGTTATATGGATGTCGCATTTTTATTGATGGTCCCGCACTCATGTAGAATTATGAGTAAGGACAAATTTGCATACATAATGGATTCATGACACTTACATGATTTGCATTAAGGAGGTCAACTGGATCAGTCGACCGCCTGATTTTGCATTAGTTAAGGACATATACACACACTGTGCATATAATCATAAAGCATTAGAAGTCTTTTAAGGACAATGGAAGCCTGTGTTTGATGGTTGAGTAGATGGACGATTGGATGTTAGGACTTACGTTCTCCTAGACTTGAAGATTTCGGGGACGAAATCCTTTAAGGAAGGGAGAATGTAACACCCCGAGTTTTCTGTTACCGGTAACTTTACAAATTAAAGTATAATTAATTCTAAATAACGGAATTAAGGGAAATGGGTTACGCTATTACGTTGATCTCGAAATTCTGCTTGAGATAGAGTCCAAGTTTGCATAAAACGGATACCGTATGAAGAAGATATGGACGCACAAAGTTGGGCAGAAAAACCAGAAACGGGTCAGTTAGAAAGCTTAGAGACAAGCCAATACTAAAGTAAAACACGAATCAAAACAACGTTAGTCTACCCAAAGGAAAGCATATCAAATTCAGAATCCAAGTTCGTCGTTCTTTGTAAGTATAGTGATTTTTCCGATGAGAATAAAACTAAGACTTGATTCGATGTAAATTGGAAGTGGAATTGTGCTATTATGTAACTACAAAGTTAATTCATATCTATGTATTGAAATGATTGTGTTGCGAATGAAATTGGGATGTTTGTGGTATAATTAAGATTGATGTTGATCCTATTGTACTTTTAGAATGACAACAACATCACAAGCAAGTTGTATAGTTCATGTTTATGTGATCATATAGGTTGTTTGGGATTAGAACCTCATGTATATACTTTATGCAAGAATCTTTATGCCTAAATGGTTATGTTCATATACATGCCCCTATGTTTATACAACAGTTGCAAATTCCTAATTGGATCCATGTCAAGATCCACTTTAGTACATGTTTCATGTTGTAATTAGATATGCGATTGGATCTAGTTCACACCCTTGTCATAAAGTTATACATATTTATGAAAATGTCATATTCTTGTCATGTGCTAGTGATGTTCGATGTTATGCCTAGATCCAAAAACAAGTTTAGACTTACGTTGTCTAAATCATATGCTAATTCATGTGACACCTATTTGGTTAGACCCTTATTTCAATGCAAATTCACATATATGTAAATTGATTTAGGCTATGTTGCAAATTCACATATATGTATATTAACTATTTTGCAAGTTCACATCTATGACATTCATGTTGGATATTTTGCAAGTTCACACCTATGATGTTCATACTGACTATGCCAAAAATGCCAAGTTTACACCTATGTTATGTTTATGTTTATGAATTCCCTTATGCCTATTTATGTGCTAAACTAGGCTAAGTTTTTATCCTAATATTATATGTTAAAACTATGCGAACGAAAATTAGGCTAAGATTGTTAGCCTAATATTTAAACGGCGTAACGTTGGGAATATTAGTAAAACTTGACATAAAAATATATGAAATTGGCATGTTTGTCACATGCCAAAATTGGTGGCATTTAAACGGTATAAATTCTTATACCCAAAATGTTAGACTTGGAATGTGGGCCATAACATTTAATTGTTGACAAATTTACATATATTCGGTAATAAAGACAAATATGTAAATTTAGAAAATACGATTATGCTTAACACGAGGTTGGATTGAGTTGTGATGTAAATCTGCCCGGACCCGCCCGGCTGTCCAGTAGTCACAATAATACCTATCCAATGTGGGTGGTCAAGCATTGAGCCCAATAAGGACCCGAGGTTAGACTGAGTTACGGTGTAAATCTGCCCGGAACCGACCGACACATCCAGTAACCGTAACAATATCTGTTTAATGTGAGTGGTCAGTGCTTTAAAAGGCTAAGGACAGACAAGTCAGGATGGTAGGGTTAAGTTAACTAAAACACTTAACCAATTCAACATGTTAATTAAACTGATGGGTGAGGTTAGGTAAATACAGACACTTAACCACTTAACATGTTTGACTAGAAAACCCTAGTGACGGGGATCCATTGCAGCAGTAACCCAATTAGGTATCATGGTACCCTGAAACTAGGCAGGGTGGGGCACGATTACTGGGCTGATTGTAAGCGGTCAAAGCAACGGCGGTGGGTGCAACAGTGAAACACCCCACCTCCGTTAGGGTCACTCTCAAAGGGAATGCCCTAATTTTGGTGGAGGTTTATAAGTACAAGGCACAGATATACAAGACAGATATAAGAACACATATTTGTAAACAGCGGAAGAACAACAAACTTTTATTTCATAGAGTCAAATACGTGTTACAACAACATCCTTTCCAAAAACATGACATAACACTTTCATAATCTGTCTTGAGTACATGATTTAAAGAAGCATAAATAAAACATAGATAAACTGCAAAAGCCCCATAGTGGATTGTCCAAAGCCATAGTTCAAAACAGGAAAGTCCAAGCAATACATTTCTCTTCTTCAAGCTGGATGTTGAGGTTGGTCAAGCTGCTGTGTTCCCTCCCTGAGGACCTGGGGGGGGGGGGGGAACGGAAGAAAGAAGACGAAAGAAAAGTAGAGTCAGACATAAAGCCTGAGTAAGTCTAGTACTATTTTGTCTATGAATAAAGAACTGGGTATGATAAGTATAAACAAGAAGTGGGCAAGCACAATAAACTTGGTTAAGTTATCTAGGGTCGAATATACTATCGTACCCCATGTTAATCTCTGAACCCATATACTAGTTTCCAATTTGCACCCCATAATCAGGGTGATGTGATCCATTCTATGATGATCGGCTCCTACTCGCATAGTTACATGTGTCTTACGGCCCCCGATGTCTGTAGTTACCTCTGCTGGTCCCACCATGGGGTGTATCAAGTCCCATAGTGGCAACCCGACACAACCTTAGAGTGCACAGGTATGCTACTGGTGTCCAGTGCCTTATTTTTCTGCGCCGGAGTGTGTGCACGCCCGCACTCCGTTAGAACCTACACTGCTACACCACCGCCATCGCTTTGACCTCTTACAATCAGCCCAGTAATCGTGCCCCACCCTGCCTAGTTTCAGGGTATCATGATACACCTTTTAGGGTTACTGCTGAAAAGGGTCCCCCCGTTACTAGGTTTTCTATCTCTAGCCAACATGCTAAGTTGGTTAAGTGTTTCTAACCTAACCCCCACCAGTCCGTTTAGTTTAGCATGTTCCATTTTGATTAAGTCTTTAGTCCACTTAATCCTAACAATCCTGACTCAGCCTTAATTGTCTTATTAAGGCCCTGACCTCTCACATTAGACATGTATTGTTGTGGCTGCCTGTTGCCGGTTGGTTCCGGGCAGTCTTACGCCACAACTCAGTCTAACCTCGGGTCCTTATTGGGCTCCATGTTTAACCTCTCACATTGGATAGGTATTGTTGTGACTACTGGACAGCCGGGCGGTTCCGGGCAGGTTTACATCACAACTCAATCCAACCTCGGGTTAAACACATCGTATTTTCTACTTTTACATATTTTGTCTTTCTTCTTTATTTATATGTAAATATTTGCGGCCCATTATTAAGTTAATGGTGTAAAGGTTACACCAATCACGGGCCCAACCCATACTTGAATTTGGGCCCTTCTATTTTATATTTTCATTCATTAATTAGTTTTAACCCAACGTTATTTTCCCCCGTTTTACACGTCCGTTCATATATATTGGGCTTAGCCTTTTAAAGCCCAATTTAGCCATGCGAAAGGAGAGGCTTAAAGCGTGATTACATACACAAAGAGGGGAAGGTGAGCGTATGAACTTGCAATATGACGATGGGAATACAAAATAGAAACTGGTGTACTTGCATAGTAGTGACATATACTTTGGTCATAAAACATAGGTGACATGAATCAAAGCATGTGAACTTGTAATTGAGATATCATTATTGACACATGAACTTATATTTTTATTTAGGCATAATGTCAAACATAAGCATGGCATAAATACTTCTAGCATAAACATGGCATAATGTCAAACATAAGCATGGCATAAATATTCCTAATCATGGTGTTTGCTTTAAACTTGCAAAAAGGGATTTTTGAGTCTAACCTAGCCATGTCTCACATATGTCATCATATAATTCTTTTAAACAAGATAGACTTAATCATAGATTTCAATTATGCCAAATATCATTCACAGCCTAGCCATATTCATAAGTTTTGCAAAAGCATGACTTAATACATGGATTATGGTGTCAAAATTCCAACATAGTTTCATATGAACTATAACAACCAAACTTGTTTCAATTACTTGCAAAATGATTTATGCACAAAAATATACATCATGATGTCATAATAACAAAGCCCCAAACTCGCATGAATTTCAATCAACTACATACATGTAGCTTCAACATAGATTACATAATTTGCGCAATATTCCAAACGTATACTTGCATAGAACTACCGCATGTAGTTCTTTATAATGAATAACATAATTTTGCACAAATATGAATTACTTTATTATCCCAATTCAAGCATACAAATCAATACAGTTGTTTATTCATACCAAAGTAATACTCTACTTACAATGGTTGCGGCGAATTCTCTAATTAAGGGATATGATTCCTTTGTTGAATTGATTGGCTTTAGGTTGCTTGAATTGCTTTAGGCTTTAGAACTTTCTTTCTAATTCTCTCTCTAGTCGGCGGCTACTCTTAGTCGTTCCTCAGCAACATGGCGGCTATGTTCTTAATTTGAATGAATAGATTGGGGTTTAGTCTAGGGTTGTTTATATAGAGGTTAGGAATTGATTAGGACCATTGATGTTGCTAGGTTAGATCGTAGCCATTCATTAGATAGAGAGACCAATTAGAACCCGCCACCTAGCCCTAATGACAAAGCAGACCACAGAAATTCGACCAAACACAGACCTGGCCAGCCAAGTTGACTGGGCTCGACCAGGTCGACACCCCTGTCGACAGGGCTGTCGACAGCCCTGTCGACAGCCCTGTCGACATGGGTAGCCCAGGTCGACAGCCCAGTCGACCTGGGTGGCCTAGGCGGGTGTTTATCCGCCCTGGCCCACTGGGCCTGATTTTTAATTATTTTATTCTGTTTGAATTTTAAATTTAATTCAAAACTTCCGAAGGCCATATCTTCTTCATACGGACTCCGTTTTTCGAAAACTCGGACTCTATTTCGCGTATTTTTCCGAGACGAACGCAATGGCGTATCCCGTTTCCCTTAGTTCTTTGATTTGAATTTGATTATACTTTAATTCATGAACTTCACAGTTATAGAATTCTCGGGGTGTTACATTCTCCCCCACTTAAAAGGATTTCGTCTCCGAAATCTTCAAGTTAGGAGAAATGTATATCCTAACATCCAATCATCCATCTACTCATCCATTAAACACGAGCATCCATTGTCCTTAAAAGACTTCTAATGCTTCATGATCATATGCGAAGTGTGTGTGTGTACATGTACTTATCTAATGCAAAATCAGGCGGTCTACTGATTCAGTTGACCTCCTTAATGCAAATTATGTAAGTGCCATGAATCCATTATGTATGCAAATTTTCCTATTCTTGATTCTACATGAGTGCACAATCATTCAATACAAATGTAGCATCCACATGTCAACACATTAAAGTTCAACCATATACGAATGCAAACATATATGCATATGCAATATGAAGTGACTGAGCCGATCTAAAACCTAGATTGTGTGTATATGCAACCACGAGCAACCACTAGCAATCACTTGCAACCATTCATACATAACATGTTTCAATTACATGTTTCCATCCAAAGAATTTCTACCTAAAAGATACGGTCGAGGAAATATGCCTAAAAAGATAGATAAAAGCGCAACTTAAGGAAAAAGAAAGATCAAGGATGTACCCTCGAACAGAAAAGGGTAGGCAGTGCGGATTCTAGCTTCAGTTTCCCAAGTCGCGTCTCCCTCGGCGTCGCTCCACTGAACTTTGACGAGCTTGACTTCGCGGTTGCGTAGCTTCTTCACTTCTGTTCCTAAGATGCGGGTTGGAACTTTTCTTATGGTCGCTTCGCGTTCCACTTCGGCCTCTTCGAGTATATTTGGCTCTACCACTTCAGCAGACTCATGCAGACATTTTCGGAGATGTGAAACGTGAAAAACGTTGTGGACTCCAGCCAACTTCTCGGGTAGCTCTAACCTATAGGCCATTTTCCCAATCTTCTCGATAATAGGGAATGGCCCTACGAATCTTGGCGCTAGCTTTCCTGTGGTTCCAAAACGAACAACGTTCCTTAGCAGTGATACCTTGAGAAAAACTCTGTCTCCAACCTCAAATTCAAGGTCGGTTCTCCTTTTGTCGGCGTAGGACTTTTGTCTGTCTTGGGCCGTCTTCATCCTTCTTCGTATTAAGTCTACTTTCTCTGAGGTCTCTCGGATCATATCTGGTCCAAGTATGAGCTTATCCGTGGACTCCCACCAACAAGTGGGCGATCGGCACGGTCTTCCATATAAAGCTTCGAAGGGCGCCATTCCTATGGTTGCTTGATAGCTGTTGTTGTAGGCAAATTCCACCAAAGGAAGGTGGTCTTCCCATGTCCCTCCGAAGTCGAGGACGCATAGCCTTAAAAGGTATTCCAAAACTCTGTACACTCTCTCTGTTTGGCCGTCGGTTTGGGGATGATAGGCTGTGCTCAAGCATAACTGCGTTCCTACTGCTTCTTGCAGACTCCGCCAAAATTCGCTGGTGAAGATGGGGTCTCGGTCACTAACAATGCTAGATGGTATTCCATGGAGTCGAACGATTTCCTTGAGGTAAAGTGATGCTAGGGATGAGGCAGTTCTTTTACTTTTGACAGGTAAAAAGTGGGCGCTTTTAGTAAGCCTATCCACTATTACCCAAATGCTAGTGTTGCCTCTCCTAGACCTAGGCAGCCCATCGATGAAGTCCATTGAGATGCTATCCCACTTCCACT
The DNA here is from genome assembly GCA_030737875.1 of Allium sativum. Lineage (NCBI taxonomy): Eukaryota > Viridiplantae > Streptophyta > Magnoliopsida > Asparagales > Amaryllidaceae > Allium > Allium sativum. Next base: position 2,459,024 of record JASFAX010000056.1, on the reverse strand, counting down.
GCGGGACCTCCAGAGGATGTAGTAGTCCGCCAGGCTTTTTCTGTTCCGCCTTAACCTGTTGGCACACCATACATTTAGAAACGAATTCTGCCACGTCCTTTTTAATGCCATTCCAAAAGAAAGTCCTTTTTATGTCTTTGTACATTTTATCCCCGCCTGGGTGTATCGTCATCTTGGAGTGATGCGCTTCCTCGAGAACCTTCCTTACTAAATCTTTTGTCTGTGGGACGCATAGTCTTCCGTCTCGCCTTAGCAAACCCTTATCGTCGATGGAGTATCTGTTGAGGTGACTTGAAGTCTCACCCCTAATTAGCCTATCAATTATTTCCACTAGTTGAGGGTCTTCGCGTTGTGCTGTCCCTACTAAATCCACTAAAGTTGGCCGTACTTCGAGAGATGCTAGCAAGCCTGGTACGAAATCGGAGGAGGGCCTAAAGTCGAAGCTGGCTATAAACTCTAGGCTTTGTCTTTCAACAAACAATGGGCTTAGGGTCAATTTCTTTCGGCTCAACGCGTCTGCCACTACGTTGCCTTTGCCCGGAGTGTAGGAGATTTCGAAATCGTACGAGGCAAGAAACTCCATCCATCTTTGTTGCCTCAAGTTAAGATCCTTCTGCAAGAAAAGATATTTCAACGATTTATGGTCAGTGTAAAGTTCGAACCTCTCACCTAGGAGATAGTGTCGCCAAGACTTGAGTGCAAAGACGATGGCGGCTAACTCAAGATCGTGGGTTGGGTAGTTCTTTTCGTGCACCTTCAACTGCCTCCCGCCATAAGCTACTACCCTTCCTTCTTGCATTAAGACGGCGCCTAGCCCTGTCCCACATGCATCCGTATAAACAGTGAACATCTTGCTCCCATCTGGCAGCGTCAAAACTGGGGCTGTTGTAAGAGCCCTTTTTAGTCGTTGGAAAGAAAATTCGCAATCCAAATCCCAATTGAACACTAGATTCTTCTTGGTCAATTTCGTGAGCGGAGCTGAGATTTTCGCAAAATCCCTTATAAATTTTCGATAGAAACCTGCTAGTCCTAGAAAGCTTCGGACCTCAGTTGCATTCCTTGGTGTCTTCCAATCCTGTACCGCCACTACCTTCGCAGGGTCCACCGCTAACCCTTGTTCCCAAGGAACCTCACCTCTTCTCTCCAAAAGTGGCATTTGGAGAATTTGGCTTTTAGTTGATGGACTCGCAAAGTTTCCATGATTGCCCTTAAGTGTTGAGCATGTTCCTCTTCACTCTTTGAGAAGATAAGGATATCATCTACGAAGACCACTACGAATTTTTGAGGAAATCTCTAAATACCCTACTCATCAGGTCCACGAAGTAAGCAGGTGCATTTGTCAAGCCGAAAGGCATGACAAGCCATTCAAAGAAGCCGTCTGGGGTTCTGAACGCCGTTTTATCGATGCTATCTTCAGCCACCCTTAGCTGATGAAAACCGGTTGCTAAATCGAGTTGGGAGAAAACAGACGCTCCTACAAGCTGGTCAAATAAATCGTCAATTCTAGGGAGAGGATGCCTATTCTTTTTCGTTAGCTTGTTGAGCTCCCTATAGTCAACACATAGACGGAGTGAACCATCCGCCTTTGTAGCGAACACCACCGGAGCGCCCCATTCTGAAATGCTCCTCCTAATGAACCCCTTTTCTAGAAGCTCTTTAATCTGTTTACTGAGCTCTTTCCTTTCTCGTGGAGCCATATGTCTAACGGGCAATGCAACGGGCTTTGCATTATCTACAAGATATACGCGGAAGTCTATTTCCCGCTTCGGAGGCAAGCCCTTCACCTCTTCGAAGACATCCGGATATTCCCGGACCACTCTAACTGATTGCAAGTTTTCAACAGAAGCATCTAGCGATTCAAGATAACTAAGCATAACCGCATACGAGGGATTACAAGAAATTTCCAAAGTATTACCGAGCTGGGTTAGGAGCCTAACAACCCTTTTCTCACAATCAAGGATGGCCCCATTACTGGATAGCCAATCCATACCCAAAATCAAACCATACCCCGAAAAGCCCAAAACAAAGGCACTACATTGAAATTCAACACTTAGAATAGAAATTTTCAATCCCACACAGATCATAGACAAATGAGCTGGGCCCCCAATTGGGTTTGAAACAATTAAGGGGTCCTCTACCATACTAGTTTCTAGGTGCAGAGATTCTACTAAAGCAGACGAGATAAAGGAGTGTGATGCGCCAGAATCAAATAAAGTGCGAACAGGGTGATCATAAAGATAAACTACACTTTCTACAGAAGTATTTATACCTCGCTGTTGCAGAGGTGGCGCTTCTAGCACATGGACCTGTGCCCCTGGGGTGGATCCAGCCCTCTGCCCCTGTCCTCGTTTCTTTGGGCAGTCCTTCGCCCTATGGCCTGTCTCACCGCAAGAAAAGCACCCACCATTCTCCTTGGCCTTCTTTTTCCGGCAGTCCTTTACTAAGTGCCCCCCTTTGCCACAGAAATTGCACTTCCTCTTCTCTTTGTTGCCTTTTCCGCCTTTCTTAAAGTCCACCTTCTTAGGCTGCAAACCCTCTTTCTTCCCTTGAGAGCTTTCTGCCTTTGTCTCCTTCTTGCCCTTATCCTCCTCATTCAGCAATGCCATTTGCACCAATCTTTCATACGTGGCCCCCATGGGTATATGGGTCATGGCCAAACTGTGTAATGGCTCATTTAACCCTTTGACGAAACAGAGAGCCTTCTTGTGCGGGGTGTTGACTAGGTCAAGTCCAACCCTAGCCAGCTCATCGAACTGATTCACATACTCTCTGACAGTCTTGTCTCCTTGCTTAAGAAATAAGAATTTTTCCAACTGCAAACTTCTTTCCGCATCTGAGAGAAATTTGGTCTCAAACCTTGCCCTAAAGTCCTCCCATGTTTCCACTGGTCTTTCAGCATTAGTGACTTCCCACCAGTAGGAAGCCTCGCCCTTCAATAGCCACACCGCCAGTTGTACTTTTTGTCTATCCTCTACCTCAAAGATGATGAATAGGTCCTCCGTTTCTTTTAGCCAATTCCTAGCTGCTACGAAGGACTCAGTTCCATGGAAATCCCTTCCTCCCATAGCTTTAAAATCTTTACATATCTTAGCAAAAGTGTTTCCCCGAGGAGGAGGTGGAGGAAAAGGTGCTGCTGCAGCTGGATGATTTCCTTCAGCTGGGGGAGGAGGAACGGTAGGACCTGGCTGAGTGGCCCTTGCTTCTAAGAACCGTCTAAACCAACCAGGTATTGGCACCCCTTCAGGCAAGTTAAGTTCTTGGGACATGCTGAAACAAAAAGGATAGATTCAAAACGAAGGATAAGAGATAGTACCTACGGCTTTGGGGAGTGGACTTTGCCTTTTAAAAATAAAATAATATTTTTCTTTTAAAAATGCTTCTTTAAATTTCCTTTTTGAAAATAATTTTTTTTCAAAACTTTTTATCTTATCTGGTAAACCTATGCTCTGATACCAAGTGAAACACCCCACCTCCGTTAGGGTCACTCTCAAAGGGAATGCCCTAATTTTGGTGGAGGTTTATAAGTACAAGTTACAGATATACAAGACAGATATAAGAACACATATTTGTAAACAGCGGAAGAACAACAAACTTTTATTTCATAGAGTCAAATACGTGTTACAACAACATCCTTTCCAAAAACATGACATAACACTTTCATAATCTGTCTTGAGTACATGATTTAAAGAAGCATAAATAAAACATAGATAAACTGCAAAAGCCCCATAGTGGATTGTCCAAAGCCATAGTTCAAAACAGGAAAGTCCAAGCAATACATTTCTCTTCTTCAAGCTGGATGTTGAGGTTGGTCAAGCTGCTGTGTTCCCTCCCTGAGGACCTGGGGGGGGGGGGGGGAACGGAAGAAAGAAGACGAAAGAAAAGTAGAGTCAGACATAAAGCCCGAGTAAGTCTAGTACTATTTTGTCTATGAATAAAGAACTGGGTATGATAAGTATAAACAAGAAGTGGGCAAGCACAATAAACTTGGTTAAGTTATCTAGGGTCGAATATACTATCGTACCACATGTTAATCTCTGAACCCATATACTAGTTTCCAATTTGCACCCCATAATCAGGGTGATGTGATCCATTCTATGATGATCGGCTCCTACTCGCATAGTTACATGTGTCTTACGGCCCCCGATGTCTGTAGTTACCTCTGCTGGTCCCACCATGGGGTGTATTAAGTCCCATAGTGGCAACCCGACACAACCTTAGAGTGCACAGGTATGCTACTGGTGTCCAGTGCCTTAAGTTTCTGCGCCGGAGTGTGTGCACGCCCGCACTCCGTTAGAACCTACACTGCTACACCACCGCCGTCGCTTTGACCTCTTACAATCAGCCCAGTAATCGTGCCCCACCCTGCCTAGTTTCAGGGTATCATGATACACCTTTTAGGGTTACTGCTGAAAAGGGTCCCCCCGTTACTAGGTTTTCTATCTCTAGCCAACATGCTAAGTTGGTTAAGTGTTTCTAACCTAACCCCCACCAGTCCGTTTAGTTTAGCATGTTCCATTTTGATTAAGTCTTTAGTCCAATTAATCCTAACAATCCTGACTCAGCCTTAATTGTCTTATTAAGGCCCTGACCTCTCACATTAGACAGGTATTGTTGTGGCTGCCTGTTGCCGGTTGGTTCCGGGCAGTCTTACGCCACAACTCAGTCTAACCTCGGGTCCTTATTGGGCTCCATGTTTAACCTCTCACATTGGATAGGTATTGTTGTGACTACTGGACAGCCGGGCGGTTCCGGGCAGGTTTACATCACAACTCAATCCAACCTCGGGTTAAACACATCGTATTTTCTACTTTTACATATTTTGTCTTTCTTCTTTATTTATATGTAAATATTTGCGGCCCATTATTAAGTTAATGGTGTAAAGGTTACACCAATCACGGGCCCAACCCATACTTGAATTTGGGCCCTTCTATTTTATATTTTCATTCATTAATTAGTTTTAACCCAACGTTATTTTCCCCCATTTTACACGTCCGTTCATATATATTGGGCTTAGCCTTTTAAAGCCCAATTTAGCCATGCGAAAGGGGAGGCTTAAAGCGTGATTACATACACAAAGAGGGGAAGGTGAGCGTATGAACTTGCAATATGACGATGGGAATACAAAATAGAAACTGGTGTACTTGCATAGTAGTGACATATACTTTGGTCATAAAACATAGGTGACATGAATCAAAGCATGTGAACTTGTAATTGAGATATCATTATTGACACATGAACTTATATTTTTATTTAGGCATAATGTCAAACATAAGCATGGCATAAATACTTCTAGCATAAACATGGCATAATGTCAAACATAAGCATGGCATAAATATTCCTAATCATGGTGTTTGCTTTAAACTTGCAAAAAGGGATTTTTGAGTCTAACCTAGCCATGTCTCACATATGTCATCATATAATTCTTTTAAACAAGATAGACTTAATCATAGATTTCAATTATGCCAAATATCATTCATAGCCTAGCCATATTCATAAGTTTTGCAAAAGCATGACTTAATACATGGATTATGGTGTCAAAATTCCAACATAGTTTCATATGAACTATAACAACCAAACTTGTTTCAATTACTTGCAAAATGATTTATGCACAAAAATATACATCATGATGGCATAATAACAAAGCCCCAAACTCGCATGAATTTCAATCAACTACATACATGTAGCTTCAACATAGATTACATAATTTGCGCAATATTCCAAACGTATACTTGCATAGAACTACCGCATGTAGTTCTTTATAATGAATAACATAATTTTGCACAAATATGAATTACTTTATTATCCCAATTCAAGCATACAAATCAATACAGTTGTTTATTCATACCAAAGTAATACTCTACTTACAATGGTTGCGGCGAATTCTCTAATTAAGAGATATGATTCCTTTGTTGAATTGATTGGCTTTAGGTTGCTTGAATTGCTTTAGGCTTTAGAACTTTCTTTCCAATTCTCTCTCTAGTCGGCGGCTACTCTTAGTTGTTCCTCAGCAACATGGCGGCTATGTTCTTAATTTGAATGAATAGATTAGGGTTTAGTCTAGGGTTGTTTATATAGAGGTTAGGAATTGATTAGGACCATTGATGTTGCTAGGTTAGATTGTAGCCATTCATTAGATAGAGAGACCAATTAGAACCCGCCACCTAGCCCTAATGACAAAGCAGACCACAGAAATTCGACCAAACACAGACCTGGCCAGCCAGGTTGACTGGGCTCGACCAGGTCGACACCCCTGTCGACAGGGCTGTCGACAGCCCTGTCGACATGGGTAGCCCAGGTCGACAGCCCAGTCGACCTGGGTGGCCTAGGCGGGTGTTTATCCGCCCTGGCCCACTGGGCCCGATTTTTAATTATTTTATTCTGTTTGAATTTTAAATTTAATTCAAAACTTCCGAAGGCCATATCTTCTTCATACGGACTCCGTTTTTCGAAAACTCGGACTCTATTTCGCGTATTTTTCCGAGACGAACGCAATGGCGTATCCCGTTTCCCTTAGTTCTTTGATTTGAATATGATTATACTTTAATTCATGAATTTCACAGTTATAGAATTCTCGGGGTGTTACAAACAGTGTGGGTTCTAACGGAGCGCGGGCGTGCACACACTTCGGAGCAGACAAACAGGGCACTGGGGGCACCAGTAGTATAACCTATGCATTCTAAGTATTGTGTCGGGTCGCCACCATGGGACTTGATACACCCCATTGAGGGGCCAGCATAGGTATCTACAATATTTGGGGGCCGTAAGACACATGTAATTTTGCGAGTAGGAGCCGATCTTTAAAATAAGGGGATCACTTCACCCTCAGCATGAGGTGCCAGTTTAGAACTAATGCATGTAGGTGCAAAGATATAGTGTGGGTTGCGATAGTATATTCGTTTCAAAACTACTTTATCTTCGTTTATGATACTTTCTTGTTTCCAGTTTATACTTATCATGCCCTTATTCTTATTCTCATGCTGAAGAGTCATTAGACTTACCAAGCTTTATGTCTGACCCTATTTTCTTTCATCTTCTTTTCTTCCGTTTCCCCCCCCCACATCCACAGGGAGGAAATAACCCAGCTTAGTCTGATTCTTTAAATGCTTCAAGATAGTTGATGTACGGTTTGGAGTCACTTTCCTTGGCTATGGCTGTTGGACACACTCTATGGGGATTTATGCAGGTTTAATCACGTTTTATGCTTCTTTATTTAAAAACCAATACAGAAATGATGTTGTAATGTTTTGGAAGTTGTTATGAGACAATTATGGAAATGTGTTGTATGAACAAGTATTTTATGAAATAATAGTCTGATGTTTTCCGCTGCTTATATATATATGTGTGTGTGTGTTTATATATGTCTTGTGTTTCATCTGTGAATTTTACTTAAAAACCTCCACCAAAGTTAAGGCAGTCCCTTTTGAGTGACCTTAATGGAGGTTGGGGTGTTTCACCGGACGTAGCCATTGTGTTTTGGCCTCGAGGTTGGCTCGAGACTTGGACGACGGTACCGACTCCCATGCTCGGGGGCCGATACGGCAACCGACTGTTTGAACGTAAGTTAGTTGTCAAGATTAATCAAACGTGTCACGTGCGGAGTGAACACAAACAGGAAGAGTTGGGAAGTTGAACATCATTTCCACTAATAACTTTGGCAGTAATAGCCTTTACAATGCATCGAATTGCTAGAAAACAAAACATTGTTGGAAAGCATAAAATAGCTGTGCACTAAGTTATGTAAAGTAGCAGCGGAGATGTTCACTGTTCCATGCCCCTGGGAGTTCAACTCCGTCCACGGTCATGAGTTTGAAAGATCTATTGATGAGCTTTCGTTTTATGGAGTACGGACCTTCCCAATGAGGAGCGAGGCCTATTGGTGGAGGAAAGACCTGCTTTAGGACAAGGTCGCCGACGTTGAGGTCCTTATAACGGACCCTGGAATTGAAGTATCGGGCAACTCGTTGTCGTTGGGCAGCGCTCGGAGATCAGCTTCTTTCCTTTTTTCTTCCAGCAAGTCAACTGACCCTAAAAGTAAATCTTGGTTTGTTTCTGGATCAATATCGGTGACTCTATGAGATTGAAGCTTGAGTTCAATAGGAATGACGACTTCTGATCCGTAGGCAAGGGCAAAGGGAGTATGTTTGGTTGTTGTCTTGTGGGTGGTTCGATATGCCCATAGGGCTAGTGGAAGTTCGTCCGCCCACATACCCCCAGCCTTTTCTAGGCGCTTCTTAATGACGGACTTAATAACTTTGTTGACCACTTCGACCTGCCCATTAGCTTAAGGACGAGCCGCTACCGAGAATATCTTTTTGATGTCGTTCCGCTAGCAGAAGGCTTTGAATTCGGCGCTCTTGAATTGAGTGCCGTTATCAGAGATGATAGCGTGAGGGACCCCATATCGAGTAATGATGCTGCGTACAACGAAGTTGATCATCTTTTTGGTGGTGACTGTGGCGAGAGCTTTGGCCTCTGCCCATTTGGTAAAATAATCAATTGGATAACAACATATCGTGCCCTGCCTCTGGCCATTGGAAGAGTTCCAATGATGTCGATTCCCCACATGGTGAAAGGCCATAGGATCATCATTTGTGTCAGCCCTGTAGGTGGGGCTCTCGGGGTCTTTGAGAAGCGCTGGCACTTGTTGCACTTGCGAGCGTAGTCTGCGGCATCTAGATCGAGCGTGGGCTAATAATAGCCATGTTTAAGTATTTTTCTACCCAGGGTTTTCCCTCCAGTATGGTGACCGGACTCCCCTCATGTGCATCGGTTAAGACTTTGATGGCATCATGATGGACTACACATCTGAGTAATGGGACAGAGAAACCTCTATGGTAGGGCACCCTATCCATAAGAAGATAGAGAGCCGATTGGCGGGTGAGCACTCGTCTTTCCTTGCAGCTCCTCGGAAGGGTCCCGTGCTGTAGGTCCTGATTGGTGTCATCCAAGATTCAGTTTCGGCATTCAAGATCACTTCATTTTGAATTTGCTTAATACTAGGGGAGTTGAGCACTTCGACGGGGGATGTTACACCCCATATTTCTATAAATATTAAAATTAACATATTTAAGAACACTCAATTTTTAGAAGAAGAATTAGGTAAAATGGGTTACGCCATTGTGTTCGTCACAGAATTCTGCTTGAGATGGAGTTCGAGTTTGCGTGAATCGGATTCCGTATGAAGAAGTTATGGAGGTTAGAAGATTTCAAGTGTGAGTAGACATTAAATTAAAATAATAATTAAATAATCAAAACAGATTCGAAATTCAAAATTCAGGAAATCGGCTTAACAGGAAATCTCCTGCTCAGGGGTGTCTACCCCCCAACGGGTGTCGACATTAGGGTCGACCCTCTATGGGGGTGCCGACATGGGTGTCGACCCCCCCTGTAGGGGTCGACCCCTGCTGACTGTCCTGGACAGTGACGATTTTCTGAGTCATAGGGCTACGTGGCGACTTCTGATTGGCCTAATGGCGCATTTTCTTGGACTAGATGGCTCTGATGACTCCTAGGTTGATCTAAAGGCTCATATTAATCTTATACTCCTATATAAACACATCAAACCTTAACCCTAAACCTCACAATCCTATTCTATCATGCTACCATGTTGTCCCTCTCTAAACTAGCCTTGCCTCCATCTTCTCCAAACTAGAAATCAAATTAGAAAGAGAACTTCAAATTAAAGTAGAGGCTTTCTCCTTCAATCAACAAACAAAGATAAGAATCGCTACAACATCAAGTAATTCACTTTTCTAATCCTTTCACTCTAAGTTCAGTTATTATTCAGATTTAAACACTTAATAGAAATCATGACTGTAATAATCGGATCTATAACTATGCCTAATTGTGAGATTATCGATTCTGATTCATGTTTATCCTTTCGCCAAATCTGAATTACCTATGTTTATGAGACTGTTGTGATTGGAACAATGGAACCTATCATGTTGCACACCACTATGCCTAATTGTGAGATAATCAATTCTGATTCATGTTTATCCCTTTGCCAAATCTGAATTACCTATGCTTATGAGACCGTTGTGATTGAAACAATGGAACCTATAATGTTGTACACCAAAATGGTGATTCTCTTATATTCAATTCTATCGAATCTTTATGCCTATGATATAACTTGCTCAGTTTGGCCATACTTATTGTTAATGTACAACATGCCTATTGGAAACATGATTCTTGGATTAGGGTACACCTTTACACACCTATTTTGTTTCTTATGTTAATTCTTGTGTTTCTTCTCTACTCCCCTTTTTGTTTTATTTTATGAATACTAGGTTCATTCGGAACCTAGAATGAATCTCGTCGAACGTACGATTGAAACGCGGGGAATTAGGTATATCTTAGTTGAGTAATTTTGGGCGTAACAAGTGAATGTGGCATAACTTGAATTGACTACAATTGTAGGTAGTTGGTACATAAAAATCTAGATTTGGGCATGTATAGTAATTATGTAATTTGGCTAAAAGATGAACATGCCTAACACGAGGTTAGATTGATTTGCGGTGTAAGACTGTCCGGAACCGCCCGGCACATCCAGTGACCGCAACAACAGATCTAATGTGAGAGGTTAGCGCAATAAGCCAAAAACACGAGGTTAGAATGAGTTTGTGGTAGAAGTCTTCCCGGAACCTCCCTGCACATCCAACAACCGCAAACAAAAGTTCTAATGTGAGAGGTCGAGGCATTAATGCTAATGAATGAACATGCTAAGAATGGTAGGATTAAGTTAACTTAGGCAACACTTAATCAATACAACATGCTAATTAAACGGATGGGTGGGTTTTGGTTAAATGAAGAACACTTAACCATTAGAACATGTTGATTAGGAAACCCTAGTAACGGGGACCCATTTCAATAGTAACCCACATAGATGTATAATGGTACCCTGAACTAGGCAGGGTAGGGCACGATTGCCCTATTACTGGGCAGATTATAAGCGGTCAAAATACGGCGGGTGGTGCGTCAGTGTAGGTTCTGACGGAGTACGGGCGTGTACGTGCTCTGGAGTGAAAAAATCAGGCACTGGGCATCAGTAGTCATACATTGTGCATATCGAATTGTGTCGGGTTGCCATCATAGGGATTGATAAACCTCATGGGTGGGACCAGCAAAGGTATCTATAAACAAGCGGGGCCGAATGACACAAGTAATAAATGCATGTGAGTAGGAGCCAATTGATAAAGGGATCATTTTTTTATAAACACATGATGCGAGTGAAATATTTGTTAATATGTGCAGAGAAATGGAAATGAGTGCGATAGCATATTCAGTTTATCTTGCCCTTATCTGGCCTTACGTTATCTTGTCATTACGGTATTGTCCTATATTCAGTTTATTCATGTCATGATCCTTTTTCTTGTTTACATGCTGAAAAATCACTGGACTTACCAGACTTATGTCTGACCCATTTTCTTTCGTCTTCTTTTCTTCTGTTTCCCCTCCCCCTTCCCCCCAGGTCCGCAGGGAGGGAATACTTCAGCTTAGTTCAGACCTTTTCCAGCTTGAAGAGAGTAGACGTATTGCTTGGATTCTCTTTTTTTGGGTTATGGCTGTGGTTACACTTTTATTGGGGATTTATGCCGCTTTACTACTACTTTATGCTTCTTTATGTATTTTGAGTTTTTAATTAAGACAGAAGTTTTATTGTAATAACTTGAAAGTTGGGTTTTGAGACAATGGTTGTAATGTTTTGACTAGACCACGTTGCTTATGAAATAATTCTAGTTTTTCGGCTGTTTATATGTCTGCCTTGTAAATTATCCGTATATTTTAACTATAATGCTTCACCGAAGTTAATGCATTCCCTTTGTGAGTGACCTTAACGGAGGTGTGGTGTTTCACTTGGTATCAGAGCTGATGGTTACCGGATCAGATTAATATTCTTGAAACATTTTTTCAAAAAAAAAAAAAGAAGTTTTAAAGAAGCATTTTCAAGAAAAGTGTTGTTTTATTTGATAGGCATATTCCCCAAAACCATATGCACTATCTTTCTATCCTTTGTTTTGAACCTTTTCTTTTCGTTTCAGCATGTCTGGGGATCTTAATCTTCCTGAGGGCGTACAGATACTCAGCTGGTTCAGAAGGTATCTGGAGGCTACGGCTGATGCCGCAGGCCTAGTAGACGTTCGTCCTTCCCCAGCTGCTGTAGTTCCTCCTCCTCCTCCGCATGTAAATGCTTTCTCGAAGATATGTAGAGACTTTCGAGCTATGGGCGGAAAGAACTTTAATGGGACTGAATCATTCGTGGAAGTAAGAAAGGAAACAGAAGATTTGTTTGTTATCTTCGAAGTGAACGATAGGCATAAGATACAATTGGCTGTATGGTTACTTAAGGACGAAGCCTCTTTCTGGTGGGAAGTTACTACTGCTGAAAGACCAGTTGAGACTTGGGAGGATTTGAGAATGAAGTTTGAAATTAAGTTCCTCTAGCAAGCTGAACGAGGCCTACAGATGGAGAAGTTCTTAGCACTCAAACAGGGAAGACTATCGGTTAGGGAACATGTCAACCAATTCAACTAGCTGGCTAGATTCGGACTGGAGTTGGTAAACACTCCATATAAAAAGGCTCTCTGTTTTGTTAAAGGGTTGAATGAGCCATATACCTATGTGTGCGACTTATGAGAGACTGGTGGATATGGCATTATTACAGGAGGAAGACAAGGATGGAAAGAAGGAGACAAAGGTGGAAGGACCTCTAGACAAGAAAGTGGAGGGATCGCAGAAGAAGAAGGAGCATTCTAAGAAGGACGGGAAGAATAACAAACCCCGTGACAAGAGGAAGTGTAACTTTTGTGGCATACCTGGACATCTGATTAAAGACTGCAGAAAGATGAAGAGGAAGATAGGTGGTTATTTTCAATGTGGCGAGAAAAGACATATGGCTAAGGATTGCTCAAGAAGGCAAGGGCAAGGGCAAGGGCAAGGGCAGAGGACTGGATCTACTTCTAGGGGGCGGATTCATGCTATCATTGCACCTCCGCAAGAAAGAGGTAGAAATGTTTCTTTTGAGAGTTTAGTTTATCTTTCTGATCATTTAATTCGTACTCTTTTTGATTTTGGCGCATCGCACTCTTTTATATCTACTGCTTTAGTTGAATCTCTGAACCTAGATACCAGTATAGTAGAGGATCCCATGGTTGTTTCAAATCCAATTGGGGGTTCGGCTTATTTGTCAATGATTTGTTTGGATTTGGAAATTTCTATACTAAGCATTGGGTTTAGATGTAATGCTTATGTTTTGGGTTTCATGGGCTATGGGTTGATTCTAGGCATGGATTGGTTATCCAGTAATGGTGCCATCCTCGATTGTGAAAAGAGAGTGGTTAGACTTATGACTCGCTTCGGTAATACTCTCGAAATCTCTTGTAATCCCATGAATTCTGTTATGCTTAGCTACCTAGAATCACTTGATGCATCTGTTGAAAACTTGCAATCTGTTAGAGTAGTCCATAAATACTCGGATGTCTTTGATGAGGTGAAGGGTTTACCTCCAAAGCAAGAGATAGACTTCCGCATATACCTGGTTGATAATGCAAAACCAATTGCTTTACCCGTTCAACACATGGCTCCAAGGGAAAGGAAGGAGCTCAGCAAGCAAGTTAAATAGCTGCTCGAAAAGGGGTTCATAAGGCAGAGTATTTCTGAATGGGGTGCTCCAGTAGTGTTCGCAACCAAAGCGGATGGTTCACTTCGCCTATGCGTGGATTATAGGGAGCTAAACAAGCTGACCAAGAAGAATAGGCACCTGGTTCCAAGAATAGACGATTTGTTCGACTAGCTTGTAAGTGCATCGGTTTGCTCCCAACTAGATCTGGCCACCGGATTCCATCAGCTAAGAGTGGTTGAAGACGGCATAGATAAGACCGCGTTCAGGATCCCGGATGGTTTCTTCGAATGGCTTGTCATACCTTTTGGCTTGACAAACGCACCCGCCTATTTCGTAGACTTGATGAGTAGGGTGTTCAAGGAGTTCCTTAACAAATTTGTAGTGGTCTTCATGGACGACAATTTGATTTTCTCAAAAAGTGAGGATGAACATGCTTTGCATTAAAGGGAAGTTATGGATACTCTTCGTGCACATCGGACGAAAGCAAAATTCTCCAAATACCATTTTTGGAGAGAAGAAGCAAGGTTTCTTAGACATGTGGTGTCCAATGAGGGGATAGCTGTGGATCCTGCAAAAGTAGTCGCAATGCAAGATTAGAAGATTCCACGTAATGCAACTGAAGTACGAAATTTTCTCGAGCTAGCGGGCTATTACAGAAAGATCATTAAGGACTTTGCGAGGATCTCAGCCCCACTTACAAGATTGACGAAGAAGAACCTAACTTTTTCCTGGGATTGGGATTGCGATGTTGCTTTCCAACGATTGAAAAGGGCTCTGACAATAGCCCCAGTCCTGACATTGCTTGATGGGAGTAAAATATTTACAGTATACGCAGACGCATGTGGTACAGGGTTAGGCGTTGTCTTGATGCAAGAAGGCAAGGTAGTTTGTTATGGGGGAAGGCAGTTGAAGGTACATGAGAAGAACTACCCAACTCATGATTTGGAGTTAGCTGCCATTGTTTTCGCTCTTAAGTCATGGCATCATTACCTACTAGGAGAAAGGTTTGAATTGTTTATTGACCATAAACCATTAAAGTACATTTTCTCACAAAAAGATCTTAACTTAAGATAACAAAGGTGGATGGAGTTTCTTGCCTCATACGATTTTGAGATTGCTTATACCCCTGGCAAGGGCAATGTGGTAGCAGATGCCTTGAGTAGGAAAAAGCTGACCTTAAGCACTCTCTTTGTAGAAAGGCAAAACTTGGAGTACATAGCAACCTTTGACTTTAGACCTCTTTTGAGTTTGTACTTGGTTTATTAGCAACGCTAGAGGTGCGGCCTACGCTTTAGTACTCAATAGGAACCATGCAACGTGAAGACCCTCAGATTTTTGATATAATGGATAAGTTTATTAGAGGTGAGACTTCTAGTCACCTCAATAGATACTCAATAGATGCTAAGGGTTGGTTAAGACAGGATGGAAGACTATGTTTCCCACAAACAAGGGATTTGGTGAAGACAGTTCTCGAAGAAGCACACCATTCTAAGTTGACCATACACCCAGGTGGAGACAAGATGTATAAAGATATAAAAAGGGTTTTCTTTTGGAATGGCATGAAGAAGGATGTAGCTAAATTTGTCTCTAAATGCTTGATATACCAGCAAGTCAAGGTGGAGCAGAAGAAGCCTAGTGGTCTGCTTCATCCTCTAGAGGTCCCACAATGGAAATGGAATAGAATTTTGATGGACTTTATAGATGGGTTACCTAGGCCAAGAAGGGGCAATACCAGTGTTTGGGTAATAGTTGACAGGCTCACTAAAAGCGCTCACTTTATACCTGTTAAGAGTAGGAGGACTGCCTCATCGTTAGAATCCATTTATCTTAAAGAGGTAGTTCGACTGCATGGGATACCCTCTATCATAGTAAGTGATTGAGATCCTATCTTTACGAGTGAGTTTTGGAAGAGTTTGCAAGAGACTGTAGGCACACAACTATGTTTAAGCACTGCCTATCACCCTCAAATCGATGGTCGGACGGAAAGGGTGAACAGAGTGTTAGATGTTCTCTTGAGATTGTGCATTCTTGATTTTGGAGGAACATGGGAGGATTGTCTTCCTTTGGTGGAGTTCACATACAACAATAGCTATCAAGCCACCATAGGCATGACACCCTTTGAGGCTTTACATGGAAGACCATGCCGATCACCAACTTGTTGGTGGGAGTCTACAAACAATTTTATACTTGGTCCCGACATGATTAGAGAAACTTCAGAGAAAGTGGACTTGATACGAAGATGAATGAAGACCGCACAAGATAGACAGAAATCCTACGCGGATAAAAGAAGGACCGACCTTGAGTTTGAGGTTAGAGACAGGGTTTTCCTTAAAGCATCTCCTTTGCGGAATGTCATTCACTTTGGATCCATAGGGAAATTGGAACCAAGGATTGTAGGGTCATTTTCTATCATTGAGAGGATTGGGATGATGGCTTATAGAGTAGAGCTGCCCAAAAGACTGGCTAGAGTTCATAATGTTTTTCATGGTTCTCATCTACGAAAGTGCTTACACGAGTCTGTGGAGCCAAGCATACTAGAGGAAGTAGAAGTGGAATAAGAAGCGACGGTGAGAAGAATTCCAACTCATATCTTGGGAACAGAAATTAAAAAGCTACGCAATCGTGAGGTCAAGCTAGTAAAAGTATAATGGAGTGACGCTGAAGAAGACGCGACTTGGGAGACTGAAGACAAGATGCGCGTAGCCAACCCTTATCTTTTTGAGGGTACATCCTTGATCTCTTTTTCCATAAGTTTATGCATGCTTGTATCTATCTTTTAAGTACATCTCCTCGGTCCTATTCTTAATCCTTAGGTAAAAACCAATGGATGTAAACATGCATCTGAAACATGTTATGATTGATGGTTGCAAGTGGTTGCAAGTGGTTGCTCGTGGATGCATATACACGCACATTAGAAACTAGATCATCTCAATCACTTTCATATTGCATATGCATATATGTATTTGTATATGGATTAAAACTTGATGTGTTATCATATGGATGCTGCATTTGTATGAATGATTGTGCACTCATGTAGAAGTTATAAGGTACAATTAGGAATGATTGCATACATAATGGACTCATGGCACTGGCATAATTCGCATTAAGGATGTCAACTGAATCAGTAGACCGCCTTATTTTGCATTAGATAAGGACATATACACACATTATGTGTATGACCATGAAAGCATTAGAAACCTTTTTAAGGACAATGGATGCCTATGATTAAATGGTTGAGTAGATGGATGTTGGATGGTAGGATATACATTCTTCTTGACTTAGAGATTTCGGGGACGAAATCCTTTAAGGAGGGGAGAATGTAACACCCCGTATTTTCTACGAATATTAGTATTAATATATTTATGAAAACTTAATTTTTAGGATGAAACGGGTTACGCCATTTCGTTTGTCTCGGAATTTTGCTTGAGTTAGAGTCTGAGTTTGCGTGAATCGGATTCCGTATGAAGAAGTTATGGAGGTTAGAAGATTTCAAGTGTAAGCAGAAATTAAATTAAAATTATAATTAAATAATAAAACAGATTCGAAATTCAAAATTCAGAAAATCGACTGAGCGGGAAATTTCCCGCTTAGGGGTGTCGACACACACGAGGGGTATCGACATGGGAGTTGACCCCCCTATAGGGGTGTCGACATGGGTGTCGACCCCCTTGTAGGGGTCGACTCCTGCTGACTATTCTGGATAGTGACAATTTTTTGAGTCATAGGGCTACGTGGGGACTTCTGATTGGCATGTTGACGCATTTTCTTGGACTGGATGGCTCTGAATACTCCTAGGTTGATCTAAAGGCTCGTATTAATCCTATACTCCTATATAAACACATCAAACCTTAACCCTAAACCTCACAATCCTATTCTATCATGCCACCATGCAGTCCCTCTCTAAACTAGCCTAGCCTCCATCTTCTCCAAACTAGAAATCAAGTTAGAAAGTGAACTTCATATCAAAGTAGAAGCTTTCTTCTTCAATCAACAAACAAAGATTAGAATCGCTACAACGTCAACTAATTCACTTTTCTAATCTTGTCACTATAAGTTCAGTTATTATTCAGATTTAGACACCTAATAGAAATCATGACTGTGATAATCGGATCTAGAACTATGCCTAATTGTGAGATGATCAATTTTGATTCATGTTTATCCTTTCTCCAAATCTGAATTACCTATGTTTATGAGACTGTTGTGATTGGAACAATGGAACCTATCATGTTGTACACCACTATGCCTAGTTGTGAGATAATCAATTCTGATCCATGTTTATCCTTTTGCCAAATCTGAATTACTGTGATTGAAACAATGGAATCTATCATGTTGTACACCAAATTGGTGATTCTCTTATATTCAATTCTATCGAATCTTTATGCCTATGATGTAACTTGCTCAGTTTGGCCATACTTATTGTTAATATACAATATGCCAATTGGAAACATGATTTGTGGATTTGGGTACACCTTTACATGCCTATTTTGTTTCTTATGTCAATTCTTGTGTTCCTTCTCTATTCCCCTTTTTGTTTTATTTTATGAATACTAGGTTCATTCGGAACCTAGACTGAATCTCGTCGAACATACAATTGAAATGCGGGGAATTGGGTATATCTTAGTTGAGTAATTTTGGGCGTAACAAGTGAATGTTGCATAACTTGAATTTACTACAATTGTGGGTAGTTGGCATATAAAAATCTAGATTTGGGCATGTATAGTAATTATGTAATTTGGCTAAAAGATGAACATTCCTAACACGACGTTAGATTGAGTTGCAATGTAAGACTGCCCGGAACCGCCAGGCACATCCAGCGACCTCAACAACAGATCTAATGTGATAGGTTAGCGCATTAAGCCAAAAACCCGAGGTTAGAATGAGTGTAAGGTAGAAGTCTGCCCGGAACCGCCTGACACATCCAGCAACTGCAAACAACAGTTCTAATGTGAGAGGTTGAGGCATTAATGAATGAATTAATGCTAATGAACGGACATGCTAAGAATGGTAGGGTTAAGTTAACTTAGGCAACACTTAACTAATGCAACATGTTAATTAAACAGATGGGTAGGGTTAGGTAAAATGGAGAACACTTAACAACTATAACATGTTGATTAGGAAACCCTAGTAATGGGGACCTATTTCCGTAGTAACCCACATAGATGTATCATGGTACCCTGAACTAGGCAGGGTGGGGCACGATTACTGGACTGATTATAAGCGGTCAAAATAGCGGAAGGTGGTGTGTCAATGTAGTTTCCGACGGAGTACAGGCGTGCACATGCAAATCAGGCACTGGGCATCAGTAGTCATACGCTATGCATCTTGAATTGTGTCAGGTTGCCATCACAGGGATTGATACACCCCATGGTGGGACCAGCACAGGTATCTACAAACAAGCGGGGCCGAACGACACAAGTAATAAATGCATGCGAGTAGGAGCCGATTGATAAAGGGATCATTTTTTTATAAACACATGATGCAATTGAAACATTTGTTAGTAGGTGTAGAGAAATGGAAATGAGTGCGATAGCATATTCAGTTTATCTTGTCTTATGTTATCTTGTCACTACGATATTGTCCTATATTCACTTTATTCATGTCATGATCCTTTTTCTTGTTTACATGCTGAAAAATCACTAGACTTACCAGACTTATGTCTGACTCGTTTTCTTTCTTCTTCTTTTCTTCTATTCCCCCTTCCCCCAGTCCGCAGGGAGGGAATACTTCAGCTTGGTTCAGAGCTTTTCCAGCATGAAGAGAGTAGATGTATTACTTGGATTCTCTTTTTTTGGGCTACGGCTGTGGTTACACTTTTATTGGGGATTTATGCCGCTTTACTACTGCTTTATGCTTCTTTATGTCTTTTGAGTTTTTAATCAAGACAGAAGTTTTATTGTAATAACTTGGAAGTTGGGTTTTGAGACAATGGTTGTAATGTTTTGACTAGACCACATTGCTTATGAAATAATTCCAGTTTTTCGGCTGTTTATATGTCTGTCTTGTAAATTATCTGTATCTTTTACCTATAATGCTTCACCGAAGTTAATGCATTCCCTTTGTGAGTGACCTTAATGGAGGTGGGGTGTTTCAGGGGCATATCCAAAAAGTTGTGGATCGTTGAAGCTCGCTAGTTTGGATAGCGAGTCTACTTTTTCATTTTGTTCTCAGGTTATGTGAGTGATGACGAAGTGATTGAGGTGAGTGAGTAATTCTTGAACCTTGGTTTAGTACAAGGCGAGTCGTTCCCCCTTAGCTTGATATTCCCCTTGTACTTAACGCACGATGAGTTGTGAATAAGAGAAAATTTGGATTGTCTTTAGCTTTAGGTCGATCGCGATTCTAAGTCTGGCAATCAAGGTCTCATATTATGCGTCGTTGTTGGTATTAGGGAAATTTAACTTTAGCGCATAGCATATCATACGTTCCTCAGGGGTGATGAACACGACTCCGGCCCCGGAGCATCTGTTGTTGGAGGACCCGTCCACGAAAAATTTCCATTAAATACCGGGATCTTTCGTGTTCTCTGCCGGAGTCTCCTCGGGGGTAGTGAACTCTACTATGAAGTCAGTGAGAGCTTGGCTGAGGATAGCTCGGCGGGGAATGAATGCTATCTTAAATTGGCTCAGCTCTATACTCCACTTCAATCGCCGTCCAGACGCTTCGGGTCGCTGCAGGACCGGCCGTAGTGGCTAATCAGTGAAAACCTTTATTGGATGAGACTGGAAGTATGGTCGAATATTTGGAGAGGAAATGAGCAAGTAGAATGCCAACTTTTCCAACTTCGGATAATTCTTCTCTGCCCCTGTCAATCGTTTGCTTTTGTAGTAGAAGGACCATTGGATGCGGTCCTCGAGGCGGATGCCGAGCTGATTGCCATTCGCTGATAAATAGCGCCGACATTCTTAAGGCCGAAGGGCATGACGTGATAGCGGTAAAATCCGAGGTCCGTTATGAAGGAGATATGATCCTGGTCGCGAGTGTTCATTGGGATCTGATTGTATCCTGAGTTGGTGTCCATGAAAGATAGTAGCTGATATCCGGCGGTTGAATCAATAAGTCGATCGATCTTCGGGAGTGGGAAGATGTACTTTGGGCATGTTTTGTTTAAATCAGAGAAGTCGACGCATGTTCTCCATTTACCGTTGGCTTTTTTGACCAGGACCGAATTGGAGACCCATTCGGGGTAGTCGGCTTCATGAATAAAGTTGTTGTTGAGTAGACGGTCCACTTCTTCCTCGAGTGCTTTGGACCTTTCGGGCCCCAAGAAGCGACGCTTGTGCTTAATCAAAGGCATCGTGGGATCGATGACTAGACAATGGCATGCGATCACAGGGTCGATGCCTCTCATATCGGAGTGAGTCCATGCGAACACATCCAAATTTGCCTTTAATAAATCTACAAGATCTTCTTTGATTGCGGGATGGAGTTGCGATACTATCTTCAGCACCCTTGATGGATCATCAGGATTTATGGGAATATCTACTGTAGATTCGACTGGGGTAGCCCTCTCGTACTCAGGCTCTTCGTCTTTCATGGTCGAGGTCTTCGGAAAGACGGCAATGGCGCTTGAGCCAAGGCTCAGACACCGTTGATTGCTATGCAGAAATAGCCTTGGCGCAAGAAGGCGTGGGCACTACTTTTCCCTTGTCCTTGTTGCGTGCATTCTTCCATTCTATTTCATAACACTCTATGGTGCTTACTTGGTTTCCTCTGACTGTTCCAATCCTGTTTTCTGTACGAAATTTGATTAGGAGAGACCATGGAGACATGCATACCCGAAACTTTGTGAGAAAAGGGCATCAAAAGAAAGCGTTGTAGGGGAAATCAATGTCTATAACCATGAAGGTGAGGATTCAGACCTGGCTCCGACCCCCTCACCTAGCTCCATAGGTAAATCGATCACTCCCACTGGGGAACTAGAAGCCCCATTGAAATCGTGGATCATGGTGCAACATGGCTTTAAGTCATTTGTTTCTAACCTCATTTGGTCATAAGCAGCTTTGAAAATGATGTTGACTGAGCTTTCAGAATCGATTAACACCTTTCAGACAAAAGCGTCGTCAATCTGAGCTGTGATAACAAGTGGATCGCTGGTTGGAATTTCCACCCCAGCAGAATCTCTTTCGCCGAAAAAGATATCATCCCGCATGGTCTTTTGGAGCTTGGCTAGGGCAGATTCATTGGGTGCGGAGCAATTTTCATAAGTAGCATGCTTTGTTGAACTAACACACTCTTGCATTTTTTCGGAAGCTGTCATGCGTGGGATAAGGTCCGACACATATGGTGTTGATTACGATCCCACCACTTGGGTTAGATTGACCTGAAGCTACTTTTTTGGTTGCTTGTGGCATTGGTGCCTGAGGCTTTGAATTGGCTTCGGGAGCAAAAGGTTCTTGGACATATTGCTCCAGTCGCTTCTCATGGATGATTTTTCGATTGCGTCCCTGATCTGGCGATACTCATTGGTATTGTGGTCGTATACGTTGTGGTATCGGTAGCAGCTTCCACTATTTTTCTCAAGGTCGGTTGATTCCCTAGCGCTGGCTTCTTATATGGTAAAGTGTTGCATGTCTCCAAGTAGATTGTTTCTAGATCCTCGTTTAGTGGGGTGTATGTCTCGAAGGCTCCGTAAGGGTCGGGCTTTCTTGGCTCATTTGGGGCCTGATCGTTGTTCCCGCTACCTTGCCTACCATTGTTCGATCTTTGCCTATTGGGATTTGCCACCTTGTTCTGATCAAAGGGCTCTCCTACTTGTTTTCTTCTGAGGTTGTTATTTGTAGTGCCTGCATGAGAGTCGTTGGGGGGCAACTGGTGGCTGAGAGATGGTTGCGTCTTACCTCCTCTTGGCATAAGTACTGATCCGCCTTCTCATAGAAGGCATCGATGCTTTTTGGGTACTTTTGATCAATCCGCGGCCTAAATTTGGAAGTAAGGAGGACACCTTTGGGTAATTGAAAGAGTATGGTGCGAGGGTACGGATCCTCAACCGCGGCGAGGGCAGTGTTGAACCTGGAGAGGTATCTTTTGAGAAACTCAGTGGGCCCTTGGTATAAGTTGGATAGGGTGAGGTCATTCTTTGGAGTTGTTACATGCATTCTGAATTGCTTGATCAACTGCGTCACTAATTGGCCAGAGTTGTTAATGGAATCAAGCGGGAGGCGAGAGAACCATAACAAAGTAGTTCCTGATATGAAGACTGGGAAACACTTGCATTTGACTAGATCGTTGCCCCAACTGGAGTCCATTTGCCATTCATATCGATTTAAGAAGGCATAGGGGTCAGTGGTGTTGTCGTAGAGCAGCATTTGCGGCATGCTGAAGCGTCGCTGCCATTTAGCTTTGTTTACCCTTCTTATGAAGGGGTTACGCCTAATGTGCGTTTCCTAGGAATCGTGCACATTTCCTCGCATCTCCCACATTATCCTTCGGACCATGCCGGGAAGGTAAGTTGGATGAGGATCCGCTCTTGGAACCCATGGATTTTGGCGAGGTTCCAGAGTTCTGTTGCGAGGGAATCTTCTATGATGGACATCCGGATTGTCTTCCTCCATGTCCTCAACATCTAAGATTGGGTCCTTGTGTGGACGGTGAGGTGGAGCAAGGTGATGCGGTTCTTGTTCTGGAGGAACGCGGGCCATTGGAATAACGGGCCCGTCATCCTGATTGGCGATCGTCGGGTTGTGTCGAGGAAGAGGTTGGTTTGTAGGACCTAGTCCGTCATTGATGATCAAGCGAGAGCAGTCTCGGTACTGTGCCCCCTCGCCATATGTAACGGTTGTTCGGTCGTCATTCCCGTTCCCATTGCCATTGGCGTAGCCATTTCCATTACCGTTGTCAAGGGCATTGGTGTGGGCGGCGACGTTGTTAATGAAGCTAAACCTCCTCCTTTGATGCAGGCCCTCGAGTCGGAAGGGGAAGTTTCCGAGACAGATGGTCGGGGTCGAGCGTTGTTCCGAGTTAATTGAAGTCGAGCGATGATGCGTTGACTTTCTTGAAGTTGTCTCATAAGGTCGATGTTATTCCTTAATGCTTGATTAAGCTCGACCGCTGTGTTCTCATATTTTTCATTAAGCGCGCGGATTTGAGCTTGTGTTGCGGGCGCTTCAGGGTCCACAATAGGAGGGACGGTTTCATTAGCTGTCGAGATGTACGTCGGTTGAGGTTGTTGGGACGTACAGACCTTGACTGCGGCTGAAGAGCTGACTATTGCGTTCTTTGGTCGCTTTGTCATCGTGAGCGGACTCAATAGCAGGTTTAGCAAGGAACTTCAAGCTCGTTGGTTGTGAAGGGCCTACTTCCACTTTGAAGCGTTGTTGGAATATTACTAATCACAAAGGTTTACAAGGTTTAGACCCTCTCATGACATCCCATTACATTCATTTCAAAGTATTATGATGTCATCTCTGAGGCTATATGATGTCATCTCTAAGGCTACATGATGTCATCTCTAAGATATGGTATCATCATTGTCATATATGATGTCATAATTATCATACATTTAATATACTAAGAAAAGGACACTTTTTCCCTTCTTCTTTGAGGGATGCCATTAATGGAGCTCTCTAGAGATCCCAAAGTCTCAAATTCCAACCCCTTTCAAGTGTGAAGTCATGGGGTATTTATAGGAAAGGAAGTAGGTAGGAGTAGGTGGGAGTAGGTAGAAATAGGGGACCACACCCAGAAAATCGCACCTCGAGCCTGCACATGCCATAATTTCGCACCTGAAGCCTGTGCACGCTGGAAATTCGCACCTGGGCCTAGGATGCAAAATTTCGCTCCTTGTGGGTGCGAAATTTCGCGCCTCGTAGGTGCGAAATTGTGCTTCTCGTGGGTGTGAAATTGTGCTCCTCATGGGTGTGAAATAGCACGCCTCGTGGGTGCTAAATTCCATACCTCGTGGGTGCGAAATTCATGCCCCACGGAGATGTGGAATTCATGCCTCCTGGGGTGCGAAATTCGAACCCTGCTGGGTGTGAAATTCGCACGCTGTTGGGTGCGAATTTCGCACACCTAGGGGGTGCGAAATTTGCACCTCCCGGGGGTACGAAGTTCACTTCATGGGGTGCATGAAGGCTGCATGAAAGGTGTTTAGGGGTGCCGCGAGGTATCTGTTGGCGCGATCCCTCTTCATCCTGTTTCATTCACTCCTAAGCGTCCCTTTCGGCTTCAATTCCACGCGATGTGTTGAGTCGAGCGTGTCTTGTGTACTTTTGGGAACAGGACCAAAAAGCCGGTTAACAGCAACTAACCTCGTGTCTTTGTGTCACTATTTATATATGTAAAGCCATTCTTTATGCACATACAAGAAATTAGGTATATATATGTATATATGGGGACATTTCAAATTCGAATTCTATCCTAATCGCAATTATTACGTTAATATAACATTAATTACGTTGATATAAGTATAATAATTATAATGCATAAATGACGTCAATGTTCATATAAATGAGAGAACGTTCTAACGAAACAACTATTGTCAACTTGTCTAAATGAAGGTATATAAGTTAATTTTTCCATATCTTTACCACTACAATTTAGGCATGTTGGCATTATAACAAAATAACAGATAGCAGTGAATGGAAAATATACATACATAAAAATTTCAACTTGCATCGTAGGCTTGTTGGAATGATTTCAATACTGGATTAAGAATAAAGTATAACATACACATATAATATGCACATGCATGTTTATATGTTCACTTTGTTTAATTCACCCCTTTTTGGTGATATGCACATAAAAATGTTTATGTTTGATATATTTCAAGTATGAATACGTTTGGATTCAAAATAGAATCCTAACGTAATCAAATCATGGAATAACCAAATTTAAACCCTTTTAGGATACAATCAAATGTTTACATAAGGGTGGATTACACAAAGTAGAAACAACAACAACACCCTTTTCATCCTTAATCCAATATTAAGATCAAAAATCTACAAATCTAAATAACATGACAAATCTTACACAAATATAAAATATAGGATTTGGGGGTTTTCGTATTGATGTTATCGATTTCCAAATCCTCTTAGGCATAGCTATCGACATGTTAATCTATTAAAAAAAATAGAATATGCCTAAGGACACTATATTCCACTCAAAAATTTAAGGAAGAACAATTAAGATTCTTGTTGTAGATTCAGATCTGTGTTTAATCTTCAAGACAAATATGCTCCAATCCTCGTAATATACATGTAAGAAACATCTTTTAGAATCTTTTATATATATATATAGTAAATTCCAAAATCATAATAAAACCTATATGAATTTAGATTAGAGAGAAGATACGAATAAAGGTTAAAGGAATAGAAGAGAAATTCCTAACCTTTTCTGTAATTCAGCAATGGCAAAAGGATGATATGGAGGTAGAGATAAGAGAGTGGCTAGGGTTTTATTGTGGGATATAAGGGCCTATATATAGTCGCTCGTGTGAGCGTCGGCCGTTAAATTACTTTGATGTTATCTTGGCCTTATATTCATATATATTCCCTTAGAAAACCCTAGCCAACATAGATTCATTGGGCTCCTCAACCACCAGGAGGTCGACCGGCGGTCGACACCCCTTCACGGGGGTGGTTGACATCTTGGCCGCTGAAACACTCAATGAATTTATGTGGCGGTGAGGTGTCTAATTAAATAATGTGTTTCTCTATTTTCTTAATCACTTTACTTAAAATATTATCTATCCCCATAATCTTATCCTTAGTTTGAATTTCAAATTATCCCACTTATATTTAAATATATTTTGGACATATATATATATGTGGATATTTATTTCAAGGACACATTTTAGGTAAAAAAAATAGATCTAAGGACAAGCAACTTTTTCTACCTAAATCAAGGACAACTTTCATGTTTTAATTGGAAAAAGTCCAAATATTTTGAACTAAGGACATAAATTGACATTTCAAAAACAATAAAAATTAATATAAAAATGTTTTTATGTGATTATAATATAAAAAATTGATAAAAATTAGTTAGAAAATATATTTTTGTTTTGTAAATATGGAAAAAACGAGTATAAGAAAATTCAGGATGGAAAGCTAAATGCATATAGCTTTTTTCAGGTGTAAACGACATTAGCTTTAAAACGAATTGGTTTTATGTTTTGATGATACAATATAAAGCTATATTTTTATGTTATAAAGCTATGTCCATTTAGCTTTCCGACCTGATTATTTCTATATGTTTATAATAACATCAATTGACTAAAATAATTTTGAAATTACATTTTTTTTCTTTCAATTTTGAAGGTAATTTTTTATTTCTAATTAATTTAGTAATAACGATAAATTAAAGAGAATTTCATGTTAATATAACACAATTTGTATTTTTCCTTCATTTAATTATCAAACTTAGTTGTCCTTCGATCTATTTTTTTATGGAATTTGTCCTTAAAACTAAATACCCCTACATATATTTACTTATCTAATATATATATATATATATTCTGTTTTTTCTGCCCAAACTTATTTGCTTGTAACTTCTTCATACATTCATCATTTTCAACATATTATAAATGAATATGATTCAGAATTTCACCACGAATCCAAATAAAAGATTTTCGTAGCCAAATTCCCAAAGCTGCAAAATCTCATTTTCTAGTGTTGGTATTGAATTTTTTATTCTTATTTAATATTATTAGTTATGTCTCTAACGGGATGTTACATTTTATCTTACCCATATCTTTACACACTTTGGAGTGGATCTCAAAGGAGGGGAATTTGTATCAAAAATTGTTTTTAACTCGAGAAATATAAACTTATGCAAATTCCAATCATTTTTAAGCCTTATGAAACATTCGAGGATAAACAAGCTAGAATGAAACAAGAGGAAAATCAAATGGAAATTGACAAAGAAGAAGATTCCTCTTTAGAAAGTGTCGAATGTCCCACAAATACTAGGACAATAACTAAAGAAACACTTGTTCAAAACAAACTCAAATTAGCCAAGGACCAAAAGAACATCAGGAAGACTCTTACGCAAATGTCTTCTAAAATGAACAGGTACTTTGGCAATGTAGGGAGAAAACTTGGAATATCATCTTCCTCATCATCCGCTGAAGTCCGTGCTTATCTAGTTTACGTTATTTTTCGTATTTGCTTGTATTTGCTTCTGAATCTCGTATTTAGTACCTTGTATTGTTTGAATGTATTTGCTTTGTAGTAGTAATGAATGATATTTATTTCTATCAAATCAATCTTTAATTTACGGTAAAAACACATTATAACTAAATAAATAAATATAATATAATAATGTATAACTTAAAATTGTGTGAAAACTCAAATACCCAAAAATTGACTAGGGTATGTCGACATGTGCAAATTGACATGTCGATATATAACTGCAAGAAATTCATATTTGCTCAAAATTTGAATTTTAAATAACCAACTAGTGTCTATTCATTTTTAACGAATTCCAGACTCAATAAATATCCTCTTCTTTCAGAAAAAATTATTTTAAACTCTCTCCTTATTCTCTAATCATTCCTTATCCATATAATCAAATAATTGCCAATCCTATTCACAAATTGAGCGAGAATCTTAAAGAAACACTCAATTCGTTCAAGAATATCCTATTTATAATACTTCGTATTCAACCTCATCTCGAATTGAGTCAAATAAAGATGGTTGAATATCAAGAGAAGCACTTTGATGCCATTCATTGATTAATCTCTTCTCTTTTCAGAGATGAAGACAACAACCTCGCTAAAGCACCACTCACTAAAGAAGATGAAGGTTGGGAAGTCATCAAGAAGGATCCAATCTTTGGAGGAGATGGTTGGGTGGAAGTTCCAAGAGATGTTTGTATTTATTGGAATTGAATGGTATGCTTTATTTAAAATTGTTTGAATTTGTTTGTATATATTAATTGGTTTGAAATACTTGAATTGATTGATTGTAAGTATTTGAACAAATTGTTTGAACAAATCTTATTGGATTACTTGAATATGCTTTTGTGTATTTAGTATTGTAATAAAATAAGGGGGAGTTATTTAGATATAGTTTAGTATAGTAATACACAAATTTAGGGGAGTATAATCTAGTTTAGTCTAATTTATTATAGGATATTATATTCAAGTTAGTTTTTGATAATGTCAAAGGGGGATAAATTTAAAATAAGAAATAGGCATAATCTAAGGTGGAAACATGCATAGTCTAAGGGGGAGTCAGAAGAGATTCATGGTGAAAGGGGAAGTATTCAAGGAATCAAATCAACAGGTAATATTAGGTATGAATGTTTTGTAAACCAAGGTTGTGATCATAAAAAAAGGGGGAGATTGTTGGAGAATGGAATTTTGATGACAGTAACCTTGTTTCAATTATTCACATTATTGATTATAAATTATATACTAACATCTTTTTTTTTTGAAAATTTATATACTAACATCTGTATAGAATATATATATATATATATATATATATATACGTGTTTGTATGTGTATAGGTAGGAGGATATATATGCAGGATAAAAATATAGAACGTATATTTTTAGAGATTCAAGATATCAAGGGAATTCAAGACTTGTGAATATCAAGATAATCAAGATTTCAAGAGCTCGAGATTACTTAGTAATAGAGTCTAGTATATATGTAAAACTCGGGTTATCACTTTCAGATCTTGTTTTCAAATTCTGTTTTCAAATTCCTTTTCAAATTGATTTCAAGATCATTTCAAACTCCTTTTCTAAAATGATTTGAAATTATTAAGATTTTACTTATGATTTGAAATATATATAGTTTATATACTTTTATAATATATATATATATATATGTTTATAATATATGTTTTATAGTCTTATATCATATAATTTTATAAATATGTTTGTATCGTATATCACTATGTTATTATATGTTTTTTACACTTTAGAAACTTCATTTAAAACATTAGTTTTGATTCAAAAATTTCCAGAATATATATATATATACATACATATATATATATATATATATATATATATATATGTGTGTGTGTGTGTATCTGTGTGTGTGTATGAATTTAAACACTTTGAAAATGTTTTGAAAATTCAAAGTACCTTATATGTCGACATATAGGTTTGAACATGTCGACATATAATTGTCATATTTTCACTTCAAAGGAAGCGTCTTTTCATACTTTGAAATGTTTCAGAAACGTTGCAACCTTTCAAACACTATAAATAGTGGTTAAATTCAATTTTTTATCACTTCTCCATCTTCATCCTATCTCTAACCACCATTATTATTCTTCAATTTCTTGATTTCTACACTTATACTCCGTTGAATTCAAGAAAAATTATATCATTCTCTTTCTCTTCTCAATGTCTGTCAACTACTATCTTTTTGGAAGTGCAATTTAAGAGTTCTAGGGTTGTTGTAATCATTTCGGAATTGTTTGGGAAAGGGTGTGTTCCTTCTAGCCCGAAAATCAAGGAAAGGGAGCGGTGTGAACCTTTGTAGCCATGAAATCAAGGGTGGTGGGATCATTGTTAACCTTGTAGCCACGAAATCAAGGGTTTTGTAAAGATTGATACTAGTATTAATAAAAATCTGTGCAGTCTAGCGTTGCGTGGGACATGACGTAAGAGTGATCCGAACCAGCACAAAGTACGGTGTGTTCTTTCATTTTCTGCATTTTTTATTTACTTATATATGTGTCTGTGATTATTTTTGTGTTTTTGATCATTTCTAGTGTGATAATCATTATGTGATTCATTTAGTAAATCAAGATTGTTTATATTTTCCATAAATTCTTTAAAACACTATTCACCCCTCCCCCCTCTAGTGTTAGTTTTGCCTTAAGATCCTTAATCCGCATCCCTAAAAATCAATAATCTAGTTTTAATATTACTGCCTTTATATTAATTCTATCATTGTGTTAAGGGAAGTATTATATATTATTTCTTAATCCAGAATATGTCTTATCGTAGTTTTAAGAGTGTTAGAGCCAGTTCTTAGACTATAGTCTTATATAAATTTTTGGGGAAGTATTGTAGAATATTTATGAGTATACGGGTTTTTTATGACAAAGGGGGAAAAAATTACAAAACAGGGTTAGGGTAAGAGGGAGTTAGGCTTAGATTAAGGGAGAGTTAGTAGTCTTGGAAGTAGTAACTGGGTAAGGGGGACTAACTGAAGAATCAAGACATCAGGTATGTAAATTTTATAAACAAAGGTTGTCATCATCAAAAAATGGGAGAGTGCTAGGGACTGAGATGATGATGATGATGGTTTTTGATGCCAACAACCTTGTTTTGATTATTATTGTTATAAAAAAATTATACTAACACTATTGTGTATATATATATATATATATATATATATATATAAGTGTATGTGTAGAAGTTATATGCAGTTATTGATTTGAAGACTATACAGTTTAAAGATTCAAGAATAAAAATTTTAGAGAAGAAGAGTTCAAGATTGCACCTCATAAGTAACAGTAGTTCAAGAGTTCAAGAAAACATGATAAGTTATACAGTCTATAAGTGTTGTTGAAACTCCGTGATAACATTAAATTTCTATTTTCAAATCTCTTATCACTTTTAATCTTCTTAACTATTATTTTCAAATTGATCTCAAAATTACTACCTATTTAAATATATATATATATATATATATATATATATTATTAATTTTATTGGATTTAAATCTAGCATCTAATTTGAATATTTTAGATTTGACACTACAAGAAAATGTTCTTTTAATAGCAAGTGAGGATTGCATGGAAACTCGACTTGCTATGGTTTGG
This sequence comes from Allium sativum, assembly GCA_030737875.1. Lineage (NCBI taxonomy): Eukaryota > Viridiplantae > Streptophyta > Magnoliopsida > Asparagales > Amaryllidaceae > Allium > Allium sativum. The sequence goes on along the minus strand of JASFAX010000056.1, from coordinate 2,427,674 downwards.
TAGTTCTATGTTTCTTAGGTTAATAGATGACGTGTTATACTGCCATTATTTTTTCAAAAACGCATTGGCGGTAGATTTGTCGCTTCTTATTCCTGGTCCACCTAATTCCCGTTTTTTCACTTCTCGTCTATTTTTTCCAAGATGCCTTTTTGCTCACGCTTCAACCCTAAATTCCCTCTTCAATCATCAATCTCTTTTAGTAACTAGTCCCTCTTTACTATGAAAGCTTTGATATTTGAGATCTATGTGGTGAGATCTATTTTTAGTAACTTATTGTGCTTGACTGATTTCTTCTAAATATTAATAGAGATTCCAATATTGTAAGCAGCTACATCAAAATGGCGGTGAAAGTATCTGATTTCTAAAAGCAAATAACGTAAAAATTCCAGAATCACATTTCACAATGTAATTCCTTCTGAATCATCTCTCATAGCCTATGATTCTATCCAAAACATATTGGCGATGTCTACCAAGTACTTCTACATCTTACAAAAATTTACTTGTATTAAATTTTTTATTTTATTTTTATTATTCAATAGTACGAATCCAGTTATGGCCAAACTATATTATTTAGGATGGATGGAAACCAAGAACATCCATCTGAGAAAGCTTCCCCTATTTACAGAGTCAAATGGTTAGAATTTATTCCGTCTATTTGATTCGATGTTCTAAACTGTCCAACAACTTCAATAATATGTGTGATTTCAAATAATTTAGGAAATCTGCTTGTTATAATTTATGCTAGGTCAACGAATGAGGCAAACGATAACACTGTAATTTTTGGTATCTTTCCACAACCAATGACAGAAACCAAGAGGTTTGAGTTTTTCAGTTTCTCTTGTTGTAACGACCCGCATTCTATGCACCAGAGGATCATAGAATATTTATTTCATTTTCGTATAAGGTCGTATAGTCATATAACTTGGAGAATGACTATTGGGGTCATTTCCCATGTTCACGATTTTTGCCGATTTTTAAATGGCCGTTTTGCCCCTAGCTGATCTTGTTTTGGCCATAACTTTTGATTGGTAAGGAGTTTTGACTTGAAACCATTTCCATTTTATTCGGATGATGGTTTACAATTCCGTAGATTGGTCATATTAGCCAAACCGACTCACCGTTTGGGAGATATGGCTGAAACAAAGTTTAGAAGGTGAAAAAACAGCTTAACCGGGCCTAATTAGGGTGATTAGCAGCCAGACCCATATCCCATCTCGGGATTAGGGTTATGGGGAGGCTATAATCAGTTACAATCTACTTCCATTTTCTCAGCTGCCTAAAACATTTCCCTAACCCTAACAATGGCCTCCAACACCAAATCACCTTCTAATCCCCATTTAATCAAGTTTTAGCCTAATCTACATCAAATCAAGTCAAATTAGCATCAAATTGGGAATAGAGCTACTGTAACAACCCAGAAAATCAGAACCAATTTAAAACTTTTATTTTGGCAATTTAATGAATTTTGAATATTTAGAATGATTTATTTTTAATAATAACGACAAGAAATTTATTTTGAATAGAATTAGAACATATATATTTATTTTGAATCGAAGTTTGAATATAAATATTTATTTTAATTATAAAAGGAATTGAAAATGGCGTGGTAGTTTGAAAATTCGATTTCAAATTTCAAATTTCAAATTTCAAATGAATGTACAGGATTGAAAATACGGATTTAACAAAACTAAAAATATTTGAATCTATTTGAAAATATCTTTCCAACGAATCTGAAAAATACAAATTTCATTACAGGAATAAAAAGTTATGCCCAGTTGAAAATTCAGAATAGTCGCTATGGAAATATGATCCTTAAAAATACTCGTTTTGCAAACGACCTTCGTTTTCAATGAAACTACTTTTATTGGATCCGGAATGTCAAATTATTGCCAGATTCCAATTTTCATAATTTTTGGAATAATATGTGAGCGTGGCAAGAGAAAACGTGTTTTAACAGTTTTAGTCAACTTGGATCGACCAGAAAATGGCCATTTTTCAAACGATCTCTAAATATGACAAAATTAGTTTTGTTGGGACCGTATCGTCAAAACAAAGCTAGAAATAATTTTTCTATAATTTTTAGAGTTAGTATGTGGCCCCGGTAAATGGAAATGTACGTTTAAAATTCAATATACGGATTTATATTTTAATTTAAAGAAAAACTGATTAAAACAATCAAAAGAGTTTACGAAACATATTCCATTGCGTCCGGAATGGGGGTATTTAGCTAGCGGCGATAGTCGTCGGGTTTGATTTGGAGTTCGTGGTGATAAAAAAGAAATTGGAATTAAATAATATTAAAATAAAATATAAATTTCTATAAATAACCCCACCCTGAAACCCTAGTTCCCTTTTCGAATTTCTGGGCCGCCGTCAGCTAACTATGAATGGCCTAGGTGCTCCGAATTTCCTGTTCATTTTTCTCGGAATCAATTCAATAAAATTCGAAGTTTATAAAGCAATGATCGAAGGACTCTATGAGATGGATATTCTGTATGGTAGAGTCATTTATTATGTGGTATTGTGTGAGAAATTGGAGCACAAACCTCGAGAGTTCGCATTGGATTTGGGAAGACAGGGTGTAACAACCCGTAAAATCTGGGCCAGTTTAAAATTTTTATTTTGGCAATTTTAACGAATTTTGAATATTTAAAATGAATTATTTTAAATAATATCGACGAGAAATTTATTTTGAATATAATTAGAACGTATATATTATATACGTCGTCGTTAGAATATAAATAATTATATATAATTAAAAATAAAATTGAAAATGGCGTGGTAGTTCGATAATTCGATTTCAAACTTCAATTGAATGTACTGGGTGCAAAACAAACCGGATTTTAGCGAAACAGAAAATAATAGGATTTAATTGATGATATCTTTCCAACGAATCCGACAAATCAAAATTTCATAGCGGGAATCAAAAGATATGTCCAGTTGAAAATTCTGAATAGTCGTTATGGAATTCAGGCCCTTAAAAATGGGAATTTTGCAAACGACCTCGGATTTCGACGAAACCACTTTTGTTGGATCCGCGGTGTTAAATTAATGCTAGATTCCAAATTTCATAATTTTTCGAATCAATATGTGAGCGTGGCAAAGGAAAATGCGTTTGACCAGTTTCAGTTGATTTTAATCGACTGGAAAATGGCCATTTTTCCAACGGTCTCAGAATTCGACGAAACTGGTTTTGTTAGGGCCGTATCGTCAATACGAAGCTAGAAAATATTTTTCGGGAATTTTTAGAGTTCGTATGTGACCCCGGTAAATTGAAATGCGCGTTCAAATTCAATATATAGAGTTATATGTTGATTTTAACGGAAACTGATTATGACAATCGAAACGATCGAATCAGCTTGCGATACATATCCCATTGTGTTCGGAATGGGGGTAAAACGCTATGGACGAGAAGCGGTAGGCCTCGTTTAGAGGTCGTATGTAAAAGTCAACTTTTTCATAATAAAATAATTAATTAAATAAATAAAAAATAACCCTCTCCCCTTTATCTTCTTCAGATTGGCCCCCCCTCCCCCGTCAGATTCATTCAGATGGAAGAAAAAAGAAAAAAAAAACGAAATCGACCCTCGCGATCCGCCCAGGGGCGTTAGCCGCCCACCGCGCCGCCGCTTCAGGTGGCGCGCCCACCACCAAGCCCCCCCGATCGATCCTCTCCCCTTACGCCCCACGTGAACCCGCGAGCCGCTTCAGGTGGATCGTCAGAGCCGGTCCACCGATGTGGATTATTATGCCTGAACACTACGTCTCTCCACCCTTTGGGGCGTAAACGAGCCAACGATTGACTCCATCGGACCCGGATCGTCCGATCAAACCGAGGCGCCTCGCAACAACAACAACCACACAGGTGAAAAGTATATAAATGTCAGGGCTGGTAGGTCACTGACACCACCCTAGCTAGAAAGAAACGCATGCCCTCCCTGATGTCCGTCTCCCGTTTTTGGTTCACCACCGGGGTATGAGGCTCGCGAATTCACGTTACACAAAGCTATGCCACGCAGGTTGTGCTTTGATCATCACCACAAGACTTTGCTTTTCAATAGAAGCCTTGATCATTTGCATCTTAGCATGCCACACAGGCAAACCACTCTATGCAACCGATATAAGTCACACATAATGAAATCCAATGTCAGACACACAGTCCATTTACAAGTTCGTTCTGGGTCTGAACGAAACCGGAGGCACTTTCCTCGCATATGCATCGATCTCCAAGCACATCTGGACGACCACCGACTGATTCCCTCATCTTGGGTGTACAGCCCAATCAAGATCATTAGTAATCACCCAAACGATGTGAAGACTTCCGGTCTTTAACCACCGTCTTCATCTTTGACTTATCGTCATATCAGTTATTCAGAATGGGATAAACCCGGTCTTTCCGAATAACTCGCGTATATTTTAAATAAGTGTTACACAAACACAACATACGACTCATTCCAATTCATCAGTCACTAACCGTAAATTAACAAGAGAATAATTCCCCAAGTATTAACCCTGAAGGCCGAAACCAATCATCAGATCAATATCCAGAAAACCATTCTGCTTGGCTAACCGACAGTTAGTTTCTAAATTTCACATTCATAGGGAAAGGTTCCCATTAATTTTATCCAAGATAAATTCTTAAATTTATTCTTTAATCTACTTTTGAATATCAATTCAAACTAGTCGGGATTAACGAACTTTACCGAAGTAATTATTTGTTTTAATTTCCCAATCCCAACCTATTCATCCCATGAAGTAAAACTGGTAATACTTCATATCTAACACTACGGTGTTATCGGTAAATTCAATTACCATTTCACGTTCAAATCTAATTAAAGATTTAACTATCGCCTGGAGCAAAACTGGTGATACTCCATTCTCGATCATTTTAATCTAATTAAAGATTCATTAAAACTCCACTTAGTTTTAATCTTTGACTGGGTTAAAGAATCAGTGTCATTTAAAACACGGTTCACGGTAAACCTAAAATCACCTTCCATTAATTATCGGGTTAAAGAACAAGTGTTATTTAAAACACTGTTCACGATAAACCCAAAAATCAATACTAATTCGATTCCAATTAAATATTATTTAATTGGTACACTTCATTAAATCTAAATAAAAAGATTTAATCTTTTCTCAATTAGGTTCAAGAACAATGTTAATAAAGACACCATTCACGACAAACCCAAATCACATTTGATTTTAAATACAAGGCTCTGAATAGAAAATATATCGGCTTATATTCAACATCAAATTCTACGACCAACAAATATCGTATCGGAAATAACGATATATATATATATATATATATATATCTTTCAAATTTCCATAACAACATCTGTATAATCACGAAATCTAACATCGAAATAATCCAAAGACAATTTCGATTCAAATCCATTCCAATGCAATCATTGGAAATTCTGGTTATTTTTAAAACCATTTCAAATTCAATTTATTTATAAAAAATAAATAGAATTATAATTCTAGTTCAAAACTAGTTCATTTCGATAAAAATCTATTTTTATCTTTTCAAATATGGAGTTTTTCATCCCAAATCTTCACAAATCATTTCTTATGATTTTACACAAATTATTACTATTTTTAATAATTTTATCAAGGCCCGTACAGTCGATTTCCATCAACGGCCATCGAACTGCACTTACAGCGACCTTTTTCAAATTTGATTTGGACATAATTCCAAATCCAACCGTTAGATTTCTAATTTCTAATATTCGTTAGAAAGCTCTTTTCGATATGAACCCAACGGTTCCGGTTTTAGGAGAATCCGACGATCGGATCTCCCGTAATATCCGTTCGAAGTCAATGGTCGAAATTCGCGAACTGCCGCGGCGCGGCGCGTTCTATTCATGCCATTATATTATATATATAATATATACTTCGTCGATTTCAATTCAAAACGTGCTTCATAAATCGTTTTAAATTCATTTTCAAAACGGTTTCAACTCCATATTCAATTTCAAATCAAAATTGAATATTTCAATATAAATTCCTTTTAAATTGATTTCAATTCAAATTGATTTCTAATTCAATTTCAGTTCGTTTTCAATTCAATTCAATTTCAATTCGAATTCATTTCTATTCTATTTCAATTCGAATTCATTTATATTAAATTTCAATTCGAAATCATTTCTATTCAATTTCAATTCGAATTCGTTTATATTCAATTTCAATTCGAATTTGTTTCTATTTAATTTCAATTCGAATTCGTTTATATTTTTAATTTCAATTCGAATTCGTTTATATTCAATTTCAATTCGAATTTATTTATATTCAATTCTTTTCAAAATATCAGATTTTGAAATCACTTTCGATATTCATTATAAAATGAATAAAATCGATATAAATATCGTTCACGTCAAAATGGCGTCAATCTAATCAATACGGCTTCATATATTCCTATTTTCAAATATTCTATTTCAAATATTTCTTTTTCAAATATTTCTATTTTAAAACTGGAATGAGGCCCAATCAATTACCATATAATGTTAATTATATGGATTTTCTACAACACATGTATATATCAACAACGATGAATAATCAGCCATCATCCAAAGTGCATTCTACACTGTATAAGCATCAAATATAAATATTCAACACTAATAACAGTCTGTCAATCAATCGATCGACATGCAACTAAACAATCGGGATTAGTGTACGTCAAATATCATCCCAATACCCGTGTGGGGTTTCAAGCAATCAAACACAGATTTTTATTTGTGCAGTTGGGCGATGTGTAAAATTTATCGTCCCAATCAATGTCCTTCAAATAGGTGTACATAAACAAACCGTCCGGTTTGTAAATGAATATTTATTTGTTCACATTCACGTTAAAAATTATATTTTTAACGATCAAACTATTTTATTCAACCTATGAATATTCTATTCGGTTCATTTATTAAATAAAATGTTATCTTTATTTTTCTAACTTATCTTTAGAAAATTTCGACGACATAACGGCCCGATACTAGAAACGGGACAAGGCCCAGCCTTATTCCCGGTCTAGTGAAGGCCCACGCCATTCACACATCAATCAAATCAATTTCATTTCACCAAACAATTCAATTCAAACCAAATAATCTAACCAACTACACAACCAAACAATTAAACAAACAAGTCATCCATGGTCTGTGGATGACGGGTGTCGGGTGCTACTAAACACCGTCTACATCCTAGTATATATATAACTAGAAAAAGAAGTTTAGAGTGAGAAGTTCTCACCGATAGCTATCCCAACTTCACGGCACTTCATTTATAGAAATCTTCGTCGTTCTAGCCTTTCGTCACTTTCGTTGCCCGTAGCCACTACATATGTAAAATAGAATTTTTACTTTGCTATTCAATATATAAAAATCGAATTTTTACTTCGTTATTCAATATATAAAAATTGAATTTTTACCATGCTATTCAATATATAAAAATCGAATTTTTACTATGCTATTCAATATACTATGCTATTCAATATATAAAAATCGAATTTTTACTATGCTATTCAATATATAAAAATCGAATTTTTACTATGCTATTCAATATATAAAAATCGAATTTTTACTATGCTATTCAATATATAAAAAATCGAATTTTTATGCTAAATTAAAAATCAGTTTTAATGTTAAACAAAACTCAGTTTTAAATGAAAATAATAAATCATAGAAACTCACAGTGATTTGCAGAGAGGGGGGGGGGGGGGGTTTCGCAGCGTCGCCGAGGTTGGGGGGGGGGGGGGTTGCGCGGAGAGGCAGCAGGGGGGGTGTTTTGCATCGCCCGGCGCCTGGTGGGGGGGGGGGGTTCGTCGATCGCGGAAGAGGATTGGGGGGGGTCGCGGTGGATGTCGTCGGAGAGGAGAGAGTCGCGAGGGGGGGAGGCTTCGGTGGTGGGCGCGCCACCTGGAGGCGCGCGATGGCGATGGCGGTTTTCCGCCTCCGTCCTCCCCTTTTTTTTGTTTCATTTCTGAAATGATACGGGGGGCCAGATAAAGAGGTAGGGAGAGAGTGGTAAGAGTTTTTATTTATTTAATTATTTAATTATGAAAAAGTTGAATTTTACATACGACCTCTAAACGAGGCCCACCGCCTGTCGTCCATAGCTAATTACCCCCATTCCGTACACAATGGGATATGTATCGTAGGCTGATACGATCATTTCGATCAGTTTCCGTTAAAATCAACATATAACTCTATATATTGAATTTGAACGCGTATTTCAATTTACTGGGGTCACATACTAACTAGAAAAATTCCAGAAAAATATTTTCTAGCTTCGTATTGACGATACGGTCCTAACAAAACTAATTTCGTCGAATTCCGAGACCGTTGGAAAAATGGTCATTTTCCAGTCGATTAAAATCAACTGAAACTGGTCAAACGCATTTTCCTTTGCCACGCTCACATATTGATTCGAAAAATTATGAAATTTGGAATCTAGCAATATCTTTACATCACGGACCCAACAAAAGTGGTTTCGTCGAAATCCGAGGTCGTTTTCAAAATTTCCATTTTTAAGGGCCTGAATTCCATAGCAACTATTCAGAAAATTCATTTGGACATATCTTTTGATTCCCGCTATGAAATTTCGATTTTTCGGATTCGTTGGAAAGAATCATCAATTAGATCCTGATGTTTTTGGTTTTAGTAAAATCCGCATTGTTTTGCACCCGGTACATTCAATTGAAGTTTGAAATCGAATTATCGAACTACCGCGCCATTTTCAATTCTATTTATAATTATATATAATTATTTATATTCTAACGACGACGTATATAATATATACGTCGAATTCTATTCAAAATAAATTTCTGGTCGATATTATTTAAAATAATTCATTTTAAATAATCAAAATTCGCTAAAATTGCCAAAATAAAATTTTTAAACTGGCCCAGATTTCCGGGTTGTTACAATCTCCCCCACTTAAAACTTTTCGTCCCCGAAAAGGAACAAAGTCGAAAGTGGTCTGATTAATCAATTCTACGTTCGATCTGGCTTCCATTCTCCAACTTTTCAGTTTCTGAGAATTTTCAAATTTTTCAAAAATTTGGCTAACACCCGGAATTTTCGAAAAATTTCGCCATAACCTCTCCTGCACCGGGAGCCACGGGAAAATCCCAAAATTGCCATATAGGCCTTCTGATCTCAAAAAGAAAAAGAAAAAGCCAATCGGCTCATAAAATCATCATCACCCAAACAAAACAGTAAATTATATAGTAAACATGTACCTATTTGTCGGGCAAACAAATTTTATTCTCTGCTCTAGCCTCCTTGCTATGACCTGTTCAATGTAAGCACATGTATATGCAAGCAAATGCGACCAATTTTCAATATAATTCAATATGTGATTCAATTAGGCTAAATGGCTAAAAATTAGCAAACAAACAAACAAACAACACAAACATCAATCAATTAGTGAATTAGAGTTTCAAATTCATAATTTTGATACATATACAAAAATCATGTTTTTGATGCCAAATCACAACAATAGGCCCTATCTAATTTTTGGTTCTCACACCAGTCAATAGGAAATATATAGATATTACACGTTCGTCACTCGAATATAAATTCTGATGATGATATATCAATCATCAGAATCACCCCCGGGCGACTAGAGTGTAATTCTATATCTATCCAGTATATTAAAACTTCAAATACACGTTTGCAAGGCGTATATGCAAAATCTTTATATACTGGACTGTCCTAATCAATATAAAATAAATATGCAAATACGTATACAACGATTTAAATTTTCAAAACAAAAATTGTTTTCATTTTAAAAATATACTCTTCACACTCGTTCTAGGATACTACTGATCCCATCTCTAACGAGTCATTCTCATTGGATTTTACTAATCCAATATCTGATGAATTCTTTCGTATGGTTCTAATGTGTCTCGTTCCCTGAGCTTTGTAAACCAAAGCTCTGATACCAACTGTAAAAACCCGTAACTTCCCCGGTGAGGAAAGTGCGAATAGTTCGAGAACAAGCCACATCAGAACGCAGACGGAAGAACATTTCATTGTTAATTACAACAATGCATCAGATTACAAGAATATACAGAGTATAAATGAATCAATATTACACAGAAATATCAGAGATTTAAATTACATTTAAATACATCGCAGCGGAAAATAATACAATACACAACTAGAAGAGATATACAGATACAAAGCTTTCCGGATATCGTTCCAGCTGTAAACCAGGATCCTGTGAATATAAATCTGCAAAAACCCAAACTACTAGCTGCCCGTGTCAAAATAGGGGCACCCAGAGTTTAGGTTAAAACAATAAACTCCAGGTCAGTCATGTGACTGGTGTGAGAACTAAAACAGTTATTAATCTTTTTTTTTGAAGTTCGGTAAGTCAAGGGACCACGCCGTATAACACGGAACGGTTTCCTCCCAAGAATACCAGTTCATAAAACAAACAGCGCAATGCTAAATAAAGAAAAATGAAGCTGTTATAAGACCCAGGTCCTATCACACAATGCAACGCAAGCCGGGGGATAGGGTTTTCCCTTATAATAGCCAAAGAATGCTTGATACGTTTTAAAACAAATCATTTGATACTATTATCAGTGTATAGTGTATAAAACAACTTCAAATCATAAGTATCAATCATAGGCAGCATGGGTAACATATATCATGTCGCCATACTAGTTCTACAATTAAAACCGCAAAATCTCGTATTTGGAAATTGGATTTCCTTCTATGAACCGAGGCAAAAGATAGTCCTCAACCGATTCGAGACTGTCTAGCCCGAGTCTCAGGCAAGCGCGCAGGCAAGCCTTGGATCGTCAGGGCCGGTCCACCGATGTGGGTTATTATGCCTGAACACTACGTCTCTCCGCCCTTTGGGGCGTAAACGAGCCAACGAATGACTCCATCGGACCCGAATCGTCCGATCGAACCGAGGTGCCTCGCAACAGCAACAACCACACAGGTGAAAAGTATATAAATGTCAGGGCTGGTAGGTCACTGACACCACCCTAGCTAGAAAGAAACGCATGCCCTCCCTGATGTCCGTCTCCCGTTTTTGGTTCACCACCGGGGTATGAGGCTCGCGAATTCACGTTACACAAAGCTGTGCCACATAGGTTGTGCTTTGATCATCACCACAAGACTTTGCTTTTCAACAGAAGCCTTGATCATTTGCATCTTAGCATACCACACAGGCAAACCACTCTATGCAACCGATATCAGTCACACATAATGAAATCCAATGTCAGACACACTGTCCATTTACAAGTTCGTTCTGGGTCTGAACGAAACCGTAGGCACTTTCCTCGCATATCCATCGATCTCCAAGCACATCTGGACGAGTACCGGCTGATTCCCTCATCTTGGGTGTACAGCCCAATCAAGATCATCAGTAATCACCCAAACGATGTGAAGACTTCTGGTCTTTAACCACCGTCTTCATCTTTGACTTATCGTCATATCAGTTATTCAGAATGGGATAAACCCGGTCTTTCCGAATAACTCGCGTATATTTTAAATAATGTTACACAAACACAACATACGACTCATTCCAATTCATCAGTCACTAACCGTAAATTAACAAGAGAATAATTCCCCAAGTATTAACCCCGAAGGCCGAAACCAATCATCAGATCAATATCCAGAAAACCATTCTGCTTGGCTAACCGACAGTTAGTTTCTAAATTTCACATTCATAGGGAAAGGTTCCCATTAATTTTATCCAAGATAAATTCTTAAATTTATTCTTTAATCTACTTTTGAATATCAATTCAAACTAGTCGGGATTAACGAACTTTACCGAAGTAATTATTTGTTTTAATTTCCCAATCCCAACCTATTCATCCCATGAAGTAAAACTGGTAATACTTCATATCTAACACTACGGTGTTATCGGTAAATTCAATTACCATTTCACGTTCAAATCTAATTAAAGATTTAACTATCGCCTGGAGCAAAACTGGTGATACTCCATTCTCGATCATTTTAATCTAATTAAAGATTCATTAAAACTCCACTTAGTTTTAATCTTTGACTGGGTTAAAGAATCAGTGTCATTTAAAACACGGTTCACGGTAAACCCAAAATCACCTTCCATTAATTATCGGGTTAAAGAACAAGTGTTATTTAAAACACTGTTCACGATAAACCCAAAAATCAATACTAATTCGATTCCAATTAAATATTATTTAATTGGTACACTTCATTAAATCTAAATAAAAAGATTTAATCTTTTCTCAATTGGGTTCAAGAACAATGTTAATAAAGACACCATTCACGACAAACCCAAATCACATTTGATTTTAAATACAAGGCTCTGAATAGAAAATATATCGGCTTATATTCAACATCAAATTCTACGACCAACAATAATCATATCGGAAATAACGATATATATATATATATATATATATATATCTTTCAAATTTCCATAACAACATATGTATAATCACGAAATCTAACATCGAAATAATCCAAAGACAATTTCGATTCAAATCCATTCCAATGCAATCATTGGAAATTCTGGTTATTTTTAAAACAATTTCAAATTCAATTTATTTATAAAAAAATAAATAGAATTATAATTCTAGTTCAAAACTAGTTCATTTCGATAAAAATCTATTTTTATCTTTTTAAATAGGGGGTTTTTCATCCCAAATCTTCACAAATCATTTCTTATGATTTTACACAATTTATTACTATTTTTAATAATTTTATCAAGGCCCGTACAGTCGATTTCCATCAACGGCCATCGAACTACACTTACAGCGACCTTTTTCAAATATGATTTGGACATAATTCCAAATCCAACCGTTAGATTTCTAATTTCTAATATTCGTTAGAAAGCTCTTTTCGATACGAACCCAACGGTTCCGGTTTTAGGAGAATCCGACGGTCGGATCTCCCGTAGTATCCGTTCGAAGTCAATGGTCGAAATTCGCGAACTGCCGCGGCACGGCGCGTTCTATTCAGGCCATTATATTATATATATAATATATACTTCGTCGATTTCAATTCAAAACGTGCTTCATAAATCGTTTTAAATTCATTTTCAAAACGGTTTCAACTCCATATTCAATTTCAAATCAAAATTGAATATTTCAATTTAAATTCCTTCTAAATTGATTTCAATTCAAATTGATTTCTAATTCAATTTCAGTTCGTTTTCAATTCAATTTCAATTCGAATTCATTTCTATTCTATTTCAATTCGAATTCATTTATATTAAATTTCAATTCGAATTCATTTCTATTCAATTTCAATTCGAATTCGTTTATATTCAATTTCAATTCGAATTTGTTTCTATTCAATTTCAATTCGAATTCGTTTATATTCAATTTCAATTCGAATTCGTTTATATTCAATTTCAATTCGAATTTATTTATATTCAATTCTTTTCAAAATATCATATTTTGAAATCACTTTCGATATTCATTATAAAATGAATAAAATCGATATAAATATCGTTCACGTCAAAATGGCGTCAATCTAATCAATACGGCTTCATATATTCCTATTTTCAAATATTCTATTTCAAATATTTCTTTTTCAAATATTTCTATTTTAAAACTGGAATGAGGCCCAATCAGTTACCATATAATGTTAATTATATGGATTTTCTACAACACATGTATATATCAACAACGTTGAATAATCAACCATCATCCAATGTGCATTCTACACTGTATAAGCATCAAATATAAATATTCAATGCTTATAACAGTCTGTCAATCAATCGATCGACATACAACTAAACAATCGGGATTAGTGTACATCAAATATCATCCCAATACCCGTGTGGGGTTTCAAGCAATCAAACACAGATTTTTATTTGTGCAGTTGGGCGATGTGTAAAATTTATCGTCCCAATCAATGTCCTTCAAATAGGTGTACATAAACAAACCGTCCGGTTTGTAAATGAATATTTATTTGTTCACATTCACATTAAAAATTATATTTTTAACGATCAAACTATTTTATTCAACCTATGAATATTCTATTTGGTTCATTTATTAAATAAAATGTTATCTTTATTTTTCTAACTTATCTTTAGAAAATTTTGGCGGCATAACGGCACGATACTAGAAACGGGACAAGGCCCAGCCTTATCCCCGGTCTAGTGAAGGCCCACGCTATTCACACATCAATCAAATCAATTTCATTTCACCAAACAATTCAATTCAAACCAAATAATCTAACCAACTACACAACCAAACAATTAAACAAACAAGTCATCCATGGTCTGTGGATGACGGGTGTCGGGTGCTACTAAACACCGTCTGCATCCTAGTATATATATATAACTAGAAAAAGAAGTTTAGTGTGAGAAGTTCTCACCGATAGCTATCCCAACTTCACAACACTTCATTTATAGAAATCTTCGTCGTTCTCGCCTTTCGTCACTTTCGTTGCCCGTAGCCACTACATATGTAAAAATCGAATTTTTACTTTGCTATTCAATATATAAAAATCGAATTTTTACTTCGTTATTCAATATATAAAAATCGAATTTTTACTATGCTATTCAATATATAAAAATCGAATTTTTACTATGCTATTCAATATATAAAAATCGAATTTTTACTATGCTATTCAATATATAAAAATCGAATTTTCTATGCTATTCAATATATAAAAATCGAATTTTTACTATGCTATTCAATATATAAAAAATCGAATTTTTATGCTAAATTAAAAATCAGTTTCAAATGAAAATAAAAAATCATAGAAACTCACAGTGATTTGCAGAGAGAGGGGGGGGGGGGGTTCGCAGCGTCGCCGAGGGGGGGGGGGTTGCGCGGAGGGGCAGCAGGGGGGTGTTTTGCATCGCGCGGCGCCGGGGGGGGGGGGGTTTCATCGATCGCGGAAGAGGACTGGGGGGGTCGCGGTGGATGTCGTCGGAGAGGAGAGAATCGCGAGGGGGGGAGGCTTCGGTGGTGGGCGCGCCACCTGGAGGCGCGCGATGGCGATGGCAGTTTTCCGCCTCCGTCCTCCCCTTTTTTTGTTTCGTTTCTGAAATGATACGGGGGGCCAGATAAAGAGGTAGGGAGAGAGTGGTAAGAGTTTTTATTTATTTAATTATTTAATTATGAAAAAGTTGACTTTTACATACGACCTCTAAACGAGGCCCACCGCCTGTCGTCCATAGCTAATTACCCCCATTCCGTACACAATGGGATATGTATCATAGGCTGATTCGATCGTTTTGATCAGTTTCCGTTAAAATCAACATATAACTCTATATATTGAATTTGAACGCGTATTTCAATTTACCGGGGTCACATACTAACTACAAAATTTCCAGAAAAATATTTTCTAGCTTCGTATTGACGATATGGTCCTAACAAAACTAGTTTCGTCGAATTCCGAGACCGTTGGAAAAATGGCCAATTTCCAGTCGATTAAAATCAACTGAAACTGGTCAAACGCGTTTTCCTTTGCCACGCTCACATATTGATTCGAAAAATTATGAAATTTGGAATCTAGCAATTACTTTACATCACGGACCCAACAAAAGTGGTTTGGTCGAAATCCGAGGTCGTTTGCAAAATTTCCATTTTTAAGGGCCTGAATTCCATAGCGACTATTCAAAAAATTCATTTGGACATATCTTTTGATTCCTGCTATGAAATTTCGATTTTTCGGATTCGTTGGAAAGATATCATCAATTAGATCCTGATGTTTTTGGTTTCACTAAAATCCAGATTGTTTTGCACACGGTACATTCAATTGAAGTTTGAAATCAAATTATCGAACTACCACGCCATTTTTAATTCTATTTATAATTATATATAATTATTTATATTCTAACGACGACGTATATAATATATACGTCGAATTCTATTCAAAATAAATTTCAGGTCGATATTATTTAAAATAATTCATTTTAAATAATCAAAATTCGCTAAAATTGCCAAAATAAAAAATTTAAACTGGCCCAGATTTCCGGGTTGTTACAAAAACCGAATTCAAAATGAATTGAATATAAAACGAATTTGATTTGAATTAAATAGGAAACCGAATTCGAAATGAATTGAATATAAAACGAATTTGATTTGAATTAAATAGAAAACCGAATTCGAAATGAATCGAATATAAAACGAATTCGAAATGAATTGAATATGAAACGAATTCGAAATGAATTGAATATAAAACGTATTTGAATTGAATTAAAAACGAATTCGAATTGAAAACGAATTGAATTGAATTCCAATTGAATTGAAATTTGAATTGAATAGAAATGAATTTTAAAACGAATTTATAAGGAAAAATTCAATTTTGATTTGAATTGAAATGGAAGTTGAAATTGTTTTTGAAACGAATTCAAAACTATTTATAAAATTCATTTTAAATAGTAATCGACGAAATATATATTATATATATTATACATATAATATAATGGCCTGAATAGAACGCGCCGCGCCGCGGCAGTTCGCGAATTTCGACCATTTATTTCAAACGGACATTACGGGAGATCCGACCGTCGGATTCTCCTAAAACTGGAACCGTTGGGTTCGTATCGAAAAGAGCTTTCTAACGAATATTAGAAATTCAAAATCTAACAGTTGGATTTGGAGATACGTCCAAATCAAATTTGGAAAAGGTCGCTGTAAGTGCAGTTCGATGGCCGTTGATGGAAATCGACTGTACGGGCCTTGATAAAATTATTAAAAATAGTAATAATTTGTGTAAAATCATAAGAAATGATTTGGGAAAAATTGGGATGAAAAACTCCGTATTCGAAAAGATAAAAATAGATTTTTATTGAAATGAACTAGTTTTGAACTAAAATTAAAACCCATTCATTTTTAAATAAATAAATTGGATCTGACACGGGTTTTAAATAGAATTGATTTGTGGGTTTATTGTGAACGGTGTTTTTAAATAACACTTGTTCTTTAACCCGATAATAAATAAAATGTGATTTGGGTTGTCGTTAACTGTGTTTTAAATGACACTAGTTCTTTAACCCAGTAAAAGGAGTTTTAATGAATCTGCAATTAAATTGAAATGTGAATTGATAATTTAAATTATCAAATTTAGAAAGTGAGCGAGGATGGAGTATCACCAGTTTTGCTCCAAAGCGATTGTAAATCTTTAATTAGATTTGAACGTGAAATGGTAATTAATTTTACCGATAACATCATAGTACTAGATATGGAGTATTACCAGTTTTGCTTCATGGGATGAATAGGTTGGGATTGGGAAATAAAACAAATAATTACTTCGGTGTGGTTCGTTAATCCCGACTAGTTTAGAAAACCATAATTTGGTTTGAAATGACATCTAAAGGAAGATTAAAGGATAAATTTTAAAGAATTTATCTTGGATAAAATTAATGGGAACCTTTCCCTGAGAATATGAATTGGAATGAGGCGTATGTTGTGTTTGTGTAACATTTGTTTTTAATATACGCGGGTTGTTCGGAAAGTCCGGGTTTATACCCATTCTGAATAACCGATTCGACGATAAGCCGAAGATGAAGATGGTGGTTGAAGACCGGAAGTCTTCACATCGTTTGGGTGATTACTGATGATCTTGATTGGGTTGTACACCCAAGATGAGGGAATCAATTAGTGGTCGTCCAGACGTACTTGGAGATCGATGGATATGCGAGGAAAGTGCCTCCGGATTCTTTCAATCCCAGAACGAACTTGTAAATGGATTGTGTGTCTGACATTGGATTTTATTCTGTGTTGATTGATTTCTGTTAAATATATATCTGTTTGGCGGCGGAGAATTTATTCTCTTGCTTAACGCCCTTCTCTGAGATGTACGAGCTTAGAGGTTATACATCGATAGATATCAATCGCATGGCATGAATTGCCTGTGTGGCACGCTGAGTTGCATGGATCAAGGCTTCTGTTGAAAAGCAAAGTCTCGTGGTTGATGATCAAAGCACAGCCTACGTGGCAGCTTTGTGTATAGCGTGGATTCGCGAGCCTCACACCTCGCTATGAGTCAAAAACGGGATGAGGACCCAAGGAGTGCACGACGTTTCTTTCTAGCTATGGGTGGTGTCAGTGACCTACCAGCCCTGACATTTATATACTTTTCACCTTTGTGGTTTGGATGCGAGGCGCTTCGATTATAGGTCCTATAGGGCCGGGAAACGTGTGTTCAGGAATAACTAATCCTCAAACGTAAGAGAGGACCGGCCTTGGAGGATCCCAGGGTTACCCAGAGTGTGTAGTCCTGAGGCATTTGCTAGAGTGTCTCGAAGCGGAGAGGAACTTGCCCCTTGCCTCGACTCATGACGAAAACCCAATTTCCAATACGTGTATTTCGGCTTTATTTGTAGAGCCTAGTATGGCGACATAGTAGCATGGGATGCTATGCCGTCTATGATTTATATTTATGATTAAAATTCTTTTGACACTATACACTTATTATAGTATCAAATGATTTGTTTTAAACGTACCAAGCATGTTTGGCTGTTATAAGGTAAAACCCTATCCTCCGGCTTGCGTTGCATTGTGTGATGGGACCTGGGTCTTATAATGGCTTCATTTTTCGAAAAAGCATTGCGTTGTTTATTGATATGTACTGGTATTCTTGGGAGGAAACCCCTTCCGTGTTATACGGCGTGGTCCCTTGAATTACTCTCTTTTAAAGTAAAGCTTTAAATAACTGTTTTAGTTCTCACACCAGTCACATGACTGACCTGGAGTTTATTGTTTTAACCTAAACTCTGGGTGCCCCTATTTTCCGCACGGGCAGCTAGTAGTTTTGGTTTTGCAGATTTATATTTGCAGGATCCTGGTTTACAGCTGGAATGATATCCGGAAAGCTCTGTATCCGTATATCACCTTCAGTTGTGCTTTGTATTATTTTCCGCTGCTATGTAATTTATTGTAATCTCTGATATTTATCGAAAGTAATTTATTCATTTATACTCTGTATATTCTTGTATCTGATGGAATTGTTGTAATATACAATGAAATGTTCTTCCGTCTGCGTTCTGATTTGTCCTGTTCTCAAAACGATCAGGGGTTTCGAACGGTTTAGATCGGTTTAAAGACTAATTCGGATCGAGCGAAATTCCCGAATGTCACATTTGGTATTAGAGCTTTGGTTTACAGAGCTCGAGAACAAGAAACATTAGAACCATAAGAAAGAATTCATCAGATATTGGATTAGTAATATCCAATTAGAATGACTCGTTAGAGATAGGATCAGTAGTATCCTAGAACGAGTGTTAAGAGTATATTTTTCAAATGAAAACAATTTAGTTTTAAAAAATTTAATCGTTTTAAATGTATTTGAATTTTTATTTATTTTGAATTTGGACAATCCAATATATAAAGGTTTTGCATATACGCGTCATGAACGTATATTCGAAGTTTTAATATACTGGATAGATATAGAATCACATTCTCGATATCCGTAGATGATGTTGATAATGACCATGGCATCATCAATATTTGTGTTCGTGTTTCGAAGGTGTGATTTCTATATATTTCCATTAGACTGGTGTGAGAACCAAAACTTATATAGATAGATTTATTGTTGTGAATTGGCACCAAAAACATGATTTTTTGTATATATATCAAATTTATGTATTTGAAACTCTAATTCACTAATTGATTGATGTTTGTGTTGTTTGTTTAGTTGTTTGATAATTTTTGAACCATTTAGCCTAATTGAATCACATCTTGAATTATATTGAAAATTAGACGCATTTGCTTGCATATACATATACTTACATTGAACAGGTCATATCAAGGAGGCTAGAGCAGAGAATAAAATTTGTTTGCCCAACAAATAGTTACATGTTTACTATAATTTACTGTTTTGTTTGGGTGATGATGATTTTATGAGCCTATTGGCTAGCCGCTTGGCATTTTCTTTTTCTTTTTGAGATCAGAAGGCCTGTATGGAAATTTCGGGATTTTCCCGTGGCTCCCGGTGCAGGGGAGGTTATGGCGAAATTTTTCGAAAATTTAGGGTGTTAGCCAAATTTTTGAAAATTAGAAAATTCTCAGAAACTGAAAAGTTGGAGAATGGAAGCCAGATCGAACGTAGAGTTGATTAATCAAACCACTTTCGACTTTGTTCCTTTTCGGGGACGAAAATTTTTAAGTGGGGGAGATTGTAACAACCCGTAAAATCTGGGCCAGTTTAAAATTTTTATTTTGGCAATTTTAAAGAATTTTGAATATTTAAAATGAATTATTTTAAATAATATCGACGAGAAATTTATTTTGAATATAATTAGAACGTATATATTATATACGTCGTCGTTAGAATATAAATAATTATATATAATTATAAATAAAATTGAAAATGGCGCGGTAGTTCGATAATTCGATTTCAAACTTCAATTGAATGTACCGGGTGCAAAACAAACCGGATTTTAGCGAAACTGAAAGTAATAGGATCTAATTGATGATATCTTTCCAACGAATCCGACAAATCAAAATTTCATAGTGGGAATCAAAAGATATGTCCAGTTGAAAATTCTGAATAGTCGCTATGGAATTCAGGCCCTTAAAAATGGGAATTTTGCAAACGACCTCGGATTTCGACGAAACCACTTTTGTTGGATCCGCGGTGTCAAATTATTGCTAGATTCCAAATTTCATAATTTTTCGAATCAATATGTGAGCGTGGCAAAGGAAAACACGTTTGACCAGTTTCAGTTGATTTTAATCGACTGGAAAATGGCCATTTTTCCAACGGTCTCAGAATTCGACGAAACTAGTTTTGTTAGGACCGTGTCGTCAATACGAAGCTAGAAAATATTTTTCGTGAATTTTTAGAGTTCGTATGTGACCCCGGTAAATTGAAATGCGCGTTCAAATTTAATATATAGAGTTATATGTTGATTTTAACGGAAACTGATTATAACAATCGAAACGATCGAATCAGCTTGCGATACATATCCCATTGTGTTTGGAATGGGGGTAAAACGCTATGGACGACAGGCGGTAGGCCTCGTTTAGAGGTCGTATGTAAAAGTCAACTTTTTCATAATAAAATAATTAAATAAATAAATAAAAAATAACCCTCTCCCCTTTATCTTCTTCACATTGCCCCCCCCGTCATATTCATTCAGAAGAAAGAAAAAAGAAAAAAAAAACGAAATCGACCCTCGCGATCCGCCCAGGGGCGTTAGCCGCCCACCGCGCCGCCGCTTCAGGTGGCGCGCCCACCACCAAGCCCCCTCCCCCGATCGATCCTCTCCCCTCACGCCCCACGTGAACCCGCGAGCCCTAATCGATGCCGCACCACCTCCTCGCACCCCCCTACCTCGTGCGCGCCACCGGAAGACCCTCCAGCCTCTGACCCACCGCCTGCTGCCCATGACCACCCTCCGCTACGTCCTCCCCACGACGACGTCGACCAAAGAAAACCCGCCCCCTTTTTCAAAATGAATTGTAAGTTTCTTTTCTTCTTCTCTCTTAGTTTATTTAATTTAATACTTGAGTTAATTTCAGTTTTTGTATAAGTAAAGTCTGTTTAAATTTCTGTTTCAATAAAAAAGATTATATTTTAAAATAATAATAAAAAGAGATGATTTTTGTTTATAAAATCGTGTGATTTTTGTTCAAGAAAAAATTATATTTTTATCAATCAAAAGATTGTATTTTTATAACGAAAAATTTGATTTTAAACAATAGGAAGTTTATATTTGAAAAGGTGAAATCTTTCTATTTGAAAAGGTGAAATCTTTCTATTTGAAAAGGTGAAATCTTTCTATTTGAAAGGGTGAAATCTTTATATTTGGAAAGGCAAAATCTTTGTATAAGATAGTAGCGTTAGAAAAATATAATTTTTACCTATATGGTAGCGAAGTAAAAATTCAATTTTTATATATTGATAGCGAAGTAAAAATTCGATTTTTATATATTGGATAGCAAAGTAAAAATTTGATTTTTACATATGTAGTGAATACGGGCAACGAAAGTGAAGAAATGCGAGAACGACGAAGATTTCTATAAATGAAGAGTCGTGGTATTGGATTAGCTATCGATGAGAACTTCTCACTCTTCAATTTCTTTTTCTAGTTATATATATATATATTAGGATGCAGACGGTGTTTAGTAGCACCCGATACCCGTCATCCACAGACAATGGATGGATTGTTTGTTTAATTGTTTGGTTGTGTAGTTGGTTAGATTACTTGGTTTGAATTGAATTGTTTGGTGAAATGGAATTGATTTGATTGATGTGTGAATGGCGTGGGCCTTCACTAGACCGGGAATAAGGCTAGGCCTCATCCCGTTTCTAGTATCGTGCCGTTATGCCGCCGAAATTTTCTAAAATAAGTTAGAAAAATAAAAATATCATTTTATTTAAAGAATGAACTGAATAGAAATTCATATGTTAAAATAAAATGTTTTATCGTTAAAAATAATTTTTTTAACGTGAATATGAATATAGTGAATGTGAATAAATAAATATTCATTTACAAACCGGACGGTTTGTTTATGTACACTGATTTGACTAACATTGATTGGGACGATAAATTTTACACATCGCCCAACTGTACAAAAAAAAAATCTGTGTTTGATTGTTTGAAACCCCACACGGGTATTGGGATAAAATACGGTATACACTAATCCCAATAATTAGTTGTATGTCGATCGATTGATTGACAGGCTGTTATAAGCGTTAGATATCTATATTTGATGCTTATACAGTGTAGTGCACTTTGGATGATGGTTGATTATTTATCGTTGCTATTATATACATTTGTTGTATGGAATCCATATAATTAACTTTATATGGTAATTGATTGGGCCTCATTCCAATCGGAAAAATAAAGAATATTATAAAATAAAGGTTCATGTGTTGACCGTACTCATCCGTTGAGATTAGTCATGTGTTGAACGGAATATTTTAATAATAAAATTTACATCTTTATCAATATAAAATAAAGGTTCACGTGTTGACAGTACTCATCCGTTGAGATTAGTCATGTGTTGAACGAAACATTTTGATAATAGAAATATTTGAAATAGAAATATTTTGACATAGAAATATTTGAAATAGAAATATTTTGAAATAGAAATATTTGAAATAGAAATATTTTGAAATAGAAATATTTGAAATAGAATATTTGAAAATAGAAATATATGAAGCCGTGTTGATTAGATTGACGCCATTTTGACGTGAACGATATTTATATCGATTTTATTCATTTTAAAATGAATATTGAAAAGTGATTTCGAAATCGAATATTTTGAAATGAAATTTGATTTGAATTACATAGAAAACCGAATTCGAAATGAATTGAATATAAAACGAATTTGATTTGAATTAAATAGAAAACCGAATTCGAAATGAATTGAATATAAAACGAATTTGATTTGAATTAAATAGAAAACCGAATTCGAAATGAATTGAATATAAAACGAATTTGATTTGAATTAAATAGAAAACCGAATTCGAAATGAATTGAATATAAAACGAATTTGATTTGAATTAAATAGAAAACCGAATTCGAAATGAATTGAATATAAAACGAATTCGAAATGAATTGAATATGAAACGAATTCGAAATGAATTGAATATAAAACTAATCTGAATTGAATTAAAAACGAATTTGAATTGAATTGAAAACGAATTGAATTGAATTGAAATTTGAATTGAATAGAAATGAATTTTAAAACGAATTTATAAGGAAAAATTCAATTTTGATTTGAATTGAAATGGAAGTTGAAATTGTTTTTGAAACAAATTCAAAACTATTTATAAAATTTGTTTTAAATAGTAATCGACGAAATATATATTATATATATAATATAATGGCCTGAATAGAACGCGCCGTGCCGCGGCAGTTCGCGAATTTCGACCATTTATTTCAAACGGACATTACGGGAGATCCGACCGTCGGATTCTCCTAAAACCGGAACCATTGGGTTCGTATCGAAAAGAGCTTTCTAACAAATATTAAAATTCAAAATCTAACGGTTGGATTTGGAGATACGTCCAAATCAAATTTGGAAAAGGTCGTTGTAAGTGCAGTTTGATGGCCGTTGATGGAAATCGACTGTACGGGCCTTGATAAAATTATTAAAAATAGTAATAATTTGTGTAAAATCATAAGAAATGATTTGGGAAAAATTGGGATGAAAAACTCCATATTCGAAAAGATAAAAATAGATTTTTATTGAAATGAACTAGTTTTGAACTAAAATTAAAACCCATTCATTTTTAAATAAATAAATTGGATTTGAAACGGGTTTTAAATAGAATTGATTTGTGGGTTTATTGTGAACGGTGTTTTTAAATAACACTTGTTCTTTAACCCGATAATAAATAAAATGTGATTTGGGTTGTCGTTAACTGTGTTTTAAATGACACTAGTTCTTTAACCCAGTAAAAGGAGTTTTAATGAATCTGCAATTAAATTGAAATGTGAATTGATAATTTAAATTATCAAATTTAGAAAGTGAGCGAGGATGGAGTATCACCAGTTTTGCTCCAAAGCGATTGTAAATCTTTAATTAGATTTGAACGTGAAATGGTAATTAATTTTACCGATAACATCATAGTACTAGATATGGAGTATTACCAGTTTTGCTTCATGGGATGAATAGGTTGGGATTGGGAAATAAAACAAATAATTACTTCGGTGTGGTTCGTTAATCCCGACTAGTTTAGAAAACCATAATTTGGTTTGAAATGACATCCAAAGGAAGATTAAAGGATAAATTTTAAAGAATTTATCTTGGATAAAATTAATGGGAACCTTTCCCTGAGAATATGAATTGGAATGAGGCGTATGTTGTGTTTGTGTAACATTTGTTTTTAATATACGCGGGTTGTTCGGAAAGTCCGGGTTTATACCCATTCTGAATAACCGATTCGACGATAAGCCGAAGATGAAGATGGTGGTTGAAGACCGGAAGTCTTCACATCGTTTGGGTGATTACTGATGATCTTGATTGGGCTGTACACCCAAGATGAGGGAATCAGTTAGTGGTCGTCCAGACGTACTTGGAGATCGATGGATATGCGAGGAAAGTGCCTCCGGTTTCGTTCAAACCTAGAACGAACTTGTAAATGGATTGTGTGTGTGTATGACATTGGATTTTATTCTGTGTTGATTGATTTCTGTTAAATATATATCTGTTTGGCGGCGGAGAATTTATTCTCTTGCTTAACGCCCTTCTCTGAGACGTACGAGCTTAGAGGTTATACATCGATAGATATCAATCACATGGCATGAATTGCCTGTGTGGCACGCTGAGTTGCATGGATCAAGGCTTCTGTTGAAAAGCAAAGTCTTGTGGTTAATGATCAAAGCACAGCCTACGTGGCAGCTTTGTGTATAGCGTGGATTCGCGAGCCTCACATCTCGGTATGAGTCAAAAACGGGATGAGGACCCAAGGAGTGCACGACGTTTCTTTCTAGCTATGGGTGGTGTCTGTGACCTACCAGCCCTGACATTTATATACTTTTCACCTTTGTGGTTTGGATGCGAGGCGCCTCGATTATAGGTCATATAGGGCCGAGAAACGTGTGTTCAGGAATAACTAATCCTCAAACGTAAGAGAGGACCGGCCTTGGAGGATCCCAGGGTTACCCAGAGTGTGTAGTCCTGAGGCATTTGCTAGAGTGTCTCGAAGCGGAGAGGAGCTTGCCCCTTGCCTCGACTCATGATGGAAACCCAATTTCCAATACGTGTATTTCGGCTTTATTTGTAGAGCCTAGTATGGCGACATAGTAGCATGGGATGCTATGCCGTCTATGATTTATATTTATGATTGAAATTCTTTTGACACTATACACTTATTATAGTATCAAATGGTTTGTTTTAAACGTACCAAGCATGTTTGACTGTTATAAGGTAAAACCCTATCCTCCGGCTTGCGTTGCATTGTGTGATGGGACCTGGGTCTTATAATGGCTTCATTTTTCGAAAAAGCATTGCGTTGTTTATTGATATGCACTGGTATTCTTGGGAGGAAACCCGTTCCGTGTTATACGGCGTGGTCCCTTGAATTACTCTCTTTTAAAGTAAGGCTTTAAATAACTGTTTTAGTTCTCACACCAGTCACATGACTGACCTGGAGTTTATTGTTTTAACCTAAACTCTGGGTGCCCCTATTTTCCGCACGGGCAGCTAGTAGTTTTGGTTTTGCAGATTTATATTTGCAGGATCCTGGTTTACAGCTGGAATGATATCCGGAAAGCTCTGTATCCGTATATCACCTTCAGTTGTGCTTTGTATTATTTTCCGCTGCTATGTAATTTATTGTAATCTCTGATATTTATCGAAAGTAATTTATTCATTTATACTCTGTATATTCTTGTATCTGATGGAATTGTTGTAATATACAATGAAATGTTCTTCCGTCTGCGTTCTGATTTGTCCTGTTCTCAAAACGATCAGGGGTTTCGAACGGTTTAGATCGGTTTAACGACTGATTCGGATCGAGCGAAATTCCCGAACGTCACACAGGTGGGACGGAACTCAGAAAGGTTAGTGGCATTGGTGGGGGGTGGAACGATCAACGAGGTGATGGGTTTGGGTCTGGGTCTGGCCTAACGTGAAGGGAGCAAGGACGAGACCTAGAAATGGAGGATGGGTTATAGTGAAACCGGAGTATGCGGGAAAGAAAGGATAAGGGGCAAAAATGTAAATCATTAATTAATTAATTATCTAATTTTGTAATTAGTGTTTTTAATGTGATAACTTTTCCGTACGAGGTCCAAATCGTGCAAAACTGGATCCGTTGCGATCGTGGGGACGAGAGCTTCACAACAAAGCTGACCACGTCCTAAATGGAGCACACTGGAATTTAAGGCAAATCCAAATCCAAACGGAATACAAATTCAGATAAAACTAATGGAGTGGATTCCAATGTGAGAACTTCTTACTAAAATTATTTCTGTACAGTTATTTATTTGATAACTGTATATATGAACTTCTCCCCGTCATCCACAGATCATGGACGACTTGTTTGTTTGATTGTATTGTAAAAATTGATTGTGATGTGAAATGGACTGTATAAAATATATGTATAATAAAAATATCATTTTTATTGTGTAAATGAACTGTATGAAAAATTCATGAGTTGAAAGGAATATTTTATCGTTAAAGTTATAAATTTTAATGTGTATATGAATGAAAATAAATATTCATTTACAAACCGGACGGTTTGTTTATGAACACCCATTTTACTGATAAGGATTGGGACGATATATTTTACACATCGCCCAACTGCACAAATAATATTCAGTATTTGTTGGTTGAAACCCACATAGGTATTGGGATGATACATGACATACACTAGTCGCAATAATTAGTTGTACGTCGATCGATTCATTGACAGGCTGTTATAAGCGTTAAATATTTATATTTAATGCTTATACAGTGTAGAATGCACTCTGGATGATGGTTGACTGTGTTTGGTTGTTGTTGTGTACATGTGTTGTATGAAATGCATATAATGACATTATATGGTAATTGACTGTGTCTGATTCTAGTTTAGAAAGAATGAATATTTTAAAATAACGAATATTTTAAAATAATGAATATTTTAAAATAATATTCAGTAAAAGATCAAAATATGATTTTGATGTCCGATTTGGGATAGGCGCGAATATATTTAAATATATAAAGCTGTGTTGATTAGATTAACGCCTTTTTGACATGAACGATATTTATATCGATTTTATTCATTTTTATAATGAATATCGAAAAGGAATTGATTTCAAAATCTAATGTTTTGAAAATATTATCATTTATATATTAGTGATATGGAACATTCAATTTTTATTAGAAAATGAATACGAAGTTGAAATCTTTTTGAAAACGAATTTAAAACGATGTATAAAAATATGTTTTAAATGGAAATCGACTAAATATATATATTATATATATATAATATAATTACCTGAATAGAACGCACCGCGCTGCGGCAGTTCGCGAATTTCTACCATTTATTTCGAACGGACATTATGGGAGATCCGACCAACGGATTCTACTAAAATCAAAACCGTTGGGTTCACATCGAAAAGAGCTTTCTAACAAATATTAGAGATTTGAAATCTAACGGTTGGATTTGAAATTATGCCCAAATCAAATTTGGAAAAGGTCGTTGTAAGTGCAGTTCGATGGTTGTTTATGGAAATCGATTGTACGGACCTTAATAAAATTATTAAAAATATCAATAATTAGTGTAAAATCATAAGAAAGGATTTGGAAGGAATTGGGATGAAAATTTCCACATTTGAAAAGATAAAAATATATTTTTATCAAAATGAACTAGTTATTAACTAGAATTATAATCCAATAATTTTAAATAAATTAATTGGATTTGAAATGGTTTTAAAAATAACCAGAATTTCCATTATATAAATTGGAATGGATTTGATTCGAAATTATCTTCGGAATATTTTGATAATGGATTCCGTGATTATACAGGCATTGTGGAGGAATTTGGAAGATATATGTATCGTTATTCCAATACGATGTTTGTTGAGTTCAGAATTTGATATTGAACATAAGCCGATATATTCTCTATTCAGAGTCTTGTATTTAATATCAAATTGGATTTTGGGTTTGTCATGAACAGTGTCTTCAGTAACACTGTTCTTGAACCCCATGTGAAGAGAATAGATCTTTTAATTAAGATTGTTAGAGTTTCCGATTATATTTAATAATTGGAATAAAATGGAATGTCAATTGGGTTTGTTGTGAACTGTGTTTTAACGACATTCGTTCTTTAACCCAAATTACAGTGAAATGTGATTTGGAATTTACAAATCTTTTGTTAAGATTTAAAGGAGATTTTCCAAAGTAAAGTTTTCCAATTTAACATATTAAATTGGAATTGAATGGAATTCATTTGGTAATAATCGAAGTGAGCTTCTGTAGAGGAAGACTGTTAATATATCTGGAATTTAAAAGGTTTTACCGTTATTCCATTTATATTATCGGTTGGATATGGAAGTTCATATCGATTATATATATTGATCTGTATTTCATGGAGATTTCGTTGTTAACGGAATGTGATTTTGGGTTTATTATGAGCTGTGTTTTAAAGGACATTAGTTCTTTAACCCAGTTAAAGATAAGATTTATTTCTTAACTTTTAATATTCATTAAGTAATGATTTTGAAAATTAAATCTGAAGTAGAGTTTTAATGAATTTTTAAATAGATTGAAAGGTAAATCTGATAACTAAAATTATCAAATTCAAGAAATGATCGAGAATGGAGTACCACCAATTTTACTTCAGGCGATATTAAATCTTTAATCAGATTTGAACGTGAAATGGTAATTGAATTTATCGATAACACCATCGTGTTAGATATGAAGTATTACCAGTTTTGCTTCATGGGATGAATAGGTTGGGATTGGGAGATTTAACAAATGATTACTTCGGTAAGGTTCACTAATCCCGACTAGTTTGGAAAATCTTAATATGGTTTGAAATGATATCCAAAGGAAGATTAAAGAATAAATTTTAAACAATTTATCCTTGATAAAATTAATGGGAACCTTTCCCAAAGGATATGAATATTTAAACAAAAGAATATTCTGAATTGGAATGAGGTGTATGTTGTGGTTTTATAACACTTGTTTATTGTGACGGCCCGCCTCGCACCAGCCTGCATTTCCTCCAAAAGTGCGCTGTACACATGCCCGACTAGCACAAGACGGTCGCTAAAGAAAGGAAAGAAGAGAATGAACTAATCAAGGAACCTGTAGAATGTCTCACAGCGCACGGGATAAAATATAATAATAACATACTTGACATAAAACAGGCGAGACAGTGCATAAGCTGATAACTAAAATCAACATCAATCATCAGAGCAGCGGAAATCCATATACAGCTTGTTACAACTTTTCAAAATCTACTGTCTCTAAACAAAAGAAAGCTAAAGTAGAAGATACACCAACAATGCCCAAGCAGTGATCTTCAACAGTACAGGGAGAATATTATATATGTATATTACGTGGAAGCCTCCTGCTCGTCTCCGGATCATCTACCCGTGCATTACCAGCTAACCTGTCTCTAGTCTGCTCGTGTGAGCACCCAGAGTAATAAGAGGAGACATAAAACTCTGGGTCAGACATAAAGCCTGGTATGAGCGATAAGCATCTAAACAGAATAATAACAGGTATACTAAACCATACCTGAGCCTGGACCTGCAACCAAAGAGTTAGTACCACATACCGTACAATACTCCAAGGTGCCATAATAAATAGTGTAAGAATACGGGGGTGGGGTGTACATGTCACAGTGATAGCAAACAATTCATCCATAGCAACCATCCTCACATCTCTCACTCGGTGCGTAAAGCGTACGACATCTACCACTTTGGAGCACTAGACAAACTGAGGGAACGACGAATCCCGACTTGTAGAAACCCTGCTATGACCAAGCCAAACACTTGGAGTCATGACCAAACATTTCAATGACCCACTTCATTGGTCGTAGCCCTTGGTTCTACCGATGCCATAATGGCCCTGAATCCGCCTTCGTACCTCCTACCATAGTGGCCCAAAGCTACAGACGTCGATAACTCCTTAGCACACGTCCCGCAGCAAAGCCCAACCATGAAGCGAACTCGTTGATTCCCTTCTGAATCTTGAGCTCTAACTTCTCATTTGGACTCCCTTTGCATCTCGGGTTTGGTCGAATTGGAGTGGGTCTTCAGAAGAGTTGTCGCGCATTAACAGTCCTAGAGTTCTGTTCGGTTCGGTAGTCATCACCATCATCGGGTCGGGTCGGTAGTCCACTTTGGGTCGGGTCGGTGTCCTCCTCCGGGTCGGGTCGGGTTGCTGCTTTCCTTCGAGTTCATGCTCCTCCTTCGATCAGCTTCCTCGTTTCCCATCTATTTCGATCCGATCCGATCCCTTCGTCTTGCTCCAGTCGTAGCCTCCCATTCGTGAGCCGATCCGGTCTGGCCTCTATTATGCTTCCGATCCGATCCGCTCCCTCCTACTCCGATCCGATCCTGCTCCATAGTTCCGATCCGATCTTCTGTCCAACTCCAACTCTAAGCAATGGCCTTCCTTCCTGCCAAACTCCTTCCAGTGGCGAGTCCCCATCCAGTTCGGATTCCCTTGGTCAGTTCCTTAGTCCGATCCGACCCCTTCTCTCCGATCCGAACCGGTTCGGAACCTGCACACTTCTGCAACTTTCCAGCGAGCTTTCTACGCCATTCGACGACGTTTTCGAGCAATTTAACTATTCTAATCAATCATGAAACATACCATAGAGTCATAGCAACATGTAATAGCAACCACAAACAGCAAACAACAAATCAAATGAACCAAAATGGATCAAAAAGTGACTAAAACCTCACATTTGCCTATAATCCCTCTTAATCATGTTTAAGCCTACGATTAGCAAAACACACCGAAATTAACCCAAATTTCTAACAGAGCCTTAAAACATTGTTTTAGAATTCTAGGAATTTTTCCAGAATTTATTTACGTATAAATTCGCTAATCTTCACTAATTACCCTTAATTAACTGTAATTAGTGTCAAAATGATGCTATCACTCACCTTGGCCACAAATGAAATTCTCAGAACTGAAACTCCTCTGATTTGGGGCGAATACTGATGTCTAACAGCAGCTCCAACCTTGCTTTGGTGCTTTTTCTCCTTAATTTGGTGTTGCTAAGCCTAATCTTCAATTAGAGAGTGATTTTGGGTGTTTTAGATGTAGGAAGCCATTACTAAGGTCTCAAAGGGGTTTGTGGCGGCTCACAACTGAAATGAAAGTGATAACCTAACCCTAATCAGTCCTCCTATACCTCTAAACCCGAAATTCCCCTTGGGCCTAACTGCTAATCACCCGGTTAAGCCCAGTTAAGCTGTCCTTCACCATCTGAAACTTGTTTCAGCCATATCTCCCAAACGGTGAGTCCGTTTGGCTAATGTGACCACTCTACGGAAAGAGAAACCATCATCCGAAGCCAATGGAAGTGGTTTCAGGTCAAAATTCATTCCCAGTCAAAAGTTATGGCCAAAATAGTGCCAACTAGGGGTAAAATGGTCATTTAAAAATCGGGAAAAATCATGAACATGGGAAATGACCCCAATAGTCGTCTCCCAAAGTTACATGACCATACGACTTCGTATGCGAAAGAAATAAATATTCTACGATCCTATGATGCGCAGAATGCGGGTCGTTACACTCTTCCCCCCTTCAGAAATTTCGCCCCCGAAATTCCTTAACTCAAAACATACAAAGGATCCCGCATGCCTAACAACCATATACAACACTCAAATATGCAAAATAAGCAAACAAGCCTATCCTAGCATGCGGAAAATCTAAATTGAAGTCAAAATCTTACCAGACAAAGAGTTCTGGATACTTCTTCCTTATGTCCTCCTCTGTTTCCCAAGTACAATCACTCTCGTCCTCGCTCCACTGTACCTTGACTAGCTTCACCGCCTTCCTTCGAAGTTGCTTCATGTCGTACTCGACAATACGGACCGGCTTGCGGTTCCCAACCGCCTCGGGTTCTACTTCGAAGTCCTCTAACTGATCAGGTGAAATAGTCATATCTGAGTCGTGAACGAACTTCCTTAGTTGGGAAACATGAAATACGTTATGAACTCCCGCCATCTTCTCTGGTAAGTCAATCCTATATGCCAAATTCCCGACTAGTTCAAGAACAGGGAACGGGCCAACAAATCTTGGTGCCAACTTGCCTCTCCTGCCAAATCGTATTACGCTCTTCAACGGAGAAATCTTGACAAACACCAAGTCACCAACGGAGAATTTTAAGTCTCTTCGCCTCTTATCAGCATAACTCTTCTGCCTATCTTGGGCTGCCTTCATTCGTTGCTGAATGATCTTGATCTTATCTGAAGTTTCCCTCACCACATCTGGTCCAAGCATAAACTTCTCGCCAGTCTCTATCCAACATGATGGTGAGTTGCACGGCCTTCCATACAAAGCTTCAAATGGAGCCATACCGATACTGGATTGGTAACTATTATTATATGGAAACTCTACTAGATGCAAATGGTCATCCCATGATCCACCAAAATCCAATATGCATGCTCTCAAGAGGTCTTCCAAGATACGATTCACCCTCTCCGTCTGACCGTCGGTCTGAGGATGATATGCGGTACTGAGATGTAACTCTGACCCTAGAGCCTCTTGTAAGCTCTTCCAAAACCCACTAGTGAACAACGGGTCTCGGTCGCTCACAATGCTTTTAGGTACTCCATGAAATCTCACTACCCACTTCATATATAATTCTGCTAACTTAGCTGCCGTTCTGGTCGATTTGACTGGTATAAACCTTGCACTTTTAGTCAGTCGATCTACAATTACCCAAATGCTGTCATATCCCGATCTAGTCCTTGGTAAACCATCGATGAAATCCATCGAGACTTGCTCCCATTTCCATTCGGGAATTTCTAATGGCTGTAACAATCCACTAGGCTTCTTTTGCTCGGCTTTAACTAACTGGCAATTCATGCATTTGGATATAAACTTCCCAACGTCTCTTTTCATCCCTTCCCAGTAGTAAGTCTGCTTCATATCTCGATACATCTTATTACCACCGGGGTGTATAGTTAACTTTGAGTGATGACATTCTCTAAGCACTTCATCCCTCAATCCATTTACGTTGGGTACAACAAGCTTTCCATTCTTTCTAAGCCATCTTTCTCGATCAAGCCCATACTTGTTCATCTCCTCATCGATACCCATCTCTAACTTGGAGATGATTTCCAATAGGTTAGGATCGTCCCTCTGACTAGAGCCGATCCGCTCAATCAAAGTGGGTCTGATCGTCAAACTTGCTAACATTTCTGGATCCAATTCGCACTTTGGTCTGAAATCAAACCCCGCGACAAACTCCAATTGCTTCCATTCAAGGAACATAGCCCCTAAGCTGGCATGTCTTCTACTCAATGCATCAGCCACCGCATTTCCCTTTCCTGGTGTGTATGCGATGTCAAAATCATAGGAAGCTAAGAACTCTAACCACCTCTGCTGACGGAGATTTAAATCCTTCTGGGAGAAGAGATATTTTAACGACTTATGGTCTGTAAATAGCTCAAATCTTTCTCCCAAGAGATAGTGTCTCCACATCTTTAACGCAAACACGATTGCTGCCAATTCTAAATCATGGGTAGGGTATCTTCTCTCGTGCGGTTTCAATTGCCGACTTGCATAAGCTACAACCCTACCGCCTTGCATCAATACGGCACCCAGTCCGGTACCACAGGCATCCGTGTATACCGTCATCTCTTCATCCCCCTTAGGAATGACTAACACTGGTGCGCTTGTCAACTTGTCCTTTAGACTTTTGAATGCATTCTTGCACCTTTCATCCCAGACAAAAGCTTGATTCTTCTTGGTCAGCTGGGTCAACGGTGCTGCTATCTTGGAGAAACCTTGGATAAACTTACGATAATATCCCGCTAACCCCAAGAAACTTCTTACATCTGTTGCATTCTTGGGCGTAGGCCAATCCTGTACCGTAGCCACCTTCGCCGGGTCCACGGCAATACCATTCTCTGATACAACATGGCCCAAGAACCTCACTTCCCTCTTCCAGAAGTGACACTTAGAAAACTTTGCTTTCAATTGGTGTCTTCTCAACACCTCCATCGCTACCCTTAAATGTTCCT
Organism: Allium sativum; assembly: GCA_030737875.1. NCBI lineage: Eukaryota > Viridiplantae > Streptophyta > Magnoliopsida > Asparagales > Amaryllidaceae > Allium > Allium sativum. The sequence goes on along the minus strand of JASFAX010000056.1, from coordinate 2,393,111 downwards.
TGTGTTCCTCCTCTGTCCTCGAATAGACCAAAATATCATCAACGAACACAAGGACAAACTTATTCAACTGATCTCTGAATACCCTATTCATAAGATCCACAAAATATGCTGGGGCATTGGTCAGCCCGAATGGCATGACCAACCACTCATAAAATCCAGACGGCGTCCGAAATGCCGTTTTAGCTATACTCTCAGCTTCCACTCTAAGCTGATGAAAACCTGTCGCGAGATCCAACTGAGAAAATACTCTCGCGCCACTCAACTGATCGAACAAATCATCTATCCGCGGTAGAGGATACTTGTTCTTCCTCGTCACTTTATTCAATTCGCGGTAGTCTACACACAAACGAAGGGAACCATCCGCCTTGGTAGCAAACACAACTGGTGCTCCCCATTCAGAAACACTCCTTCTGATAAATCCCTTCTTCAAAAGATCGCTGACTTGCACCTCGAGCTCCCACTGCTCTCTTGGTGCCATACGACGAAGTGGCATCACTATAGGCCTGGCATCTTTTACCAAATCAATGCGAAACTCAATCTCTCGGTGTGGTGGAAGTCCGGTCACTTCTTCGAAAACATCCGGATACTGGCCAACCACGGGCAAACCTGACAACTCACTATGCGGAATGTCGAGGGAGTTTAGAAAACTAGCCAATACCCCCTTACTGGGTAGACCACCAAACACTATCCTCCGCCCGTCATCCGCTCTAGCTGTCACCAACAAGTCCTCACAGTCTACCACCACCCCGTATCTTTGGAGCCAATCTACTCCCAAAATAATGCCAAACCCAGTAAAGCCCAAAACAAAGCAATCACAAACAAACATGCATCCATGACTCGATAAGACCACATTACGACAAATCATGCTAAGGCTAGTCGAACCACCAATCGGGTTCGTCACTACTAAAGGTCTATCGACAATCTCGGGCTCCAATCCCAACCTATCTACCAGGTCACTAGATATGAAAGAACTGGAAGCTCCGGTATCAAACAAAACTCTAACAGGAACATCATAAACAGAAAGCATACCTTGAATGACGACATTCTTTCCCTTCTCCGCTGCTGTTGGGGCATTCGACGAAGAAGGAATAGCATTAAGAGCGTAGGCTTTCACCATTTGCTTTTCTTTAGGGGGCTGTGGACACTTGTCCTTGTGGTGTCCCATTTGGCCACAGTTGAAGCACTTCCTATCCGCTGGCTTGGCCCGACAATTACTAGCATAATGGCCCTTCTTACCACAGCTGAAGCACTCCACATCTTGCTTATTCTTTTTCTTCTGGCCATCCTTAGCCTGATTCTGCTTTCTCTTATTCTGGGAACCACCTTTGCCTCCACCACTTGCTTGTGGCTTTGGCTCATCTGCGGATGCAACTTCAGTCTTCGGCTTAGGGTAGAGACTTTCCGATCTTAACGCTTTCCCCACAATCGATTCAAACGTCTCATCGATGTGGTTAATAAGTTTTTCCCCCAAGTACTGATCCAAACCAGTTATGAATTTCTCATTCTTTTTCTCGGCAGTATCTATAAGAGATAACCCATATTTTGACAAAGTGTCAAATTCAGCAATGTACTCCGAGACAGCTCTGCCATTCTGCTTGAGCTCTAAGAACTTCTTAAACAACATTGACTTCTGAGCAGCTGGAATGAACTTCTCACTAAAGCGAGCCTTAAACTGCTCCCAAGTAATCTGATCTTCGGGAGTAGCTGCCTTTATAGCATTCCACCAATTCATTGCCCGCCCTTGCAGCTGACGGGACGCTAGCCTCCTCTTCATCGCATCCTCGATACCCAAATCCTCGAAGATACGTTCGCAACTATCCAACCAATCTTGAACATCCGTAGCCGACTCCGTTCCGTGGAACGGCTTCCCACCAAGGCTAGTATAATCCTTATTCAGCTTAGCGAAGTCGACTCTTGGCGCCTGCACTATTGGACCACCACCATTTCCACCATTCGGAGCTGCCCTCTGAACATCCCCAAGCATCTCTCTCATGAGGTCAGTAAACATCGTCCTCATGTCAGCAGCAATCCCATAATTGGCTCCCCTACCAGCACCTCTAGTATCTCTGCTCATCGTCAATCTGAAAAAGGAAACGATTAACGACTCCATAGTGGTGCTAGTGCAGTACGACTTCATCCTTATACTACTAATAGTATATATATATAGCTTTTGAAAACCAAAGTAATCACAAATACGCTCTCTCGTATACGTATATTATCTCTCCCTGATAACTTCCCTCGGTTAACTACGCAACCTAGAGCTCTGATACCAAGTGTGACGGCCCGCCTCGCACCAGCCTGCATTTCCTCCAAAAGTGCGCTGTACACATGCCCGACTAGCACAAGACGGTCGCCAAAGAAAGGAAAGAAGAGAATGAACTAATCAAGGAACCTGTAGAATGTCTCACAGCGCATGGGATAAAATATAATAATAACATACTTGACATAAAACAGGCGAGACAGTGCATAAGCTGATAACTAAAATCAACATCAATCATCAGAGCAGCGGAAATCCATATACAGCTTGTTACAACTTTTCAAAATCTACTGTCTCTAAACAAAAGAAAGCTAAAGTAGAAGATACACCAACAATGCCCAAGCAGTGATCTTCAACAATACAGGGAGAATATTATATATGTATATTACGTGGAAGCCTCCTGCTCGTCTCCGGATCATCTACCCGTGCATTACCAGCTAACCTGTCTCTAGTCTGCTCGTGTGAGCACCCAGAGTAATAAGAGGAGACATAAAACTCTGGGTCAGACATAAAGCCTGGTATGAGCGATAAGCATCTAAACAGAATAATAACAGGTATACTAAACCATACCTGAGCCTGGACCTGCAACCAAAGAGTTAGTACCACATACCGTACAATACTCCAAGGTGCCATAATAAATAGTGTAAGAATACGGGGGTGGGGTGTACATGTCACAGTGATAGCAAACAATTCATCCATAGCAACCATCCTCACATCTCTCACTCAGTGCGTAAAGCGTACGACATCTACCACTTTGGACCACTAGACAAACTGAGGGAACGACGAATCCCGACTTGTAGAAACCCTGCTATGACCAAGCCAAACACTTGGAGTCATGACCAAACATTTCAATGACCCACTTCATTGGTCGTAGCCCTTGGTTCTACCGATGCCATAATGGCCCTGAATCCGCCTTCGTACCTCCTACCATAGTGGCCCAAAGCTACAGACGTCGATAACTCCTTAGCACACGTCCCGCAGCAAAGCCCAACCATGAAGCGAACTCGTTGATTCCCTTCTGAATCTTGAGCTCTAACTTCTCATTTGGACTCCCTTTGCATCTCGGGTTTGGTCGAATTGGAGTGGGTCTTCAGAAGAGTTGTCGCGCATTAACAGTCCTAGAGTTCTGTTCGGTTCGGTAGTCATCACCATCATCGGGTCGGGTCGGTAGTCCACTTTGGGTCGGGTCGGTGTCCTCCTCCGGGTCGGGTCGGGTTGCTGCTTTCCTTCGAGTTCATGCTCCTCCTTCGATCAGCTTCCTCGTTTCCCATCTATTTCGATCCGATCCGATCCCTTCGTCTTGCTCCAGTCGTAGCCTCCCATTCGTGAGCCGATCCGGTCTGGCCTCTATTATGCTTCCGATCCGATCCGCTCCCTCCTACTCCGATCCGATCCTGCTCCATAGTTCCGATCCGATCTTCTGTCCAACTCCAACTCTAAGCAATGGCCTTCCTTCCTGCCAAACTCCTTCCAGTGGCGAGTCCCCATCCAGTTCGGATTCCCTTGGTCAGTTCCCTAGTCCGATCCGACCCCTTCTCTCCGATCCGAACCGGTTCGGAACCTGCACACTTCTGCAACTTTCCAGCGAGCTTTCTACGCCATTCGACGACGTTTTCGAGCAATTTAACTACTCTAATCAATCATGAAACATACCATAGAGTCATAGCAACATGTAATAGCAACCACAAACAACAAACAACAAATCAAATGAACCAAAATGGATCAAAAAGTGACTAAAACCTCACATTTGCCTATAATCCCTCTTAATCATGTTTAAGCCTACGATTAGCAAAACACACCGAAATTAACCCAAATTTCTAACAGAGCCTTAAAACATTGTTTTAGAATTCTAGGAATTTTTCCAGAATTTATTTACGTATAAATTCGCTAATCTTCACTAATTACCCTTAATTAACTGTAATTAGTGTCAAAATGATGCTATCACTCACCTTGGCCACAAATGAAATTCTCAGAACTGAAACTCCTCTGATTTGGGGCGAATACTGATGTCTAACAGCAGCTCCAACCTTGCTTTGGTGCTTTTTCTCCTTAATTTGGTGTTGCTAAGCCTAATCTTCAATTAGAGAGTGATTTTGGGTGTTTTAGATGTAGGAAGCCATTACTAAGGTCTCAAAGGGGTTTGTGGCGGCTCACAACTGAAATGAAAGTGATAACGTAACCCTAATCAGTCCTCCTATACCTCTAAACCCGAAATTCCCCTTGGGCCTAACTGCTAATCACCCGGTTAAGCCCAATTAAGCTGTCCTTCACCATCTGAAACTTGTTTCAGCCATATCTCCCAAACGGTGAGTCCGTTTGGCTAATGTGACCACTCTACGGAAAGAGAAACCATCATCCGAAGCCAATGGAAGTGGTTTCAGGTCAAAATTCATTCCCAGTCAAAAGTTATGGCCAAAACAGTGCCAACTAGGGGTAAAATGGTCATTTAAAAATCGGGAAAAATCATGAACATGGGAAATGACCCCAATAGTCGTCTCCCAAAGTTACATGACCATACGACTTCGTATGTGAAAGAAATAAATATTCTACGATCCTATGATGCGTAGAATGCGGGTCGTTACATTTATTATATATGCGAGTTATTCAGAAAGACCAGGTTTATCCCATTTTGAATAACTGATTCGATGATGTGTCGAGGATGACGACGGTTGTTGAAGACCAGAGGTCTTCACATCGTTTGGATGATTACTGATGTATTGATTGGGCTGTATACCCAAGACAAGCTAACAAGTGGTGATCGTCCAGACGTACTTGGAGATCAACCGGATATGCGAGGACCTCTCTCCCGTATTGGACATACATGACAAGGAATAAGGTGCCTCTGGTTTCGTTCATGCCTAGAACGAACTTGTAAATGGATGTGTGTCTGAAATTGGATTTCATTTTGCGTGATTGATAGACATTGGTTGCATAGCATGAATTGCCTGTGTGGCATGCTGAGATGCAAATGATCAAGGCTTCTGTTGAAAAGCAGAGTCTTGTGGCTGATGATCAAAGAACGACTTTAATATAGCTAGCTTTGTATAGCGTTAATTCGCGAGCCTCACACCCTGGTGTGAACCAGAAATGGGAGAGGACCTCAGGGAGGACATGCGTTTCCTTCTAGCTAGGAGTGGTGTCTGGGTTTTGCACACCGAGGCATTTTACTTATGTGGATGATTGATAGTGAGGCATCTCGGTTATATTGGTCTCTGCGGAGCCGATGGATGGTCTTTATACAGATCAAATCGATGCCCCTTTGGGCGGGGAAACGTAGTGTTCAGGCATTTTAATCCACATCGAGTGGACTGGCCCTCACGCTCCAAGGTGCAGTTGCGGCTGTTCCTGAGACACGGGCTAGGGCATCTTGAAGCGGTAAGGATGATCCATTGCCTTGGTTCACAGATGGAAATCCAACTTCCAATGTGTGATAATTGCGGTTTTGATTGTAGAGCCTAGTATGGTGACAAAGTGGGATGGGGCACTCATGCCGTCTATGATTGATACATTTATATTTGAAATTGTTTTGACACTATACACTTATAGTAATAGTAAAATATGAAATTTTACGTACCAAGCATTTTTGGCTATTATAAGGTAAAAAATATATCCTCCGGCTTGCGTTGCATTGTGTGATGGGACCTGAGTCTTATAATAACTTCATTGTTCTTTATTTAGCATTTCGTTGTTGTTTTTATGCACTTGTATTCTTGGGAGGAACCCCGTTCCGTGTTATACAGCGTGGTCTCTTGATTTACCTTACTTTTAAACCAATATAATAACTGTTTTAGTTCTCATACCAGTCACATGACTGACTTGGAGTTTATTGTTTTAACCTAAACTCTGGATGCCCCTATTTTCCACATGGGCAGCTAGTAGTTTTGGTTTTGCAGATTTAGATTCACAAGATCCTGATTTACAACTGGAATGATATTCAGAAAGGTCTGTATCTGTGTATCTCTTTCAGTTGTGTTTTGTATTATTTTCCGCTGCATTGTAATTTGTAAATCTCTGATAAATATCAAATGTATATTGTTTATTCATACTCTATATATTCTTCTACTCTGATGTAAATTGTTGTAATAAGCAATGAAATGTTCTTTCATTTGTGTTCTGATTTGTCGTGTTCTCAACTCAATCCGGGCTTTCCTTCACAGGGACGTTCGGGTCGTTATAGCTGGTATCAGAGCTTTGCTTACAGAGCTCGAGAATAAGACACATTAGAACCAAGCGGAAGGATTCATCAGAGATTGGATTAACAATATCCAATAAGAATGACTCGTTAGAGATGGGATCAGTAGTGTCCTAGAATGAGTCGGAAGAGTATATTTTTTTAAATGAAAACAAATATTGTTTTGAAAATTTAAAACATATTCAACGTATTTGAATATTTATTTGTATTGAATTTGGACAATCCAATATATAAAGATTTCGCATGTACGTCTGATCCACGTGTATTCGAAGTTTTAATATACTGGATAGATATAAAATCACACTCTAGTCGCCCGGAGATGATTCTGATGATGCCGCGGCGTGATCAGCATTTGTATTCGAGTTTCGAAAGTGGGATATCTATATATTTCCAATTGATTGGTGCGAGAACCAAAATTAGATAGGGTTTACTGTTGTGAATTGTCATCAAAAACAAGATTTTTGTATATAAATCTAAAGTTATGTGTTTGAAAAGACAATCAACTAATTGATTGCTGATTGTGTTGTTTGGTTAATTAAAATTTTGACCCATTATGACAAATTGAATCAAATCTTAAACTGAATTGAAAATAGCTTGAAATAGCATATATACGCATGCATATACATTGAATAGGTAAATGGATTTGCTGTTGAGTAAAGAATTTATTTGTGTGCCTGACAAAAAGGTAAGCCTTAATGAGTTGGATGTGCATTTTTATTATTATATAAACTCCTGTGAATGCCATTGGATGCAGAGTACTGGTTGTTCTGTGTGAAATCGTAAACATCGCCATAGGATAGTAACAATTAATTTTGAAATATATTACATGTCATACTGCTTGAAGATAGCATACTCTATCATATACCACATAAGCATTTAGATCTTGTGTGACGAGGTTGAAGATTTACCATACAAACGAGAGGCTTGTATGGCGATGACTATATTTTAGGTTGAACCGAAGATTGATATGATGGATTATATAAACTATAACGGCAAATTGCCAGATTAATAAAAACCCCACACGGGTCTAAAGTTGACAATAATCACGTCTCTCTAGTCATTAAGGCACAAAAACTATTTATAGGGTGTCGAGAATTTATTCCCTGGAGTTATGATCTATACACACTCCCATGTGGACACCGGAATATATCACTATAAATATGTGTATGCTTTTATGATATATTGGATGCCTAATACGGCCCAATAAATTTCCAAACCCCTCCCCGTACAAAGGAGGTTATAGCGAATTTTTTTGTAAATTTACGGTGTTAGCCAAATTTTTGAAGAATTTGAAAATCCTTAGAAACTGAAAAGTTGAAGAATGAAAGCCAAACTGAAAGTTGAGTTGATTAATAAAGTAACTTTCAGCTCCGTTCCTTTTCTAGGACGAAAAGATTTTAAGTGGGGGAGATTGTAACAACCCGGAAAATTAGAACCAATTTAAATTTTTTATTTTGGCAATTTTAATGAATTTTGAATATTTAAAATGGTTTATTTTAAATAATAACGACAAGAAATTTATTTTGAATAGAATTAGAATGCATATATTTATTTTGAATCGAAGTTTGAATATAAATATTTATTTTAATTATAAAAGGAATCGAAAATGGCGTGGTAGCTTGAAAATTCAATTTCAAATTTCAAATGAATGCACTGGATTCAAAATAAACCGGATTTTAACAAAACCAAAAACATTTGAATCTATTTGAAAATATCTTTCCGAATCCAAATTTCATAGCGGGAATAAAAAATTATGCCCAGTTGAAAATTCAGAATAGTCGCTATGGAAATATGGCCCTTAAAAATAGCCATTTTGCAAACGACCTCCGTTTTCGACAAAACCACTTTTGTTGGATCCGAAATGTCAAATTATTGCTAGATTCCGATTTTTATAGTTTTTGGAATTAATATGTGAGCGTGGCAAGAGAAAACATGTTTTAACAGTTTTAGTCAATTTGGATCAACCAGAAAATGGCCAATTTTCAAACGGTCTCCAAATCTAACGAAATTAGTTTTGTTTTGGACCATATCATCAAATCAAAGCTAGAAATAATTTTTTTGTAATTTTTAGAGTCAGTATGTGGCCCCGGTAAATGGAAATGTACGTTTAAAATTAAATATATGTATTTATATTTTAATTTAAAGTAAAACTGACTAAAAGGATCGACCAGGTTTACAATCATATTCAATTTTTTCCGGAATGGGGGTATTTAGCTAAAGGCTACATTCGTTGGGTTTCATTTGGAGTTCGTGGTGATAAACAAGAAATTGGAATTAAATAATATTAATATAAAATATAAATTTCTATAAGTAACCCCACCCCGAAACCATAGTTCCCTTTTCGAATTTCTGGGCCACCATCAGCTAACGATTAATGGCCTAGGAGCTCCGCATTTCCTCTCCATTTTTCTCGAAATCAATTCAATAAAATTCGAAGTTTATAAAGCAAAGATCGAAGGACTCTATGAGATGGATATTATGTACGTAGAGATTGTTTATTATGTGGTAATGTGTAAGAAATTGGAGCTCAAAGCCCGTGAGTTCGCATCGGATTTGGGAAGACAGGGGGGACCGACCAAACTCAGAAAGGTTGGTGGGGCTGGTGGGGGGTGGAATGTCGACGAGGTGATGAGTTCGGATCTGGGTCTGGCCTGACGTAGAGGGAGCAAGGACGAGACCTAGAAATGGAGGATGGCTTATCGTGAAACTGGGGTACGCGAGGAAGAGAGGATAAGGGGCAAAAATGTAAATCATTAATTAATTAATTAATTTTGTAATTAGTGTTTGTAACGCGATAACTTTTACATACGAGGTCCAAATCGCGCGAAACTGGATCCATTGCGATCGTGGGCACGAGAGCTTCACAACAAAACTGACCCAGTCCAAAATGGAGCACGTTGGAATTTAAGGCAAATCCAAATCCAAACGGAACAGAAATTCAGATAAAACCGACGGAGTGGATCCAAGTGTGAGAACTACTCACTAAAATTATTTATGTACAATTATTTATTTTATAAATGCATATATGAACTGCTCCCCGTCATCCACAGACCATGGACGATTTGTTTGTTTGATTGTATTATGAAAATTGTTTGTAATGTTAAATGGACTATATAATATATATGTATAATAAAAATATCATTTTTATTGTGTAAATGAACTGCATGAAAAATTCATGTGTTGAAAGAAATTGTAACACCCCACATCCATTAATGTCACTCACAAAGGGAATGCATCAATGTCCGTGAAGCGTTATCGTTTGTATAGAATGGATAAATTATAAGAATAAATAAATAAAACAACACAATGGAAGATAAAACTTATTTTATTTCATCATAACTCAAAACGAGTTTACATAAGTAGTTTCCAAAACCATTACAAAAGGATCAGTAGTCTTTTCCAAAACTTCAAAGTACATAAAGAAGCAAATACTTAAATAACATAAATGCATAAATCCCCACTGAGCATAAGCAAAGCCATAAAGATGAGAGAGTCCCAAGCGATACATCTACTATCTTCAAGCAACTGAAAGAAATCGGCACTAAGCTGTAGTATTCCCTCCTTGCAAACTTGAGGGGGGGGGGGGGGGGGAGGAAGAAAAGAGGTGGAAAGAAAAAGGGGTCAGATATGAAATCTGGCGAGTGCGATAACTTTAACAATATAATTAGCAAAATAACTAGGCTAAGGCATAAGCTGGAAAATAAGGAAATGACTGTGGTCAATTGTGTATGACAGAACAAAACGAGGAAATAAGATGAACCAAGATATCGTTAAAGGCGTCTCCCCCTATCTCCACTAGGTATACCAACCCACTACCCCCATTCGATCGGCTCCCTATCTCGTAGATACCAGTGATGGTCCCACAGTGGGTTGTATCACTCCCCAAAGTGGCAACCCGATACAACCAAAAATGCACGGCTTATATCTACATGATGCAACAACGTCTTACCTACCAGCCCGGGCCCACACACGCATATGAACCCGTTGGACTTGCGTTGCCATTGCTGACCCGTTTTGACCTCTTACAATCAAATCCAGTACGCGTGTCCCGTCCTCAACTTGGGTCGAGCCCACAATGATACTTAATGGGTTACTGGTTTGAAAAGGGCCCCCATGCATGACACAAGCTTTCCACCTATGCTTGGTCCCCTCTAAGGTTTTTCCCCACTTAACCCCATTCTTAATCATGTCTTTTTACATGTTTCAATCTTGGTTAAGTGCATCTAATCATATTTCAACTGCCACCCAAGGCACCCACTTAACCCCCTCATGTCCCACTACATGTTTATCTGGTTAAGTGTTTCTTAATTCATTACGACCGTAACCTTGTAAAGACCTCCTACATTAGACTGGCATTTGTGGCAGCTGGATTTGCCGGGCGGGTCCAAGCAGTCTTACACCACAAACGAGCCTAACCTCGTGTCTTTACAACTGGTACGCATTTAATTTGTGCCTAAGACCTCCCACATTAAACTGGCGTTTGTGGCAGCTGGATTTGCCGACAGGTCCGAGTAGTCTTACACCACAAACGAGTCTAACCTCGTGTCTTAGGCGGTTTATTATTACACATAATTAATTATCCCCAATTTGAATTAATTTCCTTATTCAAATTGTCAATCAATTACAAATTTAACTATGTCCATAATTAACACCTTAATTATGTCTATCTATTTATGGTATATAAAATTATACCAATTAGTCATCACATTTAAGGCATTTATGCCAATTCTCAATATTAAATCTTTTAATATTATCCCATTGCCCCACGTTGTACGTTCGTTCATTTAACGTGAAATATACGTTAGACTCGAATAGTCTAACTTATGGAATAAAGAGAAAACATCACAACATGCATAGAATAAAAACTAGACCTAAACATAAGGGGTGAACTTGCATGTGTGAATAAGATTTTTCATCTAAAACTTGCATAGGCCAAAGTCACAAACTTGCATAAACTATGGATGTCATAGATCTAATCATAAGGTGTAAACTTGCATAGGCAATAGTTACAAACTTTACATGATTCATACTCCAATATATATATATATATACTTGCATATGTAATTTATGCAACATAAACTATGGTGTAAACATGCATCTAAAACATGTAAATTAAGATCTACATGTAAACTAACATATAGAATTTTGTATACTAGTATATAACTCACACATGTCTTAGCCTAAACTTTAGATCCAAGCTTACACAAAATAGATGTCATGAAACATGTAAGGTTGTATATGATTCTCACTAACTTGCATATGATTCATATCTAAATTAACATCTAAACTTGTATATAGAATTATCGAGTTAAACTTACATATGATTTAACATATGAATTAGTTCCAACAACATAACCAAACTAGCATATGAAACATCATTATGAATTGATTGTACATAAGACAACAATTAACATAGATTTACAACATAGATAATAACATCACAGCTTTACAACATAGATGACAACATAACGGTCAATGATTGACAACACAACCACATAATCCAAATCATAACTCAACCTAATTAAATTGTTAATTATCTTATTAAGGAAATCAAACTCACAACTCTAAGAAGGTCTTGAGTTCTGAAATCTGAGTTCTGAAATTGATTTATCTCGCACTTGAAGAAGACAAATTCGTTGTTGTCAAGATTTGAATTGAATAGAATTGAGTTGATTAGCTTTTCTTCCTCTCTAATTGGTGGCGGCTATTCTAGGTTGCAAGGTGATAGTATGACGGCCATTGTTCTAATTTTTATTTGATTTTAGGGTTTGAGTCTACACATGTTTATATAGAATTTCAATTTAATTATAGCCGTCGGATGATCTTAGGGTTAATCAAAACCATTCAGTCAGGATAGGGTGACACCTTAGCACTAACGACTCAGCAAGGAGTCAGAAAGGACTCAGCAATGAGTCAAAGTACGGATCAGATCACACCAGTAAGCTGTGCAGGCTTTTTGCTCGGCCTGGGCACACTTGGGAAGTGCGCTAGTGTATTTTTGTACTAGCGCACTTCCCAAGTGCGCCAGTGCATTTATATTTTTTCCCTCTCTCTTCTTCTGGTTTTTCTGCCTATCTTCATTCGTCCATATCTCCTTCATACGGTGTCCGTTTTTCGCAAAGTCGGACTCTATCTCAACCAGAATTCCGAGACGAACACAATAGCATAACCCGTTTCCCTTGATTATCACATTTAGATTTAAGTATTTTTTAATTTGTTAGCTTATGTTGACAGAGAACACAGGGTGTTACATTCTCCCCTCCTTAAAGGATTTCGCCCCAAATCTCCAAGTTAAGGAGAATGCATATCCTATCATCCAATCATCCATCTACTCAACCTTTAAACACAGGCATCCATTGTCCTTACAAAATTTCTAATGCTGTATGAACATATGCAAGGAGTGTGTGTATATGTTCCTTATCTAATGCAAAATCAGGCGGTCTACTGATTTCAGTCGACCTCCTTAATGCAAACCGTGATAGTGCCATGCGTCCATTATGTATGCGAAAGAATCCTATCGATACATATTATTTCTACATGTGTGCACAACCATTCATCAAAATGCAGCATCCAAATGATAACACAACCATTATACATCCATTAATTTAAATATGCACAAACATTTATATGCAACATGAAGGTGATTGAGCCGATCTAGTGCCTAAGGTGTGTGTATCTGCATCCACGAGCAACCACTAGCAACCACTTGCATCCACATGCATCCATCATACATAACATGTCTCAAACACATGTTTCAACCATAGGAATACCCTATCTAAAGGTCAAAGATACTAGCAAGAGGACATACTAAAGATAAAACAAGTACAAGCTAAGCAATAAAGGAGAAATTAAAAGACATACCCTCGAAAAGAAAAGGGTACAATGAACGCATCTTCTCTTCCGTCTCCCAAGTAGCGTCGCTCTCATCATCTCCCCATTGTACTTTGACTAGCTTGACCTCTCGATTCCTCAACTTCTTAATCTCCGACCTAAGAATGCATGTAGGAGCTCGTCGAACCATCGCATCACGCTCTATCTTCACCTCTCTAAGCAAGCTCGGCTCTACCACTTCTGCGGTCTCATGCAAGCACCTCCTCAAATGTGATACATGGAATACGTCATGTACACCACTAAGTCTCTCAGGCAACTCCATCTATGCGCCATCTGTCCAATCCTCACCTTAATAGGAAACGACCCTACGAACCTTGGTGCTAACTTCCCAGCGGACCCAAAGTGATCAACATTCCATAATGGATACACCTTGATAAAGACCATGTCCCCAATATCAAACTCAAGATCTGTCCTCCTCTTGTCCGCATAAGATTTCTGCCTATCTTGCGCCGTCTTCATCCTTTTTCGAATCAAATCGATCTTTTCTGAAGTCTCCCTAATCATATCGGGCCCAAGTAAGATCTTATCCGTAGATTCCCACCAACATGTAGGTGAACGACAAGGCCTTCCATAAAGAGCCTCGAAAGGTGCCATGCCAATGCTAGACTGAAAGTTATTATTATACGCGAACTCTACCAAGGGAAGATACTCCTCCCATGTACCTCCTGAAATCTAAAACACATAGCCTCAAAAGGTCCTCTAGAATATGATTCACCCTATCGGTCTGGCCGTCCGTCTGAGGATGACATGCGGTGCTCAAACATAACTGAGTCCATGCTGCCTCTTGCAAGCTCTTCCAAAACTCGCTAGTAAAAATAGGATCGCAATCGCTCACCATGCTAGAAGCAACACCGTGCAAACGAACTATCTCTCGAATGTATACAGAGGCTAACCATGGAGCAGTCCTCTTACTCTTCACGGGAATGAAATGGGCGCTCTTAGTAAGTCTGTCTACCACGACACAAATCCCCGTATTACCCTTCCTCAATCTCGGTAACCCATCAACAAAGTCCATTGAGACACTCTCCCAGTTCCATTGTGGGATCTCCAATGGGTGAAGCAACCCATCGTGCTTCTTTTGCTCTGCTTTTACTTGTTGGCACACCAAGCATCTAGCGACAAACTCGGCCACATCCTTCTTCATACCGGCCCAAAAGTAAACTCGTCTCATGTCCATGTACATCTTGTCCCCACCGGGATGAATGGCCATCTTCGAACGATGTGCATCATCAAAAATGGTCTTCCACAAGTTCTCGTCTCGTGGTACACAAAGTCTACCGTCCCTACGTAACCAACCCTTATCATCTAGGGTATACCTACTGAGATGGCTCGATGACTCCCCCCTTATGAGCTTCTCTACTAACTCAACCAACTGTGGGTCATCTCGTTGTGCCTCACCAATCCGTCCTAAAAGCGTAGGTATGACCTCTAAGGATGCTAGCAAACCAGGTACAAAGTCAATGGAAGGTCTAAAGTCAAACATAGAGATGAACTCTAAGCTTCGCCGCTCAACGAACAATGGACTCAAGGACAACCTTTTCCTACTTAAGGCGTCTGCCACCACGTTACCCTTGCCAGGGGTATATGCTATCTCGAAATCGTAGGACGCTAAGAATTCCATCCACCTTTTCTTCCTTAAGTTCAAGTCCTTTTAAGAGAACAAGTATTTTAGCGATTTGTGGTCAGTGAACAATTCGAATTTCTTGCCAAGAAGATAATGGCGCCAAGACTTAAGCGCAAAAACAATAGTGGCCAACTCTAGGTCATGCGTAGGGTAATTTCTCTTATGCACTCTCAATTGCCTTCCTCCATAGGCTATTATTCCCTCTTGCATTAAGACTGCGCCTAGTCCTATCCCACAAACATCGGTATAAACGGTAAATGGCTTACTCCCATCTGGCAATACTAAGACGGGCTGTGGTCAAAGCTCTCTTTAAACGTTGGAACACGTCATCACAATTTATGTCCCATGTGAAAACTAGGTTCTTCTTCGTCAAGCGTGTCAATAGGGCTGATATCTTTACAAAGTCCTTGATTAACTTCCTGTAGTAGTCGGCCAACCCCAAGAAACTCCTCACCTCGGTAGCATTTTTAGGGACCTTCCAATCTTGGATGGCCACCACCTTCGCGGGATCCACAACTGTTCCTTCTTTGGAAACCACGTGCCCTAAGAATCGCACTTCCTTCCTCCAAAAGTGGCATTTAGAAAATTTAGCTTTAAGGTTATGCACTCGAAGGGTCTCTAATACTTTCCTAAGATGTAGGGCATGCTCTTCCTCACTCCTAGAAAAGATCAAGATGTCATCCACAAAGACCACCACGAATTAATTAAGGTACTCCCTAAACACCCTACTCATCAAGTCAACAAAGTATGCGGGGGTGTTTGTCATACCGAAAGGCATTACAAGCCACTCATAGAAACCGTCCGGAGTCCTAAAGGCAGTCTTGTCCATGCTATCATCAGCCACTCTCAACTGATGGAAACCAGTAGCTAAGTCCAACTGCGAAAACACTGAGGCGCCAACTAACTGATCAAAGAGATCGTCAATCCTCAGTAGTTGGTGCCTATTCTTCTTAGTAAGTTTATTAAGTTCTCTATAGTCCACATAAAGTCTAAGGGACCCATCCGCCTTCTTGGCAAATACTACTGCAGCACCCCACTCCAATATACTACGTCTTATGAACCCCTTCTCAAGCAACTCCCCAACTTGCTTATTGAGCTCCCTCCTCTCACGAGGAGCCATGTGGCGCACTAGCAGAGATACTGGTTTTGCATTGTCTACAAGATAAATACGAAAGCCTATTTCTTGTTTTGGGGGTAGATCCCTCACCTCATCGAAGACATCAACATATTCACAGACTATATGAACAGGATGTAAATCATCTTCGGATGCGTCAAGTGACTCAAGATAACTAAGCATCACCGATCCTCTAGGGTCACAAGAAATATCAAGGGTCTTTCCACTACGAGTCAACAATTTTACTACCCTTTGTTCACAATCTAGGATGGCGCCATATCGGGCTAGCCAATCCATCCCTAGAATCAACCCATAGCCCATGAAACCAAGCACAAAAGCATTACATTCAAAACCAACGCCTAAGATATACAATCTCAAATCCCTACAAACCAGGGATAAATGAGCCGACCCACCAATAGGATTTGAGATTAGAATGGGATCCACAACAAGACTAGTATTTAAGTGCAGTGTCTCAACTAATGATGTAGAGATAAATGAATGTGATGCGCAAGAATCGAATAAAGTACGGACAGGTTGATCAAGCAGGAAAACTAAACTCTCAACGGAAATGTTTCTACCTCGTTCTTGCAGCGGTGGGACCGCGAGAGCCTGGACCTGCTCCCTTGCCTTCCCCGGTTCCATGAGAGCCTGAAGCTGCCCTCCAGAAGTTCTTTACCCTTGTCCCTGTTTCCTTGGGCAGTCCTTAAATAGATGACCTGCCTCTCCACAGTGGAAACAACCAGTCTTCTTCTTTTTCCTACAGTCTTTACTAAGATGGCCTGGTGTCCCATAATTGAAGCACTTCTTATTTCCTTTGCCATTATTGTTCTTCCGGCCCTTCTTGTTTTGTTGTTGCTGTTGCGGTTTCTTTTGAACCCCTTTCTTCTCGGGTGCCTTATTAGCATTGGCGCCCTTCTCCTCTTCATGCATAAGCGACATGTCAACTAGTCTCTCAAAGGTAGCCCCCATAGGGATGTGGGTCATAGCTAACCCATGTAGCGGCTAGTTCAAACCTTTAACAATTCTCAGGGCCTTCTTTTTGGGTGTATTCACCAAGTCCATGCCAAATCTCGCCAACTGATTGAACTTGTTGACGTATTCTTTTACTGACAGATTCCCTTGCTTTAATGCCAAAAACCTTTCCATGTATAGATTCTCTTCAGTCCGTGAGAGAAACTTTGCTTGAAACCTACGCCTAAAATCTGGCCATGTATTAACCGGACGCTCTCCATTAGTGACCTCCCACCAAAACGAAGCTTCGTCCTTCATCAACCAAGTAGCCAATTGGACCTTCTTACAATCGTCCAAATCGAAAATGCCAAACAGATCCTCCACTTCTTTCAACCAATTTCTAGCTTCAATGAAAGTTTCAGTCCCACTAAAAGATTTTCCACCCATCGAACGAAAGTCTTTACATATCTTGGAGAAGATACCTCCACGCGGAGGAATGACTGGAGCTGCGAAGGAGGAGAAGGAATATTGGCCGGACCCGCGACAGAGGCCCTAGCCTCGAGATATTGACAAAACCAACCGGGTACATGAACACCCTCTCGTATCTCAAATGCTCCAGACATGCTAAAAAGAAAAAAAAAGAGTTTCAAAACAAGGGAAGCGAAATAGAGATGTATGGCTTGCGGGGATTATGCTCTTTAAAGTAAACTTTCCTTGAAAATAGCTTCTTTAAAACAAGTTTTTGAAAAAACTTTCTAGGAAAATAATACTTTTGAAAACACTTTTCAAAACTTTTTATCTGTTCTTGTAACCGTAGCTCTGATACTACGTGTAACACCCCATGTCCATTAATGTCACTCACAAAGGGAATGCATCAATGTCCATGAAGCGTTATTGTTGTATAGAACAGATAAATTATAAGAATAAATAAATAAAACAACACAGAGGAAGTTAAAACTTATTTCATATCATCATGACTCAAAACGAGTTTGCATGAGTAGTCTCAAAACCATTATAACAGGATCAATAATCTTTTCCCAAAAACTTCAAAATACATAAAGAAGCAAATACTTAAATAACATAAATGCATAAATCCCCACTGAGCATAAGCAAAGCCATAAAGATGAGAGAGTCCCAAGCAAAACATCTACTGTCTTCAAGCAACTGAAAGAAATCAGCACTAAGATGTAGTATTCCCTCCTTGCATACCCGAGGGGGGGGGGAGGAAGAAAAATGTGGAAAGAAAAGAGGGTTAGACATAAAGTCTGGCGAGTGCGATAACTTTAACAATATAATTATCAAAATAACTAGGATAAGGCATAAACTGGAAAATAAGGAAATGACTGTGAACAAATGGGTATGACAGAACAAAACGAGGAAATAAGATGAACCAAGATAACGTTAAAGGAGCACCTAGTCACTATAAGATAATTACTACACTGCACCACCACTAGTCACCCTACAGGTTGATCCCGCCAAAAGAACTTAATACTGCTAATGGTAGTTTCATATACCCTTAGCTACCTCTATAGGTGTCGTCTGCCCCTATCTCCAAAAGGTGTACCCACTACCCCCATTCGATCGGCTCCCCAACTCGTAGATACCCGTGCTGGCCCCACAGTGGGGTGTATCACTCCCCAAAGTGGCAACCCGATACAACCAAAAATGCACGGCTTATATCTACACGATGAAACAACGTCTTACCTACCAGCCCGGGCCCACACACGCATATGAACCCGTTGGACTTGCGTTGCCACCACTGACCCGTTTTGACCTCTTACAATCAAATCCAATACGCGTGTCCTGTCCTCGACTTGGGTCGAGCCCACAAAGATACTTAATGGGTTACTGGTTTGAAAAGGGCCCCCATGCATGACACAAGCTTTCCACCTATGCTTGGTCCCCTCTAAGGTTTTTCCCCACTTAACCCCATTCTTAATCATGTATTCTTACATGTTTCAATCTTGGTTAAGTGCATTTAATCGTATTTCAACTGCCACCAAAGGCACCAACTAAATTCCATATGCCACCCAAGGTACCAACTTAACCCCCTCATGTCCCACTACAAGTTTATCTGGTTAAGTGTTTCTTAATTCATTAAGACCGTAACCTTGTAAAGACCTCCCACATTAGACTGGCATTGGTGGCAGCAGGATTTGCCAGGCAGGTCCGTGCAGTCTTATACCATAAATGAGCCTAACCTCTTGTCTTTACAACTATTACGCATTTAATTTATGCCTAAGACCTCCCACATTAGACTGGCATTTGTGGCAGCTGGATTTGCCGGGCGGGCCCGGGCAGTCTTACACCACAAACGAGTCTAACCTCCTATCTTAGGCGGTTTATTATTACACATAATTAATTATCCCCAATTTGAATTAATTACCCTATTCAAATTGTCAATCAATTATTAATTTAACTATGTCCATAATTAACACCTTAATTATGTCTATCTATTTATGGTATATAAAATTATAACAATTAGTCATCACATTTAAGGCATTTATGCCAATTCTCAATATTAAATCTTTTAATATTATCCCATTGCCCCACGTTGCACGTTCGTTCGTTTAACGTGAAATATACGTTAGACTCGAATAGTCTTACTTATGGAATAAAGAGAAAACATCACAACACGCATAGAATAAAAACTGGATCTAAACATAAGGGGTGGACTTACATGTATGAATAAGGTTTTTCATCTAAAACTTACATAGGCCAAAGTCACAAACTTGCATAAACTATGGATGTCATAGATCTAATCATAAGGTGTAAACTTGCGTAGGCAATAGTTACAAACTTTACATGATTCATACTCCAATATATATGTATATATGTATATATATATATATATATATATATATATATACTTGCATATGTAATTTATGCAACATAAACTATGGTGTAAACTTGCATCTAAAACATGTAAATTAAGATCTACATGTAAACTAGCATATAGAATTTTGTATACTAGTATATAACTCACACATGTCTTAGCCTAAACTTTAGATCCAAGCTTACATAAAATAGATGTCATGAAACATGTAAGGTTGTATATGATTCTCACTAACTTGCATATGATTCATATCTAAATTAACATCTAAACTTGCATATAGAATTATGGAGTTAAACTTACATATGATTTAACATATGAATTAGTTCCAACAACATAACCAAACTAGGATATGAAACATCATTATGAATTGATTGTACATAAGCCAACAATTACCATAGATTTACAACATAGATAATAACATCACAGCTTTACAACATAGATAATAACATATTGGTCAATGATTCACAACATAACCATATAATCCAAATCACAACTCAACCTTATTAAATTGTTAATTATCTTGTTAAAGAAATCAAACTCACAACTCAAAGAAGGTCTTGAGTTCTGAAATCTGAGTTCTGAAATTGATTTAGCTCGCCTTTGAAGAAGACAAATTCGTTGTTGTCAAGATTTGAATTGAATAGAATTGAGTTGATTAGCATTTCTTCCTCTCTAATTGGTGGCGGCTATTCTAGGTTGCAAGGTGATAGCATGACGACCATTGTTCTAATTTTTATTTGATTTTAGGGTTTGAGTCTACACTTGTTTATATAGAGTTTCAATTTAATTATAGCCGTCGGATGATCTTAGGGTTAATCAAAACCATTCAGTCAGGATAGGGTGACATCTCAGCCCTAATGACTCAGCAAGGAGTCAGAAAGGACATAGCAATGAGTCACAGTATGGATCAGATCACACCAGAAAGCTGTGCAGGCTTTCTGCTCGGCCTGGGCGCACTTGGGAAGTGCGCCAGTGTATTTTTGTACTGGTGCACTTCCCAAGTGCGCCAGTGCATTTATATTTTTCTCTCTCTCTTCTTCTTCTGGTTTTTCCGCCAAACTTCATTCGTCCATATCTCTTTCATACGGTGTCTATCTCAACCCGAATTCCAAGACGAACACAATGTCGTAACCCGTTTCCCTTGATTCTCACATTTAGATTTAAGTATCTTTTAATTTGTTAGCTTATGTTAACAGAGAACACAGGATGTTATATAAATATTTTATCGTTAAAAATATAATTTTTAATGTGTATATAAATGAAAATAAATATTCATTTTCAAACCGGATGGTTTGTTTATGAAAACCCGTTTACTTATATGCATTGGGATGATATATTTTACACATCGTCCAACTGCACAAATAATATTCAGTATTTGTTGGTTGAAACCCCACACGGGTATTGGGATGATGCATGACATACACTAGTCCCAATAATTAGTTGTATGTCGATTGATTGATTGACAGGATGTTGTAAGCATTAAATATTTATATTTAATGCTTATGCAATGTAGAATGCACTCTGGATGATGGTTGACTGTATTTGGTTGTTGTTGTGTACATGTGTTGTATGAAATCCATATAACGACTTTATATGGTAATTGACTGTGTCTGATTCCAGTTCAAAAAGAATGAATATTTTAAAATAACGAATATTTTAAAATAACGAATATTTTAAAATAATGAATATTTTAAAATAATATTTAGTAAAAGATCAAAATATGATTTTGATGTCTGATTTGGGATGGGCGCGAATATATTTAAATATATAAAGCCGTGTTGATTAGATTAACGCCATTTTGACGTGAACGATATTTATACCGATTGAATTCATTTAATAATGAATATCGAAAAGGAATTGATTTCAAAATCTAATATTTTGAAAATATTATCATCTATATACTAATGATATGGAATATTGAGTTTTGATTTGAAATTGAATATGTAGTTAAAATAGTTTTGAAAACGAATTTAAAACGATGTATAAAATACGTTTTAAATTGAAATCGATGAAATATACATTATATATATAATATAATAGCCTGAATAGAACACGCCGCACTGCGGCAGTTGCGAATTTCGACCATTGACTTCGAATAGACATTACGGGAGATCCAACATTCGGATTCTCCAAAAACCAGGACTGTTGGGTTCGTATCGAAAAGATCTTTCAAATGAATATTAGTGATTTCAAATCTAATGGTCGGATTTGGAATTATGTCCAAATCAAATTTGGAAAAGGTCGTTGTAAGTGCAGTTCGATGACCGTTTATGGAAATCGACTGTACGGGCCTTGATAAAATTATTAAAAATATCTATAATTAGTGTAAAATCATAAGAAATGATTTGGAAGGAATTTGGATGAAAAATTCCACAAGTGAAAAGGTAAAAATATGTTTTTATCAAAATGAACTAGATATTAACTAGAATTATAATCCAATAATTTTAAATAAATTAATTGGATTTGAAATGGTTTTAAAAACTACCGGGATTTCCAATATATAAATTGGAATGGATTTGAATCGAAATTATCTTCGGAATATTTCGATATTGGATTCCATGATTATACATGCATTGTGAAGGAATTTGGAAGATATATATCGTTATTCCAATACGATGTTTGTTGAGTTCAGAATTTGATATTGAATATAAGCCGATATATTTTCTATTCAGAGTCTTGTATTTAGTATCAAACGGGATTTTGTGTTTGTTATGAACGGTGTCTTCAGCAACACTGTTCTTGAACCCCATGTGAAGAGAATAAATCTTTTAATTAAAATTGTTAGAGTTTCCGATTATATTTAATAATTGGAATAAAATGGAATTTGAATTGGGTTTATCGTGAACTGTGTTTTGATGACATTCGTTCTTTAACCCGATTAATAGTGAAATGTGATTTGGAATTTATAAATCTTCTATTAAGATTTAAAGGAGATTTTCCAAAGTAAAGTTTTCCAATTTAACATATTAAATTGGAATTGAATGGAATTCAATTTGGTAATAATCGAAGTGAATTTCTATAGAGGAAGACTGTTAATATATATGGAATTTAAAAGGCTTTGCCGTTATTCCATTTATATTATTGATTGGATATGGAAGTTCATATCGATTATGTATATTGATCCGTATTTCATGAAGATTCCATTGTTAATGGAATGTGATTTTGTGTTTATTGTGAGCTCTGTTTTAAAGGACATTAGTTCTTTAACCCAGTTAAAGATAAGATTTATTTCTTAACTTTGAATAATCATTAAGTAATGATTTTTGAAAATTAAACCTGAAATAGAGTTTTAATGAATCTTTAAATAGATTGAAAGGTGAATCTGATAACTAAAATTATCGAATTCGAGAAATGATCAAGAATGGATTACTACCATACTTACTCCAGGCGATAGTTAAATCTTTAATTAGATTTGAACGTGAAATGGTAATTGACTTTACCGATAACACCGTGGTGTTAGATATGAAGTATTACCAGTTTTGCTTCATGGGATGAATAAGTTAGGATTGGGAAATTTAACAAATGATTACTTCGGTAAGGTTCGCTGATCCCGACTTGTCTGGAAAACCTTAATATGGTATGAAATGATATACAAAGGAATATTAAAGAATTTATCTTTGATAAAATTAATGGGAACCTTTCCCAAAGGATATGAATATTTAAATAAATGAACATTCTGAATTGAAATGAGGTGTATATTGTGTTTTTATAACACTTGTTTATTATGTACGCGAGTTATTCAGAAAGACCGGGTTTATCCCATTCTGAATTGCTGATTTGATGATGTGACGAGGATGAAGACGATGGTTAAAGATCGGAGGTCTTCACATCATTTGGATGATTACTGATGTCTTGATTGGGCTGTACACCCAAGACAAGGTAATAAGTGGTGATCGTCCAGACGTACTTGGAGATCGACCGGATATGGGAGGACCTCTTTCCCGTACTGGACATATGGGACGAGGAATAAGGTGCCTCCGGTTTCGTTCAGACCAGAATGAACTTGTAAATGGATGTGTGTATGACATTGGATTTCATTCTGTAACGACCCGTATTCTACGCATCATAGGATCGTAGAATATTTATTTCTGTCACATACGAAGTCGTATGGTCATGTAACTTTGGGAGACGACTATTGGGGCCATTTCCCATGTTCATGATTTTTCCCGATTTTTAAATGACCATTTTACCCCTAGTTGGCACTGTTTTGGCCATAACTTTTGACTGGGAAGGAATTTTGACCTGAAACCACTTCCATTGGCTTCGGGTGATGGTTTCTCTTTCCGTAGAGTGGTCACATTAGCCAAACGGACTCACCGTTTGGGAGATATGGCTGAAACAAGTTTCAGATGGTGAAAAACAGCTTAATTGGGCTTAACCGGGTGATTAGCAGCTTGGCCCAAGGGGAATTTCGGGTTTAGAGGTATAGGAGGACTGATTAGGGTTAGGTTATCACTTTCATTTCAGTTTTGAGCCGCCACAAACCTTCTTGAGACCTTAGTAATGGCCTCCATCCTCTAAAATCACCCCAAAACACATTTTTAGCGAAGATTAAGCCTAAACTACATCAAAACAAGGCCAAATAGCAACAAAGCAAGGTTGGAGCTGCTGTGTAAGATTGGGAACAGCGCCAAATCAGAGAATATTTCAGTTTTGGGGTTCTAGTTGTGGCAAAGGTGAGTGATTTGCATAGTTTTTGCACTAATTACGGTGATTAAGGGTAATTAGTGAAGATTAGCGAATTTATGCGTAAATAAATTCTGGAAAAATTCTTAAAATTCTAAAATAATGTTTTAAGGCTCTGTTAGAAATTTGGGTTAATTCCGATGTGTTTTGCTAATCGTATGCTTAAACATGATTAAGAGGGATTATAGGCAAATGTGAGGTTTTAGCCACTTTCGATCCATTTTGGTTCATTTGAATTGTTGTTTGCTGTTTGTGGTTGCTATTATATGTTGCTATGACTCTATGGTATGTTTCATGATTGATTAGAATAGTTAAATTGCTCGAAAACGTGTCGAATATCGTAGAAAGCTCGCTGGAAAGTTGCAGAAGTGTGCAGGTTCCGAACCGGTTCGGATCGGAGAAAAGGGGTCGGATCGGACTAGGGAACCGACCAAGGGAATTCGAACTGGATGAGGACTTGCCGCTGGAAGAAGTTTGGCAGGAAGGAAGGCCATTGCTTAGAGTTGGAGTTGGACAGAAGACCGGATCGGAGGAAGAGAACAGGACGGATCGGAGGAAGAGAACAGGACAGATCGGAGCAGGCAAACAAGTCAAAACAGAACGAATCAGATCGGATGAACTACCTCCGAACCGAACTCAAGCAGAGGCACCCGAACCGAACCGATATCTGAAGGTGGAGAATCACTGAACCGACCCGACCCGGAGGGAGACACCGATCCGACCCGGAGAGGACTACCGACCCGACCCGATGATGTTGATGACCACCGAACCGAACAGAACTCTAGGACTGTTAATGCGCGACAACTCTTCTGAAGACCCACTCCAATTCGACCAAACCCGAGATGCAAGGGAAGTCCAAATGAGAAGTTAGAGCTCAAGATTCAGAAGGGAATCAACGAGTTCGCTTCATGGTTGGGCTCTGCTGTGGGACGCGTGTTAAGGAGCTATCGACGTCTATAGCTTTGGACCATTATGGTAGGAGGTGCGAAGGCGGATCCAGGGCCATTATGGCATAGGTAGAACCAAGGGCTACGACCAATGAAGTGGGTCATTGAAATGTTTGGTCATGACTCCAAGTGTTTGGCTTGGTCACAGCAGGGTTTCTACAAGTCGGGATTCGTCGTTGCCTCAGTTTGTCTAGTGCTCCAAAGTGGTAGATGTCGTACGCTTTACGCACTGAGTAAGAGATGTGAGGATGGTTGCTATGGATGATTTGTTTGCTATCATTGTGACATGCACACCCCACCCCCGTATTCTTACACTATTTATTATGGCACCTTGGAGTATTGTACGGTATGTGGTACTAACTCTTTGGTTGCAAGACCAGGTTCAGGTATGGTTTAGTATACCTGTTGTTATTCTATTTAGATGCTTATCGCTCATACCAGGCTTTATGTCTGACCCAGAGTCTTATGTCTCCTCTTATTACTCTGGGTGCTCGCACGAGCAGAATAGAGACAGGTTAGCTGGTGATGCACGGGTAGATGATCCGGAGACGAGCAGGAGGCTTCCACGTACTATCTACATAATATTCTCCCTGTGTTGTTGAAGATCACTGCTTGGGCATTGTCGGTGTATCTTCTACTTTAGCTTTCTTTTGCTTAGAGACAGTAAATTTGGAAAAGTTGTAATAAGCTGTATTTGGATTTCCGCTGCTCTGTTGTTGACATTGATTATTAGTTATCAGCTTATGCACTGTCTCGCCTATTTTATGTCAAGTATGTTATTATTATATTTTATTCCATGCGCTGTGAGACATTCTACAGGTTCTTTGGTTAGTTCATTCCCTTCTTTCCTTTCTTTTGACGACCGTCTTGTGCTAGTCGGGCATGTGTACAGCGCGCTTTTGGAGGAAATGCAGGCTGGTGCGGGGCGGGCCGTCACACTTGGTATCAGAGCTCTAGGTTGCGTAGTTAACCTTGGGAAATTATCAGGGAGAGATATTATACGTATACGAGAGAGCGTATTTGTGATTACTTTGGTTTTTAAAGCTACATATATACTATTATTAGTATAAGAATGAAGTCGTACTGCACTAGCTCCACTATGGAATCGTTAATCGTTTCCTTTTTCAGATTTACGATGAGCCGAGATACTAGAGGTGCTGGTAGGGGAGCCAATAATGGGAATGCTGCTGACATGAGGACGATGTTTACTGACCTCATGAGAGAGATGCTTAGAGATGTACAGAGGGCAGCTCCCAATGGTGGAAATGGTGGTGGTCCAATAGTGCAGGCGCCGAGAGTCGACTTCGCCAAGCTAAACAAGGATTATACTAGCCTTGGTGGGAAGCCGTTTCACGGAACGGAGTCGGCCACGGATGTTCAAGATTGGTTGGATGGTTGCGAACGTATCTTCGAGGATTTGGGTATGGAGGATGCAATGAAGAGAAAGCTAGCGTCCCGTCAGCTGCAAGGGCGGGCAATGAATTGGTGGAATGCTATAAAGGCAGCTACTCCCGAAGATCAGATTACTTGGGAGCAGTTTAAGGCTCGCTTTAGTGAGAAGTTCATTCCAGCTGCTCAGAAGTCAATGCTGTTTAAAAAATTCTTGGAGCTCAAGCAGAATGGCAGAGCTGTCTCGGAGTACATTGCTGAATTCGACACTTTGTCGAAGTATGGATTATCTCTTATTGATACTGCCGAGAAGAAGAATGAGAAATTCATAACTGGTTTGGATCAGTACTTAGGGGAAAAGCTTATTAACCACATCGATGAGACGTTTGAGTCGATTGTGGGGAAAGCATTAAGATCAGAGAGTCTCTACCCTAAGTCAAAGACTGAGGTTGCATCTGCAGAAGAGCCAAAACCACAAGCAAGTGGTGGGGGCAAGGGTGGTTCTCAGAATAAGAGAAAGCAGAACCAAGCTAAGGATGGCCAGAAGAAAAAGAATAAGCAAGATGTTGAGTGCTTCAGCTGTGGTAAGAAGGGCCATTATGCTAGTAATTGTCGGGCCAAGCCAGCGGATAGGAAGTGCTTCAATTGTGGCCAATTGGGACATCACAAGGACAAGTGTCCGCAACCCTCTAAAGAAAAGCAAATGGTGAAAGCATATGCTCTTAATGCTATTCCTTCTTCGTCGAATGCCCCAACTGCGGCGGAGAAGGGAAAGAATGTCGTCATTCAAGGTATGCTTTCTGTTTATGATGTTCCTGTTAGAGTTTTGTTTGATACCGGAGCTTCCAGTTCTTTCATATCTAGTGACCTGGTAGTTAGGTTGGGATTGGAGCCCGAGATTGTCGATAGACCTTTAGTAGTGACGAACCCGATTGGTGGTTCGACTAGCCTTAGCATGATTTGTCGTAATGTGGTCTTATCGAGTCATGGATGCATGTTTGTTTGTGATTGCTTTGTTTTGGGCTTTACTGGGTTTGGCATTATTTTGGGAGTAGATTGGCTCCAAAGATACGGGGTGGTGGTAGACTGTGAGGGCTTGTTGGTGACAGCTAGAGCGGATGATGGGAGGAGGATAGTGTTTGGTGGTCTACCCAGTAAGGGGGTATTGGCTAGTTTTCTAAACTCCCTCGACATTCCGCATAGTGAGTTGTCAGGTTTGCCCGTGGTTGGCCAGTATCCGGATGTTTTCGAAGAAGTGACCGGACTTCCACCACACCGAGAGATTGAGTTTCGTATTGATTTGATAAAAGATGCCAGGCCTATAGTGATGCCACTTTGTCGTATGGCACCAAGAGAGCAGCGAGAGCTCGAGGTGCAAGTCAGCGACCTTTTGAAGAAGGGATTTATCAGGAGGAGTGTTTCTGAATGGGGAGCACCAGTTGTGTTTGCTACCAAGGCGGATGGTTCCCTTCGTTTGTGTGTAGACTACCGCGAATTGAATAAAGTGACGAGGAAGAACAAGTATCCTCTACCGCGGATAGATGATTTGTTCGATCAGTTGAGTGGCGCGAGAGTATTTTCTCAGTTGGATCTCGCGACAGGTTTTCATCAGCTTAGAGTGGAAGCTGAGAGTATAGCTAAAACGGCATTTCGGACGCCGTCTGGATTTTATGAGTGGTTGGTCATGCCATTCGGGCTGACCAATGCCCCAGCATATTTTGTGGATCTTATGAATAGGGTATTCAGAGATCAGTTGAATAAGTTTGTTCTTGTGTTCGTGGATGATATTTTGGTTTACTCAAGGACAGAGGAAGAACACAAGGGACATTTAAGAATAGTGATGGAGGTGTTGAGAAAACACCAATTGAAAGCAAAGTTTTCTAAGTGTCACTTCTGGAAGAGGGAAGTGAGGTTCTTGGGCCATGTTGTATCAGAAAATGGGATTGCCGTGGACCCGGCGAAGGTGGCTACGGTACAGGATTGGCCTACGCCCAAGAATGCAACAGATGTAAGAAGTTTCTTGGGGTTAGCGGGGTATTATCGTAAGTTTATCCAAA
This sequence comes from Allium sativum, assembly GCA_030737875.1. Taxonomy (NCBI): domain Eukaryota; kingdom Viridiplantae; phylum Streptophyta; class Magnoliopsida; order Asparagales; family Amaryllidaceae; genus Allium; species Allium sativum. The sequence goes on along the minus strand of JASFAX010000056.1, from coordinate 2,364,167 downwards.
GTTTCTCCAAGATAGCAGCACCATTGACCCAGTTGACCAAGAAGGATCAAGCTTTTGTCTGGGATGAAAGGTGCAAGAATGCATTCAAAAGTTTAAAGGACAAGTTGACAAGCACACCGGTGTTAGTCATTCCTAAGGGGGATGAAGAGATGACGGTATACACGGATGCCTGTGGTACCGGACTGGGTGCTGTATTGATGCAAGGCGGTAGGGTTGTAGCTTATGCAAGTCGGCAATTGAAACCGCACGAGAGAAGATACCCTACCCATGATTTAGAATTGGCAGCGATCGTGTTCGCGTTAAAGATGTGGAGACACTATCTCTTGGGAGAAAGATTTGAGCTGTTTACAGATCATAAGTCGTTAAAGTATCTCTTCTCTCAGAAAGATCTGAATCTCCGTCAGCAGAGATGGTTAGAGTTCTTAGCTTCCTATGATTTTGACATCGCATATACACCGGGAAAGGGCAATGCGGTGGCTGATGCATTGAGTAGAAGACATGCCAGCCTAGGGGCTATGTTCCTTGAATGGAGGCAACTGGAGTTTATCGCGAGGTTTGATTTCAGACCAAAGTGCGAATTGGATCCAGAAATGTTAGCGAGTTTGACGATCAGACCCACTTTGATTGAGCGGGTCGGCTCTAGTCAGAGGGACGATCCTAACCTATTGGAAATCATCTCCAAGTTAGAGATGGGTATCGATGAGGAGATGAACAAGTTTGGGCTTGATCGAGATAGATGGCTTAGAAAGAATGGAAAGCTTGTTGTACCCAATGTCAATGGATTGAGAGATGAAGTGCTTAAAGAATGTCATCACTCAAAGTTGACTATACATCCCGGTGGTAATAAAATGTATAGAGACATGAAACAGACTTACTACTGGGAAGGGATGAAAAGAGACGTTGGGAAGTTTATATCCAAGTGCATGAATTGCCAGCTAGTTAAAGCCGAGCAAAAGAAGCCTAGTGGGTTGTTACAGCCATTAGAAATTCCCGAATGGAAATGGGAGCAAGTCTCGATGGATTTCATCGATGGTTTACCAAGGACTAGATCGGGATATGACAGCATTTGGGTAATTGTAGATCGACTGACCAAAAGCGCAAGGTTTATACCAGTCAAATCGACCAGAACGGCAGCTAAGTTAGCAGAATTGTATATGAAGTGGGTAGTGAGATTTCATGGAGTACCTAAAAGCATTGTGAGCGACCGAGACCCGTTGTTCACTAGTGGGTTTTGGAAGAGCTTACAAGAGGCTCTAGGGTCAGAGTTACATCTCAGTACCGCATATCATCCTCAGACTGACGGTCAGACGGAGAGGGTGAACCGTATTTTGGAAGATCTCTTGAGAGCATGTATATTGGATTTTGGTGGATCATGGGATGACCATTTGCATCTAGTAGAGTTTGCATATAATAATAGCTACCAATCCAGTATCGGTATGGCTCCGTTTGAAGCTTTGTATGGAAGACCGTGCAACTCACCATCATGTTGGATAGAAACTGGCGAGAAGTTTATGCTTGGACCAGATGTGGTGAGGGAAACTTCAGATAAAATCAAGACCATTCAACAACGAATGAAGGCTGCCCAAGATAGACAGAAGAGTTATGCTGATAAGAGGAGAAGAGACTTAAAATTCTCCGTTGGCGACTTGGTGTTTGTCAAGATTTCTCCGTTGAAGAGCGTAATACGATTTGGCAGGGGAGGCAAGTTGGCACCAAGATTCGTTGGACCATTCCCTGTTCTTGAACTAGTCGGGAATTTGGCATATAGAATTGACTTACCGGAGAAGATGGCGAGAGTTCACAACGTATTTCATGTTTCCCAACTAAGGAAGTTCGTTCACGACTCAGATATGACTATTTCACCTGATCAGTTAGAGGACTTCGAAGTAGAACCCGAGGCGGTTGGGAACCGCAAGCCGGCCCGTATTGTCGAGCACGACATGAAGCAACTTCGAAGGAAGGCGGTGAAGTTAGTCAAGGTTCAGTGGGGCGAGGACGAGAATGATTGTACTTGGGAGACAGAGGAGAACATTAGGAAGGCACACCCAGAACTCTTTGCCTGGTAAGATTCTAATTTCGATTTAGTTTTCCGCATGCTAGGATAGGCTTGCTTGCTTGTTTTGCATGTTTGATTGTTGTATGTGGTTGGTAGGCATGCGGGATCCTTTGTATGTTTTGGGTTAAGGAATTTCGGGGGCGAAATTTCTTAAGGGGGGAAGAGTGTAACGACCCGCATTCTACGCATCATAGGATCGTAGAATATTTATTTCTGTCACATACGAAGTCGTATGGTCATGTAACTTTGGGAGACGACTATTGGGGCCATTTCCCATGTTCATGATTTTTCCCGATTTTTAAATGACCATTTTACCCCTAGTTGGCACTGTTTTGGCCATAACTTTTGACTGGGAAGGAATTTTGACCTGAAACCACTTCCATTGGCTTCGGGTGATGGTTTCTCTTTCCGTAGAGTGGTCACATTAGCCAAACGGACTCACCGTTTGGGAGATATGGCTGAAACAAGTTTCAGATGGTGAAAAACAGCTTAATTGGGCTTAACCGGGTGATTAGCAGCTTGGCCCAAGGGGAATTTCGGGTTTAGAGGTATAGGAGGACTGATTAGGGTTAGGTTATCACTTTCATTTCAGTTTTGAGCCGCCACAAACCTTCTTGAGACCTTAGTAATGGCCTCCATCCTCTAAAATCACCCCAAAACACATTTTTAGCGAAGATTAAGCCTAAACTACATCAAAATAAGGCCAAATAGCAACAAAGCAAGGTTGGAGCTGCTGTGTAAGATTGGGAACAGCGCCAAATCAGAGAATATTTCAGTTTTGGGGTTCTAGTTGTGGCAAAGGTGAGTGATTTGCATAGTTTTTGCACTAATTACGGTGATTAAGGGTAATTAGTGAAGATTAGCGAATTTATGCGTAAATAAATTCTGGAAAAATTCTTAAAATTCTAAAATAATGTTTTAAGGCTCTGTTAGAAATTTGGGTTAATTCCGATGTGTTTTGCTAATCGTATGCTTAAACATGATTAAGAGGGATTATAGGCAAATGTGAGGTTTTAGCCACTTTCGATCCATTTGGTTCATTTGAATTGTTGTTTGCTGTTTGTGGTTGCTATTATATGTTGCTATGACTCTATGGTATGTTTCATGATTGATTAGAATAGTTAAATTTCTCGAAAACGTCGTCGAATGGCGTAGAAAGCTCGCTGGAAAGTTGCAGAAGTGTGCAGGTTCCGAACCGGTTCGGATCGGAGAAAAGGGGTCGGATCGGACTAGGGAACCGACCAAGGGAATTCGAACTGGATGAGGACTTGCCGCTGGAAGAAGTTTGGCAGGAAGAAGGCCATTGCTTAGAGTTGGAGTTGGACAGAAGACCGGATCGGAGGAAGAGAACAGGACGGATCGGAGGAAGAGAACAGGACGGATCGGAGCAGGCAAACAAGTCAAAACAGAACGAATCAGATCGGATGAACTACCTCCAAACCGAACTCAAGCAGAGGCACCCGAACCGAACTGATATCTGAAGGTGGAGAATCACTGAACCGACCCGACCCGGAGGGAGACACCGATCCGACCCGGAGAGGACTACCGACCCGACCCGATGATGGTGATGACCACCGAACCGAACAGAACTCTAGGACTGTTAATGCGCGACAACTCTTCTGAAGACCCACTCCAATTCGACCAAACCCGAGATGCAAGGGAAGTTCAAATGAGAAGTTAGAGCTCAAGATTCAGAAGGGAATCAACGAGTTCGCTTCATGGTTGGGCTCTGCTGTGGGACGCGTGTTAAGGAGCTATCGACGTCTATAGCTTTGGACCATTATGGTAGGAGGTGCGAAGGCGGATCCAGGGCCATTATGGCATAGGTAGAACCAAGGGCTACGACCAATGAAGTGGGTCATTGAAATGTTTGGTCATGACTCCAAGTGTTTGGCTTGGTCACAGCAGGGTTTCTACAAGTCGGGATTCGTCGTTGCCTCAGTTTGTCTAGTGCTCCAAAGTGGTAGATGTCGTACGCTTTACGCACTGAGTAAGAGATGTGAGGATGGTTGCTATGGATGATTTGTTTGCTATCATTGTGACATGCACACCCCACCCCCGTATTCTTACACTATTTATTATGGCACCTTGGAGTATTGTACGGTATGTGGTACTAACTCTTTGGTTGCAGGTCCAGGTTCAGGTATGGTTTAGTATACCTGTTGTTATTCTGTTTAGATGCTTATCGCTCATACCAGGCTTTATGTCTGACCCAGAGTTTTATGTCTCCTCTTATTACTCTGGGTGCTCGCACGAGCAGACTAGAGACAGGTTAGCTGGTGATGCACGGGTAGATGATCCGGAGACGAGCAGGAGGCTTCCACGTACTATCTACATAATATTCTCCCTGTGTTGTTGAAGATCACTGCTTGGGCATTGTCGGTGTATCTTCTACTTTAGCTTTCTTTTGCTTAGAGACAGTAAATTTGGAAAAGTTGTAATAAGCTGTATTTGGATTTCCGCTGCTCTGTTGTTGACATTTATTATTAGTTATCAGCTTATGCACTGTCTCGCCTGTTTTATGTCAAGTATGTTATTATTATATTTTATTCCATGCGCTGTGAGACATTCTACAGGTTCTTTGGTTAGTTCATTCCCTTCTTTCCTTTCTTTTGACGACCGTCTTGTGCTAGTCGGGCATGTGTACAGCGCACTTTTGGAGGAAATGCAGGCTGGTGCGGGGCGGGCCGTCACACATTCTGTGTGATTGATAGACATCAGTTACATAGCGTGAATTGCCTGTGTGGCATTCTGAGATGCAAATGATCAAGGTTTCTGTTGAAAAACAGAGTCTTGTTGTTGACGATCAAATCATGGCTTTAATATAGCATGGCTTTGTGTAGCGTTAATTCGCTAGCCTCACACCTCGGTGTGAACCAGGAATGGGAGAGGACCTTAGGGAGGTCAGGCATATCCTTCTAGCTAGGACTGGTGTCTGGGTTTTACATGCCCAGGCGTTTTACTTATGTTGATGATGGATAGCGAGGTGCCTCAGTTATATCTGTCTCCGCGGAGCCGATGGATGGTGATTATACAGACCAGATTGACGCCCCATAGGTTGGGGAAAAGTAGTGTTTAGGCATTTTAATCCATATCGAGTGGACCGGCCCTGACGATCCAAGGTGCAATAGCAGCTGTTCTTGAGACACGGGCTAGAGCGTCTCGAAGCAATAAGGGCGATCCCTTACCTTGGTTCACAGATGGAAATACAACTTCCAATATGTGATAATTACAGTTTTGGTTGTAGAGCCTAGTATGGCGACATAATGGGATGGGGCACTCATGCCGTCTATGATTGATACATTTATATTTAAAATCGTTTTGACACTATACGCTTATAGTAATATTAAAATATGAAATTTCACGTACCAAGCTATTTTGGCTATTATAAGGTAAAAACTCTATTCTTCGGCTTGCGTTGCATTGTGTGATAGGAACTGAGTCTTATAATAGCTTCATTATTCTATATTTAGCATTTCGCTGTTGTTTTTATGCACTGGTATTCTTGGGAGGAAACCCGTTCCTTGTTATACGGCATGGTCCCTTGATTTACCTTACTTTAGAACCAAGATAATAACTTTTTTAGTTCTCACACTAGTCACATGACTGACCTGGAGTTTATTGTTTTAACCTAAACTCTAGGTGCCCCTATTTTCCACATGGGCAGCTAGTAGTTTTGGTTTTACAGATTTAGATTCACAGGATCCTGGTTTACATCTGGAATGATATTCAGAAAGCTCTGTATCCGTGTATGTCATTTAGTTGTGTCTTGTATTATTTTCCGCAGCATTGTAATTTGTAAATCTCTGATAAATATCAAATGTATATTATTTATTCATACTCTTTATATTCTTGTACTCTGATGTAAATTGCTGTAATAAGCAATGAAATGTTCTTCTGTTTGTGTTCTGATTTGTCGTGTTCTCAACTCAATTCAGGCTTTCCTTCACGGGGAGGTTCGGGTCGTTATAGCTACTGTGTTGCATAGAGATTCAACCCAAATCAGAGATATTTTTAGATCTAAGATTTATTTCTGGCTAAGGTGAGTGATTTGCATTATTTTTCACTAATTATGGCTAATTAGGGATGATTAGTGATAATTAAAGAAATTATGGCTTAGAAAAATTTGTAAAAATTTGTAAAATTCCAAAATATTATTTTAGTGCTCTGATAGAAATTTGGGCTAATTTGGATAAGTTTTGCTAATTGAATGCATAAACATGATTAAAAGGAATTAAGGGGAAAATATGGGTTTTGGGTAAGTTTGATCCATATGAACATATTAAATCGTTGTTTTGGTGTTTTTGGTCAATTATACATGTTGCTATGACTGTATCGTATGCTTTGATATTGATTAGAAAAGTTAGAATGGTCGAAAACGCCGTCGTGTGGCATAAAACAGTCGTTGGAAAAGTTGTAGGAAATAGTGCAGGGATCAGATCGGATCGCGCTTCCCCACTCGCGAAGCACGTATCATGAACCAACGATGGAAGCTCGACCCAAACCATTTATGAAGCACCCCCTACATGTGACCGAACCAATGCACCACAAGTGGGCTATCACGAATCGAGGGAGCGATGAAGGCTCGACCCACAAGTTAATGGAGGACCCGACCCGGAGTGCCCGTTACTCTGAAAGACCAGTGTGACACCATGACCCAGCTTGGAGCATCACGACTAGACTCGATGGGAGAAGGTTTGGTGGACAACGAACCGACCCGATCTAGGAGGATCTCACGACCCGACACAAATGGGGCTGAGGATCATGGACCGAATGAGGAGAAGAGGACTTATACCAAAAGGTGTTTGTTTCCAAACCGATCCCGAGGAGACAAAAACCCGAGATGCAAAGGTAGTCTAAATAGGAAGTAGACTCAGGATCCAGTTTGGAACCAACGAGTTAACTTCATGAGTTCGGCTTTGCTGCGGGACATGTGCAAAGGGGTTATCGGCGTCCATAGCTTTGATTCACCACCAAGAAAGATGTGAGGCTACGGATCAGTGCAATGGGGCAGCTATTACTCCATGGGGGCAGAGTGGACATAGCAAAGGATCAGTGGCTATGGATCAGTGCGGTGGAGTCACTATGACTCCTTGGGGTAGAGTGATCATAGCAAAGGATTTGGGTAATCAAAGCAGTGGATATCGAATGCTTTACGCACTGAGTGAGAGATTAGAGAATGGTTGCTATGCTTGATTGTTTGCCATCATAGTGACATGCACACCCCCACACCAGTATCTTTACACCATATGTTAGTGTCACCTTAGAGTATTGTACATCCCGTTGTGCTAACTCTTTGGTTGCAGGTCCAGGTTCAGGTACGGTTTAATATACCTGTTATTGTTCTATTTTGCTATTTATCACTCATACCAGACGTTTGTTTGACCCACAGTTTTATGTCTCTTCTTATTACTCTAGGTGCTTTTAAACGGGTAGACTAGAGACATGTTAGGTGGTATGCACGAGTAGCTGTACCAGAGACGAGAAGGTTGCTTCCACGTATGATATATATAGATATTCTCCCTGTGTTGTTGCTGGTCACTGCTTTGGGCATTAGTAGTGCACCTTTTTCTTTGCTTTAGAGATAGTATGTTGGAATTGTAATAAATTGTACTGTAAATTTCCGCTATTATAATGATTATGGTTTAGTTTTCAGCTTATGCACTGTCTCGCCTGTTTTATGTCAAGTATGTTATTATTATATTTTATTCCATGCGCTGTGAGACATTCTACAGGTTTGTTGTTAGTTCAAATTCCTTTCTTTTCCTTTCTTTGACGACCGTCCTGTGCTCGTTGGACATCAGCATAGCGCACTTTCATTGGAAATACCAGCTGGTGCGGGAGAGCAATCACACTTGGTACCAGAGCTCTAGGTTGCATAGTTAACCTAGGGAAAGACACGAGGGAGAGATAGTACGTGTATGAGTGCGCGTATTTGTGACATTTTGGTTTTGAAAAGTTATATATATATATGTATGTATGTATATATACTATTACTATACTTAAGGATGGAGTCGCATTGCACTGGCACCACTAAAGAGATGGTTAATCGTTTTCTCCTTACAGATTGAACGATGAGCCGATATACGAGGGGTGATGGTAGAGGAGCTAATTATGGGAATGCTCCTGATACGAGGACAATGTTCACTGACCTCATGAGAGAGATGCTTAGGGATGTTCAAAGGGCAGTTCCTAATGTTGCAAATGGTGGTGGTGTAGTGGTGTAGGCACCCAGGGCCGATTTCTCCATGCTCTATAAGGACTGCACTAGTCTTCGTGGGAAGCCGTTCCACGGAACGGAATCGGCTACCGAAGCTTGGGATTGGTCAGATAGCTGTGGGCGTATCTTCTAAGACTTGGGTATCGAGGATGCGATGAAGAGGAAGCTAGCATTCTGTCATCTACAAGGACGGGAAATGAATCGGTGGAACGGTATTAAGGTAGCTACCCCTGAGGATCAAGTCACTTGGGATCAGTTTAATGACCGATTCAGTGATAAGTTTATCCCAACTGCTCAGAAATCAGAATTGTTCTGGAAGTTCTTGGAGCTTAAGCAGAATGGTAGGGCAGTTTCAGAGTATATTGCTGAGTTCGATACCTTAACAAATTACGGATTATCCCTTATTGACACTCCCGAGAAGAAGAATGAGAAGTTCGTAACTAGTTTAGATCAGTACTTGGGGTAAAGGCTTATAAACCATATTGATGAGACATTTAAATTGATTGTTGGGAAAGCATTGAGGTCAGAGAGCCTTTATCCTAAGCCTAAGACTGAAGTTGTTGTTGTATCTGTAGAGAGGCCAAAGCCGCAAGCAAGCGGTGGAGGCAAGAAGGGCCATTATGCTAAAGAATGTCGAGCAAAGCCTGCAGACAGGAAGTGCTTCAACTGTGGCTAAGTGGGACATCACAAAGGTAAGTGTCCGCAACCCCTAAAGAGAAGCAGATTGTGAAAGCATATTCTCTTAATGTTGTTCCTTCTTCGTCGAATGCCCTAATTGCGGTGGAGAAAGGAAAGAATGTTGTCATTCAAGGTATGCTTTCTGTTTATGATGTTCATGTTCGAGTACTGTTTGATACCGGGGCTTCCCGTTCCTTCATATCTAGTGACCTGGTAGATAGGTTGGGATTGGAACCCGAGATAGTCGATAGACCTTTAGCAGTGAGAACCCGATTGGCGGTTCGACTAGCCTTAGTGTGATTTGTGGTAATGTGGTCTTAGCGAGTCATGGATGTATGTTTGTTTGTGATTGCTTTTTTTTGGGCTTTACAGGTTTGGCATTATTTTGGGAGTCGATTGGCTCCAAAGGTACGGGGTGGTGGTAGACTTTGAGGGCTTTTTGGTGACAGTTAGAGCTGATGTTGACTGGAGGGTAGTGTTTGGTGGTCTACCTAGTGATGGGGTAATGGATAGTTTTCTAAATTCCCTCGACATCCCGCATGATGAGTAGTCAGATGTGTCCGTGGCTAGCCAGTATTCGGACGTCTTCGAGGAAGTGACCGGACTTCCACCACACCAAGAGATTGTGTTGCGTATTGATTTAGTGAAAGATGCCAGACCTATAGTGATGCCACTTCGTCGTATGATACCAAGGGAGCAACAAGAGCTTGGGGTTTAAGGGAGCGATCTTTTGAAGAAGGGATTTATCAAAAGAAGTGTCTCCGAGTGGGGAGCACCAGTTGTGTTTGCTACCAAGGCAAATGTCTCCCGTCGACTGTGTGTGGACTACCGCGAGTTAAATAAGGTGACGAGGAAGAATAAATATCCTCTACCGCGGGTAGGTGACTTGTTTGATCAGTTAAGTGGCGCGAGAGTGTTCTCCCAGTTGGATCTCGCGACAGGTTTTCATCAGCTTAGGATGGACGTTGAGAGTATTCCCAAAACGACCTTTCGGACGACGTCTGGATTCTATGAGTGGTTGGTCATGCCATTCGGGTTGGCCAATGCACCGACATATTTTGTGGATCTTATGAATAGAGTATTCCGAGATCAATTGAATAAGTTTGTTTTTGTGTTCGTAGACAATATCTTGGTTTATTCGAGGACAGAGGAAGAACACAAGGAACATTTGAGAGTAGTGATGGAGGTGTTAAGAAAACACCAATTGAAAGAAAAGTTTTCTAAGTGTCACTTCTGGAGGAGGGAAGTGAGATTCTTGGGCCATGTTGTCTCAGAGAATGGTATTGCTATGGATCCTGCGAAGGTGGCTACGGTACAAGATTGGTCTACTCCCAAGAATGCAATAGACGTAAGAAGTTTCTTGGGATTAGCTGGATATTATCGGAAGTTTATCTAATCTTCTCCAAGATAGCGGCTCCGTTAACTCAGTTGACTAGGAAGAATCAAGCTTTTGTTTGGGATGAAAGGTGTGAAAATGCATTCAAGAGTCTAAAGGAAAAGTTGACATGTGCACTAGTGTTAGTCATTCCTAAAGGGAATGAAGAGATGACGGTATACACAGATGCCTGTGGTACCGGACTTGGTGCTGTGTTAATGCAAGGAGGCAGGGTCGTAGCTTATGCAAGTCGGCAACTGAAACTGCATGAGAAAAGATAACCTACCCACAATTTGGAATTGGCAGCGATCGTGTTCACATTGAAGACATGGAGAATTATCTCTTGGGAGAAAGATTCGAGTTGTTTACGAATCATAAATCGTTAAAGTACCTTTTCTCCTAGAAGGATCTAAATCTCCGATATCAGAGATGGTTAGAATTCTTGGCTTCCTATGATTTCGGTATTGCATATACACCAGGAAAGGGCAATGCAGTAGCTAATGTATTGATTAGAAGACATGCTGGTTTAGGGGCTATATTTCTTGAGTGGAAGCAATTGTAGTAGATCGCAAGGTACGATTTCAGACCAAAGTGTGAATAAGATTTGGAGATGTTAACAAGTTTGACAATCAGACCCACTCTGATTGAGTGGATTGGTTCCATTTAGAGGGATGATCCTAACCTATTGGAAATCATTTCTAAGTTAGAGATGGGAATCGACGAGGAGATGAACAAGTATGGGCTTGATCGAGATGGATGGCTTGGAAAGAATGGTAGACTGGTTGTACCCAATGTCAATGGATTGAGAGATGAAGTGCTTAGAGAATGTCATCACTCAAAACTGACTATACATCCCGGTGGTAACAAAATGTATCGAGACATGAAGTAGACCTACTACTGGGAAGGGATGAAAAGAGACTTTGGGAAGTTTATATCCAAATGCATGAACTACCAGCTAGTTAAAGCCGAGCAGAAGAAACCTAGTGGTTTGTTGCAACCATTAGAAATTCTAGAATGGAAATGGGAACAAGTCTCAATGGATTTCATTAATGTGTTACCAAGGACTAAATCGGGCCATGATAGCATTTGGTTGATTGTGGACCGATTGACCAAGAGTGCAAGGTTTATACCCATCAAGTCGAATAGAATAGCAGCTAAGTTAGCAGAGCTGTATATGAAATGGGTAGTGAGATTTCATGGAATACCCAAAGGCATTGTGAGCGACCGAGATCCGTTGTTTAATAGTGGATTTTGGAAGGGCTTACAAGAGGCGTTAGGATCAGAATTACATCTCAGTACCGCATATCATCCTCAAAACGACGGTCAGACAGAGAGGGTGAATTGAGTATTAAAAGATCTCTTGAGAGCTTGCATATTAGATTTTGTGGATCATGGGATGAACATTTGCATCTAGTGGAGTTCGCATATAATAATAGTTATCAAATCCAGTATTGGTATGGCTCCATCTGAAGCTTTGTACGGAAGACCGTGCAACTCACCGTCGTGTTGGTTAGAAACCAGTGAGAAATTTGTGCTTGGGCCAGATGTGATAAGAGAAACCTCAGATAAGATCAAAGTTATCTGACAATGGATGAAGGCTTCCTAAGATAGGCAGAAGAGTTATGCTGATAAAAAGAGAAGATATTTAAAATTCTCCATTGGCGACTTGGTGTTTATCAAGATTTCTCCATTAAAGAGCGTGATTCGATTTGATGGGAAAGGCAAGTTAACGCCAAGATTTGTCGGTCCATTCCCAGTTCTCGAGCAAGTTTGGAATTTGGCATATAAAGTTGAGTTACCAGACAAGATGGCGGGAGTTCATAACGTATATCATGTTTCCCAGTTAACGAAATTCGTGCCCGACCGCGATGTAGCTATGTCACCTGATCAGTTGGATGATGTCGAAGTAGAACCCGAGGCGGTTGGGAACCGCAAGCCGATTCATATTGTCGAGCACGATACGAAGAAACTTCAAAGGAATGTGGTGAATCTAGTCAAGGTTCAGTTGGGCAAGGATGAGAATGGCTGTACTTGGGAGACAGAGGAGAGCATTAGGAAGACGTATCCAAAACTCTTTGCCTGGTAAGATTTTAAAATTTGATTTAGTCTTTCCGCCTGCTAGGATAGGTTTGTTTTGTTTGTTCTGTGTGCTTGATTGTTTGTGAATGACTAATAGGCATGTGGAACACCTTTGTATGTTTTTGGTTAAGGAATTTTGGGGGAGAAATTTCTTAAGAAGGGGGGGGGGAGTGTAATGACTCGCATTCTACGCACTGGAGGATCGTGGAATATTTATTTCTCTTTCATATGAGGTTATATAGTCATATAACTTTGGGGAATGACTATTATGGTCATTTCCCATGTTCGAAATTTTTGCTGATTTTTAAATGACCGTTTTGCCCCTAGCTGATCTTGGTTTGGCCATAACTTTTGATTGATAAGGAGTTTTGACCTGAAACCACTTCCCTTGGATTTGAATGATGGCTTACAATTCCATAGAGTGGTCACAATAGCCATACCGACTCACCGTTTGGGTGATATGGCTGAAACAAAGTTTAGAAGGTGAAAAAAACAGCTTAACCAGGCCTAATCAGATTAGCAGCTAAGCCCATTACCCATTTCGGGATCAGGGTTATTGGGAGGCTGAAATCAGTTAGGAAACGATCTATTTTCATTTTCTCAGCTGCCTAAAACATTTCCCTAACCCTAACAATGGCCTCCAACACCCAAATCACCTTCTAATAACCATTTAATCAAATTTTAGCCTAATCTACATCAAATCAAGGCAAATTAACATCAAATTGGGAATAGAGCCGCTGTGTTGCATAGAGATTCAACCCAAATCAGAGATATTTTTAGATCAAAGAATTATTTGTGGCTAAGGTGAGTGATTTGCATTGTTTTTCACTAATTACGGCTAATTAGAGGTGCTTGGTGATAATTAGCGAAATTATGGTTCAGAAAAATTTGGAAAAATTTGTAAAATTCTAAAATATTATTTTAGGGCTCTGATAGAAATTTGGGCTAATTTGGATAAGATTTGCTAACTGAATGCTTAAACATGATTAAAGGGAATTAAGGGGAAAATATGGGTTTTGGGTATGTTTGATCCATATGAACATATTAAATCGTTGTTTTAGTGGTTTTGGTCGATTATACATGTTGCTATGACAGTATGGTTTGCTTTGTGATTGATTAGAAAAGTTATAATTGTCGAAAATGCCATCGTGTGGCGTAAAACAGTCGTTGGAAATGTTGCAGGAAATAGTGTAGGGATCGCATCGCATCGCCCTTCCTCACTCGCGAAGCACGTATCACGAGCAGATGATGGAAGCTCGACCCGAACCACTCGTGAAGCAGCCCCTGCGCGCAACCGAACTGATGCACCACAAGTGGACTGTCACGAATCAAGGGAGCGATGAAGGCTCGACCCACGAGCCAATGGAGGACCCGACCCAGAGCGCCCGTTACTCCGAAGGACCAGTGTGACACCGCGACCCAGCCTGGAGCATCATGACCGGACCCGATGGGAGACTACTTGGTGGACCACAAACTGACCCGACTTGGAAGGATCTCACGACCCGACCCAAATGGGATTGAGGATCACGGACCGAATGAGGAGAAGAGGACTTATACCAATGGGAGATTGTTTCCGAACCGATCCTAAGGAGACCAAAAACCCGAGATGCAAAGGAAGTCTAAATAGGAAGTAGACTCAGGATCCAGTTGGGAACCAACGAGTTAACTTCACGAGTTGGGCTTTGCTGTGGAACGTATGCAAAGGGGTTATCGACGTCCATAGCTTTGATTCACCACCAAGACGGATGCGAGGCTACGGATCAGTGCAATGGGGTTAGCTATTACTCCATGGGGCAGAGTGGACATGGCAAAGGATTAGTGGCTATGGATCAGTGCAGTGGAGTCTTTGTGACTCCATGGCGCAGAGTGATCATAGCAAAGGATTTGGGTGGTCAAAGCAGTGGATATCGTATGCTTACGTACTGAGTGAGAGATGACATGATGGTTGTTATGCTTGATTGTTTGCCATTATAGTGACATGCACACCCCTACCCCCGTGTCTTTACACCATATGTTAGTGTCACCTTAGAGTATTGTACATCCCGTTGTGCTAGCTCTTTGTTTGCAGGTCCATTTTCAGGTACGGTTTAGTATACCTGTTATTGTTAAGTTTTGCTTCTTTTCACTCATACCAGACTTTTGTCTGACCTAGAGTTTTATGTCTCTTCTTATTACCCTGGGAGCTCTTAAACGAGCAGACTAAAGACAAGTTAGGTGCTATGCACGAGTAGTTGTACCATAGACGAGCAGGAGGATTCCACGTATGATATATATATATTCACCATGTGTTGTTGTTGGTCACTACTTTGGGCATTAGTAGTGCACATTTTTCTTTGCTGTAGAGACAATATGTTGGAGTTGTAATAAGCTGTATTGTGAATTTCCGCTGCTATGATGATTATGGTTTAGTTTTCAGCTCATGCACTGTCTCGCCTGTTTTATGTCAAGTATGTTATTATTATATATTATTCCATGCGCTGTGAGACATTCTATAGGTTTGATGTTAGTTCAAATTCCTTTCTTTTCATTTCTTTGACGACCGTCCCGTGCTGGTTGGACATCGGCACAACGCACTTTAATTGGAAATATCGGCTGGTGCGGGCGGGCTGTCACACTTGTGGCTTCTTGTACTTTTACATTTTCTTGCAAACAATAAAAATAGAATGATCAGTTCATGCCATACAATTCATCGATATTGTTAGACCAAAAAAATGGTCCTAACACCCAATTGACTAATATTCTAAATAAAATGAAATAAAAAGCAACAAGAACACAAGATTTATAGTGGTTCGGCATTAATAGGCCTATGTCCACTTTAAAATTCTCGGATTGTTGAAGTGATTACAGATACAATGATAATAGCCACACAATTCTCACTAGTTCAATCAACAATCACTCTAAATTCGTAGGATTATACTTGAAGAGTTTGGGTACAATCTGAAATAAACAGAGGAATATAATTGGTGATGAAGCTTGAGTGGTTAGAGAGCCAAAAGATCCTTGGAAATGGAGTATTGTGGTGTATTTATAGGCTGAGAACATGATCGGGTCGGATGCCATATGGGTCCCATCCCGTAAATCTCGGGTTCGGTTGTTTTGTGATGTAGATAGCACATAAATGACGTGGACTAGTGAGTGGTGACCACTTTGAGTTTGTAGCGACGTGGGGGGTAACAACTTCATAGCAGGAAGTTCGGTTCAGATAGAAGATGAGTGGTTGGGATCAGACGCGTTTAGACCAAATCGATCCGGGATTTGACACCTTGAGCTGGCTTATAAGCTTGTGTGTAGAGGAGATAGGGTTCAGTTAGGGAGGCTCGAACCGATCCGGAGGCCTGTTTCCTGCATGCTTTATTCCCGAATTTATCCGTCAATTGATTCCTTAGCTTTGTGCATCCTGATAACAAAGTATGCCAATATTTTGCCCTCTCGAAGTACACCTTGTTGGGAATAAGATGTACTTAGAAATTACCATCGCATCGATTCGTGAACTGGTGAAAACCAAAGGTGTCGTCTGCTTGTAAATTCGTGACTCTTGGCGAAGCAGTACCTTTTAATTCTTATGATACTTCTATAAATACAGGGTCTAATTCGTGCCTATTCTTATTACATCAAGCCACTGGAGTTTTGGCATGGGGACAAACAAGCCCTAGTAAATTCTTTGATTCGTGCTTTCGAATTCCCCTTTTTGGATTTTCTTTTTCTTCGCATTCGTTTGATTTCGTCCTCATACAAATAAGATTCTAATTTGTCAAACGGGTTGAATCGATGTTGTTTGGTTCGGCTATACATCTGGGTTTGCCAAACTCTTTTGGGCTCTTTCTGCTTTTAGGCTGGCGGATCCGATCGGATTGTCATGCCAGAAACACAAACGGTCACCTAAGCTTAGTACATAAACCCACGAGATCTCTCTCTCTTCTTCCATTTTTACGGCTGCATCTTTGTTTCCTCTCCGCCGAAAAACCCTAATTCCTCTTTAACCAATTCTTTTCCGATTTTCAAATTCAGTCATAGGTAGGTTTGGATTTTTCATTCCTTGTAATCTAACCTTCAATTTCATGCGAATAATATCTGAATTCACACATTAACTCATGTTGTCCCATCAGAATCGATTGCGATACTGAAATTGAGGTTTCTCGCTGGCTATCATCGGTGGCGACGTCGTCAATGCCTCAATATGGCGATTTCGATAATTCCTATCTAATGACAGAGGCGTTGGATCATGGGTGCCATATGAACTTCACTGGAGAAGGAGAAATGAAGGTAGATATCTTGACAGAGTGGAAGAAAAAAGGAGATAGATGGGGTATTTGGGGGGAGCAGGAGCAGACCGGAACGGAATAGATGGATATGAAGCGGTTTCATACATGTAAAAAAGGGAGTGACCGAGTGGTAGCAAATAAGGTCGGTTCAGATAGGAGAGGCTAACACTAGAGAAAGCTTCAACAATGCTCACCAGAATGTTACTCCTCCGAAGTATTGGATTGGTTCGGTTCAACGCTAATTGATCTAAACAGATTTGACCTCATATGACCCAATCCGAACCGACCTTGTTCAAGTTTCGAACCGACTGACGTGCTTATTTAAACATCTCTGCTTCGACCGAAGTTTATATATAAACTTCCGAACCAAACTGGTGCTTTAATACCCGAGCTTCTGAACCGATCCAATTATCTTTTACATGAAACATATGCATTACTTGACCTTACCATCCAGACTTGGTTACGACTAAAGCCTTGACAATGCGAACGTGCAACACAATTTCACGTACAACTTAGCCAAAATCAAATACTTTATTTGATTTATTAACAGTTAGGATGGAGCCTTTATAATTGGATGTTCTCAGGTTGAACGAACAAATGATTATTAACTTTCATTTCTACCGCAATCCATTCTGCTTACTTTATATTTTATGATTTCAGTACTGCACACACTAGCACAGATTAGCACATATACAAACATGGGAGAAGCGGGCAACTACATTCTAATTTCTGTCGTCTCTTGGACTGTACACGATCATGTTTGGTAGACACTCAGCTAGATTGGCAGAGAGAAAAGAAGTTGTAGGGCCATTTGAAAGCCCAACCTCGAAGATGTTTCATCTACATTAGACCCAGACTGGAATAATATAGGCTCAGACTACGAGATAGAAATTCATGAAGGTGCAGAATAATCTGGAAGTGAGGTCTCTGTGGATGAAGAAGAGGAAGGAGGAGTAGGAGACAACTGTTACTAATGTTTTTTGTCAACACCAGAAATATGTCTGGAGAGCGGACCGTGGAGACAGCATTAGGTTTTGCGAACCTAACGGCTTCAGCAGGAATATTATGATGATCCCGCTATATGACAAGTTTACACAAGAGTATACTGAAAAGTAGCACAATATGCGGAAAAAGTAAAGACACACAATTTTATAGTGATTCAGTTCCTTGGGAACCTACATCCACTTTAAGAGTTTTTATGATTTTATTTATGGAGGAAGTTACATGGAAATCCCCCAAATTCATTTTCCCATTTGAGTTTCTATTTTCTAGAGTAAGAGAAGAAGACTGTCGAATCCCCCTACAATGTTACCCCTGGGGTCTTATTTATAGTGGTTGGGGGACCTTTCTGTTGTTGGGCTATTGGGCCTGTAAGAGCTATGTCGAGCGCCTTTTTTTTCAGTTTCGGACGTCCAGCTCCTGGTCGCTTCTGCGGTACTGGTTATAATCTTCGAAGTGTGGCTTCGGTTGTTTGGCACTTCTTTGAGGTGGGTATGAATTTTCAATACGGTTCCTTGTGGAAGAAACTTGGATTTTTTCGTGACAGGTTCTGGTTGTATGCCCTCGGAGGTCAGTTCCTGATCATCCCTTTCGCCCTTCTATGTTCCCGTTATCAGGGTCCCTTCCTCCCTTTTTCTTAGCTTGCCTAGTCTCCTCCCCTTTCATTATGGGGTATCCCTTAATGGATATATCCTACCGGATAAGCTGTGTCAATAATTTGCGGACTTTGTATTCTTTTCTCTTAGGGAGGCGGGGTCCATGTGGCTATGAAATCAACCTTTCGGTCTCGTGCTCAATAGGTACCCTCTTCGCCATTAACTGGTAGCGGGGATGAGTCTCAGTTGATGCTTCCCTTTGGAATTTTCCTTCCCTATTTTTTCCTCTTCTTAGTCCTTGACTCTACTCTCTAAAAGAACATCGGGTGCTCATGGTTATCCGATACCCCTTCAAAGTTACACTATTTCATTGTCGGTTTTTTGGTAGTAACATTTGTCCCACTAGTGATGGGGTATTTTTTGACTTTTCAAGTCAAATTCCTCGTCCTTTTCGCGATATCCTTCACTCTATCTCGATTGAAGTCTTAATTGGCTTTCCTTCGTGTGGTTCTTATTGGTTTTGAATACCGAAAAACCTTATGATGATTTTTTTAAAGAAGTGGTAATGAGGCACCACAAAATTTGGTGCTACACTTAAATATATACAACAATCGGAGCATAATTACACATCCATTATAGTTTAAAAATAAAATTACACACAAACGGGGCCTATACAGGAGCCGAGATTGTAACATCCCACCTCCATTAAGGTCACTCACAAACGGAATGTCTTAACTTCAGTGGAGCGTTTTTAGTAAACAGACACAGAATATCACAAGACAGATATAAAAATTTTGCAGCTGAAAATAAACACCTTTATTAAATAATCAAAATACTTTGTTACATAATACTTTGAGTCATAAAACCATTACAACAAAACACTTCTATCTTGCGTTATCAGAGTACATAGGTATTTATAAGAAAAACATCATTCCCCATATTAAAGAGCAAGCCATATACGAGAATGAGACTCGAGTCATACTTCAGAAGTAGCTCCTAGAAGATGATATCTAAATTCTGACTAAACCTGGGTGTTTCCTCCCTGAGAACCTGGGGGGAAACGGAAGAAAAGAGGCGAAACAAACTAGGTCAGACATACGTCTGGTGAGTCCAGTAACTTTTAGCTAGTAAATAAATAAAGGTAAACACGACAGGCATACAAAGTGGATAAGAGGATTCACGGTATAGATGACAGGTATGACAGGGCAAATAAGGTAAGGTGTATGCATGCTTCACTACAAACTACTCTGCACTATTACTAGTAAAATCAAGATGGGATGATCCCTTCTACAACCATAATAACGATAACGATGGTGGTAGTTTCGTGTATTCCTAGCTGTTGTCATAGGTGTTGCCTGCTCCTATCTCAACTAGTCGTACCCACTACCCTCCTACTATAAATTGGTAGATTTAGGGCAAACGTCCGGGTATACCCTAACCACTACCCTAATCGATCGGCTCACTACTCTGTAGATACCCTGTGCTGGTCCCACAACTAGGGGGTATCCCTAAAGTGGCAACCCAAGGTGTGCACAGTTATACCTACTGGTGTCACGGTTGTTTTGTCCCCTTATGCCTGGCCCATGCACGCACATGTCCCCAGTCGGTTTGCACCGCCCACACCATCCGTCTCGTTTTGGATCTCTTACAATCAATCAATAAGCATGCCCCTTGCCTGCCTAGTACGGAGTTCTTTACTTTGATACCCCTCCGGGTTACTTACTGAAATGGGTCCCACACAACATGATACAAGCCCCCCCTTTGTCTTGTATCCCTACTAGGTTTTCTACTGACTACGTATACCCTAATGTGTCTTTAATTACATAGCCCTCAATCAGTTATGCGTATCAATAGGTGTCCTTAATACATAACCCTTATTCTACCTATCGGTTATGCTTACCTATAAGTGTCTTTAATACATAAATCTATCTATTCCCATTAGTAATGTGTACCCCTAATGGTGTCTTTAATACATAACTTTACTATTTTGCCCCGGTTATGTATACCATTAGGTGTCTTTAATTACATAACCCTTTTTATCCAGTTAAGTTTGTGGGCCTATATATATTAATATTACCCACCTACCCTTCAGTTGTACTTAACCCTCCCACTGATTTAATCCTATTTATTTAATGGTTAAGTTTGTGGGCCTATATATATTAATATTACCCACCTACCCGTTAGTTGTACTTAACCCTCTCACTGATTTAATCCTATTTATTTAATGATTAAGTTTGTTGGCCTATATATATATATATATATATTAATATTACCCACCTACCCATCAGTTGTACTTAACCCACCCACAATCCAACTCATTTTACTTAACCCTAACTTATGTCTCTCATCATACCGTCCACATGTATTAAGTTAGGTTAAGTAGTCTTTCCTTATTACCATGTCCAATTATCGTTATATTTGGCTAGACCTCCCACATTAGGCCAACAACATGTGGATGCTGGATATGCCAGTCGGGTCCAGGCAGTCTTGTTCCACAGTTGGGTCTAACCTCGTGTCTTAGCCCGAGTCGTATTCACACACTTAGACCTCTCACATTAGGTTCAACATTAGTGTCTGCGGGATATGCCGGTCGGGTCCGGGCAGACTTCCACCACTAATGTAACCTAACCTCGTTTCATAAGTGTTAATTAAATTTTCAGACTTTAATTGCTTAAACATTCCTCTTTTGATTAATTAAGTTAATTAATTAATCCTTTCCTTTTTATAGGTGTCAATACCTATTTTATTAACAATTTGAATTTCCTATCCATAAATGGTCATATTCAAATTATACCATTTTTACTCAACTTTATCTATGTCATAATAGGCAATTATTTATATGTTTCCCTACTAGATTCTTGTGCCCAATTTACATAAACACTACGTAAATTATGCCTATTACAAGTTCCCTATTTCCCCGTTTCTTAACTAGCGTAACTGTTTGCGTTTTTGGCTTCATCGAGGCTACAAGGTAGCCTCGCCATAACAATAAAATAAAGGGAATGACAAGGTGATCGTTTTCAGTACAATTTTTGGCATAAGCATGACAACTAGGGAAAATGACATGATAACTTCGCATATAATTATGATTCATCACATAGTTAACAACTTGCATAGATTCATGATTTTGCAACATAACAACTTGCATAGGTTCATTAATTTCAACATAACAACTTGCATAGGTTCATGAATTAACAACATAATTAACAACTCACATAGGTTCATGATTCACAACATAACAACTTATAGGTGACTTGCATAGGTTCATGATTCATAACATAACAACTTGCATAGGTGACTTGCATAGGTTCATGATAACAACTTGCATAGATTCATGAATTCGCAACATAATAACTTGCATAGGTAACTTGCATGATCTCATAACAACTTGCATAGGTTCATGATAACAACTTGCATAGATTCATGATAACAACTTGCATAGATTCATGAATTCGCAACATAATAACTTGCATAAGTTTATGAATTTCACTTGCATAATTTCATGATTCACAACAACAATAAACTTGTATAATTTCATGATCCACAACAACAATAAACTTCTATAATTTCATGATCCACAACAACAATGAACTTGTATAATTTCATGGTCCACAACAACAATGAACTTGTGTAATTTCATGATCCACAACAACAATAAACTTGCATAACTACAAACAACATATACCCAAATCATAGTCTACCACAATTCACTTTTATCTATTTAAACCTAAAAGTGAGTAGAACTCAGAGAAAAAGGGGTCTTGAGTTCTGGGGTCTGAATTCTATAATTGATTAGCATTCCCTTGTTGTAGACAATTTCGTTGTTGAGATTAGACTTTTATTTGATTTGAAGTGTTGTCTTTAATTTGCTTCTAGTTGGTGGCGGCTATTATAGGGTTTGAAGTGACAACATGACGGCCATTGGTCAAATTTTGTTTTGATTTTAGGGTTTGAGTCTACCCATGTTTATATAGGATAACTAGATTAATATAGGCCATCCGATCAACCTAGAACTAACCATAACCATTCAGTTAGGATAGGGTGACACCTCAGCCCTAATGACTCAGCAAGGAGTCAGAAAGGACTTAGCAATGAGTCACAGTGTGGATCAGATCACACCAGAAAGCTGTGCATGCTTTCTGCTCGGCCTGAGCACACATGGGAAGTGCGCCAGTGTATTTTTGTACTGGCGCACTTCCCAAGTGCGCCAGTGTATTCTCTTTCTTCTTCTGGTTTTTCCGCCTAACTTCGTTCTTCCATATCTCCATCATATGTTGTCCGTTTTACGCAAACTCTGACTCTATCTCAAGCAGAATTCCGAGACGAACGCAATGGCGCAACCTGTTTCCCTTAATTCCCACATTTGAAATTAAGTATTCTTACATTTAGTTAATTTGACTATTCGAAAATTCGGGGTGTTAAATTCTCCCCTACTTAAAGGATTTCGTCCCCGAAATCTTCAAGTTAAGAAGAATGTGTTCTACCATCCAATCACCCATCTACTCAACCATCATCCACAAGCATCCATTGTCCTTAGAAAACTTCTAATGTTGTATGAACTTATGCAAAAGTGTGTGTATATGTTCCTTATCTAATGCAAAGATTAGGCGGTCCACTGATTCAGTTGACCTCCTTAATGCGAATTATGTCAGTGCCATGAGTCCAACATGTATGCAATTTTCCTATTTGATACATATTATCTCTTCATGTGTGCACAACCATTCATCAAAATGCAGCATCCATATGATAACACAACCATTACACATCCATTACCCTAAATACGCACACATTTTTATATGCGATATGAAAGTGATTTGAGCCGATCTAGTGCCTAATGTGTGTGTAAATGCATCCACGAGCAACAACTAGCAAACACTTGCATCCACTTGCAACCATCAAACATAACATGTCTCAAACACATGTTTACATCCTTGGATTTCCTATCTTAAGGTCGAAGATTCGGTTGATGGGATACAAACAAATGATATAACTAAAATAAAAGCTCTGTTCCCATTTGACATCGGTTAAGAGAATAATTCCCTAAGTCTCAGCCCCGAAGACCGAAATCAACATCAGACTGACACTCAGAGAATCACCCCCATTAAACAATGTCAAAACTGGAAATCAACTTCATGCTTCGAGTAGAAACCCGTATCCTTCAGAAATATTCAGATACTTATAGACTACTGGTACAAATCAGATTACAGAATGATTTTCAGAAAGCTAAGCATAACAGACCCTTGCAGGTCACAAGAAACTTTGGGGGTCTTCCCATGACAAGTTAGAAGCTTAACGACCCTACTCTCCAAATCTAGAACGACCCTCTACATAGAAAGATGGCCCATTTAGAACCAACCCATAGCCCATAAACTAGAGCACACAAATGTCACATTCAAATTTTTTGATGCCTAACACAGATAACTTCAACCCCATACAAATCGCCAATAAATGAGCCGAACCACCAAAGGGGTTTGAAACAACTACAGGATCAGAAACAAGACTAGTATTAAAGTGCAGAGTCTCAATGCCAGAATCCAAAAGAGTCTTAACTTCATAATCAGATAAGGAAATTAAACCTTTTACATAAATTTTTCCTATCTCTATCCATCTGCCACGAGAGCATCCACCTACCCTCTAGAAGATTCTACCCTTTGCCCTTGCCTTCTTGGGCAATCCTAGATCAGATGTACTATCTCATGGCACCGAAAACAACCAACCTTCTTACATGTTAACAAGTCTTTCTCTAAAGTTGCCCCCATCGTGCGGAAAATCCTACGAAGACCGAAACAGGATTAGCCATAGATGGAATAACTACGGCTACAGATGGAAGTTAGGCACTTCTTTGCCCTTCGACAGACGCCATAGTCTCATCATGCCTACGGGACCATGTCGCGATGAGGTTACCTCCCAGAAAGCCAGGAGCCCCGGAGACTCAGAAAAGAAGGAAAACAAGGATTAAACAGAAAATCAAAAAAAAGACATATGGATTTGGGGACTATGTTTTTCAAAACAGACTTTCCTTTTTGAAAATACTTTCTTTTAGAACCTTTTTGAAAAATATTTTCAAAACATTTATCTAATCTGGTAACCTTCAGCTCTGATACCAAGTGTAACACCCCACCTCCATTAAGGTCACCCACAAAGGGAATGCCTTAACTTCAGTGGAGCGTTTTTGGTAAACAGACACAGAATATCACAAGACAAATATAAAAATTTTGCAGCGGAAAATAAACAACTTTATTAATTCACCAAAATACTTTGTAACATAATACCATGAGTCATAAAACCATTACAACAAAACATTTCTATCTTGCTTTATCAGAGTACATAGGTATTTAAAAGAAAAACATCATTCCCCATATTAAAGAGCAAGCCATATACGAGACTGGGACTCGAGCCATACTTCAGAAGTAGCTCCTAGAAGATGATATCCAAATTCTGACTAAACCTGGGTGTTTCCTCCTCGAGAACCTTGGGGGCAAACGGAAGAAAAGAGGCGAAACAAACTAGGTCAGACATACGTCTGGTGAGTCCGGTAACTTTTAGCCAGTAAATAAATAAAGGCAAACATGACAGGCATACAAAGTGGATAAGAGGATTCACGGTATAGATGACAGGTATGACAGGACAAATAAGGTAAGGTGTATGCATGCTTCACTATAAACTACTCTGCACTATTACTAGTAAAATCAAGATGGGATGATCCCTTCTACAACCATAATAACGATAAAGATGGTGGTAGTTTCGTGTATTCCTAGCTGCCGTCATAGATGGTGCCTGCTCCTATCTCAAATAGTCGTACCCACTACCCTCCTACTATAAATTGGTAGACTTAGGGCATACGTCCGGGGATACCCTAAACACTACCCTAATTGATCGACTTACTACTCTGTAGATACCCTGTGCTGGTCCCACAACTAGGGGTATCACTTCCCTAAAGTGGCAACCCAAGGTGTGCACAAATATACCTACTGGTGTCACGGTCGTTTTGTCCCCCTCTGCCCGGCCCATGCATGCACATGTCCCCGGTCGGTTTGCGCCGCCCACACCATCCGTCTTGTTTTGGATCTTTTACAATCAATTAGTAAGCGTGCCCCTTCCATGCCTTGTACGGAGTTCTTTAATTTGATATCCCTCCGGGTTATTGACTGAAATGGGTCCCACGCAACATGATACAAGCTCTCCCCTATGTCTTGTATCCCCACTAGGTTTTCTACTGATACCCTAAGGTGTCTTTAATTACATAGCCCTCAATCAATTATGCGTACCTATAGGTGTCTTTAATACATAACCCTTAATCTACCTATCAGTTATGCTTACCTATAGGTGTCTTTAATACATAACTCTATATATTCCCATTAGTTATGCGTACCCCTAAGGGTGCCTTTAATACATAACTTTACTATTTTGCCCCGGTTATGTATACCATTAGGTGTCTTTAATTACATAACCCTTTTTATCCGGTTAAGTTTGTGGGCCTATATATATTAATATTTCCCACCTACCCTTCAGTTGTACTTAACCCTCCCATTGATTTAATCCTATTTATTTAATGGTTAGGTTTGTGGGCCTATATATATTAATATTACCCACCTACCCTTCAGTTGTACTTAACCCTCTCGCTGATTTAATCCTATTTATTTAATGGTTAAGTTTGTGGGCCTATATATTTATATATATATATATATATATATTAATATTACCCACCTACCCATCAGTTGTACTTAACCTACCCACAATCCAACTCATTTTACTTAACCATAACTTATGTCTATCATCATACAGTCCACATGTATTAAGTTAGGTTAAGTAGTCTTTTCTTATTACCATGTCCAATTATCGTTATATTGGGCTAGACCTCCCACATTAGGCCAACAACATGTGGATGATGGATATGCCGGTCGGGTCCGGGTAGTCTTATTCTAGAGTTGGGTCTAACCTCGTGTCTTAGCCCGAGTCGTATTCACACACTTAGACCTCTCACATATGGTTCACCATTAGTGGCTGCTCGATATGCCAGTTAGGTCCGGCCAGACTTCCACCACTAATGTAACCTAACCTCGTGTCATAAGTGTTAATTAAATTTTCAGACTTTAATTGCTTAAACATTCCTCTTTTGATTAATTAAGTTAATTAATCCATTCCTTTTTATAGGTGTCAATACCAATTTTATTAACAATTTGAATTTCCTATCAATAAATGGTCATATTCAAATTATACCATTTTTACTCAACTTTACCTATGTCATAATAGGAAATTATTTATATGTTTTCCTACTAGAATCATGTGCCCAATTTACATAAACGCTATGTAAATTATGCCTATTACAAATTCCCCTTTTCCCCGTTTCTTGACTAGCGTAACCGTTTGCGTTTTTGGCGTCATCGAGGCTACAAGGTAGCCTCGCCATAACAGTAAAATAAAGGGAATGACAAGATGATCGTTTTCAGTACAATTTTTGGCATAAGCATGACAACAAGGGAAAATGACATGATAACTTCGCATATAATTATGATTCATCACATAATTAACAAGTTGCATAGATTCATGATTTTGCAACATAACAACTTGCATAGGTTCATGAATTTCAACATAACAACTTGCATAGGTTCATGAATCAACAACATAATTAACAACTCACACAGGTTCATGATTCACAACATAACAACTTGTATAGGTGACTTGCATAGGTTCATGATTCATAACATAACAACTTGCATAGGGTCATGATAACAACTTGCATAGATTCATGAATTCGCAACATAATAACTTGCATAGGTAACTTGCATGATCTCATAACAAATTGCATAGGCTCATGATAACAACTTGCATAGATGCATGATAACAACTTGCATAGATTCATGAATTCACAACATAATAACTTGCCTAGGTAACTTGCATAGGTATATGAATTTCACTTGCATAATTTCATGGTTCACCACAACAATAAACTTGTATAATTTCATGATCCACAACAACAATAAAGTTGTATAATTTCATGTTCCACAACAACAATGAACTTCTATAATTTCATGATCCACAACAACAATAAACTTGTGTAATTTCATGATCCACAACAACAATAAACTTGCATAACTACAAACAACATATACCCAAATCATAGTCTACCACAATTCACTTTTATCTATTTTAACCTAAAAGTGACTAGATCTCACAGAAAAAGGGGTCTGGAGTTCTGGGATCTGAATTCTGTAATTGATTAGCATTCCCTTGTTGTAGACAATTTCGTTGCTGAGATTAGACTTTGATTTGAAGTGTTGTCTTTAATTTGCTTCTAGTTGGTGGCGGCTATTCTAGGGTTTGGAGTGACAACATGACGGCCATTGATCAACTTTTCATTTGATTTTAGGGTTTGAGTCTACCCATGTTTATATAGAATAATTAGATTAATATAGGCCATCCGATCAACCTAGAACTAACCACCATTCAGTTAGGATAGGGTGACACCTCAGCCCTAATTACTCAGCAAGGAGTCAGAAAGGACTCAGCAATGAGTCACAGTGTGGATCAGATCACACCAGAAAGATGTGTAGGCTTTCTGCTCGGCCTGGCGCACTTGGGAAGTGCGCCAGTGTATTTTTGCACTGGCGTACTTCCCAAGTGCGCCAGTGCATTTTTTTCTCTTTCTTCATCTTGTTTTTCTGCCTAATTTCGTTCGTCCATATCTCCATCATATGATGTCCGTTTTACGCAAACTCGGACTTTTTCTCAAGCAAAATTCCGAGACGAATGCAATGGCGCAACCCATTTCCCTTATTTCCCCACATTTGAGATTAAGAATTCTTAAATTTAGTTAATTTGATTATTCAAAAATTCGGGAAGTTACAGGAATTTTTATGCAAAATGAGAAAAGCACTCTCCAAACTCCAACTACTTAATCCATTTGCTGTGTGTCTTGCTGCCAAAGCGGTCATACAGTAATTGGTTAAACTCATAAAGATCGAATTCTCCCAGAAGATGACCAAGGCCTGAACCTTCCCAAGCATTGCCCTTTGATAGCTCCGCACCAGAAGGGCCAACCACCTCTTTGCCTTTACTGGTCTCCTTAGCATACTCCATCCTGTTGCTGTCACCAAAACACACATTTTCCAGTACTACGTCAATAACATTGGTTCTCTCCTTACTGATTTTGAAATTGAATATCTTTCCCTTGTCTTCATCTGATAGCTCCTCTTCGTCTTCGTTGATATCTGAAAGGATTGCAAATGGATTTAAAGAGGATGCTTCTCCCATGTTAGAGCCACTAACAACATCCGCTTTACTTCTAGGTTTCCAAACACTGAGAAATCCATTCCTATCCTTTCTGAACACCCAACTCTGGAAATCTGTAGGCTCGAAAGGATCGCTGGGATCTCCAGAAAGCTTGTTAACTTCAATTTTGTGGTATGAGGTCCGAGTAAAAAGTCTTATTAGTGATGGAATATATACTGGTGACGTAAACTTTATTTCCACCTTAAGATAAGAAAAGTTTGCTATGTCCCATGCGTCTTCTTGTATCCCTGAGACTTTCCCTACTTTCGACAGTATGATTTTTACCATCTTAAAGTTGCGAATTATAATGGGAAGATTTTTTAAAAGAACACAATGAGTCACCTCCTGTATGGGAGTTGCGCAACCAAAATTGAGAATCCATGGCCGAATGTGCAGAGTACCCCTGTCAGTCGAAATGGAGCAAACGTCCCTCGTAAAGAAATCCCTTAGAATTTTAATGATGAAAACATTACCGAACATCTTGACGTTCCATTCCCAAGAGTACAGGTAATAGAATTCCCACCTTAAGGCTCGTGTAATGCTGTTGAGTAAGAACTGACCAGAGAAAATCGAGATAATTGCCCAAGAACTAAAGCTGTAATTCTTCATATGAAATTAGTTGTGACATGTCAAGCTCTTTTCCGGTTTCCATTTTTCTCTCCTCTTTTTATTTTTGAATAAGGAAGGTGGGAGCACTGATATCCTTTATGTCTTGTCTTTTTATACTCGAAGAAAAGGACCAGATTTCTATAATCTTCAATCTGGCGGTTAGAAATTCGATACCACTAGTGCCGCTTCATGTGATTTCATCCTGCTCAGGTTTCTAGAATACGAAGAGACCTTAAGAGAATGTAGTGATGATTTCTTTACCTCCGTTTATGTAAAGGATTTTTTAATTATATTTCTCTAAACCGGGGCATGCAAGATTTTATCCGAGGCTTTGCATGTACATGGGGTTTCTTATCGGACAAACTTCCTGACGTAATTATAGGAGTACGGAAGGCCGAGATGAGGCTGACCTTACTTCGGTCAATGTACATTCATCATTTTCTTCTTAGGAAGAGATCCAAGCAGAAAAGAGGGTTACGGGACCATCCTTCATTCGATTGAACGAAGGCTGAGGATTGGGGACCCCTTTAGTATCAATGTAGTGGAAGTTTCAGGCCAGACCCAGATTCGGGCATTAAATAGATAGAAGACTGGAAACCACTTCCGAAATTAATAGAAGTCCTGAACTGAACCCAGATTCGGGTATTAAATAGATTGTAGACCGGAACCACTTCCGGTATTAATAGAAGTCCGGAACCATACCAAGATTCAGGTATTAAGTAGATAGAAGACCGGAACCTCTTCCGGTATTAATAGAAGTCCCAAACCATATCCAAATTCGAGTATTAAGCAGATAGAAGACCAGAACCTCTTTTAGTATTAATAGAAGTCCCGAACCGTACCGAAATTCGGGTATTAAAAAGATAAAAGACCGGAACCTCTTCCGGTATTAATTGTAACACCCCACGTCTATTAATGTCACTCACAAAGGGAATGCATCAATGTCCATGAAGCGTTATTGTTTGTATAGAACAGGTAAATTACAAGAATAAATAAATAAAACAACACAGCGGAAGATAAAACTTATTTTATTTCATCATAACTCAAAACGAGTTTATATAAGTAGTTTCCAAAACCATTACAACATGATCAATAGTCTTTTCCAAAAACTTCAAAGTACATAAAGAATCAAATACTTGAATGACATAAATGCATAAATCCCCACTGAGCATAAGCAAAGCTATAAAGATGAGAGAGTCCCAAGCGATACATCTACTATCTTCAAGCAACTGAAAGAAATCGGCACTAAGCTGTAGTATTCCCTCCTTGCAAACCTGAGGGGGGGGGGGAAGGAAGAAAAGAGATGGAAAGAAAAAGGGGTCAGACATAATGTTTAGTGAATGCGATAACTTTAACAATATAATTATCAAAATAACTAGGCTAAGGCATAAGCTAGAAAATAAGGAAATGACTGTGAACAATTGGGCATGACAGAACAAAATGAGGAAATAAGATGAACCAAGATATCGTTAAAGGCGCCCATAATCACTATAAGATAATTACTACACTGCACTGTCACTAGTCACCCTTAAAGGTTGATCCCGCTTGCAGAACTTAATAATGATAATGGTAGTTTAGTGTACCCCTAGCTACCTTCATAGGTGCCGTCTACCCCTATCTCCACTAGGTGTACCCACTACAACCATTCGATCGGCTCCCTAACTTGTAGATACCCGTGCTGGCCATACAGTGGGGTGTATCACTCCCCAAAGTGGCAACCCGATACAACCAAAAATGCACTGCTTATATCTACACGATGCAACAGCGTCTTACCTACCAGCCCGGGCCCACACACGCATATGAACCCGTTGGACTTGCATTGCTACCGCTGACCCGTTTTGACCTCTTACAATCAAATCCAGTGCGCGTGCCCCATCCTCGACTTGGGTCGAGCCCACAAAGATAATTAATGGGTTACTGGTTTGAAAAGGGCCCCCATGCATGACACAAGCTTTCCACCTACGCTTTGTCCCTTCTTAGGTTTTTTCCCACTCAACCCCATTCTTAATCATGTCTTTTTACATGTTTCATTCTTGGTTAAGTGCATCAAATCGTATTTCAAATGCCACCCAAGGCACCCTCAAAATTCCACATGCCACCCAAGGCACCCACTTAACCCCCTCATGTCCCACCACATGTTTATCTGGTTAATTGTTTCTTAATTCATTAAGACCGTAACCTTGTAAAGACCTTTCACATTAGACTGGCATTTGTGGCAGCTGGATTTGCCGGGAGGGTCCGGGCAGTCTTACACCACAAACGAGCCTAACCTTGTGTCTTTACAACTGTTATGCATTTAATATATGCCTAAGAACTCACACATTAGACTTGCATTTGTGGCAGCTGGATTTACCGGGCGGGTCCGGGCAGTCTTACACCACAAAAGAGTCTAACCTCGTGTCTTAGGCGATTAATTACACCTTATTAATTATCCCCAACTTGAATTAATTTCCCTGTTCAAATTGCCAATCAATAACAAATTTAACTATGTCCATAATTGACTCAATTATGTCCATCTATTTATGGTATATAAAATTATACCAATTAACATCACATTTAAGACATTTATGCCAATTCCCAATATTAAATCTTTTAATATTATCCCATTGCCCCATGTTGTACGTTCGTTCGTTTAACATAAAATATATGTTAGACTCGAATAGTCTAACTTATGGAATAAAGAGAAAACATCAGAACATGCATAGGATAAAAACTAGATCGAGACATAAGGGGTGAACTTGCATGTGTGAATAAGGTTTTTCATCGAAAAACTTGCATAGGCCAAAGTTACAAACTTGCATAAACTATGGATGTCATAGATCTAATCATAAGATGTAAATTTGCATAGGCAATAGTCACAAACTTGCATAAACCATGGATGCCATAGATCTAATCATAAGATGTAAACTTACATATGTGATTTATACAACATAGACTATGATGTAAACTTGCATCTAACTCACACATGTCATAGCCTAACTTTTGATTGTAACAACCCGTAAAATCTGGGCCAGTTTAAAATTTTTAAATTGGCAATTTTAGCGAATTTTGATTATTTAAAATGAATTATTTTAAATAATATCGACAAGAAATTTATTTTGAATATAATTCGAACGTATATATTTATACGCGTCGTCGTTAGAATATAAATATTTATATATAATTATAAATAGAATTGAAAATGGCGCGGTAGTTCGATAATTCGATTTCAAACTTCAATTGAATGTACCGGGTGAAAAACAATCCGGATTTTAGTGAAACCAGAAATCATAGGATCTAATTGATAATATCTTTCTATCGAATTCGAAAAATCAAGATTTCATATCGGGAATCAAAAGATGTGTCCAGTTGAAAATTCTGAATAGTCGCTATGGAATTCAGGCCCTTAAAAATGGACATTTTGCAAACGACCTCGGATTTCGACGAAACCAGTTTTGTTGGGTCCGGGATGTAAAGTTATTGCTAGGTTTCAAATTTCATAATTTTTCGAATCAATATGTGAGCGTGGCAAAAGAAAACGCGTTTGACCAGTTTCAGTTGATTTTAATCGACTGGAAATTGGCCATTTTTCAAACAGTCTCAGAATTCGACGAAACTAGTTTTGTTAGGACCGTATCGTCAATACGAAGCTAGAAAATATTTTTCTGCAATTTATAGAGTTATTATGAGACCCCGGTAATTTGAAATGTACGTTTAAAATTCAATATAGTGATTTAAATGTAAATTTAACGGAAACTGATTCAAACGGTCGAATCAGCTTACGATACATATCCCATTGTGTTCGGAATGGGGGTAATTCGCTATGGACGACAGGCGGTGGGCCTCGTTTCGAGGTCTTAGGTAAAAGTCAACTTTATGCAATTAAATTAATAAAAAAAAAATATCTTTCTCTTTTATCCTCCAGCCCCCCCCCCCCCCCCCCCCGTTCAAAAAATTAAATTTCAGAATAGAAAAAAAAAGAGGGCGGAGCCCAAAAAACCGCTCGACGGAGCCACATCGCGCGAGGCGCTGCTCCCCCCATCTCCGACAACTCCTCCGCCGCCCTCTCAGGTGAACCCCCCCCTCGTCTTCCCCCCCCCCTCCGCTCGATTACAGCGAACCCCCCCCCCCCTTTTGTTCCACTTCGAATCGAACCCCACTACTCCGCCTCCGCACCGCCAGCTCGGACCAGCACGCCCTCCGACGGTCTGCAGAAACCCTCCTATCTGTAAGTATTTTTATTTTTATTTTTAAAAGTATTAAAAACTGTTTTTTTTTTAGTATAAAACTGGTTTTTAAAAAGAAAGAAAACTGTTTTTTTTTAGTTAGGAAAACTGTTTTTTTTAAGTAAGTAAAACTGATTTTTTTTATAAAAGTAAAACTGATTTTTTTTATAAAAGTAAAACTGATTTTTTTTATAAAAGTAAAACTGATTATGTTTAAGAATAAAAAATGAAAATGTTTAAAGGTTAAAACTGATATTTTTAAAAGTAATAAAAACTGATTTTGTTTTAGAAGTAAAAATCAGATTTTTAGATATTGAAAGTCGAAATAAAAATGGGTTTTTTTTTTATGTTGAACTTCGATAGAAAAATGGGATTTTTATATATTGAATTTCGATAGAAAAATAGGATTTTTATATATTGAACTTCGAAAGAAAATTTTTATTTTTAAATATTGAACTTCGAATTAAAAATGTGATTTTTATATATTGAAAAGCGAAGTAAAAATCCGATTCTTACATATGTAGTGAAAGCGGATAACGAAGGTGACAAAAAGGCGAAACGACGAAGACTTCTGCAAATGAAGAGCCGTGGAGCTAGGATAGCTATATGTGAGAACTTCTCACCTTTCAATTTAATTTTTCTAGTTATATATATACTAGGATGCAGACGGTGCTTAGTAGCACCCGACACCCGTCATCCACAGACCATGGATGGCTTGGTTGTTAAATTGTTTGGTTGTGTAGTTATATGATTTGATTTGAATGTGGTTTGTGGTGTGAAAAATCGAATCGATAAATTGGTTAGGATTAGACGTGCGCCGTTATAAGGCGAAGGAGTAAGGCTAGGTTAGACTCTTACTCCAAATTTTGTGGTTTGCATAATGAAATTGATTTGATTGATGTGTGAATGGCGTGGGCCTTCACTAGTCCGGGGATAAGGCTAGGCCTTGTCCCGTTTCTAGTATCGTGCCGTTATGCCGCCGAAATTTTCTAAAATATGTTAGAAAAATAAAAATATCATTTTATTGAATAAATGAATTGAATAGAAATTCATAGGTTGGAATAAAATGTTTTATCGTTAAAAATATAATTTTTAACGTGAAGTGAATAAAATAAAATATTCATTTATAAACCGGACGGTTTGTTTATGTACACCTATTTGAATGACATTGATTGGGACGATAAATTTTGCACATCGCCCAACAGCACAAATAAAATAGGTGTTTGATTGTTTGAAACCCCACACGGGTGTTGGGATGAAATTTGAAGTTCACTCATCCCGATTGATTGAATATGTCGATCGTTTGATTGACAGGCTGTTTTAAGCGTTGGATATCTATATTTGATGCTTATACAGTGTAGTGCACTTTGGTTGATGGTTGATTATTTTTCCATGCTATTATATACATGTGTTGTATGAAAATCCATATAATTAACTTTATATGGTAATTGATTGGGCCTCATTCCAGTTTTAAAATAGAAATATTTGAAATAGAAATATTCGAAATGGAATATTTGAAAATATCAATATATGAAGCCGTGTTGATTAGATTGACGCCATTTTGACGTGAACGATATTTATATCGACTTTATTCGATTTCGAAATGAATGGAATTGAAAACGATTTCGAAATGAATTGAATTGAAAACGATTTCGAAATGAATTGAATTGAAAACGATTTCGAAATGAATTGAATTGAAAACGATTTCGAAATGAATTGAATTGAAAACGATTTCGAAATGAATTGAATTGAAAACGATTTCGAAATGAATTGAATTGAAACCGAATTGAAATGAATTCAAATTGAATTGAAATTTGAATTGAATAGAAATGAATTTTGAAACGAATTTATAAAGAAGAATTCAATTTTGATTTGAATTGAAAAGGAAGTTGAAATTGCTTTTGAAACGATTTTAAAACTATTTATATAATTCGTTTTAAATAGGAATCGACGAAATATATATTATATATATTATATATAATATAATGGCCTGAATAGAACGCGCCGCGCCGCGGCAGTTCGCGAATTTCGACCATTTATTTCAAACGGACATTACGGGAGATCCGACCGTCGGATTCTCCTAAAACCGGAACCGTTGGGTTCGTATCGAAAAGAGCTTTCTAACGAATATTAGAAATTTGAAATCTAACGGTTGGATTTGGAATTATGTCCAAATCAAATTCGAAAAAGGTCGCTGTAAGTGCAGTTCGATGGCCGTTGATGGAAATCGACTGTACGGGCCTTGATAAAATTATTAAAAATAGCAATAATTTGTGTAAAATCATAAGAAATGATTTGTGAAGATTTGGGATGAAAAAACTCCATATTTGAAAAGATAAAAATGGATTCTTATCGAAATGAACTAGTTTTGAACTAGAAATATAATTCTATTTATTTTTAAATAAATAAATTGAATTTAAAAAGGGTTTTAAAAATAACCAAAATTTCCAATGATTGCATTGGAGTGGATTTGAATCGAAATTGTCTTCGGAATATTTCGATGTTGGAATTCGTGATTATACAGGTGTTGTTATGGAAATTTGAAAGATATATATATTTATATCGTTATTTCCAATACGACATTTGTTAGTCGTAGAATTCGATATTGAATATAAGCCGATATATTTTCTATTCAGAGCCTTGTATTGAATATCGAATGTGATTTGGGTTTGTCGTGAATGGTGTCTTTACTAACACTGTTCTTGAACCCAGTTGAGAAAATATTAAATCTTTTTATTTAGATTTAATGAAGTGTACCAATTAAATAATATTTAATTGGAATTGAATTGATATTGATTTTTGGGTTTATCGTGAACAGTGTTTTAAATAACACTTGTTCTTTAACCCGATAATTAATGAATGTGATTTGGGTTTGTCGTGAATGGTGTCTTCACTAACACTGTTCTTGAACCCAGTTGAGAAAAGATTAAATCTTTTGATTTAGATTTAATGAAGTGCACCAATTAAATAATATTTAATTGGAATTGAATGGATATTGATTTTTGGGTTTATCGTGAACAGTGTTTTAAATAACACTTGTTCTTTAACCCGATAATTAATGGGATGTGACTTTGGGTTTATCGTGAACCGTGTTTTAAATGACACTGATTCTTTAACCCAGTCACAGATTAAAACTAAGTGGAGTTTTAATGAATCTTTAATTAGATTGAAAAGATCGAGAATGGAGTATCACCAGTTTTGCTCCAGGCGATAGTTAAATCTTTAATTAGATTTGAACGTGAAATTTAGAAACTAACTGTCGGTTAGCCAAGCAGAAGGGTTTTCTGGATATTGATCTGATGTTGGTTTCGGCCTTCGGGGTTAATATTTGGGGAATTATTCTCTTGATTAATTTACGGTTAGTGACTAATGAATTGGAATGAGGCGTATGTTGTGTTTGTGTAACACTTTTATAAAATATACGCGAGTTATTCGGGAAGTCCGGGTTTATCCCATTCTGAATAATCGATACGACGATAAGTCGAAGATGAAGACGATGGTCGAAGACCGGAGGTCTTCACGTCGTTTGGGTGATAACTGATGATCTTGATTGGGCTGTACACCCAAGAAGATGGAAACAGTTGGTGATCGTCCAGACGTACTTGGAGATCGATGGATATGCGAGGTACTAGGTGCCTCCGGTTTCGTTCAGACCCAGAACGGACTTGTAAATGGACTGTGTGTATGACATTGGATTTTAGTCCGTGCGATTGATCTCTATTAAATATATATCTGTTTGGCGGCGGAGAATTTATTCTCCTGCTTAACGCCCTTCTCTGAGACGTACGAGCTCAGGGGTTATATATTGATGGATATCAAACGCATGGAGTGAATTGTCTGTGTGGCATGCCTAAGTGGCAATTGATCGAGGCTTCTGTTGAAAAGCAAAGTCTTGTGGTGATGATCAAAGCACGGCCTTTGTGGCGTAGCTTTGTGTAACGTTTACCTCGCGTGTTTCACACCCGGTATGAACCAAAAACGGGAGAGGACGTCAGGGAGGGCATGCGTTTCTTTCTAGCTAGAAGTGGCGTCAGTGGTTTTACACGCCCTGACGAGTTTGACTTATGTGGTTGTTGCTGTTGCGAAGCGCCTCGGATTGATCGGTCGTTCTCGAACCGATGGAGTCATTTAGTTGGCTCGTTTACGCCCCATAGGGCGGGGAAATGCATGTTCAGGGTTTAAGTTTAATCCACATCGGTGGACTGGCCCTGAGGATCCAAGGCTTGACTGAGTACTTGCCTGAGACACGGGCTAGAGCGTCTCGAATCGGTTGAGGACTATCTTTTGCCTCGGTTCATAGACGGAAATCCAATTTCCAAATACGTGATTTTGCGGTTTTATTTGTAAACCTATATATGGCGACATAGTGGCATGGGACGCTCATGCCGCCTATGATTGATACTTATGATTTGAAGTTGTTTTATACACTATGCACTTATAATAGTATCAAATGATTTGTTTTAAACGTATCAAGCATTCTTTGGCTGTTATAAGGGAAAACCCTATCCCCCGGCTTGCGTTGCATTGTGTGATAGGACCTGGGTCTTATAACAGCTTCATTTTTCTTTATTTAGCATTGCGCTGTTTGTTTTATGCACTGGTATTCTTAGGAGGAAACCCGTTCCGTGTTATACGGCGTGGTCCCTTGATTTACCTAATGATTTAAAATAAAGATTAATAACTGTTTTAGTTCTCACACCAGTCACATGACTGACCTGGAGTTTATTGTTTTAACCTAAACTCTGGGTGCCCCTATTTTGACACGGGCAGCTAGTAGTTTTGGTTTTGCAGATTTATATTCACAGGATCCTGGTTTACAGCTGGAACGATATCCGGAAAGCTTTGTATCCGTATATCTACTTCTAGTTGTGTATTGTATTATTTTCCGCTGCTATGTATTTAAATGTAATTTAAATCTCTGATATTTCTGTGTAATATTTATTCATTAATACTCTGTATATTCTTGTAATCTGATGCACTGTTGTAAAATATACAGTGAAATGTTCTTCTGTATGAGTTCTGTTGTGGCTTGTTCTCGAACTATCCGACGCTTTCCTTTACGGGGAAGTTGCGGGTCTTTACACGTTGGTATCAGAGCTTTGGTTTACAAAGCTCAGAGAACAAGACACATTAGAACCGTACGAAAGAATTCATCAGATATTGGATTAGTAATATCCAATTAGGATGACTCGTTAGAGATAGGATCAGTAGTATCCTAGAACGAGTGTGAAGAGTATATTTTTCAAATGAAAACAAATTTCGTTTTGAAAATTTAAATCAATTATTCGTATTTGATTATTTATTTTATATTGATTAGGACAATCCGATATATAAAGATTTTTCATATATGTCTTGCAAACGTGTATTCGAAGTTTTAATATATTGGGTAGATATAGAATCCCTCTAGTGCCCGGGAGTAATTCTGGTGATGGGGCACTGTCGCCAGTATTTATTTTCGAGTGACGAAAGTGAGATTTCTATATATTTCCTATTGACTGGTGTGAGAACCAAAATTAGATAGGGCCTATTGTTGTGATTTGGCATCAAAAATCTGATTTTTGTATATATATCAAATTATCAATTTGAAACTCTAATTCACTAATTGATTGATGTTTGTGTTGTTTGTTCATTTGTTTGCTAATTTTGAACCATTTAGCCTAACTGAATCAAATATTGAATTATATCGAAAATTGGTTGCGTTTGCTAGCATATACATATGTTTATATTGAACAGGTCATAGCAAGGAGGCTAGAGCCGAAGAATAAAATTTGTTTGCCCGACAAATAGGTACATGTTTACTACATAATTTCCTGTTTTGTTTGGGTGATGATGATTTTGTGAGCCTATTGGCTAGCCGCTTGGCTTTTTCTTTTTCTTTTTGAGATCTGAAGGACCGGGGAAGCTATTTGAAATTCCCCGATGCTCCCGGTGCAGGGGAGGTTATGGCGAAAATTTTCAAAAATTTAGGGTGTTAGCCAAATTTTTGAAATTTTAGAAATTCTCAGAAACTGAAAAGTTGGAGAATGGAAGCCAGGTCGAGCGTAGAGTTGAATAGTCAAACCACTTTCGACTTTGTTCCTTTTCGGGGACGAAAAGTTTTAAGTGGGAGAGATTGTAACAACCCGTAAAATCTGGGCCAGTTTAAAATTTTTAAATTGGCAATTTTAGCGAATTTTGATTATTTAAAATGAATTATTTTAAATAATATCGACAAGAAATTTATTTTGAATATAATTCGAACGTATATATTTATACGCGTCGTCGTTAGAATATAAATATTTATATATAATTATAAATAGAATTGAAAATGGCGCGGTAGTTCGATAATTCGATTTCAAACTTCAATTGAATGTACCGGGTGAAAAACAATCCGGATTTTAGTGAAACCAGAAATCATAGGATCTAATTGATAATATCTTTCTATCGAATTCGAAAAATCAAGATTTCTTATCGGGAATCAAAAGATGTGTCCAGTTGAAAATTCTGAATAGTCGCTATGGAATTCAGGCCCTTAAAAATGGACATTTTGCAAACGACCTCGGATTTCGACGAAACCAGTTTTGTTGGGTCCGGGATGTAAAGTTATTGCTAGGTTTCAAATTTCATAATTTTTCGAATCAATATGTGAGCGTGGCAAAAGAAAACGCGTTTGACCAGTTTCAGTTGATTTTAATCGACTGGAAATTGGCCATTTTTCAAACAGTCTCAGAATTCGACGAAACTAGTTTTGTTAGGACCGTATCGTCAATACGAAGCTAGAAAATATTTTTCTGCAATTTATAGAGTTATTATGAGACCCCGGTAATTTGAAATGTACGTTTAAAATTCAATATAGTGATTTAAATGTAAATTTAACGGAAACTGATTCAAACGGTCGAATCAGCTTACGATACATATCCCATTGTGTTCGGAATGGGGGTAATTCGCTATGGACGACAGGCGGTGGGCCTCGTTTCGAGGTCTTAGGTAAAAGTCAACTTTATGCAATTAAATTAATAATAAAAAAAATATCTTTCTCTTTTATCCTCCAGGCCCCCCCCCCCCCCCGTTCAAAAAATTAAATTTCAGAATAGAAAAAAAAAGAGGGCGGAGCCCAAAAAACCGCTCGACGGAGCCACATCGCGCGAGGCGCTGCTCCCCCCATCTCCGACAACTCCTCCGCCGCCCTCTCAGGTGAACCCCCCCTCGTCTTCCCCCCCTCCGCTCGATTACAGCGAACCCCCCCCCTTTTGTTCCACTTCGAATCGAACCCCACTACTCCGCCTCCGCACCGCCAGCTCGGACCAGCACGCCCTCCGACGGTCTGCAGAAACCCTCCTATCTGTAAGTATTTTTATTTTTATTTTTAAAAGTATTAAAAACTGTTTTTTTTTTAGTATAAAACTGGTTTTTAAAAAGAAAGAAAACTGTTTTTTTTTAGTTAGTAAAACTGTTTTTTTTAAGTAAGTAAAACTGATTTTTTTTATAAAAGTAAAACTGATTTTTTTTATAAAAGTAAAACTGATTTTTTTTATAAAAGTAAAACTGATTATGTTTAAGAATAAAAAATGAAAATATTTAAAGGTTAAAACTGATATTTTTAAAAGTAATAAAAACTGATTTTGTTTTAGAAGTAAAAATCAGATTTTTAGATATTGAAAGTCGAAATAAAAATGGGTTTTTTTTTTTTTATGTTGAACTTCGATAGAAAAATGGGATTTTTATATATTGAATTTCGATAGAAAAATAGGATTTTTATATATTGAACTTCGAAAGAAAATTTTTATTTTTAAATATTGAACTTCGAATTAAAAATGTGATTTTTATATATTGAAAAGCGAAGTAAAAATCCGATTCTTACATATGTAGTGAAAGCGGATAACGAAGGTGACAAAAAGGCGAAACGACGAAGACTTCTGCAAATGAAGAGCCGTGGAGCTAGGATAGCTATATGTGAGAACTTCTCACCTTTCAATTTAATTTTTCTAGTTATATATATACTAGGATGCAGACGGTGCTTAGTAGCACCCGACACCCGTCATCCACAGACCATGGATGGCTTGGTTGTTAAATTGTTTGGTTGTGTAGTTATATGATTTGATTTGAATGTGGTTTGTGGTGTGAAAAATCGAATCGATAAATTGGTTAGGATTAGACGTGCGCCGTTATAAGGCGAAGGAGTAAGGCTAGGTTAGACTCTTACTCCAAATTTTGTGGTTTGCATAATGAAATTGATTTGATTGATGTGTGAATGGCGTGGGCCTTCACTAGTCCGGGGATAAGGCTAGGCCTTGTCCCGTTTCTAGTATCGTGCCGTTATGCCGCCGAAATTTTCTAAAATATGTTAGAAAAATAAAAATATCATTTTATTGAATAAATGAATTGAATAGAAATTCATAGGTTGGAATAAAATGTTTTATCGTTAAAAATATAATTTTTAACGTGAAGTGAATAAAATAAAATATTCATTTATAAACCGGACGGTTTGTTTATGTACACCTATTTGAATGACATTGATTGGGACGATAAATTTTGCACATCGCCCAACAGCACAAATAAAATAGGTGTTTGATTGTTTGAAACCCCACACGGGTGTTGGGATGAAATTTGAAGTTCACTCATCCCGATTGATTGAATATGTCGATCGTTTGATTGACAGGCTGTTTTAAGCGTTGGATATCTATATTTGATGCTTATACAGTGTAGTGCACTTTGGTTGATGGTTGATTATTTTTCCATGCTATTATATACATGTGTTGTATGAAAATCCATATAATTAACTTTATATGGTAATTGATTGGGCCTCATTCCAGTTTTAAAATAGAAATATTTGAAATAGAAATATTCGAAATGGAATATTTGAAAATATCAATATATGAAGCCGTGTTGATTAGATTGACGCCATTTTGACGTGAACGATATTTATATCGACTTTATTCGATTTCGAAATGAATGGAATTGAAAACGATTTCGAAATGAATTGAATTGAAAACGATTTCGAAATGAATTGAATTGAAAACGATTTCGAAATGAATTGAATTGAAAACGATTTCGAAATGAATTGAATTGAAAACGATTTCGAAATGAATTGAATTGAAAACGATTTCGAAATGAATTGAATTGAAACCGAATTGAAATGAATTCAAATTGAATTGAAATTTGAATTGAATAGAAATGAATTTTGAAACGAATTTATAAAGAAGAATTCAATTTTGATTTGAATTGAAAAGGAAGTTGAAATTGCTTTTGAAACGATTTTAAAACTATTTATATAATTCGTTTTAAATAGGAATCGACGAAATATATATTATATATATTATATATAATATAATGGCCTGAATAGAACGCGCCGCGCCGCGGCAGTTCGCGAATTTCGACCATTTATTTCAAACGGACATTACGGGAGATCCGACCGTCGGATTCTCCTAAAACCGGAACCGTTGGGTTCGTATCGAAAAGAGCTTTCTAACGAATATTAGAAATTTGAAATCTAACGGTTGGATTTGGAATTATGTCCAAATCAAATTCGAAAAAGGTCGCTGTAAGTGCAGTTCGATGGCCGTTGATGGAAATCGACTGTACGGGCCTTGATAAAATTATTAAAAATAGCAATAATTTGTGTAAAATCATAAGAAATGATTTGTGAAGATTTGGGATGAAAAAACTCCATATTTGAAAAGATAAAAATGGATTTTTATCGAAATGAACTAGTTTTGAACTAGAAATATAATTCTATTTATTTTTAAATAAATAAATTGAATTTAAAAAGGGTTTTAAAAATAACCAAAATTTCCAATGATTGCATTGGAGTGGATTTGAATCGAAATTGTCTTCGGAATATTTCGATGTTGGAATTCGTGATTATACAGGTGTTGTTATGGAAATTTGAAAGATATATATATTTATATCGTTATTTCCAATACGACATTTGTTAGTCGTAGAATTCGATATTGAATATAAGCCGATATATTTTCTATTCAGAGCCTTGTATTGAATATCGAATGTGATTTGGGTTTATCGTGAATGGTGTCTTTACTAACACTGTTCTTGAAACCAGTTGAGAAAAGATTAAATCTTTTTATTTAGATTTAATGAAGTGTACCAATTAAATAATATTTAATTGGAATTGAATTGATATTGATTTTTGGGTTTATCGTGAACAGTGTTTTAAATAACACTTGTTCTTTAACCCGATAATTAATGAATGTGATTTGGGTTTGTCGTGAATGGTGTCTTCACTAACACTGTTCTTGAACCCAGTTGAGAAAAGATTAAATCTTTTGATTTAGATTTAATGAAGTGCACCAATTAAATAATATTTAATTGGAATTGAATGGATATTGATTTTTGGGTTTATCGTGAACAGTGTTTTAAATAACACTTGTTCTTTAACCCGATAATTAATGGGATGTGACTTTGGGTTTATCGTGAACCGTGTTTTAAATGACACTGATTCTTTAACCCAGTCACAGATTAAAACTAAGTGGAGTTTTAATGAATCTTTAATTAGATTGAAAAGATCGAGAATGGAGTATCACCAGTTTTGCTCCAGGCGATAGTTAAATCTTTAATTAGATTTGAACGTGAAATTTAGAAACTAACTGTCGGTTAGCCAAGCAGAAGGGTTTTCTGGATATTGATCTGATGTTGGTTTCGGCCTTCGGGGTTAATATTTGGGGAATTATTCTCTTGATTAATTTACGGTTAGTGACTAATGAATTGGAATGAGGCGTATGTTGTGTTTGTGTAACACTTTTATAAAATATACGCGAGTTATTCGGGAAGTCCGGGTTTATCCCATTCTGAATAATCGATACGACGATAAGTCGAAGATGAAGACGATGGTCGAAGACCGGAGGTCTACACGTCGTTTGGGTGATAACTGATGATCTTGATTGGGCTGTACACCCAAGAAGATGGAAACAGTTGGTGATCGTCCAGACGTACTTGGAGATCGATGGATATGCGAGGTACTAGGTGCCTCCGGTTTCGTTCAGACCCAGAACGGACTTGTAAATGGACTGTGTGTCTGACATTGGATTTTAGTCCGTGCGATTGATCTCTATTAAATATATATCTGTTTGGCGGCGGAGAATTTATTCTCCTGCTTAACGCCCTTCTCTGAGACGTACGAGCTCAGGGGTTATATATTGATGGATATCAAACGCATGGAGTGAATTGCCTGTGTGGCATGCCTAAGTGGCAATTGATCGAGGCTTCTGTTGAAAAGCAAAGTCTTGTGGTGATGATCAAAGCACGGCCTTTGTGGCGTAGCTTTGTGTAACGTTTACCTCGCGTGTTTCACACCCGGTATGAACCAAAAACGGGAGAGGACGTCAGGGAGGGCATGCGTTTCTTTCTAGCTAGAAGTGGCGTCAGTGGTTTTACATGCCCTGACGAGTTTGACTTA
Organism: Allium sativum; assembly: GCA_030737875.1. Lineage (NCBI taxonomy): Eukaryota > Viridiplantae > Streptophyta > Magnoliopsida > Asparagales > Amaryllidaceae > Allium > Allium sativum. Next base: position 2,319,427 of record JASFAX010000056.1, on the reverse strand, counting down.
TGTGGTTGTTGCTGTTGCGAGGCGCCTCGGATTGATCGGTCGTTCTCGAACCGATGGAGTCATTTAGTTGGCTCGTTTACGCCCCATAGGGCGGGGAAATGCATGTTCAGGGTTTAAGTTTAATCCACATCGGTGGACTGGCCCTGAGGATCCAAGGCTTGACTGAGTACTTGCCTGAGACACGGGCTAGAGCGTCTCGAATCGGTTGAGGACTATCTTTTGCCTCGGTTCATAGACGGAAATCCAATTTCCAAATACGTGATTTTGCGGTTTTATTTGTAAACCTATATATGGCGACATAGTGGCATGGGACGCTCATGCCGCCTATGATTGATACTTATGATTTGAAGTTGTTTTATACACTATGCACTTATAATAGTATCAAATGATTTGTTTTAAACGTATCAAGCATTCTTTGGCTGTTATAAGGGAAAACCCTATCCCCCGGCTTGCGTTGCATTGTGTGATAGGACCTGGGTCTTATAACAGCTTCATTTTTCTTTATTTAGCATTGCGCTGTTTGTTTTATGCACTGGTATTCTTGGGAGGAAACCCGTTCCGTGTTATACGGCGTGGTCCCTTGATTTACCTAATGATTTAAAATAAAGATTAATAACTGTTTTAGTTCTCACACCAGTCACATGACTGACCTGGAGTTTATTGTTTTAACCTAAACTCTGGGTGCCCCTATTTTGACACGGGCAGCTAGTAGTTTTGGTTTTGCAGATTTATATTCACAGGATCCTGGTTTACAGCTGGAACGATATCCGGAAAGCTTTGTATCCGTATATCTACTTCTAGTTGTGTATTGTATTATTTTCCGCTGCTATGTATTTAAATGTAATTTAAATCTCTGATATTTCTGTGTAATATTTATTCATTAATACTCTGTATATTCTTGTAATCTGATGCACTGTTGTAAAATATACAGTGAAATGTTCTTCTGTATGAGTTCTGTTGTGGCTTGTTCTCGAACTATCCGACGCTTTCCTTTACGGGGAAGTTGCGGGTCTTTACATAGATCCAATTTACACATAAAATAGATGTCGTGAAACATGTAAGGTTGTATATGATTCTCACTAACTTGCATATGATTCTATCTAGATTAACATCTAAACTTGCATACATACATATGATTTAACATATTAATTAGTTCCAACAACATAACCAAACTAGCATATGAAACGTCATTATGAATTGATTGTACATAAGCCAATCATAGATTTACAACATAGATGATTACATCACAGCTTTACAACATAGCTAATAACATCATAGATTTACAACATAGATAATAACATGCGGTCAATGATTCACAACATAACCATATAATCCAAATCATAGCTCAATCCAATTAAATTGTTAATTATCTTATTAAAGAAAACGAACTCACAAAAAGAAGGTCTTGCGTTCTGAAATCTGAGTTCTAAAATTGATTTATCTCGCCTTTGTAGTAGATTCGTTATTGTTTAGATTAGAGTTGAATAGAACTGAATTGATTAGCTTTGATTTCCGTCTAGTTGGTGGTGGCTACTCTAGGTTACAAGATGACAACATGACGGCCATGATTCAGATTTTTATTTGATTTTAGGTTTTGAGTCCATCCATGTTTATATAGAATTTTAATTTAATTATAGCCGTCGGATGATCTTAGGGTTAATCAAAACCACTCAGTCAGGATAGCGTGACACCTCAGCCCTAATGACTGAGCAAGGAGTCAGAAAGGACTCAGCAATGAGTCACAATATGGATCAGGTTGCACCAGAAAGCTGTGCAGGCTTCCTGCTCAGCCTGGGCGCACTTGGCAGGTGCGCCAGTGCAATATTTGTACTGGCGCACTTCCCAAGTGCGCCAGTGCAATTTTTTTCTGATTCTTCCGCTGACTTCGTTTTTCCATATCTCCTTCATCCGGTATACATTTTACGCAAACTCGGACTCTATCTCAACTAGAATTCCGAGACGAACATAATGGCGCAACCCGTTTCCCTTAATTCTCAAATCTGAGATTAATTATTCTTGAATTTAGTTAATTCGATTATTCAAAAATATGGGGTGTTACATTAATAGAAGTCCCGAACCGTACCCAGATTCGGGTATTAAATAGATAGAAGACAAGAACCTCTTTCGGTATTAATAGAAGTCCCGAATCGTTCCTAGATTCGGGTATTAAATTGACAGAAGACCTGAACCTCTTCCGGGTATTAATAGAAGTCCTGAACTGTACTCAGATTTAGGCATTAAACAGATAGATGACCGGAACCTCTTCCATTATTAATAGAAGTCCCGAACCATACCCTTATTCAGGTATTAAATAGATAGAAGACTAAAACCTCTTCCGGTATTAATAGAAGTCCCGAACCGTACTATAGATAGAAGATTGTAACCTCTTCCAGTATTAATAGAAGTCCCGAACCATACCCAGATTTAGGTAATAAATAGATAGAAGACCGGAACCTCTTCCGTTATTAACAGATGTCCCGAACCATACCCAGATTCGAGAATTGAGTATATAGAAGACCGGAAACTCTTCCGGTATTATATAAGTCTCGAACCGTACCCAGATTCGGGTATTAAATAGATAGAAAACTGGAACCTCTTCCCATATTAATAGAAGTCTCGAACCGTACCCAGATTTGGGTATTAAATAGATAGAAGACCGGAATCTCTTCTAGTATTAATAGAAGTCCCGAACTGTACCCAGATTTGGGTATTAAATAGATAGAAGACCGAAACCTCTTCCCGTATAAGTTGGAGTTCGTTTTGGTTTCGTTTACCTAAGTGTAGGTTGTGCGCGTTTTTGGGTGCTTCCTCCAAGCTTCCATCAAGCTTTGGCTTCCTTCAATATTTTTCTTTCTTCAAGCTTCCATTTTCATCAAGCTTTTGCTTTCTTTAAGCTTTTGCTCTCTTTCGTGGGATGAAGTTTGAGCAGAGGTTATACGTGCTCCAAGTGCTCCATTCGAGCTTTTTCTCCCTCCTTTGGGTTGGATTTTGAGAAGAGGATTTACGTGCTCCAAGTGCTCCCCTCGAGCTTTTTCTCCCTTCTTTGGGTTGGATTTTGAGCAGAGGATGTACGTGCTCCAAGTGCTCCCTTCGATCTTTTTCTCTATTTTTTGGGTTGGATTTTGATAAACGCACTCCTTTTTGGAGCATTGGTTGGATGTACTCATGTAGAGAATTAGTCAGAACCTACTCAAGAAGAGCATTGTTTAGAATGTATTCAAGAAGAGTATTGGTTAGACGTACCCATGTAGAGCATTGGTCGGACGTACCCATGTAAAGCATTGATCAAAATGTATTCGAGAAGGGCATTAGTTAGATGAGCATACAGCTCATGTAGCGTAGAGCATACAACCCATGTCATAATGAGCATATAGCTCACGTAGTGTAAAAATGTTGGGAACGGAACCGTAGTTCTGTAGATGGAAAAACCACTAATGGCCATTTAAAATGTTGTGAAAAGTGTAGCCACACAAAGCTATGCTGGCCGACGCGAATTTTCAAATGTTGCGTGGCTGCTTAGCATGAGCATCCTGGTTTATGAGATACGAAATTATCATGAGACACAAGAAAAGGATATTGTGTCAGAATTTACAGCATCGAGGAATTTTCAGAGGAACCCCTCGACGTTGTAGTGCCTTTCGGCACAAGTAAGGGTTTGTAACATGTCATACCAAGAAAAACAACACATTTGCTCAAACAATCGTCCATGACTCCTTGTAGAAAACTCCTACTTGCCTTAGACTCAAATTTTTTGCTACTCTAGGTGCTACCCTAAACTCCCTATCCACCTAAAGAGCGAGGATTGGGTTCGAAGAAATATCATCTAGGCTGAAGTCTTAAGCTAACCTTAACACTATAGAAACCTTAAATAGGTACATAACCCCTAGTACGACTATCTAAGTACAAACCACACAATGCACACACAAGTGATCATTCAGAAGTTGGAATTGTGGTATTGACAACTACCCAATTCGGAAGGAGTGTCTCTAGGAGCTTACTTAGTACCTAGCATCTCTTCTAAAATGCAGGGAATGAAAGCATTGCATGTCCCCACCCTTGGCAAATGCGACAACTATGGGCCCTTGGGCACTTAGAGCATCGGTCCTTTGACCCGTAATTGTAACTATTCCCATAAGTGGAGCTAAAGATTCTGAGTCCGGAAGGTTCCTTCACACTTCCAGGATCAAGATCTTTGCTACAAGAGTTAATAACCTTGTTTTAGGAGGCATAGGTGCAGGAGAGGTCCCGATTTCCAGATCGTCCGACATGAAGTTGAATGGTTATTGAGTTGAGTTTATTCCTTCATAGGTTCTCCCTCTAGGTGTACTTCCTGAATGATTCTTTGCATTACGGCATCCAACACCTTGCATTTGTCGGTTTGATGTCCGTTTCTTTTGTGATGTTCACAATATTCCCTCCCTTGAATGGTTCGGGATGGTTCTTCGATTTGAAAGGCATCGAGAAGTTGATTTTCTCCTTTATCGCTGCATATAGGTGTGGAATAGGTCTGCTTAAGGTCACAGTATCTGCTCTTGGTTTCTCTTCCCATGTTCTCTCGATCTTCATGAAATCTAATCCTCCCATTCCGGAGATTTTGACAAGTATGAAGCTTCTTGCCTTCTTTCTAACAACCAGGACTCCCTTTCGAATGATATGAATCTTCCATGCGGATGAAGGTGTTTGCGTGATGGTAAAATTCTGGTAAATCTTTACATCCTCATACGTATAGTTCTTCCCAAAAATGCATACACTCTGCTCTCGAGGCTTCAACATTGAATCACTTTATGTAGTCAGCTATAGACTCTTCTGGCCCTTGTTTTACGCTTACAATGGTTGGGTAATCTACCACGGGGTTCTTTTAGCTGCAAAATTGTATAGAGAAATCATGGGAAAATTGCTCCCAAGAAAAGATTCCTTTCTCCTGATATTGGCGGTACCATATAGCAACTGTTTCTCGCAAGGTCAAAGGAAACATTCGGCGTCTGTAACAACCCGTATTTTCAATAAACTGTTATAACATAAATCGAGGCAGAATTTAATTCAAAAATCAGAATCAGGGGAAACGGGCTATGCCATTGCGTTCGTCTTGGAAAAATACGCGAAATAGAGTCCGAGTTTTCGAAAATCGGAGTCCGTATGACCCGGTTAAGGCCCATTGAAGTTTTCAGAAATTCCTATACTAAAAACAGATTTAAATTTCAAATTAAACAAAACGGATTAGGGCTAATCAGGGTTAGGCGGGAAAATTCCCGCCAGGGGGCCCCATGTCGACAGGCATGTCGACAGGGCACCCAGGGTGTCGACTGCCCTGTCGACAGCCCTGTCGACAGGGGGTGCCCAGGCAGTTCAGCCTGGTGCATCATTTCTGATTTGGGTTGGGTCTTGTGGCTTGGTTCTGGAGAATTCTAAGATCTGACGGGCAAAAACTAACCTAGGGTTAATCCTAGGGCTAAAAATACTCTAATCTTCTATAAATATACCCCTAATCCTACCCTAAAGCCTCATTAATCAATCTAGCAACTAAACTATGCCAAATTGAATCCTCAAATGGCCTCCACCTAAAACCTAGCCTCCACCTTCCTCAAAGTTAAATCCTATGAAGATATGATGATCATACAACCTTTTCTATGTTGTATGAATGCTTAATAACTTGCATACTTCATTAAGTAGCAAGTTTGATTTGCTAAAGTTTGTGTTTTGGGATTTTGCAAAAGGGTTTTCTTATTTGAGGCTTTGCTTTGAGTTTTTAAAAGGGCTCCTTCATCTTATTTGGTGGATTTGTGACTTGTTTATATTTGTAAGCCCTCTTACCTTCACTTTACAAACTCTAAAGTTAATGTTTGGTGAAAGTTTAGATTTTATGTGAGTTTAGTTGATTATGCATGCTTATGCGAACTCACTATGTCATGTTTTATATGATTCATAAGATATGCATGCTTATGCGAATTTTTCTATGCCATGTTTTACATGCTTCACAAGTTATGCATGCTTATGTGAGCTTATTATGTCATGTTCTACATGTTTCATGGGTTATGCATGTTTATGCAAGATCACCTTACCATGTTATGCAAGTTTAATGAATTATGCATGCTTATGCAAGATCATCTTACCATGTTATGCAAGTTTAAATGGATTATGCATGTTCACCTTACCATGTTATGCATATTTAATAAGCTATGCATGTTTATGCGAGTTTACTATGACATGATTTGCAAGTTTAACATGTATGCATATTTATTATGATATGTGAAGTTCATCATGTATGTTATGCTAAGTTACCTTTTATACCCTTATGCGTTACGACGAATATGTAAGCGAGATAATGACGTTGGGAGGGTTTGGGTGAACTTAAAAATACATGAAACTAAAAGATTGGGAATTTACCTATTAAGTTAGGTCTACCCCTTGGGAATTTACCTATTAAGTTAGGTCTACCCAAGTATGTGTTAACTTGTAAATATGTTTTGAAGTGGACATGACATTAGATAACATGATATGGCCAACTCGAGGTTAGACCTACTTGTGGTGTAAATCTTCCCAGGTAACCACAACGTGGGGTCTAATGTGGGTAGTTGGTCATGATGCACCGTAAGACCCGAGGTTAGACCTAGACGTGGTGTAAATCTTCCCAGGTAACCACGGATGTCTAATGTGAGAGGTTGGGTGCGTTAAGTAATTAATGCCTCATGATTAGGGTTAAGTCATGGCCCACTAATACTTAACCAATAATGGGGAGGCGAGGATTAGATGGGGTTAAGTGGTTACACTTAACTAATTTAATCCAGGATTAGTGAGGGGTTAAAACCACACTTAACCCTCTTAGAAACCCTAGCAACGTGGTCTGTTCCAGCAGTAATCCCAGTTTGGTATCATTCACAACCCTAGAGGCTAGGCTAGGGCGGGGCACGATTACTGGACTGATATAAGCGACCAAAGCGACGGCTGAGTGGTACAGCGGTGCGGGTTCGGCGGGCTACGGACGTGCACGTAGTCCGATGTTGGACAAACTCGAGGCACGGGTACCAGTAGCTTAGACTGTGCATTATTGCTTAGGTGTCTGGGGTTGACACCCTAGGGCTTGATACACCCGAAGGTGGACCCAGCACAGTCTGACTACATCCATGGGGGCCGTATGGACACCAACTCTTGACGTGTTAGGTTTATAGGGAGCCGATCGACTAGACCGTTGGGCTGGACCTTATACTAAGGTCACTTCATGTTATTGGGCCAAAGCTTGGGCTAAGAGATCAAGATCTGTTTTGTGGGTTTGCTAGTACACTATGGTGCATAGTTTAATCTCATCTATGTGATGTCACCTTTATCTATTGCCAGTATGTTCATCTCAGTTTCCATCATACTGTTAACTTTATTAGTTTATAGATTGATCGTAGTAGGGCTTACCAGTCTTTTTGACTGATCTGTTTTCTTTCGCTTCTTTTCTTCCGTTTCCCCCCCCCCCCCACAGGTTCTCAGGGAGGGGCTACATCTGCTTAGTGGATCTTTGACTTGCTTGTTGGATAGCTCATGTATGGACCTGAGCTAGCTGTGGCTTATCTTTTATTTCTGGGGATTAGTATTGATGTTTTACCATGTATTTTGTTATCACGTATCTAGACTTATGTTGTATTTTGGACCATGACATTTTGATATTATGTACTTGACTATGTTGGTTTTTCTGAGATGATGATGATGGGTTTTTATCTGCTACCGCTGCTTTACTTATATTTATTTTTATATATTCTGTCTTGCGATATCTCTGTGCATGTTTACCTTCACAATAACGCCCCTCCAAAGCTAGTACATTCTGACGAGTGATCCTAGTGGAGGTCGGGTGTTACATTTGGTATCAGAGCACGAGGTTAACATGATTGAACAAAACTTTTGAAAAAAAAAAAAACCTTTTGAAAAACTATTTTCAAAAACCTACTAAGTATTTTCCAAAATAAAGTCTAGATTATTTTAAGGCTAATCCCCAAAAGCCATCAGCATTATCATTCGTTCCCTTGACCTGATCTTATCTTATCTTTTGTTTCAGTATGGCTGAGAATCTTGACATCCCAGATGGAGTGAACGTACCACTCTGGTATAGGAGACTCCAAGAAGCTAGGGCGGCAGCCGGTCCCGCCAACCCTACTCCCACTCCTCCTCCCGTAGTTGAGAATCCTATCCCTAATATCCCTCCTCCGGTGGTTCCTGCTCCCCCTCCTCCAGCAGCTAATATTCCCCCTCCCGTTGCTAATGTTCCTCCCCCTCCCGTTGCTGAGGCTCCTCTTCCTCCTCCTCCCCCTCAGCATCCTCAGATTGAGTTTACAAAGGTTTGTAAAGACTTCAAGGCAATGGGAGGCAAGAATTTCCTAGGCACGGAATCTTTCGTTGAAGCTAGGAATTGGCTGAAGGACACGGAGGACTTGTTTGCTATCTTTGGAATTGATGACGAGAGGAAAATCTTATTGACCGTATGGCTTTTGAAGGATGAGGCGGCCTATTGGTGGGAGGTCACCAATGGGACGAGGCCCGTTGAGACTTGGGCCGATTTGAGGGCTAGATTTGTGACCAAGTTTCTATCTTCAGCCGAGGCGAATTTACAAATGGAGAAGTTCATTTCATTAAAGCAAGGTGATATGTCGATCAAGGAGTATGTGAACAAGTTTAATCAGCTGGCCCGCTTTGGTTTGGATATAGTGAACACCCCGGAGAAGAAGGCTCTTCGATTTGCCAGAGGATTGAATGAGCCGCTACAGTGCTTGGCGATGTCACATATTCCGCATGGAGCCACTTTCGAGAGTTTGGTCAATATGGCTCTGCTTCAGGGAGAGGGAAAGAAGGAAGTCAAGTCGGGCGATACTCAAGCAAAGAAGGCTAATTCTCAAGGCAAAGGCAACCAAGGTCAAAGCAGTCAAGGAAATCAGAATAAGAACAAGAAGGGCAACAACAAAGGCAAGGGGAAGTGCAATTACTGTGGCATAGCTGGGCACTTTGCTAAGGATTGCAGGAAGAAGAAAAGGAAGCTTAGTGGTGGATGCTTTTCTTGTGGAGAGACTGGGCACTTCAGCAAAGAATGCCCAAAGAAGAAAGGACAGGCTGGATCTTCAGGAGGGCAAGTTCATGCTCTCAATACCGCTTCAGTTCCCGAGCGAGGTAGTGTTTCTGTTGAGAACCTTGTTTATATCGCTGATCTTCCAGTACGTACCTTGTTTGATTCTGGTGCATCACATAGCTTTATTTCATCTGATCTTGTCGATGGCTTGCACCTCAGTACTAGCTTAGTGGATGATCCCGTTTGTGTTTCGAATCCCATTGGGGGTTCTGCTCATCTATCTATGATATGTGAGGATCTAAGGATCTCTATACTCAGCGTTGAATTCTTGTGTAGTGCGTATGTTCTAGGTTTCAGGGGATACGGATTGATCTTGGGCATGGATTGGCTGTCTAGATATGGAGCCATTCTGGATTGTGAGCATAGGGTTGTAAGGCTTGCGACTCGCCTGGGCAACACCTTAGAGATTTCATGCAATCCGAAGAATCCCGTCATGTTATGTTATCTAGAATCTCTCGACTCATCAGAGGAGGCCCTTCAGTCTGTACGGGTGGTCCGGGATTATCCAGATGTGTTTGGAGAAGTTAAGGGGTTGCCCCCTAAACGAGAGATTGACTTTCGCATCTATCTGGTAGATAATGCTAAACCTGTTTCTTTGCCCGTTCGGCATATGGCTCCGCGTGAGAGACGGGAGATGAGCAAGCAAGTGAAGGAATTGCTTGAGAAGGGCTTCATCAGAAGGAGTATATCCGAATGGAGAGCGCCTGTGGTGTTTGCAACTAAGGCAGATGGCTCTCTTCGACTCTGTGTGGATTATAGAGAATTGAATAAGCTGACTAAGAAGAACAGACACCCGTTACCGAGGATCGACGATCTCTTTGATCAACTTGTTAGTGCTTCTGTTTTTTCTCAGCTTGATCTTGCTACGGGTTTTCATCAGCTCAGAGTGGCTGAAGACAGTATAGACAAAACTGCATTCAGAACTCCAGACGGATTCTTTGAATGGCTTGTTATGCCGTTCGGTTTGACGAATGCACCCGCGTATTTTGTGGATTTGATGAGTAGGGTGTTTCAGGAGTTCTTGAATAAATTTGTCGTGGTCTTTGTTGATGATATTCTAGTCTTCTCCAAGGATGAGGAAGAGCATGCGAGGCACCTAGTAGAGGTGATGGACACATTCAGAGCACACCAGTTAAAAGCCAAGTTCTCCAAGTGCCACTTTTGGAGAAGGGAAGTCAGATTTCTTGGGCATATTGTATCCAAGCAAGGCTTGGCAGTGGATCCCGCTAAGGTGGTTGCAGTTCAGGATTTGAAGACTCCAAAGAATGCAACCGAGGTGAGAAGCTTTCTGGGTCTTGCGGGTTTCTATCGGAAGTTCATCAAGGACTTCGCGAAGATATCCGCTCCTCTTACTAAGTTGACGAAGAAAAACTTAGTCTTTGCTTGGGATGTGGATTGTGAGCTTGCTTTTCAGAGGCTCAAGAGAGCCCTTACCTCCGCACCAGTTCTAGCCTTACCCAATGGTGGTAAGGTATTTACCGTGTACACTGATGCTTGTGGCACGGGATTGGGTGCCGTTCTGATGCAAGAAGGCAGAGTTATATGTTTTGGTGGGAGGCGACTTAAGGTGCATGAGAGGAATTATCCCACCCATGATCTAGAGCTGGCAGCGATTGTATATGCGCTTAAAGCATGGCGTCATTACCTTCTGGGAGAGAGATTTGAGCTATATACTGATCATAAGTCTTTGAAGTATCTCTTTTCGCAGAAAGATCTGAACTTAAGACAGCAGAGATGGATGGAATTTTTGGCTTCCTATGATTTTGAGATATCCTATACCCCTGGCAAGGGGAATGTTGTAGCGGATGTGTTGAGTAGGAAAAGGTTGACGCTAAGTCCTCTATTTGTTGAGATGAAGAATTTAGAGTTCTTGGCGACCTTTGACTTCTCTTTGGCAATGGAGTCGGAGACCGGTTCCTTGGCATCTTTAGAACTCAGGCCTACCCTTCTAGATCAAGTCGGGGCTTCACAGAAGGAAGACCCTCAGATAATTGAGATCATGGACAAGCTGGTTCGAGGGGAGACGTCTAGTCACCTTGCTCGATATTCTATAGACGATAAGGGTTGGCTGAGGAGAGACGGAAGGCTTTGTGTTCCGATGGTAGAAGACTTGGTAAGGAAAGTTCTTGAGGAAGCACATCGCTCCAAGATGACCATACATCCAGGTGGTGATAAGATGTATAAGGACATGAAGCGCGTTTTCTTCTGGCCTGGGATGAAGAAGGATGTAGCGGAGTTTGTCTCGAGATGTATTATTTGTCAGAGAGTAAAAGCTGAGTCAAAGAAGCCCGGTGGGCTATTACATCCGCTAGAGGTCCCGCTATGGAAGTGGGAGAGCATTTCTATGGACTTTATTGATGGGCTTCCAAGGTCCAGGAAGGGGAACACGAGCATATGGGTCATTGTGGATAGGCTCACGAAGAGTGCTCATTTTATCCCAGTAAAGAGCAAAAGAACCGCATTTGGACTAGCATCAGTATATCTTCGTGAGATAGTGCGGCTACATGGAGTCCCTTCCAGCATAGTCAGTGACCGAGACCCCATCTTTACTAGTCAGTTCTGGAACAGTTTACAGGAAGCTATGGGCACGAGATTGAACCTGAGTACAGCCTATCACCCACAAACAGACGGCCAAACAGAAAGGGTGAATAGGGTACTTGAGGACTTGTTGAGGCTTTGCATTCTGGATTTTGGTGGTGCATGGGAAGACCATCTTCCTCTTGTCGAGTTTGCATACAACAACAGTTATCAGGCGAGCATAGGGATGGCACCTTTTGAGGCTTTATATGGGAGGCCGTGCAAGTCACCTACATGTTGGTGGGAATCCACGGATAAGCTTATACTTGGACCCGACATGATTAGGGATACATCCGAGCAGGTTGAGTTGATTAGAAGACGGATGAAAGCGGCCCAAGACCGGCAGAAATCCTATGCTGACAGGCGAAGGTCCGAATTGGAGTTTGAGGTTGGGGACAAGGTTTTCATGAAGGTTTCTCCTTTGCAGAATGTGGTCCGATTTGGAGTAGTGGGGAAGCTAGCACCGAGATTTGTTGGACCCTTCCCCATCATTGAGAGAATTGGGAAGATGGCTTATAAAGTGCAATTGCCCGAGAAGTTGTCCGGAGTACATAATGTCTTTCATGTATCGCATCTCCGAAAATGCCTGCATGAGTCCGCTGAGGTGGTTGAACCTAGCATGCTTGAAGACGTGGAAGTAGAGAAAGAAGCAACTTTGAGAAGAGCTCTGATTCGTATCTTGGGGACAGAGACCAAGAAGCTAAGGAATCGTGAGGTCAGATTGGTGAAAGTTCAATGGGGTGAAGCCGAAGAAGACGCAACTTGGGAAACCGAGGAGAAGATGCGTGGGCTTTATCCATTTCTTTTTGAGGGTACACTCTCAATCTCTTTCCTTTATTTAGCGTAACTTTCTCTTTGCCATCCATGTTTATCTAAGTTGTCGTGCTAAGCTTGTCATGAGAACCTTAGGTAGAAACCCTTTTGGATGAAACATGTGCTTGAGACATGTTATGTTTGATGGTTGCAAGTGTTTGCAAGTGGTTACTCGTGGATGCATGATACACATTAGGCACTAGATCGGCTCACACACTCCTCATATTGCATGTGCATGAGTGTTTATGCTTATTCTTGGATGAACTTTGTATGCAATCACATGGATGTTGCATATGGGCGTATGGTTGAGCACGCATATAGATATTATACATTATAGGGATTTGCATACATATGGATACATTTCACTAACATATTTTGCATTGATCATTGCATTAGATAGGTACATATACACACACTTTTGCATATGTTCATACAGCATTTAGAATCCTTTAAGGACAATGGTTGCTCGTGGATGATGTTTTGAGTAGATGGATGTTGGATGGTAGGATATGTTCTTCCTAACTTGAAGATTTCAGGGACGAAATCCTTTAAGGAGGGGAGAATGTAACAACCCGTATTTTCAATAAACTGTTATAACATAAATCGAGGCAGAATTTAATTCAAAAATCAGAATCAGGGGAAACGGGCTATGCCATTGCGTTCGTCTCGGAAAAATACGCGAAATAGAGTCCGAGTTTTCGAAAATCGGAGTCCGTATGACCCGGTTAAGGCCCATTGAAGTTTTCAGAAATTCCTATACTAAAAACAGATTTAAATTTCAAATTAAACAAAACGGATTAGGGCTAATCAGGGTTAGGCGGGAAAATTCCCGCCAGGGGGCCCCATGTCGATAGGCATGTCGACAGGGCACCCAGGGTGTCGACTTCCCTGTCGACAGCCCTGTCGACAGGGGGTGCCCAGGCAGTTCAGCCTGGTGCACCATTTCTGATTTGGGTTGGGTCTTGTGGCTTGGTTCTGGAGAATTCTAAGATCTGACGGGCAAAAACTAACCTAGGGTTAATCCTAGGGCTAAAAACACTCTAATCTTCTATAAATATACCCCTAATCCTACCCTAAAGCCTCATTAATCAATCTAGCAACTAAACTATGCCAAATTGAATCCTCAAATGGCCTCCACCTAAAACCTAGCCTCCACCTTCCTCAAAGTTAAATCCTATGAAGATATGATGATCATACAACCTTTTCTATGTTGTATGAATGCTTAATAACTTGCATACTTCATTAAGTAGCAAGTTTGATTTGCTAAAGTTTGTGTTTTGGGATTTTGCAAAAGGGTTTTCTTATTTGAGGCTTTGCTTTGAGTTTTTAAAAGGGCTCCTTCATCTTATTTGGTGGATTTGTGACTTGTTTATATTTGTAAGCCCTCTTACCTTCACTTTACAAACTCTAAAGTTAATGTTTGGTGAAAGTTGAGATTTTATGTGAGTTTAGTTGATTATGCATGCTTATGCGAACTCACTATGTCATGTTTTATATGATTCATAAGATATGCATGCTTATGCGAATTTTTCTATGCCATGTTTTACATGCTTCACAAGTTATGCATGCTTATGCGAGCTTATTATGTCATGTTCTACATGTTTCATGGGTTATGCATGTTTATGCAAGATCACCTTACCATGTTATGCAAGTTTAATGAATTATGCATGCTTATGCAAGATCATCTTACCATGTTATGCAAGTTTAAATGGATTATGCATGTTCACCTTACCATGTTATGCATATTTAATAAGCTATGCATGTTTATGCGAGTTTACTATGACATGATTTGCAAGTTTAACATGTATGCATATTTATTATGATATGTGAAGTTCATCATGTATGTTATGCTAAGTTACCTTTTATACCCTTATGCGTTACGACGAATATGTAAGCGAGATAATGACGTTGGGAGGGTTTGGGTGAACTTAAAAATACATGAAACTAAAAGATTGGGAATTTACCTATTAAGTTAGGTCTACCCCTTGGGAATTTACCTATTAAGTTAGGTCTACCCAAGTATATGTTAACTTGTAAATATGTTTTGAAGTGGACATGACATTAGATAACATGATATGGCCAACTCGAGGTTAGACCTACTTGTGGTGTAAATCTTCCCAGGTAACCACAACGTGGGGTCTAATGTGGGTAGTTGGTCATGATGCACCGTAAGACCCGAGGTTAGACCTAGACGTGGTGTAAATCTTCCCAGGTAACCACGGATGTCTAATGTGAGAGGTTGGGTGCGTTAAGTAATTAATGCCTCATGATTAGGGTTAAGTAATGGCCCAATAATACTTAACCAATAGTGGGGAGGCGAGGATTAGATGGGGTTAAGTGGTTACACTTAACTAATTTAATCAAGGATTAGTGAGGGGTTAAAACCACACTTAACCCTCTTAGAAACCCTAGCAACGTGGTCTGTTCCAGCAGTAATCCCAGTTTGGTATCATTCACAACCCTAGAGGCTAGGCTAGGGCGGGACACGATTACTGGACTGATATAAGCGACCAAAGCGATGGCTGAGTGGTACAGCGGTGCGGGTCCGGCGGGCTACGGACGTGCACGTAGTCCGATGTTGGACAAACTCGAGGCACGGGTACCAGTAGCTTAGACTGTGCATTATTGCTTAGGTGTCTGGGGTTGACACCCTAGGGCTTGATACACCCGAAGGTGGACCCAGCACAGTCTGACTACATCCATGGGGGCCGTATGGACACCAACACTTGACGTGTTAGGTTTATAGGGAGCCGATCGACTAGACCGTTGGGCTGGACCTTATACTAAGGTCACTTCATGTTATTGGGCCAAAGCTTGGGCTAAGAGATCAAGATCTGTTTTGTGGGTTTGCTAGTACACTATGGTGCATAGTTTAATCTCATCTATGTGATGTCACCTTTATCTATTGCCAGTATGTTCATCTCAGTTTCCATCATACTGTTAACTTTATTAGTTTATAGATTGATCGTAGTAGGGCTTACCAGTCTTTTTGACTGACCTGTTTTCTTTCGCTTCTTTTCTTCCGTTTCCCCCCCCCCACAGGTTCTCAGGGAGGGGCTACATCTGCTTAGTGGATCTTTGACTTGCTTGTTGGATAGCTCATGTATGGACCTGAGCTAGCTGTGGCTTATCTTTTATTTCTGGGGATTAGTACTGATGTTTTACCATGTATTTTGTTATCACGTATCTAGACTTATGTTGTATTTTGGACCATGACATTTTGATATTATGTACTTGATTATGTTGGTTTTTCTGAGATGATGATGATGGGTTTTTATCTGCTACCGCTGCTTTACTTATATTTATTTTTATATATTCTGTCTTGCGATATCTCTGTGCATGTTTACCTTCACAATAACGCCCCTCCAAGGCTAGTACATTCTGACGAGTGATCCTAGTGGAGGTCGGGTGTTACAGCGTCGAATCATTTTTGAAGCATCATGGAAATCCATATAACTTTCAAATGCGGCAAGGTTCTCTTCATGGTCCATTGCTCCGTTATATATAAATCGTGGTGCCTTTATGTTGGATGGAGTTTCAGTGGTTCTTTCCCTTCCGCCCACTGACGGTAACGGACTTTTGTCTATACTTGAATCAGATGCTTCACTTGACACTTGACTGTTCCCTAGTGAACCAGATTGCTCTTTAGGTCCGCTAGAGGTTCGAAAGGGTTGACAAACTCTTAAGGTGCCATTATTATTGATTCTGCTTCATAAGGCATCATGCCTGAGGCCACCCGGGCCAAGTCTGCCTCGATAAGTCTCCTGGTAATATCGATTTGTGTTGCCAAAAATAATATTGTTGTTTAGTCGATCACCCCTTTTGACATTGGGGTGGAGATCCCTTCATTTCTGATTTAGCTAGGCTATTTTGCAGACTGGATGGGGGTTTAGCTTTGCTGATGAATTCAGAGGGTGTATTCGCCTTAAACTCTATTTGATGGGTTTCCACCTCGAAGGCTCTCCGGGTTGAATTTTCTCCAACGTACCTCCAAGCTGCATCAAGCCGCAAAGTCAGATAAAGCATTTTCAATTCATCGTTCTTCTCCTCTATCAAAATCGGGGCCTTACTCGTTTATAGATTCGTTAAGTTGGCACTCAATAGTATGCTAATTTCTATATCCGAGGATAAGTGGGAGCCTTGCCCGATGCTTCCCTGCTATACATCCATTGTAGAAAGTTCCCGAGGACATCTTGCTATTACGAAATATAGGATAAAGGGGGGTAGGAATATAAGAAGCAAGGTGGGTGGCTTTAGGGTTACGTAGCTTCTCAACCAATCGATTTCTTCCGGTAGACATATACGGGCTGGAACTCCTCACCAAGGCTCTCCTTGGTTGGCTCCTTTTCTTTAAATCTAGTCCAATCCGGGACAGAATAGCCCAGGTAGATATTTATGGATGTTAACCACAAGGTCGGAGGTTCAGTCCCTCCTTCTAGCGCCAAAATGTTAAAGATGTTTTTTGTCAACATCAGAAATAAGTCTAGAGAGAGGACAGTAGAGACAACGTTAGGTTGCAGAGAACCTAATGACTTCAGTAGGAATATTCTGATGATCTCGACGTATGACAAGTTTGCACAAGATATACTGAAAAGTAGCACGATATGCGAAAAAAGTAAAGACACACAATTTTATAGTGGTTCAGTTCCCTAGGACCCTACGTCCACTTTAAGAGTTTTTATGATTTTATTTATGGAGGAAGTTGCATGGAAATCCCCCAAATTGATTTTCCTATTGGAGTTTCTATCTTCTAGAGTAAGAGAAGAAGACTATCTGGATCCCCCTACAATGTTACCCCTGGGGTCATTCTTATAGAGGGTTGGGGGACCTTTCTGCTGTTGGGCTATTGGGTCTGTAAGAGCTATGTTGGGCGCCTTTTTCTTCAGTTTCAAATATCCGGCTCCTAGTCTCTTCTGCGGTACTGGTTAAAATATTCGAAGTATGGCTTCGGTTATTTGTCACTTCTTTGAGGTGTGTATGAATTTGTCGATGCAGTTCCTTTCGGAAGATACTTGGATTTTTCGATGGCAGGTTCCGGTTGTATGCCCTTGGTGGTCAGCTCCTAATCATCCCTTTTGCCCTTCTATGTTTTCATTATCAGGGCCCTTTCCGCCTTTTTTCTTAGCTTTCCTACTCGGACTCCTCCTTTTCATTACGGGGTATCCCTTAACGGATATACCCTGCCGGATAGTTTGTGTCGATAATTTGCGGACTTCGAATTCTTTTCTCTTAGGGAGGCGAGGTCTGTGTGGCTCTTAAATCACCCTTTCGGTCTTTTGCTCACTAGGTACCCTCTTCGCCATTAACTGGTAGCGTGGATGAGTCTCGGTTGATGTTGCCCTTCAGAATTTTCCTTCCCTATTTTTTCCACTTCTTAGTTCTTGGCTCTACTCTCTAAAAGACCATATGGTGCTTATGGTTATCCGATACCCCATCGATGTTACTCTATTTCATTGTTAATATTTTGGTAGTAACAAAAATCGTGCTCCCGACGAATTTGAAAGTGCAATTATCTTAAAACCATCTTCAGACTCGATTGAGTCAACAATTGATGATCCCAAACTTGGACGTCTTCGTTTAAAACATGGGATTCTTTGGAAAGACAATAAGGTAGGCACTGAAACAGATAGGCCTCATAATCCGCCTGAAGGATACATGGGGATTAGCCAGCTGATGCGTGTCGTATGGGCCATCCCTACATTTTCACCATTCATCGTTGATTTTCTAAGGTGAACGCAAATAGCCTCCATGCAACTCCATCCAAATGCTTATGCCTATTTGTGTACACTACACGTTGCCTACATGGAAATTCTGGGGAAAGAGCTACTTTCTAAGATGTGTGCTTTTTCTACGATTTCAAACACTGAACAAAAGAGACTCCATCTTTTGTGTACTTCAAGTCTATGCCAAAAAAAGAAGATTATCGATGAACCATTTAGTAGTAAAGTTGGTGATGTGAAGCCCGAAAGGTTCTGCATCAAGAAGCAACCGGGATGCGCTTAACAGTGGCTTAAATCAAATAAGCTTTAGACTTTTATGTTCCAACTTTAATTGTTGTCGTTGATGCACTAACTTATCTCATTCTTTTGTAGTTTCTAATCCGAAAAAGGAGGTGCATCAAGTGTTCTTGGATCGCATGTACCACTTGCTTAATGGTGACCAAAAACTTCAAACCTTCAGAGAATGTCTAGTAGACGACTATCTCCATCGCCATCATCTACTTTCCATGACTCAGAGCATAGGCCACGGGGAAGGTCATTACGTATACGTGCCCTAGTCGAGGGACATGCTGAAACTTTAGTTGAGAAGGGAGAGAGTTCAAAAGGTCTAGAACTCGTAGGATCCAACCAAGAATTTCAATTAGGAGATAAAGAAAAAAAGGAAGGGAGGATCCAACTATGCCCTAAAAGATCCATTCTCCTATGCCAATTCAGGACGATGTACTAGCGAATATACCCGCCAGGGATAGGCATCGATACATTACTCCTGAGGATGCTGCTACTCCCAAAAGTCGAACTTCTCCCAAGACGCCACTGGTAGCCAAGTCTCAAGCTGATGACTCTCTTATAGGCGAGTCCATTTATTAGGGTTTGGGGAGGCTACCCCTTTTCGTTGACATTTATACTTCACAAGATTTTGGGATAGATTCTTTATTTCCCACTTTCGAGGAAGATGTTACTCCCGAGAAAGCCGGGGGATTGCACAAATAGGCCTAACTGCAGGCTTTAGTCCATTTGGGGGATCACTTAGGATATATACACTACACTTTCACTACATATCACAACACTCGTGTACCATATTTACTCTGGTTCTAATGTTTACTTGTGTCATTTTGTAGGAAAAATGACATGCTACTGCTATCCTCTCATAGATATTCGCTCAAGTATCCCCAGATTCGACTCTAATATGGAACACGATCGGGATGATGGTCGTGGGAGAGATAGCAGGGGGAATTATGATTCCAACCGTCTTTATTCTTCACGTTCTCATTCTCCTTGTCGGTCAGATACTGATAAGTATAGGAGCCATTAAGACTGTCGTGAAGGAGACAAATCACTTCCCAAGGTTCCAACTCCTCCGAAGGAAAACATCATGAGAAAAGGCCACCTCTAAAGCATTCCGACCCACAAGACAAAACCAAAGCTTCCAAAAAAGGGCAAGAGAAAGGAAAAACAGCCTTTGTACCTGCTGAGTGACGAAAAGTCGAGCTATCCATAACTAAGCATGTGACACTTGACTCCGAGAACAAAGAAAAGATGAAAATTCTAAAGAAACAATTTCCAAATCATCACTTCGAGAATATGCTTTTGTTCCTGCTCTCGAGCTAGTGCCTTCGAAGTGGGAGGACGAAGTCAAGGTAAAAATAGACTTGGTGGAGAAGAAGTATAAGGAATTGCAAAAGTATTCAAGGAATCTTTCCAAGTTAATCCAAGATTTATTAATCTATATGGGTCATATGAAAAAAATGGCTGAGTATGATGAGAACATCCTGAAGGACACAGAGAGAGAGAGAGAGGTCGAGGGTGCACAAGCTAAGCTTGCCCTTGTACAGTGCGATGTTGACAGCTACAAGAAACAGCATAAGGAATTAAAACAGTGCTACCACACCAAACTTGAATCTCATAGCCAGGAACGTATAGATTTGAAGAAACAAATTGATGATGCTAAGTCCGAGAGCATTGAGGCAAAGTCAGCCGGTGCTCGCCTTGAGGAGGAGAAGGCGGAGGTATTGAAGAAGAATGCTGATCTTGAGGCCAAGCTGACGGTGATTGAACCAAGAGCAGTTGTAGCTGAGGGGAACGCAAGTATTGCCATTAAGTCTACCGAGGATGCTAATTTACAACTTGCTGATGACCCGAAGGAGTTGGATGACTCCTATGACCTCATGGTTGAATTTTTTGCCCAAGCGATTCGTTATCGGGACATTTCCTAGATCCAGGACTATCCAACGACTTTGGTTTTTGTGTGGGATCAGGTTATTGAATGGGAGAAAAAACAGCTTACGGTGGACTACATTGATGAGGAAAAACTCATGGAGAAATACTTAAAAGGTGAAGAGCCGGAACGCTTGGCTGAAGGGCGTTGACTTATTGTTGCTACTATGGAGAAGGAGATACGCCCAATTAATGGAAAAAATGTTATCGAAGTTGGTTCTTCTTCTGCTGCCTCAGGGGTACTAAAGCATAGGGGTATTATCCCGAGAATCCAGACTCCCTAAAGCAGCTCTCCTAACTCCAATTGCTGAAACAAATTTAGAAACTCCTACCGCTCATGTTGAAAAGTCATCTGAAGGTATCTCCACCTTTTCGCCTCAATTTATTAAAGTTATTTCAACTTTCCATCATATTGTTTTGCAAATGATCGAAGAACCCAAGCTAATAACCGTTGCTTCTCGTTTTTAGGTGCAAAACCTACTGAGAAGGCTGAGGATAAGCAGGAAGAGGTCACTGATGCAAAATCGGTCGAGAAGACCGAGGAGAAACAAGAAGAGGTCACTAATAAACAATTGTGCTGTCTAGTACCGAAACACCCAAGGAAGGAGACACAATGAATTCTTTAAAGGACGACGGTGGGAATGATGGAAATGAGGAAGACAATGATGATGTCATAACTGGACGCTCGGGAGAAGCTGATGACACAATTTTGGCTGAGATGAAGGCGAAGACTGATGTGCTTTTGAAAAAAAAGCCGAAGAAAAAGATCCCCTTAATGTCAACCCTATTCAAGCAATTGCTCCTCAGTCAGGATTAGTTGTCAAGATTTCTACTTGATCAATAACTGGAAGTTTAGCACAGAAGTCCCCCACTGATCCAAATGCACCTCCTGTAGAAAAAGGGAGAAAGAAACGTGCCCTAACTGAAGCTAAGCGTGAGGAGAAAGCTAGGCTCAAAGTTGCCAGAAAGTCCAAAGTCTCTCAAAAGCCTAAGTGAATTGTAGTTCAATCCTTTTCATTTTTTTTCCACTGGCCTGCTGTTGTCGTAGCGAGTGCGGTCCTCACATCTTTTGATTTGTCTCCTTGTATAAACCTACACTCATGTAAATAAAGTAGCTGGCTTCTCTGCAATATTAAATTACTGCAACTTTGATATTTATTTCAATCAAGTGCATTAATAATCAAAACATCATTAATTTAATCAATAAATGATAAATCACATCATAAATGAAACAAAAAGTCCCATAGAAGTTGCCCTGCAAACAATAACTTCTACAATATGAAATCAAAACGAAGCTAAGTAACAAAAACATGGAGTGTGATGTGTATGCCCCCAATCAATCTTGAATAAAGTGCCTGGCCAGGTGTGACGATCGCCCACAGCCCCCGTCCTAAATAAGAGGAATAATACGCTAAAAAGGTGTGCCAAGCAGTTGTAGACGATCATCAAAGTAGGTAAACACATCGGAACCTGTCGTAGAACTCACGGCGCAAGGATAAAATATAATAGAACATATACAACAGGTAATAGTAGTGAAGCATCATATAGCAAACTTTCACAACATCCTGAAAGATTATTCCAACATCATAGGAAATATCAAGTATGTACATAAGGCCTTACTACAACACTCATAGAGCAGCTCAAACAACGGAAATAGAAATACTAGATAGTAATAAACTGGTACGCAAGCCTCTTGCTCATCATCGCTCAGCTTCCTCGCCTCGCTTAGCTCCATTACCTGTAACCTGCTACTTAGTATGCCCATCCACATCGGATGAACAACCCAGGGTAATAAGAAGAGACATAAAACCTTGAGTTAGACAACAGTCTTAGTGAGCGATAAAACAGCTAACAAACTTCATCAATAAAGTATATGAGAATGGGTAGATTTACCAACCACTACCCAACACCAGAGAAGAACTC
Source organism: Allium sativum (assembly GCA_030737875.1). NCBI lineage: Eukaryota > Viridiplantae > Streptophyta > Magnoliopsida > Asparagales > Amaryllidaceae > Allium > Allium sativum. The sequence continues at coordinate 2,297,083 of JASFAX010000056.1, read as the reverse complement.
AACTCCCATCTCCCCCCATATAGGACAGTGATAGACTTTACAATCGATAACATTCAAGGTAACAACAATTCATCCATGGCAATCAGAACAAGCATCATTAACACTCATAGCATCCAAATTACTTAGGTCTCACGTAGACAATCCTAATTGAGTTTAACATCCCTCAAGCACTATCCCCAAAGGACTAAACCAATATCAGTCAAGCACTCAAGGAACATCTCCCTCGACTTTGGATATCCACATGAGATGGTACAAACAGAACAACCAATCATCCATGACTGACTCTGGCTATCACCGCCAATCCTGCTTTGAAACTATCGTTAATCGTATGGCGGCCCATCATGACTGCCATATGCCAAGGGCTAATGGTAACCCCAGTTCTAGCACAACTCCATATGCCATCTTGACTCGTATATTTGTCTTTTCAAACCTTGACAACTAGGCCCTTAACGACTACCCAAGGTACGCGGCCCTTCATGACTGCCCAAAGTACCCCTGCTTTGAGTCTGACAGAACTTACGCTAACGATAATCTCTCGGCCTTCGCATCTCTAGTCGTCATCTATAGCAACTAATCATAAACTCAAGTCCCACTCGAGAAACCGTTATCCATAACCCAACACCTTTGAGTTGTCTGCCTATTTGTTTCTTTTCACCGATCAATGAACACATTACATCACTTCGAACATTCCCTTTGGTACTCTCGTCGAAGCCATTATCATCGTCGAACCAAACAACATTAATATAAGGTGCAAAACAATCCATAGCATTCATACACGACAGCTAAGGAAACCAACCACAACACTTAAGTCATCCACCACAGCATTTAGAAGTGCTGCTGAAATGCTATTATATCCCCTGGTTCAATTCTGCATCAATCCATCACCGATCAATCAGTGTTTCATCGCTGATCCATCCGTCACAAATCCGTCACTGACCTAAGCCAATCCATTCCGTCATAGATCTAAGTTGATCCATTCATGCGCGATACATCCATGGGTGATCTACCCATGCGCGAGCCATCACAGATCTGCCACAATTCCGTCATTGACCGACCCATCACAAATCCGTCATTGACCGACCTCTTCATGATCGATCGACCCATCACAAATCCGTCACTGATCGACCCATCACAAATCCGTCACATATTCGTCACTGATCGACCTCTTCATGATCGACCGACCCCTTGCAAATCCGTTACTGACCGACCCGTTGCAAATCCGTCACTGACCAACCTGTCACAAGTCCGTCACAGATCCGTCACTGGCCGATCCATTCCATCACTGATCCATCGCAGATCTGTACCATGCGCGAGTCATCTATGCACGATCCATCCATGTGCGATCCATCACAAATCCGTCACAAATCCATGACTATTCCATTTCGTTACTGATCTGTCACAAATCCATGACCGAACCTGCATTTCTGACTTATTTCCCAAGAAATCCACCATGGTGCACGACCGACCTCCCCTTCGCGCGACCCAATACCTCACCACTCCAATGCAACCCCACTTTCTACCAAAACTCCACCAGTCGATACAATCGACGAAACTAACTCAACCAATTCACCAAATACAACCACAAACATGTTATGAAACCAATAACATCACCAATTTGGCAATTTCATCAATAATTACGTGAAACTCACCAAAATCACCATAACCGCAAATATGAACAAAACTATGGATCTAACTTGCATAATCATATGGAATAGCATAGAAATAACATAGAATCATAGATTTGAAGGGTGATTCATATGAAAATGAACTTGTCATGGTATAGATCTATGGTAAAACATTTGAAATGGATGCAAAACATGATCAAACACTCGTACACTTTATTGAATCCATGTGAGAGATGTAAATCACTCACCGGTTCTCCAAAACAAGCTAAAATTGATGAAATAAGAATCCGGACAGCAAGCACCTTGCACCGAACACTTTGATCCGATGAATCCTTGCCTCAATTGATATAGATCCCGCCTCCAATGGTGTAGATCTATGATTTCCCTCCTTGGATTACGATTTCTAATGTTAGAAAGATGTTAGAAGAAGAAGGAGCTCAAGGCCACCTAATGAGAGAATAGGAGAAGTAACCTATTCTCCATACCCGTCACCCCTATTTATAGTTTCCACCAACCCACTAATGGACCTCCCCCAATGCAGCCCATTAAGCTCACAAAACTTGGTCAGTCAACTGAAAAACCTTAAAATAGCGATTCCTCCCTAACCGCTGATCCAAATTCTTAATGTAACCACTCTACGGAAAGGAAATCATCAATTCCTTTCCAATGGCACAGGTCTCACCCTCTGATTCGACCAGAGTCAAATGTTATGCCATGTACAAGACTGACAAAGGCAAAATGGTCATAAACAAAATTGGTAAAAATTATGGACATATCTCACATCCACATAAGAAAAATATCAAAAGATGAAAATGATCCAGCTCTCCGAGAATAAAATAAAAATATTTTAAGATCTTCCGATACATAAAATGCGGGCTGTTACATTCTCCCCCCTTAAGAATTTCGCCCCCGAAATTCCAAGTAAACGCAAGTAACCAAAATAATTCTGCATGTCTATCATCCATGAGAAGCCAATTCTATTATCTAAACTAGCAACCATCGAGACATGCAACCATAGCCTTATCCTAGCGCGCGGAGTTCTATGAAACAACAAAAATAACAATAAGAAACAATAATAACAAGTAACAATGATGTAATTGTAACACCCCACACCCGCTATAGTCACTCACTAAGGGAATGCCATAGCATCGGTGGAGTATTTTTAGTGAGTATAGAACAGTAAAATTACAATAAGACAGATATAATGTAATACTTGAAAATTTAAAACATCATTTCATAGCAGCGGAAAGTAAAACATGTTTGGTTACATCATAAAACCATAACAAGAGTCAAGTACAAAATATCCATCCTGAATAAAATAAGTACATAATCCCACTACTCATAACAAAAAGCCATAACAGAAAAGATAAGATAAGCTGAGCTCTACATCTACGGTCCAAGCTCCAAGAGATAGATAAAGCAAACTGATCAAAGCCCACTAGCACTAGGCCCAACCTGAGGACCTGAAGGAAAAAGATAAAAACAACGGGGGTCAGACATAAGCCTGAGTGAACCCTATCTCCTTAATAATACAATTATTAAAGTAATTAGGGTATGATATGAACTCGGTATGGTATCTTTTGGGATAATGACTACACTAAGTTGCCCACGAACACAGGACGAACTAAGATAACCGTAAAGACGCATCTACCCACCCAAGGATAATTACTAACTGCACCACACCAGTCACTCCTACTCAAAGGTTGATCCCACCCAAGGATATCAAAGATAGATATAACCAGTAGTTTCCTGTACCCTAGTTGACTACATAGGTGCCGTCTGCCCCTATCTCTACTAGGTGTACCCCACTACCCCAAGCGATCGGCTCCCTAACGTAGATACCCGTGCTGGTCCCACAGTGGGGTGTATCACTCCCCTAAAGTGGCTACCCAAAACTATCAACGGTGCACGGCTTTATATCTACACGATGCAACAACGGCTTATCTACCAGCCCGGGCCCACACACGCATATGAAACCCGTTGGACTTGCGTTGCCACCGCTACCCCGTTTTGGCCTCTTATAATCAAGCCCAATATGCGTGTCCCGTCACTCGACGTGGGTCGAGCCCACAAAGATACGTTTGGGATATTGGTTGAAACGGGCCCCCACAAGCTACTACTTAAGCTTGTCATTTTATCTAGTGCATTCCACTTAACCCCTTTTTATAATCATGCCCCCTTACATGTTAAGGTTTGGTTAAGTCATCCAATAATATTACAATTGCCACTTAAGGCACCCACTAGATTTCCGCATGCCACCCAAGGCACTTACTTGATTCCCCCATGCCACCCAAGACACTTACTTAACCCTTTAATCATGTTTAGTTACATGTTCCACTCTGGTTAAGTATTCTAATCGTATTTTCTATTGCCACCCAAGGCAACCCACTAGTTTTCTCATGCCACCCAAGGCACTTACTTGATTCCCCCATGCCACCCAAGGCACTTACTTAACCCTTTAATCATGTTTAGTTACATGTTCCACTCTGGTTAAGTATTCTAATCGTATTTTCTATTGCCACCCAAGGCAACCCACTAGTTTTCTCATGCCACCCAAGGCACCCACTTAACCCCTCATGTCCCACTACATGCTAATATGGTTAAGTGTTTCTTAATTAATTAAGACCGTGATCTCCCATAAAGACCTCCCACATTAGACTGGCTGTTATGACCGCTTGGTTAAGCCGGTAGGGTCCGGGCAGTCTTACGTCATAACAGAGTCTAACCTCGTGTCTTTACTTTAATCACGTATTTAATTTGTGCCTAAGACCTCTCACATTAGACTGGCTGTTATGACCGCCTAGTTAAGCCGGTAGGGTCCGGGCAGTCTTACGTCATAACAGAGCCTAACCTCGTGTCTTAGTCGATTAATTACACCTAATTAATCACCTCCATATTAATTATCCCTAATTAATATCAATTTATTCATAACATGGGTAGACCTAACTCAATAGGTAAATTCCCATGGGGTTGACCTAACTCAATAGGTAAATTCCCACTTATGTTAATTAATTTTTTATGGTATGCTTAATCATACCCATTTCAACATACTTTTAATTAACATATTAATTAACCCCATCGTTCCCCACGTAAATCGTCATTATGACATAACATAATAAAGGGAAGATTTACCACACATAACATGGGTTTAGCATATAACTTTATCATGGGTTAAGAGGATGTCAACTTGCATATATGAGCATGTATTAACCCAACTATATTCAACCCAAACTTGCATATTATCAAACATGTGTCTTACATAACATGTTGCATATGAACTTACATATCATCAAACATGTGATTTGCATAACATGTTGCATATGAACTTACATATCATCATACATGTGATTTGCATAACATGTAGAACTTGCATTTTAGCATATACTTAACTTGCATAAGCACTCACATACTTGCATAAGCATTCATATACTTGCATAAGCTTGCATATCATGTTAAACTTGCATTTCAACATATACATAACTTGCATAAACATTCACATACTTGCATAGGCTTGCATATTATGTTAAACTTGCATTTCAACATATACATAACTTGCATAAACATTCACATACTTGCATAGGCTTGCATATTATGTTAAACTTGCATTTCAACATATACATAACTTGCATAAACATTCACATACTTGCATAGGCTTGCATATTATGTTAAACTTGCATGACATAAGGCATATAACTTGCAAAACACATAATATTCACTACATCAAGCTTGCATAAATATATGGATCCACAAACATAGCCATACTTTATCACATCTTATCATAATCAATTCAATAATTGATTATTAAGGGGATAGAAGCTCACCAAAACAAGATTAGCAAGTTAAATGAAGCAAATCCCAATGATTTAAGTAGAAGAAGATGTAGATTAGCTTGCAAACCCTCTTAGGATTTTTAGTGGAGGCTCTCCAATTTTCTAAGTGGTGGCATAATGGCCTTAGATCTATTTTTGGTAAGGATAAGGGGGGTATTAGGGTGTATATATAGATTAGTTAGATGTTTTAGGACCATAGGATATACCCTAGAACCAATCCTAGCCTTTAAAGCATGTCTTGGGGAAGAAGTCAAGTGTAGGAACCATTTAGGGCCCAAAAAAAACAGCCCAAAACTCATCCCGGGCCTCAAAACATGAGCAGTTTTCGTTTTTGATTTTTCGTGAAACTTTGACGGGCCATAACTTGGTCATACGGACTCCGATTTACGAAAACTCGGACTCTATTTCGCGTATTTTTCCGAGACGAACGCAATGGCACAGCCCGTTTCCCCTGATTCAGAATATTAAATTTAATTCTGCTCTGATTTATGTTATAACAAGTTATTTAACATACGGGGTGTTACATTCTCCCCTACTTAAAGGATTTCGTCCCCGAAATCTCTAAGTCAAGAAGAACGTATCCTACCAACCAAACAACCATCTACTCAACCATCAAACACTGGCATCCATTGTCCTTAAAACAATTTCTAATGATGTATGAGCATATGCAAAAAGTGTGTGTATATGTTCCCGATCTAATGTATGAACATATGCAAACCATGATAGTGCCATGCATCCATTATGTATGCGAGGGAACCCTATCGACACATACAATATCTACATGAGTGCACAATCATTCACCAAAATGCATCATCCATATGATAACACAATCATTATACATCCATAAATATAGCTTCCTACACACAATTTTATGCAATATGCAATATGAAGTGATTGAGCCGATCTAGTGCCTAGAGTGTGTGTATATCCATCCACGAGCAACCACTAGCAAACACTTGCATCCACTTGCATCCATCATACATAACATGTCTCAAACACATGTTTCAACCATAGGACTATCCTATCTGAAGGTCAAAGGTACTAACGAGAGGACATACTAAGGATAAGATAAGTACCAGTCAAACGATAAAGGAGAAGTTAAAAGACATACTCTCAAAAAGAAATGGATACAAAGAACGCATCTTCGCTTCCGTCTCCCAAGTTGCGTTGCTCTCCTCTTCTCCCCATAGCACTTTGACTAGCTGAACCTCTCGATTCCTCAATTTCCTAGTCTCTGACCCAAGGATGCGAGTAGGAGCTCGTCGAATAGTCGCATCACGCTCTGCTTCCACTTCTCTAAGCAAACTTGGCTCTACCACCTCTGCGGTCTTATGTAGGCACTTCCTCCCATGGAATACATCATGTACACCACTAAGTCTGTCGGGCAACTCCACCAATGGAAGATGCTCCTCCCATGTACCTCCAAAATCCAAGATACATAGCCTCAAAAGGTCTTCTAAAATATGATTCACCCTCTCGGTCTGGCCGTCCGTCTGAGGATGATATGCGGTACTCAAACGCAACTGAGTCCCTACCGCCTTTTGCAAACTCTTCCAAAACTTTCTAGTGAAGATAGGATCTCGATCACTCACTATACTGGAGGGTACCCGATGCAATCGAACTATCTCTCGAAGATATACAAAAGCTAGCCATGGAGCAGTCCACTTACTCTTCACAGGTATGAAATGGGTGTTCTTAGTAAGTCTGTCTACCACCACCCAAATTCCTGTATTACTCTTTCTCGATCTGGGTAACCTGTCAATAAAATCCAACGAGACGCTGTCCCACTTTCATTGCGGAACCTCCAATGGGTGAAGCAACCCACCTGGTTTCTTTCGCTCCGTCTTCACTCGTTGGCACACCAAGCATCGAGCGACATGCTCGGCCACATCTTTCTTCATACCGGCCCAGAAGAAAGCCCTCTTCATGTCTTGGTACATCTTACCCCCACCGGGATGAATGGTCATCCTAAAACGGTGTGCGTCATCAAGAATAGCCTTCCTCAAACCCTCGTCCTGCGGTACACAAAGTCTACTGTCTCTACGCAAGAACCCTCTATCATCTAGGGTGTACCTACTCAAATGGCTGGACGACTCCCCCCTTATGAGCTTCTCTACTAACTCAATCAACTGTGGGTCGCCCCTCTGTGCTTCTCCAATCCGCCCCAAAAGAGTAGGTCTAACTTCCAAAGAAGCTAGCAAACCGGGTACAAAGTCAACGGAAGGTCTAAAGTCAAACTTAGAAATAAACTCTAAGCTCCGTCGTTCAACGAACAATGAACTCAAGGACAAGCTTTTTCTACTTAAGGTGTCCGTTACCATGTTACCCTTACTCATAGGATGCTAAGGATCCCATCCACTTTTGCTGTCCTAAGACTATGCGCTCGAAGAGTCTCCAACACTTCCCTAAGATGTAGGGCATGCTCTTCTCCACCAGAATATCATCCAAAATCATCACAACTGTCTCCCACGCAGACCACCCTAGTCGAATTCGGCATCCCCCAAATGCAAGCCCCAAAGGCCTAAACCAATATCAGACAAACACCCAAGGGATACCTCCTTCGAATTCAGATGACCTACGTGAGACGATACTAGTAAAAATGGCTAAATAATTAAGCCCTTGACCAATTCTGGATGTTCTCGCCAGTCTCGCTCCAAAACCGTCATTTATCCTATACTGGCCCTGCTCAGCCTATTGAGCACATACGAAAACTTATTTCGCTCCTAGAAAAGACCCAGATGTCATCTACAAAGACCATCACGAACTTATTTAGGTACTCCCTGAACACCCTTCTCAACAAAGTATGCGGGGGCGTTCGTCAAACCCAATGGCATCACCAGCCACTCATAAAAGAAATCATCCGGAGTCCCAAAGGCAGTCTCCTCTATACTATTCTCAGCCACTCTCAACTGATGAAATCCCGTGGCTAAGTCCTACTACAAAAATACTGAGGCGCCAGCCAACTGATCAAGGAGATCATTAATCCTCGGCAATGGGTATCTATTCTTCTTTGTGAGTTTCTTTAGTTCCCTTTAGCCTACACAAAGTCTGAGGGACCCATCCGCCTTCATAACAAAAACTACTGGAGCGCCCCACTCCGATATACTTCGTCTTATGAACCCCTTCTCAAGCAAATCGCCTACTTACTTATGGAGTTCCCTCCTCTCACTAGGAGCCATGTGGCACACTGGCCAAGATACTGGTTTGGCATTATCCACCAGATATATTCGGAAGTCAATCTCCCGCTTCGGAGGTAAGCCCTTCACCTCCTCAAACACATCCGGATATTCCCGGACCGCTCTAACAGATCGCAGACTCTAGACCAACGTGTCAGGCGATTCTAGATACCTTAGCATAACAGATTCTATGGGATTACAAGAGATCTCGAGAGTGTTACTTAGGCGGCCCATAAGCCTAACAACTCTCCCTTCAAAATGAAGAACAGCACTCCTACTGGATAACCAGTCCATGCCCAAAATTAACCCATAGCCCGTGAAGCCCAACAAGCATCACATCTAAACTCAACGCTAAGTATAGAAACTTTCAAACCCAAACATATCATGGAGCCCCAACTGGGTTTGAAACAACTAAGGGATCATCTACCAAACTGGTGTCTAAGTGCAGTGACTCAACTAACAATGGTGGGATAAACGAACTCAATATATCAGAATCAAATAAAGCTTGAATCGGATGATAAAGAAATCCAAATTCCAACCTAGACGGTCATATCCCCATCTGGTACCCTAGTCGTGAGGGAATACAACTACCCTCCAGAAGATTCCATACCTTGCCCTTGCTTCTTTGAACAATCCTAATAAGGTGTCCTATTCCTCTTAAAAGGATAACCACTTGCCTTCTTCTTCCCTATTCTCCACTCGTAACCTCCCACCAATGAGGTTTCATCTTTCATTAACCAAACAACTATTTGAGCCTTCCTCCCATCGTTTATCCAATAGATACCTACCAGTCCTCCTCCTTCTTGAACCAACTTCTAATCCGACTACCGTCTAAGTCCCTTGAAGTGGTTTTCCATCCTTATCTATCTTAGAAAGATCATCTATACGCGGAGGGGAAACTCAAAACGAGAGAAAGGAAGAGATTCAAAATGGAGAATTCGAAAGATATAGATATGGCTATTGGGGATTATGCTTTCCTTTCAAAAACTTTTCTCTTAAAAGACATGTTTTTGAAAATACTCCTTTCCAAAAGTATTCTTAGAAAATAGTTTTTCTAAAAATTTTATCTGTTCCGGTAACCTGGCTCTGATACCACGTGTAACACCCCACACCCGCTATAGTCACTCACTAAGGGAATGCCATAGCATCGGTGGAGTATTTTTAGTGAGTATAGAACAGTAAAATTACAACAAGACAGATATAATGTAATACTTGAAAATTTAAAACATCATTTCATAGCAGCGGAAAGTAAAACATGTTTGGTTACATCATAAAACCATAACAAGAGTCAAGTACAAAATATCCATCCTGAATAAAATAAGTACATAATCCCACTACTCATAACAAATAGCCATAACAGAAAAGATAAGATAAGCTGAGCTCTACATCTACGGTCCAAGCTCCAAGAGATAGATAAAGCAAACTGATCAAAGCCCACTAGCACTAGGCCCAACCTGAGGACCTGAAGGAAAAAGATAAAAACAACGTGGGTCAGACATAAGCCTGAGTGAACCCTATCTCCTTAATAATACAATTATTAAAGTAATTAGGGTATGATATGAACTCGGTATGGTATCTTTGGGGATAATGACTACACTAAGTTGCCCACGAACACAGGACGAACTAAGATAACCGTAAAGACGCATCTACCCACCCAAGGATAATTACTAACTGCACCACACCAGTCACTCCTACTCAAAGGTTGATCCCACCCAAGGATATCAAAGATAGATATAACCAGTAGTTTCCTGTACCCTAGTTGACTACATAGGTGCCGTCTGCCCCTATCTCTACTAGGTGTACCCCACTACCCCAAGCGATCGGTTCCCTAATGTAGATACCCGTGCTGGTACCACAGTGGGGTGTATCACTCCCCTAAAGTGGCTACCCAATACTATCAACGGTGCACGGCTTTATATCTACACGATGCAACAACGGCTTATCTACCAGCCCGGGCCCACACACGCATATGAAACCCGTTGGACTTGCGTTGCCACCGCTACCCCGTTTTGGCCTCTTATAATCAAGCCCAATATGCGTGTCCCATCACTCGACGTGGGTCGAGCCCACAAAGATACGTTTGGGATATTGGTTGAAACGGGCCCCCACAAGCTACTACTTAAGCTTGTCATTTTATCTAGTGCATTCCACTTAACCCCTTTTTATAATCATGCCCCCTTACATGTTAAGGTTTGGTTAAGTCATCCAATTATATTACAATTGCCACTTAAGGCACCCACTAGATTTCCGCATGCCACCCAAGGCACTTACTTGATTCCCCCATGCCACCCAAGGCACTTACTTAACCCTTTAATCATGTTTAGTTACATGTTCCACTCTGGTTAAGTATTCTAATCGTATTTTCTATTGCCACCCAAGGCAACCCACTAGTTTTCTCATGCCACCCAAGGCACTTACTTGATTCCCCCATGCCACCCAAGGCACTTACTTAACCCTTTAATCATGTTTAGTTACATGTTCCACTCTGGTTAAGTATTCTAATCGTATTTTCTATTGCCACCCAAGGCAACACACTAGTTTTCTCATGCCACCCAAGGCACCCACTTAACCCCTCATGTCCCACTACATGCTAATATGGTTAAGTGTTTCTTAATTAATTAAGACCGTGATCTCCCATAAAGACCTCCCACATTAGACTGGCTGTTATGACCGCCTGGTTAAGCCGGTAGGGTCCGGGCAGTCTTACGTCATAACAGAGTCTAACCTCGTGTCTTTACTTTAATCACGTATTTAATTTGTGCCTAAGACCTCTCACATTAGACTGGCTGTTATGACCGCCTGGTTAAGCCGGTAGGGTCCGGGCAGTCTTACGTCATAACAGAGCCTAACCTCGTGTCTTAGTCGATTAATTACACCTAATTAATCACCCCCATATTAATTATCCCTAATTAATATCAATTTATTCATAACATGGGTAGACCTAACTCAATAGGTAAATTCCCATGGGGTTGACCTAACTCAATAGGTAAATTCCCACTTATGTTAATTAATTTTTTATGGTATGCTTAATCATACCCATTTCAACATACTTTTAATTAACATATTAATTAACCCCATCGTTCCCCACGTAAATCGTCATTATGACATAACATAATAAAGGGAAGATTTACCACACATAACATGGGTTTAGCATATAACTTTATCATGGGTTAAGAGGATGTCAACTTGCATATATGAGCATGTATTAACCCAACTATATTCAACCCAAACTTGCATATTATCAAACATGTGTCTTACATAACATGTTGCATATGAACTTACATATCATCAAACATGTGATTTGCATAACATGTTGCATATGAACTTACATATCATCATACATGTGATTTGCATAACATGTAGAACTTGCATTTTAGCATATACTTAACTTGCATAAGCACTCACATACTTGCATAAGCATTCATATACTTGCATAAGCTTGCATATCATGTTAAACTTGCATTTCAACATATACATAACTTGCATAAACATTCACATACTTGCATAGGCTTGCATATTATGTTAAACTTGCATTTCAACATATACATAACTTGCATAAACATTCACATACTTGCATAGGCTTGCATATTATGTTAAACTTGCATTTCAACATATACATAACTTGCATAAACATTCACATACTTGCATAGGCTTGCATATTATGTTAAACTTGCATGACATAAGGCATATAACTTGCAAAACACATAATATTCACTACATCAAGCTTGCATAAATATATGGATCCACAAACATAGCCATACTTTATCACATCTTATCATAATCAATTCAATAATTGATTATTAAGGGGATAGAAGCTCACCAAAACAAGATTAGCAAGTTAAATGAAGCAAATCCCAATGATTTAAGTAGAAGAAGATGTAGATTAGCTTGCAAACCCTCTTAGGATTTTTAGTGGAGGCTCTCCAATTTTCTAAGTGGTGGCATAATGGCCTTAGATCTATTTTTGGTAAGGATAAGGGGGGTATTAGGGTGTATATATAGATTAGTTAGATGTTTTAGGACCATAGGATATACCCTAGAACCAATCCTAGCCTTTAAAGCATGTCTTGGGGAAGAAGTCAAGTGTAGGAACCATTTAGGGCCCAAAAAAAACAGCCCAAAACTCATCCCGGGCCTCAAAACATGAGCAGTTTTCGTTTTTGATTTTTCGTGAAACTTTGACGGGCCATAACTTGGTCATACGGACTCCGATTTACGAAAACTCGGACTCTATTTCGCGTACTTTTCCGAGACGAACGCAATGGCATAGCCCGTTTCCCCTGATTCAGAATATTAAATTTAATTCTGCTCTGATTTATGTTATAACAAGTTATTTAACATACGAGGTGTTACAGTAATGATGGCACGATATCAATGGATCATACAGATGAAGAGTTTTGGATGGGTCGTCTTCATAATCTCCCCTGTCTCCCACGTAACATCGTCGCCATCCCCACTCCATCATACCTTAAAAAAATTAAATGTCTTTTTCCTAAGCTGTTTCGTGTCATTCGCCATCACACGAAGTGCTTACGAGATTCATAACTACGAACTCAATTATAAGGTTGACGTACTACTCCGGAGTTACTACCATATACGGACCATGCGAATATTTCGTAAAAATGATTTACTACACACATGATTTCTTCTTGAGTAACTCTAATCTATATAAGAGCTTTCCGATTCGCTTGACTATCAGAAATGGTCTGATGAACCTAGGAGCCAACTTTCCTTTACTTCTGCATCGGACCACATGCTTCAATGGAGAAATCCTTATGAAAACCATATTGCCAATGTCAGATTTCAAATCCATTCAATGTCTAACGGCATAACTTTTCTGATGATCTTGGGCTGCCTTCATTCATTGCCAAACAATCTCGATATAATCCGAGGTTTCTCTAATAATCTCAGGCCCAAGTATCAACTTATCTCCAGTTTCTAACCAACAAGCTGGAGAATTGCATGACCTCCCATACAACGCCTCGTATGTTGCCATCCCAATAATCGACTAGTAGCTATTATTATATGCAAACTCAACAAGATGTGGATGGTCCTCCCATGATCCCGCAAAATCCATCTTTGGGACACTATGGAAATGAACTATCCATTTCACATAAAGTTCAGCCAATTTCCATGTCGTCCTAGTCGACTTAATAGAAACGAATCTCGTACTTTTGGTCAAACGATCCACGATGACCTAAATCCCTTCGTTTCCAGATTCTGGATAAACTTGACAAGCTTTGCATCTAGCTTCTGGCTCTTGTCAATCCTCTTGATAAGAGTAGGTCTTATTGATAAGCTGACCAACATTTCAGGTTCCAACTCACACCTTGGCCCGAAATTGAAGCTTGCCAAATACTCGTTTTTCTTTCATTCCGAAAGCATCGCTCCCAAATTTGCATGTCTTCGACAGAACGCATCTACCACTGCGTTGCCTTTACCAGGAGTATAGGCTATATCAAAATCATATGACGCCAAAAACTCAAACTAACTTTGATGCCAAAGATTTAAATCTTTTTGGGAGAAAAGATACTTCAACGACTTGTGATCTGTAAACAACTCGAATCGAACTCCCAATAGATAATGTCTCCACATCTTCAGAGAAAACATAATCGCCGCAAACTCCAAATCATGAGTTAGGTAATTCTTCTCATACGGTTTTAGCTGTCGACTCGCACAAGCCACAACCTTGTCCTTCTACATAAGCACTGCTCTAAGTCCAGTACCACATGCATCGGTATATACCACCATCTCTTTATTCCCATTTGGAATGGTCAACACAGGAGCACTCGTTAGTCTCTCCTTTAGGATTTCAAAAGCTTGCTCATGCTTTGCATCCCATATGAACACGAGATTCTTCTTTGTCAAACTGTTAATGGTGCAGCTACATTGGAGAAATCCTTGATAAACCGTCGGCAAAAACCAGCCAACCCAAGGAAACTTCGAACGTCCGTCGCATTCTTAGGTCGATCCCAATCCTGGATTGCTGCCACTTTAGCGAGCTCAACCGCTATCTCATTTCCAAAAATTACATGGCCTAAGAACCTCACTTCGCTCTTCCAGAAGTGACACTTGGAAAATTTAGATCTCAACCAATGCTTTCTCAAGATTTCCAAAACAGCTCTCAAGTGCATCTTGTGCTCTTCCTCACTCCGAGAGTAAACCAGAATGTTATCCAGAAACACAAGCACGAACTTGTTCAACTGATCTCTGAAAACCCTATTCATAAGATCCACAAAATATGTTGGTGCGTTAGTCAACCCGAATGGCATCACTAACCATTCGAAGAACCCGGATGGTGTCCTAAAAGCATTCTTTAGCACACTATCCTTTGCCACCCTCAACTTGTGAAATTCCGTTTCCAAATCCATCTGAGAAAACACTTTGGCCTCGTGAAGTTGATCGAACAAGTCATCAATCCTTGGTAACAGATACTTATTCTTTTTAGTCACCTTGTTCAGCTCACGATAGTCCATACACAATCTTAACAAGCCATCTGCCTTAGTTGCAAACATGACTGATGCACCCCATTCGGAAACACTTATCCAAATGAATCCTTTTCTCAAGAGGTCTCGAACTTGCACCCCCAACTCTCGCTGTTCCTTAGGCACCATCCGCCTAAGAGGAAAAATGATTAGTCTAGCAACCTCAACCAAATCGATCCTAAACTAGATCTCACGATGCGGCAGCAACCCTTTGACCTCGTCAAAGACATCTACATACTTATTAGCGATCAGCACTGATGATAGGTCTTCTTGTGGAATCCCAAGCGAATATAGATAATCACGAAGACCCTGTCTTCGCGGTTACATCTAATCAACACATTTCTCCCTTCCACATCCCCGACCCTCACCTTTATCTTCTCGCAATTCACCCTTGCCGCATACCTCTTGAGCCAGTTCATGCCCAAGATGATCCCAAACCCAGCGAAGGTTACAACTAAGCAACCACTCATAAATGAGCATCCATGATTAGCCAATACTAGATCCACAAAGTTTACATAGAGAAAATAAACCCATACTAGATTAGTTACAACTAAAGGTCTGCTACAACTTCAAGTTCCAAACCTATTCGGCATACAATCTTATTATAAGTAAAAGAAGACAAAACTCAAACAAGCTTCACTGATAGAGAGCACATCTAAACCAACCACAACTTCGCTTAATCCTCATCAGGAATGCAATAGGAAACTGGGATAGCTTCCATAACACATGCTTCCTCCGGTTGCTTATTCTTTGGAAGGTCCTGACAGTCATTCTTCTTATGTCCATGCTTTCCGTATTCAAAGCACTTTCTTTCGGTTTTCGGCTTCTTACAATCCTTAGCATAATGACCCTCCTATTGACAATTAAAGCAAGTGACATTCTTCTTAAATTTGTTCTTCTTGCTTTTCTTCTTATTAACACTAGGGCCAATAAAGATTTCTTCATCTATAGGAGAATGTTACCTCTGTCTCTTAGAAGAATCCCTTTTTGGTACTTGCATGGGAACACCACGCTCCACTGCCGCTTCTGGAATGGGTATCCTTAACATAGCCGCTGCCATCATGGCTGCCCCAAACATAACCAGGTATTCCAGTGCAACTGATAAAGCTTCCAATTTTCTTCCATCTCCTACTCTTCCAGTCCTAGACTCACTCCTAGAGGTTTGACAACTCATTCTAAATAAAAAATAGAATAATTAGTCCACTTACATGATAAAGCACTAAAGAAGTACAAACGCTACTACTATATATGCATATCCAACTGAAATCTACAAATATATCTCTCATACGTAATTACGTCCTAGACCTTTGGATAAAATCGTTAACCATTGCTCTGATACCAAATGTGACGACCGCCTACAGCCCCCGCCTTAAACAAGAAGAATAATATGCTAAAAAGGTATGCTAGGCAGCTGTAGACGATCATCGAAGTAGGTAAACACATCAGAACCTGTCGTAGAACTCACAGCGCAAGGATAAAATATAATAGAACATACACAACAGGTAATAGAAGTGAAGCATCATATAGCAAACTTTCTTAATATCCTGAAAGATTATTCCAACATCACAGGAAATATCAAGTATGTACATAAGGCCTCACTACAACACTCATAGAGCAACTCAAACAGCGGAAATAGAAATACTAGATAGTAATAAACCGGTACGCAAGCCTCCTGCTCGTCATCGCTTAGCTTCCTCGCCCCGCTCTGATCCATTACCTGAAACCTGCTACTCAGTCTGCTTATCCACATCGGACGAACAGCCCAAGGTAATAAGAGGAGACATAAAACCTTGAGTCAGACAACAGTCTTAGTGAGTAATAAAAAAGCTAACAAACTTCATCAATAAAGTGTATGAGAATGGTAGATTTACCAACCACTGCCGAGCACCATAGAAGAACTCAACTTATATGTTCCCCCACATCAAACAGTGATAGCCTTTACAATCCATAACATCCAAGGTAACAAAAATTCTTCCATGGAAATCAGAACAACCATCGTTAACGCTCATAGCATTCAGATTACTTAGGTCTCACATAGGCATTCCTAATTGAGTTTAACATCCTTCAAGCATTAACCCCAGAGGCCTAAACCAATGTTAGTCAAGCACTCAAGGAACATCTCCCTCGACTTTGGATAATCCACGTGAGATGGTACAAACAGAACAACCAATCATCCATGACTGACTCTGGATATCACCGCCAATCCTGCTTTGAAACTATCGTTAGTCGTATGACGACCCATCATGACTGCCATATGTCAAGGGAAAATGGTAACCCTAGTTCTAGCACAACTCCATACGCCATCATGACCCGTATGTTTGTCTTCTCAAACCTCAACAACCAGGCCCTTCACGACTACCCAAGGTACGCGGCCCTTCATGACTGCCCAAAGTACCCTTGCTTTTAGTCTGCTAGAGCTTACGATAACGATAATCTCTCGGCCTTCGCATCTCTAGTCGACATCTCTGGCGACTAATCATAAATTCAAGTCCAACTCGAGAAACCATTATCCACAACCCAACACCTTTGAGTTGTCTTCCTATTCGTTGCTTTTAACCGATCAACAAACACATTACATTACTTCGAATATTCCCTTCGGGACCCTCGTCGAAGCCTTCATCATCGTCGAACCAAACAACATCAATATAACATTCAAAAAAATCCATAGCAATCATGCACACAAGCTAAGGAAACCAACCACAACAATTAAGCCATCCACCATAACGTTTAGAAGCGCTGCTGAAATGTTATCATATCCCTGAGTTCAATTCTACATTAATCCATCACCGATCCATCACTGATTTGTCACTGACCTAAGCCGATCCATTCTGTCACAAATCCATCACATATCTAAGTTGATCCATTCATGCGCGATCCATCCATGGGCGATCTACCCATGCGCGAGCCATCACAGATCAGTCACAAATCCATCATTGACCGACCCATCACAAATCTGTCATTGACCGATCTCTTCATGATCAACCGACCCATCACAAATCTATCACTGACCGACCCGTCACAAATGCATCACAGATCCATCACTGACCGACCTCTTGATGATCGACCGACCCCTTGCAAATCCGTTACAGACCAAACTCTTCATGATCGACCGACACCTTGCAAATCCGTCATTGATTGACCCATCACAAATCCGTCACAGATCCGTTACTGACTGATCCACATTTCATCATTGATCCATTGCTGATCTGGACCATGAGCGAGTCATCTATGCACGATCCATCCATGCACGATCCATCACAGATCTGTCACAAATCCATAACCGATCCATTCCATCACTGATCTATCAAAAATCCATGATCGATCCTGCAATTATGACTTGTTTCCCAAGAAACCCACTATGGTGCACATCGACCTACCCTAGCGCGACACAAAACCTGCACCACTCCAATGCGACTTCAATTTCGACCAAAACTCCGCCAATCGATACAATCGACGAAACTAACTCAGCCAATTCACCAAATACAACCACAAACTTGTTATGAAACCAATAACATCACCAATTTGGCAATTTCATCAATAATTATGTGAAACTCACCAAAATCACCATAACTGCCAATATGAACAAAACTATGGATCTAACTTGCATAATCATATGGAATAGCATAGAAATAACATAGAATCATAGATTTGAACTTAGTAAATGAGATCGTAGGGTGATTCGTATGAAAATGAACTTGTCATGGTATAGATCTATGGTAAAACACTTGAAATGGATGCAAAACATGATCAAACGCTCATATGGTTTATTGAATCCATGTAAGAGATGTAAATCACTCACTGATTCTCCAAATCAAGCTAAAATTGATGAAATAAGAATCCGGACAGCATGCACCTCACACCAAACACTTTGATCCGATGAATCCTTGCCTCAATTGATATGGATCCAACCAACAATGGTGTGATTCTACGATTTCTCTCCTTGGATTATGATTTCTAATGGTGGAAAGGTGTTAGAGGAAGAACAAGCTCAAGGCCACCTAATGAGAGAATGGGAGTAGTAACCTATTCTCCATACCCATCACCCCCTATTTATAGTTTCCACCAACCCACTAATGGGCCTCCCCAATTCAGCCCATTAGGCTCCGAAAACATAATAAGCCATTTGAAAATCTTAAGACAACGATTCCTTCCAAACCGCTGATCCAAATTCTTAATGCAACCACTCCACGGAAAGGAAATCATCAATTCCTTTCCAATGGCACATGTCTCACCCTCTGATTCGACCTGAGTCAAAAATTATGCCATATACAAGACTGACAGGGGTAAAATGGTCATAAACAAAATCGGTAAAAATTATGGACATGTCTCACATCCCCATAAGCAACATATCAAAAGATTAAAATGATCCAACCCTCAGGGAATAAAATAAAAATATTTTACAATCTTTCGATACATAAAATGCGGGCCTTTACACCAGGGCCTATTCGAGATTGATTAGGTCTAACACCTTACTGCCCCCAGTCCACTAGTGGGGTAAGGATCCTTTTTCATCGACACTTGTTCTAAGCGCCTTTATACTCTCCTGTCATGTGCCCAGGTTAGAGTGTGGTCAAGCGGTCTTTAATCGTAATGCACCATCACGCCTTAAGGACATCGTCTTCTCATCCTTTATACTCTCTTTCGAATCGTGAGAGTTAGAGTTTGAGACATCGTCTTCCTGTCCTTTATACTCTCTCTTGGATTGTGAGAATTAGAGTTTGGAACGTCGTCTTCCTTTCCTTTGTAATTTCTCTCGAATCCTGAGGGTTAGAGTTTGCGGCGTCGCCTTCCCGTACTTTGTATTTATCACGCAAATGGTCATTTCGTTCGCTCCGGCTTTCCTTCTACACCCTATTCTTTAGGGGGGAGTCTCACCGGTTCGTGTGTCGATGTCGCTCTCAGTTCTAATTCAAGTTACACATTCTAAGCCCAGAACAAAACAGTCATAGGACATAAAGAAACGAATGCAATAAAGGTAAATGATACGCAATATTTTATAGTGGTTCTGCCAAATCATTACCTACATCAACTTTATTATCTTTTGTTTATATTAACTAGACTGTTCTAGGCAAGTTGTGCCTTTGTACATAGTTTACAAAAAAAAAGAAACAATACAATCTTAAGTCAAATAGTGTCGCCAGTGCTGGGCATTCCACGCTCTGGGGATTTCATCACCATCTACGGTTGTTAGCTTGAAAGCTCCTCGGCCAAGTTTCCATTGAATGGTGTACGGTGCTTCCCACTTCGTACCCAGGTGGACGGGTGTCGGGAAGACATGTTTCAAGACTATATCTCCAGGTTCAAAGGTTCTAGGGCGAACCATCCTGTTGTAATATCGAGCAACTTGGTGTTGGTGCCTTTAGGCGCGCAAGTCTACTTCATCTCTCTGTTCCTCAATCTCGTCCAAGGACTCGAGGAGAAGTGCTTTGTTCATTATCGGATCATAGTACGTTGCCATGTGAGAGTGAACTTCCAATTCCACTAGGATGACAGCTTCTGATTCGAATGAAAGCGAGAAGGGAGTATGACCAGTCATTGATTTGTAGGTCGTCCTATAGACCCACAATGCTAGGGGCAATTCATCAACCCACATGGCTTTAGCCATTTCAGTCGCTTCTTAAGAATGGACTTAAGGATTTTATTTACTATTTCAACTTGTCAATTCAACCTGCGATATATCTCCTCTTGATCTTGTATTTTTGGCAGAAATATTTAAACTCACTGCTATCGAATTGGGTTCCATTATCGGTTGAAATGGTTTTGGGAATCCCAAATCGACAAATTATGTTCCAGACCACAAAATTAATCACCCACTTTGTCGTGACCGTAGTTTATGGATCGGCTTCCGCCCATTTTCTGAAGTAATCTATGGCAATGATTGCATATATTGCTCCACCTTTAGCGATTGGCAAACTTCCAATGATGTCAATTCCCCACACCACGGATGTCGCTGGACTCACTATTGACTTAAGTTGACTAGGGGTGCTCTAGGAATCTTTGCGAATTTCTGGCATTGATCGCAACGTCGCCAATAGTCAGCTGCATCCCGATTTATAGTTGGCCAGAAGTAGCCATATCGCAACATTTTCTTTGCTGGTGTTTAACCACCGTATGATCTCCACGTTCACCCTCGTGCCCTTCTCTCAGTATACATTTGATGTCTTCACATGCTACACATCGGAGTAGAGGCATCGAAAATCCTTTTCGATAAAGAACTTCATCTTGTAGGACATATCTTGCAGCTTTACAAAGTGCGGCCCGTCTCTCATTCTTTCTTGTCAAGAGTGTTCCGTTTTGCATGAAGTTCTTTATTGGCATCATCCATGAATCTCTTTCTAGTTCGGTTACCAACACTGAAGTGACTTCCATCTGGTCGATGCTTGGGGACCCTAGTACTTCGATCGGGACAATCTCCGTTTCCTCTAGATTGTCAGAACTTGCAACTTAGCTAGCCTATCCGCTTTCTGATTTTCTGTCCATGGAATGGTGGGTATGGTATAATGCTCGAAGTTGTCAAACAACTCATCTACCCTTTCTAGGTTAGTGACAAGTCGAGATCCCTTAGTCTGAAATTCTTTCTGAACCTGGCAAATGATGATTTTTGAATCATAGAAAATTCTTATTGTCGTTGCCCCCAATTCCTTTACGAGTTTCAACCCGGCAATCAGCGCCTCGTATTCGAAATCATTGTTAGTTGCAGAAAATTCTAACAGCAAATCATAGTAAATTGATCGTCCTTCAGGAGTTATCAAAACAACCTCAGCGCCTCTCCATTTGTGTATAGTTTCCAGGGGCTAAGTTCTAACTTCTGTTCCGAGGGGCTAGCTTTTTCATCTAACACATCCTCCTTGGGGTTCGTGAACTCAGCGATGAAGTCAGCTAATGCGTGCCTTCTTATTGATCTTTTGGGTTGGAAGTTTAGGTCAAACTGGCTTAGTTCAATATTCCATTTCGGCTATCGTCCAGACGCTTCAGGTCATTGTAGAACCTATCAGAGTGGTTGATCGGTATATACAACAATTGGATGAGCTTGAAAATAATGTTGGAGTTTTCTGGAAGCAATCAGTAGGCTATAAGCAAGTTTTTCTATCTTCAGATAGTCACGCTCTACTGCCGCCAACTTCTTCCTCACATAATACATTAGTCTTCGAACTTTTTCCTCCTTGCGAACCAAAGTTGAACTAATGACATGAGATGACACTGCTAGATGTACAAATAAATCTTTATGGTCCACTAGTTTAGACAGTATCGGGGATATTTCTTGGAGGTTCAGCAGGTTCTGAAAATCTTCAACGCAATCTGGGGTCGACTAAAAATTGTGCTTCCTAGGCTTTATCAAATCGATGAAAAGAACACATTTTTCTATGGCCTTAAAAATAAACCTACTTAGCGCTGCAACCTTTCTTGCCAAACGTTGAACATCTTTGCTCTTCCGTGGCATTTAAATATTCCTGATTACCTCAATCTGATCAGCATTAATCTCGATTCTGCGGGAACTGACTATAAAGCCAAGAAATTTTCCTGACGCAAATCCGAATGAGCATTTCAGAGGATTCAGCTTCATCCCATGTCGTCGAAGGATACTGAACATTTCTGCTAAGTCTGTTATGTTGTCGGATGATCACTTTGACTTTATGAGCATATTGTCCATGTAAACTTCCATCAATTTCCCAATCTGGTTGTAAAACTTCCAATTCACTAAGCGTTGATGAGTGGCTCCGGCATTCTTTAGCCCGAAAGGCTTCACCACATAGCAGTACAACCCTAAGTCCATGATAAAACTGGTACGCTTTTGGTCTGGCACGTGCATAGGAGTCTAGTTGTACCCCGAATATGCATCCATGAAAGAGAGAAGTTCGTGTCCCGCCATTGAGTCCACTAATTGGTTAATTCTAGGGAGTGGAAAGATGTCCTTCGGGAAGGCTTTGTTTAAATAAGAAAAGTCAATACATCTTCGCCACTTTCCGTTGGACTTCTTTACTTGGACGAGGTTTGATATCCAGTCCAGATATGTTGAATCTCTGATGAACCCATTCTCTCTTAACTTCTCTACTTCTTTCAAGGCAGCCAACCACTCTGGGCCCAGCATGCGGCTTTTTTGTTTCACAGGAGGATGCTTTGGGTTTATACTTAGTGAATGGCTCATAACTGAAGAAGAGATTCCACACATATCAGCGTGGGTCCAGGCAAACACATCCAAGTTTGCTTTCAAAAAGTCTGTTAATTATTTCATCTTGAAAGAATCCAAGTGAGATTAGATCTTCAAAACTTTTGTCGGGTTGTCATTATCAATCGGAATGTAAATGGTCGACTCATTAGGCGTTGCCTTCCTGCTTCCTAGTTCTTCATCCTCTCTAGGATCGATATCCTCGGACAGGTCATCAGGCAACTCCCTCGGCGGTGTTTTCTGTATTTGCTATGCTTAGCCCTCCTCGGTAGGAGGGGAAACATTTTTAGTATCCATATTTTTCCATTGCGTAGCATCTTTAATTCTGCAATATAACAAGCTCTCCCGGTAACCTGGTTTCCGCGAACCATTCCCACCCCGGCTTCAATTGGAAATTTCATCAATAGGCACCAGGGTGCAATATAGGCCCTGAATTCTGCAAGGACCGGTCGGCCTATGAAAGCATTGTAAAGAGAGTCAATGTCCATAATCACGAATAGGAGGATCCTTATTCTTCGGCGATCCCCCTCTCCTATCTCTACAGACAACTCCACAATAACAATTGGAGCCATTGATGATCCATTAAAGCCACGTATCCAGACTCCACATGGCTTTAAATCCTTCATTTCTTGCTTCATCTGATCAAATGCTTTTTAAAAAAAGATTTTAATGGAACTCCAGCTATTCACAAGGATGTTTTTAACTAAAGCAGGTCCGATAATGGTAGTTATCACCAATGGATCAGTGCTGGGCACTTCGACTCCAACACTCTCTTTATCTCAGAAGATAACATCACCTACAGCTGTCTTTTGTTGTTTGGCTGTGTTAACATTTTGTTCCATCGCTATGCTACCAGACCCGGCTGGATATGGTCCCCCCATTATAGTATTAATGAATATACCTTTCCCCTTTTGATGAATAGTAGGTTTGGAAGCGGGCCGATTTTGGTTTGGTGCCTGTCCTCCTTGCCTCCAGTCCTTTTGGGGGGATTTTGTATTCATCCAGCATTCCCGCACGGAGCAGTTTTTCAATGACATCTGTCAGATGGCAACATTCATTCGAAGAGTGGCCGTAAATTTCATGAAATAGGCAGAATTTCCCAGTTTCTTGCACCTTCTCGGTAGGCATATATTTCTTCTCATCGTAGACGAATATTTGCCTTTTCATAGAACTGCTCCCTAATCAACATTGGCTTTCCAGCTATGTATCCCCTGAACTCAGCGTCCTTTTCAACTCCATTTATTAGTGCCATTAGGATGGTCTACTCATGTGGATCACTCACCTCTGTGACTTCCAAATTGAATAATCCCAAGTATGATTTTAGAGCCTCCCCATGAGCTTAGTTGATTGCAGACAACACAATGACACTTTTAGATTTCGGGCATGGAGTCGAAATTGAGTCATAAAACTTTCACTTAAATCTTTAAAACTAGAAATTGTCCAAGGAGGGAGTCAAGTAAACCACATCAATGTGACGTCTTCAAGGTATATCGGGAAAGCCTTACATTTTACGGCATCAGGAGCTACCGTGGCATTCATGTACCATATGTTGTCTTGGATCAGTTCTCCCTCCATATTGATACATAGGGACAGGTTGAAACTTTTGGAGAATTGGAAATCAAGAATATCATCAGCGAAAGGGGTGTGTCTACGATCAATACCCCAATCCTCATTGGTGTAGTGTCGATTATCAGCCATAATCTGCGCACATCGCCTCTACTTCGGCATTAGTTAAAATTGGTTCATGGTCTGCACTTCTGTTTCTCCTAATATACCCAGCTCCCACATCAGGCTGCACTCTCTGGCTTCTCGAGGGTGCGGGACTTCCCTGCCTCCCATGTTCTCGGTCACTCACAGGACTAGTAGGCTGACGGAGCCGTCGATGAGTAAGATTAGTAATATGGGGTCACTGGGAGGACACAAGATCCTTGCATCGGCATTAAAATTTGTTCTCTTAAGCTAGGGTCATTAGATTCCAAGACACGAGTTGCGTCCTCGCAAGATCCCAATGATCCAAATGTCATTTGCTCGAGGTTCTCGGGCCTCTCATTTGGTTTCCTTTGACATGGACACTTTTTCTCCAAAAGGATGAGTAATCTGCATTATAGTGATGGGTTGGGGAAGGTGTTCTTTGCCTGCGAAGCTTATCTATCTGCCGACTCATTTCTTTCATGTTTTCTCGCATAACAGCACTTTCACATTTTTGAATCTCTAAGGCATCATTAGTTCTATCCAACATATCGAGCGGGCATGAAAATTCCATGTGTGAGATGGGTGTAGAGGTAGTGGGCTGATCATTATTTGTTGCGGCTAACATTGAAGTACTTGCAGTGGCTCGAGTAAAGTACGGACCACAACGGTAGCCGGTTCAGATTGAACTACGGTAGTGTCATCGGGTTGAGTCGAAGGAGTAACATTTGTTTCATTCAGGTTGTCAAGTCGGAGCGGTTCATCTACTCCGAACAGGATCGGTTGTCTCCCTTAGGTCGATTCGGATTCGAACCGGATTTCTGTGACCTGGTGACAACAAGTGCTTGCTGATCCTCACTTGCCTCATTTTCACTAGTACAAAATATGCCTATTGTATTTCCTCATTTGCATCAGTTGTCCTTACAGTTGATGCAAATAATATTATCTGCATCAGTCTTTGAGAAATCGATGCAAATAGGCTGAAGCATATAACATTATTTGCATTGGTTATCTTTACAATCGATGAAAATAACATTATTTGCATTAATTTCTAGAAATCGATGCAAATGCCGTTATTTGCATCGGCTCTTGGGAACCAATGCAAATGTACCGAAGCAAATAATATATCTGCATCGTTTTTAAGAACCGATGCAAATGCGTCGAAGAAAATAATATTATTTGCAACGGTTTCTTAGGAACTGAAGCAAATGTAAATTATTTTAATTAGAGCAAATGGACATATTGATAAATATAAACAATAGCTTACATATGTCATTGTTTATGATTTATTAAAATTAATGATTACTAATAAATAACGTTTAGTTAATAGTTATTATAACGAGTCATAAATTATTTTTATATTTTAATATTACGGTTAATTATTAATAAATTGTAATTTGTAGTTTGAACATCTTAGTTACATTTAATAATTAATTAAAATTAACAATTAATATTAGATAATTAATAATCAAACTTTAGTGATTAATTTTTAACATTTAGATAGTAAGTAATAGTTAATTATTATTTTATAATAATTACTAATTAATAATGATTGTTGAAAATAATTATTAATAAATAACAAAAAGTAATAAGTAACAATCAATAAACTAGAAGTAAACTAGTAATTTTTTTTTAATAAACTAGAAATAAATAATAGTTAATAAAGTTGAAGCAAATTAGTTGATCATAGCTAATAAACTACAAATTAGTATATAATAGCTAATAAACTTGAAATAAATAATAGTTACAAAAATATTTAATATTTAATTTTCGATACATAAATCTACTAAATAATAATTTGACAATTAAAAATAATTATTCAACAACACCACTAAATAATGAATAATTAATAATCCATTATTAGTTTTTAGTCAATACTATTATGTAATTAGGTAGCATTTAAACAAGTAATTATTAATATAATTACATTTTAAATAAATTAATAATTAATAACAAGTAATTAATATTTAATTTAATATTTAAAAAAGTAATATGTAGCAAGAAGAAGTAAGACTTAATGATAAATATTTAATATGCAACATAAATGTTTGTAAAATATTTTATATTTAATAACTAATAGCTAGTGTTTAGTATTGAAAAATTAATTTTCAATAGTCATTAATTAACTAAACAATTTATTTAAATAATTACTTATCAATTTAGTCTAATGATTAATAGTAAAATTTAGTGCTTATGAAATGATAATTAATATTTAATAATTTATTTTAAATAACCAATAGTTAATAATTAATAATTAAAAGAATTATATTCATTTATTAGTATTCAATATTTAATAATTATAATTGATTATTTAATTTATTTATCATCTATTTTAGAAAATTTAAATTTTTTGATATTTGTTAAAGTAAATTTACAAAAGGATGCATGTATATTTCTCCACCGAATAAAGTGATGCCCAAATAGTCCGGCCTATTCCAAGGCGGAATACAAATTGGGTGTAAAGCCAATATCGCCTCCCTTATCTAACGATTTCTATCCTACGTTTGACCTAACTTCACTTCTTTCTTCCTTTAGCCGGCACTTCCATGGCGGCGAATGCACATCATCTCTCAACCACTATTCTACCTTGTTTTTGCTTTATAAAATAGCTTCCTGCTACTATGCGAAATGCAGATCTGGCATTACCCCTCACTTCTCCAAACTCGATTTCCGCCATCCCGTTCATCTGCCTATATATCAATAACCTTGAAGGTTATGATAGTCACTTGGCAATCAAGATGGAGATCGACAATGATTTGATATTTACCAAGATGCCTATCTTCCAATTCGGACAATCAAGATGGTCATCTCCCAATTCAGACAATCGCTGCTTCAGTTCTTCCCTGCTATGATGTACTTAGGTATGTCGATCTAATGGTGTTTCGCTATTTTTGATGCATGCAAACTATAATTTATTGGCTATTTATGGTTGCGGCTCTTTCTTATTGAGAATTCTTCAAATAATATTAATACAATTTTCTCCCTTTCGATATTTATTCCATTGCTCTACTTAGATTTTTTCCAATGATGAATGCGTGTTTTTGTAGGTATCAATTCCTATATATTTTCTCTGATTTTAGATTTTTATACTCGGCTGTGGATCTTATATTGTTTCAAGATTGTTAGATCTTTTGTCAATGCACAATTGTATCACAAGTAGACAGTAACAACAATCTATGTTACTCATTTATGCCACAATTATCACGTCAAATGGTGTTTACTGAAATGACAAAAAGCATGACCAATTGTGCACTAGATTGAAGCAGCATAGAAAATATTCTATTTCAGTAATGTCCGAGTCTAGAAATATTCTGTTTCGTTGAAACAATGTTGTTGTCGTATGCACTAATCGATAGAACCGAAATTCATTTCCAAGGATAAACGGATCAGCCCCGTAGTGCAATGCCAGCAAACAGAGCTCTGACGAACCAAAGTAAGTTATATAAACTAGATTAGAAAATTACTTTAGAGAAGATGCAGTAATACAAGAAGATAAAAAGTGAAGTTTGTCTCGTTTTGGGCTGTGTATTTATAGGTTGGAGGAGGTAACTATCTAGGCATTAATAACCGTTGGGATTGGAAAGGTAGCGACCCTTTAACCACACGGTGTATTAATGTATCAAAATTCAAATGGTTGCACCTATTCAACTTAATGGACATGCCGATCAAATTCCGAGATTCTTTTTTCGTTTCAGCGCACTACCCCATGTAGTAACTGTCGGCTCATTCAATGAAGAGATCGCGAGCCCCAAGGCCAAATCTTTGACACTTCAATATAGTATTGTGTCAAGTCCTATCCCACATTTGTCTGCATGCCCTCTTCTTTTTATTTTATATAAGCCTATTGGCTTGTGATATATAAGAGGGGTGTGTATTTATATCTTGATGATGTGGGACTTTGGTTTGCTATATATTCTCCTTCCCAAATTCCTCTTTCTCTTGCTCATTCATATCCAACATTTCTCACATACAGTGAAAAACATATCAAAATATGAGAATGATCCGACCCATGTAGAATTAAATAGAGATATTTTACGATCCTCCGATATGTAAAATGCGGGTCGTTACATAAACAATGCAAATCTATCAGTGTAATAACTAGTAATTTCTAAGAGAATCAGACTAAGGCAACATATTTATGTTCATCACCTCAGCCATTGCTCTTGCGCAACATAAAAGGATTCATTTTGAGGCATTGTATTTACTGAATAACAAAAATATTTGAGTTTAGAACTTAAAAATAAGCTTTTTTTGGGAAGATTTTTAATTGTGTGACTATGAATCATCAGTTGTGTATGAGCTTTCTGAAAATTTGGTGAAGTCAAGCTGCTAATAAAGTTTGATTGTTATAGGTAGCTTTAGGTTTATCGGTAGATGAAACATATAGTTTTATTTGATTTATTACTTGGATGTGTTTAGTTTTACAAAATAATTTTTATCAAACTAATCTAATTACTAGTTTAGAAGCTTGTGTGTTGTTTAAGTTTAGTAATGCTCCTTATGCTTCTTTATGCAACTTGAAAAAGGACAACCATGCAATTGTTGTACTTCCTCAAAGGTTGATAAACCAAATTAGACCACTGTGTAACCTGCTAACCTTTTTTTACTTGTGTTTGTTCTATCACTGTTTGTTATTTGTTTCAAATGAGGGTTATCGTCTTAGTAATTCATCCTTTTAGTTTGGGATTTATTTCAAAATGATATTCATTATCATTATAGTTATTGAATTGCTTTTTAATGTTCGAAAATGTGTTTTCAATTAGATGATGACAACAAGAAACTAATCTTAGGACACTTCCTATATAATCTGTTTGGTTGTGAGTGAGAGAAAAATTATGTTACATAGTACTGCAAGGTTGCATTGGATTTTAAGGTTGGATCATGCATTGTGCTCTATATTTTACAGAGTACTGCAATTTTGTTTTCCCTTTTTATATTTAGTTAACTTGATTACGGTTAACTATGCATGTACTCATTAGAATAATCATGTTTGGCTTTCCATGTTGTTGTTCTACAGGTCAAAAGTCGAAACAAAATTTACATATAGTAAACTTAAAATAACAAATTTCAAATGTATGTTCTCAATTGGAAATTATGTTTATGCACATCATTTTACTAATCATTTCAATTTTTTTTTTTCAAAAGTAAAGATGCATCAATTTTAAAGTTAATTCCCTAGTTTATTTAACTTGCAAATGGCATTATTGGAAATTTTAAATTTGAAACAATTAGAGAAAATGCACCTGGATAGCATTTGTGTATAGTTCATGAATTTAAAGAATAACATTTGGTATTTATTGAGAATACTAAATTTTAAACGTTAACCATCTCAAGGGTCAAGATTTACCGTTGGGAGGCATATCTGGAATAGCATTTAGGTCTTTTGTTGGGGACATTTGGATGACCTGTCGACAGATTTAGCAAATAGTCTAATATGTACATTAAGAATGTAGTAGTTAATTTATATTTAACGTTTTCAATTCTTTTATTTAAGAGTTCATATTAAATGAAGTTAATTTCTGAATTTTTTTGGGTATTATTTCCTAAAATGCTTAGCATGTACAGCTAGATTTATGGGAATGTTTTATGAATGTGGTTGCTAGTGAACTAACACGGTGTTTGTTTAGTATGATGGAAAAATTGCAAGGATTGACTTGATTAAGAAATTTTTGATTGATATGCAGGTAGGATGGGGTGAGGAGCAAGTATGATTGCACTGGAGAGGTTGTTGCTGGAGAAGGCACTCATGGATCATGCACTTGATTGATTGGTGTTTGTAAGTATTTTTCTATTTGTTACAGTGCAAACATCTGTATTTTTTGTATTTTTACAGTAGGAGCATAGATGATTTACTCATTGACTTATTACTCAATTTCTTATGTGTATTACAGTAGAAGCATAGTTATATTTGGTTATGATATAACTATGCAATGAAATGAAATAATTGTATTCCAGTAGGAGCATGGTAGTAGCATAGATATTTTATTCCCTTTCCCCCCAAGTGATACTAAAGTGCCTTGCACTTTTTTATCTAAAGTTCAATGTACTTTGCACCTTACAAGAAATGAGAAGAAGTCCATCACGAATTTCACTCTAGGTCTGAATTCCTATTTCTCTATATTTTGCGGTCTTGATATTGCTGTTAAGTGTTACAGATAGTATAGAACAAAAGTTAATTTAACAAAAAACTTGTAGAAAGCATGTAAAAGAATCAATAGATTAGGAAATCTAATGACACAATACAAAAGTTTCATATGACTGTCAAATTTATATCACATCTAACCCTGATCAGTAGAAAAGTCATGAATGTTGTAGAGAAATGTTGACTCAAGACCGCTCAAATCTAAAAACCCCAAATCAGTGGAAGACAAGAACGTGATAAGTGTGTAAAAACTACAAATTAATATCTCAAAAACAATCTCAACCCAATCCAAGAGCCATCACAACTATCACACAAGAGAAATAAAGGAGCAATAATGAAAAGTAAATCACACAAGGATTTATAGTGGTTCCACTAACAATTCGTTAGGTACGTCCAATTGAGAGAGATAGCCTTTTATTAATACCAAAGAAGAGTACAAGAGATTCATTACAATGGTCACTCAGTTCACTCAATAATTTTATTTGTGGAGATGAGATTGAAGAAAATAGATTTAGGTTAAAGATCCTAAAACTTGATTGGGAGATAAATGGATGCCTTTCACTCTTTCATCTAGGCTCCTGTTATAAGACCAATGCTTCGTACCCAAGTTTAATATATATGGAAAAAGATCTTACCAATTATGCTACCTAATGAGGGAAAAAAATAACTATCCAAATCCCATTAATTAGGGAAAAAGATATCTACCCAAATCCCATTAATTTGGAATGCAATATCTACCCAAATCCCATTAATTAAGGAAAGAAATAGCTTCTTTTTTCCACCGTAAGAAAATTTTCCTTCCATTTAATGTGATTTAGCATCACCAAATTTAACACTCCATCTAGATGCAAAATCACCTATCTCCAACTCCATGGACTAATGGTATCCATACCATCACTTGTAACTGATAACTCCAACTATTACCATATCTATATTCACCAAGCTTGAATGCTTTCCCAGTGAGTTCTGGCAAAGCCTCCCCCCATTGCACTCCATCAACGAGTTCAGGCAATGCCCACCCGCTAATATAGTGTTGAAAACACCCCACTCCAAAACCAATCTCACAAAAGACAAAGTTACAAAGAAGATAGAACTTCAACCTCTCACCGGTACTCTTCTTCATCCATGACCAAGCTTCTCTTTCAATCGTGTCACCCCATGGCACCTAGCACCTCCCTAAGTGAATTAAGTTCGAGCAATGCTCGAACTTCCCAAGCGGCAATGCCTTAGTAAAGATATCCGCCGCATTATCCTTGTGTGCACTTTCCAAATGCATACTAGCTTGTCTTTGTCCATGGCTACCTGAAATGACTCCATCACTTCAATATGCTTGGTGCATGAGCTGAATGCCAAATTCTCCACCAAATGAATAGCACTTTGGCTATCACATCGAACATCAACACTGTCATGTTCGAAGCCCAAGTCAAACAACATTCTCTTTAAATAGAGTTCTTCCTTTGTTGCCCCCACCGCAATTATCAACTCCACCTCCATAGTGGATAAAGCAATTACGGTCTGCAAGCTTGATCTCCAACTTATGGCAGTACCACCAAGAGTGAATACATATCCGGAAGTTGATTTTCTGCGATCCATATCACTGACGTAGTCTGAATCACAGTAACCAACTAACATGCAATTCTTCTCCTTACCACCCTAAAAAACAAGATCATGAGATGCTATACCTTTCAAATATCTCAAGATAAACTTTACTGCCTCCCAATGTGATTTACCCGGATCAGTCATGTACTGACTAACCACCCTGACGTCCCTTGCAATATCAGGCCTTGTACATACCATGGCATACATCAAACTACCGATCGCACTAGCATATGGCACTTTTTCCATATAAGCCTTGTCTTTCTCCTCAATAGGTGATCCCTTACTCGAAAGCTTTACATGCAAAAGTAAAGGTGTATTTGATGCCTTTGCATCCTCCATACTAGACCAGCAAAGCGCTTTTCTAATCTATTCTTTTTGAGTTAATTTCAACTCAAAACGCTTTCGATCCCTTTCAATTTCCATGCCCAAAATTGTGATGGTCTGAAAATTCGTACTATTTGAGTTGAATAAACAACACACATCCAACCCAAATAATACAGAAATACGAGTCACTAGAGTTAAGGAAATAGAAATAGATAAAAGAAGAATAGAAATAACAAAACAGAATCTCATAGTTTAATGAATAAAATATATTATATAAAATAACTTTTGAAATACAAGATCTGTATCATATATTCATATCATTATCAGATATCAACATATATACAACACATCGGAAATAGCTCTAAATAACTAATGGAGAAGCCTCCTGCTTCAGCTCCTCCAAGTGTATCTGTAAAAGCCTGAAACACTTGACTGCCCATATAAATTTGGGTACCCAAGAGTTTAGGAAAAACAAACAAAATAAACTCTAGGTCAGTCATGGGACTGGTGTGAGTAAACTCCAACCATATTGTTTAACTTTGAAAAATCCTTTTGAAAGAAAAGGATAATAGTAAGACCAACCCACACATGAACGTGGACAATTTTTACCTTACTATAACCTAAAATATTTTGATATCAAAATCCAGTGATATTATAATAATGTCTAATTAAATAAATAACAAAATAGTAGAACGCTTGCATCTTACGCTCTACATATATAGTATAAAATCAAAAACCGCAGGGTGCTTATTGGAGATCGGATTCCAACTATGACAAGATATAGGACCACCTTCCGATTAGTGTACTCTAGAGGGGATACACCGAGGTTCAACAAGAACATCTTGCAACCCGACAACACATGACCAACCACTCATTTAGCTTAAGTGTATCGAATATTTTATCACCCCATTATGGTTGTGAATTTTCTCTTGATCGATGACAACATACCCTGCTTGGTAATGACCCACCTAGCCATGCTACCTGCCTGATTTTTGTCATTTTCTGGTTGTGAGGCTTGAGGCTACGTCTATCTTTTAGAACATCTAGCCACCATACACTTTGAATGCCACATAGTCAAACCAATTAAATCACTAGTTGATCTTTCCCAAACTATTATGGGTATAAAAGCTAAGAGAAATGAATTTCTCTGCCACTAGACGT
The DNA here is from genome assembly GCA_030737875.1 of Allium sativum. Taxonomy (NCBI): domain Eukaryota; kingdom Viridiplantae; phylum Streptophyta; class Magnoliopsida; order Asparagales; family Amaryllidaceae; genus Allium; species Allium sativum. The sequence continues at coordinate 2,262,885 of JASFAX010000056.1, read as the reverse complement.
AATACCTTGAAAAGATCGTCTTATGTAATCTATTAGGAGTACTATGTTAGAAGTTCGTCCATACTCTTACCTTTCCACCAGTGAATACATCCTCTTCTATTTCTGCTAGTGCTCTCCCCTCCTCTAAATCTAAGAGCAAAAAGTTAAAAGGCAAAATTTGGGCTGATGACTTAGATGAGGGGCAAAAAATGATATTGATGATGTATTACCAGTGGGTAGCAATGTATTTTCAATGAAAAGGCACACTAGGAGCAACCCATCCCCTTTGTTTAAACTGAAGTAATTTTGCTCAGCTAATGTCAAAGTTGTTATTTGGAATTTCCTATGGTGTTTTTCTTTTAGAGAAGCTCCGCAATGGTTGATGGTATGTTTAGATAATGTACCAGGTTTTATTTCTTTTGAAACTTGAGTGTCTTGTAATTTGTGGTATTGGAAATTTGTAGTGGTTTACGTCGGTTAGTTGTTAGCTCAGAATTTTGGTTGTGCAATGAGCGTATATATATATATATATATATATATATATATATATATTGTAAATATCAAGTGATTAATGAAATTTTATGCTTACCTTTCGAAAAGAAAAAAAAGTTCGTCCATACAAATTGTCCTGGGTCTGGACAAACAGGTCAGCCCATGCATTTCACTCCATCTTCAATTTCTTCAGCATACTCTAATTCGCAAAATCTATGCCAATATGGAGTGGTTTTTAGATATTAAATCAAACCGGTCTCTCCGTATTGATAACGATGGTTAAAAGAAAATCTTTGATAGCCGGTGATTTAACTATCAAAGGAAAACAAACATCCACCACACAAATCACTAGCCCTTTCTAATATTTTATTTTAAGTTCATTATCTTGTCGATTTCTATATATATCGATATATTGACTTCTAGTTATCAAATTTTCTTAAAAATATTCTAACTCCTTAAATTTCTATAAAATTTCGCCAGCACCTCCTATGTACCGGTCAATAGTTCGAACCCCAACTCGCCTCTCTAGGCCCTTTCCATTCAAAAGGAAAATAAAAAAGCCAAGTGGCTTGCCCAATAGGCTCATAAAATCTCATATGGAAATTGAAACATGAAATTTTTTGTCGGGTACTTAAATTATGATTTTCGTACTCTCTTTCTACTCTTCATCCCATATCTTTTTGCATATATTTGTCGATCCTTAATTTATTTCAAATCAATTCAATTTTTTTTCTTTCTATCATTAATTAATTTTAAAATTATCCTCTTTGCTAAATTTTAACATATCACATCTAAATATATTTAATTCACTTATGTACAAATTAAACTCAAATTCCTTACTCGATTCCATGTCTTAATTCAAGTTTCATATTTAAAATTCCAAATCTAATTCACTCTTTCAATTCACTTAAACAAAATTAAATTCGATTCAAACTCTATTAACTAATTTCCATTGAAATTAGTTAACTTTGTTTGCTAATTAAAAACATGATTTTTTTCCAAAAATCGACACATTTACTCGAATTGAGTTCATTTTTATTTTATAACACAAATCTGGATTTTTCTAATGGAAATTCGAATTTTTATTCACTCAAAATCCTTTTATTTTATTTAATAAATCGTTATGGTTTAAAATGGTTATGGCGCTGTTTTTTTGAAAATTTGATTTTTGATGTAACTCAAAATCTATAAGATAAAATCCAAATTTTTCTCTTCCATTAGAAAATTGTTAATTACTAAGTCCGGACGTTTTTGGTTTCATCAAATTCCGACTTATATCGAGTTCTATATACTCAGTTGAAGTTTGAAACGCCAAATTATGAACTACCCCGCAGCGGCAAGTTCGTTTTAATTGATTTAAATATAAAAATTTAAAAAAACTTCGTTTATAAAATAATTCAACTCCATTTTTCCATAAATTAAAAATAAATTAAGCCCGTCATCCCAAATATAACTTCTCAATTCAGATTATTCAACTCGTCGATTTCTTTATGCACATTCATAACTCAGTTATGAATTTAATCAAAACTCAACTCCTATATTCAATTCCAATTCCTTAAATTATTTATAGAATTTGATATACTCGAATTTCAATTATAAATTCCTTTTTATGGGAATAATTAATTAATTCAACATCATTTACAATCACAAACTAATATCATCCCTTGATAATAGTGAATTTGCTCAAGTTCGGGTATTTTATTTACCTCTCTGACCTTGATCGACAACGTTCTTATCTTAAGACAGATAAAAGCGTATAATATAAACAATCGATTTAGATCTCACGTTTTATTCTATTTCTTATATTCCCAAATAATTTCAGGAAAATTACTTCATCACAAATATAAACGTTGTTTACAATTAACTTCTTTATTTCATATATTAAAATAAACTCCCATTTTAGTAATTTACTTGAACCTCGATCCCATTTTGGAATATTAAAATTTATTATAACTTATTCCTATATATATAAACATGGAATCAATTTTCATATTTAATATTTAATTTTTAGTTCGTATTATCCCTTTTTAAATTTATCCTTGAATTTTAATTTATAAATTATTCAATAAAAATTCCCTTCTTTTATTTATAAACATCGTTTATAAATTTCACCTCTTGTTTTAAATATATAAACAAGTTTTTATTTCAAATTATATTTGAAATTCAATTTCTATTTGGGAAAATAAATTTCCCTTTTTAAAAACCCAAAATCCCTTTTATTGATATTTTTAAATATCAATATCTAGGGCCAGGGATATTTAAATATTCAAATTCACAAACTATCAATCCAATCCAACACATCACAGGCATATAAATGTGTAAACAAAAATAAATAAATTTGTGGAATCCAGTTGGATCCCACCAACCTATTTTCCCTGCATCCACAGATGTTAAACAGCATAAATAATATCAATCCTGCTTCAAGGCAGGATATCGCGTTATGAAGGTCATCCACCATAACATATTGTGGGGCACATAGGGTCATCCGCTAATGATACTGTGGGCATCCGCTAATGGTACTGTGGGAAATATCCAATATATACAATAGCCACAACCACCAAGCCTAAATAACTAATATATATTATATATAATAATCACAATAATTCAATAATCCATGCAGGCATTCAAATAGCCAACAATTTATTTTTAACGATAAAAATAAATTAAATATAACTTTTGAGTGAGGTTTACTTACCTTGATTTTATTTGTCGAGTATCTAATTGACTGCCATTTTAAATCCAGCTTATAAGCTCGGTAACTTCAAATCCTTATGATTTTCCAACCTTAAATAAATTAAATGCATTGCATTTATAATTTTGATTATATATAAAAAATTAACTAATTTTTTTTAAATTATACCTTAACAGCGTTTTTCTCTCCATAGCTAAACATACTATAGTCAAGCTTATCCTCTGTTAAACGCGAACTGTAATACTTTATTCCTCTACTACTAGAATATCTGAACTTCTTTGTCTCCACGTGTTTCCTCTTTCCTATTCAAACTTGTTGTAACTAACTCCCATCATGATATCGAGAATAACAGCCTTCCCCAAACTTGTCTCACCCTCCATCTTTCCTGAACGAACTTCAACAATCCTAACTGCTTCACTGTTCCACCAAAATATCCAACAATTTCACCACTTAACCACCTTATCGCCATAGTCTAACACTCGATGGCCTTCCCTGTCACTGCGTTTTCAACCTCCTCACCGCCTTCCTGAAATTCCTCCTCAACTCTTCCTTCGAACATGCACCCCAAATCACCCTGACCATTTTTAAGCATCACACTCTCTTATTCATCTTCCTCGAACAATCAGTACATCGCACTAGTCCAAACAACATATCCCATTCGAAATTGACCCAATACCAGAGTCAATCTCACACCACACAACTTCCTCCATTGCACTCCATTGTTTATGTCGAGTTTCACTCAATTAGCGGTTCCATTGTGATTCGTAACTCCCGAGCCTTTTCAACGTTGAATTGAGCATCAGATGGATCCGCAATTAAAAATTGTGATTGGGTTTCAAGATCGCAGTTTCCATTTCAATTTTTTATTTCGTTCGATACTCAAAGGACTGTAATGAAGGAGGGGGAACTTGATTTTAGATCGAATGGAAATAAGGAATGAAGCACGCACCGGTTTGCATTTGATCTTATATTGGGAAGTGACCATTCTTTTGTCTGGAGCCTTGTTTGAGATTGGCGAAGTTGGATGAAGGACGATACAGTTTTATAGAGAAAAGGGGGACAAATTATCTATCTCGAGGCAAAGAAATAGGGCTGCGCACATAAGAGATAACTGATAAAATTTTAACGCTTTAGGAACGGAAATAAGGAATGAAGCTGGCATCAGTTTGCATTTGATCTTATATTGGGAATTGGCCATTCTTTTTTCTAGAGCCTTGTTTGAGATTGGCGAAGTTGGATGAAGGAGAATACGTTTTATAGAGAAATGGGGGATAAATTATCTATCTCGAGGCAAAGAAATAGGGATGCGCACCTACGAGATAGCTGATAAAATTTCAACGCTTTAGGTCGGCTATTAAATCCTTGTTTCCTAGATAAGGAAGACGGGGAACAGATTAGTTGCCTCGTTTTATAGAGAAAAGGGGGACAAATTATCTATCTCGAGGCAAAGAAATAGGGCTTTGCACCTACAAGATAACTGATAAAATTTCAATGCTTTAGGTCGGCTATTAAATCCTTGTTTCCTAGATAAGGAAGACGGGGAACAGATTAGTTGCCTCGGGAAGAAAGAAGCTGTGTGATTTTATAATTTTGGTCGGCCTGTTGGCTTATCTACATACATCAATTAAATTGATTTGATTTTGTTTCAATTAAAAACTAAAATATCTTGTGGTCCCTTAAATTAAAATCCCGAACCAATATTTCAGTACAACCAATAATGTTACAAGATTATAATGTTATTCAGAACTCAATGAAACCAATTCTAAAATTTAATTCGAGTGTATAAAAGAGATAACAAATTAAATTAACAATTTAAATTAAATTCTATTTAAAATATAAATTGATATCAAACAATTAAATTCATTGATAATAAATTATTAGTATCATTCTAATTCAATATAGAATTTATATTGGTTGACAGAACTGATTATATTCAGTTTTAACATAGAAACCAATTACTTATTGGTTTCTATATTATGATATTTTGATATATCCGATATTAAATCATATATCGACTATTAATTTTTTTTATAAAGATTACTATTATTATTCTAAACTAAAATTTAAAATAAATTTAAATATACAATATTAAATAGCTAAAAAATCGGGAACGTTACATTCCTTTCCCCTTAAAAGAATTTCGTCCCCGAAATTACTAAGGCAGAAGAAATGCCAAAGACCCATTAACTTTTCAAAAGCCCACTTTGTTGTAATTTAGTATTTCATATTCTATAACTCAAGTCCCATACAATTTTAAATTACATGGAAATATTTAATTTTCTATTTCCCCATGGAAACCTTGAATTCAATTTGAAAATCATCTCTTTTATCTTTACAAAAAATTTCAAAACTTTTGGAAAATTTTCTAACTCCCTAAAATTTTGGATTTTTTTGGCAAAGTCTCCGCTGTACGGAGGAGCTTTTGCAATACACCCAAAGAGATGAAAAAGCATATACGGTCGGAAAACAGTTCATATATATCAAGTTTCAATAACTTCCATTCATTTAAATGGTTAAACACATAAATTCATTTCAAACCAGTCATACAAAGTATAATTAGCGCACACATGCAAATACAAGTACCAATATTTAGTATATACCTCATTTCATTCATATTACTCTCCACATACTTATATTCATTTAATTTGGATGTTCTACAAATCAAGTTTCAATAACTTCCATTCATTTAAATGGTTAAACGCATAAATTCATTTCAAACCAGTCATACCAAGTATATTTAGCGCACACATGCTAATACAAGTACCAATATTTAGTATATACCTCATTTCATTCATATTACTCGCCACCTACCTATATTCATTTAATTTGGATGATCTACAACTAATATATCAACACACAATTCATATTTCACTTATAAGCATTCAAAATTACTTAAATTGATTCAAATCAATTTATTTACTTTGTAATAAACGAAGATTTTTCTACTCGTCTTTGGTATTATTTAGTTAATAGAATAACCACTTATTTTTCTTGTCAACTTCAATTGAGTCTAGATCAACTTATTCATTGCAATACATTCAACTTGATTAAGTTATAATCTAGAATTTAAATCCCCAGGTTTTTTATTCAAAACTCTTTTAAATCATATAAATATATATTTATTTCCATCCCAAATTCAAAACATTTGAATTTTCCAAACAACTTTTTTTTATACAAAAATTTCCATTAGAAATTTTTCTAAGGTAGAAATCCATCACTTAGAAACTCGAAAATGAACACCGACGATGGCGCACTTCATCATCAGAATTATTTTCCAGTGTCCGAAGTGAATTCAATGCTTTATCATTTTCAAAAATCCATTTAATACGATTTTTATTCAAAAATCTTTTCAAACAGTCTATTTTAATATACTTCAGAAAAATATTTTCCAACTTCCGGGGTTTAAATTCCAAATTTTGGTTTCAAATCCAATTTTAGTTCATCGTATTTGCATATATTAAGTTTTTATTTGGTTATATATACCCATTTCAATTTTTATAATCTCATTTGATTATGATCTCAACCAACACATCCATAAATAATAATAATTTTGGAAAATTATTCACTTTCATATCAAAATATAATTTTGGGCAAAATTATTTTATTTACATACCTTTTAAAATATTACTGTGTTGAACTACTCTGTTTTAAGTGTTTATAAATACTTTTCAATACAGTTGATTATACTGTACCGACCAGAATTCATAACCACTCAACAAACCAATCAACACAAAATAAAATAATTTTTATATCAACTTACAAATACGCTTTCTCATATATACTCTCATACTCATTCTAGGGTACTACTGAACCTATCTCTAATGAGTAAACCCCCACCAAAACCTAGGTGTTCGCCCAACCTAAGCTCTAATACCAATTGTGATGGCCCAAAAATCCGTACTATCTGAGTTGACTAAAAAACACATGTCCATCCGAAATAACACAGAAATACAAGTCAATAGGTTTAAAAAAATAGAAATAGATAGAAGAAGAATAGAAATAACAAAACAGAGTCTCACATCATAAAAAAAAAATATTATATAACATAACTTTTGAAATACAAAATTCTGTATCATATATTCATACCATTATCAGAGATCAAAATATATACAACATAGCGGAAATCACTCTAAATAACTAAAGGCGAAGTATCCTGCTTTAGCTCCTCCAAGTGTATCTGTAAAAGCCTGAAACACTTGACCGCCCGTACAAAATTTGGGCACCCAAGAGTTTAGGAAAAACAAACAAAATAAACTCTGGGTCAGTCATGAGACTGGTGTAAGTAAACTCCAACCATATTGTTTAACTTTGAAAAATCCTTTTGAAAGAAAAGGATAATAGTAAAACCAGCCCACACTAAACATGGATGGTTTTTACCTTACTATAACCCAAAACATTTTGATATCAAACTCTAGTGATATTATTATAATGTCTAATCAAATAAATAACCAAATAGTAGAACTCTTGCATCTCACACTCTACATATATAGTATAAAATCAAAAACCGCAGGGCGCTTATTAGAGAATGGATTCCAACTATGACAAGGAATGGGACCACCTTCCGATTAGTGTACTTTAGAGGGGATACACCGAGGTTTAACAAGAACATCTTGTAACCCGACTGCATATGACCGACCACTCGTTTAGCTTAAGTGTATCGAATATATTGTCACCCCCATTACGGTTTTAAGGGCCCACAGTACATCCGCGGAGATACAGAAAATGAAAGAAGAACAAATATGAATTTTCTCTAGATCGTTGACAATATACCCTGCTTGGGAATGACCCACCTAGCCATGTGTCTGCCCGATTTTTGTCATTTTCTAGTTGTGGGGCTTGGCGCTACGTCTATCTTTTAGAACATCTGGCCACCATACACTTTGAATGCCACATCGTCAAACCCGTCAAATCACTAGTTGATCTTCCCAAAAATATTACGGGTATAAAAGCTAAGAGAAACGAATTTCTCCACTACTAGACGTAATACCTTGAAAAGATTGTCTTATGTGATTTGTTAGGAATACTCTATTAAACATTCATCCGTACAAGTTGTCCCTAGTCTGGACAAATAGATCAGCCCTTGCATTTCACGCCATCTTCAATTTCTTTGGCATACTAATTCGCAACGTCTATGCCAATACGTAGTGGTTTTCAGATATTAAATCCAACCGGTCTCTCTGTATTGACAATGATGGTCAAAACAAAACCTTTGATAGCCGGTGATTTAACTATCAAAGGAAAACAAACATCCATCAAACAAATCACTGGCCCTTTCTAATATTTTATCTTTAGTTAATTTTCTTATTGAATTCTATATATATCGATATATTGACTTCTAGTTATCAAATTTTCTCAAAAATATTCTAATTCCTTAAATTTTCAAAAATTTTTGCCAGCATCTCCTTTGTACCTCTCAATAGTTCAAACCCCAACTCGCATCTCTAGGCCCTTTCCATTCAAAAAGAAAATCAAGAAGCCAAGCGTCTTGCCCAATAGGCTCATAAAATCTCATATGGGAATTGAAACATGTACCTTTTTGTCAGGTACTTAAATTATAATCTTCATACTCTCTTTCTACTCTTCGTCCCATACTTTTTTGCACATATTTGTCCATCCTTAATTTATTTCAAATTAGTTCAACAATTTTTGCTTTCCATTCGTTAATAAATTTCGTAATTAGCCTTTATGCTAAATTTTAACATATCACGTCTAAAGATATTTGCATTTACTTATATACAAATTAGACTCCAATTCCTTACTCGATTCCATGTCTTAATTCAAGTTTCATATTTAAATTTCCAATTCCAATTCACTCTTTCAATTCACTTAAACAAAATAAATTCGATTCAAACTCTATTAACTAGTTTCCTTTGAAATTAGTTAACTTCATTCGCTAATTAAAAATATGATTTTTGTTCCAAAAATCGACCCATTTACTAGACTTGAGTTCATATTTATTTTACAACTCAAATCTGGATTTTTCTGATGGAAATTCGAATTTTTATTCACTCAAAATCCTTTTATTTTATTTAATAAACCGTTACGGTTTAAAACAATTACGGCGCTTTTTTCTGAAAATTTGATTTTTGACGTAACTCAAAATATATAAGACAAAATCCAATTTTTTCTCTTCCATTAGAAAAATATTAATTACTAGGTTCATACATTTTTGGTTTCACCAAATTCCGAGTTATATCGAGTTTTATATGCTCAATTGAAGTTTGAAATGTCAAATTACGCACTACCCCGCTGCGGCAGGTTCCTTTTAGTTGATTTAAATATAAACGTTTAAAAAAACTTCATTTACAAAATAATTCAACTCCATTTTTCCGTAAATTAAAAATAAATTAATCCCGTCATCCCAAATCTAACTTCTCAATTTAGATTATTCAACTCGTCGATTTCTTTATGCCACATTCATAACTCAGTTATGAATTTAATCAAAACTCAACTCCTATATTCAATTCCAATTCCTTAAGTTATTTATAAAATTCTATATACTTGAGTTTCAACTATAAATTCCTTTTTATGGGAATAATTAATTAATTCAACATCATTTACAATCACAAATTAATATCATCCCTTGATAATAGTGAAGTCGTTCAAGTTGGGGTATTTTATTTACCTCTCAGACCTTGATCGACAATGTTCTTATCTTGAGATAGATAAAAAGCTTGTAATATAAAAAAAATCAGTTTAAATCTCACATTTTATTCTATTTCTTACATTTGGAAACCTATTTCCAAATAATTTAAGGAAAATTACTTCGTCACAAATATAAACGTTATTTATAAATTAACTTCTTTATTTCATATATTAAAATAAATTTCCATTTTAATAATTTACTTAAAACTCGATCCCATTTTGGAATATTTAATTTTATTATAACTTATAACTATATATATAAACATGGAATCTATTTTCATAATTAAAATTTAATATTTAGCTCAATATAATCCTTGTTAAATTTATCCTCGGATTTTAATTTATAAATTATTTAATTAAAATTCTCTTCTTTTATTTATAAACATTGTTTATTAATTTCACCTCTTATTCTAAGTATTTAAACAAGTTTCTGTTTCAAATTATATTTAAAATTCAATTTCTATTTGGGAAAATAAATTTCCCTTTTTGTAAACCAAAAATCTCTTTTATGATATTTTTAAATATTTATATTTAGGGCCAGTGATAAATAAATATTCAAATACACAAACTATCAATCCAATTCAACACATCGAACACATATAAATGTGTAAACAAAAATAAATAAATTTAAGGAATCCAGTTGGATCCCTCCAACCTTTTTTGTAACACCCTGAATTTTTAACGACAATAAAAGAGGATAAATTAAATAATAATTTATTTAATATTAAGAATTTAGGGAAACGGACTACACCATTGCGTCCGTCTTGAAATTCTGGTCAAGACAGACATTTGTTTTGCCTAAAACGGACAACGTATAAAGAAGTTATGAAGCTTTTAAGTTTGTATATGCATAGAAAGAACATATATACACATATGAGTCATACCCTATCCAGAACAGTTCGAAAATCAAAAATTCATTAAGGCGGCAAATTTCCCACTCTAGAGGGTTGTCGATACCAGAGTCGACCCCCTTTAGGGGTGTCGACCCACCCACAAGGGTGTCGACATCCCTAGGGCAGAGGTGGCAGTCGGTTTCAAAGGGTTCTGCAGCTATATATATGTGTCCAATTCTCCAATTTCTTCATTGGAAATCATGGGAGCCAAACGCTGTCGGTGTGTGAACTGAGACGGATTCGTTTTCTTCAAACAATTATCAGTTTTGCAAATTAAATTCTAAGATTCAAGCATAGATTCAGCACAAACTTCTTTTCTATCATCTTGACATTCCAAACACAGTAAGTTAGTTATTTTTAGGTTTAAATATATAAAAGTAAATTGTGAAAGACTGTGAATTGGTTATGTTGTAAACTATGAATCCATGCTATTGGTAAATCTTATACTATGCCATGATAGATCTATTTCTCTAGATCTAATGCAATTATGGTTATTCTATTATGTCGCTTTTATGGATCTTGAAGTGTAACTATAGTGGTTAACGAAAATCTGTTAATTTGGACAGTTAGAATGTTGGTTAGATCTAAATCTTTATGTGAATCACCTTTCACCTGTCATATTGTGATTAACTTAGATATATTGTAAATTGGACATGTGAATCCATATTTAGGTCATAACATGCTATTATGTCATCCTAAGGGTGTTAGATCTATTTTAACCTTTGGATCTGAATTATGTAATCTAATTTATCACGTTGTGTTTATCATGTTAGATCTAAACCAACTGGACATCTAAACTACTAATTTAGATCTCACTATGCTCACTGAGACATCATAGTTATGTTAAAATCAATTGACTGCGACAAGTTCACCAGTCTTATGCCCATTTTGTTATGATGTTAATTACATTTCCATGCCAGTATGTATATTCACCTTATCACCATGATAGTATATGCCTATGCCAAGTTGAACAATCATTTTTGTTACACTCTTATTATTTTACACTTTTTCTCGTTTTTGGCTAGGCTATTATCTAGCCTAGGCATGCTGCCAATTTTGTGAGGGCGCTAGTTAAGGAACGGGGGAAACAGGGTTAATAATGGCATAATTGGAATATGAACATTTTTCGACATATAATTCAAATTATTGGGTAGAGTGAGGCATTAACACCTATAAAGGGAAAGGTTTAATTAATTGATTAATTACTTGATTAATTAATTAATAATGGAATGTCTAGTAATTACAATTAGGAATTGTAATTGTACTTATGATACGAGGTTAGGTTGCATTAGTGGTGGAAGTCTGCCCTGACCCAACCGGCATATCCAGCGGCCACTAATGTTGAACCTAATGTGGGAGGTCTAAGTACGCAAATACGAATCGGGCTAAGACACGAGCTTAGGCCCAACCGTGGAATAAGTCTGCCTGGACCCGACCGGCATATCCAGCATCCACATGTTGTAGGCCTAATGTGAGAGGTATAGCCCATTATAAACCATAAATGGACATGGTAATGAATAGGACTAGTTAACCAAATCTAATCCATAGGGATTGTATGATTGTGAACCAAGGTTAGGGTTAAGTAAATTTATTAGGTAGTGGATGGGTTAAGCAAAATCTGGAGGGGGTGGGTAATATCTACATATAGGCCGACAAACTTAACCAGATAAGGTTATGTAATTAAAGACACCTAGTGGCATACACAATCGGATGAAATAATAGAGCTATGTAATTAAAGACACCTTTTAGAGTAAGCATAACCGGTATAGGGCTATGTAATTAAAGACACCTAATGGTATACATAGTCAGTGAAAATATAGTGGGGGATACAAGACAAAGTGGAGAGCGTGTATCATATTGTGTAGGACCCATTTCAGTCAGTAACTCGGAGTAGGTATCAAATAAAAGTACTCCATACTAGGCGGAGAGGGGACACGCTTACTGACTGATTGTAAGAGATCCAAACGTGAAGGGCAGTGTGGGCGGTGCAAACTGACCAGGCCATGTGCGTGCATGAGCCGGGCAGAGGGGATAAGATGACCATTACACTTGTAGATATGGGGCTGTGCATATCAGTGAGGGGTTGCCACTTTAGGACGTGATACATCCTATCGTGGGGTCGACACAGAGTATCTACGGAGTAGGGAGCCGATCAATTAAGGTATGGTTAGGGTAAACTTGGACGTATGCCCTAAGTCTACCAACTTATAGTGGAAGGGATCATCTCATTCTGGTTATACTAGTAATAGTGCAGAGTAATCATTAGAAAAGTGTACACACCTTATATTGTCTACCTTGTCACACCTGCCATTTATGTAATGATCTCTCTTATCCACTTTATATGCCTATCATGTTACATTTATTTATTTACTGGCTAAAAGTAACTAGACTCGCCAGACTTTATGTCTGACCCTTTTGTTTCTCCTTCTTTCTTCCGTTTCCCCCGCTCCCCCAGGTTCTCAGGGAGGAAACACTCAGGCTTAGTCAGGACTTAGATATCATCTTGCTAGGAGCTACTTCTAAAGTATGGTTCAAGTTCTTGTCTCTACTATGGCTTAACTCTTTTATTTGGGGAATTATGTTTTTTATACTTATGTACTCTGATTGCGCAAGACATAAGTTATTTTATTGTAATGGTTTTTGTGACTTATGGTATTGTGAACCACGGAATTATGATTTATGTTTGAAATAAAAATTTAAATTTCAACTACTATCTTATTTATATATGTCTTGTAATTATTCCGTGTTTGTTTACCTATAACGCTTCACGAAACTTAATGCATTCCCTTAGTGATTGACATTAACGGACGTGGGGGTGCCACATGCTTTCCATGCATCCACAGATGTTAAACAACATAAATAATACCAATCCTGCTTCAAGGCAGGATATCGCGGTATGAAGGTCAACCACCATAATATATTGTGGGGCGCATAGGATCATTCGCTAATAATACTACGGGCATCCGCTAATGGTGCTGTGGGAAATATCCAATATATATAATAGCGACAACCACCAAGCGTAAATAACTAATATACGTTATATATAATAATCACAATAATTCAGTAATCATGCATGCATTCAAATAGCCAACAATTTATTTTTAATCATGAAAATAAATTAAATATAACTTTTGAGTGAAATTTACTTACCTTGATTTTTATTTGTCGAGTATCCAATTGACTACAATTTTAAATCTAGATTATAAGCTCTGTAACTTCGAATCCTTATGATTTTCCAACCTTAAATAAATTAAATGCATTGCATTTATAATTTTGGTTACGTATAAAAAAAATTAAACGAATTAACTAAAATTATTTTTTATTTATGAATTAACAGTGTTTTTCTCTTCGTAGCTAAACAAACTATAGCCGAGCTTATCCTCTGTTAAACGTGAACTGCGATACTTCATTCCTCTGCTACAGGAATATCTGAACATCTTTTCCTCCACATGTTTCCTCTTTCTTGTTCAAACATGTTATAACTAACTCCCGTCATCATATCGAGCACAACAGCCTTCCCCAAACTTGTCTCATTGTGACGGCCCGACCTGCACCAGCCGACATTTCCACTGAAAGTGCGCTGTGCCAATGCCTGACTAGCACAGGACAGTCGCCAAAGAAAGGAAAGGAAAGGAATTTAAACTAACAAGGAACCTGTAGAATGTCTCACATCACATGGGATAAAATATAATAATAACATAACTTTGACATAAAACAGGCGAGATAGTACGTAAGCTGAAAACTAAACCATCATAGCAGCGGAAATTCAAGATACAACTTATCATCCAAACCAACATTATTACAACTTTGAAATACTATCTCTAAAGCAAAAAGAAAGAGAAAAACTACTAATGTCCAAAGTAGTGACAAGAAACAACACAAGGAGATTTTATATATATATATATATATATATATATATATATATATATATATATCATACGTGGAAGCCTCCTGCTCGTCTCCGGTACAGCTACCCGTGCATAATCACCTAACCTGTTTCTAGTCTACCCATTTAAGAGCACCCAGAGTAATAAGAAGAGACATAAAATTCTGGGTCAGACAAAAGTCTGGTATGAGCGATAAGCAGAAAAACAGAACAACAACAGGTATACTAAACCATATTTGAACTTGGACTTGCAACCAAAGAGTTAGCACAACCAAATATACAGTACTCTAAGGTGACACTAACATATGGTGTAAAGATACGGGGGAGGGGGTGTGCATGTCATAGTGATGGAAAACAATCAAGCATAGTAACCATCCTCACATCTCTCAGTGCGTAAAGCATACGATATCCACCACTTTGATCACCCAAATCCTTGCGATGATCACTCTGCCCCATGGAGTCATGGCGACTCCACTACATTGATCCATAGCCATTAGTCCTTGCTATGTCCACTATGCCCCATGAAGTCATGACGGATTCACTGCACTGGCTCATGGCCATGCTACGATCGCTCTGCCCCCATGGAGTAATAACTACCCCACTGCACTGATCCGTAGCCTAACATTCATCTCTCGGTGGTGAATCAAAGCTATGGACTTCGATAACTCCTTAACACATATCCCACAACAAAGCCCAATCATGAAGTTAACTCTTTGGTTCCCATCTGGGTCCTGAGTACAAACTTCTCCACTGGACAACATTTGCATCTTGGGTTTTGGTTATCATCTCCGGATCGGTTCGGTTCTTCACTTCTCTTCGCTTCAGATCGTACTCCAGTTCAATCCGTGGTTCACGTCTGGAGTACAAGCTCCTAGGGTTGGGTCATGGCCTTCTCTTTGGATCGGGTCGTGGAGCGCACCAGTTCGGTTTGGGTATGGAAACTCTTCCGGTTCGTGGCCACCAGGTGGTTCGGGTCGTTGGTCACGAGCAGGTCGGTTTGGATGAGTACCCCATGATCAATTCGTGGCACACACAGGTTCAGAGGGGGAAACTCAATCTAGTTTGGATCGGAGTGGTGCTCCATGAGCAGGTTGGGTTCAGGGGACCGATCTGATCCGGTCTCTTCATATTTCCTACAACTTTTCCAATGACTATTTTTCACGCTGCATGACGGCGTTTTCGACTAATCTAACTCTTCTAAACAATCATTAAACATTCCAAACAGTCATAGAAACATGTATCATCAACCATAAACACCAAAAAAACAATCTAATGTGTTAAAATGGATCAAACATACCCAAAAAAACCCATGTTTTCCCCTTAATCATGCTTAACCATAACTAATGATAGCATTAACAAAACATATGCAAATTTATAATAGTGGCTTAAAATAATATTTAAGAATTTCTAAACATTTTTCCAGAATTTAATAATCACCCTAATCCCGAAATGGGTTATGGGCCTAGCTGCTAATCACCCTAATTAGGCCCAGTTAAGTTGTTTTTCACCTTCTAAACATTATTTCAGCCACATCTCCCAAACGGTAAGTCCTTTTGGCTAATGTGACAACTCTATGGAAAGGTAAACCATCATTCAAATCCAATGGAAGTGGACTCAGGTCAAAACTCCTTACCAATCAAAAGTTATAGGCGAAACAAGATACGCCAGGGGCAAAACGGTCATTTGAAAATCGACAAAAATCGTGAATATGGAAAATGACCCCAATAGTCGTTCCCCAAAGTTACACAACCATACGACCTCATATGAAAAAAAAAATCTACGTCCCTTCAATACGTAGAGTGCGGGTCATTACACTCACCCTCCATCTTTCCAGACCGAACTTCAACAATCCTAACAGCTTCACAGTTCCGTAAAAATATCCAACACTTTCACCACTTAACGACCTTATCGCCACAGCCTAACACTCGATGGCCTTCCCAGTCATACGTTTTCAACCTCCTTACCGCCTTCCTGAAATTCCACCTCAACTCTTCCTTAGAACATGCACCCCAAATCACCCTGATCATTTTCAAGCATCGCACTCACTTATTCATCTACCTCGAACAATCAGTACATCGCACTAGTCCAAACAACGTATCCCATTCGAAAATGACCAATGCTAGTGTAGATCTCACACCACACAACTTCCCTCATCGCACTCAATTGTTTATGTCGAGTTTCACTCAATTAGCGGTTCCATCGTGATTCGTAGCTCCCGAGCCTTTTCAACGGTGAATCGAGCATCAGATGGATCCATAATTAAAAATTACGAATGGGTTTCTAGATCGCAGTTTCCATTTCTGTTTTTTTATTGCGTTCGATACTCGAAGGACTGAAATGAAGTAGGGGGAATTTGATTTTAGATTGAACAAAAATATGGAATGAAGCTGGCATCGGTTTGCATTTGATCTTATATTGGGAAGTGGCCATTCTTTTTTCTGGAGCCTTGTTTGAGATTGGCGAAATTGGATGAAGGAGGATACGATTTTATAGAGAAAAGGGGGACAAGTTATCTATCTCGAGGCAAAGAAATAGGGCTGCGCACCTACGAGATAACTGATAAAATTTCAACGCTTTAGGTCGGCCATTAAATCCTTGTTTCCTAGATAAGGAAGACGGGGAATGGATTAGTTGCCTCGAGAAGAAAGAAGCTGCATGATTTTATAATTTTGGTCGGCCTGTTGACTTAACTACATACATTAATTAAATTGATTTGTTTTTGTTTTAATTAAAAATTAAAATATCTTGTGGTCCCTTAATTTAAAAGCCTGAACCAATATTTCAAAGCAACCAGTGACGTTACAAGATTATAATACTATTCTAAACTCAATGAAACCAATTCTGAAATTTAATTCGACTGTATAGAAGAGATAACAAATTAAATTAACGATTTAAATTCAGTTCGATTTAAAATATAATTCGAGTTCAAACAATTAAATTCATTGATAATAAATTACTATTATCATTCTAATTCAATATAAAATTTATATTGATTGACTGAACTGATTAAATTCGGTTTTAACTTAGAAACCAGTTACTTATTGGTTTTCATTTTACGATATTTTGATATATCCGATATTAAATCGTATATCGATTATTAAAAAAATTTATATAAAGATTACTATTATTATTCCAAACCAATATTTAAAATAAATTTAAATATACAATATTAAATAGCTAAAAAATCCGGAACATTACAAAAGTCGTCTTTGCTTCTCCAAGGTCTTTCATCTCGAATTTCGCCTTTAATTTCAGTTTCAACTTGTTGATTACATCCTTGTCCTTAGAAGCAATGAGCATACCATCCACATACAAGAGTAAATACCCCCAAAAATCATTATTCAACTTTTTGAAATAAACACGAGCATCCTTGGTGTGTAACACCACGCATTTTTAGTTAAAAATGATAAAATGAGAATAACTTGATAAAACATTCAGAATTAAGAAAAACAGGCTATACCATTATGTATGAAGAAGTTATAGGCTTTAGAAAATTGTATACACATAAGGTTTATTATATATATATATATGAATAAACCAAAGAAAGTCAAATTTTCTAACGTGGGAAATTTGGGCAGGAAAAAGACCTGTTAAGGGTCGACCGCTGCCCTTGGGTGTCGACCCCTGGGTCAAACCCATAACAGGGGTGTCGACCCGTGGGTCGACCCCCCGATCTTGTGCAGATTCCTATGCATGAATGTGGACTACTTTTCGACCAAATTCTTTGCTAAACACCTATAAATAAGCTTGTAGAGCCTGGCCTAAATCTCATATTTCTGAGAGGCTACCTAAACTCGACCATTCTTCTTCCTCCTCAAATGTCTTCAGAAAAATAGAATAATTAGTTTAGAAAAATTTTGATTCAAGATCTGGAGGAAAAGAACGAATATTAATAAAGAAGGTTTTCAGAATTCTATTCGAAGTAAGTTAATTTCTTAGATCTAGTCTATTTGAATTTCTCCTCTTTCTTCCCTTCTTCTCCTAGTTAAGGATTATGGATCCGTGGTTATTTAGGTTCTAAATCCGGTTCGGGGAACCATGGAATGCTAGATCTAGAACAAATTCAGGATTTGGAAAGCAATTAGGTGAGTGGATGTAGATTATACAATTTTAAATAATGGTATATTTATCGTTTTTATTCCCCGTTATAATGAATCTGCTTAGTAGTTGATATTTGTGGAAAATTGTGTATTAAAACTGTTTAGGACATGTTAAAAAGATTACTGTTGAATGTTGAACCATCATAAGAATCCGTTTATATGGCATATTATATACTATAATCTTTTACTGTAATAATTGGGATAATTACACTAATAATTGCGATAATTACATGTTAACCTATTGGAGTTGGATAGTTACACTGGGAAATTCATAAGATAGTCTAATTGGTATAATTCCACGTTAACCTATTAAGCTTGGATACTTACATGATTAGTGTAATTACATATTAAAGCTGGGTTAATTACTTGTTAGGAAGAACATGCGATGTAATGATCATTTAAATTGGAATTAATGTGATATTAAGTAAGACATGTGAAAATGGAACTACGGTAAAATTTGGAAGAAGGGATATGCCTATAATATATAGAAAATTTACAGTAATTAAGAAATTGTAACTACACTGAGACACGAGGTTCAATTCAAATTTTGGTAGAAGTTTGCCAGGAACCGCCTGACAAATCCAGCATCCACACGTAGTTAACTTAATGTGAGAGGTCTGGTGCCTAAATATTTATATAAATATACATGTGGAATGGGAATTGACTAAATGACTTTAATAGTAATAAATGGATGTTACAACGGTATAAGAATTGGAATGTATTGGGAATATAATAACCTTTTATAATTAATTACATTAATTAGAATGTTATATAATAGGTATGCTTGTCCTAGGGACAAGTGGATATTATAACACAAGTTGTGATAAAAGAAAAAGAAACTTATTAATAAACCTTAATTAAGAGAACTAAGTTAATAAGTAAACAATAACAAGTTGTAGTGACAGTGTAAGATTAAATTATGATTAAATTAAAAGGAATGAGGTAAACTTATGGAATGGAATAAGTTATATTTAATCATATATAATAAGTGACATTTTAACAGAAAACATGTGGACTAAGATAAAATATACTAATTATATGTTAAGTAGGACATGTTATTGTAACCAAGAAGTCAAATAATGAATTATATGGTAATAATATAAAGAGGTTGTAGATTGCAGACCTTGAATTACAATCTAGGAAATAACATGTTATGGGCTTATTAATAAACTTAAAAGGATTAGGTTATAACTGAAATTAATAAGCAAGAGGGGTCCATTCCTTAGAGATAAAAGGGGCTTAGAGTGAACTTGGTAGCATGAATAAGAAGTTAATATAATTGAAAATAACTAAGTTAATTAGAAATCAGATGGGGTAAAGCAAGCGTGTAATTAAACGTTTAGACATAGGGTCTAATAACACGTTAGCGTGATGCGCTTGGACCAATTCGCATGTCTAAAGGTGAAGAACCCAATGGGGTAGATCATCAGGTGTCTAGAGACACGGGAGAAGCACTTCCACTTGACTACTCAGCTTAACTTACAGCTTGATTTCTTGGTGGGACCGGAAGGAAGCACACAACTTCCGAAGGACGTGGGGGTCCTTTGTGCGTACACACTCAGGACGTACTGGTAGAGGTGGGGTCTGCGTGGTACCACCCAAGGAGGTATACCTTGACTGCAAACAGTACCTTGGCAGTCAGAAGACTGTGGTAGAATGGCTGTGGGTGATTTGGTGGTTGGCCTCGCTCATGGAGGGAGGATGGTCAGGACCAAATTAAGGATAGTAATCATCGGATACCTGTCATCGAAATTCAATGGGATGAGGATAGACTAGAGCTAAACCAAGATACCATTGTCCTTTCACTATCAAGGCATGGTTAAGGGACATGCCAAATTGGATGCTAGATCGGTTGTTAAGGGCATGTCACTTAGCTCTTGATGTAATCTTTCACCTGTTGAGGGAGGGACCAGGGTGGGGCCATATCCACCATGAAAAAGCATACCATACTAGATATCTGTATTATAGGCCCTTAAAAGCGGACCTGTACAGATATCGAAAGGCTTTCGACAAAGTTCCGTGCATTGGATGCAGCCCTATTACGGGACCTGAGATTACAGTAGACAGAACGTACGTGTGAGGGTCTAGATACATGCATGTCTGCTTTGAGTTGTGTATCGTAGATGTTAGGGCATTACTTTGTGTCAAGACCGAGCTTGGCCGAGAAGTTTGACTATGGAGATCCATATGATGCTCTGGCGTAGGATGAAGAGTTGTATACACTTCTATGGCATGATGACATAAACCATGCAAGAAGGGTACCATGGGAGGTACCTCGATACTGGGGGTAGCTACGTCTACTATATTACGTTTATCTACTGGGAGGTAGATGGTTACAACGTGTGTATAAAGCCTCGAGTTCTACTAACCAAAAGTAACCTAATTAATAAAGTAACATAACTGAACAATATATGTAGAGTTATTTCAAATTGTGTAATTTAGTCCAGTCACCAGAACTTGTGTTCTGACCCCCTCCTCATAACACCCTCGCAGGATAGGTTTATAGAAGAGATTTGATAACTACGTATACTGGTTAGGCAGTATTATTACTAAGATAAGGGTATATTTGGTTATATTATATTTTACTCATTCCGCTGTGAGATGTTTTCTGGGCTCTAATATATTTTATATCTCTATCTTTCCTGCAGGATACCGGACAAGCCTACTTGAGTTTCGATGGATTGGGATTTTTGAAAAAAAAAAACGATCTATCGAAATCCGGGTTGTTACATCCGGTATCAAAGCCTAGGTTTCGGATTCCAGTATAGATAGTGACTGTACGTATTTGTATTTTAAAAATATAAATATTATATATATATACCTTGCTCCGTAGAGGAACCCGCTATAAAAATAAAGCATAATATGTTGAGAATTGGGATATCTATTTTGTACACTAAAAGAATGAACATGGAAATTTGAGACCCTTAGGTAATTTGGGTGGGAAGTGTATAATATACTTTGTATGGAGGAAAGGTGAATCCTATATGATTAGTATTTTGGGTTAGCGGGGTTAGTAGTAAAACCTTATCGGAAAAGGTTAAGGGAACCATCGAGATTTCGGCACATCATAAGACAGTAAGGAAATGTTAGTCCTAAATAAACCATAGGAATCTGAAAAGTTTTAGAGCGACAGTGTAGGACGGGTCAACACACAAGGCAATGGATCGAGTCATGGGTCGACACCCCTTGCTGGGGGTCGAATATACTTTGTATGGAAGATTCGGAAAAGGTTAAGGAAACCATCGAGATTTTGGCACATCATAAGACAGTAAGGAAATATTAGTCCTAAATAGACCATAGGAATTTGAAGAGTTTTAGAGCGACAGTGTAGCAGGGGTCAACACACAAGGCTAGGGATCAAGTCATGGGTCGACTCCCCTTGTAGGGGGTCGACTCCGAGATTTTACAACATCATAAGACATTAAGGAAATATTAGTCCTAAATAAACCATAGGAATTTGAACTGTTTTAGAGCGACAGTGTAGCAGGGGTCAACACACAAGGCAAGGGATCGAGTCATGGGTCGACACCCCTTGCAGGGGGTCGACCCCCCAATGCTAGATCTAAAAAAATAAAAGGAGATGAAGACGAAGCTTTGTCCCCATTTCGATCCCTGACCCAGCACTGTAACCCACGGTTTTCCCCTAATTAACCCCTCAAGAAATCGCTTGCTGCAGCAATCGAAGAGACATAGTGGAAGCATACGCACTGTAGGACATGTTATTCTATTTGGGAGACAGGTCAAGTTTGGAGACTTTATAGGCCCCAATTTGGAGGCGTTGCTCAATACAGTAGGGCTAGAAAACATTTTGGACCATAGCATAGTAGACAGAAGGGGTTTTTCAAGGTTAATACGTCTTTTTCATGCCAATCTAATAATTAGCGAAGAGCATGGTATGATAGTTTATGAATCTAAAGTAAAAGGGGGTGCATATCCAATTTACCGAGAAACAGTTGGGCCATGCTTGGTATATGGGGAATGGGCTAAAATTTAGATGATGTAGGAATGAAAAATCTAGCAGTTATGCATAGGATTTTTGTAAATGAAGATGCAAGACATTGGGATATGAGACATCTACGCCCACTAGCCAGGGTAGTCATACACATACTGTAATATAATTTAGTGGCTAAAACAGGCGGTTTTGATAAGATTTCTCCCACGATTAAGATTGCTACTTATGCAGTCTTCCCAGGACTCAAGGTGGACTGGGCCTGCTTGATCTTACAGTATTATAGCTCCTTTAGGGAAGTATGATAGACCAACATCCCTTTTCGACATCTTTGGACGACTGTATTTATACAGTCACAGGTCCCCTTAACAAGAGAAAATCACATATCACATCCTGGACACGTTATAGACTTAGCCATGTTGATTAGGATTCAGATTGAGTTTCAGTAATTATCAGCAGTGGACCCACAACTAATGGATCATGACGAAGGGGACAGACTAGGCGAAGAAGAAGAGGGAGAGTCCCCAAAGGATGTTGGGGCAGAGGAGGACCAACCAGATGAGGAGGACCAATAGGACTTAGGAGTATAACCATATGGGTGTATGGCTGGATATCAGCCCATGCCAGAGGAGGAGACTCAACATTCACCTGCGGTAGAGCAGTAGCAGTATCAGTATTTTTATCCCTCTGGAGACTATAAGCATGCATACATCGAGCAACAATGGGGTGGTGTCGGGTCCTTCCAAACTTCTGGATGGGACACATGGTCATCCAGAGAACACAAGGACCTGGGAGCTAAGGTTATGACCATCTCGGATAGACAGGCCTAGCTAGCTAGGGAGCATCATGACATCTTGCGGGGATAGCAAGAGATGATTCGAGAACAGATAGAGGCTGTCCAAACACAACAGCAGAGCTTATAGGAGATTTATGCTACACAACAATGGTCTGATCAGATGCAGGTCGATATGCGGGACATGCAGTTAGAGGTTGGAGACAAGAATAGATGATAGGAGCAGCCTTTAGGTAGATTGGAGGTTACTTTAGGTGGATTGGATTCTCTCATCCGCAGTTTCTTTGGGCAGGGACCCAGGCCTCCATTCTAGTGGTGATCTCCTTGACCACATGTGCCAGATCTTGACTATCTTAGTTTTACCTATAGTAGAATCTGTGTTTTAGATCTACTTTATGGTAGTAGATCTTGTGTTTGGACTTACTTTGATGTCACAAAACCTACGCTTTAGATTTTATTTGGTTTAGCAGTGTGTTGTTTATTATGCGCGAAACTCTATTATCTAGAAAGAAAATACCTGCTACACCAAATTGTCATGTGATAACAATAAGAAAAAGAAAACTTGTAACATAAGAAATCAAATTTAAAAAAATAGACTTTTCTGAAATTCGAATAATAAAGTTGGTTGATAGGATTTTGGATGCAACAATTGGATGAAGTACGCTCTTACATGCAAGAATGTTGAAAAATTTGGATGAAAATGTACTTTTGATTTTTCAAAATATTGCATTCATGTAGAATTTCTAGTATATTTAAGATGTACACATCATGTTTTTAAAGAATTTATGAAAAAAAAATTGCATACATATAGGAGGTATCACTTAGACATATATGTATTACTATGTTGTGTTACACTTTGCACAAATGCACAATGTTTGCAAAAATTGGATGCACACATGATGGATGAATATTATGCGAGGGATTATTTTATTTTACCCTTACCAAATTTAGGGGACGAAATTTCCTAAGGGTGGGAGAATGTAACACCCCACATTTTTAGTTAAAAATGATAAAATGAGAATAACTTGATTAAATATTTGGAATTAAAAAACAAGTCGTACCATTGTGTTCCTCTTGGAATTGTGGTTCAGATAGACTCTGAGTTTGCGTAAAAAGGACAACGTATAAAGAAGTTATGGGCTTTAGAAAATTGTATACACATAAGGTTTATTATATATATATATATATACGAATAAATAAATTAGAAATATCCAAACTTTTTAATGCAGGAAAAAGACCCGTTAGGGGTCGACCCCTGCCCTTGGGTCGACCCCAAAACAGGGGTGTAGACCCACGGGTCGACCCATGGTCGACCCCCCCATCTTGGGTAGATTCCTGTGCGTGAACGTGGACTACTTTTTGATGAAATTCGTTGTTGAACACCTATAAACAAGCTTGAAGAGCCTAGCATGAATCTCATATTTCTAAGAGGCTTCCTAAACTCTACCATTCTTCTTCTTCCTCAATTCTCTTTAGAAAAATATAATAATTAGTTTAGAAAAAAATTTGATTTAAGATCTGGAGGAAAAGAATGAATATCAATAAAGATAGTGTTTAGAATTCTATTGGAAGTAAGGTAATTACGTAGATCTGGTCGATTTGAATTTCTCCTCTATCTTCCCTTCTTCTTCTAGTTAAGAATTATGGATCCATGGTTATTTAGGTTCTAAATCCAGTTATGGGAACTATGGAATGCTAGATCTGGACCAGATTCAGGATTTGGAAAGCAATTAGGTGAGTGGATCTAGATTCTAACATTTTAAATAATTGTGTACTTATCATTTATATTCCCCATTATCATGAATCTGCTAAGAAGTTGATATTTATGGAAAATTTTGTATTAAAACTGTTTAGGACATGTTAAAAGATTACATGTTAACCTACTAGATTTGTATAATTACACTGGGAAATTCACAAGATAGTCTAATTGGTATAATTCCACGTTAACGTATTAAGCTGGGATACTTATATTTTTAGTGTAAAACCCCGCATTTTTAATATAATTAGAAATGTTCATATGCGTGGAAATATAGATAATGGTGATGTGCAATTTAAATTAGTGATACGTTAACGATATATGTAACAGAAGAGGTAATAAATTAAAGATACTTAATTTAAATATCAAAAATTAAGTAAAACGGACATCACCATTGCGTTTGTCTCGGAATTCTGCTTGGGATAGGGTCCAAGTTTGCATAAAACGAATAAATTATGAAGAAGTTATGAGCTTTAGAAGTTTGTATACATATAAGGCTCATATATATACACACACACACAAAATATCTCCGGAATTCAAAAATATTCAAAAACAGTCAAAAGAGGGTGAGTAGGAAAAATCGCGCTCGAAGTGTGTCAACCCCCCCTAAGGGGTGTCGACATAGGTGTTAACCCCCCTATAGGGGGAAGATACAGGCGTCGACCCCCCTATATAGGGGTAGACCCTTGTCCAGATCCGAGCGAAATGCATCGTTTTGTATGTAGGCACGTTTTCTGACCAGGTTCGTTGGCTTAGAAGCTATATAATGGATCCTAACCCTATTGTTTTCTTGACCTAAACTAATGGCGACGCCATGACGCTGCTCCAACCTAAAATAATTTAGATTCTTGTTCTTCCCCAAGAAATTCTTAGATCTAATGTCTTCTCTCTTCCTCTCCAAATCTGTTCTTGAAATAAAAAGATAGATCTAGGATTCGTCGACTACAAAATAAGAGAAAAGAATTCAGCTGCCTGGATCTATGCTGCGCAAAAAGGAAGAAAACCATGGACCAGATCTAGAATTGGAAAGCATACAAGTGAGTGGATTTAAAATACATTTTTTTATAATAACGGTTATATCGTTCGCCATTCCCCATTTACACACGTAATAACCTTATTGAAAGATCTAATCTGATAAAGTTCACCTATGCCTAATATTGTTGTCATATGCTTAATTATGATCAGTCATTTTACGCCTACGTTGGGTTTCCTCCTTTTATTCTTCCCTTTTTATTTTTATATAGCGAGGCTACCTTCGGGCCTATGCCTATTGTGGATTTATGCAATTGAACGATATTGAGAATAAAAGTGAAAAGGTTGATTTGTGTATTATATATGATTGGGAGGTTTGGGGACATAACTTACAATGGGTTTTTGGGAATAACTTTGATTGGAATCATAAATATAACTATGGGATATGAATCAAATTGTAATTATGAATGAAAATTGGGATTATAAGTTGAATTGGGATTATAGGAATAACTATACTTGGAATTTGAATAAAACTATGGTGGGATTTATGTATATAAATCAAATTGAGAATATAGACTGTAATTTGGGGCAAAAGCTGATGGTTGGAATTCGGGGCATTATTGCAATAAAATATGAACAATTGGAAAAGTTTGGGAAAATATGTAATAAAATGAAAGTTGGGATAAATTATGGAAATTGATTTGGGCATAACTTGTATACGTAGGATTATAGGTATAAATCGGATTAGAATTATAAGCATAAATTTGAATTGGAATTTATGGGTAATTGGAAATCATAATAATCCAAGAATTGAAATTGGGCATGAATTAAGAAAAAGATATTGAACGCCTAAGACAAGAGGTTAGATTTAGTTTGCGGTAGAAGTTTGCCCGGAACCACCCGACATATCCAACAACCGCAAATGGTAATCTAATGTGAGAGGTCTTAGGTGGAAATTGGACCAGTAATGGTGTCAAGACACGAGGTTAGATTCAGATGCGAAAGAAGTCTGCCTGGCACCTCCCGGCATATCCGGCAACCGCAAACGATAATCTAATGTGAGAGGTCTTGTGCATTTACGGACATCATAAATAATAATGAACACTTAACCAAGACGATACATGTAAGGTTGATATGGATATAATAAAGGGGTTAAGTGGGTAACATGGGTAGCATGAATAATTTGATAAATTAGAATACTTAACCCAATTAAATCTGTAGTGGTGTTACGCACCAGTTGAATTGAGTAGGGGTTAAGTACACGTGTTAAAGAAGTGGGGAGGGTTAAGTTAAACTTAATTAATGCCAAAATATGGAATGATAATAATAACCTATTATGAATGAACTTAAGAAAAGGAAACGATAATAGGTAGGCTTGTCCTAGGGACAAGTGGGAATTATAACTTATGGAATAAGGTAGGTTATAATGAACCATGGACAAAACAGAATAACTTAAGGAATAAGGTAAGTTATAAGGAATGATAAGGGAAGATGAAATAACTTATGTAACATGAAAAGTTATACTTAATTGAAAATTAATTAATCTGTAAAGGCAAGAATAAATCTACAAATGAAGATAACATAAGTTATATGAATGACATAACAGAAGATTGGTTGAGTTGAGTAATTCTCTGAGCGTCAATCTGAGTTGATTCGGTCTTCGAGGTTGATACTTAGGAAGTTATTCTCTTAACCAATGTATATGTGAATTAAGATGTGTTTAATTATAAACTAAGTAAAACATGTTATTATAGCCATAAGAGGGATAATTATTAGATTATGAGAATAACATGTTGTAGGCTTATTAATGAACTTAAAAGGATTAAGTTAAAAATGGAATTAATAAGCAAGGATAACTTGGTAAACTTGAAAAGGTAGTAAATGTGAATAACCAAATTAAGTGAGAAAACTGACGAGGTGGCACAGGTGCGTAATTAATGATTAGACATAGGGTCTAATGATAGATAAAACTAAGGCGCTTGAAGCAGTCCGTAAGTTGTAGGATGAATAGCCCAACGAGGTAGATCATCACGGTGTCATACGGCACACGGGGAGCGCACGTTCATTATTCTGGCGGCTCCAACGGACTGGAAGGGGAGGCAGGTGACTTCCTAAGACATTAAAGGTGCTCTTGGTAGTCCTCTGTGGTGGTTTAGCTTCAGGCTAGGATTACAGAGGTTGGGTATATGTAGAACTACCAGGTGGGTGGGCCTTGACTGCACAAGAAGGGGGCAGTCAGAACGCTGTACGTGGTGGCATTAAGGGTGGTTCGGTGGTTGCCTCAGGCGAAGGTGGAGGGTCAAGACCAAACGATAGCAAGATCGTCTGACGCCTGTCACCAGCAGCCTAAGGAATGCGAAAAGACAAGAGCTAACCCCTAGAGATCGTTAACCTTTGCTATCAAGGGACGGGTTCGGGGAGACCCCACACGGATGTTTAGAATGATTGCTTGTTATGGGTGGTCGCTTAGCTCGTGTGGTCTTTACTAGTTGGGGGAGAGGCCGATGTGGGGCCATAGCCCTCATAGAAAAACCAGACCCATGGGATATCTGTACATTAGACACTCTTAGAGGCGGGCCCGTACAGATATAGAAAAGCTCCCGATCGAGTTCTGTGTTTTTGGTGTAGCCCTGCCATGGAACTCGAGTGCACAAGTAGAGGTTATGTGCTGTAGAAACATCGAGTACGATTGATGATACGTACGTGGGAAAGTCTAGGTACAATCTTGTCTTCTCTGTGTGGTGTATCGTATACTAGAGGGCATTATTCTGTAATGGAACCAAACTCGATCGAATAGTTCGAGGATAGTAGTCAATACGCTTATGTAGCACAGTGATAGTGGTTCTATGCGGATGTAGTGTTGTACGTTACTATGGCATAAGATGAGGGATTGAGCATATTACTGTAGCGATACGGAGGAGACCGTGCGAGTGGGGTGCCACGAGGTGTAACTTAATTTGTGGGTGGCTACATATACATTATATTACGTTAATCTACTAGGGGTAGATGGGTGCGATGTGTGTGCGAAAGCCTTGAGTGCTAATAACACAGATAACCTAATAAATGAGAAAATGTAATTGAACGATATATGTAGGATTATTCAAGAGGTGTAGTTTAAATTCATTCACAAAGAACTTATGTTCTGACCCCCTCCTCATAACATTCGCAGGTTAGGTTCATGACATAGACTGTATATCTTTGGATAATGGTTTAGCAGTATTGATATTACGGTAAATCTATCTTTTAATTATATTATATTTTGTTCCTTCCGCTGTAAGATGTTTTCCGAACTCTGACATGTTTAATGTCTCTGTCTTTTCTACAGGATACTAGAGCAAAACAACACGGGTTTCGATGGATTGGGTTTTTTAGAAAAATTCGGTTTGTCGGAACGTGGGTTGTTACATTTGGTATCAGAGCTTCGGTTTAGGATCCCTATATGGGTAATGAGTGAACGTATTTATATTTTCTAAAATATAAATATACTATATATAAACCTAGATCCATGAGGAAGGCTACTAGATAGAAAGAGTAAAATGTGGAAAGAAAAGGGATATTTATTTGGTACACTAAAGGAATGAACATAGAAATTTTGAGACCCTTAGGTGGTTTGGTTGGAAAGTGTACAATATGTTTGGTATTAGAGTGTTTTGCGAACAAATTATACAGTTGTAAACAACTGTAAAATCCGTTCGGCTTTCCTAAACAACAAGGATTGTTGTAGAGGGTGTCGAACTCTGGGACCAAATTATTTTATTAATAAATCCAATCAAGTTATCCCTAACTTTTGATTGGGTGAAAACAAAGAAAATAGCAAAATTAAATAAAAGAGAGTTTTAACAATAAGTGAAAGCAATTAAGGGATAATGACATAGATCAGATTCATAATCATCAATAGCCAAAAGATTAACCAGATCTAATACATGTTTCTGTCACAAACATGAATCAACGATAATAGGTTTTTAGAAACAAATATGTAAATAACGACAAGCATAGCCTATGCAGGAGCTCAGCTCTACAACCATAGACTATCAGGACAGATTCACTAATTAATTTCTGAAACCCTAAAATTAGATCTAGATCTGATAAACGTTAGATCGAACACGAATATATCCTGTGAAGGAGCATAGCTCTTAAACGACACAAAATATGAAGGTTCAGATCTAACCCTTAATTCAGATCCAGATCTACATGTATACAGTCCTCATCTTTTGGCTATGTGATTCATATTGAATCATACTATCAGCGTCATCACCCCCTAATCAAAAGGGATTAGCTAGACATAGCTAAAGAAGAAGAGAAAAAGAAAATAAATAACATGAACATAAATAAATTAAACAAAAAGTAAAAAGAAAGGGAGAGAATGATTTTATTCCAAGAAGAGAATTACAGAATAAAACCTAATGTGTTTTACAATGAATGAGATAAAGTGTATTTATAGCTGATATGACAAAGGCTGCTTGGAAAATTACACAATGTGGGACTAAAGAATTAGCCCAAATAACACATAAGCTAGTGTGAACGGGGTTGTAGAGTAAGAGGCCTTGTAAGTGAGCCAGTGTGAACGCTACATGAGTGAAATGGTCTGCAATTGAGCCAATGTGAACACAATATGAGCCTTTAGTGAGCCAAATCTACCCAACTGAACTCTATTTGCAACCGTTCTTCAAACTTTAAACTCTTCAAGCTTTAGTAATTTTAACTTCACTCTTTTTCAGCAAATTCTTCATGCTTTATTCAAATGCTCTAATCCATGATTCTTGTCAACAATCTGAAAACACAGCTATAAATACACAATATCAATTATTTAAAAGATAAAATAAGATAAATATGCGGATAAAATATACACATTTACGTGTATATCATAGAGAAAGATGTATCCCATATGATGGAAACTGAAATGTTAGTAATTTAGATTAGTAGGGTTAGAAGTGAAACCTTGTAAGTTAGAAAAAGGTCAAAAAGTGGAAAATGGATTAGGGATATATATAGTCGAGAGAATTGAATTCGTGGGAGTTTCTAGGAAAGCCAAGGTAAGTTGGAAGCCCACTATGAGTCTAACCCATTTGTTAAACTTTTAAGAACTTGAAATTGTAAAGGTTTTGGCGAAAGAGTTTATGGTGTTTTCAAGTTTTAATCTTAAATGTATTTTTGATGTTTGAAAAGAGTGTATATTGGGTCTTAATGTAAAGTGGGGTATATTTTGTAAAATAATGATTTCTTGTTCTTTTTTGAAAAGGAGAATATTATAGAGCGTGTATAGCTCGCTAGTTTTCATATTATAGTATATGAAAAGATCGAAAAGAAAAGATAGCAATTTGTAAAGAACGTTTTGAAAATCTCTATTCTTTGGACAATAAATTTTGTTTATTGTTCTAAAAAGAAAATTTTATTGGGTGGACAAAATAATTTGTAGAGAGTAAGAGTAGAGTAGATTTTTACACCTTTTAGAAAGCAGCCAAAATTAACATTGTAGGTAGAAACAATGTAACCCGATAGTCGTCCTTATCTACTGCAGTTTTGTGATTTGAAAAAAAATGTGTTTTGCATTTTTGTTGTGACATGTTTTTATGGTTGGGCAAAAGTAAGTTTTGGAAAAGAAAATAAAGTTTTACCACTTTTAATTTTTGGAAGAAAAAATTAATAAAAAGGGAGGCCAAACCATGTTTGAAAAAAAATGGAGCAGATAAGGATTAGTACCTAGGAAAGGCAGCAAAGGTTAGAGGTTAGGAAGTAAATAGCAAGGATTATCTTGGAATAATAAAAACAAATTCCCGTTGAATACATAAGCATTGTGAAGCCTAGGATTATTGTTTGAAAAAAAGTGTAGGCTAGTAATATACAGCAAGGACTAGCAGTGACAACTTGATAGTGGAATGGCAAGTAAGCATTGAGAGTTTGTGGTTGGACTTTTCTTTAGTGAAATAGTCTTATGATTCTTGGCCCTTGATAGTAGCTATGTAGGATGTCGAAATATGGAAAGGCTTAATGAAAAAAAATAAGCTAAGAAAGAGAATAGCCTAACTAAGAAGAAAATAACAAATTCAGTAAAGCAACAAACGTGATGGGAAAAGAAAATGAAAATCTTAAGAAAAGATGAATAAAAATGATTTTTTTTAAGATAAGTTGAAAAAGAAGAGAAAATTTTCTTATGCAGTTGTACTTGATAGGAAAATAGTAAATCTTTATAGAATAGTTACATTAAAATCCAAGTACAATTAGAAAAGGTACATAAAAGAAAAACGGAAGAAGTGAATTTTTCTATTTTATACCTTTTTGTAACATAAGAAATCGAATTTAGAAAATTAGATTTTTCTAAATTTTGAATTTAATGATGGTTGGTAGGATTTTGGATGCAACAATTGGATGAACTATGCTCTTATTCTATAAGAGTGTGGGAAAATTTAGGTGAAAAATGTTCTGATTTTTCAAAAATATTGCATTCATACAGAACTACTAGTATATTTAGAATGTGAGCATCATGATTTGAAATAGTTTTTAAAAGTTTGCATACATATAGGTGGTGCCAATCAGGCATACATGTATTATTATGATGTATTTCACTTTACACCTGCGCACAATGTTTGCAAAAATTGGATGCACACGTGATGGTTTATGGCAAGGGATTATACATATTTTACCCCTATCGAATTTCGGGGACGAAATTCTTTAAGGTTGGGAGAATGTAACACCCCTCATTTTTAATATAATTAGAAATGTTTATATGCATGAAAGTATAGATAATGGTGATGTGCAATTTAAATTAGTGGAAGAGACGGAAAAATTAATATGTTAACGATATATGTAACAGTAATAAAATAAAGATACATAGTTTAAATATCAGAAATTAAGTAAAACGGACATCACCATTGCGTTCGTCTCGGAATTTTGCTTAGGATAGAGTCCAAGTTTGCGTAAAACGGATAACGTATGAAGAAATTATGAGCTTTAGATGTTTGTATACATATAAGGCTCATATTTATAGATATATATACAAAATATCTCCAGAATTCAAAAATATTCAAAAATAGTCAAAACCGGGTGAGCGGGAAAAATCCAGCTCGAAGGGTGTTGATCCCCTTAATAGGTGTCGACATAGGTGTCGACCCCACTTTATAGGGGTAGACCCCTCCCATATCCGAGCGAAATACATATTTTGTATGTAGGCACGTTTTCTGACCAGGATCGTTGGCTTAGAAGCTATATAATGGACACTAAACCTATTGTTTTCTTGACCTAAACTATTGGCGATGCCATGACGCTCTCCAACCTAAAATAATTTAGATTCTTCTTCTTCCCTGAGCAATTCTCATATCTAATCTCTTCTCTTCCTCTCCAAATCTGTTCTTAAAATAAAAAGATAGATCTAGGATTCCTCTGCTCCAAAATAAGAGAAAAGAATTCAGATGCCTGGATTTATAATGCGAAAAAAGGGAGAAAACCATGGATTAGATCTAGAATTGGAAAGCATACAAGTGAGTGGATTTAAAAATACATTTTTTGTATAATAATTGATCTATCATTCGCCGTTCCCCATTTATACACTTAATAACTCTATTGAAAGATCTAATCTGATAAAGTTCACCTATGCCTAATATTGTTGTCATATGCTTAATTATGATCAGTCATTTTATGCCTACGTTGGGTTTCCTCTTTTTATTCTTCCCTCTTTATTTTTATATAGCTAGGCTATCTTCGAGCCTACGCTATTGTGGATTTATGCGATTGAACGAAATTGAGAATAAAAGGGAAAAGGTTGATTTGGGTATTATATGTGATTGGGAGGTTTGGGGACATAACTTATAATGGGGTTTTGGGAATAACTTTAATTGGAATCATAAATATAATTATGGGTATATGAATCAAATTGTAATTATGAATGTAAATTGGGATTATAAGTTGAATTGGGATTATGGGCATAACTATACTTGGAATTATGAATAAAATTATGGTGGGATTTATGTATATAAATCAAATTGAGAATATAAGATTGTAATTTGGGGCAAAAACTGATGGTTAGAATTTGAGGCATTATTGCAATAAAATATGAACAATTGGAAAAGTTTGGGAAAATATGTAATAAAATGAAAGTTGGGATAAATTGTGGAAATTGATTTGGGCATAATTGGGCGCAACTTGTATACGTAGGATTATAGGTATAAATTGGATTAGAATTATAAGCATAAATTTGAATTGGAATGTATGGGTAATTGGAAATCATAATAATCCAAGACTTGAAATTGGGCATGAATTAAGAAAATGATATTGAACGCATAAGACACGAGGTTAGATTTGGTTTGCGGTAGAAGTTTGTTCGGAACCGCTCGGCATATCCAGCAACCGCAAACGGTAATCTAATGTGAGATGTCTTAGGTGGAAATTGGACCAGTAATGGTGTCAAGACACGAGGTTAGATTCGAATGCGGTCGAAGTCTGCCCGTAACCGCTCGGCATATCTAGCAACCGCAAACGATAATCTAATGTGAGAGGTCTTGTGCGTTTACAGACATCATAAATAATAATGAACACTTAACCAAGATGATACATATAAGGTTGATATGGATATAATAAAGGGGTTAAGTGGGTAACATGGGTAGCATGGATAATTGAATAAATTAGAATACTTAACCAAATTAAATCTATAGTGGCGTTACAAACCAGTTGAATTGAGTAGGGGTGAAGTAAACGTGTTAAAGAAGTGGGGAGGGTTAAGTTAATCTTAATTAATGCCAAAATGGGGAATGATAATAATAGCCTATTATGAATGAACTTAAGAAAAGGAAACGATAATAGGTAGGCTTGTCCTAGGGACAAGTGGGAATTATAACTTATGGAATAAGGTTGGTTATTATGAACAATGGACAAAATAGAATAACTTAAGGAATAAGGTAAGTTATAAGGAATGATAAGGGAAGATGAAATAACTTATGTAACAAGGAAAGTTATAATTAATTGAAAATTAAGTAATCTGTAAAGGCAAGAATAAATCTACAAATGAAGATAACATAAGTTATATGAATGACATAACAGAAGATTGGTTGAGTTGAGTAATTCTCTGAGTGTCAATCTGAGCTGATTTCGGTCTTCGAGGTTGATACTTACAAAGTTATTCTCTTAACCAATGTATATGTGAATTAAGATGTACTTAATTATAAATCAAGTAAAACATGTTATTATAACCATAAGAGGGATAATGATTCGATTATGAGAATAACATGTCGTAGGCTTATTAATGAACTTAAAAGGATTAAGTTATAAATGGAATTAATAAGCAAGTATAACTTGGTAAACTTAAAAAGGAAGTAAATGTGAATAACCAGTTAAATGAGAAAACTGATGAGGTGGCGTAGGCGCGTAATTAATGATTAGACGTAGGGTCTAATGACAGATAAAACTAAGGCGCTTGAAGCACTCCATACGTTATAGGATGAATAGCCCAACGAGGTAGATCATCACTGTGTCATAAGGCATGAAGGGAGGGCACGTTCATTATTCTGGCGGCTCCAACGGACTGGAAGGGGAGGCGGGCGGCTTCTTGGGAAGTTAAAGGTGCTCCTGGTAGTCCTCTGTGGTGGTTTAGCTTCGGGCTAGGATTACGGAGGTTGGGTCTGCGCGGAACTACCAGTTGGGTGGGCCTTGACTATACAAGAAAGGGGCAGTCAGAATGTTGTACGCGGTGGCATTAAGGGTTGTTCGTTGGTTGCCTCAGGCGGAGGTGGTGGGTCAAGGCCAAACGATAGCAAGATCATCGGATGCCTATCCCCAGCAGCCTAAGGAATGCGAAAAAACAAGAGCTAACCCCTAGAGATCGTTAACCTTTTCTATCAAGGGACTAGTGCGGGGAGACCCCACATAGACGTTTAGATTGTTTTCTTGTTAGGAGTGGTCTCTTAGCTCGTGTGGTCTTTACTAGTTACGTTGAGGGAGGGGCCGAGGTGGGGCCATAGCCACCATAGAAAAACCAGACCCGAGGGATATCTGTACATTTGACACTCTTAGAGGCGGGCCCGTATAGATATAGAAAAGCTCCCGACCGAGTTCTGTGTTTTTATGTAGCCTTGCAACGGAACTCGGGTGCACAAGTAAAGGTTATGTGTAGTAAAAACGTCGAGTACGATTGATGATACATACGTAGGAAAGTCTAGATACAATCATGTCTTCTCTAGGTGGTGTATCGTATACTAGAGGGCATTATTCAGTGATGGAACCAAACTTAATCGAATAGTTCGAGGATAGCAGTCGGTACGCTTACGTAGCATAGCGATAGTGGTTCTATGCAGATGTAGCGTTGTAAGTTACTATGGGATAGGATGAGGGACTACGCATATTACTGTGGTGATACGGAGGAGACCGTGCGAGTGGGGTACCACGGGGTGCACCTCAGTTTGGGGGTAGCTACATATACATTATATTAGGTTAATCTACTAAGGGGTTGATGGGTGCGACGTATGTGTGAAAGCCTTGAGTGCTAATAACACAGATTACCAAATAAATGAGAAAATGTAATTGGACGGTATATGTAGGATTATTCAAGAGGTGTAGTTTAAATTCATTCACATAGAACTTATATTCTGACCCTCTCCTCATAACATTTGCACGTTAGGTTCATGACAAAGACGGTATAGCTTTGGATACTGGTTTAGCAGTATTGTTATTAAGGTAAAACCATATTTTAATTATATTATATTTTGTTCCCCGCTGTGAGATGTTTTCCGAACTCTAACATGTTTTGTGTCTCTGTCTTTTCTATAGGAAACTAGAGCAAAACAACACGGGTTTCAATGGATTGGGTTTTTTAGAAAAATTTGGTCTGTCGGAACGTGGGTTATTACAATTAGGGTAATTACATGTTAAAGATGGGTTAACTACATGTTAGGAAGAACATGTGATGTAATTGTCAGTTAAATTGGACTCAATGTGATATTAAGTGAGACATGTAAAAATGGAATTACAGTAAAATTTGGAAGAAGGGACATGCCAAAATTATATGGAAAATTTATAGTAATTAGGAAACTGTAACTGCACTGAGACACAAGGTTAAATTCAACTTGTAGTAGAAGTCTGCCCGGAACCGCCCGACAAATCCTGCATCCATAAGTGGTTAATTTAATGTGAGGGGTATGGTGCATATACCTACATTTATTGGTACTAAGACATGAGCTTAAGTTCAACTTGTGGTACAAGCCTTCCTGAAACCGCCCGACAAATCCAACATCCACCGCTAGTTAACTTAATGTGAGAGATCTGGTGCTTAAATATTTATATAAATAAACGTGTATAATGGGAATTGAATAAATGGCATTAATAGTAATAAATGGATGTTACAATGGTATAAGAATTGGAATGAACGGGGAATATAATAATCTATTATAATCAATTCAATAATTAGAATGTTATACAATAAGTAGGCTTGTCCTAGGGACAAGTGGAAATTATAACATAAGTTGTGATAAATGAAAAAGAAACTTATAAATAAACCTTAGTTAAGAGAACTAAGTTAATAAGTAAACAACAACAAGTTGTAGTGACAGTGTAAGATGAAATTATGATTAAATAAGAAGGAATGAGTTAAACTTATGGAGTGGAATAAGTTATATTTAGTCATATATAATAAGTGCCATGTTAACAGAAAATATGTGGACTGAGATAAAATATACTTAATTATATATTAAGTGGTACATGTTATTGTAACCACAAAGTCAGATAGTTAATTATATGGTAATAATATAAAGAGATTGTAATCCTTGAATTACAATCTAGGAAATAACGTGTTATGGGATTATTAATAAACTTAAAAGGATTAAGTCATAACTGAAATTAATAAGAAAGAAGGGTCCATTCCTTAGAGATATAAGGGGCTCGGAGTGAACTTGGTAGCCTGAATAAGAAGCTAATATAATTGAAAATAACCAAGTTAACCAGTAATCAGATGGGTTAAAGCAAGCGCGTAATTAAACATTTAGACATAGGGTCTAATAACATGTTAGCGTGATGCGCTTGGACCAGTCCGCATGTTTAAAGGTGAAGAAACCAATGGGGTAGATCATCGGGTGTCTAGAGACACTGGAGGAGCATGTCCACTTGATTACTCGGCTTAACTTACGGCTTAATTTCTTGGTGGGACTGGAAGGAAGCACGCGACTTCCGAGGGATGTGGTAGGGTACTCTGTGGTAGTCCTCTATGCGGTACACGCTCAGGATGTACTCGTAGAGGTGGGGTCTGCGTGATACCACCCAAGGGGTATGCCTTTACTACAAACGGTAGCTTGGCAGTTAGAAGACTGTGGCGGAATGGCTTTTGCTGTTTTCGGCAGTTGGCCTCGCTCATGGAGGGGGGATGGTCAGGACCAAATTAAGGATAGTAAATATCGGATAACTATCATCGGCAATCAATGGGATGTATAAAGACTAGAGTTAAACCAAGATACCATTGTCCTTTCACTATCGAGGAATGGTTGAGGGACATGCCAAATTGGATGCTATATTGGTTGTTAGGAACACGTCACTTTGCTCTTGATGTAGTCTTTCACTAGTTGAGGGAGGGGCCAGGGTGGGGCCATATGCACCATGAAAAAGCATACAATACTGGATATTTGTATTTTCGGCCCCTAAACCGGACATGTACAGATATGGAAAGACTCCCAACCGAGTTTCGTGCATTGGATGCAGCCCTATTACGGGACTTGGGGTTACAGTAGATAGAACGTACGTGTGAGGGCCTAGATACATGCATATCTGCTCTAGGTAGTGTAACACCCCACCTCTGTCAAGGTCACTCACAAAGGGAATGCGTTAACTTCAGTGGAGCGTCATAAGTGTATGGAATATATAGATTACAAAACAGACAAAATTTAAACAGCGAAAAATAAATAAAACTTTACTTTATTGAAAAAAACAGCAGCTTGGTAAAACAACTTGTACAAAGATTGTTTTCCAACACCAAAACACCCTTACCCATTACAACAAAGCATTTGTCTTGTTTAACAAAATAAAGAAGCATAAAATGACAATGATATTCCCTAATAAAGCATGACCAGCCATAGCAGTGGAAAAGAGAATCCTGCGAAAAAGGATCTATATCCCCTACTAGTGTGCCAACTAGTATCCTGTGTTATAAAATAAGGTGATCCCAACTAGTATCCTGTGTTATAAAATAAGGTGATCCCAACCCCGCAATTGTGGTAGCCTTCGGGTGTACATCTAGTATGAGGATCTTACCTCAACTAGCCTAATTGCCATGAAGATGTTGGATGTACCCTTACTACCCTATCGATCGGCTCCCTACTTGTATTAATTTTCCTTGTGTCTGTGTCAGTCGGCCCTCTTTTGCTTGTAGATACCCTATGCTGGTCCCAACATAAGGTGTATCAATCCCTATGATAGCAACCGACACAAATTCTAGATGCACAGTGTATACTACTAATGCCTAGGGCCTTCTTTTCCATGCCGGAGCACATGCACGCCAATACTCCATCGGAACTACACTGCTGCACCACCTACAGCTATTTTGACCGCTTATAATCAGCCCAGTAATCATGCCCCACCCTGCCTAGCTCTGGGTACCGTGATACATCCATGTGGGTTAATGCTGAAATGGGTCCCCGTTACTAGGGTTTCCCAGGGTCTATCGTATACCCCCCAAATTGGCTAAGTCTTATCCATCCATTCAAGTTAACTTAACCCATCCACACGTCATGCCATGTTGGTTAAGTGTTTCTTATTAACTTAACCCTTCTCATTCAATCATGTTGTAATTGGTTAAGCGTTTTCTGTCAACTTAACCCTGTTCACTCATTATATTATATTGGTTAAGTGTTTCCCATTAACTTAAACCCACTCGTTCATTGGTTAAGTGTTCACTTAACCCTACCACTAGTCAAGTTACATTAGTCAAGTGTTGCCCTCTTGTGTTACTTAACCCAACCACTTGTCATGTTACATTGGTTAAGTGTTGCCCTTTTGTGTTACATAACCCTATCACGCATCATGTTATATTGGTTTAGTATTGCTCTCTTGTGTTACTTAACCCTATCACACATCATGTTATATTGGTTAAGTGTTGCTCTCTTTTGTTACTTAACCCTTTCACACATCATGTTATACTGGTTAAGTGTTGCTCTCTTGTGTTACTTACCCTATCACACATCATGTTATATTTGTTAAGTGTTGCTCTCTTGTGTTACTTAATCCTATCACATATCATATTATATTGGTTAAGTGTTGCTTTGATTAACTTAACCCTACCATTCTTAGCCTGTTTGTTTCTTGGCTTTAATTTGTTTATTAAAGCACCAACCTCTCACATTAGATCTATACTTTTGTGGTCGCTGGATGGGCTGGGCGGTTCCGGGCAATCTTACACCGCAATCTTGCCTCGGGTTTTTGGGCTTAATGCGCTAACCTCTCACATTAGATCTATATTGTTACGGCTGATGGATGTGCCGGGCAGTCTTACACGGTAACTCAATCTAACCTCAGGTTAGGAATATTCATCTTTTAATTAATTTACATATTTACAATTTATGTTTATATGTAAAATATCCACCAGTATTGTCAATTCAAGTCATGCCCCATTTACCCTCTAAATTATGTCCATAATTCTAGGAATACAAATTCTACCATTTCATGCTACTAATCATTTACATGATTATGAGCCAATATATGCCAATAGCATGTAGTTAAATATTTTTCTCCAACATCTCCCCCCGTTATTCATTCGCATAATTCACATAGAACGTTAGGCTCGCAAATTAGCCTAACTTATAAATAAAAGGGAAAAGATAGGGACATGTAATATTTCAACAGGCATAAACAATATAGATGAACATGCATAGTATAAATTTGGGATAGAATGACATAAACTTAATCAAGCACATGAACGTAATCTTGCATTTAAATTAGATTCAATTAAGATGCGAACTAGCATAGGTCTAACTGTATAAGCATGAACTTATATAGATCTTAAACATGGGTACTAGCTTGGATCTAACATATAACATGTATGAACATAACTTAGCATGTAATTCAATGTACATAAAAGAACCACAAATCTAATACAACATGATAAGTTCAAATGTATCAGTCCCAACGATCTCAAGGGCATACGATGTAGAACATGATAGGTTTCATCATATAAGTCACAACAGTCCAATAGGCATGATAGGTTTTCTATGTCAGTCACAATAGTCCAATAAGCATGATAGGCTTTTCTATGTCAGTCTCAACAGTCCAATAGGTATGATAGGCTTTTCTATGTCAGTCTCAATAGTCCAATAGGTATGATAGGTTTTTTTGTGCTAGTCATAACAGTCCAATAGGCATGATATGCTTTTCTATGTCAGTCACAACAGTCTAATAGGTATAAAAAATTCAGAATACACAAAAGGATAGGCACGAATAGAAGTTGGCATAGTTCTAGATCCAGTTATAGTCATGATTTCTTATTAGGTGTTTAAATCAGAACAATAATTGAACTTATAGAAAAAAGACAGATTTTGATTTCTGGGATCTGATTTCTAAATTTGAAAAGCTATCCTTTGATGTAGACGTTTGATTCTCTAGTTCTTCTAATTGATTCCTAGTTTGAATTTGATTCTCTAGTTCGGGTAGATGAATGAAGGCTTAGGCTAGCTTGTAGACGAACATCATGACGACACCATAGTTTTAGGGTTATGATGTTAGGGTTTAGGTTTAGCTACGTATATATAATTGTCTAGGATTATTTAGAGCCCTTAGATGAACTAGGAGTCCATCAGAACCACCCAGCTCAAATACACATCATCCGGCCACTCAGAACCACCCAGCTCAAATACACATCATCCGGCCACTCAGAAGAAGACACATCATCAAAGAACACTCCAGAATTCTATGATGGATCGGTATGGTTGCACTTAGCAGGTGCGCCAGTGCATTTTTGTACTGGCGCGCTTGTGAAGTGCGCCAGTGCATCCTGGTCGACTTCCGGTTTTTCTGCCTAACTTTGTTCGTCCATGTCTTCTTCATACGATATCTATTTTACTCAAACTCGGACTCTACCTCAAGCATAATTCCGAGACGAATGCAATGGCGTAACCCATTTTATCTAATTCTTAATTTAATAATTAATTATTATTTAATTATCTCTTATGTCCCGTTTCAAAACTACAGGGTGTTACATCCCCCCCCCCCCCCCACTTAAAGGATTTCGTCCCCGAAATCTTCAAGTTAATACGAATGTATATTCTACCATCCAACATCCGTCTACTCAACCATTCCATCACAGGCATCCATTGTCCTTTAAAAGGTTTCTAATTTTTTTCATGAACATATGCATAGTGTGTGTATATGACCTATCCCAAATGCAAAATCAGGCGGTCTACTGATTTAGTTGACCTCCTTAATGCAATTCATGATAGTGCCATGCGTCCATTATGTATGCAAAATAACCCTATTGATACATATCATTTCTATATGAGTGCAAAAACATACATTCAATTGCATCACCCATATGATATCACCTCAAGTTTCAATCCATATATGTAAAAATCCACTCATGCATATGCAATATGGAAGTGACGGAGCCGATCTAGTGCCTAATGTGTGTGTATATGCATCCACGAGCAACCACTAGCAAACACTTACATCCACTTGCGACCATCAAACATAACATGTCTCAAACACATGTTTACATCCATTGGGTTCTACCTAAGGATCGAGGATAGGACCGAGAGGATATACTTAAAAGATAAAGACTAGCATGTAGATAAACTTTACAGAAAAAAGAGAGATCAAAGATATACCCTCAAAAAGGATATGATGCGTGTATCTAGTCTTCAACCTTCTAAGTTGCATCTTCTTGAGCTTCACCCCATTGTGCTTTGACTGTCTTAACTTCACGATTGCGTAGCTTCTTAATTTATGTTTCCAAAATATGAGTTGGAACCCATTACGCTGTCGCCTCTCGTTCCACCCCTTGTCCTTCTAATATACTCGGCATTACAACTTCTGTTGTGTCATGCTAACATTTCCTCAAAAGGGCCTTCAAAATTCACTAGAGGGTATTCCATGTAGAAGAACTATCTCTTGAAAATAAACAGATGCTAACCATGCTACCAAGTGTATTTATTAGGAGGTCTCTTCTCTACTTAACTTATTCATTACGTCAACTATCTGGGATTCTTTTCTTTGTGAAGTCCCTATTTGATCCAAAAGCATAGGTCTTACTCCTAGAGATGCCAACTACTAACTTAACCGAAGGTTTTAAAATCAAAGGTTGATATATATTCTGAACTTTTCCTTTTCACATAAAGAGGACTTGAAGTCAACCTTTTTCTTCTTAAGGCATCCGCTACGACCTTACCCTTCCTTCTAACATCAAAATGGCGCCTAGTCCCGTGCCGTATGCATCCGTGTATACCGCAAACCTTTTACTACCGTAAAGTAAAAGTCAAAACTGGGGCCGCTGTAAGAGCCCTCTTCAATCGTTGGAAACCGACATCACAATCAATATACCGAGCAAAGGTTAGATTCTTCTTCGTTAATCAAGTAAGTAGGGCTAATACCTTCGCAAAGTTCTTAATGAGCTTCCTATATTAACCCGCTAGTCCAAGAAAGCTTCTTACTTCTGTTGCATTCCTTAGGACATTTCAGTCTTGCACCGCAACTACTTTTGCGGGATTTACTGCTATCCCTTCTTTGAACGCCACATGTCCTAGAAACCTTACTTCTTCTCTCCAAAAATGTCATTTTGGAGAACATCGCCTTAAGTTGATGTGCTCGAAGTGTATCCATGACTTCTCTTAAATACAAAACATGTTCTCCCTTGTTCGTTGAGAAAATCAAGATATCGCCCACGAAGACTACTACAAACTTATTAAGGAACTCCCAAAACACCCTACTCTTCAAGTCAACAAAATAAGCGGGTGCATTCGTCAAACCGAAAGGCATGACGAGCTACTCAAAGAAACCGTCAGGGGTCCTAAAAGTAGCCTTGTCTATACTGTCCTCAACTACTCTTAGCTGATGAAACCCTGCAACCAAATCTAGTTGGG
Organism: Allium sativum; assembly: GCA_030737875.1. Classification (NCBI taxonomy): domain Eukaryota; kingdom Viridiplantae; phylum Streptophyta; class Magnoliopsida; order Asparagales; family Amaryllidaceae; genus Allium; species Allium sativum. The sequence continues at coordinate 2,218,699 of JASFAX010000056.1, read as the reverse complement.
AGAAAATAGACGCACCTATAACCTGGTCAAACAAATCGTCTATTCTTCGAAGTGGGTGCCTATTTTTTTCTTTAGTCAGCTTGTTTAATTCTCTATACTCCACGTATAAGCAAAGTGAACTATCCACCTTAGTAGCGAACAATGCTGGAGCACCCAATTCAAAAATATTTCGCCAAATAAACCCCTTCTCAAGCCACTCTTTAACTTGCTGAGCTCCTTCCTCTCCCTAGGAGCCATGTGTCGTACAGGTAATGCAACAGGGTTGGCGTTATCAACCAAGTATATGCGAAAATTTATTTCACGTTTTAGGGGTAAACCCTTCGCTTCATCAAAGATATCGGGATACTCATGGACTACTTGAACAGACTGCAAATTATCAACAGATGTATCAAGAGATTCTAGGTAACTAAGCCTGACAAAACCCTTAGGGTTACATGAGATTTCGAGGGTATTACCGAGGCGAGTCAAAAGTCTAGCTACCCTCCTTTCACAATTGAGAACGACACCATTATTGGATAACCAATCCATCCCATGAAACCAAAAACATAAGCATTACATCTAAACTCAACGCTTAGTATAGATATTCCCAAATTTCAAACAAATCATATATGAACGAGTCGAACCACCAACTGGATTTGAGACAATAATGGGATCCTCTACTATACAAGTACTAAGGTGCAGAGACTCTGGAATCAGATAGAAAAGAATGTGAAGTGCCAGAATCAAACAAAGTTCTAACAGGATGATTGAAAAGAAAAACTAAACTCTCAACAGAAACGTTCCTACCTCTCTTAGGTACACTAGCAGTAAGAGCATGCAATTGCCCGCTGGAAGATTATGTCCATTGCCCTTGTCCTTCGGCAATCCTTGATAAGATGCCCTACTTCACCATACTGAAAACAACCACCTGTCTTCTTCTTCCTGCAATTAAATAACCCACTATACCACAGAAAAGACACTTCCTCTTGTCGTGGAATTTATTATTTCTTCCACCCTTCTTACATTCCAATCCTTGTTTGTGATTCTTCTACTTTGGTCTCTTTCTTTTCACCTTTCTCCTTCAGCGAGGATTAAGCCGTATCGACAAGCTTCTTATCCTTGGGCTTGCGCTCCTTAGCCCGAACTCCCTTATTCTTATCCTTACTATCCTTGTGTAGCTTGTTGACAAGTTTCTCGAAACTACCTCCATCGCACGACAACCTACAAAGCTTTGAAAGAAAAATTAGCTGCATGTGAAACTACTGCAACTATAGATGGAAGTTGGGCACTTCTTCGCCCTTTGACAGGTGTCGTAGTCTCATCAAGCATACAGGACCATGCCGCAATGAGGTTACCTCCCAGAAAGCCAAGAGCCCCGGAGACTCAGGAAAGAAGGAAACAAGGGTTCAAACAGAGAATCAAAAGATAGTGCATATTGCTTTGGGGAATATGACTTTAAAACAAAAATTTTCTTTTGAAAATGCTTCTTTAAAACTTCTTTTTGAAAAATAGTTTCCAAATTTTTTTTATCTGACCTAGTAACCATCAACTCTGATATCACATGTAACACCCCGCCTCTGTTAAAGTCACTCACAAAGGGAATGCATTAACTTAAGTGGAGCGTCATAAGTGTATAGAATAGATAAATTACAAAACAGACAAAATTAAACAACGGAAAATAAATAAAACTTTACTTTATTGATAAAATAGCAGATTGGTAAAACAGCTTGTACAAAGATTTTTTTCCAACACCCTTACCCATTACAACAAAGCATCTGTCTTGTTTAACAAAATAAAGGAGCATAAAATGACAATGATATTCCCCAATAAAGCATGAGCCAGCCATAGCAGTGGAAAAGAGAGTCCAAAGCAATACATTGTCTATCTTCGAGCTTGGGAAGAAAACTGAGCTAAATGGTAGTATTCCCTCCCAGTGAACCTTGGGGGGAGAACGGAAGAAAAGAAGGCAAAAGAAAATGGGTCAGACATAAGTCTGATAAGTACATTGATTATTCAGCATGTAAACAGGTAAAAGGATCATGCCATGAATAAACTGAATACCAGACATGGCCATGATAATAAGCATAGCAAGACAACAAATGATGATCGTTAGATATGACAAGGTAAGATACACTGAATGCGCTTTGGTTCTTTCTCTGATTTCCCATTTTCTCTGCACTACCCAACTAGCATCCTAACTAGTGTCTTTTAATGAACGATTCGTATTCCCTACTAGTATCCAGTGAAAAAGGATCTGTATCCCCTACTAGTGTCCCAACTGGTATCCTGTATTATAAAATAAGGTGATCCCAAGTAGTATCCTGTATTATAAAATAAGGTGATCCCAACCCCACAATTGTGGTAGCCTTCAGGTGTACATCTAGTATGAGGATCTTACCTCAACCAGCCTGATTGCCATGAATGAAACACCCCACCTCCGTTAGGGTCACTCTCAAAGGGAGTGCCCTAATTTTGGTGGAGGTTTATAAGTATAAATCACAGATATACAAGACAGATATAAGAACACATATTTTTGAACAGCGGAAAACAACAACAACTTTTATTTCATTAAAATACGTGTTACACCAACCATGCCATAATTGTCTTACAATACTTCCAAAAACATAACATCTTCATAACTGTCTTGATTACATTATTTAAAGAAGCATAAAGAAAACATAAATAAACTGCAAAAGTCCCATAATTGCTGTCCAAAGCCATAGTCCAAAACGGAAAAGATCCAAGCAATACATTCTTTCTCTTCAAGCTGGATGTGAAAACTGGTCAAGCTGCGGTATTCCCTCCCTGTGGACCAGGGGGGAACGAAAGAAAAGAAGGCGAAAGAAAAGTAAAGTCAGACATAAAGCCTGAGTAAGTCTAGGACTATTCAGTCTATGAATAAAGAACTGGGTATGATAAGCATAAACTGGAAATGAGAAAGCACCATAAACTAAGCTAAGTTGTCTATGGTCGAATACTATCGTACACCATATAAATCTTTGTACCCATATAAACTAGTTCCCAACAGGCACCCCATAATCAGGGTGAAGTGATCCATTTTTGATGATCGGCTCCTACTCGCATAGTTACATGTGTCTTACGGCCCCCGATGTTGTAGTTACCTATGCTGGTCCCACCATGGGGTGTATCAAGTCCCATGGTGGCGGCCCGACACAATCCTAGAATGCACAGGTATGCTACTGGTGCCCAGTGCCTTATTTTTCTGCGCCGGACTGTGTGCACGCCCGCACCCCATTAGAACCTACACTGCTGCACCACCGCCGTCGATTTGACCTCTTACAGTCAACCCAGTAATTGTGCCCCACCCTGCCTAGTTCAGGGTATCCAGATACACCTTGTAGGGTTACTGTTGAAAAGGGTGCCCCGCTACTAGGTTTTCTATTTCTAGCCAACATGCTAAGTTGGTTAAGTGTTTAATAAACCTAACCCCCAATCAGTCTATTTAGTTTAGCATGTTCCATTTTGATTGAGTATTAATTTAATTTACTTAATCCTATCAATCCTGACTCAGCCTTAATTTTCTTATTAAAGCCTTGACCTCTCACATTAGACAGGTATTATTGTGGCTGTCTGTTGCCGGTTGGGTCCGGGCAGTCTTACGCCACAACTCAGTCTAACCTCGGGTCCTTATTGTGCTCCGTGTTTAACCACCCACATTGGATAGGTATTGTTGTGACTACTAGACAGCCGGGCGGTTCCGGGCAGGTTTACATCACAACTCAATCCAACCTAGGGTTAAACACATCGTATTTTTTACATTTACATATTTTGTCTCTTTTCTTTTTATATGTAAATATTTGCGGCCCATTATTCAAATTTATCTTTATTGGTTAAAATTTATTTATGCCACTTAATTGTTTTTTTCAAGGTTGTTGGCATGCGTCAAACATGCCAACACATATGTTCTATATTTTAACCCAAACGTCATTACCCCCGTTTTACACGTTTGCTACAATGTAAGATGTGTTGGGTTTAACATTTAAACCCAACTTGGCCATATGAAAAAAAAGGGAGGCTTATAACATGGTGTTTGTAAGGTAACATGAAAAAGGGGAGTGTGAACGCATGAACTTGCAACATAACGATTCAATCAACATGAATTAGGCACATGTGAACTTGCATTGTAATAGCATATAATCATGGCATAAACAATACTTAAACATGAGTCATTCTATTCATATAATCATGGCATAAACAATACTTAAACATGAATAATTCTTTTCATATAATCATGGCATAAACAATACATAAATATGAATCATTCTTTTCATATAATCATGGCATAAACAATACTTAAATATGAATCATTCTTTTCATATAATCATGGCATAAACAATATTTAAATATGAATCATTCTTTTCATATAATCATGGCATAAACAATACTTAAATATGAATCATTCTTTTCATATAATCATGGCATAAACAATACTTAAATATGAATCATTCTATTCATGTAAACTTGCAATTGGAATGTAAATCTAACTTAATTGTGTCACATATCTCACCATATGGTTTTGATAACAACTTAGGCCTAAAACATGTTTTCAACTAGGCATAATACCAAACATAGTTTAGTCATGTTCATAAAGATGCTTACTTTTGTTTCTAATACAAAAGTATGATTTGCAAATTTCAACATAGATTCATATAAATCATAGTACTTAGTCGAGTCCAATTACAGACTAAAAGTGATCATAAAAGTATGCACATCATATTGGCATATCAATGCATCATATACTTGCATGAATCCATAACATATAGTTGTCAACATAAATCATATACTTGTATGAATCCCAAATCACATACTTGCAAATATCCAATCGTATAACATTTCCAAATCGTTTAGAATCAAAATAACATACAAGTATAGATTATTATCGCCACAATTCCATTTCGTTGTCAACTTCCAACGTAAATCACATACTTCCAAATATCCAATCGTATACCACAACATTCCCAAATCGTTTAGAATCAAAATAACATACAAATATAGATTATTATCGCCACAATTCCATTTCGCATTTTACACAAATCAAACGCAATTAATTATTCACATCGGAATAGCACTCTACTTACAACGTATGATGAATCTTCAATTCAGGAATCTGAATTATGAATTTGGAGATGCTATCCTTTGTTGTAGGCGTTGTTTTGATTCAATTGACGTTGCTTTAAGCTTTGGATTTATCTCCTAATTGTCTCCCAATTTCTGACGGCTATCCTTAGTCTCTCCTCAGCAGCATGACGGTCTCATCTCCATTTTAGTTTGTGTGAATTAGGGTTAGTCTTAGGTCCTTTTTATAGAGTTTGTGAGTTGATTTAGACCGTCGATGGAGCTTGGTTTAATAATAGCCGTTCGTTCAAAGGAGAGACCAACCAGGAGCTGACACCTAGCCCTAGTGACAAGGCAAGGCTTAGAAAATCGACCAAACACAGACCAGGCCACCCAGGGTGGGCTGGGTTTGACCTGGCTCAAGGGCCAGGTCGACACCCCAGTCGACACTGTGTCGACTTGGCAGTCGACACGGGTTACCCAGGTCGACTGCCCAGTCGACCTGGCTAGCCCCAGGTCGACTGCCATGTCGACCTGGGTGCCTTAGGCGGGAATTTTCCCGCCCTGGCCAATTGGGCCCGATTTTGAATTTTAAATTTGTTTTTCTGAGCTGTTTTCGTCTGTTTGAATTTTAAACTAAATTCTGAAACTTCCAGAGGCCATATCTTCTTCATAAGGAGTCCCTTTTACGCAAACTCAGACTCTATCTCAAGCAGAATTCCGAGACGAACGCAATGGCATATCCCGTTTCCCTTAATTCTTTGATTTGAAATTAATTATACTTTAATTTGTGAATTTCACTGTTATAGAATACACAGGGTGTTACAATGAAGATGTTGGATGTACCCTTAATACCCTATCGATCGGCTCCGTACTTGTATTAATTTACCTTGTGTCTGTGTTAGTCGGCCCTCCCTTGCGTGTAGATACACTATGCTGGTCCCAGCATAAGGTGTATCAATCCCTATGATAGCAACCCGACACAAATTATAGATGCACAGTGTATACTACTGATGCCCAGTGCCTGCTTTTCCATGCCCAAGCACGTGCACGCCCATACTCCGTCGGAACTACAATGCTGCACCACCTTCCGCTATTTTGACCGCTTATAATCAGCCCAGTAATCGTGCCCCACCCTGCCTAGCTTAGGGTGCAGTGATACATCCATGTGGGTTACTGCTGAAATGGGTCCCCATTACTAGGTTTTCCGAGGGTCTATATGTATACCCCCCAAATTGGCTAAGTGTTATCCATCCATTCAAGTTAACTTAACCCATCCACACGTCATGTCACATTGGTTAAGTGTTTTTTTATTAACTTACCCCTTCTCATTCAATCATGTAGTAATTGGTTAAGTGTTTTCTGTTAACTTAACCCTGTTCACTCATCGTATTATATTGGTTAAGTGTTTCCCATTAACTTAACCCCACTCGTTCAATGGTTAAGTGTTAATTTAACCCTACCACTGGTCATGTTACATTGGTTAAGTGTTGCCCTCTTGTGTTACTTAACCCTACCACTTGTCATTTTACATTGGTTAAGTGTTGCGCTATCTTGTGTTACATAACCCTATCACATATCATGTTATATTGGTTAAGTGTTGCTCTCTTTTGTTACTTAACCCTATCACACATCATGTTATATTGGTTAAGTGTTGCTCTCTTGTGTTACTTACCCTATCACACATCATGTTATATTGGTTAAGTGTTGCTATCTTATGTTACTTAACCCTATCACACATCATGTTATATTGGTTAAGTGTTGCTTTGATTAACTTAACCCTACCATTCTTAGCCTACCTATTTCTTAGCTTTAATTTATTCATTAAAGCACCAACCACTCACATTAGATCTATATTGATGTGGTCACTGGATGGGCCGGGCAGTTCCGGCAGTCTTACACCGCAACTCAATCTAACCTCGGGTTTTTGGGCTTAATGCGCTAACCTCTCACATTAGATCTATATTGTTACGGCTGATGGATGTGCCGGGCAGTCTTACACGGTAACTCAATCTAACCTCAGGTTAGGAATATTCATCTTTTAATTAATTTACATATTTACAATTTATGTTTATATGTAAATTATCCACCAGTGTTGTCAATTCAAGTCATGCCCCATTTACCCTCTAAATTATGTCCATAATTCTAGGTATACAAATTCTACCATTTCATGCAACTAACCATTTATATGATTATGAGCCAATCGATGCCAATAGCATGTAGTTAAATATTTTTCCCTAATGTCTCCCCCCGTTATTCGTTCTCATAGTTCACGTAGAACGTTAGGCTTGCAAATTAGCCTAACTTATAAATAAAAGGGAAAAAAGGGACATTTAATATTTCAACAGGCATAAACAATATAGATCAACATGTGTAGTATAAATTTGGTATAGAACGATATAAACTTAAGCAAGCACATGAACGTAATCTTGCATTTAAATTAGATCCAATTAACATGCAAACTAGCATAGGTCTAATTGTATAAGCATGAACTTATATAGATCTTAAACATGGGTACTAGCTTGGATCTAACATATAACATGTATGAACATAACTTAGCATGTTATTCAAGTTACATAAAAGAACCACAAATTTGATACAACATGATAGGTTCAAATGTATCAGTCCCAATGGTCTCAAAGGCATAGGATGTTTAACATGATAGATTTCATCATATAAGTCACAACAGTCCAATAGGCATGATAGGTTTTCTTTGTCGGTCACAACAGTCCAATAAGCATGATAGGCTTTTCTATGTCAGTCTCAACGGTCCAAAAGGTATGATAGGTTTTTCTATGTCAGTCTCAACAGTCCAATAGGTATGATAGGTTTTTCTATGCCAGTCACAACAGTCCAATAGGCATGATAGACTTTTCTATGTCAGTCACAACAGTACAATAGGCATAAGAAATTCAGAATTCACAAAAGGATAGGCACAAATAGAAGTAGGCATAGTTCTAGATCCAGTTATTATAGTCATGATTTCTTATTAGATGTTTAAATCGGAAGAACAACTGAATATACAGGAAAGGACAGATCTTGATTTCTGGGATCTGATTTCTGAATTTAAAAAGCTATCCTTTGATGTCGACGTTTGACTCTCTAGTTCTTCTAATTGATTCCTAGTTTGAATTTGATTCTCTAGTTTGGGGTAGATGAATGAAGGCTTAGGCTAGCCTGTAGACGAACATCATGACGGCACCATAGTTTTAGGGTTATGATGTTAGGGTTTAGGTTTAGCTACGTATATATAGATGTCCAGGATTATTTAGAGCCCTTAGATGAACTAGAGTCCATCAGAACCACCCAGCTCAAATACACATCATCCGGCCACTCAAAAGAAGACACATCATCATAGAACACTCCAGAATTTTGTGCTGGATCGGTATGGGTGCACTTGGCAGGTGCGCCAGTGCATTCTGGTCAACTTTCGGTTTTTCTACTTAACTTCGTTCGTCCATATCTTCTTCATATGGTATCCGTTTTATGTAAACTCGGATTCTATCTCAAGCAGAAATCTGAGTCAAACGCAATAACGTAACCCGTTTTATCTAATTCTTCCTTTAATAATTAATTATTCTTTACTTATCTCTTATGTCCCGTTTTAAAATTACGGGGTGTTACAGGTGGTGTATCGCGAGACCGAGCTTGGCCGAGAAGCTTGAGTACGGAGATCCGTACGACGCTCTGCCATAGGATAAAGAGTTGTATACGCTTCAGTGGAATGGCCGCATAGAACGTGCGAGAAGGGTACCATGGGAGGTACCTTGATATTGGGGGTAGCTACATATACTATTTTAAGTTAATCTACTGGGAGGTAGATTGGTACGACGTGTGTATAAAGCCTTTAGTGCTATTAACCTAAAGTAACCTAATTAATAAAGTAACATAACTAAATGGTATATGTAGAGTTATTTCAAGTTATGTAATTTTGTCCAATCACCATAACTTGTGTTCTGACGCCTCCTCATAACACCCTTGCTGGTTAGGTTTATGGCAGAGATTTGATAGCTACGAATACTGGTTAGGTACTATTATTACTACGGTAAGGCTGTATTTCGATATATTATATTTTATTCATTTCGTTCTGAGATGTTTTCCGAGCTTTGATATATTTTATATCTCTGTATTTTCTGTAGGATACCAGGCAAGCCGACTCGAGTTTCGATGGATTGAGATTTTTGAAAAAAAAAATGTTCTGTCGGAATTTGGGTTGTTACATGATGCTTCGTTCAAAACTATTTTCAAGCATAAAATGATCAACTCTCTTGTACCAATACCTAGGTGATTGCTTCAAACCATATGGTGATTTCTTCAACTTGCAAACCAATTTTGGCTTTCCATCTGCAACAAATCCTTCAAATTGTTCCATGTAAATGTCTTCATCCAATTCACCATGCAAGAAGGCAGTTTTCATGTCAAGTTGCTCAAACTCTAAATCATGAATAACAATTATGGCAAGTAATATCCAGATAGAAGTATGTCTCAAAACCGGTGCGATGAACTCATCATACTCCTTTCCCTTCCTCTATGCAAACCCCTTAGCCACTAGCCTAGCTTTGTATCTTCCATCGTCCTTCACCTTGTATATCGATTTGCACACAATAGCACAACTTACTTTAGGAAGTGGAATCAACTCCTAAGTCTGGTTCTTCATCAATGATTGCATCTCTTCCTCCATGGTACAAATCCATTACGAGTCATCACTCGAACTCATGATATCATCAAGGTCCATCGGCTCATCTTGGACACATGAAGGGCATAGTCCAAATTCTCACAAAAGCTAAGATAGCTCCAATCACCATATCTTTCGGGTGGCCTTATAGCACGACGACCAACCTGAGTAGCAATACCATCACCCGGTCTTCCTTCACCTCCACCTTGAACTGAATATTCTCTAAAATCGTCATATCACCAACACTACTAGAGGAACCCTATGGACTATGTGATATAACATCTACAAGCATCTCCAACAACTCTACTCTCTCTAGGCTTGAAAGTGAGAATAACTTCTTTCTCCTTTGATTCACCATGAACCAAATTCGTACCATCCGATGAGCCTTCATTCACCTTGAACAAAGTTGACTCATTAAAAGTAACTTGATGAGAAACTGTAACTTTCTTCATTTTCGGATTCCAAATTCAATAGCCTTTAATCCCATTTATATAGCCATGAAAAATCCCCTTGAAAACTCTAGGCGCAAGCTTATCACTCCCTGGATCATGCACATATACAGCGCTGCCAAATACACGAAGATAACTCAAGTCAATGCTCTTCCCCTTTCACAATTCTTTCGGAATTTTGTTATAAGTAGTCGAGCATTGAATTCAATTAATTATATGCATTGTGGTTGACAAAGCTTCAACCCAAATTCCCTTAGACAAACCCAAAGTTAATCTCAAGCATCGAGCTTTCTCAAGTAGAGTTCGGTTCATTCTTTCTTCCACTCCATTAGATTGTGGATCCCCAAGTGTAGTAAAATACCTCTGAATACCATGGTGCATGCAAAATTTCAGAAAATCTCTGGAAACATACTCCCTACCATTGTCGGATCTAAGAACCTTCAAAGTCTTTCCACTCTCATTCTCAATAAGAATTTCCATTCTTTGAACTATGCAAATGCCCCCAACTTGGCTTTATTACATACATCCAAACTTTCCGAGAAAAACCATTAATAAAAGAAATGTAATATCTTGCTCCGTCCAAAGAAGCTATTGGTGCTTGTAATAACCCGAAAATCTGGGTCAGTTTAAAATTTTTATTTTGGCAATTTTAGCGAATTATGAACATTTAAAATAGGTTATTTTAAATATAATCAACGAGAAATTTATTTTGAATATAATTCGAACGTATATATTTATATGCGTCGTCGTTAGAATATAAATAATTATATATATAATTATAAATAGAATTGAAAATGGCGCGGTAGTTCGATAATTCGATTTCAAACTTCAATTGAACGTACCGGGTGCAAAACAATCCGGATTTTAGTGAAACCAAAAATCATAGGATCTAATTGGTAATATCTTTCCAACGAATTCGACAAATCGAAATTTCATAGTGGGAATCAAAAGATATGTCCAGTTGAAAATTCTGAATAGTCGGCTATAGAATTCAAGCCCTTAAAAATAGACATTTTGCAAACGACCTCGGATTTCGACGAAACCACTTTTGTTGGGTCCGTGATGTCAAATTATTGCTAGATTCCAAATTTCATAATTTTTCGAATAAATATGTGAGTGTGGCAAAGGAAAACGCGTTTGACCAGTTTCAGTTGATTTTAATCGACTGGAAGATGGCCATTTTTCAAACGATCTCAGAATTTGACGAAACTAGTTTTGTTAGGACCGTATCGTCAATACGAAGCTAGAAAATATTTTTCTGGGATTTTTCAAGTTAGTATGCGACCCCGGTAAATTGAAATGCGCGTTCAAATTCAATATATAGAGTTATATGTTGATTTTGACGGAAACTGATCGAAACATTTGAATCAGCCTACGATACATATCCCATTGTGTTCGGAATGGGGGTAAACCGCTATGGACGACAGGCAGTGGGCCTCATTTAGAGGTCGTCTGTAAAAGTCAACGTTAACATAATTAATTAAATAAATAAAAAAATAATTAAACCCTCTTCTATATGCCCCCCCCCTATGCTTTCTCCCCCAAATTAGTAAACCCGATCTCAGAAAAAAAAAAAAGAGAAAAATATAATCGAAGTCACGCCTGCCACCAGGAGAAGCTCCTCCCACCGCCGCTTCACCCTCCTCACCGCCGACGATCACCTATGGCCATCGCCCCCCCCCCCCCCCACCAGCGACGCTCCACCCTCGTTTCTTCCCCCTTTCTGAAACCACTACCTCCCCCAATCCAAGAGAACCGGCACGCCCTAGCCAAATTGGCCGCAGCCACCATCGGAGCCCCCCAGCGGCGCCGACCTCGCGACAGCCCCCCCATCGAAGACGAACGCGATACCCCCTCCTCCTCTGCCTACCGCCGCATCAGCCCCCCTCTGTAAGTTTCCTTGATTTTTTTTTTAAAACTGATTTTTGATTTAAACAAAGGTTTGATTTTTAATTTATACAAAGTTTAGATTTTTAAAATGCAAAAGTTTAGATTTTTAAAATGCAAAAGATTAGATTTTAAAAAGGACAAAAGACGAGATTTTTAAATAGAAAAGATTCGATTTTTATTCGTATAAAAACCCAATTTTTATATTGAAAGTGAAGTAATAAAAATATGATTTTTATATTTTTTTAAAAGTAGTAAAAATATAATCTTTACTATGTAGAACATGAAAAAATATGATTTTTGTTTAGGTAGAGAATTGAAAATATAATTTTTACATGATAGGAATATTAAAAATATCATCTTTGTATATGTAGCAAAATAAAAATGTGATTTTTATAATGATATATTTGAAAAGGCGAAATCATTATATAGAGAATAGCGAGGTAAAAATATAATTTTTATCTATATAGTAGCAATTTAAAAATAGAATTTTTATCTATATAGCATGAAAGTAAAAATTCGATTTTTATATATTGAACAGTAAGGTAAAAATTCGATTTTTATATATTGAACAGCAAAGTGAAAATTCGATTTTTATATATTGAATAGCAAAGTAAAAATTCGATTTTTACATATGTAGTGGATACGGGCAACGAAGATGACAAAGATGCGATAACGACGAAGATTTCTATAAATGAAGAGTCGTGGGAATTGGGATAGCTTTTGGTGATAATTTTTCACCTTTCAATTTCATTTTCTAGTTATATATATATATACTAGGATGCAGACGGTGTTTAGTAGCACCCGACACAATCGTCCACAGACCATGGACTTGTTTGTTTGATTGCAAAAATTAGATAGATTATTTGATTGAAATTGAAGTGTTTGGTGAAATGAATGGATTTGATTGATGTGTGAATGGCGTGGGCCTTCACTAGACCGGGGATAAGGCTAGGCCTCGTCCCATTTCTAGTATCGTGCCGTTATGCCGCCGAAATTTTCTAAAATAATTTAGAAAAATAAAAATATCATTTTATTTAAAGAATGAACTGAATAGAAATTCATATGTTAAAATAAAATATTTTATCGTTAAAAATATAATTTTTAACGTCGAAGTAAATAAAATAAAATATTCATTTACAAACCGGACGGTTTGTTTATGCACACCTATTTGAAGGACATTGATTGGGACGATAAATTTTACACATCTCCCAACTGCACAAATAAAATATGTGTTTGATTGTTTGAAACCCCACACGGGTGTTGGGATGAAATATGAAGTTCACTCATCCTGATTTATTAAATATGTCGATCGATTGATTGACAGGCTGTTATAAGCGTTAGTTATCTATATTTGATGCTTATACAGTGTAGTGCACTTTGATTGATGGTTGATTGTTTTCAATGCTATTATATACGTGTGATGTATGAAAAGTCCATATAATTAATTTTATATGGTGATTGATTGGGCCTCATTCCAATTTAGAAGATAAAGAATATTATAAAATAAAGGTTCATGTGTTGACAGTACTCATTCGTGAGATTAGTCATGTGTTGAACGAAATGTTTTAACAATAAAATTTATATCTTTATCACTATAAAACAAAGGTTCATTTGTTGACTGTACTCATTCGTGAGATTAGTCATGTGTTGAACGAAATGTTTTAACAATAAAATTTATATCTTTATCACTATAAAATAAAGGTTCATGTGTTGACTGTACTCATTCGTGAGATTAGTCATGTGTTGAACGAAATATTTTGATAATAAAATTTACATCTTTATCAATATAAAATAAAGGTTCATGTGTTGACAGTACTCATCCGTTGAGATTAGTCATGTGTTGAACGAAATATTTTAAAAATAGAAATATTTGAAATAGAATATTTAGAAATAGAAATATATGAAGCCGTGTTGACTAGATTGACGCCATTTTGACAAGAACGATATTTATATCGATTTATTCATTTTAAAATAAATATTGTAAAACGATTTCGAAATGAATTGAAAACGATTTCGAAATGAATTGAATATAAAACTATTTCGAAATGAATTGAATATAAAACGATTTCGAAATGAATTGAATAGAAAACAAATTTGATTTCAATTGAATATATGATGGAATTTGAATTGAATCGAATAGAAAACAAATATGAATTGAATTGAAAACGATTTCGAAATGAATTGAATATAAAACGATTTCGAAATGAATTAAATATAAAACGATTTCGAAATGAATTGAATATAAAACCAATTTGAATTGAATAGAATAGAAAACCAATTTGAATTTGAAATGGAAGTTGAAAATGTTTTTGAAACGAATTTAAAACTGTTTATATAATTCGTTTTAAATAGAAATCGACGAAATATATATTATATATATTATATATATAATATAATGGCCTGAATAGAACGCGCCACGCCGCGGCAGTTCGTGAATTTCAACCATTTATTTCAAACGGACATTACGGGAGATCTGACCGTCGGATTCTCCTAAAACCGGGACCGTTGAGTTCGTATCGAAAAGAGCTTTCTAACGAATATTAGAAATTCAAAATCTAATGGTTGGATTTGGAGTTACGTCCAAATCAAAGTTGAAAAAGGTCGCTGTAAGTGCAGTTCGAGGGCCATTGTTGGAAATCGACTGTACGGGCCTTGATAAAATTATTAAAAATATCAATAATTTGTGTAAAATCATAAGAAATGATTTGAGAAAAATTGGGGTGAAAAACTCCATATTTGAAAAGATAAAAATGGATTTTTATCGAAATGAACTAGTTTTGAACTAAATTTAAAACCCAATTATTTTTAAATAAATAAATTAGATTTAAAAAGAGGTTTTAAATAATCGTAATTTCTAATATATTTGATTGGATTTGAAATGGGTTTATCGTGAACGGTGTTTTAAATAACACTAGTTCTTTAACCCGATAATAAATAGAAAGTGATTTGGGTTTGTCGTGAACTGTGTTTTAAATAACACCTAGTTCTTTAACCCAGTAAAAGGAGTTTTAACGAATCTGCAATTAGGTTGAAATGTGAATCTATAATCTAAATTATCAAATTTAGAAATGAGCGAGAATGGAGTATCGCCAGTTTTGCTCCAAAGCGATAGTTAAATCTTTAATTAGATTTGAACGTGAAACGGTAATTAATTTTACCGATAACACCATAGTATTAGATATGGAGTATTACCAGTTTTGCTTCATGTGATGAATAGGTTGGGATTGGGAAATAAAATAAATAATTACTTCGGTGTGGTTCGCTAATCTCGACTAGTTTAGAAAAACCATAATTTGGTTTGAAACGACATCCAAAGGAAGATTACAGGATAAATTTTAAAGAATTTATCTTGGATAAAATTAATGGGAACCTTTCCCTAAAAATGCGATTTTGTGAATAAAGGAATATTCTGGATTGGAATGAGGCGTATGTTGTGTTTGTGTAACATTCGTTTTAATATACGCGGGTTATTCGGGAAGGCCGGGTTTACACCCATTCTGAATAACCGGTTCGACGATAAGTCGAAGATGAAGACGGTGGTCGAAGACCGGAAGTCTTCACATCGTTTGGATAATTAGTGACGATCCTGATTGGGCAGTACACCCAAGAGGATGGAAATAGTTGGTGGTCGTCCAGACGTACTTGGAGATGGATGGATATGCGAGGAAAGTGCCTCCGGTTTCGTTTAGACCCAGAACGAACTTGTAAATGGATTGTGTGCCTGACATTGGATTTCATTCTATGTTGATTGATTTCTGTTAAATATATATCTGTTTGGCGGTGGAGAATTTATTCTCTTTCTTAACGCCCTTCTCTGAGACGTACGAGCTTAGAGGTTATATATCGATAGATATCAATCGCATGGCATGAATTGCCTGTGTGGCATGCTAAGTTGCATAGATCAAGGCTTCTGTTGAAAAGCAAAGTCTTATGGTTGATGATCAAAGCACGACCTTTGTGGCGTAGCTTTGTGTATAGCGTGGATTCGCGAGCCTCACACCTCGGTATGAGTCAAAAACGGGATAAGGACCCAAGGAGTGCATGACGTTTCTTTCTAGCTATGGTGGTGTCAGTGACTTACCAGCCCTGACATTTATATACTTTTCACCTATGTGGTTGTTGGAATGCGAGGCGCCTCGATTATAGGTCTGTAAAGACCGGGAAACGTGTGTTCAGGCATAATTAATCCTCTAACGTATGTGAGGACCGGCCTTGGAGGATCCGGGGTTGCCCAGAGTGCGTAACCCTGAGACATTTGCTAGAGTGTCTCGAACGCGGAGAGGAGCTTGCCCCTTGCCTCGACTCATGACGGAATCCAATTTCCAATACGTGTAATTCGGTTTTAATTGTAGAACTAGTATGGCGACGTAGTAGATGGTAGCTATGCCACCTATGATTTATATTTATGATTGAAATTGTTTTGACACTATACACTTATTATAGTATCAAAAGATTTTTTTTAAACGTACCAAGCATGTTTGGCTATTATAAGGGAAAACCCTATCCTCCGGCTTGCGTTGCATTGTGTGATGGGACCTGGGTCTTATAATAGCTTCATTTTTCGAAAAAGCATTGCGTTGTTTATTCTATGCACTGGTATTCTTGGGAGGAAACCCGTTCCGTGTTATACGGCGTGGTCCCTTGAATTACTCTCTTTTAAAGTAAAGCTTTAAATAACTGTTTTAGTTCTCACACCAGTCACACGACTGACCTGGAGTTTATTGTTTTAACCAAAACTCTGGGTGCCCCTATTTTCCGCACGGGCAGCTAGTAGTTTTGGTTTTGCATATTTATATTCACAGGATCCTGGTTTACAGCTGGAATTATATCCGGAAAGCTCTGTATCCGTATATCACCTTCAGTTGTGCTTTGTATTATTTTCCGCTGCTATGTAACTTATTGTAATCTCTGATATTTATCGAATGTAATTTATTCATTTATACTCTGTATATTCTTGTATCTGATGGAATTGTTGTAATAACAATGGAAATGTTCTTCCGTCTGCGTTCTTTTGTGTGTTGTCCGCAAGGTAATCCGGGCTTTCCTTCACGGGGAAGTTACGGGCTATCACAGTTGGTATCAGAGCTTTGGTTTACAGAGCTCGAGAATAAGACACATTAGAACCATACGAAAGAATTCATTAGATATTGGATTAGTAATATCCAGTTAGAATGACTCGTTAGAGATAGGATCAGTAGTATCCTAGAACGAGTGTGAAGAGTATATTTTTCAAATGAAAACAATTTTGTTTTGGAAATTTAAATCATTTTATACGTATTTGATTATTTATTTATTTTGAATATGGACAATCGAGTATATAAAGATTTCGCGTATACGCGTCATGAACGTATAGTCGAAGTTTTAATATACTGGATAGATATAGAATCATGCTATAGTCGCCCGGAGATGATTCTGATGATTGTAGCTACATCATCAGAATTTATGTTCGTGTTTCGAAGGTGTGACTTCTATATATTTCCATTAGACTAGTGTGAGAACCAAAACTTATATAGGTAGATTCATTTGTTGTGATTTGGCATCAAAAACATGATTTCCTGTATATATATCAAATTTATGAATTTGAAACTCTAATCCACTAATTGATTGATGTTTGTGTTGTTTGTTTATTTGTTTGATAATTTTTGAACCATTTAGCCTAATTATATCAAATATTGAACTATATCGAAAATTAGTTGCATTTGCTTGCATATACATATACTTACATTGAACAGGTCATAGCAAGGAGGCTAGAGCAGAGAATAAAATTTGTTTGCCCGACAAATAGGTACATGTTTACTATGTAATTTACTGTTTAGTTTGGGTGATGATGATTTTATGAGCCTATTGGCTAGCCGTTTGGCTTTTTCTTTTTCTTTTTGAGATCAGAAGGCCTATATTGCAATTTCGGGATTTTCCCGTGGCTCCCGGTGTAGGGGAGGTTATGGCGAAATTTTTCGAAAATTTAGGGTGTTAGCCAAATTTTTGAGAATTTGGAAATTCTCAGAAACTGAAAAGTTGGAGAATGGAAGCCAGATCGAACGTAGAGTTGATTAATCAAACCACTTTCGACTTCGTTCCTTTTCGGGGACGAAAAGTTTTAAGTGGGGGAGATTGTAATAACCCGAAAATCTGGGCCAGTTTAAAATTTTTATTTTGGCAATTTTAGCGAATTATGAACATTTAAAACAGGTTATTTTAAATATAATCAACGAGAAATTTATTTTGAATATAATTCGAACGTATATATTTATATGCGTCGTCATTAGAATATAAATAATTATATATATAATTATAAATAGAATTGAAAATGGCGCGGTAGTTCGATAATTCGATTTCAAACTTCAATTGAACGTACCGGGTGCAAAACAATCCGGATTTTAGTGAAACCAAAAATCATAGGATCTAATTGGTAATATTTTTCCAATGAATCCGACAAATCGAAATTTCATAGCGGGAATAAAAAAATATGTCCAGTTGAAAATTCTGAATAGTCGGCTATAGAATTCAGGCCCTTAAAAATAGACATTTTGCAAACGACCTCGGATTTCGACGAAACGACTTTTGTTGGGTCCGTGATGTCAAATTATTGCTAGATTCCAAATTTCATAATTTTTCGAATCAATATGTGAGTGTGGCAAAGGAAAACGCGTTTGACCAGTTTCAGTTGATTTTAATCGACTGGAAGATGGCCATTTTTCAAACGATCTCAGAATTTGACGAAACTAGTTTTGTTAGGACCGTATCGTCAATACGAAGCTAGAAAATATTTTTCTGGGATTTTTCAAGTTAGTATGTGACCCCGGTAAATTGAAATGCGCGTTCAAATTCAATATATAGAGTTATATGTTGATTTTGACGGAAAGTGATCGAAACGTTCGAATCAGCCTACGATACATATCCCATTGTGTTCGGAATGGGGATAAACCGCTATGGACGATGGGCAGTGAGCCTCGTTTAGAGGTCGTATGTAAAAGTCAACGTTAACATAATTAATTAAAAAAAAAAAAATTTAAACCCTCTCCTATATGCCCCCCCATGCTTTCTCCCCCAAATCAGTAAACCCGATCTCAGAAAAAAAAAGAGAAAAATATAATCGAAGTCGCGCCTGCCACCAGGAGAAGCTCCTCCCACCGCCGCTTCACCCTCCTCACCGCCGACGATCACCTCTGGCCATCCCCCCCCCCCCCCCCCCCCCCAGCGACGCTCCACCCTCGTTTCTTCCCCCTTTCTGAAACCACTACCTCCCCCAATCCAAGAGAACCGGCACGCCCTAGCCAAATTGGCCGCAGCCACCATCGGAGCCCCCCAGCGGCGCCGACCTCGCGACAGCCCCCCCCCCCCCCTCGAAGACGAACGCGATACCCCCTCTTCCTCTGCCTACTGCCGCATCAGCCCCCCTCTGTAAGTTTCCTTGATATATTTTTTTGTTTTAAAACTGATTTTTGATTTAAACAAAGGTTTGATTTTTGATTTTTATATTATACTAAGTTTAGATTTTTAAAATGCAAAAGTTTAGATTTTTAAAATGCAAAAGTTTATATTTTAAAAAGGAGAAAGACGATATTTTTAAATAGAAAAGATTCGATTTTTATTCGTATAAAAACCCGATTTTTATATTGAAAGTGAAGTAATAAAAATATGATTTTTATATTTTTTTAAAAGTAGTAAAAATATAATCTTTACTATGTAGAACATGAAAAAATATGATTTTTGTTTAGGTAGAGAATTGAAAATATAATTTTTACATGATAGGAATATTAAAAATATCATCTTTGTATATGTAGCAAAATAAAAATGTGATTTTTATAATGATATATTTGAAAAGGCGAAATCTTAATATAGAGAATAGCGAGGTAAAAATATAATTTTTATCTATATAGTAGCAATGTAAAAATAGAATTTTTATCCATATAGCGTGAAAGTAAAAATTCGATTTTTATATATTGAACAGCAAGGTAAAAATTCGATTTTTATATATTGAACATCATAGTGAAAATTCGATTTTTATATATTGAATAGCAAAGTAAAAATTCGATTTTTACATATGTAGTGGATACGGGCAACGAAGATGACAAATATGCGATAACGACGAAGATTTGTATAAATGAAGAGTCATGGGAATTGGGATAGCTTTTGGTGAGAATTTCTCACCTTTCAAATTCATTTTCTAGTTATATATATATACTAGGATGCAGACGGTGTTTAGTAGCACCCGACACAATCGTCCACAGACCATGGACTTGTTTGTTTGATTGCAAAAATTAGATAGATTATTTGACTGAAATTGAAGTGTTTGGTGAAATGAATGGATTTGATTGATGTGTGAATGGTGTGGGCCTTCACTAGACCGGGGATAAGGCTAGGCCTCGTCCCGTTTCTAGTATCGTGCCGTTATGCCGCCGAAATTTTCTAAAATAAGTTAGAAAAATAAAAATATCATTTTATTTAAAGAATGAACTGAATAGAAATTCATATGTTAAAATAAAATATTTTATCGTTAAAAATATAATTTTTAACGTGGAAGTGAATAAAATAAAATATTCATTTACAAACCGGACGGTTTGTTTATGCACACCTATTTGAAGGACATTGATTGGGACGATAAATTTTACACATCTCCCAACTGCACAAATAAAATATGTGTTTGATTGTTTGAAACCCCACACGGGTGTTGGGATGAAATATGAAGTTCACTCATCCTGATTTATTAAATATGTCGATCGATTGATTGACAGGCTGTTATAAGCGTTAGATATCTATATTTGATGCTTATACAGTGTAGTGCACTTTGATTGATGGTTGATTGTTTTCAATGCTATTATATACGTGTGATGTATGAAAAGTCCATATAATTAATTTTATATGGTGATTGATTGGGCCTCATTCCAATTTAGAAGATAAAGAATATTATAAAATAAAGGTTCATGTGTTGACAGTACTCATTCGTGAGATTAGTCATGTGTTGAACGAAATGTTTTAACAATAAAATTTATATCTTTATCACTATAAAATAAAGGTTCATGTGTTGACTGTACTCATTCGTGAGATTAGTCATGTGTTGAACGAAATGTTTTAACAATAAAATTTATATCTTTATCACTATAAAATAAAGGTTCATGTGTTGACTGTACTCATTCGTGAGATTAGTCATGTGTTGAACGAAATATTTTGATAATAAAATTTACATCTTTATCAATATAAAATAAAGGTTCATGTGTTGACAGTACTCATCCGTTGAGATTAGTCATGTGTTGAACGAAATATTTTAAAAATAGAAATATTTGAAATAGAATATTTAGAAATAGAAATATATGAAGCCGTGTTGATTAGATTGACGCCATTTTGACGCGAACGATATTTATATCGATTTATTCATTTTAAAATGAATATTGTAAAACGATTTCGAAATGAATTGAAAACGATTTCGAAATGAATTGAATATAAAACGATTTCGAAATGAATTGAATATAAAACGATTTCGAAATGAATTGAATAGAAAACAAATTTGATTTCAATTGAATATATGATGGAATTTGAATTGAATCGAATAGAAAACAAATATGAATTGAATTGAAAACGATTTCGAAATGAATTGAATATAAAACGATTTCGAAATGAATTGAATATAAAACGATTTCGAAATGAATTGAATATAAAACCAATTTGAATTGAATCGAATAGAAAACCAATTTGAATTTGAAATGGAAGTTGAAAATGTTTTTGAAACGAATTTAAAACTGTTTATATAATTCGTTTTAAATAGAAATCGACGAAATATATATAATATAATGGCCTGAATAGAACGCGCTGCACTGCGGCAGTTCGTGAATTTCGACCATTTATTTCAAACGGACATTACGGGAGATCTGACCGTCGGATTCTCCTAAAACTGGGACCGTTGGGTTCGTATCGAAAAGAGCTTTCTAACGAATATTAGAAATTCAAAATCTAACTGTTGGATTTGGAGTTACGTCCAAATCAAAGTTGAAAAAGGTCGCTGTAAGTGCAGTTCGAGGGCCATTGTTGGAAATCGACTGTATGGGCCTTGATAAAATTATTAAAAATATCAATAATTTGTGTAAAATCATCAGAAATGATTTGAGAAAAATTGGGGTGAAAAACTCCATATTTGAAAAGATAAAAATGGATTTTTATCGAAATGAACTAGTTTTGAACTAAATTTAAAACCCAATTATTTTTAAATAAATAAATTAGATTTAAAAAGAGGTTTTAAATAATCGGAATTTCTAATATATTTGATTGGATTTGAAATGGGTTTATCGTGAACGGTGTTTTAAATAACACTAGTTCTTTAACCCGATAATAAATAGAAAGTGATTTAGGTTTGTCGTGAACTGTGTTTTAAATAACACCTAGTTCTTTAACCCAGTAAAAGGAGTTTTAACGAATCTGCAATTAGGTTGAAATGTGAATCTATAATCTAAATTATCAAATTTAGAAATGAGCGAGAATGGAGTATCGCCAGTTTTGCTCCAAAGCGATAGTTAAATCTTTAATTAGATTTGAACGTGAAATGGTAATTAATTTTACCGATAACACCATAGTATTAGATATGGAGTATTACCAGTTTTGCTTCATGGGATGAATAGGTTGGGATTGGAAAATAAAATAAATAATTACTTCGGTGTGGTTCGCTAATCTCGACTAGTTTAGAAAAACCATAATTTGGTTTGAAACGACATCCAAAGGAAGATTACAGGATAAATTTTAAAGAATTTATCTTGGATAAAATTAATGGGAACCTTTCCCTAAAAATGCGATTTTGTGAATAAAGGAATATTCTGGATTGGAATGAGGCGTATGTTGTGTTTGTGTAACATTCGTTTTAATATACGCGGGTTGTTCGGGAAGGCCGGGTTTACACCCATTCTGAATAACCGGTTCGACGATAAGTCGAAGATGAAGACGGTGGTCGAAGACCGGAAGTCTTCACATCGTTTGGATAATTACTGACGATCCTGATTGGGCAGTACACCCAAGAGGATGGAAATAGTTGGTGGTCGTCCAGACGTACTTGGAGATGGATGGATTTGCGAGGAAAGTGCCTCCGGTTTCGTTTAGACCCAGAACGAACTTGTAAATGGATTGTGTGCCTGACATTGGATTTCATTCTGTGTTGATTGATTTCTGTTAAATATATATCTGTTTGGCGGCGGAGAATTTATTCTCTTTCTTAACGCCCTTCTCTGAGACGTACGAGCTTAGAGGTTATATATCGATAGATATCAATCGCATGGCATGAATTGCCTGTGTGGCATGCTGAGTTGCATAGATCAAGGCTTCTGTTGAAAAGCAAAGTCTTGTGGTTGATGATCAAGGCACGACCTTTGTGGCGTAGCTTTGTGTATAGCGTGGATTCGCGAGCCTCACACCTCGGTATGAGTCAAAAACGGGATAAGGACCCAAGGAGTGCATGACGTTTCTTTCTAGCTATAGTGGTGTCAGTGACTTACCAGCCCTGACATTTATATACTTTTCACCTATGTGGTTGTTGGAATGCGAGGCGCCTCGATTATAGGTCTGTAAGGACCGGGAAACGTGTGTTCAGGCATAATTAATCCTCTAAAGTAAGTGAGGACCGACCTTGGAGGATCCGGGGTTGCCCAGAGTGCGTAACCCTAAGACATTTGCTAGAGTGTCTCGAACGCGGAGAGGAGCTTGCCCCTTGCCTCGACTCATGACGGAATCCAATTTCCAATACGTGTAATTCGGTTTTAATTGTAGAACTAGTATGGCGACATAGTAGATGGTAGCTATGCCGCCTATGATTTATATTTATGATTGAAATTGTTTTGATACTATACACTCCGTCAAACATATGAATTTGCACGGATATTATTCCCTTTGACTTGCAAACAACACCATTTCCCATAACAATAGAATTTCCATCTCGATCGGCACAAGAAAAAAAAAATTCCTATTAGGTGTCATGTTATATAAAGCCCCCGAATCAAGCACCCATTTGCTGCCCGAAAAATTCGATGCTACATCCGACAAAACATCTACGTCTCCCTTACCAACATTTCTCTCCACCGCAACTCATGAAGATGCTACTTCCTTCTTCTCCTTGTTTGGACATTCATTCTTCCACTGGCCAAGTTTCTTACATATAAAGCAGTTTCCATTTCTTCCCTTTGACGATCCTCTCCACTAGGATTCCTAGACCGCTAAATGTTGTGATACCAAATGTTGGGGAGAAATTTTGACTCAAGGTCGCTAAAATCAAAACCCTCCAAATCAGCGGAAGACGAGATCGTGGTAAACATGCTAAAACAACCAATCAATATCTCAAAACTAATCTTAACCCAATCCAAAAGCCTATCACAACCACCATACAAGAGAAATAAAGGAGCAATAACGAAAAGAAAATCACACAGGGTTTTATAGTGGTTCACTAACAATTTTTTAGTGTACGTCCATTTGAGAGGGATAGCCATTTATTAATACCAAAGAAGAGCACAAGAGATTGATTACAATGGTCACTCAATTCACTCAAGAATTTTATTTTTGGAGATAAGAATTGAAGAAAATAGATTTAGGTTAGAGATCCTAAAACGTGATTGGGAGAAAAATGGATGTCTTTCACTCTCTCATCTAGGCTCCTTATATAAGACCAATGCTTCATACACAGGTTTTATATATATGGCAGAAGATTTTATCAATTATGTCACCTAATGAGGGAAAGCAATATCTATTCAAATCCCATTAATTAGGGAAAACGATATCTACCCAAGTCCTATTAATTTGGGAATGCAATATCGACCCAAATCCCATTAACTAGGGAAAGCAATATCTTTTTTTTCTCAGAAAAAATTACTTTCATTTAATGTGATTTAGCATCACCAAATTTAATAGTGAAGGAACAATTGAAATCAATAATTCAAGCATAATTAAAGAGTAGATTAAATATTGTAAAGAAAATTATACACTATCTTATAAAGCATCTCTTGAAAATAAATAGTACCAAAATATGGTATTCGAATTGTATGAAAAATAATGAAATCAAGTGAGATTTAAAAAAAAATCTCAGCTAAACCTAAGGAAACTGGATTTCGAGCCTTGTCTTAAATATTATGCCTATTAATAATTTTTTATCCATATCTCTTATTTTTTGGTTTACTCTTGCTTTATATTGTTAATTGGAAGATTGATGACTGATTTAGTTATTTTTACTAACAACTAGCAGGAAGAACTAGAAAATAGTAGACGAGAAATAACTACTGTCATGATGAAAAACTATCCATTCCTTCTATAGAAGTATGTAGCGGGCAAAGCAAAGGTGTCACCAATAATTGACATGATTTTTCTTTTGAAACATGAACTCTTTTCAAGAACAACTATGTTTTTATAGCATATAAATAAATGTTTGAAACCATTCTAATAAAGTTGTAATACAACCACCCTTTGGTTCAGAGTTTTAAGACAATTCTAGAGCTTGTAACTGATGCTTTTTTTATACATGGTGACAAAGATATCTTGAGATCTTGGATTAGTGCCCAGAGTTTTTGTTTGATTGAAAGCCAGGGTGACCTTCAAGATTATGCGCAGAACAAACTTAAAGACCTAGAGAATGAGTTGATAAGCAAGCTGAAATTAGCTATAATGGAAGTTGTGATGATCATCGTTGACACTAAAATTAACGCTTGCTGAAGTGTTTATAATTTAGAGTGCTAAAATTATATTAAGTAAGTGATATTAAAAAATAAGTAGTGTTCTTTACATCATATTTGGTGAGGTTCAATCCACCATTCTAGGAGAATTTGGAATTTTAGTTATGAGTTTATTACATTATCTCTTCTATTTTGCATTATCAATTACTAATGTTATGGGTAATAATGTTGCAGAAGGTATCAAAAGTGTAGTAACCTTAAAATCAAATATTTATAAAATTTTAAAATGTTATGTACTGTTAGTTTTAGTTTCCTCGTTTCTTCTCTGGTCTTTAATTTAGTAGTTTGTTTTCCATTCACTATGCCTTGTGTGTGTGATGTCCCTGGAATGGCTTTGGGTTGTCATGATTTTTGTGAGTTCTCTCTAGATGATGCTGAAGTGTTACCCTACAACATTTACTAGTCTGATGGCCATCCACTTTGCATTCGGTATATATATGGCTTAAACTCATATTTTACTTCACTTATGCATTTTTCCCATCAATAATCTTGACTAGGATAGTTTTTGGGTAATATGCGTTGATATCAACATTGACTACCACTCAAGCATAACTAGTGTGATTCCTAGTTTTAATTATACTATTAGTTCTAAGCACTATAAGAAAATAATTATGAAAACAACCTGAGATAGTGATCGTAGTAATAACTAAGATAGTGTAGTTCAGTTCATCATTGAAGATGGTCTGGACTTTTGAATTAGTTTTAGGTTGAAAGGGTAGGATCCAGTTTTGTTCAAGTGTAGGATGCATTTTTATTCAGGTGTGGTGATTCGCGGTTGGTTTTATGGTAATGGTTGAACACTCTGGTTTATTTTTTTAATGCATGTTATGATTATTTAACTAAGTTAGCTAAATTTTATGAAAATTAGTTTATATTTATAAAAGTGCTAAGGAATTGTTTAAGCGTGCACTGGAAAAGGCACCTACAAATGATGTGAAGCCAATATATTTGCAGTATGCCAAATTAGAAGAAGACTATGGTCTTGCAAAACAAGCAAAAGAATCAAAAAACAAACCAAGAAGAAGCAGTAGATACTCTCAAGCGAGCTAGAGTGCCAAAGGATGAAATGGCTACTTTAGAAAGACAACAAGCTCCTCAACCTCCTCCAACCAGTGGTACTAGAATGGTAAACTTTGTAATGCCCGCATAACTAAATCCCAGCTCATTTCTCCCAAAATTGTGATTGCAAACGATGAAGATATCAAACTTACAGGAGAAAGTGATTTGGATGATGATGATAAGGTAAATATTAAGAAAAAGTACGTACCTACTATAGTGTTTATTGAGGTAGCAAATATGGTTAAGGAAGCTGATAATAACAAAGACGGTAATAATGATGAGGATGTAGAATTGAGAAGAGCTCTGATACCAATTTGTAGAATTATAGAAGAGGAACTTTTATAAAGGAAGAACTTCTTTAGTTTCTTTTGCCACTTTTTCTCCACTTCTAACTTACAACAAAATAACCACACTTACATATAGTGGACTATATGACTTTACAAAAACTAATAGACACATTTTCATTTCAATGGACATGACCCTTCACTTCAATGGAGACGACTCTTCACTGAACGGACATGACACTTCATCAAATAGACATGACTCTTCATTAAACAAACACAACTCTTCACTTGAATAGACACGACTCTTTATCTTTAAATAGAAACGACTTTTCAACTTGTCATTTAATTTTGGTTTATCCCAACAATGTCTTCCTTAAACCAAAATTTCTTCGAACCCACAATGCTTTAGTCTTTTAGGGGGGTATACATCACCAGTTAGATCTTCACTTTTATCTTTGAATCGGGAGGTTGCTTAACGTATATTTCATCTGAGAAAACATTCAAGACAGCTTTCTTCTTTTTTTTCCTCAATTTTCTTTTGGGATTTGTATTCATCTCTTCTCTGCGCCTTTTCTGCTTTCTTCCTTTTCTTTCTTTCCTGGGCCGTTCTCATTTTTTTAATCTACTTCTATCAATTTTTTCCTCAGTTCGGATGCCTCTTCCTCTTTTCTCAACCTTTCTTTCTCAGCCTCTTCTTCCTCTCTGTGCTTCTCTTCCTCGGCCTCTTCTTCTTTATGCTTCTTTTCCTTTTTTGCTCTTTTCCCTTTCTTCTTTTTCAACATGTTCTCTTTTACTCGTTCTTCTCTATCAATATCATCTATTGTTGGAATGTTGATGTTCTCTTAACTAATGTCCAATCCTTTGCTCTTTGGAAACAAATCAACAACTTTATGGATATCATCACTCTTCTCAATCTCGGATTCCAGCTTACAGTCTTGTTCAGCCACTAGCTCCATTCTTCCAGCACCCTCTTCGACTTCTTGCACATACTTGCTATCAAAGTTTGCTTTATCTACAAGTTTTTTATTTTCATCTCCATTCAGGTCTTCTTCGTTTTGGATTCCTTCACTTTCAGCTTCTTCATTATTTACGTCTCCATCGCTTCCTTCTTCATCTTCATCCTCCTCATAATTTTCTTCCACTTCTTCCACTTTTTCTTTAACCATCTCTTCCTCTACTTCTCTTCTTTATCTTCATCCTCTTTTTCTTCAGCTTCTTCGATCTCCTCTTCATCTACCCTGTTTGTATTCTTTTATTTGTCCTCATTCTGCAATTCCTCTTTCTGCTTTCTCCGCTTGTTGTGCAAGCATTATGATCATCCTTAGAGTTGTTTTCAAATTCACTAATCCCTTCCTGAACCTCTGCCATCTCAACATCCTCGTTTGCATACACCTCTTTCAATAAGTACCATGAATCTTTTGTGAATTTTTCTCCATTAATATGACACTATGCTTCTTTATCGACGTTCTCACTCATCGTAATAAAAGCTTGAAGATCTTTCCTTCTCAAACTTGTAAATGCCTCACTCTCTTTCTCCATCATATATTTAATATCTTTTGGCTATTCATGGCCACTTTCAACGATCTCCCGTAGCCCTTTGGATATCAAGTCTTCTTTATTTTTGTTACTCCACTTTTCATAATTTTCTTTTGTGAGAACAAACGATGAGAAAAATAGAAATTACACAGTTTCAATCAAGCTCTGATACCAATTTGTAGAATTGAGAAGAGCCCCAAAACCAATTTGTAGAATTATAGAAGAAGAACTTTTACAGAGGAATAACTTCTTTAGTTTCTTTTGTCACTTTTTCTCCACTTCTAACTTACAACAAAATAACCACACTTATATATAATGGATTACATGACCTTACAAACACTAATAGACACCTTTTCATTTCAACGGACATGACTCTTCACTGAACGGACATGACTCTTCACTGAACGGACATGACACTTCATCAAACAGACATGACTCTTCATAAATAGACACTACTCTTCACTTGAATAGACATGACTCTTCATCTTTCAACATACATGACTTTCAACTTATCATTAAATTTTGGTTTATCCCAATAGAGGATAACGAAAATGCACGACTAGGTGCACTTGAACGGATCAAGAGGCAACGCAGACCATACGAGTAAGTTGTGTAAGATGCATGGTGCTTTTCAGTTTCTTAAAAGTTCATGGGAATTTGGTCTGTATTTTAGTATTGTGTTTTTATGTTATGGGTTATAGTAGATCAGCTAAATTCAAAAAAATAAAATAAAAATAAGAATAATACTAAGTTAACAAAGGTTTATAAATATTAAATAAGTTTATAAAAAATAATTAAATCTTATTAAAATTGAAAAAGTTAACTAATTTCTTTAAAAATTAACAAGTTTAGTTTATAAAAATTAACTGAGTATATAAAAATATAAAATACTACTAAAATTAATTAACTATGAACCCCACCGATTTGAGCGGATTCTTTGTGGTCAAGTTATCGGTGAAACTGGTTCTCTACCTGATATTATTTTGAACTTCAGGTTTGTATTCATTTTATGGTGTTATTCCATTTATACAAATTTGCATTCATGTTTGTTTACATCCCAACTTTTAGCAGAATGTGTTTAATCTGGGGAAATCACCAAAATTAGTGCCCAATGCTTTTACCGATTTCTTTTAAGCATCACATTGGTTCTGTGAAGTTGGCACTTGTCTTATTTGATCCGCCTTATCATGAAACCATATCTGAATCATTATTTATAAGTGTAGGCTAATAAACTGCTTTTTTTTGCAGTCACATTTTTGACCACCATAACACCTGAATTATTATGTCACAATAAATCAAGCAGTGTAGCAGGCTAACAAATATAACTAAACATCAACCATATTATGTCCAATATTTGGAGTGGCTGAGATAGTGTGTTTGCAAATGCACCACTTCAATGGTGCATTCACCACCACGATTGTGCACTCCATCACTATAGTGGTGCACCGTTGCAGTCTTGTAGTGCACCAGTATGGTGCATTTGCACCGCAACAGTGGTGCATTTGCACCACAACAGTGGTGCATTTGCACCACATCAGTTGTGCTACCCATGGCACTAAATATGTGCATCACTACATTGTAGGACTGTCGTTATTTTCATTCGGGCATGATGTGTTTTATTACATGTAAGGTTTTCATATAATCACTTATTTGGTAACTCAAAATAATATTTCTTTATCATTTCTAATGACTTGGCAGTGACCAAACATAAACTGTCCTCTGAACGGAAAAAGGAAAAGATGGGCCTTGACTTTTTTATTTTTCAATGGTCTTTGCCTGGATATGAATGCATTGGAAGGCTTAATATTATTTGTGAAACTTTTCCACTTTTTTTTTCAATTAGCTTCAACATATTTGCTCCTACTTTGATGTTTAAACAAATTTCTTTTAAAAATGTGTAGGGAGATCAATTAAGGGCTATCAGTTCCAGTGCCATCAAGGATCTCATTGGCTTATCACTCAATTTCTTTTATGTTTTACTCCCAACTAAATAATGGTATGTGTGTATTTAGTATGTTCTTGCAAACTGCAAGATAATGCACAAGCCTCTGTAGTTCTTTTTTGATAAATTTCCATTTCGAGTAGCAAATCGTCATTTGACAAACTCATATCTCAATAAATGATTTTTTATGCTAATACTACAGATGAAAGCATTTTTCATTTTAACATAAAATAATATTATAAACGTAAAACCATTATTATATTTTTGCGAATTGCGATTGGGTGAGGGGTTATGCGATGGTCAGGGAGAATTGTGCTTGTATAACAGCAAGTTAATGGCAAGCAAGTCAAAGCTTGTTGTTTCAAATGGCAAGCCATAGCTTGTTATACTGAAATCACATGTTCCAAAATATTGCATCGTGTTTATGCCCCATCACCACTAATGTTGCATCATATTTATAATACATGTAAGAGTGGAAAAAGGTATATATCTTTATAAACAAAAAATAAAGAAGATATTATCAATTATTGTAATAACCTAAAAATCCGAGCCAATTTAAAAATTTTATTTTGGAAAATTTGGTGAATTTTGAATATTTAAAATGAATTATTTTAAATAATAACGACGAGAAATTTATTTTGAATACAATTAGAACATATATATTTTTATACATCATCGTTAGAATATAAATATTTATTTATATATAAAAGGAATTGAAAATGGCGCGGTAGTTCAATAATTCGATTTCAAATTTCAAATGAATGTACCTAGTGCAAAATAAACCGGATTTTAGTGAAACCAAAAATATTAGAATCTAAGTGAGAATATCTTTCGAACGAATCCGAAAAATTGAAATTTCATAGCGGGAATCAAAAGATACGTCCAGTTGAAAATTCAGAATAGTTGCTATGGAATTCTGGCCCTTAAAAATGGAAATTTTGCAAACGACCTCGGTTTTCGACGAAACCACTTTTGTTGGATCTGAGATGTTAAATTATTGCTAGATTCCAATTTTCATAATTTTTCGAATCAATATGTGAGCGTGGCAAAGGAAAACGCATTTGACCAGTTTTAGTTGATTTTAATCACTGGAAAATGGCCATTTTTCAAACAGTCTCAGAATTCGACGAAATTAGTTTTGTTAGGACCATATCGTCAATACGAATCTAGAAAATATTTTTCGGCAATTTTTCTAGTTAATATGTGACCCCAGTAAATTGAAATGTGCGTTCGAATTCAATATATAGAGTTATATGTTGATTTTGGCGGAAACTGATCGAAACGGTCGAATGGCTTTCGATACATATCCCATTGTGTTCAGAATGGGGGTAATACGCTAGAGACGACAGTCGGTGGGTTCGATTCTGAGTTCGAAAGAAAAGGCTACTTTTTTAGGATTAAAATATTTAATATATAATAATATAAACCTTTTCTCTCTTTCCCCGTTGGTCAACCGTCATTCATCGGTTAAAATTGAAAATGAAATAAAGAAAAAAAAACGTCTAACTCCCGTCGCCTTCAGCCAACCGCCACTCCTAGCATCGCTTGCCGCCGCCGACGACGGCGAGGCACCCTGGCCTCCACCGCCTTCCGCTCCAGCCTCGATTCCCCCCGTTCTCTCTCTCTTCTACTTCAAATCGTCCCCCCCCCCAAACCGAAAACCCTAAGCCCCAAACCGTCCTCCACATCAGCACCGACCAGTAGAGCACCCCCTCCACCTGCTGATCGTTCCCCCGCCACCTCCAGTCCCGGCCGACAGCCTCCAACCACCCAAACTGAAAAATTTGTGAGCCTTTTTAATTTATTATTTAAATTTCAGTTTTGATTCTTATATAGATAAAAAGTGTAGATTTTTACCTTAGTAAAGATGTGATTTTTAACACCTTAAAGACATGATTTTTAACACCGTAAAGATATGATTTTTAACACCATAAAGACATGATTTTTAACACCGTAAAGACATGATTTGTAACACCGTAAAGGTATGATTTTTAGTTTAAAAAAGATACGTTTTTTATAATATGAGAAGCGTTATAAAAATTCAATTACTATATATGAAGTAGAAATATAAAAATATAATTTTTATATAGAAAGGAGCGTTGTAAATATATATGAAGTAGAAATAAAAATATGATTTTTATTTATTGAAATGACATGATAAAAATATAATCTGTATATAGTGCAGCCAATAAAAATATGATTTTTATTTCATAGGAAGAATAAAAATATGATTTTTATTTATGTAGAGTAATAAAGATAGAATTTTTACCCATAAAGAGTGAATATAAAAATGTGATTTTTATATATGTAGTCAATACGGGCAACGAAAGTGACAAAAGGCGAGAACGGTGAAGATTTTCTACATATGAAGAGTTGTGGCATTTGGTTTAGCTAGTCGGTGAGAACTCCTCACCTTTAATTTAAATTTCTAGTTAAAAATATATACTAGGATGTGGACGGTGTTTAGTAGCACCTGACACCCATCGTCCACAAACCATGGACGGCTTGTATGCTTGTTTGTTTGATTTTGATGTGTAGTTGATTGTGTGATGTGATGTGAAA
Source organism: Allium sativum (assembly GCA_030737875.1). NCBI lineage: Eukaryota > Viridiplantae > Streptophyta > Magnoliopsida > Asparagales > Amaryllidaceae > Allium > Allium sativum. The sequence continues at coordinate 2,185,556 of JASFAX010000056.1, read as the reverse complement.
TGAAATAAAATATTTATATAGTTAAAAATATTTTATAGTTGAAAATAGAATTTTTAATGTGTATTTAAAATGAAATAAATATAAATAAATCGGACGATTTGTTTATATACACACATTTGACTGATATTGATTGGGACGATAAATTTTACACATCGCCCAACTGCACAAATAAAATCTGTGTTTGATTGTTTGAAACCCCACACGGGTATTGGGATGATATACAACATACACTAATCCCAATAATTAGCTGTATGTCGATCGATTGATTGACAGACTGTTATAAGCGTTAAATATTTTTATTTGATGCTTATAAAGTGTAGAACGCACTTTGGATGATGGTTGATTGTTTGTTGTCATTGTTGTATACATGAATTGGATGAAATCCATATAACTGAAATTATATGGTAATTGACTGTGTCTGATTCCAGTTCAGAATTATCAAATATTTTAAAATAATATTCAGTGAATATTGAAATGTGAAGCCGTGTTAAGTAGTTAAATGCCATTTTAACACGAACGGGAACTTTGTCGATTTTATTTGTTTTTAATGAATAATGAAAAGTGATTTCAATAATCGAATATTTTAGAAAATGAATTTGAATGGAATATTTTAGAAAATGAATTCGAATTAAATTGAATAGAAATAGAATTCAAATCGAATTGAAACTGAATTGAATAGGAATTCAAATCGAATTGAAATTGAATTGAATAGGAATTCAAATCAAATTGAAATTGAATTGAATAAAATTGAAATCGAATTGAAATTGAATTGAAATCAAATAGAAATGAATGTAAAAAGGAATATATAAAGGAAAATTAAATTTTGATTTGAAATCGAATAAGAAGTTGAAATTGTTTTGAAAACAAATTTAAAACGATTTATATAATACGTTTTAAAAGGAAATCGACGAAGTATATATATATATATATATAATATAATGGCCTGAAAAGAACGCGCCGCGCTGCGCTAGTTCGTAAATTTTGACCATTGACTTCGAACAGACATTACGGGAGATCCAACCATCCGATTCTCCTAAAACTAGAACCATTGGGTTCGTATCGAAAAGAGATTTCTAACAAATATTAGAAATTAGAAATCTAACGGTTGGATTTGGAATTATGCCCAAATCAAATTTGGAAAAGGTCGCTGTAAGTGCAGTTCGATGGCCGTTGATGGAAATCGACTGTACGGGCCTTGATAAAATTATTAAAAACAGTAATAATTTGTGTAGAATCATAAGAAATGATTTGGGAAGAATTGAGATGAAAAACTCCATATTTGAAAAGATAAAAGTAGATTTTTATCGAAATGAACTAGTTTTGAACTAGAATTATAATTCTTTTTATTTTTAAATAAATAAATTGAATTTGAAATGGTTTTAAAAGTAACCAGAATTTCCAATAATTGAATTGGAATGGATTTGAATCGAAATTGTTTTGGAGTGTTTCCATGTTGGATTTCGTGATTATACAGATATTGTTTTGGAAATTTGAAAGATATATTTATATCGTTATTTCCAATACGATATTTGTTGGTCGTAGAATTTGATATTGAATATAAGCCGATATATTTTCTATTCAGAGCCTTGTATTTAATATCAAATGTGATTTGGGCTTGTCGTGAATAGCGTCTTCATTAACACTGTTCTTAAGCCCAGTTGAGAAAAAGATCAAATCTTTTTATTTAGATTTAATGAAGTGTTCAAATTAAATAATATTTAATTGGAATTGAATTGGTATTGATTTTTGGGTTTATCGTGAACAGTGTTTTAAATAACACTTGTTCTTTAACTCGATAATTAAGGGAATGTGATTCTGGGTTGTCGTGAATGATATCTACAATAATACTGTTCTTGGACCCAACTGAGTTTAGAAAATCAGAAACTAACTGGGGATTGGTTAAGTTGAATGGTTTCTTGGGTGTTGATCTGATGTTGGTTTCGGCCTTCGGGGTTAATACTTAGGGAATTGCTTACTTGCTATTTTACGGCTAAAAGCTGATAGCATGGAATGTGATTTTAGGTTTATCGTGAATCGTGTTTTAAATTACATTGATTCTTTAACCCAGTTATAGATTAAAACTAAGTGGAGTTTTAATGAATCTTTAATTAGATTGAAAAGATCGAGAATGGAGTATCACCAGTTTTGCTCCAGGCGATAGTTAAATCTTTAATTAGATTTGAACGTGAAATGGTAATGGAATTTACCGATAACACTGTGGTGTTAGATATGAAGTATGACTAGTTTTACTTCATGGGATGGATAGGTTGGGATTGGGAAATAAAACAAATGATTACTTCGGTGTGGTTCGCTAATCCCGACTAGTTGAATTGATATTCAAAAGAAGATTAAAGAATAAATTTAAGGAATTTATCTTTGATAAAATTAATGGGAACCTCTCCCTAAGAATGTGAAATTTAACAACTAACTGGAGATTAGTTAAGATGAATGGTTTCCTGTGTATTGATCTGATGTTGGTTTCGACCATCGGGGTTAATATTTGGGGAATTGTTCTCTTGCAAATTTACGGTTAGTGACTGATGAATTGGAATGAGGTGTATGTTGTGTTTGTGTAACACTTATTTATTATATACGCGAGTTATTCGGAAAGACCAGGTTTATCCCATTCTGAATAACTGATTCGAAGATGAGTCGAGGATGAAGACGGTGGTTGAAGACCGGTGGTCTTCACGTCGTTTGGAAAATTACTGATGATCTTGATTGGGCCGTACACCCAAGAGGAGGTAATCAGTTGGTGATCGTCCAGACGTACTTGGAGATCGATGGATATGCGGGGTACTAGGTGCCTCCGGTTTCGTTCAGGCCCAGAACGGACTTGTAAATGGACGTGTGTCTGACATTGGATTTCATTCTGTGTGATTGATATCGGTTGCATAACATGAATTGCCTGTGTGGCATGCTGAGATACAAATGATCAAGGCTTCTGTTGAAAAGCAGAGTCTTGTGGTGGATGATCAAAGCATAGCCTGTGTGGCATAGCTTTGTGTAACGTTGATTCGCGAGCCTCACACCCCGGTTGTGAACCAAAAACGGGAGAAGGACCTCATGGAGGACATGTGTTTCCTTCTAGTAAGAAGTGGCGTCAGTGGTTTTACACGCCCTGACGAGTTTGACTTATGTGGTTGTTGCTGTTGCGAGTTGCCTCGGATATATCGGTGACTATGTGAAGTCGATGGAGTCATTCGTTGGCTCATTGACACCCCAAAGGGTGGGGAAACGCAGTGTTCAGGCATTTTAATCCATATCGGTGGATTGGCCCTGACGATTCAAAGGCTTGACTGAGTACTTGCCTGAGGGGCGGACTAGAGCGTCTCGAATTCGGTGAGGACTATCTTTTGCTTTGGTTCACAGATGGAAATCCAACTTCCAATACGTGACGTTTCGATTTTAGTTATAATCCTATATATGGCGACATAGTGGGATGGGGCGCTCATGCCGTCTATGATTGATATTTATGATTGTATATAAAATCAGAAACTAACTTGAAACGAGCTAAGATGGGTGGTTTCCTGGGTATTGGTCTGATGTTGGTTTCGGCCTTCGGGGTTAATACTTAGGGAATCGTTCTCTTACTAATTTACGGTTGGAGTCTGATTAAAAATCAAAAGATGAAATTTAGCGTATCAAGCATTCTTTGGCTATTATAAGCTAAAAACCCTATCCTTCGGCTTGCGTTGCATTGTGTGATGAGACATGGGTCTTATAATAGCTTCATTTTTCTTTATTTAGCATTGCGATGTTGTTTTATGCACTGGTGTTCTTGGGAGGAAACCCGTTCCGTGTTACGGCGTGACCCCTTGACTTACCTAACTTTAAAATAAGTATTAATAACTGTTTTAGTTCTCACACCAGTCACATGACTGACCTGGAGTTTATTGTTTTAACCTAAACTCTGGGTGCCCTTACTTTGACACGGGCAGCTAGTAGTTTTGGTTTTGCAGATTTATATTCACAGCATCCTGATTTACAGCCTGAACGATATTCGGAAAGCTCTGTATCCGTGTATTACTTCTAGTTGTGTTTTGTATTATTTTCCGCTGCGATGTATTTAAATGTAATTTAAATCTCTGATATTTTCTGTTTAATATTGATTTATACTCTGTATATTCTTGTAATCTGATGGAATTGTTGTAAAAATTTCAAATGAAAGGTTCTTCTATCTGCGTTCTTTTGTGCGTTGTCCTCAAAGTATCCGCTCTTTCCTTCACGGGGAAGTTACGGGTTCTTACAATTATTTCTCATTAGCAGCCACTGCGACATGCTTGTTTCTCTACACCACAGCCTCACTTGCCACATTTTGAAACTCATACTTTATCTAAAAAGAAAATACGGTTTAGCTATTTTGTACATGGTATCATTTTATAATAGCTACAAGTTAAATATGATATTTTAAATTTATATTTGATCAGTAACAGTTAAATTTTGTCAATGTAGGTAGATGAAGAATGTTGACGCAAAAAATGCACAGGATGATGTGTTCTTCAAGTTTTTGAAGTTTATTTTGGCATCTAATGGTAAGCACATGAAAATGCTTTGTTGTACATTTTGTCTAACATTTAGTGCAAACTTGTTTTCATGTATTATGGCTTCGTCTAATGTTGTACGAATTTAGTTTATAAGTACCATCTTTGTCTATGAACCTAAGTAAATTTTGTTTACGGATTGGGCTCAACTTAACTAATGGGAGTGATTACTACTTGTGTTTTTATATGATAGTTTTTTGTTCGATATGCATATATGATGTTGTTGAAATATGGTAAAACTACAGTTCAGGTAATGATGTGTGCAAATGTGACAATTTCACAACATGGTACGGATGTTGTAAAATTAGTACAAACAAACGACATCATTTAAAACGTGTTGTAAGTTCTTCGTGAAGCTTATGCATACTACTGCAGCATAAACTAATTTCTATGCAAATATTAGTCACAACATTTTTGAATTGCTGATAAAACCGACATTAACAATTTTACAGTGTGCAATAAACGATGTTATAACATAATTATAGCGTTTTTTCTTGGCTATTGAGAGATCAAGTGCAAATGTGTGCGTTTTTTATAACAAATATTAAAAATTGGCAACAAGTATTAACAGCGCTCGGGTTAAACATTATAAAGTATATATTTTAGCAACATTTTTTTCCATTGTTGAATATTTCACATATACAACCATATGTCGTTAAGAGTTTATAACTGCGTTGTAATATCTTATCACAGTGTTTTTCAAACGCTGTTAAAGGCATTTTCTGGTGTAGTAGTGGTTGGTAAGTTTTCGTATCACTATCTTTGGTAAAGAGGTTTGTTGACCTAGATGATAATGTTTAGAGGATTCAATCTATCAATAAAAAGGTTTATTGAAATAGGCGAAAGTCTCTTATCGACCCCATCGATTATGTATTATCGATTATGTTGGCCAAATCTTAAGAGTATAATATAGAGGCAAAAGCATCTAAACAATATGTTGTAGATAGCTGATGTTATTCCATAATCAATTTCTTACTTTCTATTTATAAAGAAGTCGTTGAAATTACTTTTCGCCAAATTGATTTATGGTTTCATAGAAGAGGGTTGGTATAAATGATTTTAGGCGAGTAGGGGTTTTGTAACGACCCATATTCTACGCATCATAGGATCGTAGGATATTTATTTCTTTCACATACGAAGTCGTATGGTCATGTAACTTTGGGAGACGACTATTGGGGTAATTTCCCATGTTCATGATTTTTCCCAATTTTTAAATGACCATTTTAACCCCAGTAGGTACTGTTTTGGCCATAACTTTTGACTGGAAAGGAGTTTTGACCTAAAACCACTTCCATTGGCTCCGGATGATGGTTTACAATTCCGTAGAGTGGTCACATTAGCCAAACGGACTCACCGTTTGGGAGATATGGCTGAAACAAGTTTCAAATAGTGAAAAACGGCTTAAATGGGCTTAACCGGGTGACTAACAGCTAGGCCCAATGGGGGATTTCGGGATTAGGGTTATGAAGAGGCTGAAATCAGTTAGAGAACGATCTTATCCTCATTTTCCAGCCGCCACTTTCATTCTTGAACCCTAACAATGGCCGCCAACATCTAGAAACATCCCCAAATCACTTTCTAATCAAGTTTTGACTTATTCTGCATCAAATTAAGGAAAGAAAATACGAAAGCAAGGTTAGAGCTGCTGTTAGACATCAGTATTCACCCAAATCAGCGAGGTTTCAGTTCTGAGAATTTTATTTGTGGCCAAGGTGAGTGATTAGCATCGTTTTGACACTAATTACAGTTAATTAAGGGTAATTATTGAAGATTAGCGAATTTATACACTAATAAATTCTGGAAAAATATCTATAAATTCGAAAATAATATTTTATGCCTCTGGTAGAAATTTGGTTTAATTTGGTTAAGTTTTGTTAACCCTATGACTAGTTTTACTTAAACATGCTTAAGGGAAAATATGGGGTTTTGGGTATATTTGGTCCATTTTGACATGCAAATTCATTATTTTGGTGTTTGTGGTTAGTTTGCTATGTTACTATGACTGTTTGGAATGATTTGTGATTGATTAGTATAGTTAGATTGGTCGAAAACGTCGTCGAATGGCGTAAACAAATTGCTGGAAAAAGTTGCAGAAAGTTGTGCAGGGTTCCGGATCGGATCGGGTATGGGCTCGGATCGGATAGGAGAGCTGGGCAGGGAAATCCGAACTGAACCGAAGCCTGGCACAAAGGAAGTTTGGCAAGAAGGAAGGCCACTGCTTAGAGTTGGAGTTGGACAAAGGATCGGATCGGAGTTGGGGAGCGGATCGGGGCAGGGAAGCGAGCGGGATCGGATGGAAAGGAGCAGGGGATCGGATCGGAGGTAGGGAGGAGGATCTGACCGGAGCTAGGACATCTCGACCAGAACCGGGGTGAGAGAGAAACTACCGAACCAAGCTCAAGCAGAGGCACACCCGAACCGAACCACTTCAGAGCATCCGAACCGAACCGACGTCTGAAGGGGGAGAATCACCAAACCGAACCGCATCCAGGAATACACTATGAAGCATTACACCGAACCAAAATGTACGTGGGCTATTACTACTACGCGACGACTTTTCTGAAGACCAACTCCAATTCGATCAAAATCCAAGATGCAAAGGAAGCCCAAATGAGGAGCTTTGACTCAGGATCCAGTTGGGAACCAATGAGTGGGCTTCATGATTGTGCTTTGCTGCGGGACGTGTGCCATGGGGCTATCGATGTCTATGACTTGGATCACTATGTATGGGAGGTACGTGAACGGATTCAGGGCCACAGTGGCCTAGGTACGACTAAAGGGGCTATAGACCAATGAAGTGGGGTCATTTGTAAAGATTTGTCATGACTCCATGTGGTAAGCTTGGTAGTAGTAGTAGTTGTACAAGTTGAACTCCGTCACTACTTCAATGGGTCTAGTGATCGACAGTGGTGGACATCGTATGCTTTACGCACTGAGTGAGAGATGTGAGGATGGTTGTTATGCTTGATTTTTTTGCCACCATTATGACATGCACACCCCACCCCCGTACTCTTTACACTATTTTAAATGGCAATATAGAGTATTGTACGGTATGTAGTGCTAACTCTTTGGTTGCAGGTCCAGGTTCAGGTATGGTTTAGTATACCTGTTATTGTTCTGTTTAGATGCTTATCGCTCATACCAGGCTTTATGTCTGACCCAGAGTTTTATGTCTCCTCTTATTACTCTGGGTGCTCACACGAGCAGACTAGAGACAGGTTAGCTGGTGATGCACGGGTAGATGATCCAGAGACGAGCAGGAGGCTTCCACATATGATATATATAGTATTCTCCCTGTGTTGTTGAAGATCACTGCTTGGGCATTAATAGTGCATCTTCTACTTTAGCTTTCTTTTGTTTTAGAGACAGTAAATTTGGAAAGTTGTAATAAGCTGTATTTGGATTTCCGTTGCTCTGATGTTGATGTTGGTTTTAGTTATCAGCTTATGCACTGTCTCACCTGTTTTATGTCAAGTATATTATTATTATATTTTACTCCATGCGCTGTGAGACATTCTACAGGTTCTTGATTAGCTCGTTCCCTTCTTTCTTTTCTTCTGACGACCGTTCTGTGCTAGTCGGGCATGTGTACAACGCACTTTCGGAGGAAATGCCGACTGGTGCGGGGCGGGCCGTCACACTTGGTATTAGAGCTCTAGGTTGCGTAGTTAACCAAGGGAAAGACACTAGAGAGATAGTACGTATATGAGAGCGCGTATTTGTGATTACTTTGGTTTTCAAAAGCTATATATGTATATACTATTAGTAGTATAAGAATGAAGTCGTACTGCACTAGCACCACTATGGGGTCGTTAATCGTTTCCCTTTACAGATTGACGATGAGCCGATATGCTAGAGGTGCTGGTAGGGGAGCCAATAATGGGAATGCTGCTGACATGAGGACGATGTTTACTGACCTCATGAGAGAGATGCTTAGGAATATGCAGAGGGCAGCTCCCAATGGTGGAAATGGTGGTGGTCCAATAGTGCAGGCGCCCAGGGCCGATTTCACCAAGCTGAATAAAGATTATACTAGTCTTGGTGGGAAGCCATTCCACGGAACGGAGTCGGCCACGGAAGTTCAGGATTGGTTGGATAGCTGCGAGCGTATCTTCAAAGATTTGGGTATCGAGGATCCAATGAAGAGAAAGCTAGCGTCCCGTCAGCTGCAAGGGCGGGCAATGAATTGGTGGAATGCTATAAAGGCAGCTACTCCCGAAGATCAAATTACTTGGGAGCAGTTTAAGGTTCGCTTTAGCGAGAAGTTCATTCTAGCTGCTCAGAAGTCAGTGCTATTTAAGAAATTCTTGGAGCTCAAGCATAATGGCAGAGCCGTCTCGGAGTATATCGCTGAATTCGACACTTTGTCGAAGTATGGGTTATCTCATATTGATACTGCTGAGAGGAAGAATGAGAAATTCATAACTGGTTTGGATCAATACTTGGGGGAAAGGCTTATTAACCACATCGATGAGACGTTCGAATCGATTGTGGGGAAAGCATTGAGATCAGAAAGTCTCTACCCTAAGCCGAAGACTGATGTTGCATCTGCAGAGGAGCCAAAGCCAAAAGCAAGTGGTGGAGGCAAGGGTGGTTCCCAGAATAAAAGAAAGCAGAATCAGACTAAGTATGGTCAGAAGAAAAGGAATAAGCAAGATGTTGAGTGCTTCAGCTATGGTAAGAAGGGCCATTATGCTAGTAATTGTCGGGCCAAGCCAGCGGATAGGAAGTGCTTCAACTGTGGCCAAATGGGACATCACAAGGACAAGTGTCCGCAACCCCCTAAAGAAAAGCAAATGGTGAAAGCATATGCTCTTAATGCTATTCCTTCTTCGTCAAATTCCCCAACTGCGGCGGAGAAGGGAAAGAATGTTGTCATTCAAGGTATGCTTTCTGTTTATGATGTTCCTGATAGAGTTTTGTTTGATACCGGAGCTTCCAGTTCTTTCATATCTAGTGACCTGGTAGATAGGTTGGGATTGGAGCCCGAGATTGTCGATAGACCTTTAGTAGTGACGAACCCGATTGGTGGTTCGACTAGCCTTAACATGATTTGTCGTAATGTGGTCTTATCGAGTCATGGATGCATGTTTGTTTGTGATTGCTTTGTTTTGGGCTTTACTGGGTTTGGCATTATTTTGGGAGTAGATTGGCTCCAAAGATATGGGGTGGTGGTAAACTATGAGGGCTTTTTGGTGACAGCTAGAGAGGATGATGGGCGGAGGATAGTGTTTGGTGGTCTACCCAGTGAGGGGGTATTGGCTAGTTTTCTAAACTCCCTCGAGACTCCGCATAGTGAGTTGTCAGGTTTGCCCGTGGTTGGCCAGTATCCAGACGTTTTCGAAGAAGTGACCGAGCTTCCACCACATCGAGAGATTGAGTTCCGTATTGATTTGGTGAAAGATGCCAGACCTATGTGCATTAGTTTTATTATTCAATGTTAATACTTATTCTTGTATGTGATGAAATATAAAATAGTATAATTACAGACATATTTATAGAATAATATACGTTTGTTTTCATCAAACAAAAAATCATACTGTTATATTCAACTATCTCCCATTTTTTATGATGAAAAACACACACTTAAGATTTTGAATACAATAAATGTGTTTGAATGTGAAGTACGAGAACTCCCCCTATATGTATGCCCCCCTACAACTGAGCTCCCCCTATATGTATGCCCCCCTTACAATTAAACTCCCCCTACAACTGAAAAAACACTTAACAAATTTGTATGAAATTGAGAAATATAAAAATCTATTAAACACTTAGCAAATCTAAAGAAAAAAATCTATAGATGTTCGCACATTTATCAAATTCTTAACGCTTCTCCCCCTTTTGTTATCATCAAAAGATTGACAAAGTTAGAAAATAGGAATGGATTTGGACTACACTTATAAATTCAAATCAAGTGAAAAAATCCAAGGAATTTTAAATGAGGTCAGTTGCAACTTAAATTATAAACATGATCTAACTATACATGAACATATCTAGGTTTTTTAAATAAGGTTAGAATAGAACTTATTATATAAAAATCCCTTTATTTTATAAAACCTTAACGAATGACAGAAATATAGCAGGAATAGAGATGGTTGTGAAATAAATCTCTAAATTAACCATATTATGAAATATATTCAACCATACTAGGATTTTTGAAAATTTTCAGCTCTCTCTTATTCTAAAAAATAACATAGTCATGTTTACATCACAAAATTTTCAAAAAATGTACTTTCCTTAATGGTTTCGAAAAAATGGTTTAACTTGTCGGGAAATGAATTAGAGAACAAAACATCCAAGAATAATTCAAACAAAGTGCAGAGGGGTTAATCAATTTCTATATTCCCCAATCCAAGTGTAATCTAAAAATTTTATCATTAGAAAAGGTTTTATAAAAATGTCAACAAGTTGAGATTCAGTTGGAATAAACCCAATATGAATGTCCTCTCTAGAAATGTGATCTCAAATGAATTGGTGTCTCACATTAATGTGTTTTGTGCGTGAATGATGAACACGGTTATTTGATAAATCTATTGCACTCTTACTATAACAACCTGATATTGTGAGATTACCTATGAAGCCAATAATGAAGTTATAATGGGATTTTAGATTATAAATTTAGTTCTAATTAATAAATTGAGTGATAATTTAATAAAATGATATTTTTCATTGAAAATGAATAAAATGTGAGTGTGAGAAATTATTGTTTAATGAGAATTTAAGCTTATGAAAATAAGCTTAATCCTTTGTTCAAGTCTAATCGGTTATGTACACATGGAAATTTGAGTTAAAGTGAAATCGAATATTAAGTTGGATAAATAAACAAGGTTGGATAAATAAACAATCTTATGTATCTAAGATTTAGAAAATAATAAATATAGTGAAATATTGTTTTTTGAAATAATAAACAGGGAAAGAGATTAATAAATAGCAATTTGAGAAATTCCTAGAAGCTTTAGTGTAACGACCCGAACTTCCCCTTACGGGAAATCACGGATTGTACTAAGGACAAGTCACATCAGAACACAAACAGAAGAACATTTCATTGTTTATTACAACAATTTACATTAGAGTACAAGAATGTACAGAGTATGAATAAATATTACACATTTACTTAAATATCAGAGATTAAAATACATTACATAGCAGCGGAAAACAATACAAAACATAACTAAAAGAGATATACGGATACAAAGCTTTTCGGATATCATTCCAGCTGTAAACCAAGATCCTGTGAATATAAATCTGCAAAACCAAAACTACTAGCTGCCTGTATGGAAAATAAGGGCACCTAGAGTTTAGGTTAAAACAATAAACTCCAGGTCAGTCATGTGACTGGTGTGAGAACTAAAACAGTTATTAATTTGATTTTAAAGTTAGGTAAATCAAGGGACCACGCCGTATTGCATGGAACGGATTTCCTCCCAAGAACACCTGTGCATAAAACGACAGTGCAATGCTAAATAAAGAACAATGAAGCTATTATAAGACTCAGGTCCTATCACACAATGCAACACAAGCCGGAGGATAGATTTTTTACCTTATAATAGCCAAGAATGCTTGGTACGTAAAATTTCGTGTTTTATTAAACTATAAGTGTATAGTGTTAAAAACAATTTCAATCATAAGTATCAATCATAGACGGCATAAGTACCCCATACCACTATGTCGCCATATATAGGGTTACAATCAAAACTGCAAAGTCATGTATTGGAAGTTGGATTTCCATCTGTGAACCAAGGTAAGGGATCATTCTCACCGCTTCGAGATGCTCTACCTCGTGTCTCAGGCAAGTGCGCAGGCAAGCCTTGGATCATCAGGGCCGGTCCACTCGATGTGGATTATAATGCCTGAACACTGCGTTTCACCGCCCTATGGGGCGTCAATGAGCCAAATGACTCCATCGGTCTCGGATCGACCGATATAACCGAGGCACCTCCTATCCATCATCCACATAAGTAAAATGCCAGGGCATGCAAAACGCTGACACCACTCCTAGCTAGAAGGAAACGCATTCCCTACCGGAGGTCCTCTCCCATTTTTGGTTAACACGGGGGTGTGAGGCTCGCGAATTAACACTACACAAAGCTACGCCACAAAGGCCGTGCTTTGATCATCAACCACAAGACTCTGCTTTTCAACAGAAGCCTTGATCTTTTGCATTTCAGCATGCCACACAGGCAATTCACGCTATGCAACCGATGTATATCAATCAGACATAATGAAATCCGATGTAAGACACACATCCATTTACAAGTTCGTTCTGAGTCTGAACGAAACCAGAGGAACCTTATTCCTCGCATATCCATCGATCTCCGAGTACGTCTGGACGATCACCAACTGATTCCCTCCTCTTGGGTGTACAGCCCAATCAAGATCATCAGTAATTATCCAAACGATGTGAAGACCTCCGGTCTTCAACCACCGTCTTCATCCTCGACACATCGTCGAATCAGTTATTCAGAATGGGATAAACCCGGTCTTTTCGAATAACTCGCGTATATAATAAACAAGTGTTATAAAAACACAATGTATGCCTTATTCCAATCCAGAATATTCCTTTATTCAAATATTCTTTTACTTTGAAAAAGGTTCCCATTAATTTTATTAAAGATAAATTCTTTAAATTTATTCTTTAATCTTCCTTTGAATATCAATTCAAACCAAATTATGGTTTATCCAAGCTAGTCGGGATTAATGAACCTTACTGAAGTAATCATTTGTTAAATTTCCCAACCCCAACCTATTCATCCCATGAAGTAAAACTGGTAATACTTCATATCTAACACCACAGTGTTATCGGTAAATTCAATTACTATTTCACGTTCAAATCTAATAAAAAATTTAACTATCGCTTGGAGCAAAACTGGTGATACTCCATTCTCGATATCTTCTTGAATTTGATAATTTTAGTTATCAAATTAACCTTTTTATCTATTTAAAGATTCATTAAAACTCTAATTTAGTATTAATTTCCAAAAATCATTACTTAATGATTATTTAAAGTTAAGAAATAAATCTTATCTTTACCGGGGTTAAAGAACTAATGTCATTTAAAACACAGTTCGCTATAAACCCAAAACCTCATTCCATTAACAATGGAATCTTCATGGAAAACATATCAATATATATAATCGATATGAACTTCCATATTCGACTAATAATAATAATAATGGAATAATGGCAGAGCCTTTCAAATTCCAGATATATTAGTTGTCTTCCTCCAATGAAATTCACTTCGATTATTACCAAATCGAATTCCATTCCATTCCAATTTATTTTAATAAATTAGGAAACATTACGTTGGAAAATCTCGTTTAAATCTTATCAAAAAGATTTATAAATTCCAAACTACATTTCACTGTAAATCGGGTTAAAGAATGAATGTCGTTAAAACACAGTTCACAATAAACCCAATTCATATTCCTTTAATTATCGGGTTAAAGAACAAATGTTATTTAAAACATCGTTCACTATAAACCCAAAAATCAATTCCAATTCAATTCTAATTAAATATCATTTAATTGGTATACTTCATTAAATCTAAATAAAAAGATTTAATCTTTTTCTCAACTTGGTTTAAGAACAGTGTTAATGAAGACACCATCCATGACAAACCCAAATCCCATTTGATATTTAATACAAAGCTCTGAATAGAAAATATATCGGCTTGTATTCAATATCAAATTCTACGACCAACAAATATCGTATTGGAAGTAACGATATATATATATATATATATATATATATATATATATATATCTCTTTCAAATTTCCATAACAATATTTGTATAATCACGAAATCCAACATCGAAATATTCCGAAGAAAATTTCGATTCAAATCCATTCCAATTTATATACTGGAAATTCTGGTTATTTTTAAAACCATTTCAAAACCAATTTATTTATTTTAAAAATAAATGGATTATAATTCTAGATCGAAACTAGTTCATTTCGATAAAAATCTATTTTTATCTTTTCAAATATGGATTTTTTCATCCCAATTCTTTCCAAATCATTTCTTATGATTTTACACTAAATATTGATAATTTTAATAATTTTATCAAGGCCCGTACAGTCGATTTCCATCAACGACTATCGAACTGCACTTACAACGACCTTTTCCGAATTTGATTTGGACATAATTCCAAATCCAACCGTTAGATTTCTAATTTCTTGTATTTCTTAGAAATCTCTTTTCGATACGAACCCAACAGTTCCAGTTTTAGGAGAATCCGACGGTGGGATCTCCCGTAATGTCCGTTCGAAGTCAATGGTCGAAATTCGCGAACTGCCGCAGTGCGGCGCATTCTATTTGGGCCATTATATTATATATATAATATATATTATATATTTCGTCGATTCCCATTGAAAATGTATTTTATAAATCGTTTTAAATTCATTTTCAAAAACAAATTCAACTTCCATTTCAAATTAAAATCAAAATTTCAAATTCATTTCAATTGAATTCGAATTTCTAATCCATTTCAATTTGAATTTCAAATCCATTCAATTCAATTCAAATTTCAAAACCATTCAATTCAAACTTAATTCGAAATTCAATTGTATTTAAATTTAAGTCGAATTTCAAATCATTTCAATTTAATTCAAATTTCAAATCCATTCAATTCAATTCGAATTTCAAATCCATTCAATTCAATTCGAATTTAACTCGAATTTCAACTCTATTTTAATTTAATTCGAATTTCAAATCATTTCAATTTAATTCGAATTTCAAATCATTTCAATTTAATTTGAATTTCAAATCATTTCAATTTATCAGATTTTGAAATCACTTTTCGATATTCATTGTAAAATGAATAACATCGACAAAATTCCCATTCGTGTTAAAATGGTATTTAACTACTTAACACGGCTTCAGATTTCAATATTCACTGAATATTATTTTAAAATATTCTATAATTCTGAACTGGAATCAGACATAGTCAATTACCATATAATATGATTTATATGGATATCACACAACAAATGTGTATAACAACAAGGAAAATAACAATCCATCATTCAGAGTGCATTCTACACTGTATAAGCATTAGATATAAATATTTAAAACTTATAACAGCCTGTCAATCAATCGATCGACATACAACTAATTATTGGAATTAGTGTATGTCCAATTTCATTTAATACCCATGTGGGGTTTCAAACGATCAAACACAGGTTTTATTTGTGCAGTTGGGAAATGTGTAAAATTTATCGTCCCAGTCAATATCAGTCAAATCAATACACATAAACAAATCGTCTGATTTGTAAATGAATATTTATTCTATTCATATACACGTTAAAAATTATATTTTTAACAATAAAATATTTATTCGGTTCATTTACACAATAAAAATGGTATTTTTATTGTTCTAATATATTTTAGAAAATTTCGGCGCATAACGACACGATACTCGGGATAAGGCCTAGCCTTAACCCCAGTCTAATAATGGCCTGCGCAATACACATACCAATCAAATCAATTTCACATTCACACCATAAACCAATATTCAACCAAACAAGTCGTTCATGGCCTGTAGACGACGGGGAACAGTTCATATATGCAGTTACGTAACAAATAACTGTATAAAGAAAATTAAAGTGAGGAGTTCTCAACTATTAGTTTAACCAAACACCGCGACTCTTCATATGTAGAAAATATTCTCTTTGTTTTCAACCAGATCTGTTTCACACGGTACATGTTAAAAATCACATTTTTAACATTGCTACATATATAGAAAAGATTATATTTTTACAATGCATCTTTCTATATAAAAATTATATTTTTATATCTCCACTTCTTATATAAAGATCGAATTTTTATTTCGCTTCATATATTTATATATATATATCGCATTTTTATATCCTCACTTCATATATAAAAATCACCTCTTTTACATAACCAAAATCACGTCTTTATATTTCAAAAAATCACGCCTTTTCTAAATCAAAAATCTAATCTTATCTTATATGGAAATATAACCTTTCCTTATATAAAAATATAATCTTTTCACTAATAAAAATCATAGCTTTTGTTAAATAAAAATCAAATCTTTTCGAATAAAAATTTCAATCTATTCATTTTATAAAAATATAAGCTTTTTCTAATGTTAAAGATCCAATCTTTAATGAAACAAAAATCGTAACTTTCGCTATTACATATAATAAAAATCGAATTTTTATTTGTTTAAAAATCATATCTTTGTATATTTTCAAATTAAAGTATTTTCAAATCTAATCTTTTTATATTTCAAAAATCATATCTTTTTACATTGAAAGATCCTGGCTTTCTATTCTGAAAAATCCTAGCTTTCTATTCTGAAAAATCCTAGCTTTCTATTCAATTCATATATATATATAAATCATCTCACATTTTTACGTTGTAAATCTATAAACAAAAATCAAGTTTTTACGTTGTTAATCTAAAACAAAGATGACATTTTTTGTTGTTAATCTATAAGCAAAAATCAGACATTTCTTCCAAGTTATTCATTGATAAAATAAAATAAAATATAAACAAAAAGAAGAAACTCACATTTTTAGCCAAGGAGTCGATCAGCTGGTGGCTCACGGGTCTGGAGAAGGGAGTTGGCACTTGCGCGAGGCTGAGGTGGGTAGCCGCGGTGATGGGCGATGAAGGCAACTACTCGAGTGCGGAGGGTCAGCCCTGGTTCGAACGGAAGGAGGAGGGGCTCCCCCTAGCGGCTGTGCTAGGGTTCGCTCGACGGTGGCTCAAGCATGAGGTCGAATTGCGGTGGTTCATCATCGGTGTGAGGGCGAGCAGACATCGGTGTTGGTTGAATGGAGGTGCGGTGGAGTGGACGTCGATCAACGGTGAGGAGGGCGGTTTTTTCTTCATTCGATCTTTGAAGGAGAAAGGGGGATCGGGATTGGGGAAATCGGGTCAACCGGGGGTGGGGGGGGTGGGGGTATTTTAACTTTGAGGGAGAGAGAGAGAAACGATGGAGAGGGTGGTTTAAATAATTATATTTATATTATTTTAATGTTTAATTCTCTTTAAAACTCAACATCGTAATGAACTCCAAACGACTGTTGCCCCTAGCTAATTACACCCATTTTGAACACAATGGGATATGTATCGTGATCCAGTTCAGCTGTTTTGATCAGTTTTTGCTAAAATCAAAATATAAATTTATATATTCAATTTTAAACGCACCTTTCAATTTATCGGGGCCACATACGAACTCTAAAAATTCCTGAAAAATATTTTCTAGCTTTGTATCGACGATGCGGTTCTAACAAAACTATTATCGTCAAATTTGAAGACCGTTTGAAAAAATGGCCATTTTCTGGTCGATCCAAATTAACTGAAATTGTTAAAACACGTTTTACTTCGCCACGCTCACATATTGATTCGAAAAATCATGAATTTTAGAATCTAGTAATAATTAGACATTCCGAATCCAACAAAAGTGGTTTTGTCGAAAATAGAAATCATTTGCAAAATTTCCATTTTTAAGGGCAAAAAATTCCATAGCGACTATTCTGAATTTTCATCTGGGCATAACTTTTTATTCCCGCTATGAAATTTCAATTTTTCTGATTTGTTGGAAAGATATTTTCAAATAGATTCTAATATTTTTGATTTCGCTAAAATCCAGTTTATTTTGAATCATGTACATTCATTTGAAATTTGAAATCGAATTTTCAAACTACCGCGCCATTTTCAATTCCTTTTATAATTAAAAATAAATATTTATATTCTAAGTACGATTTATATAAATTTATACGTTCTAATTCTATTCAAAATAAGTTTCTCGTCGTTGTCATTTAAAATAAATCATTTTAAATATTCAAAAATCATCAAAATTGCCTAAATAAAAATTTTAAATTGGTTCGGATTTCCGGGGTATTACAATCCCCCCTACTTAAAACTTGTTGTTCCTTAAAAGGAACGACGCTGAAAGTTGTTTAACTAATCAACTCAACTTTCATTGTTTTCATTAGGGCTAACGCCCTAAATTTTCGAAAAATTTCGCCATAACCTCCCCTGCACGGGAGCACCGGGAAAATCCAGAAATTGCCATACAGGCCTCTCCAATCCAGAAATAAAAAGAAACCGCCAAGCGGCTAACTAATCGGCTCATGAAATCATCAAGAACCCAAGAAATTATTAAACATGTACCTATTTGTCGGGCAAACAATTTTATTCTTCTGCTCTAGCCACTTTGCAATGACCTGTTCAATGGATACACATGTATATGCATGAAATTTAATCAATTTTCAATTCAGTCCAACATTTGATATAATTTGGCTGAATGGTTCAAATTCTAATTAATCACAATAATAATCAAACAACACAATCAGCAATCAATTAGTTGATTAATGTTTCAAATTCATAATTTTTATATATATACAAAAAATCATGTTTTTGATGCCAAGTCACAACAATATAATCTAACTATATTTTGGTTCTCACACCAGTCAATTGGAAATATATAGATATCCCACTTTCGAAACTCGAACACAACACTGATGATGGGTACCCATCATTAGAATCATTCCCGGTGGACTACAGTGTGATTCTATATCTATCCAGTATATTAAAATTTCAAATACACGCGGATGACACATATACGCAAAATCTTTATATACTTGATTGTCCAAATCAATATAAAAATAATATTCAAATACGAATAACTGATTTAAATTTTCATAACAAAAATTGTTTCCATTTTTATTTGAAGACAACTCTCTTCCAACTCATTCTAGGATACTACTGATCTCATCTCTAACGAGTCATTCTCACTGGATATTACTAATCTCATCTTTGATGAATTCTTTCATTTGGTTCTAACGTGTCTTGTTCTCCAAGCTCTGTAAACCAAAGCTCTGATACCAAAATGTAATGACCCGAACTTCCCCTTACGCGAAATCATGGATTGTACCGAGGACAAGCCACATCAGAACACAAATAGAAGAACATTTCGTTGTTTATTACAACAATTTACATCAGAGTACAAGAATATACAGAGTATGATTAAATATTACACATTTACTTAAATATCAGAGATTAAAATACATTACATAGCAGCGGAAAATAATACAAAACACAACTGAAAGAGATATACAGATACAGAGCTTTCCGGATATCATTCCAGCTGTAAACCAAGATCCTGTGAATATAAATCTGCAAAACCAAAACTACTAGCTGTACGACTGGAAAATAGGGGCACCCAGAGTTTAGGTTAAAACAATAATGTAACAACCCGGAATTTTGGGGAAAATTTAAAATTTTATTTTAAGTAATTTTAGTGAGTTTTGGCTATTTGTAATAATTTATTTTAAATAATAACGATTAAAAATTTATTTCATTTGAAGTAAAACTTAAAATTTATATTAATTCTATTCCGAGCCTGAAATGGCGCGGTAATTTCATATTTCGATTTCCATCTTTGGAAAATATATAAAATTCATTATAAGTCAAAATTATACGAAACATGAAACGCTAGAACTGTATTGATGATATCTTTATAATGAATTTAAGAAATTTAGATTTCAGTTTATAAGTTGTAAGTTACGTTAAAAATTAAAATTTAGAAAGGTCGATGTAGAATTTATATATAATATATATGGCCTAAAAGGCTACTTTTCACATACGAAGGAATTTGGACTCAAAACCACTTCCGTTGAGTTCAGAATGATGTTTCTACATTGAAAAACAGTAAACACTAATATATTTCGAGTTTCGGAAATTATTGGTATAAAAATTTATCTTTAATATTAAATATATACGCCTTGAAAATTGAAATTTTGCTAACGGTCTCCAAATTGAACAAAATTAATTTTGTTCGGTTCGTATCGTCAAAACAAAGCTAAAAATGATTTTTGGGAATTTTTAGAATTAATATATAATTATAATTGATTTTTCAGTGTAAATGGACAATTTTTTACTTTAAAAATTCATTAAAAATTCATACGGGCTCGGAATTGAACGAAATTAATTTTCCTAGGTCCGCAGTGTCAAAACATAGCCAAATATGAGAATTTTTGAAGTTAATTTGTGACCCGTTGAATTTTCATGTACGATTGAATTAAAAATTAAGTGATTTATATTAAAAATAAAGTAAACCTGCTGTAGACTTCGAAATTGGGCCTTGCCACTAGCGCCATTGCGTTCAGAAGATATCAAAACATTAAGATAGACAGTAAGCATGCCTAATTCTGAGTTCGGGCCAAATCGGACCTTAATGGGCTAATTAACTAATTAAATAATATAAATATAGGCGCTAATCTCTAAACCTAATCCTTCACAACCCAAAACCAGCCGCCACCATCATAACCAATGGCTAAAATGCTCTCTCATTCCTCCTTCTTTTTCTCTAAATCCAAGCCAAATTAATTAATGAAATCAAAACAGAAATTCAAGAGATTTCAACGAGCTTTAAATCCATATGGGTATGATCGGAGTTTGTGGGGTGTTGGAGCCGGATTGGGGCCATAAGCCTGCTGCGTTTGCTGGTCTTTTTCACAGCCATGGTGGGAAGAGTAATTAGTGGAGAGGAAGGTAATTAAGAAGTTAATTAATTTAATTAATTACCCCACTAATAACCGATTAGTGTTTAAAAGCTTGTTTTGACCATAACTTTGACATACGAGCTCAGAATTGAGCAAACTCAGGTGCGCTGGAATCGTGGTGATGAGTACTACGTTATGAAAAAGATTTGAAAGCTTTTTGGAACAGCTGGAATTTTTGATAAAATTAAACTTTTGTTTAATTTTTCCAAAAACAATCGTTATTCAAACGATTTCTGAAACCGATCAAGGTGAGATTTTCTGATTTGAAATTTAATTAAATATTAAATTATTTATGAGTCGTTTGGAATTCATTATTTGTAATCATGATAGATTTGAGATGTAAGTTTCTTGTTTGTTGATTATTTTTACGAATTGTGATGTCATGGATTATATGCGGTGGTTGGATTTATGTGGTTTAATTTAGCCGCCTTTGTATAGATCAGGAAATACTGAATGGGACGAGACAAGATTTGATTTTTATTCATGAAGTGAAAAGTTGATTTTTTTTTTATTTATGAATTAAAGATTTGATCTTTATCTTCGTTTATTAACTTAAAAGATTGGATTTTTATTTCCTTTATGAAATAAAGATGAGATTTTATTTGGTTTATAAAGATTAGATTTTTATTTTGTTAATAAATAAAAGATTGGACTTTAACATTTTTCCAAACTTAAAGATTAGAGTTTTAATATTGTTTAAGATACAGAGATATGATTTTGAATATATTTTTGTTGACAAAATGAAGCGACAAAAATAAATGTATTTTTGTTGTCAAGATGAAACAGAGAAAAATGAACATATTATTAATGTTTATATGAATATGTAAATAGACATAATTTTAATGCTTATGAAAAGACGTGATGATAAACATGTTTTTAGTATTTAAGTTGAAATGAGAACATAACAACATTTTTGGCATTATAGTTAGAAAATGAACATAATGATATTTTCAGCGTCATAGTTAGAAAATGTATACAACATATTTTTGCGTTGTAGTTAAGGTTATGGAGAAATAAAATTTTTAGTGTTGTGATTAGAAATTATGGACATAACATATTTTAGCATTGTAATTAAGATATGGACATAACGGTATTTTAGTGTGTAGTTGAAACAGTGTAATAAATATATTATAGTTTTAATGTTGCATAACATTGCATGCATAATAAAAGATTTGCATTGAGTTGCATATGAAATAGAATTATAGTTTAATGTCATATACTGCATATGAAATAAAATACATTTATTTGTTAATGTCATATACTGCATATGGAATAACATATATTTGTAATGTCATATATGGCATATGAAATAAAATATATGGTTAAGGTCATACTTTTTGCATATGAAGCGAAGTAGTTTAAATGTTATTATAAAATGTTGTCATTTATGTTAATTAAATGTTGTCATTTATGTTAATTAAAAGTTGTCAATTATGTTAGAATTCAAGAACATCATTTATGTTAGAATTCAAGGAAATGTTGAAATAGAATAAAGGTAGTCATTCATGTTAGAAATTAAAGCAAACATAAATGTTATTAGGAAATGTTGTCATTTATGTTAATTAAAAGTTGTTATTTATGTTAGAATTCAAGAACGTCATTTACGTTAGAATTCAAGAACGTCATTTATGTTAGAATTAGAAAGAACCTTTATGTTAGGAAGAACATTTTTGTTAGAAAGAACGTTAATGTTAGAAATAAAACATTTATAAATAAAACATTATTTTATTTGTCATGTAAATATAATTTGTAGTCATATTACATAGCATGTTTATGTTACTTGTTAAATATGATTTGTTAACAAATAAAGTTATCATTAGGATTGTCATGTTCATGTAAAATCAACATTTTTAGTGATAAATTATTAAGTTAGTATGGAATTGTCATTTTGATTATAAACATCATTTTTTAGAAGCATGATATGTTAGGAAAAATATTATTTGTAGAATCATTTATATTAGGAATTAGATGTGTCATTTATAGTAGGGAATAAATGTGTCGTTTATATTAGAAAATAAATGTGTCATATTAATATAGAATGGTCATTTATTAAATATGTCCTGTTAATATAGAATGGTCATTTATTAAATATGTCATATTAATATAAAATTGTCATTTAGTATAAATATCATTTAAGTTGGAATTATGCCAAAAAAATGTCATTTAAATTGTAATTATGTCATACAATTAAAAATGACTTTTTGTTATAAAATGTTGCCTTAGAAAAGAAATAACATTTTTGATATAAAATGTTATCTAGAAGAAAAATATTTTAAAAAAAAATTAAATAAATAATATTTTAAAATAATGAATGTTTATAGTGAAATAATTACAATTATAAATTATAATTGTTCTTGGACACGAGGTTAGGTCACATTTGTGGTGGAAGTCTGCCCGGAACCAACCGGCATATCCAGCAGCCACAAATGTTGGGCCTAATGTGAGAGGTCCAAGTGCACAAATACGAATTGGGCCAAGACACGAGGTTAAGCCCAACAAGTGGAATAAGTACGTCCGGAACCAACCGGCATATCCAGAATCCACAAGTTGTAGGCCTAATGTGAGGTGTCTGGCCCATTATAAAACATAAATGGGTGAGAAACAATTTAATATGAAGTTAATTTATAAAATAAAGATTTCATAGGAATTTACATTTTCCCTATGTAAATAAAGAATGAAATGGAAATTTGCATTTTTAATGAAATTAAGGGTTGAAGTAAGAGATTTCATTTTGAAATGGAAATAATGCATTGAAAGAAAAGAGTACATTTTTAATGCAAGTCATGAAACTAGAAAAATGATCATATTTTTGAAATAAAAATATGTTTGCATCAAACACCACATTTTTGGCATAAGATAATAAAGGAAAGAGGAAAGTTACATTTTTCTTAATGTAAATAAAAATTAGAAAAGTTTTACATTTTTATGTAATTAAGCTAGAGAACATAAAAATTACATTTTTATGTAATTAAGTCAATTTCCATGTGAATTAGACTAAAGGTGAAAAATTTACATTTATCATGTGAATTTTGATAAAGGAGGAAAATTACATTTATAATGTAATTTAAATTTAAAGAAAGGAAAGTACATTTTCTATTTAAAGGAAGAATTTCATTTTCATGTAATTAAGGTTTAAAATAAGAGTTATATTTTCATGTAATTAAGATTAAAGGTAAAAGTTACATTTTTCATGTAATTTAATAAAAGTTAAGGTACATTTTTAGGAATTCGTTTTTTGTTAGTAAAAGGATTAAGGATTAGAAATGTACATTTTAATGAATGGATCTTCATTAAAAAGAATAAGAAACAAAGTATACATTTTGTGTAATTTGAAAGATGGAAGAAAAATGTACATTGTTGTGTATGTGAATTATAATAAAATAAACATTATTGTGTGTTATGATATACCTTGATATTACATACACAAATAGGAATATTTGTTGCCAGCAAAATATAGTGGAATGAAAATGAACTATTTTTATCAAGATAAAAATAGTGATAAATAATAATGTTATGAAATGCTTTAAAATGATAATTATGCGAGGATTATTTGAAAAGACCGAGTTATACTCATTTCAAATAATCATACGGCGTTTAAATGGAAGATATGGGAGACGGTGTTGAAGACCGACGATCTTCACATCGGATGGGCGACGACTACTGAGACCCTGGACTGACTTGCTCCGAAGAAGGGGTTAAAGTGGTAATTGTCTGGACGTAGTGTTGATTTGTACGGATTTGGCTTTCGATCAGACCCAGAGCATAAGCTTATAAATGGATTGTATGTATGAGATTGTATTCCTTTATACTGTATTCGTTGATCTCTGCTAAACATATATCTGTTTGGTGTTTTACACCCTTCTCTGAGACATACGAGCTTAGAGGTTATATGTTGGTAGAAATCAATGGTATGGTATGGATTGACGATGTAGCATGCTAAGATGCATATGATCAAGGCTTTGTTGAAAAGCAGGCCTTGTGGGATGATCAAAGCATAGCCTGTTTAGGCATAGCTTTGTGTATAGCGTGACATCGCGAGCCTCACAACCCGGTTGAGTCTAAAACGGGAGAAGGGAACGCAGGGAGAGCAGCATGTTTCTTTCTAGCTAGAAGTGGTGTCGGTGCTTAAACTGGCTGATATTTGCTTACGTGGATGATGGAATGAGGCGCCTCGGATGATAGGTCCTATAGGATCGGGAAACATGTGTTCAGGAATAACTAATCCACAAAGCTGTATGTGTGGACCGGCCCTGCATCTATCCAAGGGTTCACTGCGGGGAATCCTGAGACATTAGCTAGAGTGTCTCGAATCGGTAAGGAGCTCCTCCCTAGCCTTGACTCATGATGGAAATCCAATTTCCAATACGACCTCATACGGTTTTGATTGTAGAACTAGTATGGCGACATAGTTGGATGGGGTACTATGCCTTCTATGATTGATACATTATGATGGAAATGTTTTTGAAACATATATACACTAATAATAATATCAAATCCGTTTTTATCGTATCAAGCATCTTTTGACCATTATAAGGTAAAACCCTATCCTCCGGTTTGCGTTGCATTGTGTGATGGGACTTGGGTCTTATAATGGTTTCATTTTTCCAAAAAACATTGTGTTGTTTAACGATTTACTTTAATTTATGCGTGACAATCCATTGGAGTAAACCCGTTTCGCGTTAGCGGCGTGGTCCTTGGATTTGTCCTATTGTTATTAGTGAAATTAGTTGAGAATTCTCACACCAGTTCCATGACTAACCCGTTGTTTGTTTCAACCTTTACAAACTCGGGTGCCCTCTTTCCACATGGGCAGTCGAGTAGTTTGTCTACAGGTCCTTATCTCGAGAAGGATTCTGGATTGAAGCTTAAAGCTATGTCCAGAGCATAGTTATCTTCAGCTGTATCTATTTTATTGTTTCCGCTGCATTGTATTATAATATTGTAATTTATCTTCCGCTGTAATTTTAATCGATGTACTATGATATTCTGTACTCTGATGTAACATTACTATAATGTAATAAAAGTCTGTTGTTATTGTTCTGATGTTGTTTTATTCCCAAAGTTAAAGTATTCATGGATTTCCAACTTTGGGTCAGATTTGTGTGGTTTATGGTCGATCCAAAGAGCGGGAATTCACGGGTCTTTACAGTTGGTATCAGAGCTTTGGTTAGTTCAAATCTTTGGGGTACAACTCATTAGAACTAAACAAAAGACTCATCAGTGATTGGATTAGCAATATCTAGTAAGAATACTCATTGGAGAAAGGATCAACAATATCCTAGAATGAGAAAACTCATTAGAGATGGGGTTAGTAATGCCCTAGAATGAGTTCAGAGTGAAAAATCTATAATTAGCGTATTTTTATTATATATATAATCTGATTTTAGAAAATATGATTTTTGAATATATAAAAGATATATATATATATATATATATATATTTGTAAAGCTAATCAACTAATTGATTGATGGTTGTGTTATTACTAGTCCAACTAATAAAATAACTGAAACCAATAAAAAATTAAAATTAAGTTGGTTAAGTAAACAACTTTTAGCTTCGTTCCTTTTCGAGGACGAAAAGATTTTAAGTGGGGGAGACTGTAACAACGAGGAATTTTGGGGTAAATTTAAAATTTTATTTTAAGTAATTTTAGTGAGTTTTGGCTATTTGAAATAATTTATTTTAAATAATAACGATTAAAAATTTATTTTATTTGAAGTAAAACTTAAAATTTATATTAATTCTATTCTGAGCCTGAAATGGCCCGCTAATTTCATATTTCGATTTCCTACTTTGGAAAATATATAAATTTCATTATAAGTCAAAATTAGATGAAACATGAAACGCTAGAACTGTACTGATGATATCTTTGTAATGAATTTAGGAAATTTAGATTTCAGTTTATAAGTTGTAAGTTATGTTAAAAATTAAAATTTAGAAAGGTCGCTGTAGAATTTATATACAATATATATGACCCAAAAGGCTACTTTTCACATACGAAGTAATTTGGACTCAAAACCACGTCCATTGAGTTCAGAATGATGTTTCTACATTGAAAAAAAGTAAACACTAATATATTTCAAGTTTCGGAAATTATTGGTATAAAAATTTATCTTTAATATTAAATATATACGCCTTGAAAATTGAAATTTTGCAAACGGTCTCCAAATTGAACAAATTTAATTTTGTTAGGTTCGTATCGTCAAAACAAAGCTAAAAATGATTTTTCGGTAATTTTTAGAATTAATATATAATTATAATTGATTTTTCAGTGTAAACGGATAATTTTTGACTTTAAAAATTCATTAAAAATTCATACGGGCCCAAAATTAAACGAAATTAATTTTCCTAGGTTCGCAGCGTCAAAACATAGCCAAATATATTTTTGGGGAATTTTGAAGTTAATTTGTGAGCCCGGTGAATTTTCATGTATGGTTGAATTAAAAGTTAAGTTATTTATATTAAAAATAAAGTAAACCTGCTGTAGACTTCGAAATTGGGCCTTGCCACTAGCTCCATTGCGTACAGAAGATGTCAAAACATTAAGATAGACAGAAAGCATGTCTAATTTTGAGTTCGGTCCAAATCGGACCTTAATGGGCTAATTAACTAATTAAATAATATAAATATAGGCACTAATCTCTAAACCTAATCCTTCACTACCCAAAACCAGCCGCCACCCTCATAACCAATGGCTAAAATGGTCTCTCATTCCTCCTTCTTTTTCTCTAAATCCAAGCCAAATTAATTAATGAAATCAAAACAGAAATTCAAGAGATTTCAACGAGCTTTAAATCCATACGGGTATGATTGGAGTTTGTGGGGTGTTGGAGCCGGATTGGGGCCACAAGCCTGCTACGTTTGCTGGTCTTTTTCGCAGCCATGATGGGAAGAGTAATTAGTGGAGAGGAACGTGATTAAGAAGTTAATTAATTTAATTAATTACCCCACTAATAACCGATTAGTGTTTAAAAGCTTGTTTTGACCATAACTTTGACATATGAGCTCAGAATTGAGCAAACTCATGTGCGCTGGAATCGTGGTGACGAGTACTACGCTATGGAAAAGATTTTGAAGCTTTTTGGAGCTAATGGAATTTTTGATAAAATTAAACTTTTGTTTATTTTTCTAAAAACAATCGTTATTCAAACGATTTCTGAAACCGATCAAGGTGAGATTTTCTGATCTGAAATTTAATTAAATATTAAATTATTTATGAGTTATTTGGAATTCATTATTTGTAATCATGATAGATCTAATATGTATGGTTCTTGTTTGTTGATTGTGTTTACGAATTGTGATGTCATAGATTATATGCGATGGTTGGATTTATGTGGTTTAATTTAGCCGCCTTCGTATAGATCAGGAAATACTGAATGGGACGAGACAAGATTTGATTTTTATTCATGAAGTGAAAAGTTGATTTTTATTTTTTTTATTTATGAATTAAAGATTTGATCTTTATCATCGTTTATTAAGTTAAAAGATTAGATTTTTATTTCCTTTATGAAATAAATATGAGATTTTATTTGGTTTATAAAGTTTAGATTTTTATTTTGTTAATAAATAAAAGATTGGACTTTAACATTTTTCCAAACTTAAAGATTAGACTTTTAATATTTTTTAAGATAAAGAGATGTGATTTTGAACATATTTTTGTTGACAAAATGAAGCGACAAAAATAAATGTATTTTTGTTGTCAAGATGAAACGGAGAAAAATGAACATATTATTAATGTTTATATGAATATGTAAATAGGAATAATTTTAATGCTTATGAAAAGACGTGATGATAAACATGTTTTTAGTATCTAAGTTGAAATGAGAACATATTAACATTTTTGGCATTATAGTTAGAAAATGAACATAACGATATTTTATTGTAACAACCCGTAAAATCTGGGCCAGTTTAAAATTTTTATTTTGGCAATTTTAGCGAATTTTGATTATTTAAAATAGATTATTTTAAATAATATCGACGAGAAATTTATTTTGAATATAATTCGAACGTATATATTATACGCGTTGTCGTTAGAATATAAATAATTATTTATAATTATAAATAGAATGGAAAATGGCGCGGTAGTTCGATAATTCGATTTCAAACTTCAATTGAATGTACCGGGTGCAAAACAATCCGGATTTTAGTGAAACCAAAAATAATGGAATCTGATAGTGGATATCTTTCCAACGAATCGGGAAAATCAAGATTTCATATCGGGAATCAAAAGATATGTCCAGTTGAAAATTCTGAATAGTCGCTATGGAATTCAGGCCCTTAAAAATGGACATTTTGCAAACGACCTCGGATTTCGACGAAACCAGTTTTGTTGGGTCCGTGGTGTCAGGTTATTGCTAGATTCCAAATTTCATAATTTTTCGAATCAATATGTGAGCGTGGCATAGGAAAACGTGTTTTGACCATTTCAGTTGAATTTAATCGACTGGAAATTGGCCATTTTTCCAACGGTCTCGGAATTCGACGAAACTAGTTTTGTTAGGACCGTATCGTCAATACGAAGCTAGAAAATATTTTTATGGAATTTATAGAGTTAGTATGTGACCCCAGTAATTTGAAATGTACGTTTAAAATTCAATATAAGGATTTAAATTGTAAATTCAACGGAAACTGATTGTAACAGCCGAATCAGCTTATGATGCATATCCCATTGTGTTCGAAATGGGGGTAAAACGCTATGGACGACAGGCGGTGGACCTCGTTTCGAGGTCGTATGTAAAAGTCAACCCTTTGGCAAAAATAAATAATTAAATAATAAGATAATAATAATAAAAAAAAAAAAAATCCCTTCTATTCTTCTTCTTTGGCCCCCCCCCCGATTCCTCATTCAGATCCAAAAAAAAAAAAAAAAAAAAAAAAAAAAAAGAAAATCGCCAGAGCTCGAAGCCGCCTCACCGTGGACGCCAAGCCGCCGCACCTTCGTCGAAGCCTCCTCCTCCCTCTCTCCCTTCGTGAACCCTGCTCCTCCCCTACGGCCAACGCCGCCATCGTCTGGCCCAACTCCAGCCGTCGAGACCCCTCCCGCCACCATCGACATCCCCGTCGCCGAGCCCTAGTTCGACTCCGACCCCCCCCCCCCTTTTCAGCACCTCCCTGTAAGTTTTCCTTTTTAAAACTGTTTTTTTTTAATATATTTGAAAACTGTTTTTTTTATTATTAATTGTAAACTGTTTTTTTTTTTTTTTAGTAAACTGATTTTTTTATATTAGTAAACTGATTTTTTTATATTAGTAAACTGATTTTTTTATATTAGTAAACTGATTTTTTATATATTAGTAAACTGATTTTTTTATATTAGTAAACTGATTTTTTTTATATTGTTAAATTGTTTTTTTTTTTTATATAATGTTAAAACTGAATTTTATTTAGATAAGAAATTGTTTTGAAAATATGTGTTGTTTTTAAGAATAAAAAACAACTTTGTTTTTATAAAGGAAACAACTTTGTTTTTATAAAGGAAACAACTTTGTTTTTATAAAGATATCAACTTTGTTTTTTTTTAAAAAAAGATATGAACTTTAAAAATAAAAAGGCGAGTTCTTTAAAAATAAAAAGGCGAGTTCTTTAAAAATAAAAAGGCGAGTTCTTTAAAAATAAAAAGGCGAAATCTTTATTTGAGAAAAAGGCGAAATCTTTATATGGAAAATAGCGTGATAAAAATATAATTTTTATCTAAATAATAGCAAAGTAAAAATTCGATTTTTATATATTGAATAGCAAAGTAAAAATTCGATTTTTATATATTGAATAGCAAAGTAAAAATTCGATTTTTATATATTGAATAGCGAACTAAAAACTCGATTTTTACATATGTAGTGAAAGCGGACAACGAAGGTGACAAAGAGGCGAAACGACGAAGACTTCTGCAAAGGAAGAGCCGTGGAGCTAGGATAGCTATATGTGAGAATTTCTCACCTTTCAATTTATTTTTCTAGTTATATATATATATATACTAGGATGCAGACGGTGCTTAGTAGCACCCGACACAATCGTCCACAGACCATGGACTTGTTTGTTTGATTGATTGGTGATTGATTGCGATATTGGTTTGAATGTGATTTGTGGTATGAAAAATCGAACCGATAAATTGGTTAGGATTAGACGTGCGCCGTTATAAGGCGAAGGAGTAAGGCTAGGTTAGACTCTTACTCCAAATTTTGTGGTTTGCATAATGAATTGATTTGATTGATGTGTGAATGGCGTGGGCCTTCACTAGACCGGGGATAAGGCTAGGCCTCGTCCCGTTTCTAGTATCGTGCCGTTATGCCGCCGAAATTTTCTAAAATATGTTAGAAAAATAAAAATATCATTTTATTGTGTAAATGAATTGAATAGAAATTCATAGGTTGAAATAAAATGTTTTATCGTTAAAAATATAATTTTTAACGTGAATATGAAAATAGTGAAGTGAATAAATAAATATTCATTTACAAACCAGATGGTTTGTTTATGTACACCTATTTGAAGGACATTGATTGGGTCGATAAATTTTACACATCGCCCAACGGCACAAATAAAATATGTGTTTGATTGTTTGAAACCCCACACGGGTGTTGGGATGAAATTTGAAGTTCACTCATCCCGATTGATTGAATATGTCGATCGGTTGATTGACAGGCTGTTTTAAGCGTTGGATATCTATATTTGATGCTTATACAGTGTAGTGCACTTTGGTTGATGGTTGATTATTTTTCCATGCTATTATATACATGTGTTGTATGAAAATCCATATAATTAACTTTATATGGTGATGGATTGGGCCTCATTCCAGTTTTAAAATAGAATATTTGAAATTAGAAATTTATGAAGCCGTGTTGATTAGATTGACGCCATTTTGACGTGATCGATATTTATATCGATTTTGAAAACGATTTCGAAATGAATTGAATTGAAAACGATTTCGAAATGAATTGAATTGAAAACGATTTCGAAATGAATTGAATTGAAAACGATTTCGAAATGAATTGAATTGAAAACGATTTCGAAATGAATTGAATTGAAAACGATTTCGAAATGAATTGAATTGAAAACGATTTCGAAATGAATTGAATTGAAAACGATTTCGAAATGAATTGAATTGAAAACGATTTCGAAATGAATTGAATTGAAAACGATTTCGAAATGAATTGAATTGAAAACGATTTCGAAATGAATTGAATTGAAAACGATTTCGAAATGAATTGAATTGAAAACGATTTCGAAATGAATTGAATTGAAAACGATTTCGAAATGAATTGAATTGAAAACGATTTCGAAATGAGTTGAATTGAAAACGATTTCGAAATGAATTGAAAACGAATTCAAAGGGAATTGAAAGCGAGTTGAAATGAATTCAAATTGAATTGTAATTCGAATTGAATAAAAATGAATTTTAAAACGAATTTATAAAGAAGAATTCAATTTTGCTTTGAATTGAAATAGAAGTTGAAATAGAAATGGGAAACGAATTTAAAACTATTTATATAATTCGTTTTAAATAGAAATCGACGAAATATATATTATATATATTATATATATAATATAATGGCCTGAATAGAACGCGCCGCGCCGCGGCAGTTCGTGAATTTTGACCATTTATTTCAAACGGATATTACGGGAGATCCGACCGTCGGATTCTCCTAAAACCGGAACCGTTGGGTTCGTATCGAAAAGAGCTTTCTAACGAATATTAGAAATTAGAAATCTAACGGTTGGATTTGGAATTATGTCCAAATCAAATTCGAAAAAGGTCGCTGTAAGTGCAGTTCGATGGCCGTTGATGGAAATCGACAGTACGGGCCTTGATAAAATTATTAAAAATAGTAATAATTTATGTAAAATCATAAGAAATGATTTGTGAAGATTTGGGATGAAAAACTCCATATTTGAAAAGATAAAAATAGATTTTTATCGAAATGAACTAGTTTTGAACTAGAATTATAATTCTATTTATTTTTTTTATAAATAAATTGAATTCGAAAAGGGTTTTGAAAATAACCAAAATTTCCAATGATTGCATTGGAGTGGATTTGAATCGAAATTGTCTTCGGAATATTTCGATGTTGGAATTCGTGATTATACAGGTGTTGTTATGGAAATTTGAAAGATATATTTTTATATCGTTATTTCCAATACGACATTTGTTAATCGTAGAATTTGATATTGAATATAGGCCGATATATTTTCTATTCAGAGCCTTGTATTTAATATCAAATGTGATTTGGGTTTGTTGTGAATGGTGTCTTCACTAACACTGTTCTTGAACCCAGTTGAGAAATGATTAAATCTTTTTATTTAGATTTAATGAAGTGTACCAATTAAATCATATTTAATTGGAATTGAATTGATATTGATTTTTGGGTTTATCGTGAACAGTGTTTTAAATAACACTTGTTCTTTAACCCGATAATTAATGAATGTGATTTAGGGTTTGTCGTGAATGGTGTCTTCACTAACACTGTTCTTGAACCCAGCTGAGAAAAGATTAAATCTTTTGATTTAGATTTAATGAAGTGTACCAATTAAATGATATTTAATTGGAATTGAATTGATATTGATTTTTGGGTTTATCGTGAACAGTGTTTTTAAATAACACTCGTTCTTTAACCCGATAATTAATGGAATGTGACTTTGGGTTTATCGCGAACCGTGTTTTTAGATGACACTGATTCTTTAACCCAGTCACAGATTAAAACTAAGTGGAGTTTTAATGAATCTTTAATTAGATTGAAAAGATCGAGAATGGAGTATCACCAGTTTTGCTCCAGGCGATAGTTAAATCTTTAATTAGATTTGAACGTGAAATTTAGAAACTAACTGTCGGTTAGCCAAGCAGAATGGTTTTCTGGATATTGATCTGATGTTGGTTTCGGCCTTCGGGGTTAATATTTGGGGAATTATTCTCTTGATTAATTTACGGTTAGTGACTAATGAATTGGAATGAGGCGTATGTTGTGTTTGTGTAACACTTATTTAAAATATACGCGAGTTATTCGGAAAGACCGGGTTCATCCCATTCTGAATAACTGATACGACGATAAGTCGAAGATGAAGACGATGGTCGAAGACCGGAGGTCTTCACGTCGTTTGGGTGATAACTGATGATCTTGATTGGGCTGTACACCCAAGAAGATGGAAACAGTTAGTGATCGTCCAGACGTACTTGGAGATCGATGGATATGCGGGGTACTAGGTGCCTCCGGTTTCGTTCAGACCCAGGACGGACTTGTAAATGGACTGTGTGTCTGACATCGGATTTCATTCTGTGTGACTGATATCGGTTGCATAGGATGGTTTGCCTGTGTGGCATGCTAAGATGCAAATGATCAAGGCTTCTGTTGAAAAGCAAAGTCTTGTGGTGATGATCAAAGCACGGCCTTTGTGGCGTAGCTTTGTGTAACGTTTACCTCGCGTGTTTCACACCAGGTATGAACCAAAAACGGGAGACGGACGTCAGGGGGGACATGCGTTTTCTTTCTAGCTAGAAGTGGCGTCAGTGGTTTTACACGCCCTGACGAGTTTGACTTATGTGGTTGTTGCTGTTGCGAGGCGCCTCGGATTGATCGGTCGTTCTCGAACCGATGGAGTCATTTAGTTGGCTCGCTTACGCCCCAAAGGGCGGAGAAACGTATTGTTCAGGCATTATAATCCACTTCGTGTGGACCGGCCCTGACGATCCAAGGTACGGTTGCGGCTGTGCCTGAGACTCGGGCTAGACAGTCTCGAATCGGTTGAGGACTATCTTTTGCCTCGGTTCATAGAAGGAAATCCAATTTCCAAATACGTGACATTTGCGGTTTTAGTTGTAATCCTATATATGGCGACATAGTGGGATGGGGCGCTCATGCCGCCTATGATTGATACTTATGATTTGAAGTTGTTTATGCACTATGCACTTATAATGGTATCAAATGATTTGTTTTAAACGTATCAAGCATTCTTTGGCTGTTATAAGGGAAAACCCTATCCTCGACTGCGTTGCATTGTGTGATGGGACCTGGGTCTTATAACAGCTTCATTTTTCTTTATTTAGCATTGCGCTGTTTGTTTTATGCACTGGTATTCTTGGGAGGAAACCCGTTCCGTGTTATACGGCGTGGTCCCTTGATTTGCCTAATGATTTAAAATAAAGATTAATAACTGTTTTAGTTCTCACACCAGTCACATGACTGACCTGGAGTTTATTGTTTTAACCTAAACTCTGGGTGCCCCTATTTTGACACGGGCAGCTAGTAGTTTTGGTTTTGCAGATTTATATTCACAGGATCCTGGTTTACAGCTGGAACGATATCCGGAAAGCTTTGTATCCGTATATCTACTTCTAGTTGTGTATTGTATTATTTTCCGCTGCGATGTATTTAAATGTAATTTAAATCTCTGATATTTCTGTGTAATATTCATTTATACTCTGTATATTCTTGTAATCTGATGCATTGTTGTAATATACAATGAAACGTTCTTCTGTATGCGTTCTGTTTTGTCGTGTTCTCAAACGATAGGGCGTTTCGAACGGCCTGAATCGGTTTAGCGACTGGTTCGGACCGAGCGAGATTCCTTGCCGTCACAGTTGGTATCAGAGCTTTGGTTTACAAAGCTTAGAGAACAAGGCACATTAGAACCATACGAAAGAATTCATCAGATATTGGATTAGTAATATCCAACGAGAATGACTCGTTAGAGATGGGATCAGTAGTATCCTAGAACGAGTGTGAAGAGTATATTTTTCAAATGAAAACAAATTTTGTTTTGAAAATTTAAATCAACTATTCGTATTTGATTATTTGTTTATATTGATTTTGGACAATTCAGTATATAAAGAATTTGCATATACGCCTTGCAAACGTATATTCGAAGTTTTAATATACTGGATAGATATAGAGTCACATTCTAGACACCCGGGGATAATTCTGATGATGTGGCCACATCATCAGTATTTATATTCGTGTTTCGAAGGTGTGATATCTATATATTTCCATTAGACTGGTGTGAGAACCAAAGATTATATAGATAGAACACATTGTTGTGAATTGGCATCAAAACATGATTTTTAGTATATGTACCAAAAGTTATGAATTTCAAATGATAATTCACTAATTGATTGATGTTTGTGTTGTTTGTTCATTTGTTTGCTAATTTTAAACCATTTAGCCTAATTGAATCAAATATTGGATTATATTGAAAATTGGTCGCATTTGCTTGCATATACATATACTTATATTGAGCAGGTCATAGCAAGGAGGCTAGAGCCAGAGAATAAAATTTGTTTGCCCGACAAATAGGTACATGTTTACTACATAATTTCCTGTTTTGTTTGGGTGATGATGATTTTGTGAGCCTATTGGCTAGCCGCTTGGCTTTTTCTTTTTCTTTTTGAGATCTGAAGGACCGGGGAAGCTATTTGAAATTCCCCGATGCTCCCGGTGCAGGGGAGGTTATGGCGAAATTTTTCAAAAATTTAGGGTGTTAGCCAAATTTTTGAAATTTTGAAAATTCTCAGAAACTAAAGAGTTGGAGAAAGAAAGCCAGGTCGAGCATAGAGTTAAATAATCAATCCACTTTCGACTTTGTTCCTTTTCGGGGACGAAAAGTTTTAAGTGGGGGAGATTGTAACAACCCGTAAAATCTGGGCCAGTTTAAAATTTTTATTTTGGCAATTTTAGCGAATTTTGATTATTTAAAATAGATTATTTTAAATAATATCGACGAGAAATTTATTTTGAATATAATTCGAACGTATATATTATACGCGTTGTCGTTAGAATATAAATAATTATTTATAATTATAAATAGAATGGAAAATGGCGCGGTAGTTCGATAATTCGATTTCAAACTTCAATTGAATGTACCGGGTGCAAAACAATCCGGATTTTAGTGAAACCAAAAATAATGGAATCTGATAGTGGATATCTTTCCAACGAATCGGGAAAATCAAGATTTCATATCGGGAATCAAAAGATATGTCCAGTTGAAAATTCTGAATAGTCGCTATGGAATTCAGGCCCTTAAAAATGGACATTTTGCAAACGACCTCGGATTTCGACGAAACCAGTTTTGTTGGGTCCGTGGTGTCAGGTTATTGCTAGATTCCAAATTTCATAATTTTTCGAATCAATATGTGAGCGTGGCATAGGAAAACGTGTTTTGACCATTTCAGTTGAATTTAATCGACTGGAAATTGGCCATTTTTCCAACGGTCTCGGAATTCGACGAAACTAGTTTTGTTAGGACCGTATCGTCAATACGAAGCTAGAAAATATTTTTATGGAATTTATAGAGTTAGTATGTGACCCCAGTAATTTGAAATGTACGTTTAAAATTCAATATAAGGATTTAAATTGTAAATTCAACGGAAACTGATTGTAACAGCCGAATCAGCTTATGATGCATATCCCATTGTGTTCGAAATGGGGGTAAAACGCTATGGACGACAGGCGGTGGACCTCGTTTCGAGGTCGTATGTAAAAGTCAACCCTTTGGCAAAAATAAATAATTAAATAATAAGATAATAATAATAAAAAAAAAAAAATCCCTTCTATTCTTCTTCTTTGCCCCCCCCCCCCCCCCCCCCCCGATTCCTCATTCAGATCCAAAAAAAAAAAAAAAAAAAAAAAAAAAAAGAAAATCGCCAGAGCTCGAAGCCGCCTCACCGTGGACGCCAAGCCGCCGCACCTTCGTCGAAGCCTCCTCCTCCCTCTCTCCCTTCGTGAACCCTGCTCCTCCCCTACGGCCAACGCTGCCATCGTCTGGCCCAACTCCAGCCGTCGAGACCCCTCCCGCCACCATCGACATCCCCGTCGCCGAGCCCTAGTTCGACTCCGACCCCCCCCCCCTTTTCAGCACCTCCCTGTAAGTTTTCCTTTTTAAAACTGTTTTATTTTAATATATTTGAAAACTGTTTTTTTTATTATTAATTGTAAACTGTTTTTTTTTTTATTTAGTAAACTGATTTTTTTATATTAGTAAACTGATTTTTTTATATTAGTAAACTGATTTTTTTATATTAGTAAACTGATTTTTTTATATTAGTAAACTGATTTTTTATATATTAGTAAACTGATTTTTTTATATTAGTAAACTGATTTTTTTTATATTGTTAAACTGATTTTTTTTTTTATATAATGTTAAAACTGAATTTTATTTAGATAAGAAATTGTTTTGAAAATATGTGTTGTTTTTAAGAATAAAAAACAACTTTGTTTTTATAAAGGAAACAACTTTGTTTTTATAAAGGAAACAACTTTGTTTTTATAAAGATATCAACTTTGTTTTTTTTTTAAAAAAGATATGAACTTTAAAAATAAAAAGGCGAGTTCTTTAAAAATAAAAAGGCGAGTTCTTTAAAAATAAAAAGGCGAGTTCTTTAAAAATAAAAAGGCGAAATCTTTATTTGAGAAAAAGGCGAAATCTTTATATGGAAAATAGCGTGATAAAAATATAATTTTTATCTAAATAATAGCAAAGTAAAAATTCGATTTTTATATATTGAATAGCAAAGTAAAAATTCGATTTTTATATATTGAATAGCAAAGTAAAAATTCGATTTTTATATATTGAATAGCGAACTAAAAACTCGATTTTTACATATGTAGTGAAAGCGGACAACGAAGGTGACAAAGAGGCGAAACGACGAAGACTTCTGCAAAGGAAGAGCCGTGGAGCTAGGATAGCTATATGTGAGAATTTCTCACCTTTCAATTTATTTTTCTAGTTATATATATATATACTAGGATGCAGACGGTGCTTAGTAGCACCCGACACAATCGTCCACAGACCATGGACTTGTTTGTTTGATTGATTGGTGATTGATTGCGATATTGGTTTGAATGTGATTTGTGGTATGAAAAATCGAACCGATAAATTGGTTAGGATTAGACGTGCGCCGTTATAAGGCGAAGGAGTAAGGCTAGGTTAGACTCTTACTCCAAATTTTGTGGTTTGCATAATGAATTGATTTGATTGATGTGTGAATGGCGTGGGCCTTCACTAGACCGGGGATAAGGCTAGGCCTCGTCCCGTTTCTAGTATCGTGCCGTTATGCCGCCGAAATTTTCTAAAATATGTTAGAAAAATAAAAATATCATTTTATTGTGTAAATGAATTGAATAGAAATTCATAGGTTGAAATAAAATGTTTTATCGTTAAAAATATAATTTTTAACGTGAATATGAAAATAGTGAAGTGAATAAATAAATATTCATTTACAAACCAGATGGTTTGTTTATGTACACCTATTTGAAGGACATTGATTGGGTCGATAAATTTTACACATCGCCCAACGGCACAAATAAAATATGTGTTTGATTGTTTGAAACCCCACACGGGTGTTGGGATGAAATTTGAAGTTCACTCATCCCGATTGATTGAATATGTCGATCGGTTGATTGACAGGCTGTTTTAAGCGTTGGATATCTATATTTGATGCTTATACAGTGTAGTGCACTTTGGTTGATGGTTGATTATTTTTCCATGCTATTATATACATGTGTTGTATGAAAATCCATATAATTAACTTTATATGGTGATGGATTGGGCCTCATTCCAGTTTTAAAATAGAATATTTGAAATTAGAAATTTATGAAGCCGTGTTGATTAGATTGACGCCATTTTGACGTGATCGATATTTATATCGATTTTGAAAACGATTTCGAAATGAATTGAATTGAAAACGATTTCGAAATGAATTGAATTGAAAACGATTTCGAAATGAATTGAATTGAAAACGATTTCGAAATGAATTGAATTGAAAACGATTTCGAAATGAATTGAATTGAAAACGATTTCGAAATGAATTGAATTGAAAACGATTTCGAAATGAATTGAATTGAAAACGATTTCGAAATGAATTGAATTGAAAACGATTTCGAAATGAATTGAATTGAAAACGATTTCGAAATGAATTGAATTGAAAACGATTTCGAAATGAATTGAATTGAAAACGATTTCGAAATGAATTGAATTGAAAACGATTTCGAAATGAATTGAATTGAAAACGATTTCGAAATGAGTTGAATTGAAAACGATTTCGAAATGAATTGAAAACGAATTCAAAGGGAATTGAAAGCGAGTTGAAATGAATTCAAATTGAATTGTAATTCGAATTGAATAAAAATGAATTTTAAAACGAATTTATAAAGAAGAATTCAATTTTGCTTTGAATTGAAATAGAAGTTGAAATAGAAATGGGAAACGAATTTAAAACTATTTATATAATTCGTTTTAAATAGAAATCGACGAAATATATATTATATATATTATATATATAATATAATGGCCTGAATAGAACGCGCCGCGCCGCGGCAGTTCGTGAATTTTGACCATTTATTTCAAACGGATATTACGGGAGATCCGACCGTCGGATTCTCCTAAAACCGGAACCGTTGGGTTCGTATCGAAAAGAGCTTTCTAACGAATATTAGAAATTAGAAATCTAACGGTTGGATTTGGAATTATGTCCAAATCAAATTCGAAAAAGGTCGCTGTAAGTGCAGTTCGATGGCCGTTGATGGAAATCGACAGTACGGGCCTTGATAAAATTATTAAAAATAGTAATAATTTATGTAAAATCATAAGAAATGATTTGTGAAGATTTGGGATGAAAAACTCCATATTTGAAAAGATAAAAATAGATTTTTATCGAAATGAACTAGTTTTGAACTAGAATTATAATTCTATTTTTTTTTTTTATAAATAAATTGAATTCGAAAAGGGTTTTGAAAATAACCAA
The DNA here is from genome assembly GCA_030737875.1 of Allium sativum. Taxonomy (NCBI): domain Eukaryota; kingdom Viridiplantae; phylum Streptophyta; class Magnoliopsida; order Asparagales; family Amaryllidaceae; genus Allium; species Allium sativum. The sequence goes on along the minus strand of JASFAX010000056.1, from coordinate 2,144,750 downwards.
AATTTCCAATGATTGCATTGGAGTGGATTTGAATCGAAATTGTCTTCGGAATATTTCGATGTTGGAATTCGTGATTATACAGGTGTTGTTATGGAAATTTGAAAGATATATTTTTATATCGTTATTTCCAATACGACATTTGTTAATCGTAGAATTTGATATTGAATATAGGCCGATATATTTTCTATTCAGAGCCTTGTATTTAATATCAAATGTGATTTGGGTTTGTTGTGAATGGTGTCTTCACTAACACTGTTCTTGAACCCAGTTGAGAAATGATTAAATCTTTTTATTTAGATTTAATGAAGTGTACCAATTAAATCATATTTAATTGGAATTGAATTGATATTGATTTTTGGGTTTATCGTGAACAGTGTTTTAAATAACACTTGTTCTTTAACCCGATAATTAATGAATGTGATTTAGGGTTTGTCGTGAATGGTGTCTTCACTAACACTGTTCTTGAACCCAGCTGAGAAAAGATTAAATCTTTTGATTTAGATTTAATGAAGTGTACCAATTAAATGATATTTAATTGGAATTGAATTGATATTGATTTTTGGGTTTATCGTGAACAGTGTTTTTAAATAACACTCGTTCTTTAACCCGATAATTAATGGAATGTGACTTTGGGTTTATCGCGAACCGTGTTTTTAGATGACACTGATTCTTTAACCCAGTCACAGATTAAAACTAAGTGGAGTTTTAATGAATCTTTAATTAGATTGAAAAGATCGAGAATGGAGTATCACCAGTTTTGCTCCAGGCGATAGTTAAATCTTTAATTAGATTTGAACGTGAAATTTAGAAACTAACTGTCGGTTAGCCAAGCAGAATGGTTTTCTGGATATTGATCTGATGTTGGTTTCGGCCTTCGGGGTTAATATTTGGGGAATTATTCTCTTGATTAATTTACGGTTAGTGACTAATGAATTGGAATGAGGCGTATGTTGTGTTTGTGTAACACTTATTTAAAATATACGCGAGTTATTCGGAAAGACCGGGTTCATCCCATTCTGAATAACTGATACGACGATAAGTCGAAGATGAAGACGATGGTCGAAGACCGGAGGTCTTCACGTCGTTTGGGTGATAACTGATGATCTTGATTGGGCTGTACACCCAAGAAGATGGAAACAGTTAGTGATCGTCCAGACGTACTTGGAGATCGATGGATATGCGGGGTACTAGGTGCCTCCGGTTTCGTTCAGACCCAGGACGGACTTGTAAATGGACTGTGTGTCTGACATCGGATTTCATTCTGTGTGACTGATATCGGTTGCATAGGATGGTTTGCCTGTGTGGCATGCTAAGATGCAAATGATCAAGGCTTCTGTTGAAAAGCAAAGTCTTGTGGTGATGATCAAAGCACGGCCTTTGTGGCGTAGCTTTGTGTAACGTTTACCTCGCGTGTTTCACACCAGGTATGAACCAAAAACGGGAGACGGACGTCAGGGGGGACATGCGTTTTCTTTCTAGCTAGAAGTGGCGTCAGTGGTTTTACACGCCCTGACGAGTTTGACTTATGTGGTTGTTGCTGTTGCGAGGCGCCTCGGATTGATCGGTCGTTCTCGAACCGATGGAGTCATTTAGTTGGCTCGCTTACGCCCCAAAGGGCGGAGAAACGTATTGTTCAGGCATTATAATCCACTTCGTGTGGACCGGCCCTGACGATCCAAGGTACGGTTGCGGCTGTGCCTGAGACTCGGGCTAGACAGTCTCGAATCGGTTGAGGACTATCTTTTGCCTCGGTTCATAGAAGGAAATCCAATTTCCAAATACGTGACATTTGCGGTTTTAGTTGTAATCCTATATATGGCGACATAGTGGGATGGGGCGCTCATGCCGCCTATGATTGATACTTATGATTTGAAGTTGTTTATGCACTATGCACTTATAATGGTATCAAATGATTTGTTTTAAACGTATCAAGCATTCTTTGGCTGTTATAAGGGAAAACCCTATCCTCGACTGCGTTGCATTGTGTGATGGGACCTGGGTCTTATAACAGCTTCATTTTTCTTTATTTAGCATTGCGCTGTTTGTTTTATGCACTGGTATTCTTGGGAGGAAACCCGTTCCGTGTTATACGGCGTGGTCCCTTGATTTGCCTAATGATTTAAAATAAAGATTAATAACTGTTTTAGTTCTCACACCAGTCACATGACTGACCTGGAGTTTATTGTTTTAACCTAAACTCTGGGTGCCCCTATTTTGACACGGGCAGCTAGTAGTTTTGGTTTTGCAGATTTATATTCACAGGATCCTGGTTTACAGCTGGAACGATATCCGGAAAGCTTTGTATCCGTATATCTACTTCTAGTTGTGTATTGTATTATTTTCCGCTGCGATGTATTTAAATGTAATTTAAATCTCTGATATTTCTGTGTAATATTCATTTATACTCTGTATATTCTTGTAATCTGATGCATTGTTGTAATATACAATGAAACGTTCTTCTGTATGCGTTCTGTTTTGTCGTGTTCTCAAACGATAGGGCGTTTCGAACGGCCTGAATCGGTTTAGCGACTGGTTCGGACCGAGCGAGATTCCTTGCCGTCACATTTAAGCGTCATAGTAAGAAAATGTATACAACATATTTTTAGCGTTGTAGTTAAGGTTATGGACAAATGAAATTTTTAGTGTTGTGATTAGAAATTATGGACATAACATATTTTAGCATTGTAATAAAGATATGGACAAAACGGTATTTTAGTGTGTAGTTGAAACAGTGTAATAAATATATTATAGTTTTAATGTTGCATAACATTGCATGCGAAATAAAAGAGTTGTATTGAGTTGCATATGAAATAAAAGTATAGTTTAATGTCATATACTGCATATGAAATAAAATACATTTATTTGTTAATGTCATATACTGCATATGAAATAACATATATTTGTAATGTCATATATGGCATATGAAATAAAATATATGGTTAAGGTCATACTTTTTGCATATGAAGCGAAGTAGTTTAAATGTTATTACAAAATGTTGTCATTTATGTTAATTAAATGTTGTCATTTATGTTAATTAAAAGTTGTCAATTATGTTAGAATTCAAGAACATCATTTATGTTTGAATTCAAGGAAACGTTGAAATAGAATAAAAGTAGTCATTCATGTCAGAAATTAAAGCAAACATAAATGTTATTACAAAATGTTGTCATTTATGTTAATTAAAAGTTGTTATTTATGTTAGAATTCAAGAACGTCATTTACATTAGAATTCAAGAACGTCATTTATGTTAGAATTAGAAAGAACATTTACATTAGGAAGAACATTTATGTTAGAAAGAACATTCATGTTAGAAATAAAACATTTATAAATAAAACATTATTTTATTTGTCATGTAAATATAATTTGTAGTCATATTAAATAGCATGTTTATGTTACTTGTTAAATATGATTTGTTAACAAATAAAATTATAATTAGGATTGTCATGTTCATGTAAAATCAACATTTTTAGTGATAAATTATTAAGTTAGTATGGAATTGTCATTTTGATTATAAACATCATTTTTTAGAAGCATGATATGTTAGGAAAAAAAAATGTCATTTGTAGAATCATTTATATTAGGAATTAAATGTGACATTTATAGTAGGGAATAAATGTGTCGTTTATATTAGAAAATAAATGTGTCGTATTAATATAGAATGGTCATTTATTAAATATGTCATGTTAATGTAGAATGGTCATTTATTAAATATGACATATTAATATAAAATTATCATTTAGTATAAATGTCATTTAAGTTGGAATTATGCCAAAAAAAGTGTCATTTAAATTGGAATTATGTCATACAATTAAAAATGACTTTTTGTTATAAAATGTTGCCTTAGAAAAGAAATAATAATTTTGATATAAAATGTTATCTAGAAGAGAAATATTTTAGAAAAAGAATATTTTAAAAAAATATTTTAAATAAATAATAGTTTAAAATAATGAATGTTTACAGTGAAACAATTACAATTATAAATTATAATTGTTCTTGGACACGAGGTTAGGTCACATTTGTGGTGGAAGTCTGCCCGGAACTAACCGGCATATCCATCAACCACAAATGTTGGGCCTAATGTGAGAGGTCCAAGTGCACAAATACGAATTGGGCCAAGACACGAGGTTAAGCCCAACAAGTGGAATAAGTCTGCCCGGAACCAACTAGAATATCCAGCATCCACAAGTTGTAGGCCTAATGTGAGGGGTCTGGCCCATTATAAAACATAAATGGGTGAGAAATAATTTAATATGAAGTTCATTTATAAAATAAATATTTCATAGGAATTTACATTTTCCCTATGTAAATAGAGAATGAAATGGAAATTTGCATTTTTAATGAAATCAAGGGTTGAAGTAAAAGATTTCATTTTAAAATGGAAATAATGCATTGAAAGAAAAGAGTACATTTTTAATGCAAGTCATGAAACTAGAAAAATGATCGTATTTTTGAAATAAAAATATGTTTGCATCAAACACCACATTTTTGGCATAAGATAATAAAGGAAAGAGGAAAGTTACATTTTTCTTAATGTAAATAAAAATTAGAAAAGTTTTACATTTTTATGTAATTAAGTTAGAGAACATAAAAATTACATTTTTATGTAATTGAGTCAATTTCCATGTGAATTAGATTAAAGGTGAAAAATTTACATTTATCATGTAAATTATGATAAAAGAGGAAAATTACATTTTTAATGTAATTTAAATTTAAAGAAAGGAAAGTACATTTTCTATTTAAAGGAAGAATTTCATTTTCATGTAATTAAGGTTTAAAATAAGAGTTATATTTTCATGTAATTAAGATTAAAGGTAAAAGTTACATTTTTCATGTAATTTAATAAAAGTAAAGGTACATTTTTAGGAATTGGTTTCTTTTTTATTAAAAGGAATAAGGATTAGAAATGTACATTTTAATGAATGGATCTTCATTAAAAAGAATAAGAAACAAAATATACATTTTGTGTAATTTGAAAGATGGAAGAAAAATGTACATTGTTGTATATGTGAATTATAATAAAATAAACATTATTGTGTGTCATGTTATACCTTGATATTACATACACAAATAGGAATATTTGTTGCTAGCAAAATATAGTGGAATTAAAATGAACTATTTTTATCAAGATAAAAATAGTGATAAATAAAAATGTTATGAAATGCTTTAAAATGATAATTATGCGAGGATTATTTGAAAAGACCGAGTTATACTTATTTCAAATAATCATACGACGTTTAAATGGAAGATATGGGAGACGGTGTTGAAGACCGACGATCTTCACATCAGATGGGCGACGACTACTGAGACCCTGGACTGACTTGCTCCCAGGAAGGGGTTGAAGTGGAAATTGTCTCGACTTAGTGTTGATTTGTACGGATTTGGCTTTCGCTCAGACCCATAGCATAAGCTTATAAATGGATTGTATGTCTGACATTGTATTCCTTTATACTGTATTCGTTGATCTCTGCTAAACATATATTTGTTTGGTGTTTTACACCCTTCTTTGAGACGTACGAGCTTAGAGGTTATATGTTGGTAGAAATCAATGGTATGGTATGGATTGCCGATGTGGCATGCTAAGATGCATATGATCAAGGCTTTGTTGAAAAGCAGGCCTTGTGGGATGATCAAAGCATAGCCTGTTTAGGCATAGCTTTGTGTATAGCGTGACTTCGCAAGCCTCACAACACGGTTGAGTCTAAAACGGGAGAAGGGAACGCAGGGAGAGCAGCACGTTTCTTTCTAGCTAGAAGTGGTGTCAGTGCTTAAACTGGCTGATATTTGCTTATGTGAATGATGGAATGAGGCGCCTCGGATGATAGGTCCTTTAAGATCGGGAAACGTGTGTTCAGGAATAACTAATCCATGAAGCTGTATGTGTGGACCGGCCCTGCAGCTATCCAAGGGCTCACTGCGGTGAATCCTGAGACATTAGCTAGAGTGTCTCGAATCGGTAAGAAGCTCCTCCCTAGCCTTGACACATGATGGAAACCCAATTTCCAATACGACCTCATACGGTTTTGATTGTAGAACTAGTATGGCGACATAGTAGGATGGGGTACTATGCCGTCTATGATTGATACATTATGATGGAAATGTTTTTGAAAGATATATACACTAACAATAATATCAAATCCGTTTTTATCGTATCAAGCGTCTTTTGACCATTATAAGGTAAAACCCTATCCTCCGGTTTGCGTTGCATTGTGTGATGGGACTTGGGTCTTATAATGGTTTCATTTTTCCAAAAAACATTGCGTTGTTTAACGATTTACTTTAATTTATGCGTGACAATCCATTGGAGTAAACCAGTTTCGCGTTAGCGGCGTGGTCCTTGGATTTGTCCTATTGTTATTAGTGAAATTAGTTAAGAATTCTCACACCAGTCCCATGACTAACCCATTGTTTGTTTCCACTTTTACAAACTCGGGTGCCCTCTTTCCACATGGGCAGTCGAGTAGTTTGTCTATAGGTCCTTATCTCGAGCAGGATTCTGGATTGAAGCTTAAAGCTATGTCCAGAGCATAGTTATCTTCCGCTGTATCTATTTTATTGTTTCCGCTGCATTGTATTATAATATTGTAATTTGTCTTCCGCTGTAATTTTAATCGATGTACTCTGATATTCTGTATTCTGATGTAACATTACTATAATGTAATAAAAGTCTGTTGTTATTGTTATGATGTTGTTGTATTCCCAAAGTTAAAGTATTCGTGGATTTCCAACTTTTGGGTCAGACTTGTGTGGTTTATGGTCGATCCAAAGAGCGGGAATTTACGGGTCTTTACAAATAAACTCCAGGTCAGTCATGTGACTGGTGTGAGAACTAAAACAGTTATTAATTTGATTTTAAAGTTTGGTAAATCAAGGGACCATGCCATATAGCACGGAATGGGTTTCCTCCCAAGAACATCAGTACATAAAACGACAGCACAATGCTAAATAAAGAACAATGAAGCTATTATAAGACTCAGGTCCCATCACACAACGCAACGCAAGCCAGAGGATCGAGTGTTTACCTTATAATAGCCAAGAATGCTTGGTACGTAAAATTTCTTGTTCTATAATTAATATTAGTGTATAGTGTCAAAAACAATTTTAATCATAAGTATCAATCATAGACGGCATAAGTGCCCTATACCACAATGTCGCCATATATAGGTGTACAATCAAAACCGCAAAGTCATGTATTGGAAGTTGGATTTCCATCTGTGAACTAAGGCAAGGGATTGTCCTTACCACTCCGAGACACTCTAGCCCGTGTCTTAGGCAAGCCTTGGGTTGGCAGGGTCGGTCACTCAATGTGGATTATAATGCCTGAACACTGCGTTTCCCTTCCCTATGGGGTGTCAATGAGCCAAATGACTCCATCGCTCCCGGATCGACCGATGTAACCGAGGTGCCTCCTATCCATCATCCATATTAGTAAAATGCCAGAGTGTGCAAAACGCTGACACCACTCCTAGCTATATGGAAATGCATGCCTTCCCTGAGGTCCTCTCCCGTTTCGGGTTCACACCGGGGTGTGAGGCTCGCGAATTAACACTACACAAAGCTACGCCACAATGGCCGTGCTTTGATCATCAACCACAAGACTCTGCTTTTCAACAGAAGCCTTGACCATTTGCATCTCAGCATGTCACATAGGCAATTCACGCTATGCAACCGATGTATATCACTCACACAGAATGAAATCTGATGTCAGACACACATCCATTTACAAGTTCGTTCTAGTTCTGAAAGAAACCGGAGGAACCTTATTCCTCGCATATCCATTGATCTCCAAGTACATCTGGATGATCACCAACTGATTCCCTCCTCTTAGGAGCCTAATCAAGATCATCAGTAATTATCCAAATGATGTGAAGACCTCCGATCTTCAACCACCGTCTTCATCCTCAACACATCGTCGAATCAGTTAATCAGAATGCGATAAACCCAGTCTTTTCGAATAACTCTCGTATATTATAAACAAGTGTTATACGAACACAACATACACCTTATTCCAATCCAGATTATTCCTTTATTCAAATATTCTTTTACTTTGGGAAAGGTTCCCATTAATTTTATCAAAGATAAATTCTTTAAATTTATTCTTTAATCTTCCTTTGAATATCAATTCAAACCAAATTATGGTTTATCCAAGCTAGTCAGGATTAACGAACCTTACCAAAGTAATCATTTGTTAAATTTCCCAACCCCAACCTATTTATTCCATGATGTAAAACTGGTAATACTTCATATCTAACACCATAATGTTATTGGTAAATTCAATTACCGTTTCACGTTCAAATCTAATAAAAGATTTAACTATCGGTTGGAGCAAAACTGGTGATACTCCATTCTCGATCTCTTCTTGAATTTGATAATTTTAGTTATCAAATTCACCTTTTTATCTATTTAAAGATTCATTAAAACTCTTATTCAGTTTTAATTTCCAAAAATCATTATTAATGATTATTCAAAGTTAAGAAATAAATCTTATCTTTACCGGGGTTAAAGAACTAATGTCATTTAAAACAAAGTTCACGAGAAACCCAAAACCACATTTCATTAACAATGGAATCTTCACGGAAAACAGATCAATATATATAATCGATATGAACTTCCATATCCGACTAATAATAATATAAATGGAATAATGGCAAAGTCTTTTAAATTCGAGATATATTAGTTGTCTTCCTCCACAGAAATTCACTTTGATTATTACCAAATCGAATTCCATTCCATTCCAATTTAATTTATTAAATTGGAAAACTTTACTTTGGAAAATCTCCTTTAAATCTTATCAAAAAGATTTATAAATTCCAAATTACATTTCATGTTAAATCAGGTTAAAGAACGAATGTCGTTAAAACACAGTTCACAATAAACCCTATTCACATTCCTTTAATTATTGGGTTAATGAAAAAATGTTATTTAAAACACCGTTCACGATAAACCCAAAAATCAATTCCAATTCAATTCCAATTAAATATCATTTAATTGGTATACTTTATTAAATCTAAATAAAAAGATTTATTCTTTTTCTCAACTGGGTTTAAGAACAGTGTTAACGAAGACACCATCTGTAATAACCCGGAAAATCTGAGCCAATTTAAAATTTTATTTTTTATTTTGGCAATTTTAGCGAATTTTGAATATTTAAAATAGATTATATTAAATAATATCGGCGGAAAATTTGTTTTGAATATATTTTGAGCGTATATATTATATACGTCATCGTTTGAATATAAATAATTATATATAATTATTAATAGAATTGAAATGGCGCGGTAGTTCGATAATTCGATTTCAAACTTCAATTGAATGTACCGGGTGCAAAACAATCCAGATTTTAGTGAAACCAAAAACATTAGGATCTAATTGATAATATCTTTCCAACGAATCCGAAAAATCAAAATTTCATAGCGGGAATGAAAAGATATGTCCAGTTGAAAATTCTGAATAGTCGCTATGGAATTCAGGCCCTTAAAAATAGACATTTTGCAAACGACCTCGGATTTCGACGAAACCACTTTTGTTGGATCCGCAGTGTCAAATTATTGCTAGATTTCAAATTTCATAATTTTTCGAATCAATATGTGAGCGTGGCAAAGGAAAACGCGTTTGACCAGTTTCAGTTGATTTTAATCGACTGGAAAATGGCCATTTTTCTAACGGTCTCAGAATTCGACGAAACTAGTTTTGTTAGGACCGTATCGTCAATACGAAGCTAGAAAATATTTTTATGGAATTTATAGAGTTGTTATGTGACCCCGGTAATTTGAAATGCGCGTTTAAAATTCAATATATAGATTTAAATGTAAATTTAACGGAAACTGATTCAAACGATCAAATCAACCTACGATACATATCCCATTGTGTTCGGAATGGGGGTAAAACGCTATGGATGACAGGCGGTGGGCCTCATTTAGAGGTCATATGTAAAAGTCAACTTTTTGAAAATTAAATAGAAAAAAAATATTCTCTTCCCCTTTAACCCGAGCCCCCATTTTTCCCTCGTTCATTCAACAGAAAAAAAAAGAAAAGGAAAAAAAAATCGACGCCCCCCCAATCGACCATCGCGACGCCGCCAGGGGGGGAGTAGCCGCCGCCGCCCCCTCTTCTTCTTCTCCGCCTCCTCCTTCTCCAGTTCGAGCCTCTCGAACCCCACCCCGCTTCACGAAAACCCTAACCCTAAAGCGCCGATCCCACGCTTCAGCACCTCCGCCTGCTCCACCTCATCGCGCCTCCCTGCCTCCCCATCCCGCCACCGTGAGCGCAGCAGCCCCCCCTTCCATCAAAAAAAAAGTGAGTTTTTAATGCTTTATTTTATAGAAATAAAACTGTTTTTTTCCTTTATAAATAAAACTGATTTTTCTATATGTTAAGGATGCGATTTTTAATGTGATAAAGATTAGATTTTTACTTAGGAAAAGGTACGATTTTTAATGTGAATTAAAAGAAATACATGAAGCCCTGATTTTTAATATGATAGAGATTGTTTTTATTTGGGAAAAAAATCTGATTTTCATAGTGAATAAGAAGTAGATCTTTGTGGGATAGAAAGATAGGATTTTTGGTAGAAGGAAATTTATAAAGGCGAAATCTTTATTTTTGAAAAGGCGAAATCTTTATTTTTGAAAAGGCGAAATCTTTATTTTTGAAAAGGCGAAATCTTTATTTTTGAAAACGCGAAATCTTTATGTAGAGAATAGCGTGGTACATATAGAATTTTTATCTATATGGTAGCAATGTAAAAATGGAATTTTTATCCATATAGCGTGAAAGTAAAAATTCGATTTTTATATATTAAATAGCATAGTTAAAATTCGATTTTTATATATTAAATAGCATAGTAAAAATTCGATTTTTATATATTGAATAACGAAGTAAAAATTCGATTTTTCATATGTAGTAGATACGTGCAGCGAAAGTGACAAAAGGCGAGAACGACAAGATTTCCTGCATTGGAATTGCCGTGAAGTTGAATAGCTATCGGTGAGAATTTCTCACTCTTCAATTTCATTTTCTAGTTATATATATACTAGGATGTAGACGGTGTTTAGTATCACCCGACACAATCGTCCACAGACCATGGACTTGTTTGTTTGATTTCAAAAATTAGTTAGATTATTTGATTGAAATTGAGTTGTTTGGTGAAATGAATGGATTTGATTAATGTGTGAATGGCGTGGGCCTTCACTAGACCGGGGATAAGGCTAGGCCTTGTCCCGTTCCTAGTATCGTGCCGTTATACCGCCGAAATTTTTCTAAAATATGTTAGAAAAATAAAAATATCATTTTTATTGTGTAAATGAACTGAATAGAAATTCATATGTTGAAATAAAATGTTTTTATCGTTAAAAATATAATTTTTAACGTGAAGTGAATAAAATAAAATATTCATTTACAAACCAGAAGGTTTGTTTATGTACACCTATTTGAATGACATTGATTAGGACGATAAATTTTACACATCGCCCAACGGCACAAATAAAATCTGTGTTTGACTGTTTGAAACCCCACACGGGTGTTGGGATGAAATTTGAAGTTCACTCATCCTGACTGATTAAATATGTCGATCGATTGATTGACAGGCTGTTATAAGCGTTGAATATCTATATTTGATGCTTATACAATGTAGTGCACTTTGGTTGATGGTTGATTATTTTTCAATGCTGTTATATACATGTGTTGTATGAAAATCCATATAATTAATTTTATATGGTGATTGATTGGGCCTCATTCCAATTTAGAAAATAAAGAATATTATAAAATAAAAGTTCATGTGTTGACTGTACTCATCCGTTGAGATTAGTCATGTGTTGAACGAAATATTTTAACAATAAAATTTATATCTTTGTCACTATAAAATAAAAGTTCATGTGTTGACTGTACTCATCCGTTGAGATTAGTCATGTGTTGAACGAAATAATTTAACCAAAATTGTCACACGTGGACAGTACTCATTCGTTGAGATTAGTCGTGTGTTGACAAAAATAAATATTCATTTGTTGAAAAGAATGTTTGAAAATAGAAATATATGAAGCCGTGTTGGTTAGATTGACGCCATTTTGACGTGAACGATATTTATATCGATTTTATTCATTTTAAAATGCATATTGAAAAGTGATTTTGAAATCGTGATTTCGAAATGAATTGAATATAAAACGATTTCGAAATGAATTGAATATAAAACGATTTCGAAATGAATTGAATATAGAACAATTTCGAAATGAATTGAATAGAAAACGAATTTGATTTCAATTGAATATATAACGAATTTGATTTGAATAGAAAACCAATTTGAATTGAATCAAATAGAAAACGACTTTGGAATTGAATTGAATTGAAAACGAATTCAAATTGAATTGAAAGCGAATTGAAATGAATTCGAATTGAATTGAAATTTGAATAGAATAGAAATGAATTTTAAAACGAATTTATAAAGAAGAATTCAATTTTGATTTGAATTGAAATGGAAGTTGAAATCATTTCGAAAACGAATTTAAAAACAATTTATATAATTCGTTTTAAATAGTAATCGACGAAATATATATAATATATATTATATATATAATATAATGGCCTGAATAGAACGCGCCGGGCCGCGGCAGTTCGTGAATTTCGACCATTTATTTCAAACGGATATTACGGGAGATCCGACCGTCGGATTCTCCTAAAACCGGGACCGTTGGGTTCGTATCGAAAAGAGCTTTCTAACGAATATTAGAAATTCAAAATCTAAAGGTTGGATTTGGAGTTACGTCCAAAGAAAATTTGAAAAAGTTCGCTGTAAGTGCAGTTCGATGGCCATTGTTGGAAATCAACTGTACAGGCCTTGATAAAATTATTAAAACTGGTAATAATTAGTGTAAAATCATAAGAAATGATTCGAAAGAAAATTGGGGTGAAAAACTCCATATTTGAAAAGATAAAAATAGATTTTTATCGAAATGAACTAGTTTGAACTCAATTTAAAACCCGGGTTTTTATTTTTAAATAAATAAATTAGATTTAAAAAGGGGTTTTAAATAAACGGAATTCCTAATATATTTGATTGGATTTGAAATGGGTTTATCGTGAACTGTGTTTTAAATAACACTAGTTCTTTAACCCGATAATAAATAGAATGTGATTTGGGTTTGTCGTGAACTGTGTTTTAAATAACACCTAGTTCTTTAACCCAGTAAAAGGAGTTTTAACGAATCTGCAATTAGATTGAAATGTGAATTTGTAATCTAAATTACCAAATTTAGAAAATGAGCGAGAATGGAGTATTACCAGTTTTGCTCCAAAGCGATAGTTAAATCTTTAATTAGATTTGAACGTGAAATGGTAATTAATTTTACCGATAACACCGTGGTGTTAGATATGGAGTATTACCAGTTTTGCTTCATGGGATGAATAGGTTGGGATTGGGAAATAAAATAAATAATTACTTCGGTGTGGTTCGCTAATCTCGACTAGTTTAGAAAAACCATAATTTGGTTTGAAACGACATCCAAAGTAAGATTACAGGATAAATTTTAAAGAATTTATCTTGGATAAAATTAATGGGAACCTTTCCCTAAGAATGTGGAATTTAGAAACTAGCTGTAGGTTGGTTAAGAAGAATGGTTTCCTGGGTATTGATTTTATGTTGGTTTCGGCCTTCGGGGTTAATGTTTGGGAAATTGTTCTCTTGCTAATTTGCGGTTAGTGACTAATGAATTGGAATGAGGCGTATGTTGTGTTTGTGTAACATTTGTTTTTAATATACGCGGGTTGTTCGGAAAGTCCGGGCTTACACCCATTCTGAATAACCGATTCGACGATATGTCGAAGATGAAGACAGTGGTTGAAGACCGGAAGTCTTCGCATCGTTTGGATTATTACTGACGATCCTGATTGGGCTGTACACCCAAGAGGATGGAAATAGTTGGTGGTCGTCCAGACGTACTTGGAGATGGATGGATATGCGAGGAAAGTGCCTCCGGTTTCGTTCAGCCCCAGAACGGACTTGTAGATGGATCGTGTGTCTGACATTGGATTTTATTCTGTGTTGATTGATTTCTATTAAATATACATCTGTTTGGCGGCGGAGAATTTATTCTTTGGCTTAACGCCCTTCTCTGAGACGTACGAGCTCAGAGGTTGTATATCGATGGACATCAGTCGCATGGCATGAATTGCCTATGTGGCACGCTAACATGCAATGATCAAGGCTTTTCTTGAAAAGCAGAGTCTTGTGGTTGATGATCAAAGCACGACCTACGTGGCAGCTTTGTGTATAGCGTGAATTCGCGAGCCTCACACCTCGGTATGAGTCAAAAACGGGATACGGACCGCTGGGAGAGCACAACGTTTCTTTCTAGCTTTGGTGGTGTCAGTGACTTACCAGCCCTGACATTTATATACTTTTCACCTTTGTTGTTGTTGCAATGAGGCGCCTCGATTATAGGTCTGTAAGGACCGGGAAACGTGTGTTCAGGAATAACCAATCCTCTAACGTAAGTGAGGACCGGCCCAGCCGCATCCAGGGTTGCCCAGAGTGCGTAACCCGGAGGCATTTGGTAGAGTGTCTCGAACGCGGAGAGGAGCTTGCCCCTTGCCTCGACTCATGACGGAATCCAATTTCCAATACGTGTAATTCGTCTTTAATTGTAGAACTAGTATGGCGACATAGTAGATGGTAGCTATGCCGCCTATGATTGATATTTATGATTGAAATGTTTCGACACTATACACTTATTATAGTATCAAATGATTTGTTTTAAACGTATCAAGCATGCTTTGGCTGTTATAAGGGAAAACCCTATCCCCCGGCTTGCGTTGCATTGTGTGATAGGACCTGGGTCTTATAACGACTTCATTTTTCTTTATTTAGCATTGCGTTGTTGTTTTATGCACTGGTATTCTTGGGAGGAAACCCGTTCCGTGTTATACGGCGTGGTCCCTTGATTTACTTAACTTTGAAAATAAAGATTAATAACTGTTTTAGCTCTCACACCAGTCACATGACTGACCTGGAGTTTATTGTTTTAACCTAAACTCTGGGTGCCCTTATTTTCCGCACGGGCAGCTAGTAGTTTTGGTTTTGCAGATTTATATTCACAGGATCCTGGTTTTCAGCTGGAATGATATCCAGAAAGCTCTGTATCCGTATATCACCTTCAGTTGTGCTTTGTATTGTTTTTCCGCTGCTATGTAATTTATTGTAATCTCTGATATTTTTTCGAATGTAATTTATTCAATTATACTCTGTATATTCTTGTATCTGATGTAATTGTTGTAATAGCAATGAAATGTTCTTCCGTCTGCATTCCGTTTTGTCTTGTCCTCACAGTAATTCGTTCTTTCTCATCTCTTTGGAGACCGGGGAAGTTCGGGTCGCTACACCATCCACGACAAACACAAATCCCATTTGATATTAAATACAAAGCTCTGAATAGAAAATATATCGGCTTATATTCAATATCAAATTCTACGACCAACAAATATCGTATTGGAAATAACGATGTATATATATCTTTCAAATTTCCATAACAATATCTGTATAATAACGAAATTCAACATCGAAATATTCCGAAGACAATTTCGATTCAAATCCATTCCAATTTATTACTGGAAATTCTGGTTATTTTTAAAAACATTTCAAATCCAATTTATTTATTTTAAAAATAATTGGATTATAATTCTAGTTCAAAACTAGTTCATTTTGATAAAAATATATTTTTATCTTTTCAAATATGGATTTTTTCATCCCAATTCTTTCCAAATCATTTCTTATGATTTTACACTACTTATTGATATTTTTAATAATTTTATGAAGGCCCTTACAGTCGATTTCCATCAACGGCCATCGAACTGCACTTACATCGATCTTTTTCGAATTCGATTTGGACATAATTCCAATTCCAATAGTTAGATTTCTAATTTCTTGTATTCGTTAGAAATCTCTTTTCGATACGAACCCAGCGATTCCGGTTTTAGGAGAATCCGACGGTCAGATCTACCGTAATGTTCGTTCGAAGTCAATGGTCGAAATTCGCGAACTGCCGCGGCGCAGCGCATTCTATTCAGGCCATTATATTATATATATAATATATATATATTTATTTTATTTCATCGATTCCCATTTAAAACATATTTTATAAATCATTTTAAATTCATTTTCAAAAATAATTTCAACTTCCATTTCAAATTAAAATCAAAATTTCAAATTCATTTCAATTCAATTCGAATTTCAAATCCATTTCAATTCAAATTTCAATTCCATTCAATTCAATTCGAATTTCAAATCCATTCAATTCAATTCGAATTTAATTCGAATTTCAATTGTATTTAAATTTAATTCGAATTTCAAATCATTTCAATTTAATTCGAATTTCAAATCCATTCAATTCAATTCAATTTCAAATCCATTCAATTCAATTCGAATTTAATTCGAATTTCAATTCTATTTCAATTTAATTCGAATTTCAAATAATTTCAATTTAATTCGAATTTCAAATCATTTCAATTTAATTTGAATTTCAAATCATTTCAATTTATCTGATTTTGAAATCGCTTTTCGATATTCATTGTAAAATGAATAACATCGATAAAATTCCCGTTCGTGTTAAAATGGCAGTTAAGTACTTAACACGGCTTCAGATTTCAATGTTCACTGAATATTATTTTAAAATATTTGATAATTCTGAACTGGAATCAGACACAGTCAATTACCATATAATAGATTTATATGGATTTCACACAACAAATGTGTATAACAACAAGGAAAACAACAATCCATCATCCAAAGTGCATTCTACATTGTATAAGCATTAAATATAAATATTTAACACTTATAACAGCCTGTCAATCAATCGATCGACATACAACTAATTATTGGGATTATGTATGTCCAATTTCATCCCAATACCCATGTGGGGTTTCAAACGATCAAACACAGATTTTATTTGTGCAGTTGGGAGATGTGTAAAATTTATCGTCCGAGTCAATATCAGTCAGATCAGTGTACATAAACAAATCGTCTGATTTGTAAATGAATATTTATTCTATTCATATACACATTAAAAATTATATTTTTAACGATAAAATATTTATTTGGATCATTTACACAATAAAAATGATATTTTTATTGTTCTGGTATGTTTTAGAAAATTTCAGCGGCATAGCGGTACGATACTAGAAACGGGATAAGGCCTAGCCTTAACCCCAGTCTAATAATGGCCTGCGCCATACACATACCAATCAAATCAATTTCACATTCACACCACAAACCAATATTCAACCAAACACATAGATCAACACAAGCAACCAAACAAGTCGTCCATGGTCTGTGGACGACGGGGAACAGTTCATATATGCAGTTATGTAATAAATAACTGTATAAAGAAAATTAAAGGGAGGAGTTCTCGCCTATTAGCTTAACCAAACACCGTGACTCTTCATATATAGAAAATCTTCGCTGTGTTTTCAACCAGATCTGTTTCACGCGGTATATGTTAAAAATCACATTTTTAACATCGCTACATGTATAGAAAAGATTATATTTTTACAATGCTTCTTTATATATAAAAATTATATTTTTGTATCTCTACTTCTTATATAAAGATTGAATTTTTATTTCGCTTCATATATATATATATATCACATTTTTATATCCTCACTCCATATATAAAAATCGCCTCTTTTACATAACCAAAATCACGTCTTTATATTTTTAAAAATCACGTCCTTTCTAAATCAAAAATCTAATCTAATCGTATATGGAAATATAACCTTTCCTTATATAAAAATATAATCTTTTCACTAATAAAAATCATAGCTTTTGTTAAATAAAAATAATTTCTTTTCGAATAAAAATTTAAATCTATTCATTTTATAAAAATATAAGCTTTTTCTAATGTTAAAGATCCAATCTTTAATGAATCAAAAATCATAACTTTCGCTATTACATATAATAAAAATCAAATTTTTATTTGTTTAAAAATCATATCTTTGTATATTTTCAAATTATAGTATTTTCAAATCTAATTTTTTTATATTTCAAAAATCATATCTTTTTACATTGAAAGATCCTGGCTTTCTATTCTGAAAAATCCTAGGTTTCTATTCTGAAAAATCCTAGTTTTCTATTCAATTCATATATATATATATATATATATATATATATATTACCATCTCACATTTTTACGTTGTAAATCTATAAACAAAAATCAGGTTTTTACGTTGTTAATCTAAAACAAAGATGACATTTTTTGTTGTTAATCTATAAGCAAAAATCAGACTTTTCTTCCAAGTTATTCATTGATAAAATAAAGTAAAATAAAAAAGAAGAAACTCACATTTTTATCCACAGAGTCGATTAACTGGTGGCTCACGGGTCTGGAGAAGGGAAGGGAGTTGGCGCTCACGCGAGGCTGAGGTTGGTAGCCGTGATGATGGGCGATGAAGGCAATGGCTCGAGTGTCGAGGGTCAGCCCTGGTTCAGACGGAAGGAGGAGGGGCTCCCCCTGGCGGCTGCGCTAGGGTTCGCTCGACGGTGGCTCGAGAATGAGGTCGAGTTGCGGTGGTTCATCGTCGGTGTGGAGGGCGAGCAGACTTTGGTGTCGATTGAATGGAGGTGTGGTGGAGTGGACGTCGATCAACGGAGAGGAGGGGCGGTTTTTTCTTCGTTCGATCTTTGAAGGAGAAAGGGGGATTGGGATCGGGGAAATCGGGTCAACACGGGGTGGGGGGGGAGGGGGGGTATTTTAACTTTGAGGGAGAGATAGAAACGATGGAGAGGGTGGTTTAAATAATTATATTTATATTATTTTAATGTTTAATTCTCTTTAAAACCCAACATCGTAATGAAATCCAAACGAATCCCAACGACTGTTGCCCCTAGCTAATTACCCTCATTCCGAACACAATGGGATATGTATCGTGAGCTAGTTCGGTTGTTTTGATCAGTTTTCGCTATAATCAAAATATAAATCTATATATTGAATTTTTAACGCACCTTTCAATTTATCGGGGCCACATATGGACTCTAAAAGTTCCCGAAAAATATTTTCTAGCTTCGTATAGAAGATGCGATTCTAACAAACTAATTTCGTCAAATTTGAAGACCATTTGAAAAATAGCCATTTTCTGGTCGATTCAAATTGACTAAAACTGTTAAAACACGTTTTACTTCGCCACGCTCACATATTGATTTGAAAAATCATGAATTTTAGAATCTAGCAATAATTCGACATCCCGGATCCAACAAAAGTGGTTTCGTCGAAAACAGAGATCATTTGCAAAATTTCCATTTTTAAGGGCAAAAAATTCCATAGCGACTATTCTGAATTTTCATGTGGGCATAACTTTTTATTCCCGCTATGAAATTTAAATTTTTAAGATTCGTTGGAAATATATTTTCCAATAGACTCTAATATTTTTTATTTCTCTAAAATCCGGTTTATTTTGAATCCTGTATATTCATTTGAAATTTGAAATCAAATTTTTAAACTACCGTGCCATTTTCAATTCCTTTTATAATTAAAAATAAATATTTATATTATAACGATGATTTATATAAAAATATACGTTCTAATTCTATTCAAAATAAATTTCTCGTCGTTATCATTTAAAATAAATCATTTTAAATATTCAAAAATCATCAAAATTGCCAAAATAAAAAATTTAAATTGCTTCGGATTTCCGGGTTATTACATTTAGTTTGGAAATTGTAATTGATCTTTCATAAAGAAAATTTTGTGTATGTGTGTGTTTGGAATAAGTCCATGTGAAATAAATATTAGAGGCTTAAGTTATAAGAATGAGTAAAATCTTGTTAAAATAATATGTTTGGAAATTTGTGTTTAAGCAAATTTGGTTAGTGCATTTAATGACAAGTTTCGAGTATTATGTGAATTTTTAAGAAATTTACATATGAATAAGAAAAGAAAAAAAGCAAAATTAGTTGAAAATATTATCAAGTATAGAAAATATAAATTTTGTGTCAATTAAATGATTTGTGTATTAAAATATAGTCATTGAAATGTTTAATGTCTACATATCAAAATGTTCATATTTTGTATATAATGTACAATTTGAAGTAAAACGAAAATTTGGTGTTAAAAGAACTTTAAAATAATTTATGAGTATTGAAAATATTTTTACTTATATTGTTTAGCATTATAACATGTATTTTGTGTTAAGAAATGGTGTAAACAATGCTTAACTATGTTAACATAGGCTTAAACTTGTGTTTAATGGCCTAAAAGCTTGTGTAATGACCTAATTACTTAATTGTGTGCTAATTCACCTAGATTGGGTCCTTAATTAATCATTAAAAGGAAGAAAAGTCTGGAAGCATATCACAATGCGTGATTTCTTCTTCCTCCTTACCAGAAAACTCTTAGCAGAAAGAAAACCTAAGATTATTTACTGTAAAACTCAACCTTGGCCTCCAATCCATCCAAAACCTCTTCAAATTGTTGAAAATTTGTTGCTACACATCTTCTCCAACATGTATTTCATTCTAAAACTCAAATCTAATCCATCCTTTCTACTATTATGTTAAAAAATTTGTTGTAAATTGAACTAATGTGCTTGATGTTACAATATTCTGATCTAAACGTGTTCAAACATTGAAAGGCTCTAGTTATGATCAATTCGGAGGCTTTATTCTTCAAATCCTTGCTTGCGAAATTCATCAAATCGCTGTTCAAACTAAGGTAAGTTGTAATACTTATAGTAAGCTATTGTAAGTCCACAAATTATTTGCAAGAAATGAAGCTTTTGTGTAAAATCTTGCAATATTTCGTGTATATCAAAATTACTGAAAATGCACTATAGTAAAGTAGACATAACTTTTGCGTTTCTTATCCGATTGAGGTCAATTTTATTTTGTTTGAAAGAGGATTCAATAGGGAACAGTTTGTGCTCAGGTTGTATATATATATTTCATCGTTTGATTGACCTGAACCAGGTGTGAAAACAAAAGAACAACTTTGTCATTGACGGAATTTTTCAAGCTTGAATCTGAAACATATCTGATCATTGCTTCTCTATTTCATATCTGATTGAGGTCAATTTTTTTTTGTTTGAGATAGTATTCAATAAGGAACAATTCATATTTAGGTTGTAGTTAGATATTCCATTATTTGATTAACTTGAAATAAGTTTAAAATAGAAGAGCAATTCTATTATTGACATATTTTTTTTCAAGCTTGAATCCAAAACATAATTGATCATAACTTCTTCGATTCTTATCCTAATTTGATGATCTTTATATCGTTAGAAAGGTTGGACTTAGTAGGACAAATTTCTTTAATGAGTATTTTCATATTTTTGAGTTTGTTACATTAAAAATCTGAATTCTTTACAGCAAGGGTGAAATTAGTATAATGTTTAATTTTCGCAATTTGATGATATTTTGCCATTTTGACAATTCCATTTGCATTATTTGGATGAAACTTGATGTAATTAGATTGCAATGATGTCCATCAATGGACTAGCTCAGATTTAAGGAAATTTGTGATCTAAATTTGATTTAAACCCCATTTAAATATAAGTATCGGTTAATAAGGACCTTTAGTATTCTTGATGATTTTGAATGGTTTTAATTCTAACTAAATTTTAGTGAATTCTTTAAAACAATGGTTTGGAAAATAAATGTTCTCAAGCCATTTTAAAAGATTATGTATTTTTAAATAGATAATCATTTAAATAAGGGTTTTTCTTTATAAAGCTTATATATATGTTTCTTAAAATCATTTTAATGTCTTATTTTCTTTATAAAATTATTATAAATATATTAGCTTATTCTTCTGAATTTCGGTGTAAAAGAATGATAATTAAACGATTTAGTAAAAATATATGGTATGGGACATGTGTTTTTGCTTTATCGCTTAATATTTGACTTGTACGAACGAAACCCTTTTGATGCTGTCTTGCGATGCCAAATTTTGGCGAAGGCCATTGGTTATAGAACTACTCAATTGGTGTATGCTCGATGATGAACCAACCACGATGTTATGTAAACTTGCCAATGACATGAGGCAAGATATTCTATGATGAATTAATGATGTTTTGATGTTTATGAATTTATGATGTTTTGATGTTTTAGATAAATTTTTACTTGTCAATGAGATGAGACAAGTCAGATTGCCACTTATTACTCGTTTTAAAGAGAGAAAGATGAGATGAGTTTTATCTTTACACTCACCAACGAATGAGGCGGTGTATAATTGATGATGTTTTCTAGTGTGGTATCAACCACCGGCTAGTAAACTATTAGGTGTAAACGTATGATATGGGACATACGTTGACACCTTATGGGTTCCTAACCGAGAGGTTGAGACACATTCAGGATGATTACTACTACTATGACCGAGTATTCGACTGGAGTCATCATGATGAGTTTCACTATAACCATCATGACGTTTATGACTCCAATCACCACGATGTTATTACTCGGATTTTGTGACCAAGGGCAACACGATGTTTCGGCTATAGTCATTAAGATATTTATGATGTTTATGGCCCTAGTTATCACGATGGATGGTACCAAGATGCAGTACTAGTCAAGAAGTTAAGCACGTTCAGTTTTCTATGATGTTTTGATGCTTCGAATTCACCTTTTAGATTTTGATGTTCGAATAAGGCCTTGAGTATGAAAAAGGCCAACTTTATATTATGTTTTATGGTGATTTGAATATGATGTTTTGTCCCTTTTTGGGTGCTATCAATCTATATTTGAGATATTTTTATGATTATACTAATGAAATGAGGTATAGATTATGATATCTTTTATGATGAGTATTAATAATAGATTTGAGATATATTTATATTTATACCGATGCGATGAGGTATAATAATTAAGAAGTTTCTATTTGACGAGTTTTATAATATATTGAATTGTGTTGGGATTGAATATATGCCTATGAGACGAGGCGTATTTATAAGTGTATATCCTTTATTGAAAGATTATGTACTTATGGTGCATGATCACATTGTTATCCTTATTTGTGGAAATAATTAATTCTTTAGAAGTTTTAGTCGATGTTTAATTGACACTGCCGATGATAAGAGGTGAAGGCAACAACGAATTGGGCCTGGCCTTCATGACCTAGTTTGTAGACATTCTATATGCGTAATTGTTGTTTTTATTTCTTGAGAACAGTCATAGCTTAGCTATCTCTTATAGTGTCATGAAGATATTTAGTTCTTTTTATAAAGAATTGTCCTTATATGGCAAGGTATCCTTTTCATAACACGATATCATAGCTTTCAATCGCTCAAATTTATCTATTAATCTAGTATGCTGATGAACGTAACTAGAATAATTCGAGTTTGACTACGATCAGATGTTTAAATTATCTTATGAAATCTTTCTTTATGGCACAGCTTTACACATTCCATTTAGTTATATTATAATTAGAAGAACCATGTCTAAATAAGATATATTGCATTCTTTTATGCAATCATGATGAATCTTTGACATACCACCCTAGAGATACTTGACGATGTAAATTTTTTACCTCTTATTATCATTACCTTTACCGATGATAAGTTCTAGCCTACCCGACTCATGTGTTTTCACTCAGGTCAGACCGAGTTTGTTTCAGGTTTGCTCCTCTCTTGGTCTTAGTTGGTTCTTGGTTCTAACTTTTGAGACTGACTTATCACTTTGAGAATGTTCACGTTCTTGTGGCATATTGTCGAGAGTTTAATCTTTACTTTTCATATATTGAGTGGTCTCCATATCACTTTATTGTATTATTTGTATTATATTGAGATGTATCATTGTATATGTAAGCATGTATATATATGTATTTGTTACTATTCTGAGATGATATATTCATTTAGTTATAGTGTTTTGTTCTGATAGATCAATAGCCATCTATAGCTTTGTATCAAATATTCAATGAATACGTCGATCCTCTTAAGAGAAAATAATAATAATAATATTGCATTTGTCGACATGTTCAGTAAATAGTTGAGACAAGATTATAGTTGGTCGCCCCTAACCCGCCCTATTCCCCTCATTAGCAGACATAATTGCCATGCAATTCTCTTTGTTAATGTAGGTTTCAGGGTGGGACATTATAGTTTGGTATCAGAGCCAGATTTCGGAACAAAATACGAAAAACATAGAACATAAACATATATAATGACACATCCAAATATAGTACAAGTGTTTCCAATCCCTTATCTTTGAGTTCTTGTCTATTCTTGTGTAGTTATGTGAAAATGAGGGATTTTTTTGGAATCTGTTCATTCCATAATATCCCAAATCTATTTGGTGATATCTTCTCTTAAGAGTTGTTCTTTGAAATTAACCAAATTGACTCTCCTTACCAATCTACATCTAAGAATTTGTGGATGATATTTAATGTTTTTTTCTTGAGGATCCTTTAAGAACTGGGAACTCGATTGAGTGAGAATCTGCAATATTTAATTTGATATTTGGGGGTCATAGGATTTATTCCTTGCTATTCTTCTTTTCATGCGTATTAGAATGGAAATTTTCTATTTAGAATTCTTTCTAGAATTTTCAATGTTTGAGATTAGTGGATTAGTTGTTGCTATACCTCCTTCGATGTTCTACAGTATATTATTTTTTGATATCATAATCCTTCAGAATTGTATTTCTATTTTTGAAAAAAAATTTGTAATTCCAAAATCCTTGAGCTTACCTTTTAATGTCGAGATGACCATGATATATCTCGAATTTCTATCTTGATGACTTTGCTGTTTGATTCCATTTGGTTTTGTCACCCTTTGGATGATTGAATGTGATGCTTTGGGTCCTTTCTTCTCTTTAGCTGATGCCTAACTTTTAACCATGACTCATAGAGTTCTTTCAATCTATAAGAAGTGTTGGACTATTATTCTTGCTTGACTTTTCTATGATTTCCATAGATTATGAGTTATAGGGAATAGCAGGGTCTTTACCATGCCTCGTACTCGAGTGATTCTCCTATATAATTCGCTATACCACAAGGAATTACATACATTCTAGTTTATTTGACCGGTCTTTGAATCGTGTATTCGAAGAATATCTCAATGGCTTCTTTTTGTGATTCTGACTTTCTTAGTTGAATTTAAATTGAGTTTTTAATATCTATTAAAGTACAAAAATTATTCAAAGAGGGCTGAAATTTTATTTTGAGAAGAAATGAATTGAGGTCTATATGGCTTTTTTTTTATAGAAGATGATCTTTCTTCTTATTGGGTTGTCCATCGAGTGTTTAGTGATTCTAGTCAATACATATGATCAACATTATCGATAGGAATTTTTTAAACACTAGGATGAGACAATTAAACATGATAAGTAAAATTTAATAAGATTAAAGTGGAATGTTCTTTACCTTTAAGAATGGATTTAGAGGCCTATTTGAGTGACTTTTGTAATATTTTTAGAAATTTTGGAGTAAAAAATTCAAAAGAAAACTCATTCTTTGGAATAAAACCAAAAGAATTGATCCTTATGAAGTAAGAATGTATAAGATTAAGTTTACTTCTAAACTAACAAGTAATATTAAAAGATTTATGTATGTTTTTCTGGCAAAGGAAAATGGAGGATTTATTTTCTATGTAATAAATTTTGAATTACAAGAATTTTTAGTCTGCACCCATCAATCTAGGGTATCTTGATTCCTTGAGATTCTATTTCCCTAGTGCAATAATCTAATGACTTACATTTTTATGATCATTGAGGTTGGTGGATTTTGAAGAAACCACATTGTTTTAGGCTTCTCTATCGTTCTTGGTAATCTTTCTTTCATTATAGTAGTTTTTCCGTTGTGGAATATGGAAACTTTGGACTATTAATCTCATGATGTCCTGAGTTTTGGATGAAGTTGAATGAAATATCAACTCATTCGAGGAATTTTGAGGACCAACTTTTTTATATTTACATTGATAGGTATTTTTGCCCTTGTGTTCACCTCTGAAGGTGAGGTGCCTACAAAATTTTGAGATATCGCTTGGAATTCCTATAATTCGCTTAACATATATAGATGTTTGTTGAAATTTATGGAATTGTCGACCAATTGTCTTCTTCTTTATCTTCATCTTGAATAAAAGATGAGGAAATTTTGGGCTCATGCTTATCTAACTTTCCTTTGAATGATGGGACTAAGAAGTTGTGTACATACACTTCTCTAGAAATGTGAGGAAGCAATTTTTTTAAGGGGGAGAGTCTGTAACAACCCGATATTGTGAGATTACCTCTAAAGCCAATAATGAAGTTATAATGGGATCTTAGATTATAAATTTAGTGTTAATTAATAAATTGAGTGATAATTTAATAAAATGAATGTCTTGCATTGAAAATGAATAAAATGTGAGTGTGGGAAATTATTTTTTAATGAGAATTTAAGCTTATGAAAATAAGCTTAATCCTATGTTCAAGTCTAATCGGGTATGTATATGTGGAAATTTGAGTTAAAGTGAAATCTAATATTAAGTTGGATAAAAAAACAAGGTTGGATAAATAAACAATCTTATGTATTTAAGATTTAGAAAATAATAATTATAGTGAAATATTGTTTTTTGAAATAACAAACAGGGAAAGATACTAATTAACAGGAATTTGAGAAATTCCTAGAAGCTTTAGTTTGGAAATTGTAATTGATCTTTCATAAGGAAAATTTTGTGTATGTGTGTGTTTGAAATAAGTCCATGTGAAATAAATATTAAAGGCTTATGTTATAAGATTGAGCAAAATCTCGCTAAAATAATATGTTTGGAAATTTGTGTTTAAGAAAATTTGGTTTTATGCATTTATTGACAAGTTTTGAGTAATATGTGAATTTTTAAAAATTTTACATATGAATAAGAAAAGAAAAAAGGCAAAATTAGTTGCAAAATATTATTAAATATAGAGAATATAAATTTTGTGTCAATTGAGTGATTTGTGTGTTAAAATATAGTTATTAAAATGTTTAATGTCTACATGTCAAAATGTTCGTATTTTGTATAAAATGTACACTTTGAAGTAAAATGAAAATTTGGGGTTAAAATAACTTTAAAATACTTTATGAGTATAGAAAATATTTTTATTTTTTATAAAATAAAATAGAACATATCACAAAAGAGAAGACATTAGAGAGAACTTAAGAGATAAAGGAGGAAGCTTTTTATTTCTCTTAATTTAGTGTACATAATTCTATTACATTGTCTCCTTTATGTATTGGCTTCGGAGCTGATGTTAGCCTTACTCCCAAAATGTGGGACGTAATATAATATGAAAAACGCATATTCACTTATATGTATTACAACACTCCCCCTTGAATATGCGTATGTAAAGATGATAAGATTAATTGCCTCATTAAAAACCTTTTTATGAAAAACCCTGTGGGAAAAATCATAAACAAGGAAAAGAGTACAATTTTTATTTCATTTTCAGGTAACATAATGACAATGTTCCAATGAGGGTTGATACTTCTGGATCAAAATAATGCCTCATTAAAAACCTTACTAATAAAAACCCAGTGGGAAAAATATTAGTGAAGGAAAATAGTGCATTATAGCATAATATATGCTCCCCTGATTCGTAATGCATTATTCAAATAGTTTGGTGATGCAAGCAGTGCATAACAATTTTATATATCATCTTATGCAATGTTGATTTTGGAAGTGCCTTTGTAAATAGATCTGCTGGATTTTCTTGAGATTGGATTTGCTTCACTTCTATCTTATTGTTGTGACGACCCCAAACCCCGTACTGACGGTGTTAAGGGTAATCTTTGGAATGTAACACACAAACATATAACAGCAGAACATAAATAAATAAATACACCAGATAATGAACAAATAATACACTGGATAAACGAAATCATCAGAGTTACACATTATACCGGATCATACTTAGTACAAATACAGTTCAGCTATACATAAATGTCTACAGCGGAAAACAAACATAATATGTACAATAGGAGCTGAACATCATAAAATAGATAAATGATAGAGTCCATCTTCAGCTTCAACTATCCAAAAAGAGCCTGCTAAAACCTGAATACAAGGCTGCCCGTGTAGAAATAGGGGCACCCGAGTTTGCAAGTGAAACAAACTACGAGTCAGTCATGGGACTGGTATGAGAAATCTACTTAACACATTTCTAATATGGCTAATCACAGGACCACGCCACTTTCGAAGA
The DNA here is from genome assembly GCA_030737875.1 of Allium sativum. Taxonomy (NCBI): domain Eukaryota; kingdom Viridiplantae; phylum Streptophyta; class Magnoliopsida; order Asparagales; family Amaryllidaceae; genus Allium; species Allium sativum. Next base: position 2,116,632 of record JASFAX010000056.1, on the reverse strand, counting down.
ATGGGTTTACTCCATTGGATTGCCAGTGCTTTACAACAAATAAATCTTTTAAACATCGCAATGCTTTTTATAAAAATGAAGCCATTATAAGACTCAGTTCCCATCATACAATGCAACACAAACCGGAGGATAGAGTTTTTACCTTATAACGGCCAAAATATGCTTAATACGAATAAAACAAAAGCATTTGATATTATTACTAGAGTTTATATGTTTCAAAAACAATTTCAAATCATAAGTATCAATCATAGACGGCATTAATGCCCCATACCACTATGTCGCCATATATAGGTATACAATCAAAACCGCACAATCACGTATTTGGAAATTGGATTTCTGTCATGAAACAAGGCAAAAGATAGTCCTTACGGAATTCGAGACTATCTAGCCCGAGTCTCAGGGAAAGTACCCAGTCAAACCCTTGGATCGTCAGGGCCGGTCCACCGATGTGGATTAAAATGCCTGAACAATGCGTTTCCCCGCCCTATGGGGCGTAAATGAGCCAACGAATGACTCCATCGGTGCCGGATCGACCGATATAACTGAGGCGCCTCGCAACAGCAACAACCACATAGGTGAAAATAATATAAATGTCAGCCAGTTCAAGCACCGACACCACCTCTAGCTAGAAGGAAACGCATGCCCTCCCTGATGTCCTCTCCCGTTTCTGGTTCATACCGGGGTGTGAGGGTCGCGAATTCATGTTATACACAAAGCTACGCCACACCGGCGGTGCTTTGATCATCAACCACAAGACTTTGCTTTTCAACAGAAGCCCTGATCACTGCATCTTAGCATGCCACACAGTCAATTCACACCATGCAACTGATGACTATCAATTACATAGAATGAATTCCAATGTCAGACACACAGTCCATTTACAAGCCCGTTCTTGCTCGGAACGAAACCGGAGGCACTATATACCTCGCAAACCCATCGATCTCCACGTACGTCTGGCGATCACCACTCATTATCCATATTTCGGGATGCCTCCCAATCAGGACATCAGTTACCATCCAAACGAGATGAAGATCTCCGGTCTTCGACCACCGTCTTCATCTTCGATTTCTTATCGTCGATTTAGTTATTCATAATGGGATAAACTCGGTCTTTCTGAGCAACTCGCATATATAATAAACAATTGCTACACAAACACAACATACGCTTTATTCCAATTCATTAGTCACTAACCGTAAATCAGTAAGAGAACGATTTCCCAAATATTAACCCCGAAGGCCGAAACCAACATCAGATCAAAACCCAGGAAACCATTCAACTTAACCAACCTTCAGTTAGTTTCTAAATTTCACATCCATATCGTTTATAATATTTTATAACGATTTATCGCTATTTTTATTTATTTTAAAATAGCCAATTTATTCAAACGACGCTTCGGGCCATAACGCGACCGTGGCGCTGTTTTTCTTCATATTTGATTTACATATATCTGAAAATCTAACTGTTGGATCATCACAAAATTTACCTCATTAGAAAGACCTTTTCAAAATGAATCCAACGCTTCCAGTTTTGGGAAAATCCGATGGTCGGATCTCCCGGTACAATCGTTTGAAGTTTCGATTTCAAAATACGAACTGCAGCGTCGTTATTCGATTTAATTTAATTATATTTATATATATATATATATATAATCGATTCTGGCGCTGTTTTTCATCAGATTTGAATTAAACATTCCAGACAATCCAACCATTGGATATTTACAAAGTTGGTGTCGTTGGAAAGATATTTCCAAAGCGAACCCAACGATTTCGGTTTCGGGAAAACACGATGGTCGGATCTCCCGCACTAATCGTTTGAAATCACGATTTCAAAATACGAACTGCAGGTTCGTTATTCGATATAGTTTAATTATATATATATAAATATAATCGATTCTTCGATTTCAAAACCATATTCTTTTCATATCTATGATAAAAATGATATTTAGGTCCAACTGACTTCTATTTCAACACTTCACTATTTTTAACAATTCATGTATATAATAAAAGACCCTTTTGCAGATCTAGATCTTTCAGTACCCCTCCACCTTCAGTTGACACCCCAGCAGGAGCATCAACATCAAGTTATTTAGGATAACCTCGAGCATGCTGACAGCGAGCAACACCCCCAAGCTCCCCAGGAACATCAGGATTCAACTTCCCCTTTGGTGGTATCCTCTACAATCAGGCGGAGTGCCAGGATCAGCAGGCCACAATCCCTTCCGCCTGAAACCTCTGGTACCTTTTTTGTACCTGTTGTTTTTTCTTCTGCTAATAAGGCTTTAAATAAAAAACTTGCTAAATGCATGGGCGTGAGTCTGCATGATACACACTATTCTGCCATGCAAACCCTAGAACAGCAGCGTACTAACCAAATTAAATGAAGATTGTATCTTGGAACATTCGTGGGTCAGGGGACCCTACAAAAAATCGTGTTGTCAATCTAATCATTTCCCCTCTTCGTATTGATATCTTATTTATACAAGAATCTAAAGTCTCTAATCCACCCAACGCTCTTATTCGTCAACTCTGCGGCCCCCACCTCTCTGGTTGGTCCCACGTGGATGCAGTTGACTCACGTGGTGGACTTATTACTGTGTGGAACGAAAGTATCTGGAAGCTTTGTCACACCTCGTATCACCCTTCTGTTTTGCACGTGATCCTCCTCCACAACCCCTCCAACACTTTCTTTCATTTCACCAATGTTTACGCTCCCAATGACCCCCACCTTAGATCAGAAGTTTGGCAATTCTGCCTCGACTTATCTCATAATATTAATGGCCCATGGATCATTGGTGGTGACTTCAACACTACTAGATTTTCCTATGAACGTAATTCAGGAACCCCCTCCGTTGATTCCGACTCTTTTAACTCCCTCATCAATTCATGCCAACTCATTGATCCACCCATTAATAATCGTAGATTCACTTGGTCCAGCAGAAGAGACAATCCTTCCTTATCAAAAATTGATAGATTTTTCTTTAATTTAGCCTGGGAAGATCTGTTTCCCCTCTCCTTGGTCAACGGCCTCGCCACAACTATTTCTGACCACTGTCCAATTGTCCTTGACACTCAGGGTAATGTTTCGATTAAGAGACCATTTAGATATAAGAGATTGTGGACACTTGAACCCTCCTTTGAAGATTTCATCAATCACATTTGGTCTCAACCTTTGAATTGTAATTCTGCAACAACCAGAGTGGTTTATAAGCTTCGCTCTCTTCGCAAATTAATTCGCCCTTGGGCTAAGAACATTTGGAATTCTTTGAAATCCAGAATCTCATCCACTCAAGATGCCATTTTAAACTTAAACATCATTGAGGAGAGTCGTCCACTAACTGACCTGGAAAAACACACCTTGAAAAACCATGAATTGGAACTAGAGAGACTTATCAAACAGGAAGAAATTGGATGGAAACAACGATCAAAAGCTAGATGGATCAACGAAGGGGATAAAAACACGGCATACTTTCACCGTTTAGCTAATGGTCACCGACGAGCTTCATTCATCTCTGAAATAATTCACGACAACAACTCATTTTCTGATCCTAAAGAAAATTGCTCCCTGTTCACACAATTTTATAGAAGTATTCTGGGTTCACAACCCCCTCCATCCCCTTTGATTGATTGGCACAAACTTTATCCTAACCCTAAGCATATTGCCATTGATCACCCATTCACAGAAGGAGAGATTTGGGCTGCAATCAATGACATGGCAGCAGACAAGGCTCCTGGGCCTGATGGCTTTGGCCCATGTTTTTTCAAGCATTTTTGGCCCACCATCAAATTTGACATTATTGATATGTGCACTGAATTCTACACTGACCCATCTACTATTGCTAAACTTAACTATGCTAATATAATCCTCATTCCTAAATTCCCCGGAGCTAACACCCTCCCTGCATTTAGACCCATTAGCCTCCTCAATACTACTTTCAAAATCATCACCAAAATATTAGCTAACAGACTTCAAAACCATATCTCTGAGTTAGTAGGTACTGAACAATCCGCCTTCATTCTGGGAAGAAATATATTAGACTGTGTTGCTGCTACACAGGAGATCATCTCCTTCTGCCACACCATGAACTCCCCTAGAGTGCTTCTCAAACTTGATTTTTCTAAAGCCTTTGATTCGGTTAACTGGTCTTTCATCCTGGACCTTATGTCTCACAGAGGCTTTCCCATGCATTGGTGCAACTGGATCAAGCATATCCTATTCACTAGCTATTCAATGATCAATATCAATGGATAAATTGGCGGCAAAATTAAATCTAAAAGAGGCTTACGACAAGGAGATCCACTTTCACCTTTGCTTTTTGTCTTGATTGCTGATGTCTTCAATCAGATGGTGAAACTCTCATCAACTCACAACATCCTCTCTGGCATTTTTCTTCCTAACTCCAATCTCTCCACAACCAACTTACAATTTGCCGATGACACAATTCTCTTTACCGCTCCTTCACCCCAAAACATCCACAGCCTTAAAGTTCTCCTTTACACGTTCGAACTCATCTCTGGTCTTTCTATCAATTTCAATAAAAGTTCTGTTATTATGTTGGGAAATTGTTCTTCTCTTTGTGTCCCTATTGCCAAATGTCTAAATTGCAAGGTTGGTTCTTTCCCCATTACTTATCTTGGCATACCCCTTCGCCCTACCAAACTTCATAAATCAGATTGGATTCCTCTTATTTCAAAGATTGAATCTAGACTTTCATCTTGGAAGGCAAATTCCTTGTCCTCTGCTGGTCGCCTTGTGCTCCTCAAGCATGTTCTCTCCTCAATACCAATGTACTGGATGTCGTTTCATAAATTACCCATCTGGGTTATCAACAAGATTGACTCTATTCGAAGTTCTTTCCTTTGGAATGGTGATAAGCTCAAAAGGCTAGTCAACTGGCATACAGTTTGTCTCCCTTACTCTCTTGGGGGACTGAATGTCCCTCAGCTTGCCTCCTTCAACCAAGCTCTGTTGTCTAAATGGATTTGGCGTGCTCTTTCCCCTTCTCATTTCATATGGAAAGATTGGATCTTAATGCGGCTTTACAATGCAAACCCAGCTTTCATCCTTCACTTCAGCCCTGCCTCTAACCCATCTCCGTTCTGGAGGGGAGTTTTATCCTCCCTCACGAGAATTAAATCGCTTTTCCATGTTAAAGTAAATAATGGTGAATCATGTTTGTTTTGGCATGATATTTGGTTCAGAGAACTTCCTCTTTCCTCCTCCTTACCCAATCTTGGTTCTATTTACATTCCTAACCCTCAGACAGTTGCTGAAGCCTTTAATTTGGGCCCATTGGGCTTGTTTCCCAGTTCCATATTTGGGCTGTCCAGTTTACAAGAGTTGGCTAAGATAGAAATACTCTTTAATTCTTTTCAACTCTCGCATGGGCCTGACTCTTTTTATTGGGCTTTGGGCTCTTCCCGAAAATTCTCAGTCAAGTCTTGTTATGATTATTTGATCCATCCTGGTCGATGCTACTCTTTCTCCAGAGTCTGGAACTGTCATCTCCCCCCTCGAATCATTTTCTTTCAATGGCTCCTAATTCACAATCGCATCAACTCAAAAGACAGACTCTGCCGATTTGGGATCGATGTCAACCCCATTTGCGTCCTTTGCAACCTGAGTAATGAATCCCTCACCCATCTTTTCTTTGATTGTGACTTTTCTTTTGCGGTTTGGGCCGCAGTTAGCTCATTCATTCTCGGGTTCGTCCCTTCTTTCTGCTCTTTCTTCGATTACTGGCAGTACAATCCCCCTGATCCCTCGTTTGACTCTCTGGTAGCGATCTTCTCCTGGTGTATCTGGTTAGAACGAAATGCATGTGTATTCGGAAGACCCAAAAAGTTATTCTGGGGAACTTGTTTTCATATTCTGCATCTCTTCGAATTATGGACAGGCTCGGCCAGGCACGCTCGGTTCAGACTCTCCCTCCCCCAGCCTCGCTCACCTGGATCTGAAGAAAGCAGCTCGCTATTTCCTCTGTGATCTGGTTGGAACGAAGTTTAAGTATGTAGCTCTATTTTGGTTGTGTACTTATCACTTAGCGGTGTTGTGGTTGCATTATGTACATCTTAATAGTACTCTTTAGACTGTAATATATATGACCATCTTGGTCTGTTCTTAGACTGCTACTGGTTGGGCCTGTCAACCAGATATTACTACTAGCTCTTTTGCATCTATGCGTAACCGGCTGTGTAGTGCCCGCTACACACCCGTTTTCCTCAAAAAAAATGTATATAATAAAAATGTGATTTTTAATGTAAAACAATTTATTTCAAAACACGACTATTTTATATAGTTCATATAGATGATAAAAATATGATTTTTATTATAAAACAATTTATTTTAAAACACGAATACCATTCAACACATGAATTTCTATTCAACGAATGAATTTTTATTCAACACATGAATGTTTTCTATAGTTTGTATATATATAGTAAAAATGTGATTTTTATTGCAAAACAATTTATTTCAAAACATGACTATTTTATATAGTTCATATAGATGGTAAAAATATGATTTTTATTATAAAACAATTTATTTTAAACCACGAATACCATTCAACACATGAATTTCTATTCAACACATAAAGGTTTTCTATTCAACACACGAATATAGTTTCAACACATGAAAATAATTCCAACACATGAATATTATTTAAAATTTCGGCAGCATAACGGCAGGGTAGTTAAAACAGGGTCCGTCCCTAGTACGGCTCCTCGCTCTACCTTAAAGCCTCGCAGCTTTTGACAATGGGGATTTCATGCATCTAGTACGCACGCAGGCGGCATGTATATTTTTTTTCCATAAACTAATCCTATGTGGTTTCAACCAAATAATTCTAAAGCACAAACGGGTATTTTTCAACCACAATCAATCAATTTCAACCACAAACAATTTCAATCAACCATTTGCTATCGACCAATTTTCACACCAATCACAACCAATAAATATCGTCCATGGTTTGTGGACGAGGGGCATGTATATATATATATATATATATATATATATATATATATATATAAGTAAATTTCACTTCTATTCAACACATATATAATTTTTACAACGCATGTATAACTTATACATCGACCGTACAACTTATATAATGCTTATACAGGTGGTGTACAACGCTTATATAACTCATACATCGACTATATAATTAATACATCATCATTTTCAATATCGTTTATAGTTTAGAAATCTCACATTGGGTTCCACTCCACCAAAAATGCCAGAAGGCTTAGAAAAATATGCGGTCTCTTCTAAAATGTAGAAGACGTCCACACGAGTCCACTGTCTCTTGTTTCACTGAATTTCGTCAACAAACGAAAAAGATATGATTTTTACAGTGAAATAAAAAACGGCAGCGCTTTAAACTGCTATAATATAGTTTATTTAAAATAGGCCGTTACCTCAGCTTGATCTTCAAAACTAGGTTTTCACTTTTCGATACAATGGTGCAACGGATCGACGATCGGGTTGTGCCACGGCCTGGAGCGTGGAAAGGCGCGTCCAACGGTGGTAGGGGGCCACTTCGATCGAGGATGGCGGTCACGGCGGAGGGAGGAAACGACGAACTTCCTGGGCTCGTAACTCCTCACACACTACACGAAAAAATCCAAACCTTGTATGGATTTAAAGAGGGCTCGAAGCTCTTCAAAATCCCCCAAAGAAGCACTTGATTTTATTGAGTGATTGGAGAGAAAAAGAAGAGAGACGACAGGAGCTGCTGCCGCCGTATATCACGAGGGTGTTATCGGGTTTTCTCAGATCCGAGGAGAGAGAGAATTGTGAGGTGGACCAACGAATTATTTATTTATTTATTAATTTTTAAAAATCCAAAATTACCCCTTACCTCATACTAACTCCAATCCAAACCCAATGACTGTCGTCCCTAGTGTTTTACCCCCATTCCGAACACAATGGGATATGTTTCGTAGGCCTATTCGAATGTTTCAGTCAGTTTTCCTTCAAATTAAAATATAAAACATTCAATATATAATTTGAACGTACATTTCAATTTGCCGAGGCCACATATTAACTCTAAAAATTCCCGAAAAATAAATCTAGCTATGTTTTGACGATACGGTCCCAACAAAACTAGTTTCGTCGAATTCTGAGACAGTTTGAAAAATGGCCCATTTCTGGTCGATCCAATTTAACTATAATTGACCAAAACACGTTTTCCTTTGCCACGCTCACATACTAGCTTCAAAAATTATGAAATTTGAAACCTAGCAATAATTTGACATCCTAGATCCAACAAAAGTGGTTTCGTCGAATTCCGAGGTCATTTCCAAAATGGTCATTTTCACGGGCTATATAAACTCCATAGTGACCCTTTAGAAAACTCATTTGGCCATAACTTTTGCTTCCCGCTATGAAACTTCGATTTTTCATATTCGTTAGAAAGCTATTCACTAACAGATTTAAATATTTTTTGTTTCACTCAAATCCATTTTGTTTTGCACCCGGTATAGTCAGTCAAAGTTTGAATTCAAATTTTGAAACTACCGCGCCATTTCAGGCCTTGTTTATAATTAGAATTAATTATATTTCTTTTCAAACAATGATTCAAACTTACTTTTCATCGTCATTATTTAAAATATTTATTTAAAATATTTAAAATTCATTAAAATAACCAATTTAAAAATTTTAAATTGGTTCAGATTTTCCGGGTCATTACAATCTCCCCCACCTAATACTTTTCGTCCCCGTAAAGGAACAAAGTCGAAAGTGGTTTGATAAATCAACTCTACATTCTATCTGGCTTCCATTCTACAACTTTTCAGTTTCTGAGAATTTTCAAATTCTCCAAAAATTTGGCTAACACCCGGAATTTTCGAAAAATTTCGCCATAACCTCCTTTGTACGGGGAGGGGTTTGGAAATTTATTGGGCCGTATTAGGTACCCAATAAATCCAATAAAGTATACACATATTTATAGTGATATATTTTGGTGTTTACAGGGGAGCATGTATAGATAATAACTCCAGAGAATAAATTCTCGTCACCCTATCAAAGCCTAAGGGAATGTGTATTTTTAATTGCTCCAGAGAATAAATTCTCATCACCTCGTCCCGTGTGGGAAATAAATAATCCATGTGCCGTATCTAATAACTAGAGAGATGTGATTATTGTCAACTCCAGACCCGTGTGTGGTTTTTATTAATCTGGCAATTTATCATTACATTTTATATGGTCTATATCAGTCATCAGTTGAACCTGTAAAATATAGTCATCGCCATACAAGCCTCTCGCTCGTATGGTAAATCTTCCACCTCGTCACACAAGCTCCAAATGCTTATGTGGTATATGATGAAGTATGTCTATCTTCAAGAAGTATGCCATGTAGTGTAGTTCAAAATTAATTGTTACTATCTTATGGCGACGTTTATTATTACACACAGAACAACCAGCACTCCGCATCCAATGTCATTCACCGGAGTTGATATAGTAATATTTCGCATCCAACCCATTAAGGTTTACCTATTTGTTGGGCACGCAATTAAACTCTTTACTCAACAGCTAATCCATATACCTGTTCAAACATATATAATGCACATGTATATATTTCTACCTATTTTTAAATCAGTTCAATGCGTGATTTTATCGAATAAATGCTACCATTCATTCTCTTATTAATTAAATTAACTATCGTTATAATAATTGAATTAATCCAACCCACTATCACACAACTCAAACAATAATCAAATTGTTTTTAACTTTTCAAAAATGTACTAATCGATTCATATAATCTTTTACTTTCAAATATATATCTTTAATATATTCAAAAATCATATTTCTAAAACCAGACTATATATATAATTACAAATACGTTATTTATAAACATATAACTCCCGACTCGTTCTGGGGCACTTCTGACCCCATCTCTAATGAGTTGTTCTGATTCTGCTATACTCATACTAGGATATTGCTGATCCTATCTATAATGAGTTATTCGCCCTAGAACACCACTGGTTCTATTTCTGACGAGTTCGTTAATATGTTATATTCCAGCACTAAGCTTAACCAAAGCTCTGATACCACGTTGTGACATTACCGCGAAATCCGGTAGGCTTTGCAACCATCCCTTTATCCTCCAGTACAGCAGGTAAAACCCACTGCGGCTCACAATGGTCCTCCAATCCCTTGTTTTACGGCGACCATCTCGAGTCTCCCAGCGTTGCCGAACCAACCCTCAACAGTGACATGTAGGGGTAAGAGTCTCCCGTTCGCCATCAAACCGCGAAGCGAGGACCCCCTATCATGCGTACCCAGCCTACTCAAGACTAGCAACAAGGACTGGTATGAGAATTCTACTTAACACATTTCTAATATGGCTAATCATAGGACCACGCCACTTTCGCGGAATGGGTTTACTCCATTGGATTGCCAGTTCTTTACAATAAATAAATCTTTTAAACATCGCAATGCTTTTTTATAAAAATGAAGCCATTATAAGACTCAGTTCCCATCACACAATGCAACGCAAACCGGAGGATAGAGTTTTTACCTCATAACGGCCAAAATATGCTTGATACGAATAAAACAAAAGCATTTGATATTATTACTAGTGTTTATATGTTTCAAAAACAATTTCAAATCATAAGTATCAATCATAGACGGCATTAATGCCCCATACCACTATGTCGCCATATATAGGTATACAATCAAAACCGCACAATCACGTATTTGGAAATTGGATTTCCATCATAAACCAAGGCAAAAGATAGTCCTTACCGAATTCGAGACTGTCTAGCCCGAGTCTCAGGGCAAGTACTCAGACAAACCCTTGGATCGTCAGGGCCGCTCCACCGATGTTGATTAAAATGCCTGAACAATGCGTTTCCCCGCCCTATGGGGCATAAATGAGCCAACGAATGACTCCATCGGTCCCGGATCGACCGATATAACCGAGGCGCCTCGCAACAGCAACAACCACATAGGTGAAAATAATATAAATGTCAGCCAGTTCAAGCCCCGACACCGCCTCTAGCAAGAAGGAAACTCATGCCCTCCCTGATGTCCTCTCCCATTTTTGGTTCATACCGGGGTGTGAGGCTCGCGAATTCACGTTATACACAAAGCTACGCCACACCGGCGGTGCTTTGATCATCAACCACAAGACTTTGCTTTTCAACAGAAGCCCTAATCACTGCATCTTAGCATGCCACATAGGCAATTCACACCGTGCAACTAGTGGCTATCAATTACATAGAACGAATTCCAATGTCAGACACATAATCCATTTACAAGTCCATTTTGCGTATGAACGAAACCGGAGGCACTATATACCTCACAAACCCATCGATCTCCACGTACGTCTGGAGGATCACCACTCATAATCCATATTTCAGGATGCCTCCCAATCAGGACATCAGTTACCATCCAAACGAGGTGAAGATCTCCGGTCTTCGACCACCGTCTTCATCTTCGATTTCTTATCGTCAATTTACTTATTCAGAATTGGATAAACCCGGTCTTTCTGAGCAACTCGCGTATATAATAAACAAGTGCTACACAAACACAACATATGCTTTATTCCAATTCATTAGTCACTTACCGTAAATCAGTAAGAGAACGATTTCCCAAATATTAACCCCGAAGGCCGAAACCAACATCAGATCAAAACCCAGGAAACCATTCGACTTAGCCAACCTTCAGTTAGTTTCTAAATTTCACATCCATATCGTTTATAATATTTTATAACGATTTATCGCTATTTTTATTTATTTTAAAATAGCCAATTTATTCAAACGACGCTTCGGGCCATAACGCGGCCATGGCGCTGTTTTTCTTCAGATTTGATTTACACATATCTGAAAAATCTAACCGTTGGATCATCACAAAATTTACCTCATTAGAAAGACCTTTTCAAAACGAATCCTTGGTTCTAGTTTTGGGAAAATCCGACGGTCGGATCTCTCGGTACAATCGTCTAAAGTTTCGATTTCAAAATACGAACTGCAGCGTTGTTATTCGATTTAATTTAATTATATTTATACATATATATACATAATCGATTCTGGCGCTGTTTCTCTTCATATTTGAATTAAACATTCCAGACAATCCAACCGTTGGATCTTTACAAAGTTGGTGTCGTTGGAAAGATATTTCCAAAGTGAACCAAACGGTTTCGTATTCGAGAAAACCCGTTGGTCGGATCTCCCACACTAATCGTTTGAAATCACGGTTTCAAAATACGAACTACAGCTTCGTTATTCGATATATTTTAATTATATATATATATATAATCGATTCTTCGATTTCAAAACCATATTCGTTTCATATCTATGATAAAAATGATATTTTTGTCCAACTGACTTCTATTTCAACACTTCACTATTTTTAACAATTCATGTATATAATAAAAATGTGATTTTTAATGTAAAACAATTTATTTCAAAACACGACTATTTTATATAGTTCATACAGATGATTAAAATATGATTTTTATTATAAAACAATTTATTTTAAAACACGAATACCATTCAACACATGAATTTCTATTCAACATATGAATGTTTTCTATAGTTTGTATATATATAGTATAATTGTGATTTTTATTGCAAAACAATTTATTTCAAAACACGACTATTTTATATAGTTCATATAGATGGTAAAAATATGATTTTTATTATAAAACAATTTATTTTAAACCACGAATACCATTCAACACATGAATATCTATTCAACGAATGAATTTCTATTCAACACATGAAGGTTTTCTATTCAACACACGAATATAGTTTCAACATATGAAAATAATTCTAACACATGAATATTATTCAAAATTTCGGCAGCATAATGGCAGGGTAGTTAAAACTGGGGCCGTCCCTAGTACGGCTCCTCGCTCTACCTTAAAGCCTCGCAGCTTTTGACAATGGGGATTTCATGCATCTAGTTCGCACGCAGGCGGCATGTATATTTTTTTTCCACAAACTAATCCTATGTGGTTTCAACCAAATAATTCTAAACCACAAACGGGTATTTTTCAACCACAATCAATCAATTTCAACCACAAACAATTTTAATCAACCATTCGCTATCAACCAATTTTCACACCAATCACAACCAATAAATATCGTCCATGGTTTGTGGACGAGGGGCATATATATATATATATATATATATATATATAAGTAAATTTCACTTCTATTCAACACATATAATTTTTACAACGCATATATAACTTATACATCGACCGTACAAGTTATACAACGCTTATACAGGTGGTGTACAATGCTTATATAACTCATACATCGACTATATAATTTATACATCATCGTTTTCAATGTCGTTTGTAGTTTAGAAATCTCACATTGGGTTCCACTCCACCAAAAATAGCAGAAGGCTTAGAAAAATATGCGGTCTCTTCTAAAATGTAGAAGACGTCCACATGAGTCCACTGTCTCTTGTTTCACTGAATTTCATCAACAAATGAAAAAGATATGATTTTTACAGTGAAATCAAAAACGGTAGTGCTTTAAACTGCTATAATATTGTTTATTTAAAATAGGCCGTTACCTTAGCTCGATCTTCAAAAATAGGTTTTCACTTTTCGATCCAATGGTGCAGCGGATCGACGATCGGGTTGTGCCACGGCCTGGAGCGTGGAAAGGCACGCCCAATTGTGGTAGGGGGCCCCACTTCGATCGGGGATGGCGGTAGCGGCGGAGGGAGGAAACGACTAACTTCTTGGGCTCGTAACTCCTTACACACTACACGAAAAAATCCAAACCTTGTATGGATTTAATGATGTCTCGAAGCTCTTCAAAATCCCCCAAAGAAGCACTTGATTTTATTGAGTGATTGGAGAGAAAAAGAGGAGAGAAGGGAGGAGCTGTTGCCGGCATATATTGCGAGGTGGTCATCGGGTTTTCTCAGATCCGAGGAGAGATAGAATTGTGAGGTGGACCAATGATTTTTTTTTTATATTTCTTAATTTTTAAAAATCCAAAATTACCCCTTACCTCATACTAACTCCAATCCAAACCCAATGATTGTCGTCCCTAGCGTTTTACCCCCATTTCGAATACAATGGGATATGTTTCGTAGGCCTATTCGAATGTTTCAGTCAGTTTTCCTTCAAATTAAAATATAAAACATTCAATATTTAATTTGAACGTACATTTCAATTTGCCGGGCCCACATATTGATTCTAAAAATTCCCAAAAAATAAATCTAGCTATGTTTTGACGATACAGTCTCAACAAAACTAGTTTCGTCGAATTCTGAGACCGTTTGAAAAATGGCCCATTTCTGGTCGATCCAATTTAACTATAATTGACCAAAACACGTTTTCCTTTGCCATGCTCATATACTAGCTTCAAAAATTATGAAATTTGAAACCTAGCAATAATTTGACATCCCGGATCCAACAAAATTAGTTTCGTCGAATTCCGAGGTCGTTTGCAAAATGGTCATATTCACAGGCTATATAAACTCCATAGCGACATTTCAGAAAATTCATTTAGCCATAACTTTTGCTTTTTGCTATGAAACTTTGATTTTTCAGATTCATTAGAAAGTTATTCGGTAATAGAATTAAATATTTTTGGTTTCACTCAAATCCGTTTTATTTTGCACCCGGTACAGTCAGTCAAAGTTTGAATTCAAATTTTGAAACTACTGCGCCATTTCAGGCCTTGTTTATAATTAGAATTAATTACATTTCTTTTCAACCAATGATTCAAACTTACTTTTCATCGTTATTATTTAATTTATTTATTTTTAATATTTAAAATTCATTAAAATAGCCAATTTAAAATTTTTAAATTGGTTCAGATTTTCAGGGTCGTTACAATTGTCCTTTTCAAGCACTTGTGTGAAAAGGAATTTAGGAGAAATATGTTTTGTCCTATCACCCTTGATATATCCTGCTTGAATCTGAGCTACGCATGCTACATTGTCTTCATAAATAATAGTTGATCTTTCTGTAGTTGAGGGAAGTTGACATGTGCTTCGAATATGTTCAATTAATGACCTTAACCAAACACATTCTCGACTTGCTTTATGTAGTGCTAGAATTTCAAAATGATTGGATGATGTTGCAACCAATGTTTGTTTTGTAGATCTTCATGAAGTAGTTGCATTGTTGTTTGTAAATATATATCCAGTTTGTGATTTTTCTTTATGTGGATCAGAAAGGTAACTTTAACACTCCTCATTGAATATGTGTCTTTAAATTCTTAATGCTCTTATAGTAGTTTGAAATTATCCCCGTTGAAAATTAATGCTCCCCCTCATAGATATTGTCATATTAAAATGATATTTCTTCTAAGAATTCGATACTTCAGGATCGATGTATTGCCTCATTAATACCTTACTAAGAAAAACCCTATGGGAAAAATCTTAGTGAAGGAAAAAGAGTACAAAAACATATTTTCAATAATTTACTACATTAAATGTAGAATGATACTTCTGGATCAATATAGTTCTTTAGTAAAAACCTTACAAAGGAAAACCCAGTGGGAAAAACCTTAGTTAAGGATAAAAATACATATTAACTTAAATAATATATTTGAGATGTTATTCCTTGATGTGGTGCTTGATTCTTCTAGATTAAGATAATGCCTCGTTTTAACTTTCAAATATTACTTTGAGGATGATACTTCTGGATCAATATAATACCTCATTAGAACTTTACTAAAAAAAACCCGTTGGGAAATCTTAGTTAAAAAAGTGCATACTTTTTGATATCTCAATTTCGTTATAGATACTTCTGGATCCATAAATATGTATCTCATTGACAATATTACTTAAACAAATCTTGTATAGAAAATAAACTCAAGAGATAATAATCATTACTCTTCATACTTCTGACGTTCATCATTTATTAACATTTGCCTCATTAAAACCTTCACAATGGAAAACCCTATGGGAAAAAACCAAAGTGAATTAAAAAGAGTACAACATCATAAGAAAATTCTTAATGAACTTTTCTTTAAGGACTTTTGTGTGCATTTTCATGCTTCAGGCATGTTTTCTTATTTAAAACACCATTTGTTTGTGCTTACTTACTATACACTTCGAGTGTTTACAATTTTGTGCTTTAATTAGGTTTGCACACTGCAATACCTTTGTAATGAACAATAATAGTTTCATTATAGCAATACTTATAAGCAGGAAGTAATTTACTCATCTTGAATTATATCAAGATTTTCATTACAACAGTACTTAGAAGCATGTTGTAATATATATTCTATGTTCTTTGCATTCTTTATAATCACTGAAGTTATTTATGTTCTTCAGGAACCTGTACACTTCAATGAATTTTACATATTGCAACTATTCTCAAAAGTATATTAAATGTTTCATTACAACAATACTTAAAAGAAGGAAATAATCTACTGATCATGAATTATATCATGATTTTCATTATAACAATACTTAAAAGAATGTTGTAATCAACTTTCTTTGTTCATTATATTCTATATAACCAACAAAGTAGTTTATGTTCTTCAAGAACTAATATTCTTTCATCATTTAGTGTGATTTAACAAATATTCATAACTTCGAGGTTTATTCACTACTTTGTGGACTACAGGTCCACATGTCTCAATTAGAGAAGGATTCATGATGGCCAATCATGATTTAACATAAGCGCTTTACTATTTATAAATTTATCATCGATGATTATATATTGTCAGTTCTAGATATAATTTACTAAGATCTCTTTATTTATCTATTTTAGGTACCTAAACCACTTCTGGGGTTATTTGACAATTATGTCATGGATCTCTTCAAGAGACTCCTTAGGTGTTTCTTTAAGAACACTCACCTCCTTCATCTGGCATCTTTTTTACTTACTTCAAAAGTGTCTCGAACTGACTTTTAAACCAATCTTTAAATATGGTTTATGCATTTTGATCCTTCAGGGATTCAAATATATATTGAAGCAAGTCTACAAGGGATATTATTTATAATTTATTCGTGTGTCAATTATATTGATACTCAAAATGAAATTGTATCCCTTTATCCTCCCCCTCAATATTGATAAACATTGTCACACTAAATAATAATCATCATAGGATTCTCATTTTGATCCATTATCACATTGCTGCTGGCAAGTATTTTATATGTATATCCGTTGTTGGAGGATAACCCTTTATTTAGTCGATAAGATGCATTCATCATTTTTTAATAATTATTCTCTTTCATTGATCTAGCAATATTGGAGGAATTTTCTTATTATATAGGTTATTTGAATACACATATGACTTCAGGTCATTCAACATTCATGTTGACTGCAATTTAAATCACTAAATAATATTTATGCATAATCTATAAAATATTCTTATAACAAGCTTCAGGTTGTTAGTCAAATATTTACATATATGAATATATAAATACGTGCGTCCACGTATTATAAATTTGCATAGTCTTTCTCATTTGAGTTAGTGATTTTAGAATAAATTATTACAAAGATCAAAATATTGATTTCAATGTATTGATCAATGTCATTACAAACTCTTCAGGATCATATGATAATGTTCAAAACTTCTGCTTTGAAAACATATCGAACTTCTGGTCCAAATAAATATATGAGCAACTTCAAGTTGTTAATTTGATGGAGTTTTAATATTGCTTCTGCGATATTCCATAAACACCATTTGTGGAGTTTTAATACATATTTTCTCCTTCAGGAGAAATTTATGAACTTTTCTACCAATATTTATTACTTTTGATTGTAGAAATCTCTTCTGGAGATATTTTATTATTTTCATATAAACAAATCTCTTCTAGAGATATCTTATCATTTCCAAATATACAAATATCCTCTAAAGATATGTTGTTATCACCGCTTCTGGGATGAACTTATCTCCTCCGTACAAACTATTGAAATATCATATCAATATACAAAAATACATATCAAACTTTAAATGCAGTAAAAATATTAGATGCATTAAATAAAAATAAGATTTAAGAAAAGAAATCACTACTTCTGGAGTGTATGATATTCCTTCAGGGAACATACTTTTTTTTCTTATTTATGTAAACGATCATAGTTGATCCAGGATGACCTAAACGATCATGCCAAACAATCAATTTCTTTGTATATGTGAGCTTCTAGCTAATGTTTATAAAATGAGATTCAACTATACCAATTTTGGTAAAGTATAATCTAGTTGAAATTGTACCAAATTTTTCTAAAATAAGCTTCTGGCTTTCAATTTTATAAATAACACAAAGATATTCTTTGTTGTTTTCATTTATGATTTCCATTCATTCTTATATCTTTGAAGCCAAGCAGATTTCTTTTAGAATTTCTTGAATATAGTGCATATTGAATGAATATATGTGTACCATTTGGTAACACTATATGGGCTCTTCTGGACCCTTCAATTATATTGGCTGAACCAACTATAGTTGAAACTTTATATGAAACATTTTTTGATAATTCAGAGAAAAACTTCGGGGTTTTCAATATTGTATGAGTAGTTCCACAATCAACCAGACATATATCATCACTTAAACACTGTCGATCCATACCTTAAGAATTAAAAGAAATACAGCTAGTTGATAACTGAAATAACTTATAAATACAGATAAATGTCCATGGGAATAAAATACTTATCATGTCCAACATTACATATTATTTCTGCAATTCCATAAGCACAAGCTAAAAAGAAAGGCAAATAAACAAAAGTTTCAAACTAATACATGCTGAAAGGGAAATGAAACAAAATAAAAATCACATAATGAGCTTCAGGCTACTTATTACCATCACAGAAACTACAGGTTCTAAGTTTTCCATTTTATAACAAAAATTACTTTTGCATTCACCTCCGGTGTGCAAAAATTAAGATTAATATTTAGATCTTAACTCAATATGATCTTCAAGATGCATATTTTCTTTATAAAGGTTTTCCTAAGAAACAATAAATCATTTCTTCTAGAAATATAATATGACTATAATAAACTTTAAGTTTAATCATAATTCATATGAAGCAACTTTTCTAGAAAGTGCACCTCCTTTTTTTCACATATGAGAGTCATTTTAATATTTTTCTTCAAGAAAATAGTATTGATTATAAACGTAATGATCTCTTCCAATAATAAGTTTCCTCAAGAAATTATTTGTAGCATAAAGTTGGAATATAATGCTTTTTCCGCTTGTTAAAACTTTTCCTTTCATTGATTTTTCAAATCCTTTCCTATTATTGGTCATTTGCTATAAATAAATATTAAATGCAATTATAAGCTTTTATGTTATATTCCATGTTTCTCAATTGAATATGAACTTCAGGTTCCTCGTGAAATTCAGGTCCCTCATTTGAAAGGATTTGTATATGATCTTTAGGTCATATGAACTTCAGGTCATTTGCATGTGAACTTCAGGTTCAACCACTCTTGCCTTGTGTTTGGAAGTATGACCGTCTTTTGGTGGTCATAATGCTCCTTCAGGGAGTTCCATAAGTGGATAGGATCCTTTTCAATTAAATATTTAGATCATCGCGGATGTGGCATCTTAAAAATATCAGAGCCTTTGCTTTGTCCTGCTGGGACATATTATTACCATTTTTAATGGTATCCTCTAAGCACTGAGATTGTAAATGGATCTCAGTGTTCGACTTTTTTGTGAACTACAAAAAAAAAATTGCAGATGCTTAATTAAACAAAATTCACATATCAATATACATGTTCAATAATTAAATTGAATATATTACGGCACGAAAGCATAATTTTTTTTTCCAAATCTGCAAGTCTTTCTCTATACATTTACAATGAACTAATTACACTAATGAAACAATACAAGCCATCAAGGAGCCATACACCATATAACAAAAATAATGGCCACAGTAATACGTATGTTGGCTAACAAGCAGCTTGCTTATATTGAAAGATGAAAAAGCGTATAAAAGTAAGCCATACATCGAAATGTAATTCTAAATATTTAAAGCATCTCATCTGGCGAGATGAAACATTACAGTAAAGTAGTAAGATAAAATAAAAATAAGAATAGGTAGTCTATTATTACATAGTTGAGGCTGTACAGCAAACATTAGATTAAATAAGAAGCAGCCTGCAGTTTACATATATGCATACCTATTATCAATGGCTTCTCTGTTATTGAAGAGATAAAGTAGCAAATGAAGATATTTTATGTATGGCGTATGGGGTAAAAGATCCATATATAATATTATAAAAAGAAAATGAATGTATCTTCCTAAAAATATATTTGGTATACAATAATACCAGATCAAATATGAATAGGTGGATATCTAAAAACCACTAAGCGAAAAATAATTAGATCTAAAAAGTTAGATCCACTAGAACATAATCTAGATCTACAAAAAAAATTAGATCCATAGATCAAATATTCTCAAATAAAAAATTACTTACATGACAAATTCATAGATGTAGATCTAGATGATCTCAACAAATAACAATAAAAGAATCTCGTGCTGATAACGTGTTATAAAATAAAATAAAACATATCATAAAAGAGAAGACATTAGAGAGAACATAAGAAATAAAGGAGGAAGCTTTTTATTTCTCTTGATTCAGTGTACATAATTCTATTACATTGGCTCCCTTATGTATTGGCTTTGGAGCTGATGTTAGCCTTACTCCCAAAATGTGGGACTTAATATAATACGACAAACGCATATTCACTTATATGTATTACAACATTATTTATGTTGTTTAGTGTTATAACATGGTTTTGTGTTAAGAAATGGTGTAAACAATGCTTAACTATGTTAACATATGCTTAAACTTGTGTTTAAAGGTCTAAAAGCTTGTGTAATGACCTAATTACTTAATTGTGGGCTAATTCACTTAGATTGGACCCTTTAGTTAGTCATTGAGAGGTTGAAAATCTAGAAGCATATGACAATACGTGATTTCCTCTTCCTTCTTACCAAATAACTCTCAGTAGAAAGAAAACCTAAGATTATTTACTTTAAAACTATATCCTAGCCTCCAATCCACCCAAAACCTCTTCAAATTATTGAATTTTTTTGCTACACATCTACTCCGATAGGTAATTCATTCTAAATCTCAAATCTAATCTATCCTTTCTCCTATTTTGTTAAAAAATTTGTCGTAAATTGAACTATTATGCTTGCATGTTGCTATAATTTGATCTAAATGTGTTCAAACATTGAAAGGAGCTGAAAGGTTCAAGTTTTGATTAATTCTGAGGCTTCCTTCTTCAATCCTTTCTTGCGAAATTCATCAAATCTCTGTTCAAACTAAGCTAAGTAATAATACTTATAGTAAGTCATTGTAAGTCCACTAATTACTTGCAAGAAATGTAGCATTTGTGTAAAATCTTGCAAAAATTCGTGTATATCAAGATTGCTGAAAATGCACTTCAGTAAAATAGGCATAACCTTTTCGTTTCTTATCCGATCGAGGTCAATTTTTTTGATTTGAAAGAGAATTCAATAAGGAACAGTTTGTCTTCAGTTTTATTTTGATATTCCTTCTTTTGATTAACTTGAACTAGGTTTGAAAACAAATGAACAATTCTGTCATTGACAGAATTTTTCAAACTTGAATCTGAAACATATTTGATCATAACATCTTCGTTTCTTATCCGATTGAGGTCAAATTATTTTTGTTTGAAAGAGTATTCAATAAGGAACAGGTTGTATTTTTATATTCCATCATTTGATTGACCTAAAATAAGTTTGAAAATAAAAGAACAATTCTATCATTGATAGAATTTTCAAGCTTGAATGCGAAACATATTTGATCATAACTTCTTCGTTTCTTATCCGAATTTGATGATCTTTATATCGTTAGAAAGTTTAGACTTAGTAGAACAAATTTCTTTAATGAGTATTTTTAGAATTTGAAATTTGTTATGTTAAAAATCTGAATTCTTTACAGTAGGGCTGAAATTAGTATAATGTTTAATTTTCGGAATTTGATGATATTTGCCGTTTTGACAATTCCATTTGCATTCTTTTAATGAAACTTGATGTATTAGATAGCAATGATGTCCATCAATGGACTAGCTCAGATTTAAGGAAATTTGTGATCTAAATTTGTTTTAAATCCCATTTAAATATAAATATCGGTTAATACAGACCTTGAGTATTCTTAATGATTTTGAATGGTTTTAATTCTATCTTAATTTTAGTGAATTATCTAAAACAATGGTTTGGAAAATAAATGATCTTAAGCCATTTTAAAAGATTTTTAATCAAATTATTTGGTATTTTAATGTATTTTTAAATAGATAATCTACTTAAATATGGGTTTTTCTTTATAAAGCTTAGATATATGTTTTTAAAATCATTTGGATGTCTTATTTTCTTTATAAAGTTATTACATATATATATATATATATATTAGTTTATCCTTCTGAATTTCGGCGTATTAGAATGATAATAAAACGATTTAGTAAAAATACAAGGTATGGGGCATGTGTTTTTGCTTTATCGCTTAATATCAGACCTATACAATCGAAACCCTTTTGATGTGATGTCTTGCGATGCCAAATTTTGGCGAAGGCCATTGGTTCTAGAACTACTCAATTGTAGTATGCTCGATGATGAACCAACCACGATGCTATGTAAACTTGCCAATGACATAAGGCAAGATATTCTATGATGAATTCATGATGTTTTGATGTTTATGAATTTATGATGTTTCGATGTTTTAAATTAATTTTTACTTGTCAATGAGATGGGACAAGTTAGACTGCCGCTTAGTTCTCATTGTAAAGAGAGAAAGATGACACGAGTTTTATCTTTACACTCGCCGATGATTGCGGCGGTTTATAAATGATGATGTTTAATGATGTTTTCTAGTGTGGTATCAACTAACGGCTAGTAAAACATTAGGTGTAAACGTATGGTATGGGACATATGTTGATGCCTTATGGGTTCCTAACCGAGAGGTTGAGACACATTCAAGATGATTACTAATACTATGACCGAGTACTCGATTGGAGTCATCACGGTGAGTTTGACTATAGCCATCATAATGATCATTATGTTTGTGATTCCAATCACCACAATGTTATTACTTGGATTTTGTGACCAAGGGCATCACGATGTTTCGGCTACAGTCATTAAAATGTTTATGATGTTTATGGCACTAGTCATCATGATGGATGGTACCAAGATTAGTACTAGTCAAGAAGTTAAGCACGTGCAGTTTTCTACGATGTTTTGATGTTTCGAATTCACCTTTTTGATTTTGATATTCGAATAAGGCCTTGAGTATGAAAAAGTCCAACTTTATATTATGTTTTATGGTGATTCAAATAAGATGTTTTGAACCCTTTTTGGGTGTTATCAAGATAGATTTGTGACATTTTTATGATTATACCGATGAAATGAGGTATAGATTATGATATCTTTTATGATGAGTATTAGTAATAGATTTGAGATATATTTATATTTATACCAATGCGATGAGGTATAATAATTAAGAAGTTTCTATTAGACGAGTTTTATAATATATTGAATTGTGTTGGGATTAAATATATGCCGATGAGACGAGGCGTATTTATAAGTGTATATCCTTTATTTAAAGATTATGTACTTACGTGCATGATCACATTGTTACCCTTATTTGTGGAGATGATTTATTCTTTAGAAGTTTTAGTCGATGTTTAATTGACATTGCCGATGATAAGAGGTGAAGGCAACAACAAATTGGGCCTGGCCTTCATGACCTAGTTTGTAGACATTCTACATGCGTAATTGTGGTTTTTATTTCTTGAGAACAGTTATAACATAGCTATCTCTTATAGTGTCATGAAGAGATTTTGTTCTTTTCATAAAGAATTGTCCCTATATAGCAAGGTATCCTTTTCATAAGACGATATTATAGCTTTCAATCCCTCAACCTTGTCTAGTGATCGAGTATGATAATGAATGTAACTAGACTAATTCGAGTTTTACTATGATCATGAAGTTTAAATTATCTTATGAAATTTCCTTTGTGGCACAACTTTACACATTCCATTTAGTTATATTATAATTAGAAGAACCATGTCTAAATAAGATGTATTACATTCCTTTATGCAATCGTGATAAATCTTTGACATACCACCATAGAGATACTTGACGATATACATTAGTAATCATGAGATGACCATCCATTTCCCTCTTATTATCATTACCTTTAACGATGATAAGTTCTAGCCTACCTAACCTGTGTGTTTTCACTCAGGTCAGACCGAGTTTGTTTCAGTTTTAGCCCCTCTCTTGGTCTTAGCGGGTTCTTGGTTCTATCTTTTGAGACTGACTCATCACTTTGGGAATGTTCACATTCTTGTGGCATATTGTCGAGAGTTTTATCTTTACTTTTCGTATATTGAGTGGTCTCCAAATCAGTTTATTGTATTATTTGTATTATATTGAGAAGTATCATTATATATGTAAGCATGTATATATATGTATTTGTTACTGTTTTGAGATGATATATTCATTTTGTTATAGTGTTTTGTTCTGATAGATCCATAGCCATCTATAGCTTTGTCTCAGGTATTCAATGAATACGTCTATCCACTTGAGAGAAAATAATAATAACATAGCATTTGTTGGCGTGCTCAGTAGATAGTTGAGATAAGGTTATAGTTGGTCGCCCCTAACCAGCACTATTCTCCTCATTAGCAGACAGAATTACCATGCAATTCTCTTTGTGTAACGACCCGAGTTTTCGAGATCCTGGTTATCGACATAAACTCAATGTCGACTATCCAAGCATCGGAAATACCAGATAGTTAATGAAAGAAAGAAGAGGGTGAGAATAGATAAGATAGAACTTAGAATAGAAGAAGGAGAAGAACATACAACATTAGAGTTACACGAATCTCACAGCAAAACGAACAACATATAATAGATAACATATCTTTGAAATAAAACAGTATCTGTATACAATACCATTATTAGAGTATAACACTTACAACACAGCGGAAATAACAATAGCTATGTAATCCTGAAGACTCCTGCTCCGGCTCTTCAAGTATCTTTAAAATCCTAACTACTTGACTGCCCATACAAAATTGGGCACCCAAGAGTTTAGGGAAAACAAAACAAAATAAACTATTGGTTAGTCATGTGACTGATGTGAGTAAACTCAAATCATTTGATTTAACTTTCAAAAATCCTTTTGAACGAAAAGATAGTTGTAAGACCGATCCACACATAAACACAGATGGTTTTTACCTTACGATAACCCAAATATTTTTCTAAAACGATACTTGTCAAATATTATAATAATGTATAGATCAAGTAAATAGAAATCTAGCAGAAACGCTTTCATCTCACGTTCTACATATATAAGTATAATCAAAACCGCAGGCTCTTATTGGGGAATGGATTCCAACTATGACAAGTTATGGATCCACCTTCCGATCAGTGTACTCTAGAAGCGATACACTGGAGTTCAACAAGAATATCTTGTAACTCGTCCACACATGACCGACCATTCATTTCGCTTGAATGTTCCGAATATATAATCACCTTATGGTTGGTATACCAACATAACCGTTCTCGGGAGATACAGAATTGAAAGAAGTAACAAATATGAGTATTCTCTAGATGGGGACAATATACCCTACTTGGGTGCGACCCACTTAGCCATGCTGCCTGCCCGATTTCTGTCATTTCCCAGTTGATGAGGCTTGAGGTCACAATGTATCTTTTAACATATCATTCCTTCATTTACTTTGAATGCCACATCGTCATACCCGTCAAATCACAAACTGATTTCCCCAAAAATACCAGGGGTATAATCTAAGAGAAACGAATTCCTCCGCCACCAACGAAAATACATTTGAAACGATCAACTTACGCGATCTGCCAGACATACTCTGTCAAACATTCATCCATTCAAGTTGTCCTAGGACTGGACAACCCGAAGGCACTATTCTGTAAATCCATCTTAGGCAATTTCTACCTAGGATTTACTAAACAACCCTTGCATAACTCCATCTTCAATTATCTTCATCATATATGATGTGCAATGCTGATGCCATATGGAGTGGTTTTCATATAATATATCTGATCTCGGTCTCTCATTTTTGACAACGAAAATGGTCAAAACATTGATAATCAGTTATTTAACTGTTAAGGAAAACATGTGTACAAACAACAATCATATTCCCAAATGGAAATCTTACTGATCAATCATCATTTCATTTCCCAATTTCCCATTTATCATTTCCATATATTCATAAATTCCTTATTTTCAAAAATTAGAAAATATACGTTATTAACTTTGGAAAATGTTTCCATTTCTAATTCACGCATCAATATCTTCCTACCTCTATATGGCTCTAACTGTAAACTAGTAAGAGAACAAATTCCCAAGTATAAACCCCGAAGGCCGAAACCAACATCAGATCGATTTCCAGAAAGACATTCAACTCAACTAATTTCCAGTCAGTTTCTAATTTCAGTAATTCCATTTAAATTCCTAATTCAAACCCCAAATTCCTTTATAATATTTTATTTGCAAAATATTACTTTATATCAATATCATGTTACACCCGTTGCGAAGCACGGGTCTAAACCTTCCTATTGTAAAATTCTCTTTTTATAAAACTCTATTCAATTTCCAAATATTTACCTTTTATAATTCTATTTAATTTCTAAATCAATATTCCTTTTATAATTCTATTTGTTTTATAAATATTTTCTTTTATAATTATTCTTTTTATTCAATATCCACTTTGAAATTCCTTTATAATATTTAATTTTTAGTATACACATTGAAAATTCCCTTTTTAATTCCAGTATTTTATATATGGTATTTACAACACCAAATAACAATGATCGATATCATTCAAACACACATAATCAACAACATATTATATCACATCATATATTACAATATATGAAAAGAACAGTATTATAAATATTGAGGAATCCAGTTGGATCCCTCCAACCTGTTTCCCAGCATCCACAGAGGTTAAACAATATAATAACATCGATTTCATTTTGATATGAAATATTCTGATAAACAGAATCAATATTTGATTAACGATTTATATATATATATATATATATATATATATATATTGTTATCTATAATTTCAACCAATCAATCAGCAATTCAACCAAACAGTAAACACACAACAATCAATCATCATTTATCAGTTCTAAAAATACGTTATAAAAATATAGCTGATAGAGTTGGTGAGTTTTACTTACATTGGACGATCATCGTTAATAAAGATAACCATCGCTTGATTCAGACGGATAATTTATTTTGCTATAAATTGTAATGAGCTTCGATTCGCTCCCTGTCAGTTTCATTGGGTAGTGTCTGTCCATACGATCCTAACGGTTCTTGTTTCGCGGAATTTCGATCACGCATGACAAAGATATTAATTATACTAGTTCGTATATACTATTTACACCAATTACTTAAATTTAAACTAGTGTTGGACCTCACCCTCAAAACATGGCCCACAGCCCACTACTGCACCCTCTCCTACACACGTGCACCGTACTCTCTTCTTTCCCAAATTGAAACCCAAAAAACCGCTCCTCTCTGTATAAAAAAACCCAATGTTGACCACACTTTGACCGTCCATGCCCTCCACCTCGGCCATCAATGGCCACCGCAACCACCACCAAAAGAGCCTGCGCCTTATCCTCTACCCCATGGTCACCCCAAAGCCCAACTCGATCCCACCTTCACATATCTTTCATCTTCTCTACTCGTGCCCCCTTGATCTATCACACAACCCGACCCAAGGATTTTCGGCCCCAAAAATTGACATAAATACATTTACCGTAACTCATGCCGACCTTCCAAACACCGAAAACACTGGAACGTTTATAGGAAGAAATTAGAGGGTGAAATAAGAAAGAAAGAAATATTAGAATAGAAGAATAAAAAGAACCAACACAACACAGAGCCTCACATCGCAGCGGAACAAATATAATACATAAATAAATCTTTATTGAGAGCTTTTAAAAATACTTACAATATCAGAGTACATCACACATCTAGACAGTTATAATAACCTATCCTCATATACAATACACAACGGAATAGTAGTTATATTATATGATACACCTGAACACCTCCAGCTCGTCTTTGGACTTCGCAGCATCCGATAACCTGGACCTGTACACCCCGGTCTAACCAAGCCATTTACTATTGATTACTCAGCCAATATTGCCCATTGGTTAAAACAAACACAGGTTGACTTTTCAGTCAATAATAACAAGTCAAATCAATCATCCAATCATGATAGTTCATATATGGTAATATGAAAATAAATAATATATTTGAGGAATCTCGTTGGATCCCTCCAACATGTTCTTCTCTGTATTCAAACCTTGTTATTTCACCTCAAATCATTCAACCCCATTTAACTAATAACAATAAACAGCGAACATTAAACATCAACCAATTTAGAAGCAATTCAACCAATTCAACAATTTAAACACATTTATTTTATAAACGCGACCAATAAGGAATGTTATCTCTATTGGATCCAATCGTTAAAATAACGATTTGGTATTTCATTGAAATTAAACATAGTTTAATTTCATCGGTTAAAGCGACAAATAAATATATAATTAGCAAACGGTCAATCATCAGCAATCAGAGCACACAAAATAAAAACCCAATTTATATAAAATATAAATGGGTAGTATTGAGTGAATTTAACTCACCTGAGGTTGATTCGTAGTTGAATCGGTTGATTTTAATTAAATTAACCAGCTGTTTAACTTAATTAAAAATCCTATTGATTCCAAGCACTTCCACTTCTACTCCATGATGCTATGCTTGTCAAGATGGTTTCGAAGTCACTGGTTCTGTCCGATTCTGTTTATGGAAGAAGAAGTTATCAACATTCAAACAAAAACGATTAAATTAACTTTGACCTTTAATTATAATTTAAATACACTAAATATGTTTAGTTAAATAGATTACCCATTTGTTCTAATAATTCTGGTTATTGAACTTTATAAGTGTAAACTAATTATACTAAATACTAATTCCTAAATGATAGTTTATAAACTAACTAATTACTTTTTAATTAGTACCTAACAATATGAGATAGACTTTCAAACTAAACAGGCCCAACCTTTTTGTTCTCTTCTTGATTCCTTTAGTTTAAACTAATCTCTTCTTAAGATATAATGAAGTCAATGCAATTTTCTTTGCTTTAGAAATTTTACAAGGTCTGTTTCCCAATTACTGTGGAATGCCACTAATTATAAAATTTAATTATAAGAGTTGATTACGTTATGGTTAATAGGATTTCAGGCCCAATTCTCTCTTTGTCTTTTGTTCAAACTGTCTTCCTCTTTCAGACCGAACTCAGGCTTCCGCTCCTCCATGTTATAGCCTCGTTCAAACCCTGCAGCACCTAATAATATGTTTATAGTTAATTAAACAATACTTTCCTTGACTAAAATATACTAAATCAATTTATGTTTACTGTTGCCACAAAATTCGGTCGATCCTTTCTTTACTTCTCCCAGTTTTGTTCGTGTTCCAAGTTTTCATCTACATCGATAAATCCCACTTATTTATAATAACCAGTGATTAATTTACCCAAATAAAAATTAGTACTTAATAATTTACGTTTAAAGAAGGGTCGGCTAGTAATAGAACCGATCCCATCGTCTTTGTATACTCCTTACTGTTGTTTAAACCCACCATCCGCCAAAACATCAACTGTCGCACCGAGTTTTGTACCATCAGAACACCATCCACCTTTTCCAGATCGTGCGCCACCTAGATGACTTCCACCACCCAAAACAGTTCACGCCAACGAATCCCTATTCACCAGCAAATTCTCTTAAAACACGGTCATTTCGGGGCTCTGATCTAGCCAAACTGCCTCACCGAAACAAATCACCACCGTTGGCTTGGAAGAGCTCATAGAGCTCGACATGTTTGCTGTTAGACGATCTCTAATTGATGAAGGATTTGGAGGATCCAAAGGGGAGAAACATTGAGTTGTTTTTAGCCGTGTATTTGTAATGGTGGCGGCTTAAAGGTATGTTGACCACGAAATTTACTTGACCTAGAAAATAGGGTTTTGTTGAGGCTAATGGTATTTATAGGAAGGGGAAATTATATTATATTATTTTACCAAACTTCGTCGTGAAGTAATTGATAAAAACCACTACAAACATTTTCTATTTTCTGATAAAAAGGCTAATCCTAGCATAGAAAAATATTCCGGAACTAACGGGTCAGATTTCATCGAAATCCAACGTCGTTTGAAAAAAAATCCTTTATAAAACCAGCGGAAAACTAGCGTTTAAATTTTCCGCGATCACTAAATACATCAAATCAACTATAAACCTTAAAATCCTACAATAATTAACTAATACGAACCCAACGACACCAGTTTCGTCGCATTCTGAGACTGTTTTCCCGGTAGGCTATTTTGACATGCACCGCAATGCCATTTTGGACACCAATTTATCCAATCTTAAAAAATAACAAACTATATACCTATCCTGACTATAATCGACGTTACAAACTCAACGGAGCTGGTTTCGTGGCTTAATTTGATCGTTTTCTCAAGTTACACTCAAATATCCCTTTATTTAATCAAATTAAGTGAATATTAGGCACACATCCCTATTATGAAACTTAATTAGGCTCACATCCGGTGATAAACTTATTATAAATTAGGTCCTTATTTTTCAAAACTTGATCAAATAATAAATTAAAAAATTAAAAAAATTACGTAAATTAATATAAAATAAATTATGTAGTCGATAAAAATATCAGTCCAAAAAACATCAAAAAACACGGCGAAAACAAGAAAACAGCGCAAAATAGCGAAAAAGTACAGTTAAATGCATAATATTATGCACATTTATGAATTTTCTTTCATACATATGTGCATGTATTCCAGTTTTTGCATCCGTGTTGATATACTTGCATATTTCAGTGCAATTATGGCATAATTATAACATATAAATGTGCAATAGTTCGTCCCAGTGCAACTCAGTTCATTTTTATTTGCATTGAAGCGTGCAAATAAAACAGAAAACATGAACGCATGTGTGTAACATATTTGTAGGCAAAATTTTAGCTGAATTTCCTTTATGCAATAGTTGCATACATGTGTGCAACTTTTGGTAATAGTTGCATACATGTATGTAACTTTTTTTTTAAATTGGCATGGACTCCTGGGATTATTTCCATATTTTAGAAAAAAAAAATTATTGCATACCGCATATTTTTCTGCCCAGAATTGAAGGAGGCGTAATCAAAAAAGGAGGGGGCGGAAGCTGAAAGTAGGTGGCGACAATTCAAAAGCAGGGACTGGGTTTGAAGAGAAATCATGGGAGGGACGTGGAAAGTATGTGAAATTGTAATAAGGACCTATAAAAAACGCACCCCAAATTAATTTAATTACGTGTTATAGAAAACAATTGGGCGTTTATGGCTACCGTGGTCACATACGACATTGGTTTGCCATGCAATTCAACACCATACAATAATTTAACGTTACGGTCCCAATGAAACTGATTTCATCGAAAACGAAGACCGTTTGCAAAATGGCCATTTTAAAGGCTTAAATTTTAATAACGATTTCCATAGCGACTATTTTAAAATTTGATTTAGCCATAACTAACAATCTATGACACGAAATCTGGAATTTTTTTC
Source organism: Allium sativum (assembly GCA_030737875.1). Classification (NCBI taxonomy): domain Eukaryota; kingdom Viridiplantae; phylum Streptophyta; class Magnoliopsida; order Asparagales; family Amaryllidaceae; genus Allium; species Allium sativum. Next base: position 2,085,051 of record JASFAX010000056.1, on the reverse strand, counting down.
TCCATATGAAAATTATAACCAATACGGTTCCAATGTTTCTTATTTCACAGAAATCCGACTTATATCGGATCTTGTACGTTCAGTTGAAGTTCAAAACTCCATATTACAAACTGCAGCGCTATTTCGAGCTCGATTTATATTATACAAATATATAACGTTCAACTTTGTTTTTTATAACGAATTAAATATTAAAATCCATTAATATTCCAAGTATATTATTTGGAAAAATAATAAAATTAAATATTTGACAACCAAAAATACGGGTCGTTACAAATGCCATCACTCGACTCGCCTTGTCTCTCTGAATGACCCCAGACCAATGAATTTAACTCTGGTCGTGCCTTGATCAACTCGACTCCATGCCCTAACTTCACTATTGCAAAGTCGACTTCCAGGAAGTCATGTCGCACCAAACACCAAGCATGCCAAAGTGAAGCACTTGCTTTTAGGAGTCCAACGGAACTGAAATGGAGTGATTTCATCAACTATTTCATTCAATTTAATTAGTTGAAGAAGGGATAAAGTGGCGGCCTCATTTATTTTCTCGAGATGAAGTTGATTTTAGGTCTTAAGGAATTGTAAAAAGGGGGTTATTTATAAGGCAAAGGTTTAAGATATTTTGCTAGATATTTTGGTTAGATATTTTATTTTATATTCCATTATTTTCTTATTCGAAGTTTCAAGCCTGTATGACTTCATAACCAACCGAAATTTCACGAAATTTATTTTTCCACTATATCACCATATTTCGAACTTAATAAAACCGATTTCGTTCAATTCTGAGACTGTTTACGAAATCATTATTTTACTTATTATTTAAATCGAGTTATTATTCAATTGATTTCAAACACTTCTATTCTTCGATAATAAATTAATATTATCGTTCACATTCAAATACGAATTTCATAAGCTTCAGAATCAATGTAATTTCATATTAAATTCGATTTTCGATTCAGTTATATTTAATAACTCGTATACTCTGAATTCAATTTACTCAATTTCTAATTTAATATTTAAATAAATTAAATATTCTGGTACTGAAAATCCGGGTCATTACACTTTGTTAATGTAGGTCTCGGGATGGGTCGTTACACTTACTATCACATTTCAATGATACTTGTTTATAGATTAAACCAAAAGCAGAGAGTGTTTGCATCATCCATAAAATTTGTGCACAACAACTTCCTAAGGCAATACATTTAGCTTCAGTAATGGAAAATGCAACACAATTTTGTTTTTGACTTAACTATGAAACTATGGAATGTCCAAACATGAAACATGTTCCACTAATTCTTTTCCTATCAGTGGGTGAACAACATAGTCAACATCTGAAAAACCAACTAAATCAAGATGATCACAAGAGGGGTACCATAAACCAAGTTTTTGTGTATGCAACAAATATCTCAAGATTCGTTTTATGGATTTTAAATGAGATTCTTTTGGGTTATATTGAAAACGAGCACACAAACAAACATAAAACATGATGTCGGGTCTAAAGCAGAGAGATAGAGAGGTGAACCGATTGTCCCACAATATTTTTTGATTAGCAACAAGTCCTTTTTCATCTTTATCAAGCTTGGTTGTCGGGGTCATTGGTGTTTTCATTGCCTTTACATTTTCAACTCCAAGTCTTTTCATCAATTCCATCATGTACTTTTTTGAGAGATGAAAATCCCTTTGCAAATTTGTTTCATTTGGAATCCAAGGAAGTATTTCAATTCACCTACCAAGCTCATTTCAAATTTATCCTTCATGACTTTTTCAAATTTCTCACACAAAAATTCAGTAGTAGCACCAGAAATGATATCATCAACATAAATATAAACAATCAAAAAAACATAACAATCATATAATAGAAACAAAGTTACGTCAGCACATCCCTTTTTAAAACCATTTTCCAAAAGATATGTGTAACAACCCGGAAAATCAGAGCTAATTTAATTTTTTTTATTTAGCTAGATTAATGAATTTTAAATATTTAAAATGATTTATTTTAAATAACGACGATTTAAAATTTATTTAAATCGAAGTTAGAATGTATATATTTATTTTAATTATAAAATGAGCCTGAAATGGCGCGGTAGTTCAAAAATTCGATTTCAAATTTCAAATGAATGTACAAAATTCATAATAAATCGGATTTCCATAAAACTAGAAATATTTGAATCTATTTAATTATATCTTTCTAATGAACGTGAAAAATCCAAATTTCATAACGAGAATTGAAAGTTATGTCCATTTTAAAATTTTAAATAGTCGCTACGGAATTTAATATAATATATAGCCCTTAAAAATAGACATTATGCAAACGACCTCCATTTTTATTGAAACAATTATGGTTAGATCCGGGATGTAAAATTATTTCTAGGTTTAAAATTCTGTAATTTTTGGAATTAATATGTGAGCGTGGTAAATTAAAACGCGTTTAGTAATTTTTGATGAATTGGATCGACCATTAAAAAGCCCATTTTTCAAACATTCCCCAAATTCGACAAAATTAATTTTGTTAGGACCTTATCATCGAAACAAAGCTAGATTTATTTTTCAAGAATTTTTGGAATCAGTATGTGGCCCCGGTAAATTAAAATGTATGTTCAAATCTAATATTGAATGTTTTATATTTTAATTTGAAGAATAACTGATCGAAATAGTCGAATGGGCTTACGAAACCTATTCCATTGTGTACAGAATGGGGGTATTTAGCTAGGGCGATCGTCGTTGGGCTTGATTTGGAGTTCATAATGATTAACGGGCCTTTTTGAAATTAAAGAATAAAATAAATTAATTATAAATATCCTGGGCCGATCAAAATTCACGTTGACTTAAATCATTTCCAGGAAAACACGATCCTCTCGAAAAAGAACAACGGCTTCCCTTTAATTCTTCTCTCCTTGATTTCTCCCAATCCACTTAATAAAATTCAATGATTCTATTGAGGATTTGGTAGAGTTTTCTCCCACCTTCAAATCCATATAAGTTTCGCTACCTATCATCGTGTATTTCATTCGAATCAAGATTCAAAAGTCATCGCATTTAACAAGTGATTCTGACTCCGATCTGACTTTGAGTTCACCAGTGTTCCCAGCGCCAGTGCGCATCTTCGAGGCCTTCGATGTGGCCTAATCCGATCGACGTCTAGCTACAGGGATTTGGAGATAAATCTAAACCTAGATTTGAACAATTCTGGAAACTAACGGCTGTGTATCTGAAGGAAGAAGGTATATATAATTTAAATAATTACAACATATAAAAGCATTACAAAGTAAATTTATTGAATAAAAAATCATATCTTCTTTGTATGTTGTCCAAATCCAGTGAAACAGAAAGCATGGTGATCGTGACATCGTCTTCTACATTTTAGAAGAGACCGGAGAATATTTGGAGCTTTCTACAATTTTAGAAGGAATAAAAACCTATGTGAGATTTCTAAATTCAAAAATAAATGAATAAAATTATATTGGGCTGCAGACGGAGTTAAGTAGCTCCTGACACCGTCATCCACAGACCATGGATGACTTGATTGTGATTGTGGTTGCAACAAAATTGATTGTGTTTGTGGTAAATTCATTGTGTTGTGAAAATGAATTATATTGTGGAAATTATGAAAATGAAACTATTGTACCGCCGCGAGGCCTAGGATAGTAGAGGAGCCATGCTTGACACGGTGCCGGTGTTAATTACTCTGCCGTTATAATGCCGAAATTTTATGAAATATTCATGTGTTGAAAAATATTCATGTTTGAACAATAAAAATCACATTTTTATTGTATGTATAGAATATGAAAAATATTCTTGTTTGAAAAATAAATTACTTGAACAATAAAAATCACATTTTTATTGTATGTATAAAATGTGAAAAATATTCATGTTCGAAATATAAATTGTTTGAACAATAAAAATTACATTTTTATTGTATGAATAAAAAATGATCATTGTTGAAATAAAAATATGTTAACAATAAAAAAATCACATTTTTATTATATGAATACAATATGTAAAATTGACCATTGTTGAAATAAAAATATGTTAACAACAAAAAAAATCACATTTTTACTGTATCTATAGAATATGTAAAAATGATCATTTTTGAAATAAAAATATGTTAACAATAAAGATTAAAATTTTATTGTATGTATGATTCACTAAAAATATTCATTGTTCAAATAAAATATGTTAACAATAAAAATTTACATTTTATTGTATATAAGAAATGATGAAAAATATGCGTTGTTTGAAATAGAAAAGTTTAACAATTTTTTTTACATTTTTATTGTATATGAGAAATAATGAAATATATTCATTGTTTGGAATTAAATGGTTGGACAATAAAAATTACTTTTTTATTTTATGTTTAATTCGTTAAAATGATTCATGTGTTAGATTAAATGATCGAATAATAAAAATTACATTTTTATTGTATGTTTGATTCATTAAAAAGAATCATATTTTAAATAAAATATTAGACAATAAAAATTTATATTTTTATTGTAATATTGATTCATTTAAAATAATTCACTTACATGTTAGCGATGTTAGTAGAAAAAAGATCATTTGTTAAAATAATGATATTTACATGTTAGTGATCTTAGAAAAATAATCATATGTTTTGTTCATTTAAAACATTAACATGTTAGCGATATTAGAAAAATAATAATATGTGTTGATTCATTAAAATAAAATTTCCATTTGTGAAATATATTTTTGTTCATTAAAAATATTCTTTTTAACATGAATATGAAGTGTACAAAATTATTTGAAGAATAAATGGTTTTGAAATCGTCGAACGAATTATATATATGTATATATATATATAAATTAAAATAAAATGAATCGTACGCGGTAGTTCGCGTTTTGAAATCGTTACTTTAAATGATTATACTAAAAGATCCGACCGTCGGATTTTTCCAAAATTGGAACCGTTGGGTTCGCTTTGGAAAATCTTTCCAATGTTATTAAGTTTGTTAAGATCTAATGGATAGATTTTGGGAAATGTGTAATTCAAATCTGAATAAAAACAGTGCCACGGCCGCGTAATGACCTGAAACGTCGTTCGAATTAAATGGGCTATTTTTATATAAATAAAATAGCGATAAATCATTATAAAATATTATAAACGATATGGAATGGAAATTAACCAATTTCACTTGGTTTACAAAGTAATATGGATGGTTAGATTCTTTGACATTAATTTACAGGATTGAACTGAATTTAACCAAAGAAAAGAAATGATTTGAATTATATATATTCATGAATTATTTGAAAAGGCCGAGTTAATTATCATTTCAAATAATTATATGACGATCGAAAGTCGAAGATATTGAAGACGGTGGTTGAAGACCAGCGATCTTCACATCGAATGGACGACTAGTGATGCCTTTGATTGAGGTTGCTTCCTTGAAAGGGTTACAGTGGTAGTTGTCTGGACGTACTTGTTGATTTCTCGGATGTACGAGAACCTCTCTCCCATATTGGACATATGGGACGAGAAATAAGGTGTCTCTGGTTTTGTTTAGACCCAGAACGGACTTGTAAATGGATGTATGTCTGACATTGGATTTTATTCTGTGCAGATTGATTTTTATTAAATATATATCTGTGTGGTGGTGGAGAATTTATTCTCTTGCTTAACACCCTTCTCTGAGATATACGAGCTAAGAGCTTATATATCGATAGACATCAGTCGCATGGCGTGAATTGTCAATGTGGCATGCTAAGGTGCAAATGATCAAGGCTTTTGTTGAAAAGTAGAGCCTTGTGTTTGATGATCAAAACACGACTTTAATTAGCATAGCTTTGTGTACAGAATTAACTCACGATCCTCACACCCCGGTATGAACGAGAAACAGGGGAGGACTGCAGAGAGGACATGCGTTTCTTTCTAGCTGGAGTGGTGTCATGTTATGGAGTCCAGACCATTTTACTTATGCGGATATTAGAAAGCGAGGTACCTCGAATTTGAGTCCCTAGTGGCTCTTGATTTACGCCCCATAGGGCGGGGAAACTTATTGTTCAGGAATTACCAATCCTCAAACTTAAGAGAGGACTAACCCTAAAGATCCAAGGTGCATTTGCCACTGATCCTAGGGCATGGGCTAGAGTGTCTCAAATTAGGTAAGGACGATCCATTGCCTTGGTTCAAGATGGAAATCCAACTTCCAATATGACACGTGCAGTTTTGATTGTAAACCTATATATGGCGACATGGTATATGGTACCCATGCCGTCTATGATTGATACATTATGATTGAAAATGTTTTTGAAACATATAGACACTAAAGATAATATAAATGACTTCGTTTTATACGTATCAAACATATTTTGGCCATTATAAGGTAAAAATCTATCCTCCGATTTGCGTTGCATTGTGTGATGGGACTTGAGCCTTATAATGACTTCATTTTTCAAAAAAGCATTGCGTTGTTTAACGATTTACTTTATTTCATGCACTGGCAATCCAATGGAATAAACCCGTCCCGCGTTAGCAGCGTGGTCCTGTGGTTGAACTTATTATTAAATAGGTTAAGTAAGATTTCTCACACCAGTCCCATGACTGACTCGTAGTTTGTTTCACTTTGCAAACTCGGGTGCTCTTATTTTCCACACGGGAAGCTTTGTATTCAGGTTTTAGTAGACTCATTCTGGATAGCTATGGATTTGAAGATGGATTCTATCATTTCTATTATGCTGTTCAGACTTCATTAAGTATATTATATTTGATTCCGCTACAGGCATTTTATACTAAGCTGAAGCTGTATTCTGTACTAAGTATTATCTTATTATGCTGTGTAACTATGATGATATATTATTTCCAGTGTAATTTGATGTACATCATCTGGTGTAATGCTATATTTTGGTTCTACTGTTATTGTTTATGTGTTATATTCCAATGATTATCCTTGCTTTTGGATTGGGGGTTTGGGGTTATCACAATATGTACAGAGGCAACCATGCTCTAGGAGATTTCTTAACGCTATATAGTGTTTTTTCAAGTTTATATGCATGATTTGGAAACTCATGACTTTCAAAACTAGGGGGTTGCTCAACAAAAACTTCTCCTTTTAACTCTCTATTTAGAAACGCATTCTTTACATCCATTTGCTTAAGTTTGAAACCCTTAAAAGTTAGCAAATTTCTAATTGCTTCTAACCTAGCCACCGGAGAAAATGTTTCATCAAAATCAATGCCTACTATTTGATTATATCCTCTTGCGACCAACCTAGCTTTGTTCCTAATTACATTTCCAGATTCATTAAGTTTATTCTTAAACACCCATTTTGGTCCAACAATTGTATAGTCATTTGGCCTAGGAACCAATATCCAGACCTTATTCCTCTCAAACTGGTTAAGTTCATCTTGCATTGCTAAAATCCAACATTCATCATTAAGATCAACATCATAAGAACTTGGTTCAATTTCAGAAATAAAAGCATTGTGGATACAAAAAGCACAAACATTCTTATTCAGAGAAGAACGAGTGTAAACACCTGCTGTTGGACTTCGAATGACCAATTCTGGGGGATGATTAGGTGTGAATTTCAACTTTTCAGCTTCAACGGTTTCTTCTGTGACCCCATCACTACTATCTTCAATTTCATTAAATTTTTTTCACTTTCTTGCACAAGGTCATCATTTTTTCCTTTCCACCAGCCATCTCTAAGTCTGATTCATCAAACTTCACATTAGTGGTTTCAACAATTGTTCTTGATCACTTATTGAAGACTCTATAAGCTTTTCTCCTCGAAGAGTAATCAATGAAATCCCTTCATTGACTTTTGATTCAAATACTCCAAGTTAATCTCCTGTGTTGAGAATATAACAAGAACATCCAAGTACTTGAAAATATGAGATGTTTGGCTTTTTTGGTCAAACCACAACCAATTTGACATTTTTATTAAATATTGGCCTAATCATAAATCTATTCATTACATAACAAGAAGTATTAATTGCCTCCACCCAGAAAGTTAGAGGAAATTTATACTCACTTAACATCAGTCTAGACAATTGTTGTAATTTACGATTTTTCCTTTTGACTGCCCCATTTTGTTGTGGTGTTCGAGGGGCGGAAAATTAGTTTTTAAAACCATTTTCTTCGCATACCTTTTCAAAGTCTAAAATCTCAAATTCCTCTCCATGTTCACTTCTCAAAGTTTTAATTGGAACACCTTTTTCATTTTGAACAAGTTTTGGAAACTTTGAAAAATAATCAAAAGTTTCAGACATTTTGGCTTGAAACTAAACCCATGTGAATCTAGAATAATCGTCAACCAATACATAAAAATAATGATTTCCATTTAAGCTTGCAACATTGTTTGCTCCAAATAAGTCCATATGAATTAATACAAGAACCCGAGAAGTGCTACCAACTTTTTTAGGATGAAATGATGAACGTCTAAATTTACCCATGGAACATGCATTACACTCTTTATTATTTTTAAATTTCTGATGCGGCAGACCTCTAACGAGCTCTTTTGTTTCTAGTTTTTCCAAGATACCCATGCTAGCATGCGCTAGTCTCCTATGTCACAATACTGCCTCTTCTTCTATGGCTACCAAACATCTAGAAAGAGTTAGATCTCCAAATGAAAGTGTGTAAACACTTCCTTTCCTTTTTCCTGTGAAAACAACGTTGCCAGCGTATTTTGTAGTGATTTTTCAAATCTCACTATCAAAAACACATACATACCTTTATCACACAATTGGCTTATACAGATGAGATTGTTGTGTAAATTGCCAATGTATAAGACATCAGTTAAAGTAAAAGTATTGTTACCTACTTTACCTTTACCAATAATCTTACAATTTCTATTGTCGCCCAACGTCACTCTCCCACCTTTATATAATACTAAGCTAAGGTACAGTGTCTTATCACATGTCATATGTCTAGAGAAACCTATGTCCAAATAACATTACTATTGCTCCTTAGCTAGCTAACATAATACACAAGAAGAGAAGAAAATGACCCAAAGAAGCTCTTAGGTCCAAGAGTATCAGTGACTGAAGCATTGTGGATGAAAGAACCTTTTGTAACCTAGATTTGTTTTGCATTTTTATTTGTGTTCTATTAGTTATGACAATTCCTTTCCAAATTCTTAGGAACCCAAACTTGTATTAAAAATTTGTTCTCTTACTGCTTTCAAAACTATGTCCAATTTTTCCATATTTCACAAACTTAGGAAAGACACTCCTACCTTTAGCATTATCATTCACATCATTTTGCATCTTTCCAAAACCTAGTCCTTTTCTATTGTTAGCAAACAACTTATTTCCTAACAACATTTTAAAAGACATTTCATTTATTGAAAACTTATTCAAAGTAATCTCAAGATCTTGGACTTTGGTTTTAAGTGTTGTGTTCTTACTCATAAGTGAGGTGCATCTATTCATGAAATTCTTCCTTTTAATCTCATCATTCTCTTTCAAAACCACATTTTACTTTTCAAGGTCTTCTATGTTTGACTTAAGTTTTGATAGCTCTAGTTTCGAAAGCTTGCATATCAAAATCTAGGTTTTGAATATTGTAACTTTTCCAGTTCAGATTCTGAACTATTATTATCGTGAATTTCTTCACTTTTAAATCTAGAGCATCAATAGTTTTGGTAAGATCTTGGCACGTCAAATTAAATCATTGTAAGTGTGTACCTCACTAAAGTCTTCTCCGTTGTCTTAAGAGTCTGATTGTGCCATAAAACATAGATTAGCCTCTTATTTGCAATTATCAGAAACTTCTTCTTCTTCATTATCATCCCATTCGTTGCAAAAGCTTTCTTCTTCTTTTTATTTTCTTTGCTTTTTTGAGGCAGTAGGAAGTTTGGGCATTTGAAGTAGATTAATTTCGCATTTGAATTGTCGGAGTTTTTTTGTTTTTTTTGGATTTTGGATTGTTCTTTCTTGGTTTGAATTTGCTCCATTTCTTGAGATGTATGACAACCATAACAAGCTTCTCGAATGTATCTACCGTAACGTCATCGTTGTCAACAGTGTTAGTTAAGGTTATTGACTTCTTCTTTGATTCTAAGTTGTTGCGTTCTTCTCTTGCCTTCAACTTCATTTCATAAGTCATCAGATTTTCAATTAGTTATTCCACGCTCAATTTGTTCGAATCCTTTGATTCTCGAACTACCATGACTTTAGCCTCAAAATACATTGGTAGAACTCATAAGATTTTCCTTACAAGTTTATTTCAATGTACACTTTTCCAAGTATTCAACCATTGTAAGTCAACACTGAAAATCGACCATATATGTCTTTTGTACACTCATCGTTTTACATTGTGAAGTTTTCGTATTCATTGCTGAATAAGGCAAATCGAGATTCTTTCACTTGAGACATACCATCATGGGTGACCTCCGAAGTACGCCTGATTTCCTACGTAGTATTACAATGAGAAATTTTGTAAAATTCAGTTTTGTCAAGAGCAAAAATTAAAGCATTCATTGCTTTAGCATTGGTCAAAAATAATTTCTTATCATCAACATCCCACCTATCCTTTAGTTTAGGAAATTCAACATCATTAATTATTACACTGGGAGTTTTATATCCTAGTTCAATAATATCCCAAACATCGTGATCAACAGATAATAAATAAATTTTTATCCTAACTTTCCAGTAAGCATAATTGTTACCATTGAACATATGAGGCCTAGCTATAGGCTGTCCCCTAGAAAAAAGCATTATTTGTTGAATTCATGACTCTAGACTTAATTAGACATTGGCTCTAATACACTTTTTGGATATAGACTAACACTAGATGGGGTGAATAGGGTTTATTAGAAATTAAAAATTAATAACTAAAAGCTAACATAGAATAATAAAGAAACTGCAGACAAGATAAATCAAACACAAGAATTACCCATCTTCGTCGAACATTGCCTACTGCTGCATTCCCAAGATTTTTACTAGGTATTAAAACAAATTCCCGGTTACAAAACCCTGTAAACTCGCAAACCTTGCTACTGCTCTAATCCTAAGCTCAAAATCTTGATATGGCATAACTCCTAACTTGTAATTTTCTTAGCTACAAAATCTTGTAATTACGACCTGACTAAAACAAGTTTTATCAAGAAAAAAATAAACACAAAATCCTAAATAGAAAGCAATAGAAAAGAGAAAAATAATGACCCCTATTTCTTTGCTTTTGAGATTCACTGCTCCTCTTTATTTTTCAATGGCGACCGAAAATTTTGAACATAGGGTTTTGGATCCTCCTTCAATTAGCTTTTGGCTTCAATTTGATTTCTTGCGATCTTCAATTGATTGTACGCTGGTTGTCTTCCATGATTTCAAACTGCAAACTCTCTCAATTGAAAACAATTGTAAGCACTCTGATTTCTTTGTTTTCTATAATTGTTTGCTTCAATTTGGGATGGTTTTCCCACGATGAATTGGTGATATATTTAGGGTTTTACGAATTCTAATTACTGTTATTTCCTTTAAGACTTATCATGTGTGTGTTTATTTGAATTCTGGAAACATTCGATTGATATTCATGCTCAAAATCAATGCATGCAAATTTCTAGAATGTTTTTTAAGTTGAAAAATGCATTCTTGCCCAAATATTCAACCCTGTTTACATTAATAAATCCTTTCCTAGTTTTCTTGAATGTATTTAGCTAAGTATTTTACCACTGTGCATTTCGAGAATAAATCCATTCTGCATTGATTTCTTGGCAATATTGAATAACCAAAAAGACACTTGCATGATTGTAAATTTTGTCCAAAAAATTACTTGTTGCTTTTACATATGTCAAGAATGCAGATAAAATTATTTTCAAGTTTTGAACCAGTCAGTTTTTAAAAGATAAAACTTCTCTTTTATACCCATTCGAACACGCAGATTTTTCTTTGGCTCTCTATTGAGTTTATTTTCCTAAAACAATGGATGTTTATCTAAGTTGTTTACCAGAGCCTTGCATGTTGATGCATGTTGTACATTGTGGCATGTGCACACTATACACCCCTTTCACCTGTGGCCATTTCAATGCATGCATGCATGTCATATATTTTGTTCGGCCGGTGTGACATTGTGGCCTCTTGTGGTTGAAGTGTTGCAATGACTTTTGTACTACTTCAGAGTTGCTGACCCATTTGTGTACATGTTTTGACTGTAGCATCTTGTACTTTGCTACAGTTTATTCTTACCATGCTGATACTTTCTTGGCCATGTTATATTGTCTCTAGTCACTTGTAGCTACTTTTGCACATGTTTTGTTATGTTTGTCTTGCATGTCATGTGTGTGTATGTGTTGCTTTTGTGTAGTTGAGCCTTGTGCTTCCTGAATAATGTATACCTGATCCTGACTTGTCCCTATTCCTGTAGCTTTGTGATCGTATTGGAACATCTTGTTGTTGCTTTTGACTTTGAGGCAGTTGCTACTTCATTTGATGCTTGTTCTTCGACTTGTATTCCTGGTTCTGGTTTTGTGCATATGTATGCATCTAGTTCTTTTGTCACTTGAGCTTGACTTCTAGTGCATGTTGCATCCACCATGCTTGCTGTACCTGAAGGCTTATGCTTACTTCACCTAAACTCTTCTTTTTTATGCTATCATGTCCATGTACTCTTTACTTGTCATGCACTTGTATATTGCTTGTTGTTTAGCCATACTATTTCATCATTTCATGCAAAATTTTGCTTGTACCATTCTATCTTGAACCATGCACCTGATCTGTTTCTTGTATTGCACCCTGGTTCATATTTTGAGTTGGTTTGTGGCCATGCTATGTACATGCTTGTCCTTGTGCACTTCCAAGCTATTATGCTACGCTTGTGTACTTGTCCTTTATGTCTTCCCTGACCTTGAAGCTGGTGCAAAGTTAGTTTTGAACAGGTTTTGCACTTTGGACCTTCTACAATATATGCATGTGTATGTCTTGGCTGATTGTGATGCTTCTATATATACATATATATATATATACACATAAGTATATATGTGTGTGTTTGTATAACTTTGCTTCACCAAGTTTCTTGTACTATCTGATTTATTTGATCAGGTGTCATGCGGAGTTGTATTTGACCAAATTGCCTCTATTTATTAAAAAAAATTCCTTTATACATATACATATACGTATATTTATTATTTCTAATCCCGCAAACCAGTTATGGTTGTGTTGAGGGTGGTCAAGATTAGCAAACCACATGAGTGAGTCGAGGCTGGATCTGAAGCATATGAAGATTTAGTTAGTGCATATGAATGTATGTGAAACAGTGACTGAGTGAATTGTAGTGATGAAATAAATGTAAATGATTGTGACAACTGAAATGTACAAAAGTAAGCTCTGAAAGATGTACCATTCTGAATATTTGAAATAAAATATTTTAATAAATAATAAATACTGTTTGAATATTTAAATTATGTGCATTAGTAATATTATTCAATATTAATATTTATTCTTGTATTTGATGAAATATAGAATAATACAATTACAAATACATATACAGTATAATATACATTTGTTTTCATTAAACAAAAAAATGTACTATTATATTCAATAGAGTCGTTAACATGTTCATTCGACACCGTCGTTTTCACGAGCATATCGTACATACAGACCTCCTTGTGTCTCTCGATTTGGTCCTTCAACATTTAGTTGACCAGTCGCTGATAGGTGGCTCAACATTCTTGAGACCGAAGGGCATGACAACATAGCAATAGATCCCGAGGTCGGTGATGAATGAAGTGTCACCTAATCTGGAAGCTTTGATTGTTGCTTGAATACATGTCCATGAAGGAGAGAAGATGGTAACCTGTAGTGAATCAACGAGTTGGTCAATCTTTGGAAGCAAGAAGTTATTTTTTGGGCAAGTTTTATTCAAGTCTAAATAGTCGACAAACGTTTGCTACTTCCCATTTGATTTTCTAACCAAGACGGGTTGGAGACCAATTCTGGATAGAAGGCATCACCGGTACGCCATTGTCAACAGTAGGTTATCCACCTCCTCTTTAAGTGCCACTAATCTTTCTGTTCCCAATATTCGAAGCTTTTGTTTTACTAAAATATGCTTCAGATCGATACTAAGCATGTGGTAGGCGATTCCTGGGCCTAAGCACACATAAGTCAAAAAAATACATCTAGGTTGGCCCATAAGAAATCCACAAGTTCTTCCTTTATTGTTGGATGGAGCTGTGATCCAATCTTCAAGACCCGAGTCGAGTTGGCGGGGGTATTGGAACATCGACGATTGGCTTCATCGGGGTAGACCTCTTAGAATCATACTCTTCATCTTCCCATGGATCAAGATCTTAGGATAGATGGCAGTTTCATTTGAGCTAGGCGTAAAACTCCAGTAGCTGCTATGCACATGCGGTTTTGGCGCAGTGGATCAGCGCTGTGTTTTTTTCCTTTCTCCTTGTTGACTGCGTCTTTCCATTCAACGAGATAGAAAGATCTCGCAATAGCTTGGTTGCACTTGACAGTCTAATCCCATTCTCTGTTAGAATTTCATGAGGAGGGACAGTGGTGCCATGCAGACTCGGAATTCTACAAGAAAGGACGTCCTAGAAAGACGTTGTAAGGAGAAGTAACATTGATGGCCACGAAGGTAAGGATCCAATATTTGTTGTGATCCCCATCTCCGTGCAGGATCGGTAGTTGTACTATACCAACCGACTGATTAGAGGAGCCACTGAAGACATGGATAGTGGCATGACATGGCTCCATGTCTTTAAATCTTTGGCCTCTAGTCTCATTTGGTCATATGCCGACTTGAAGATGATATAAATGGAGCTCCCCGAGTCGATCAGGACCCTTTGAACATAGGAAGGGACAATCTATGACGAAATGAAAAGAGGATCTATGGTTGGAATCCTGATTCCAGTAGTATCTCTCTTGTGGAAAACTATGTCGTCACATAAAGTCTTTTGGGGTTTGGTCGGGACAGATTTGTCCTGAGCAGAACATGCTTCCAAGTCATCATGCTTGATTGAGTTGGCATACTCCTCCATATGCCTGAGGATTTCATTTGCATGGTGAGGCCCACTGCGGATGGTGGTAATCCCGATTCCCCCATGAGAAGGTCTCAGATTGGATGGCCATGTGACCCCTTGAGCTGCAGGAAGTGCGGGCGTAGAAGGGCCCACGGCTACTTCTTTAGGAGTAGGGTTCTGAACATACTACTCTAGACGCTTTTCTCGAAAGAGTTCCTCAATGGCATCCTTAAGATGATGACAATATTTCATATTATGGCCAAATATGTCATGAAATTTGCAATATTTCCTAGAATTCTTCTTTCGATCGGTAGATTTCTTGGTGTTCGGCTTCTTATATTGAATAGTGTTATAGGTCTCTAAATAGATTGTCTCCAACTTAGAGTTGAGCAGATTGTAGACCTTGTAAGTTGGATAGAGATCGCACTTCTTCGAATCTCCAGGTTAATGGATGTTGCGGCCGCCTGACTTTTTGTTGCTAGGCTTTGTCTTGCATTAGGCTATCCCTTTACCCCTACTGGAAAACTCCGCGACTTGTTTTCCCTTGATGTTGTCTTGATAGTGCTCGGGTATGGGTTGTGAGGATGGCTAGTCTAAGCTACCCTGTCTCTATGCACTTCTTCTTGACATAGAAATAGATCAGCCTTTCCATAGAAAGCTTCCAAAGTCTCCGGCTACTTCCTATCAATCCATGCTCCAAATTCGATACTAGGTAGAATGCCCTTGGCAAGTTGAACCAAGACGGTGCGGCTATGGATCTTGGACTACCTCTAAGGCATTGTTGAAGCGTTCAAGACAACTCTTAAGATTTTTCCTTATGCCCTAGTAAAGATTAAAGAGAGTCAAGGTGCCCTTCGGTCTTGTGACTGCATTCTGAATTGTTTCACTAGCTTGGGAGCAAGACAGTCAAAAGTAGAGATGGATCTTGCCGAGAGTCGGGAGAACCAGAGGAGAGCAACGAATTCAAGGAAAAATGGGAAGTATTTGCAATTAACAGCGTCATTGGCTCGACTCGAGTCCATATTTCACTCATTGCGATTCAAGAAGTTATATTGATCAACCTTCCCGGAGTAAGCCATCAATTGGGGCATATTGAAGTGTTGTGGCCATTCAACATCGTGTAAGGCCCGACTGAAGGGGTTGTGCCTCATATTGGTTTCCCAAACATTGGTGCACACACCTTGTTTCTCTCATGATCCTTCGGACCATGTCTATGAGAACCACAGGCTGCACCTCTGCTGGATTCCAACGGCTGTTGTCCAACTCGGGAGTTTTAGGCCTTGGGTGTCTACTACAGTGAATATCAACATCGTCTTCAGGTAGGTCTTCAACCTCGATTGCTTGATTCTGTTGAGGTTGGCGGGGAGATACTTGGGGCTGATTAGCTATTGGACGCATAGGAGCCAAAATATAAGTGATGACAGGAAGGTTCTGTCGTGAAGGAGGTTGGGTGGTGGTTCTTTGACCATCGTTGTTAGGACCCAACAGGGAATGGTCGCGTTGACGCATTCCCTTACTGGCGGTAACGATAGTTCCGTTTTCGTTACCGTTTCCATTTCTGTTTGTATTTATCCTCCTCCTTGGGCTATGGTTTCCATGGTAAGTATTAGAGTGGTAAGTATTAGAGTAAGAGCTTTCCATAACATTTGGTTGCGGATGAGGGTTTCTATTAGCTTCGAGGGGAGCGACGTTGCATTATGCATTTTCTTGGAGTCACTGCATCAACTCGATGTTTGTTTTCACATGGTCGTTAATACATCTCATCCTCTCTTCCAATTTCTTGTTAAGTTTGAAGAGTTGGACTTGAGTAACCAGAGACTCAGGGTTAAAGGAGGTAGCAATTTCCATGCCGACCAGATTTTCCGAAGGTTAAAGCTAAGTGGAAGTTCCGATCATAGGGTTCTTTCTTTTTCTAACCATCGTAAGCATGCTCAGGAGGTTTATATAAAGGACCTAAGTAGAGATTCTAATTTGAAATGGAAAATAGTCAGAAAGAGGTAAGGCCTCGAGTCATCGAGATCCCAATGAAAACACCAGAATGCTGATGAGTAAAATTGGCACAATACCCAAAGATTTCTAAAATTGATGAAAATAAAGTTCGTGTATGGAAAAGTAATATGCAATAAATGAAGAACACAATATTTATAGTGGTTCAGTTTGGTTTGAACCTACATCCACTTTGTAGGCTTTACTAATTTTGTCCACTTTTAAAGAAGTACAATGGTTGGCATCATCATTAGAAATGCTAACAAAGGAATTGGTAGTGATTGATTTATATATATTCCTTGTTCACGGAATATATATGTTGTCCGGGAGTTCAAAACCATGAGAAGTAGTATTTTTTTCTTCCCTAAGCTTCAAGGTACTTTAATGGTGCCTAAGTTCAAGAATTCCTTCACAAAGTAGCATATCAGCCAAATGCCAGCCCCTTTCACATTGGAAGACAAGGGGGTATTTATAGGTAGTGGACTAGGTTGGAATATGTGAGAAATGAGGCCCAATGGCCATTTTTATATATTGGGAGTCATGCTGACCCCGGGGTCAAAACGACTCCCGAATCTTAGCCAAATTGGTGCTTCGCCTCTCCAAAGCTTTGAATCCCTTACTGGTATTACTTTGTATCCATGTTTGGAGTTACATCTCATATCCCCTATCTGCCTCACTTCGTATTCACTCCTTCCTAATGACATTTCATATCCTCCTTGGTGTAACTATTTTTTAATTCCCTTAGCTTGGTTTTGTATTATCCATATTTCATATCGTGGGGAGATTCTGGGATACGAAATATGTCATGTGGAGGCGTGATACGAACTGATGGAGTTGTTGGAGTAGGATACAAAAAGTGGGAAGGAGCGGGATACGAAAAAGTGGGGGAAGTGGGATACGATAAATGGGATACGAAATACCGAAGGAGGGAGGGATACGAAATTATGGTCGGGCCGAGGGACATGAAATTTCAGAGGATAGGGGATACGAACTTGGGATTTCGTAGAAAAAGGGAAACGAATTGTGGGGAGTTTGTGTACTTTAGAGGAGACGTTGAAGACCTGATATTGAGTCCTAGGGAAACTAAATTCCATGGTTTCGGACTATCTAGGGAAGTTTGATGAGTTGTGACGAACACGCTTGCACGACTCCTTGTGGAATCAAATCCTGAGTATATTTGCGGCGCTTTGGGTTGTTGAACCACGCGATGGGCTGAGTCGAGTGGGCATGAATTTCTTTTGAGAACTGGGCCAAAAGGATGGTTAACATTATACTTACGTGGCAAAAGTGCTAAATCGACGAGAAACACACCTTCCTTAAGTTTAAAACCAATTATGTATTATACTCTATTGCTGAAAATTTGTTTAGATGTTTGATTTAAAGCAATAAAAATTATTCATTTGAAAGGGGAAAAAGTGGATAAATAAAAAAATGGTTATACCAACGGATACAAAATTAAAAATAGAAGTAGATGAGGAGTCTTTAATTTAACATAACATGATTCATTAGGACATAAAGGTTGAATGTGATGTATCACAAAATTATATAAAATATTAACTTTGAAGACTGCATCATAATCATAAAACCATAAAGTTTTGTACTCGGATATGTAATTGTTGAATATAGAGTTACATAATATTGGCTCAAACTTAAATTAATCCAAGAAAAACGATGTTCAAAGGGTCCGATCCAAACACCTATTTTGTAACAAAATTAAAGAGAATTCTAGATAATGATGGTTGATTGGATCATACCACAACAAAAATAACTAAACAAAGTTGTCTGTGTAAACTCTTAGTAAAGGAATATGAATGACAAGAGTAGATCTCTAAAATAATAAAGTAATTAACCAAACTAATCGTACAACATCTAGGTAGTAGTTATGCTTCCACTACTGAAGCAAATAATGACTTCCTTTGAATCGACTGTTAATGCAAAGTTGGTTGTAAGGGAGATGATAGAGGAAGAGTATATGAAAGAATCAATGACGAAGAATTGTTTTTATGGAGAAACGAAGACTAATTTGGGAATTGATTTCTATAAGTATAAAGCATTCTAACTAGCAGCAGTTTTTGACTAGACGATATACCACCTAGATGATTAACCATTTTATTCAGTTTTTACTCTCAGATGCTAATGTTATGTTACATGTAAACATAGGACTTTTTCTTCTTGAAATTGGGTACCTTATTGTAATTTTTCCTAGACATTGCGAAATCTGTTAGATAATAGTAAAGAAGAACCTTTTAAAGCTCTCTCTCCTTAATTCTTTGTATTATCTCTACTCATTTTAAACTCAAAAAATATTTTGCATTAAAATAGACGTTTAATACCATGTTTTAAGGAAAAAAACCTAATAAAAATAGGTGGCTTTTTACCCAGCAATCAATTCAATATTCAAACGCATGACCGCTATTATGACTACCATCCCATAATTCCTACACCAGACTAAGGAAAAAGTGCGATGTATGAGGTGCTAGGCCATTATGGAATGATCATCAAAGAATAATAACTCAAAATAGAACCTATCATATAACTCACAACGCATGGATGACATATAATAGGAATACACAACAGGATATAGTAATGAAGCACAGCAAAAGGGAAAAATAAAATCTCTATAACATCCCAGAATTATCAATACAATACATCTGGGTAAATGAAAATCTGTGCATCAAGCCTCACTACATTTCTCTTTGAGTATCAACAGTCATCAACACACAACGAAATCAACAAATATCTATATAGTATAGAAAATAATACGACAGCCTCCAGCTCATCGTCGATAGCATCACTGGCACCAAAATTATCACCTGCCACCATAGTCAATTCACCAACAACACTGATGAGCAACCCAAGATAATAAGAGAAAACATAAAACCTTGAGTCAAACAGTTGTCTTAGTTAGCGATAAAATAACACTTGATAGCTACACATGATATATGAGTATGTACAGCTCAACCACCTAATCTGTCTTAGCAACCAAAGGATTAACACAGGATATCATCTATCGTATGTCGCTCTAAAATAGGAAAAGGTCATTGTAACAACCCGAAAAATCAGAACCAATTTAAAAATTTTATTTTGGCAATTTTAATGAATTTTGAATATTTAAAACGAATTATTTTACATACAAATGACTAGAAATTTATTTTGAATAGAATTAGACTGAATATATTTATTTGAATCGACATTAGAATATAAATATTTATTTTAATTATAAAATAAATGGGAAATAACGCAGTAGTTTGAAAATTTGAATTCAAACTTTGACTGAATGTATAGGATTCAGAATAAACCGGATTTTAGTAAAACCAAAAATATTTAAATCTGTTTAAGAATATCTTTCTAACGAATCTGAAAAATCAAAATTTCATAGCGGGAATCAAAAGTTATGGCCAGTTGAATATTCAGATTGGTCGCTATGGAATAAATATAGCCCTTGAAAATAGACATTTTGCAAACAACCTTCGTTTTCGACGAAACTACTTTTGTTGGATCTGGGATGTCAATATATTACTAAGTTTCAAATTCCAAAAATTTTGGAATTAATATGTGAGTGTGGCAAAGGAAAACGTATTTGGTTAATTCCAATCAAATTGGATCGACCAGAAAATGGCCATTTTTCAAACTTTCTCAGAATTCGACGAAATCAGTTTTGTTAGGACCTATTGTCCTAACATAGCCAGATTGATTGTTCGGGAATTTTTAGAATCAGTATGTGGCCCCGGCAAATTAAAATGTACATTCAAATCAAAATTTGAATGTTTTATATTTTAATTTGAAGAATAACTGACTGTAACAGTCGAATGGCTTACAAAATATATCCCATTGTGTCCGGAATAGGGGTATTTAGCTAGGGGTGACATTCATTGGGTTTGAATTGGTGCACGTAAAAGAAAACCCTAATTTTTGAAATAATATATATACCCACCAATTAAATAATTCCATTCATTATTTTATTTCCAAGTAAAAATCAAAAAACCTTGTTATTATCTCAACCGAAGGCGGCTGAGTGCTTCACCCTTCTCAGCCAATTTCTGGCGATTCCATTCATCAAAACACCCTGCCCCTTTGGAACTTTTTGAAGCTCTCCCTCCCCTCTTCAAATCAATACTTGGTTCATCACCTATCGTCGCTCCTACGTCGAGAACCACCTCCTAAAAATCTGGAACTTCAACCCACCGCCATGCCCTACAGCCACCATCGAGTTGTGCCCCACCTACCTCCGCATGCGCGTGATTCCAGCCCCACCGACGTAGTGCAACCCGATCTCGACCTCGTGCTACGGTTTGGAAGTTATTGCGTGACCTAGTTTTGAACCCTTCTTGAAAGGTAATATCCTGATTTAATTAAATAGGCTATAACACTTTTAAGTGTTGAAAGTCATGATTTTCTAATAAAAATCATATCTTTTTACTATGTTGTCGAAATCCAGTGAAACCAGAGACATCAAACTCGTAACGACATCATCTACGTTCTAGAAGAAGCTAGAACGCATTCTGAGCTTGCTACAATTTTCGAAGGATTAGAAACCAATGTGAAACTAATAAATTCAAATATGGAATGGAAATATGATGTGTAAATTTTATAAGCGAAGTATAAATTATATATGCGTTGTACACCTCATGCATGAGCGTTGTATAAGTTATATGAGCGATGCATAAATTATACATGTGTTGTATAAATCATATATGTGTTGAAAAGGGATTGAAATGGAAATGAAATATATTTATATAAGAATATATATATATACCCCCCCTATTCACAAACCATGGACGATATGAATTGATTGTGAATGGCGTGAAAATTGGGTGATAATGCGAATAGTTGAGAATAATTGTTTGTGGTTGAAAGTTATTGTTTATGGTTGAAACGTATTGGAATTGTTTGTGGAAAATTAATATGATATTAAATAGATCTTAGATCATTTAGATAAGCCACTTATGGAACTCCGCGAGGCCTAAGGTAGTGCGAGGAGTCGTACTCGGGACGGTGCCGGTTTTAAACCCCCTACCATTATGCTGCCGAAATTTTCAGAAATATTCATATATTTGAATTATTTTCATGTGTTGAGATATTCAAGCATTGAATAAATTTTTTAGATAATAAAAATCACAATTTTATTATGCGTATGAAGTATATGAAATATTCATGTGTTGAGATATTCATGTATTGAGGAATTCATGTGTTGAATAACATTCATGTGTTGAATAAATTCTTTGAAAGATAAAAATCACATTTTTATCATATATATGGACTATATAAAATAATAGTGTTTTAAATAAATTGTTTTAACACCAAAAATAATATTTTTATCTTATGTATCAAGTATATAAAATATTCGTTTTTAAAATAAATTGTTTAACAATAAAAATCACATTTTTATTATATGTATGAACCATATAAAATATTCATGTGTTTAAAAAGGATTCATGTGTTGAATAAAAGGGTTGTACAATAATATTAACATCTTTATTGTGAATATGAAGTGCTAAAAACATTCATGGGTTGAATAAATATTTTGAACGATAAAAATATCATTTTTATCATGTATGTGACTCACTAAAAATACACATGTGTTGAAACATATTTTTGTTCGCCAAAAATATCATTTTTATCCTATGTATTAAGTGTTAAAAATAACCGTGTGTTGAAATAAACATTTGTTCGCTAGAAATATTATTTTTAGCTTAGTTCTGCATATATGAACATATGTTGAATAAGAGAATGCATTGGCTGTTGAGTAAAGAATATATTTGCATGCCCGACAAATAGGTAAGCCTTAATGAGTTGGCTACGCAATTTTATTATTATTTAACTCCTGTGAATGGCATTGGATGCAGAGTGTTGGTTGTTCTGTGTGAAATCATAAACGTCGCCATAGGATAGTAACAATTAATTTTGAACTACACTACATGGCATACTTCTTGAAGACAGCATACCCTATCATATACCACATAAGCATTTGGAGGTTATGTGATGAGGTTGAAGATTTACCAAACAAGCAAGAGGCTTGTATGGTGATGACTATATTTCAGGTTGAACTGAAGATTGATATGGACTATATAAAATGTAACGGTAAATTGCCAGATTAATAAAAACCCCACACGGGTCTGAAGATGACAATAAAACGTCTCTCTAGTCATTAAGGTATAAAATCCATTTATAGGGTGACGAGAATTTATTCTCTGGAGTTATGATCTATACACACTCCCTTGTGAACACCAGAATATATCACTATAAATATGTGTATGCTTTTTAGGATTTATTGGGTGCCTAGTACGGCCCAATAAATTTCCAAACCCTTTCCCGTACAAAGGAGGTTATGGGTAAATTTTCTGAAATTTAAAGGCATTAGTGAAATATTTGAAGTGAAAAACGATATAGAAGTCGTCAAATGAATTATATATATGTATATATATATAAATTAAATAAACGAATCGCGCAGTTGTAGTTCATGTTTTGGAATCGTAATTTAAACGATTATACTGAGAAATCCGACAATCGGATTTTCCCAAAACCGGAACCGTTGGGTTCTCTTTGGAAAAATCTTCCCAGTGATATAAAATTTAATAGGATCCAACGGATGGATTGTGTGAAATGTTTAATTCAAATCTGAATAAAAACAGCGCCATAATGAATTATATATATATATATATATATATATATATATAAATTAAATAAAAAGAAAAACGATGCTGTAGTTCAAGTTTTGAAATCGTAAATTTAAACGATTATATCGAGAGATTCGACCATCGGATTTTCCCGAAACCGGAATCATTGGGTTTGCTTTGGAGAGATCTTTCTAATTGACTAAACTTCGTTAAGACCCGACGGTTAGATTTTTAGAAATATGTAAATTAAATTAAGTGAAAAAAAGTGTCAGGGCCACGTTATGGCCTGAAACGTCGTTTAATTAAATGGAGTTATTTTTAAATAAATAAAATAGCAAAATATCATTATAAAATATTATAGGCAATACAGAATGGAAATAAACTGATTTTACTTGGTTTATTTGACGTTTGATGGTTGAATATGTTTGACATGAAAATTATATAAAGAACTAAAATGTGGATTTCGAATAATTTAACCATGGAAAGAATTGTTTTGAATTCTAGTATACGTGAACTATTTGAAAATGTCGAGTTAATTCTCATTTCAAATAGTTGATCGATGAATAAATGTCGAAGATATGAAGAAGGTACAAGACCGTTGATCTTCACATCGTGTAGACTGGTACCAATGCCTTTGAGATGGGTAGCTCCCTTGATGAGGTTACAGTGGTAGTGGTCTGGACGTACTTGTTGATTGTCCAATTATGCGAGGGCCTCTCATTCATATTGGACATATGGAACGAGGAATAAGGTGCCTCCGGTTTCGTTCAGACCTAGAACGGACTTGTAAATGGATGTGTGTCTGACATGTATTATGTGCTGTATTTGTTGATCTCTACTAAGTATACATCTGTTTGGAGGTGGAGAATTTATTCTCTTGCTTAACGCCCTTCTCTGAGACGTACGAGCTCAAAGGTTGTATATCGGTATACATCGGTGGTATGGTGTGGATTGACAGCGTGGCATGCAAAGATGCAAATGATCAAGGCTTTTATTGAAAAGCAGAGTCTTATGGTTGATGATCAAAGCACAACTTTAATATAGCGCCGCTTTGTGTATAGCGTTAATTCGCGAGCCTCACACCTCGGTATGAGTTAAAAACGGGATAAGGGACCCAAGGAGAACATGACATTTCTTTCTAGCTATGGGTGGTGTCAGCGTTTTACTAGCCCTGACATCGTTGTTATTTTCCCTATGTGATTGTTGGATTGTGAAGCGCCTGGGATATATCAGCTACTGCGGGAGCCGATGGATATATGTCCTATACGACCGGGAAATGTGTGTTTGGAATTGCCAATCCTCAAACGTAAGAGAGGACTGGCCTTGGAGGATCCAAGCGTCTACTGCGCGAGTTCCTGAGGCATTTGCTAGAGTGTCTCGAAGCCGGCGAGGAGTACATCCCTTGCCTTGACTCATGATGGAATCCAAATTTTCAATGTGAAATCATGGATTTGATTTTAAACTTATATATGGCGGCATAGTGGCATGGGATGTTCATGTCGTCTATGATTGATATTTATGATTGAATTTGCTTTTGAAACATATATGCACTAGTAATAATATCAAATGATTTTTCTTTACACGTATTAAGCATATTTTGGCAATTATAAGGTAAAACCCTATCCTCCGGTTTGCGTTTCATTGTATGATGGGACTTGAGTCTTATAACGGCTTCATTTTTATAAAAAGCATTGCATTGTTCAAAAGATTTACTTTATTTCATGCACTGGAAATCACTGGAGTAAACCCGTTCCGTGAAAGTGGCGTGGTCCTATGATTTGCCTTGTTATTGCTGTTTAACCAGTTAAGTAGATTTCTCATACCAGTCCCATGACTGACTCGTAGTTTGTTTCACTTTGCAAACTCGGGTGACCTTATTTTCACACGGGCAGCCTAGTGACAGGTGTTAGGTTATATTTTGGATTTTGCACTGCAGCATGGAGTGCACCATTTGGCTTGTATGGCGAAGACAAGATTTCTCAGTATTTTGGCTATTTGACATTCCGCCATTAGTTTCTTATGTATATGACTCCGCTTATGGCGATGTAGACAGATTTACTTCTATTATGTACTCTCTGATGTATATGTTCCAGTGATCTTGATGTAGACTGATCATTTCCTTTTATGCACTAAGTTGTATCCTGCATTGTGCTACTCTGATGTTTATGACATATTATGATTCCGCTGTCATATTGATGTAAACTATTCTATTTCATGCTTATGTTATTATCAGTACTATGCTAATGATGACTAATGTGTTATGTTCCAATGATTATCCTTAATTCCGTGACATGGGGTTTTGGGATTGTCACAGGTGGTATCAGAGCTTTGGTTGATCTTAGTTATGGAATTTAACACATTAAACACCTCGTCAAAATAGAATCAGTAGTGTTCTAAGGCGAGTAGCCCGTTAGAGATAGGATTAGTAATGTACTAGAATGAGCTAAGCAGAATATCAAAATAACTTGATTAGGACATCGTTATCTTTCCATATATTCTTCTGCTTTTACCATATCTTAAAATTATCATTTCTGTGAGCTTGACTCTTTTCTTGCTCATACAAAACTGACTTAGATGGCTAACCAAGAAGCTAGAGGTAGAAGAGGCCGAGGAGGCAGGGGCAGAGGACGGGGGAATATCCCCGTTGCCGAGGAGCCTTTGATTCAGCCACCACAGCCCTCGCAATAGTTTGATTTAGACCGAGTGGCAAAGAAGAATAAGAATCTTGGAGGCAAGACATTCTCTGGCACGGGCACTGTGATTGAAGCCTTAGGTTGGCTAAAAACATGTGAGAAGATCTTCGGTGGCTTAGGTCTTGATGATCATAAGAAAAGCTTCATGGGTGCTTGGTTATTGCAAGAGAAGGCACAACTATGGTGAGAAGCCATCACCTTGAATGAGAAAGCAGTGGGGATGTCTTGGGATGAATTCAAAGAGTTATTCAAAGAGAAGTTCATTCCGAATAAATAGATGGAGCGCTTGTATGGCGAGTTTTCCAATCTCCAACAAGGAGATCGCACCATTCAAGAATACCTCAACAGGTTTACTCAGCTATCCCGCTATGCTCCATAGCTTGTTTTGACTGTTAAGGCGAAGAATAAGAGGTTCATACATGGACTTCAGCCAAGTAGCAGAATAGGGCAATGAGCCATGTTATGCTTGCATTCGCCGACATGGTTGATATGGTGTGTAATTATGAGAGCTTGGATTTAAGGAATATGCAAGTAGATCGCGCAAAGAATCAATCGGGAAACAAGAGTACGACTTCTGAAAGGCAACCCGAGTCAAGCAACACGGTAGCAAATGCCAAGCCGCAAACAAATAGGCCACCCAGGGGAAGTCGTTACAACTGTGGTCAAGCTGGACATTACTCCAATATATGCATCGCTCCAAAGCGGTAGAAAACCAACCAAGCAATCTCGAGTCAGAATTCTGGTGATAGGAGGGAGTGTTTAAACTGTCATCAAAATGGGCATATCAAGCCAAATTTTCCTTTGCTGAAGAATTCACTGGTTGCACATGTTTATGATGGGGTGAACCCGCCAACTGCTTCTCCGGGAGCAGGTAAACCCGATGTTTTGGAAGGTATCCTTACTATTAAAAATATTCCTGTTTCCGTACAATTTGACACTGGTGCATCACAAAGTTTTATTGCAAGTAACACTGTTAACAAGTTAAAGTTAAAACTAAGAAAGCTTAAGAATCGATAAGGGTTCATAATCCAATAGGAGATTCCAATGTTCTTAGTTCATATTGTAAAGTGCCTGTCTCCTATTATTTCTACAAATTTCCTTTTGATTTGATCATCATGAATTTTCCTGAGTTTGATATTATTATAGGGCTGGATTGGTTAACGAAATATGAGGTCGAAATTGATTGTGCGGAAAGAATAGTTAAAATTAAAACGAAGCTTTGATATATTACTATACCATGCCATGGCTTAGAAACAGATAGAAAAGGGTTTTGGTCTGCAATATAAGTTATCTGCACTTTATTAGAAAAAATTCCTTTCGTTAAAAACTATGCGGATGTGTTTGAAGAAGTCGAAAACTTACCTCCGCAAAGAGAAATTGAATTTAGGATCAATCTAATTCCAAATGCCAGACCAATAGTACATCCAATTCGAAGAATGACTATAAAAGAAAAAGAAGAATTAGGCGTTCAAACTCGACAACTTCTATGGAAAGGTCTAATCAGCCCTAGCTTCTCTAATTGGGGTGCAGCTGTGGTGTTTGTTCCTAAGTCAGACGATACTCTCCGATTGTGTGTTGATTACCGATACCTCAACAAGCAGACGTTCAAGAACAAATATCCATTATCCCGCATCGATGATTTGTTGGATCAATTGAATGGAGCATAAGTATTTTCCAAAATGGACCTAGCTATAGGTTTCCACCAACTGAGAATTGCCGAAGAATGTGTTCCTTTGACAGCTTTCAGAGGTCCAGACATATTTTACGAGTGGTTAATAATTCCCTTCGGCTTATGTAATGCTCCAGCATACTTCGTCGATTTAATGAATAGAATATTCAGGGAAGTCTTGAATAAATTCATGCTGGTATTCGTCGTTGACATTTTAATCTACTCCAAGTCGGAAAGCGAGCATGAAAAACATTTAGAACAAGTGTTGGGAATTTTGAGAAAGAACGTCTTCAAAGTTAAATTCCCTAAATGTATCTTCTGGCAAGAAGAAGTGAAGTTCCTTGGCCACGTCATGTCAAAGAATGGAATTTCTGCAGATCCAAGCAAGATAACAGCAATTCAAGATTGGAAGCAGCCTACTACCCCCATAGAAGTCCGAAGTTTTCTGGGATTGGCTAGTTATTATCGAAAATTCGTTAAGGATTTTTTGAAGATATCCGGTTCATTAACAAAGCATACTAAGAAGCATGCCCAATTTAAATAGACCCCAGAATGTGAGGCAGCTTTCCAAGAGCTAAAATTAAAATTGATAACTACTCTAGTATTAACGATTATTGATGGCAATCAGGAGTTGATGATTTGGACGGATGCATCTATTGGATGTCCTGGTGCGGTATTAATGCAAAGAGGCCAAGTAGTCGCTTATGCTACCCGTCAGTTGAAGCCGCATGAGAAGAATTATGCAAATCATGATCTTGAAGTATTAGACATCGTGTTTGCTATGAAAATATGGAGGCACTAACTATTGGGTAAGAAATTTGAATTATATACTGATCATCAATCATTGAAGTATTTTTTCACCCAGAAAGACTTGAATATGAGAAAACAACGTTGGATAGAATTTACTACAGCGTATGATCTAGATATTCTGTATACGTCGGGAAAAGCCAATATGGTAGCGGATGCGCTTAGCAGAAAAACCTCAATCATCGTCAGTCTTATCATTATGCTTTCATTGATTGACAAAATCATTGTTCTCCAGAAAGACGATGAATTTATTAAAAGGTTTAGCCAGCGAATTCGAGAAGGCAAAACTTCATATTTCAGTCTAGATAGCAAAGGGATACTAAGATTACAAGGGCGAATTTGTGTTCCAGAAATTCTCGAGCTCAGAAGGGAAGTACTGGATGAATGTCACAAGTCCAAACTTAGTATCCACCCAGAGGTGAGTAAAATGTACAACGATCTTAAGTGCACATTCTGGTGGAAGTCATTGAAAAGAGATATTTCCTTATACGTTAGCAGGTGTTCCACTTGCCAATAAGTCAAAATCAATCAATAGAAACTTGCCGGATTGTTACAACCATTTGAAATTCCAAATTAGAAGTGGAAACAAATTTCCAAGGATTTCATAGATGGTTTACCCCGAACTAGGAAAAGAAATGACAGTATTTGGGTGATCGTAGATTGTTTCACGAAGACTGCCCATTTCATACCTATTAGATCCAATAGAACCGCTCAAAGTCTAGCACAGATTTATTTCAAAGAAATAGTTAAACTTCATGGAGTCCCCATCAGTATTGTCAGTGATAGAGACCCGATTTTTTCTAGCAAATTTTGGGAAGCATTCCAAACAGAATTGGGAACAAAGCTAAACCTAAGTACTGCATATCATCCTCAAACTAATGGACAAATAGAGAGGATGAACCGTATACTAGAAGACTTATTGCCGGCTTGCATTATTGACTTTGGCGGATCATGGGAAGACCATCTGCATTTGGCTGAGTTCTCATACAACAACAGTTATCAAGCAAGCTTGAAAACGTCTCCATTTGAAGCATTATACGGTAGACCGTGCAGATCTCCCGCATGTTGGGTAGAAACTGGCAATAGACTTGTGTTGGGACCTGATATGATTCGCGAAGCTTTAGACAAAGTCGATTTCATCAAGAAATGATTACAAACCGCTCAAAGCCGACAAAAGAGTTATATAGATTCTAAAAGAAGAGATCTAGCATTTGCTGTTGTGATTATGTTTATTTGAGAATTTCTCCGATGAAAGGAGTAGTCAGGTTCGGTAAAACTGGGAAGTTGGCACCTAGATTTATTGGTCCATTTCCTATACTTGAATGAATTGGAACTCTTGATTATAAGGTTCAATTACCTGATTGGTTTCCTGGAGTACATGATGTGTTTCAAGTATCTCAACTTCGAAAGCATGTGCATGATCCAGATCTTGTTGTAGAAGAAGCAGCACAACAGGACTTGGAAATTACTCCAGAATTAGCAGTTAGAAGAGAGCCGATAAAGATTGTTGGCAAAGAAACTAAAGAACTAAAAAACAAGAATGTTCATTTAGTTGACGTGCAGTGGAGATCCTAGAGACTGTACTTAGGAAACTGAAGAGAGCATTAAGCAAGCTTATCCCAATTGTGGAGTGGACATCTCTGACTAACTCTGGTGCAAGGTACATTCACAATACTTTGAGTTTCCATTTTATTTTCTACTTTACTATTGTTTCCTTTTCAAGGACGAAAAGTTTTAAGTGGGGGAGATTGTAACAACCTTGAAAATTAGAACCAATTTAAAATATTTATTTTGGCAATTTTAATGAATTTTGAATATTTAAAATGAATTATTTTACATTAAAAACGATTAGAAATTTATTTTGAATAGAATTAGAATGAATATATTCATTTGAATCAACATTAGAACATAAATATTTATTTTAATTATAAAATAAATTGGAAATATCGCTGTAGTTTGAAAATTTGAATTCAAACTTTGACTGAATGTACAGGATTCGAAATAAACCGGATTTTAGTGAAACCAAAAATATTTAAATATGTTTAAGAATATCTTTCTAAAGAATATGAAAAATCAAAATTTTCTAGCGGGAATCAAAAGTTATGGCCAGTTGAATATTCAGAATGGTTGCAATGGAATAAATATAGCCCTTGAAAATAGACATTTTGCAAAAGACCTCCATTTTCGACGAAACCACTTTTGTTGGATTCGGGATGTCAATTTGTTGCTAGGTATGAAATTCCATAATTTTGGGAATTAATATGTGATTATGGCAAAGGAAAACGTATTTGGTTAATTTTAGTCAAATTGGATCAACCAGAAAATGGCCATTTTTCAAACGGTCTTAGAATTCGACGAAATCAGTTTTGTTGGGACTATATCGTCCCAACATAGCCAGATTAATTTTTCGGGAATTTTTAGAATCAGTATTTGGCCCCGGAAAATTAAAATGTACATTCAAATCAGAATTTAAATGTTTTATATTTTAATTTGATGTATAACTGACTGTAGCAGTCAAATGGGCTTATGAAGCATATTCTATTGTGTTCGGAATAAGGGTATTTAGCTAGTGGCGACAGTCGTTCGGTTTGAATTGGTGCACGTCTAAGAAAACCCTAATTTTTGAAATAATATATATACCAGCCAATTAAATAATTCCATTCATTATTTTATTTCCAATTAAAAATCAGAAAACCCTCGTTATCATCTCGACCGTTGGCGGCTTAGTGCTCCACTCTTCTCGGCCAATTTTCGGCGATTCCGTTTATCAAAACACCCTGCCCATTTGGAACTTTTTAAAGCTCTCCCACCCCTCTTCAAATCAATACTTGTTTCATCACCTATCATTGCTCCTACGTTGAGAACCACCTCCTCAAACTCCGGAACTTCAACCAGTCGCCACGCCCTACAGCCACCATCGAGTTGGGCTCCACCTACCTCCGCCTGCGCGCGATTCCAGCCCCCTCGAGGTAGTGCAAACCTATCTCGACCTCGTGCTACGGTTTGGAAGTTATTGCGTGACCTAGTTTTGAACCCTTCTTGAAAGGTAACGGCCTGATTTAATTAAATAGGTTATAACACTTTTAAGTGTTGAAAATCATGATTTTCTAATAAAAATTATATCTTTTTGCTATATTGTCGAAATCCAGTGAAACCATAGACATCAGACTCGTAATGACGTCATCTACGTTCTAGAAGAAGCTAGAACGCATTCTGAGCTTGCTTCAATTTCCAAAGTATTAGAACCAATGTGAGACTTCTAAATTCAAATATTGAATGGAAAAACGATGTGTAAATTATATAAGCGAAGTATAAATTATATATGCGTTGTACACCTCATGCATGAGCATTGTATAAGTTATATGAGCGATGTATAAATTATACATGCATTGTATAAATCATATAAGTGTTAAAAAGGAGTTGAAATTGAAATGAAATATATTTATACAAGAATATATACATACTCCCCTCATCCACAAACCATGGACGATATGAATTGATTGTGATGGGCATGAAAATTGGGTGATAATGCGAATGGTTGAGAATAATTGTTTTGGTTGAAAGTAATTGTTTATGGTTGAAACTGAAAGTGGCTATGAAGCGGTATAGGATCGTGTAGTATGGAGAATAGGGTGTAGTGTATATAGTAGAGTAATAAGTAAATATCACACAAAAGTTTTACACTGGTTCGGACCACGGTCCTACTTCCAGTCCCAGACTCACTTTTGTTATTTCACTAACACTAAAACTCTCACTTCACTCGGAGGAAAAGGTTCACAATAACCCGAACACACGAACGTGATTTCTTGCCTCAACCACTGAAGAGGTCTTTACTAATATAGAATAATTGTTGACTCTTTTGTTTTCTTGATAACGCGGATTGTCTAATATTAAGTACACCCTTCCTATAGCCTTTCCTAGATGATAATCGTGAAGTATGTAAAGGAATATGGAAGTTTAAAAGTCTCAAGTATGAAAATAGATTGCTTTTTAGAACTTAGAGAGCTTTGAATAAGATAGAGAGAATTAGAATAAAATTCGGTGATTGGATTAATTAACCAACTTTCTATTTATAATATATAAAAAGATACAACTAATCACGAAAGGTTTTGATGAAGAGTTATGAGTTAAATAGTTGTGTCTCTTCATAGAAGTTGCAACCTTTCAGAATCAGATGTCTGAAAATAATTTTCAGATATCTGTTTGTAAGTTAAAATTACAGCCGCAAGGAAATAGTGCATTTCAGAACAAATTCAGACGTCTGAAATATTTGAAACAGACGTCTGAATGTAATATTTGAAAACAATCTGTTTCAACAAACAGATGTCTGAAATTTTCAGACCAGACATCTGTTTACTGTTATCAGCCTATGCCTTGCCTATTTTATAATAAAAGAACTATATATATAAAACACGTGTGTGTGTAATCATCAAGGAAACATATAAATCTAGGACTAACAGACTCTTACAACATATAAGTGATCTTCGTTTTGTGTTCTTGAATCTGATTGTCAAAAGTATCTTCCTGCAACATAGAATTAGCCGATAATATATATATTTGCTTGTATAGTTATCATAGTCAAAATAATATATAGCGGGATTCAACATTCTCCCCCTTTTTGACTAATGACAACTATATAAGATCCCCCAGTCAATATGCATATAATGTTACTTGTTTCTCCACCTTTGTCATTTGACAAAAAGGAATATTTGTTAGAAAACTTAAGCACGTATATAATACACATAAACACACATACAGAAACAGACAAGCAAGCATATCATCGTACATAACACAGATCAGCACATAATAAAGTCTTTGTGCGAAATAAAAAGAAGTACCAGAAAATATTACAAACCATGGAAATAGTTTAAGTATTTCCATTTTTAAACTAAAACAGACGTCTGTTTTAAATTATTCAGACGTCTGATTATTGAGTTGGTGAAGTTATTTAATCTTAGATTTTAGACGTCTAAAAAATTTTAAACAGACGTCAGGGTTGAAGAAAAAATCAACCCGCAAGAAAATAGTTCATTTTTAACGTATTTCAGACGTCTGTTTTAAACTATTCATAAATCTGTGGTAAAAGTTGAATGTATTATGTATATCAGTTCAGACGTCTGTTTATATATGCTCAAACGTCTGTTTTGACATTTTGAGCTGAAATAAATTTCATTTCATACAATTTTTAAATAATAATTAATATATGAAAGTATATATAAATGATAACAAAAACTTCATTTCTTTGAGAGTGGAGTCTTTGTTGGTGTTGTCGAACTTTCTTTCATTTGTTTTATAATTTTTCTCCCATGA
This sequence comes from Allium sativum, assembly GCA_030737875.1. Classification (NCBI taxonomy): domain Eukaryota; kingdom Viridiplantae; phylum Streptophyta; class Magnoliopsida; order Asparagales; family Amaryllidaceae; genus Allium; species Allium sativum. The sequence continues at coordinate 2,051,045 of JASFAX010000056.1, read as the reverse complement.
GTTTGGTGTGAGAGGTGGTCTTTGTAGAGAAAAGGTATAGTATTTTAACACGGGATTTAATGGATCGTTCTCAGTTTGGTAATAAGAAGACGGATCAATAGGATTTGGCGGAGTGGGTAAAGGTGGAGCAACATCTTTTTCTTTTGAACCACAAAACTTATATATCATCTTTTCGTGAAAACTCAAGCGAGTCGATGTCACTTTCTATTCGAAATATAACTCCTTCTGTAGCGCTATTTGTTTTGTCTGGTAGTAATGAAAATCATCAATTTTACGTTTGGTATCCGGAGATGAGAATAGGAATCGTTTAGCTTTCTTTGCTTCTGGTGTATATCCGGTGTGATAATTACCCCATCGATATTGAGGTTCATTTCTAGGTGTAGGTGTTGGAAGATGAGGAGAATTGGAGGAGCTATTTGATGTGAAAGTTATACTGATAGAGGAGTTGGAATTACTTGACAACATAGTTTTGAGTTGAATTTAGTGTTTAGTGTAAAATTTTGATTGTGTGTCTGTAGGAATTCATAAGTTTATATACAGAAGGTAATTAATGAATTTGTGGTTTAGAAGTCTATAGACATAAAGAATTTGAATGATGAGAGGAATTTTAGGAAATGCTAAAAATAGGTAGAAGTTTTGTTGTAAACATAAAAACGTAATTTTATCAAATGTTAAGCTATATGTCTGTTACCGAAACAATTCCAAGTTCTCGTCGTAATTTTATAAACGAATTTTCTAATAAAGTTTTAGTAAAAATATCTGCAATTTGTTTTTCGGTTGAAACATATTCTAAGTTAATAATATCCTTTTCAATATTGTCATGCGAGAAATGATGTCGGATATCTATATGTTTGTTCTAGAGTGATTTATCAGATTCTTTGATAAATTTATAGTGCTAGTATTGTTGCAATATATTTTTGATTTTGATAAATTTATTCCAAAATATTTAATTATTTGTTACATGTAAATTACTTGAGCACATGCTAAAGCAGCAAATATGTATTATGCTTCACATGTAGAAAGTGATACTCAGTTTTGTTTTTTACTAAACTAGGACACAAGTGATTTTCCAATGAAATGGCATGTACCACTTGTACTTTTTCTATCCGTTCTGGATGCACAAAAATCAGCATCACCGTAAGAAACTAATTCGAATGGACATCCTTTCGGATAAAAAAGACCAAAGTCCTTATATTATTTAGATATCGTAAAATACGTTTTACTGCTCTTAAATGAGATTCTTTTGGGTTTGATTGAAATCGAGCACACAAACATACGCTTATCATTATGTCAGGTCGACTGGCTGTTAGATGAAGTAGCGAACCAATCATACTTCTATACAATTTTTGATCAACACTTTTTCCATTTTCGTCTTTATTAAGATGAAATGTAGTGTTCATTGGAGTTGGTTTACCGGAAGTGTTGTCTAACCCAAAACATTTAATTAAATTATTATAGTATTTTTCTTGATTAATAAAAATACCATTTGAAATTTGTTTAATTTGTAAGCCTAGAAAATATGATAGTTCACCCATATGTGACATTTCAAATTCATTTGTCATTATAGAAGAAAATTGTTTACATAAGTTATCATTAGTTGACCCGAAAATTATGTCATCTGCATAAATTTAAACAATTAAGATATCTTTATTTGAATTTTTAATAAATAAAGTCTGATCTGCTTTTCCTATTCTAAAACCAGAATTTATTAAATAGCTTTTAAGTCGTTCATACCAAGCACGGGGTGCTTGTTTTAGACCATATAAAGCTTTCTTAAGTTTATATACATGATATGGAAATTTCTCATGTACGAATAATGGTGGTTGTTCTACGTAAACATTTTCCTTAATAAAACCATTTAAAAAGGCGCTTTTAACATCCATTTGATAAAGTTTAAAATTATGAAAACTTGCGTATACTAATAAAATACGTATGGCTTCTAGTCTTGCTACGGGTGCGAAACTTTCTTCATGATCGATTCCTTCTTCCTGATTGTATCCTTAAGCAACTTATCTGGCTTTGTTTCGTGTAATATTTCCTAGTTCATCTGCCTTGTTCTTATATACCCAATTTGTACCAATAATAGATTGGTCAATTGGTCTAGGTACAAGTTCCCACACATCATTGCGTTTAAATTGGTTTAGTTCTTCTTGCATATCAATAATCTATTAATCATTAGTAGAGGCTTCTTTCGTATTTTTGGGCTCAATGATTGATAGGAATGCTACATGACCCATTTGATTTAATTGACTTCTAGTTTGAACGTGTGTGTTAATTTCACCAATAATATTTTGTGTAGGATGATCTCTTAATATTTTGGGAGGTGAACGAATATGTTCTATATGATCATTTTCCGTATTTCCAAGACCCGTATTTTCAATAATTTCATCATCATCATTGTTATTTATGTGTTTATTAAAATTTTCATCAAAATATACATGTATAGATTCTTCTATGATATTAGTACGTTTGTTAAAAATACGATAAGCTTTACTATATTGTAAGTACCTAACAAAAATTCCATGATCAGCTTTTGCGTCGAATTTTCCAAGTTGATCTTTAGTGTTAAGGATAAAACATTTAGACCCAAAAACATTAAAATAAGAGATATCTGGTTTCTTTTCATTAAAAAGTTCGTAAGGAGTATTTTTAGTAAAGGTCGAATAGAAATACGATTTAATACGTAACAAGCAGTTGCTACAGCTTCTGCCCAAAATTGCTGAGATAAAGAACTTCCATTAAGTAGAGTTCTAGCACATTCTTGTAAAGTTCTATTCTTTCTTTCTACAACTCCATTTTGTTGTGGAGTTCTAGGACAAGAAAAATTATGATTTATTCCTTTCTTTTTACAAAAATGTTCAACAGATTCATTTTCGAACTGTCCACCGTGATCACTTCGAATATTTTTGACTTTTTAAGATATAACAGCCCGTAACTTCCCCATGAAGGAAAGCACGGATTGCTATTGAGAACAAGAAAAATCAGAACACAAACACAAGAATATTTCATTGTTTATTACAACAATTGCATCAGAATAAAAGAATATGCAGAGTATGAACAAATAATATACATCACAAAATATCAGAGATTACAATACATTACATAGCAACAGAAAAATAATACAATACACAACTGAAAACAGATACACGGATACAGAGATTTCCGAATACCGCTTCAGTTGTAAATCAGGATCCTACGAATATAAATCTACAAAACCAAAACTACTAGTTGCACGTGTCAAAATAAGGGTACCCAGAGTTTAGGTTCAAACAATAAACTCCAGGTCAGTCATGTGACTGGTCTGAGAACTAAAATAGTTATTTAAAACTTTACTTTAAATCAGGTATATCAAGGGACCACGCCGTATAACACAGAACGGGTTTCCCCCCAAGAATACCGGTGCATATAACAAAACAACGCAATGCTTTTTGGAAAAATGAAGCTATTATAAGACCATGGTCCCATCACACAATGCAACACAAGCCGGAGGATAGGGTTTTCCCTTATAATAGCCAAACTTGCTTGGTACGTTAAAAACAAATCATTTGATACTATTATAAGCACATAGTGTATAAAACAACTTCAAATATAAATGTATCAATCCTAGACGGCGTGGGTACCATATATCATGTCGCCATACTAGGCTCTACAATAAAAACCGCAAAGTCACGTATTTGGAAATAGGATTTCCATCTATGAACAGAGGCAAGAGATCGTCCTCTACCGAATTCGAGTCTGTCTAGCCCGAGTCTCAGGAATAGAACACATCGTCCCTTGGATCGTCAGGGCCGGTCCATCGATGTGGATTAAAATGCCTGAACACTGCATTTCCCCGTCCTTTGGGGCGTAAATGAGCCAAATGACTCCTAGTCACCGATATATCCGAGGCACCTCGCAATAGCAACAACCACACAAGTGAAAATAATATAAATGTCAGGGCTGGTAGGTCACTGACACCCCCCTAGCTAGAAGGAAACGCATGCCCTCCCTGAGGTCCTCTCCCGTTTCTGGTTCACAACCGGGGTGGGAGACTCGCAAATCAACACTGCACAAAGCTATGCCGCACAGGAGGTGCTTTGATCATCAACCACAAGACTCTGCTTTTCAACAAAAGCCTTGATCATTTGCCACTTAGGCATGCCACACAGGCAATTCACTCCACGCGATTGATACCATCAATATATAACCTCTGAGCTCGTACGTCTCAGAGAAGGGCGTTAAGCAAGGGAATAAATTCTCCGCCGCCAAACAGATATATATTTAAAAGAAATTAATCACACAGAATAAAATCCAATGTCAGACACACAGTCCATTAACAAGTTCATTCTGGGTCTGAATGAAACCGGAGGCACCTGGTACCTCGCATATCTATCGATCTCCAAGTATGTCTGCACGATCACCAACTGATTCCCTCCTCTTGGGTGTACAACCCAGTCAAGATCATCAGTAATTTTCCAAACGATGTGAAGACCTCTGGTCTTCAACCACCGTCTTCATCCTCGACACATCGTCAAATCAGTTATACAGAATGGGATAAACTTGGTCTTTCTTAATAACTCGCGTATATAATAAACAAGTGTTACACAAACACAACATATGCCTCATTCCAATTCAGAATATTCTTTTATTCAAATATTCTTATACTTTGGGAAAGGTTCCCATTAATTTTATCAAAGATAAATTCTTTAAATTTATTCTTTAATCTTCTTTTGAATGTCAATTCAAATTAGTCGGGATTAGCAAACTACACTGAAGTAATCATTTATTTTAATTTCCCAATCCCAAACTATTCATCCCATGAAGCAAAACTGTAATACTTCATATCTAACACCACGGTGTTATCGGTAAATTAAATTACCATTTCATGTTCAAATCTAATTAAAGATTTAACTATCGCTTGGAGCAAAACTGGTGATACTCCATTCTCGATCACTTCAATTTAATTAAAGTTTCATTAAAACTCAACTTGGTTTTAATCTTCCCAAAAATCAATATTAATGATTGTTTAACTTGGGAAATCACATCCTGTCTTTAACTGGGTTTAAGAACAATGTTAATGAAGACACCATTCACGACAAACCCAAATTCCATTTGATATTAAATACAAGGCTCTAAATAGAAAATATATCGGCTTATATTCAATATCAAATTCTACGACCAACAAATATCGTATTGGAAATAACGATATAAATATATCTTTCAAATTTCCATAACAATATCTATAAAATCACGAAATCCAACATCGAAATATTCCAAAGACAATTTCGATTCAAATCCATTTCCACTTTATATATTGGAAATTTTGGTTATTTTCTAAACCATTTCAAATCCACTTTATTTATTTTAAAAATAAATGGGATTATAATTTTAGTTCAAAACTAGTTCATTTCGATAAAAATCTATTTTTGCCTTTTCAAATATGGAAATTTTCATCCCAATCCTTCACTAATCATTTCTTATGATTTTACACAAATTATTACTATTTATTATAATTTTATCAAGGCAAGTACAGTCAATTTCCATCAACGGCCATCGAACTGCACTTACAGCGACCTTTTCCAAATTTGATTTGGACATAATTCCAAATCCAACCGTTAGATTTCAAATCTCTAATATTCGTTAGAAAGCTATTTTCGATACGAACACAACGGTTCCGGTTTTAGGAGAATCCGACGGTCGGATCCCCTGTAATATCCATTCGGAGACAATGGTCGAAATTCACGAACTCCGCAGCGCGGCGCGTTCTATTCAGGCCATTATATATATAATATATATATTATATATATTTCATCGATTTCCTTTCAAAAGTTATTTTATAAATCATTTTAAATTCGTTTTCAAAATGATTTCAACTTCATATTCAATTTCAAATCAAAATTGAATATTCCATATGATTAATCAGTAAATGATTATATTTTCAAAACGTTATATTTTGAAATCAATTCCTGTTCGATATTCATTATAAAAATGAACAAAATCGATATAAATACGTTCACGTCAAAATGGCGTCAATCTAATCAACAGGGATTTTATTCAACACATGAATGTTTTTGTGACGACCCCATTCCCGATTAGACGGTGGCAAGGGTAATCTTTGGAATATAACACATAAACAGATAATAACAGAACAGAAATAAATAAATACACCAGATAATGCACAATAGAATACACTGGATAAATATAATCATCAGAGTTACACAGTATGTAGGATCATACTTAGTACAAAATACAGTTCAACTATACATAAATGTCTACTGCGGAAAAGAAAACATAATATGTACAACAGGAGCTGAACAGCATAAAAAGAGATAAGTGATAGAATCCATCTTCAGCTCCAGCTATCCAGAACGAGCCTGCTAAAACTTGAATACAAGGCTGCCCGTGTAGAAAAAGGGGCACCCGAGTTTGCAAGTGAAACAAACTACGAGTCAGTCATGGGACTGGTATGAGAAATCTACTCAACACATTTTCAAATATGGCTAATCAAAGGACCACGCCACTTTCGCGGAACGGGTTTACACCATTGGATTGCCAGTGCTTTAAAACAAATAATTCTTTTAAACATCGAAATGCTTTTTATAAAAATGAAGCCATTATAAGACTCAGTTCCCATCACACAATGCAACACACATCAGAGGATAGAGTTTTACCTTATAATGGCCAAAATATGCGTGATACGAGCACAACAAATCATTTGATACTATTGCTAGTGTATATAGGTTTCAAAAACAATTTCAATCATAACTATCAATCATAGACGGCATGGGTACCATAAATCATGTCGCCATATGTATATATACAATCAAAACCGCAAGGTGTCATATTTGGAAATTGAATTTCCGTCATGAACCGAGGCAAAAGATAGTCCTCACCGAATTCGAGACTCTCTAGCCCGAGCCTCAGGCTACAGCCGCAACTGCACCTAGGAGCCACAGGGTCGGTCCACCGATGTGGATTAAAATGCCTGAACACTGCGTTTCCCCGCCCTTTGGGGCGTAAATGAGCCCAATGACTCCATCGGTCCCGGATCGATCGATATATCCGAGGCGCCTCGCAACAGCAACAACCACACAGGTGAGAAGTATATAAATGTCAGGGCTGGTAGGTCACTGACACCACCCTAGCTAGAAAGAAACGCATGTCCTCCCTGGATCCTTCTCCCGTTTCTGGTCCATCCCGGGGTGTGAGGCTCGCGAATTCACGTTATATACAAAGCTATGCCACACAGGCTGTGCTTTGATCATCAACCACCAGACTTTGCTTTTCAACAGAAGCCTTGATCATCTATCACTTAGGTGCGCCACACAGGTAATTCACTCCGTGCGACTGATTTCTATCGATATATAACCTCTGGGCTCGTACGTCTCAGAGAAGGGCGTTAAGCAAGAGAATAAATTCTCTGCCGCCAAACAGATATATATTTAATAGAGATCATTCAACACAGAACAAAATCCAATGTCAGACACCCTGTCCGTTTACACGTTCGTTCTGGGTCTAAACGAAACCGGAGGCACTCAATACCTCGCATATCCGTACAATCAACAAGTACGTCCGGGTGGCTACTACTTCAACCCCGTCAAGGTAGCTACTCCTATCATGAGCATCAGTAGCACCCCTTCGACGTGAAGATCATCAGTCTTGCACCGTCTTCATATCTTCGACTTTCACTCGTCGATCAATTATTTGAAATGAGAATTAACTCGGCCTTTTCAAATAATTCACGTATATCTAGAATTTCAAATCAATTCATTTCAATGGTTAAATTATTCGACAACACCAATTTTGTTCTTTAATGTAATTTTCACTCCAAACACATTCAACCATCAAATATCAAATAAATCGAGAAAATCCAGTTTATTTCCATTCCATATCGTTTACAATATTTTATCACGATTTATCGCTATTTTTATTTATTTAAAAATAGACAATTCATTCAAGCAATGCTTCAGGCCATAACGCGGCCGTGGCGCTGTTTTTCTCCAGATTTGATTTACACATATCTAAAAATCTAACCGTTGGATCTTCACAAAATTTATATCATTAAAAAGATCTTTTCAAAACGAATCCAACGGTTTCAGTTTTGGGAAAATCCGACGGTCGGATCTTCCGCACTAATCGTTTGAAGTTATGATTTTAAAATACGAACTGCAGCGTCATTATTCGATTTAATTTAATTATATTTATATATATAAATATAATCGATTCTGGGGTTATTTTTCTTCGGATTTGAATTAAACATTCCAGACAATCCAACCGTTGGATCTTTACAAAGTTGGTGCCGTTGGAAAGATATTTTCAAGGCGAACCCAACGGCCACGGTTTTAGGAAAATCCGATGGTCAGATCTTCCGCACTAATCGTTTGAAATCACGGTTTCAAAATACGAACTGCAGCTTCGTTATTTGATATATTATAATTATATATATTTCTATATATTTCATTCTTCGATTTCAAAACCATTTTCACATCGCTCTATCGATAAAAATGATAATTTTACCCAACAGATATTTGTTTCTACACATCACCACTTTCCACAGTTCATGTATATAGTAAAAATGTGATTTCTATTGTAAAACAATTTATTTCAAAACACGATTATTTTATATACATGAATTTCCACTCAACAAATGAATATGGTTTCAACAATTGAAAATAAATCAAACACAAGAATATTTCAGGAAATTTCGGCAGCATAACGGTAGGGTAGTTAAAACCGGGACCGTCCCTAGTACGGCTCCTCGCTCTACCTTAAAACCTCGCGGTTTTTGACAATGGGGAATCATGCATCTAGTTCGCACGCAGGCGGCATGTATATATTTTTCATTTCCACAAACTAATCCTATGTGGTTTCAACCAAATATTTCTCAACCACGAATGTGTATTTTTCAACCACAATCAATCAATATCAACCACAAACAATTCCAATCAACCATTCGTTATCAATCAAATTTTACACCAAACACAACCAATAAATATCGTCCATGGTTTGTGGACGAGGGGCGTATATATATATATATAGCAATTTACTTCTATTTCAACACATATATAATTTTTACAACGCATATACAACTTATACATCGAACGTACAACTTATACAACGCTTATACAAGAGGTGTACAACGCGTATATGACTCATACATCGACTATATAATTTATACATCGTCGTTTTCCATCGTTTATAAATTAGAAATCTCACATTGGGTTCCACTCCACCAAAAATAGCAGAAGACTCAGAAAAATATGCGGTCTCTTCTAGAATGTAGAAGATGTCCACACGAGTCCACTGTCTCTTGTTTCACTAAATTTCATCTACAAATGAAAAAGATATGATTTTTCAAAGTTTGCAACGCTTTATAGTGTGAAAATCAGTTTAAAATAATCAAGCCGTATACCTTCCACGAGCGTTCAAAACTAGGTCTTCGATTCTTGCAAAATCTGTTGAGCGTTGTTGCGATCGGGTTGCGCCACGTCCAAGAGCTCCGAGAGGTGCTCAGGCGGAGGTAGGTGGGCCCCCACTCGGTGGTTCCTCCTGCTCACGGCGGCGCCTCAAAGTCGTCCACTTCAGGACGTCGGTTCTCCTCAAATACGCTTCGAAAATATGCAAATCTGGTATGGATTTGAAGCTCACGTTATCCTCTACAAAATTTGTAACTGGGGCATGTGGTTTTAATGTGTGGATTGGGAGAAATCAAGCCGAGAAGCTTGGAATGTTTTTTCGCCGTTCGACTGGGTGGATCGGGGAAGAAAGAGAATTTGTGGACCAATCATATTTTTTTGTTTATTTATATATTTTTAAAAATCCGAAAATACCCCTTATCACATACGAACACCAATTCAAACGCAACGACTATCGTCCCTAGCGTTTTACCCCCATTCCGAACACAATGGGATATGTTTCGTAGGCCCATTCGACTATTTCAGTCAGTTTCCATTCAATTTAAAATATATAACATTCAATATTCGATTTGAACGTACATTTCCATTTGCCAGGGCCACAAACTGATTCGAAAAATTCCAGAAAAATAAATCTGGCTATGTTTTGACGATACGGTCCCAACAAAACTAGTTTCATCGAATTCTGAGACCGTTCGCAAAAAGGCCCATTTTTGGTCGATCCAATTTAACTATAATTGACCAAAACACATTTTCCTTTGCCACTCTCACATACTAGCTTCAAAAATTATGAAATTTGAAACCTAGAAATAACTTCCAATCCCGGATCCAACAAACGTGGTTTCGTCGAATTCCGAGGTCGTTTGCAAAATGGCCAATTTCACGGGCTATATAAATTCCATAGCGACCTTTCTGAAAATTCATTTGGCCATAACTTTTGCTTTCCGCTATGGAACTTCAATTTTTCAGATTCGTTAGAAAGGTATTCACTAACATATTTAAATATTTTTGGTTTCACTCAAATCCGTTTTGTTTTGCACCCGGTATAGTCCGACAAAGTTTGAATTCAAATTTTGAAACTACAGCGCCATTTCAGGCCTTGTTTATAATTATAATTAATTATATTCGTTTTCAATTGTCGATTCAAACTCACTTTTCATCGCTATTATTTAAAATATTTATTTTAAATATTTAAAATCCATTATTTTAGCCAATTTAAAAATTTTAAATTGGTTCAGATTTTCCGGGTCGTTACAATCTCCCCCACTTAAAACTTTTCGTCCCCGAAAAGGAACAAAGTCGAAAGTGGTTTGATTAATCAACTCTACGTTCGATCTAGCTTCCATTCTCCAACTTTTCAGTTTCTGAGAATTTTCAAATTCTTCAAAAATTTGGCTAACACCCGGAATTTTCGAAAAATTTTGCCATAACCTCCTTTGTACGGGGAGAGGTTTGGAAATTTATTGGGCTGTATTAGGTACCCAATAAATCCTATTAAGCATACACATATTTATAGTGATATATTCTGGTGTTTACAGGGGAGCGTGTATTGATAATAACTCCAGAGAATAAATTCTCGTCACCTTGTCAAAGCATGAGGGAGTGTGTATTTTAAATGCTCCAAAGGATAAATCCTCGTCACCTCGTCCCGTGTGGGAAATAAATAGTCCATGTGCTGTATCTAATAACCAGAGAGACGTGATTATTGTCAAATCCAGACCCGTTTGGGGTTTTTTATTGATCTGGCAATTTTATCGTTACAATTTAAATAGTCCATATCAGTCATCAGTTCAACCTGTAAAATATAGTCATCGCCATACAAGCCTCTCGCTCGTATGGTAAACCTTCCAGCTCGTCACACAAGCTCCAAATGCTTATGTGGTATATGATGAAGTATGCCTATCTTCCAGAAGTATGCCATGTAGTGTAGTTCAAAATTAATTGTTACTATCCTATGGCGATGTTTATTATTTCACACAGAACAACCAGCACTCCGCATCCAATGGCATTCACAGGAGTTGATATAATAATATTTCGCATCCAACTCATTAAGGCTTACCTATTTGTCGGGCACGCAAATAATTCTTTACTCAACAGCTATCCATTTACCTGTTCAAACATATATAATGCACATGTATATATTTCTATCTGTTTTCTAATCAGTTCAATGTGTGATTTAATCGGATAAATTCTACCATTCATCCTCTTATTAATTAAATTAACTATCGTTTTAATAATTAAATTAATCCAATTCACTATCACCCAACTCAAACAAAATGCAATTTGTTTTTAACTTTTCAAAATCATACAAATTAATTCTACTCTCTTTTTAAATAAATGAGACTACAGAAGTAAAAGTGCACATCCATGGAAAGAAAATAACAACAAAGTAGAGAATTAAATGGTAATACGAAGTACGGTAAATGTACCTTGCACCAAAGTCAATCAGAGATATCCACCCTGCACTTAGGATAGGCTTTCTTAATGCTTTCCTCTATTTACCAAGTACAATCTCGTGGATCTCCACTCCATTGCACTTTGACTAAGTGAACCCTTTTGTTCCTCAGCTCCTTGGTTTCTTTGCCAATTATCTTTAGCGGCTCTCTTCTAACTGCCGATTCTGGAGTGATTTCTATATCCTGTTGCGCTGCTTCTTCCACGATCAAGTCTAGATCATGAATGTGCTTTCGCAGTTGAGATACGTGAAATACGTCATGCACCCCAGGCAACCAATTTGGAAATTGAACCTTATATGCGAGAGTTCCAATCCGTTCAAGAATAGGAAACGGACCAATGAATTTGGGTGCCAATTTCCCCGTTTTACCGAACCGGATAACTCCTCTCATCAGAGATACCTTCAAATATACATAGTCGCCAAAAGCAAATGATATATCTCTTCTTCTCTTATATGCATAGCTTTTCTGTCGGCTTTGAGCGGCGAGTAATTGTTTCTTAACAAAGTCGACTTTATCTGCAGCATCGCGAATCATATCTGGGCCTAATACAAGTCTATTGCCTGGCTCCACCCAACAAGCAGGGGATAGGCACGGTCTACCATACAATGCTTCGAATGGTGACATTGTCAGGCTTGCTTGGTAACTGTTGTTATATGAGAATTCAGCCAAATGTAAATGGTCTTCCCACGATCCGCCAAAATCAAGAATACAAGCCCGCAATAAATCTTCCAGAATACGATTCACCCTCTCAGTCTGACCATCTGTCTGAGGATGATATGCGGTGCTCAAGTTCAGTTTCGTTCCCAATTCTGCTTGGAATGCTTCCCAGAATTTACTGGCAAAAATCGGGTCACGATCACTAACGATGCTCATGGGAACTCCGTGCAGCCTAACAATTTCCTTGAAATATACCTGCGCCAGACTCTGAGCAGTCCTATTCGATTTGACAGGTATGAAATGGGCGGTCTTCGTGAATCGATCCACGATCACCCAAATACTGTCATTTCCTTTTCTGGTTCTGGGCAAACCATATATGAAATCCATAGAAATCTGTTCCCACTTCCCACCGGGAATTTCCAAAGGTTGCAACAATCCAGCGAGCTTTTGCTGATCGCTTTTAATTTGCTGACAAGTAGTGCACCGGCTAACATATAGGGAGATGTCTCGTTTCATAGATCTCCACCAGAAAGTGCGTTTGATATCATTATACATCTTTCTCACTCCTAGATGGATACTAAGCTTAGCTTTTTGACATTCATCCAATACTTCTCTTCGAAGTTCTGCAATGTTTGGCACACAGATTCAGCCTTTCAACCTTAGGATTCCCTAGTCATCTATTTGAAAACTCAAGGTCTCGCCTTTCTGTATTCTTTCTTTGATTCTTTGAATGAAGTGATCATCCTTTTGAAGAGAAGATATTTTATCAATCAACGACGTCATAATGATAAAACTGGCGATTATGACATTCTTTCTACTCAGCGCATCAGCCACAACATTGGCTTTCCCTGGAGTGTACAAAATCCCAAAATCGTACGCCGCAAGAAATTCTAGCCAACGCTGCTGTCTTAGATTCAAGTCCTTCTGGGTGAACAGATACTTCAGTGACTGATGGTCAGTATACAGTTCGAATTTCTCACCCAAAAGATAGTGCCTCCATATTTTCAAAGCAAAGACGATGGCTAACAACTCAAGATCATGAGTTACATAATTCTTCTCATGCGGTTTCAGCTGACGGCTAGCATAAGCAATCACTTGACCTCTTTGCATTAACACAGCGCCAAGGCCTTCTCTAGATGCGTCAGTCCAGACTTTCAAGTCCTCATTGCCATCTATTATTGTTAACACTGGAGCGGTCGTCAGTTTTAATTTTAGCTCCTGGAAAGCTTCCTCACATACCGGAGTCCAATTGAACCTCGAATGTTTCTTAGTTAATTTCGTTAAGGAACTGGATGTCTTCGCAAAATCCTTAATGAATTTCCGATAATAACTGGCCAACCCGAGAAAACTGCTGACTTCTGTGGGTGTACGAGGCTGTTTCCAATTCTGAAAAGCAGTGATTTTACTGGGATCCACTGAAATTCCTTCTTTTGACATGACGTGACCAAGAAATTTGACTTCTTCTTACCAGAATACACATTTGGAAAACTTTGCTTTTAAAACATTTCTTCTTAGAATTTCTAACACTTGTTCCAAATGTTTTTCGTGCTCGCTTTCTGACTTAGAGAAGATCAGGATATCATCAATAAAAACCAGAACAAATTTATTCAATACTCCTCTGAATACTCTATTCATCAGATCGACGAAATAAGCTGGAGCGTTACATAAGCCGAACGACATTACTAACCACTCGTAGAATAAGTCCGGACCTCTAAATGCTGTCAAAGGAACACACTCTTCGGCAATACGAAGCTGATGGAAACATGTAGCTAGGTCCATTCGTGAAAATACTTGTTCTCCATTCAATCGGTCCAATAAATCATCAATCCACGGTAATGGATATTTGTTTTTCAATGTCTGCTTATTCAAGTCGCGATAATCCACACACAGTCTGAGAGTACCGTCAGACTTCGGAACAAATACCACTGCTGCTCCCCAATCAGAAAAACTAGGCCTGATTAGACCTTTCCATACTAGCTGTCTAGTTTGGTTATCTAACTCTTCTTTCTCTTTCAAGGTCATTCTTCGAATTGCGTGAACCACTGGCCTTGCATTTGGGACCAAAGAGATTTTAAAATCAATTTCTCTTTGCGGAGGTAAGCTAACAACATATTCGAACACATCCGCATAGTTCTTGACAACTGGGATATTTTCTATGTCGACTGAGATATTCTCTGTAACGACAGGAACAGGTTCTATTAGAGTTGGAGAAATATCTAATGCTGCCCAGAAGTCCTTTCTATCAGAATTCGGGCCTGCACAGGGAATTACAATATTGGCGAGCTTTGTTTTAACCTTGACAACCCTTTCTGCACATTTAACCTCAGCTTCATATTTGGTTAACCAATCCAATCCTAAAATAAGATCGAATTCGGTAAAATCCATGACGATCGAGATACAAGGAAACCGATAATGAGAAAAGGAAACAGGTGCCCCACAAATCCAACTAAGATTGAGGGAACCCCCAACCGGATTCTAGACAGTGATGGGTTCTTTGAGCTTTTTCAATTTCAAATCTAATTTCTTAACCGCATCCTTTGCAATAAAGCTTATCGATGCGCCTATGTCAAACAGTACTTTAACGGGAATGTTCTTGACAGTAAGCGTGCCTTCTAAAACGTCTGACCTTTCCTGACTAGCTGAGGGTTCAAAAGTTTCTACTACTTTATTTACCTGAACCACTTCAGATTTCCTTAGGAGCTGGCAATCCTGCTTTACGTGACCAACCTGATGGCACAGATTGCATTTTCTCTTCTCTCCCATTTGGTTCTTGGATTTAAATTTACCCTTAATATGGCTCTGAAGAGATCTGCAACTTATCGACAAATGTCCTTGCTTATTGCAGTTAGAGCATATGGCTTTGGTTGCTAATCCTTCTTCCGATTTAACCTTCCGTCGATTCAACCTAGGTTTCTTTCTAGCCCCAGACGTCGTACTGGCCTCAGGCTGTGTACATGTCTCTGGGCTATCAGTTTCAGACCTCCTTTTTCTGCTAGTACTAACTTCCTCTTCTTCGACAAAAAGGCCTCGCCTATCAAGATCTTCATATTGATAAGCCATGTATATCATTTCAGAAAAAGGAAGGTTCACATGGCCCATCACACTATTTTGATATTTCCTTTGAAGACCATTAATAAATCTCAGATTCTTCCTCTTTGGATCTCGTATTAGATGAGGGGCGAAATGAGAAAGTTCATTGAATTTCTTATGATATTCTGGGATTATCATATCTCCTTGTATCAAATAGTAGAATTCATCACATAACCGCTCAGTTACTTCTGGCGGAATATTTTTTTATTGAAAAGTCGTTTGAACATAACCCAGGTGATATCACCTTCTGGATTATCTTTAATGATTGTTTCCCACCAGATTAAAGCTTCTTCTTTGAGTGCCCAAGATGCCACTAATCTTTTCTGGTCATCTCTCAGCTGAAAACTTTCAAAAATTCTTTCAGCAGAACTCATCCAAGCCTGAGTTTGAATAATAGATTCATTGCCTGTGAATGGTACTCCTCCCAGATTTCGATATCTTTTCAATAGAGCTTCTATATCCGATCCTGGCTGAGGGAGTACAACTGGCTCATTAATTTGTTGAACAATAGGATTATTTCTCCTGCTTATGCCACTCATTTTCTATGTCTGCAAATAGCATACAAAGTGTTAGGCCAACAGAAAAGGTAATTTTGAAACATAGAGACATATACTTGTATGCAAATGTGTCTATCGAAGTGTATTTCATTCTGTTATACTCATACTAGGATATTACTGATCCTATCTGTAATGAGTTACTCGTCCTAGAGCACTATGACGAGTTCGTTCATATGTCATATTCCATGCTTAACCAAAGCTCTGATACCACGTTTGTGATGAACCCATTCCCGATTAGACGGTGGCAAGGGTAATCTTTGGAATATAACACATAAACAGATAATAACAGAACAGAAATAAATAAATACACTAGATAATGCACAATAGAATACACTGGATAAATATAATCATCAGAGTTACACAGTATGTAGGATCATACTTAGTACAAAATACAGTTCAACTATACATAAATGTCTACTGCGGAAAAGAAAACATAATATGTACAACAGGAGCTGAACAACATAAAAAGAGATAAGTGATAGAATCCATCTTCAGCTCCAGCTATCCAGAACGAGCCTGCTAAAACCTGAATACAAGGCTGCCCGTGTAGAAAAAGGGGCACCCGAGTTTGCAAGTGAAACAAACTACGAGTCAGTCATGGGACTGGTATGAGAAATCTACTCAACACATTTTCAAATATGGCTAATCAAAGGACCACGCCACTTTCGCGGAACGAGTTTACTCCATTGGATTGCCAGTGCTTTAAAACAAATAATTCTTTTAAACATCGAAATGCTTTTTATAAAAATGAAGCCATTATAAGACTCAGTTCCCATCACACAATGCAACACACACCAGAGGAAAGAGTTTTACCTTATAATGGCCAAAATATGCTTGATACGAGCAAAAAAAATCAATCGATACTATTGCTAGTGTATATAGGTTTCGAAAACAATTACAATCATAACTATCAATCATAGACAACATGGGTACCATATATCATGTCGCCATATGTATATATACAATAAAAACCGCACGGTGTCGTATTTGGAAATTGGATTTCCGTCATGAACCGAGGCAAAAGATAGTCCTCACCGAATTCGAGACTCTCTAGCCCGAGCCTCAGGCTACAGCCACAACTGCACCTAGGAGCCACAGGGCCGGTCCACCGATGTGGATTAAAATGCCTGAACACTGCGTTTCCCCGCCCTATGGGGCGTAAATGAGCCCACTGACTCCATCGGTCCCGGATCGACCGATATATCTGAGGCGCCTTGCAACAGCAACAACCACACAGGTGAAAAGTATATAAATGTCAGGGCTGGTAGGTCACTGACACCACCATAGCTAGAAAGAAACGCATGCCCTCCCTGGATCCTTCTCCCGTTTCTAGTCCATCCCGTGGTGTGAGGCTCGCGAATTCGCGTTATACACAAAGCTATGCCATACAGGATGTGCTTTGATCATCAACCACCAGACTTTGCTTTTCAACAGAAGCCTTGATCATCTATCACTTAGGCGTGCCACACAGGCAATTCATTCCGTGCGACTGATTTCTATCGATATATAACCTCTGGGCTCGTACGTCTCAGAGAAGGGCATTAAGCAAGAGAATAAATTCTCCGCCGTCAAACAGATATATATTTAATAGAGATCAATCAGCACAGAACAAAATCCAATGTCAGACACCCAGTCCATTTATACGTTCATTCTGGGTCTGAACGAAACCGGAGGCACTCAATTCCTCGCATATCCGTACAATCAACAAGTACGTCCAGGTGGCTACTACTTCAACCCCGTCAAGGTAGCTACTCCTATCATGAGCATCAGTAGCACCCTTCCATTAGACGTGAAGATCATCGGTCTTGCACCGTCTTCATATCTTCGACTTTCACTCGTCGATCAATAATTTGAAATGAGAATTAACTCGGCCTTTTCAAATAATTCACGTATATCTAGAATTTCAAATCAATTCATTTCAGTGGTTAAATTATTCGGCAACACCAATTTTGTTCTTTAATGTAATTTTCACACCAAACACATTCAACCATCAAATATCAAATAAATCGAGCAAATCCAGTTTATTTCCATTCCATATCGTTTATAATATTTTATCACGATTTATCGCTATTTTTTTAATTTAAAAATAGCCAATTCATTCAAACAATGCTTCAGGCCATAACGCGGCCGTGGCGCTGTTTTTCTCCAGATTTGATTTACACATATCTGAAAATCGAACCGTTGGATCTTCACAAAATTAATATCATTAAAAAGATCTTTTCAAAACGAATCCAACGGTTTTAGTTTTGGGAAAATCCGACGGTCGGATCTTCCGCACTAATCGTTTGAAGTTATGATTTCAAAATACGAACTACAGCGTCGTTATTCGATTTAATTTAATTATATTTATATATATATAAATATAATCGATTCTGGCGTTGTTTTTCTTCGGATTTGAATTAAACATTCCAGACAATCCAACCGTTGGATCTTTACAAAGTTGCTGCCGTTGGAAAGTTATTTTCAAAGCGAATCCAACGTTTATGGTTTCAGCAAAATCCGATGGTCGGATCTTCTGCACTAATCGTTTGAAATCATGGTTTCAAAATACGAACTGCAGCTTTGTTATTCGATATATTATAATTATATATATTTCTATATATTTCATTCTTCGATTTCAAAACCATTTTCACTTCGCACTATCGATAAAAATGATATTTTTACCCAACAGATATTTGTTTCTACACATCACCATTTTCCACAGTTCATGTATATAGTAAAAATGTGATTTCTATTGTAAAACAATTTATTTCAAAACACGAATATTTTTTATACATGAATTTCCACTCAACAAATGAATATGGTTTCAACAATTGAAAATAAATCAAACACATGAATATTTAGGAAATTTCGGCAGCATAACGGTAGGGTAGTTAAAACCGGGACCGTCCCTAGTACGGCTCCTCGCTCTACCTTAAAACCTCGCGGTTTTTGACAATGGGGAATCATGCATCTAGTTCGCACGTAGGCGGCATGTGTATATTTTTCATTTCCACGAACTAATCCTATGTGGTTTCAACCAAATATTTCTCAACCACAAATGGGTATTTTTCAACCACAATCAATCAATATCAACCACAAACAATTCCAATCAACCATTCGTTATCGATAAAATTTCACACCAATCACAACCAATTAATATCGTCCATGGTTTGTGGACGAGGGGCGTATATATATATAGCAATTTACTTCTATTTCAACACATATATAATTTTTACAACGCATATACAACTTATACATTGAACGTACAACTTATACAACGCTTATACAAGAGGTGTACAACGCGTATATAACTCATACATCGACTCTATAATTTATACATCGTCGTTTTCCATCGTTTATAAATTATAAATCTCACATTGGGTTCCACTCCACCAAAAATAGCAAAAGGCTCAGAGAAATATGCAGTCTCTTCTAGAATGTAGAAGACGTCCACACGAGTCCACTGTCTCTTGTTTCACTGAATTTCGTCTACAAACGAAAAAGATATGTTTTTTCATAGTTTGCAACGCTTTATAGTGTGAAAATCAGTTTAAAATAATCAAGCCGTATACCTTCCACGAGCGTTCAAAACTAGGTCTTCGATTCTTGCAAAATCCGTTGAGCGTTGTTGCGATCGGGTTGCGCCACATCCAAGAGCTCCGAGAGGCGCTCAGGCGGAGGTAGGTGGGCCCCCACTCGGTGGTTCCTCCTGCTCACGTCGGCGCCTCAAAGTCGTCCACTTCAGGACGTCGGTTCTCCCCAAATACGCTTCGAAAATATGCAAATCTGGTATGGATTTGAAGCTCGCGTTATCCTCTACAAAATTCGTAACTGGGGCATGTGGTTTTAATGTATGGATTGGGAGAAATCAAGCCGGGAAGCTTGGAATGCTTTTTCGCCGTTAGACTGGGTGGATCGGGGAAGAAAGAGAATTTGTGGTCCAATCATATTTTTTTGTTTATTTATATATTTTTAAAAATCTGAAAATACCCCTTATCACATACGAACACCAATTCAAACCCAACGACTGTCATCCCTAGCGTTTTACCCCCATTCCGAACACAATGGGATATGTTTCGTAGGCCCATTCGATGGTTTCAGTCAGTTTCCATTCAATTTAAAATATATAACATTCAAAATTCGATTTGAACGTACATTTCCATTTGCCAGGGCCACAAACTGATTCAAAAATTTCCAGAAAAATAAATCTGGCTATGTTTTGAAGATACGGTCCCAACAAAACTAGTTTCGTCGAATTCTGAGACCGTTTGCAAAAAGGCCCATTTCTGGTCGATCCAATTTAACTATAATTGACCAAAACACATTTTCCTTTGCCACGCTCACATACTAGCTTCAAAAATAATGAAATTTGAAGCCTAGTAATAACTTCCCATCCCGGATCCAAAAAAAGTGGTTTCGTCGAATTCCGAGGTCGTTTGCAAAATGGCCAATTTCACGTGCTATATAAATTCCATAGCGACCTTTCTGAAAATTCATTTGGCCATAACTTTTGCTTTCCGCTATGAAACTTCGATTTTTCAGATTCGTTAGAAAGGTACTCACTAACAGATTTAAATATTTTTGGTTTCACTCAAATCCGTTTTGTTTTGCACCCGGTATAGTCCGACAAAGTTTGAATTCAATTTTTGAAACTGCAGCGCCATTTCAGGCCTTGATTATAATTATAATTAATTATATTCGTTTTCAATTGTCGATTCAAGCTCACTTTTCATCGCTATTATTTAAAATATTTATTTTAAATATTTTTAATCCATTATTTTAGCCAATTTAAAAATTTTAAATTGGTTCAGATTTTCCGGGTCGTTACAGTTTTCTTCTATTCAACACATGAATATGTATTTTATTTCAACACATGAATATATGTTTTATTCAACACATGAAGTTATATTATACCACATATGAATTTTCATTCTATTCAGCACATGAATTTATGTTATTCAACACATGAATTTTCATTCTATTCAACACATGAATTTTCATTCTATTCTTTATTTTCCAAATTAGAATGATGCCTAATCAATTACCATATAATGTTAATTATATGGATTCCCTACAACACATGTATATAATAGCAACGATAAATCATCAACCATCATCCAGGGTGCACCACACCACTGCATAAGCATTAAATATAGATAAGTAATGCTTACACAGTCTGTCAACCCATCGGTCGACATACTACTAGACAAATGGGATTAGTGTACGTCAATATCACCCCAACACCCGTGTGGGGTTTCAATCAATCAAACACATAGTTTATTTTTGCAGTTGGGCGATGTGTAAAATTTATCGTCCCAATCAATATCAATCAAATAGGTGTACATAAACAAATCGTCCGATTTGTTTATAAATATTTATTTTACTTCAACACACAATTATATATTTTATTTCAACACATGAATATATATTTTATTTCAACACATGAATATATAATTTATTTCAACACATTAATATATATTTTATTTCAACACATTAATATATATTTTATTTCAACACATGAATACATATTTTATTTCAACACATGAATACATATTTTATTTCAACACATGAATACATATTTTATTTCAACACATGAATATATATTTTATTTCAACACATGAATATATATTTTATTTCAACACATGAATATAATTCAACACATGAATATATATTTTATTTCAACACATGAATATATATATATATTTTATTTCAACACATGAATATAAACTTTATTTCAACACATGAATGTATAGTTTATTTCAACACATGAATATTTAATTTATTTCAACACATGAGTATATGTTTTATTTCAACAAATGAGTATATGTTTTATTTCAACACATGAGTATATATTTTATTTCAACACATGAATATATATTTTATTTCAACACATGAATATTTTTTTTTTCAACACATGAATATATATTTTATTTCAATACGTGAATATATATTTTATTTCAACACATGAATATATATTTTATTTCAACACAATCAACAGTCAAACTTCACAACGCAAACAATCAAACAAACAAGTCACACATGGTCTATGGACGACGGGTGTCGGGTGCTGCTAAGCACCGTCTGCATCCTAGTATATATTTCAAACTAGAAAATAGAATAAAATAAAAGTGAGGAGTTCTCACCGTGGGTTCTACTCCGCTAGTCCTTATTTCTGAACGGTTTGAATTTATATTTGTTTTTCGACAGTACCATCGCAATCTGTATCACACAGTTTATGTTAAAAATTATATTTCTAACAACGCTATATATATAAAAATCGTATTTTTATTTCATTAGCTATATAAAAATCATATTTTTATTCCCTAAATCATATAAAAATTATATTTTTATTATCTACATCATATAAAAATTATATTTTTATTATCTACATTATATAAAAATCATATTTTTAATCTCTACATTATATAAAAATCATATTTTTATTATCTACATTATATAAAAATTATATTTATAATCTCTACATTATATAAAAAATCATATTTTTAATCTCTACATTATATAAAAATCATATTTTTAATCTCTACATTATATAAAAATCCGATCTTTATACGTTATTTCTCCTTAAAAATTATACTTTTATATCGTTGTTTAAATTATAAAAGATCATGCTTTTACCGAAACAAAGATCAAATCTTTTACCTTTACCAATCAGTTTTTATAATGATAAAAAAATTATTTTTTTATAGCGATAAAAAAAATCAGTTTTTATAGCGATTAAAAACTTATTTAAAAACTCACCTTTAATCGTTGTTGAAACCCTCAATCGGGGAAGGAGGCACTGCGTGGTAGCTTGGTGGTGTGCGGTGACCGGTGCAGCTGAGGTGGAGGCGAGCTCTGGCAGAAACAAGGGGCGGCGGCTCTAGGGTTTCGCGATGGTTAAAATTGGGCATGCACTTCTAATTGGGGACGGAGGAGAGAGGGGTAGGAGGCGAGGTAGCTGCGAAGGGGGAGGGGCGAGCATCGGAGGGCCGCTGGCCGTGGTGGTGGCGGGCACGACGAAGGGTGCGACTGGGGACAAGGCGCGAGTTGTAATAAATTTTTTCTTTTCGTTTCTGTAATGAGAGAGGGAGGTGAGAGAGAGTATGGGTGAGGGATTTATAATTAATAAATTTATATTATATTTTATTCCACCAACGGTTGACTTTTTATTCGAACTCCTTTTCGAACCCATTGACTGTTGTCCATAGCTAACTGCCCCCATTCTGAACTCAATGGGATATGTATCCTGAGCTGATTCAGCTGCTACGATCAGTTTTCATTCAAATTACATTATAAATCAATATATATTTATTTTAAACGTACATTTCAATTTACCGGGGCCATATACGGGCTCTAAAAATTGCAGAAAAATTATTTCTATCTTCTTATTGACGATGCAGTTCTAACAAAACAAATTTCGTCAAATTTGAAGAACGTTTGAAAAATGGCTATTTTTTGGTCGTTCAAAATTGATTGAAATTGACAAAACACGTTTTCTTTTGCCACGCTCACATATTAATTCAGAAAATTATGAAAATTGAAACCTAGCAATAATTTGACATCCCAGATCCAACAAAAGTGGTTTCATCGAATTCTGAGGTCGTTTGCAAAATGTATATTTTCAAGGGCTGTATATACTCTATAACGACCTTTCTGAAAATCCATTTGGCCATAACTTTTGATTCCCGCTATGAAACTTCGACTTTTCAGATTCGTTAGAAATATATAGTCAAACAGATTCTAATATTTTTGGTTTGGCTAAAATCTGGTTTATTTTGAATCCTGTACATTCATTTGAATTTTGAAATCGAATTTTCTAACTACCGCGCCATTTTTAATTCCTTTTATAATTATAAATAAATATTTATATTCTAACGACGACGTATATAAATATATACGTTCTAATTCTATTCAAAATAAATTTCACGTTGTTATTATTTAAATAGTTCATTTTAAATATTCAAAATTCAATAAAATTGCCAAAATAAATTTTTTAAATTGGCTCAGATTTCCGGGTTAGTACAATTTTTTTAGAATTTTGAATTCTTTTAATTAAATTTCTAAAGTGTTCAAAAGTATCACTTTTATTCTTCATAAATATAGTTAATGTATATCTTGAGAAATCATCAATTATTACAAAAACATAACGATTGTGATTAATCGATTGAACTTGAGTAGGTCCAAACAAGTCCATATGTAATAGTTCTAATGGTTTTAAGTTGAAGTAACTCTTTTTGATTTAAAAGTAGACTTGGTTAATTTTCCTTTTTGACAATCTTCACAAAGATTATTTACTTTAAAATTTATTTTTTGTAAACCTTTTATTAATTCATGTTTCGAAAGTTTTTTAATAGTTTTAAAATTTATGTGACATAAACGTTGGTGCCGTAACCAAGAATCGTTGATATTGGCAATCAAACACATGTCCTTATTGTTGTTAACTTTCATATTTAAAACACAGATATTTCTATCTCGATTTCCTTTAAAAATAAGGTTTTGTTCTTTATCAAAAATACTACATTTATTTTCAGAAAAAGTTATCTTAAAACCTTTGTCACATAATTGACTAATACTTAGTAAATTATGTTTTAAATTTTTAACTAAAGAAACTTTAGTAATAAGAGGTAAATGTGAAATACCGTAGTTGCACACATCACCTTTGCCAATGATAAAACCTTTTGAGCTGTCTCCGAAGGTAACTTAGCCACCATCAAATTATGAAATATTGGTTAACATATCTTTGTCTCCAGTCATGTGTTTTGAGCAACCACTGTCTAAGATCCATTTTCTCTTTTTTAGTGGGACCTGCAAAAAATATTAATAAGCATATTGGTACCCACTTTTTGATAGGGTCCTAAGCGTTAGGTCTTAGAATGCCAAACCCAAGTGGGTTTAGTATCCCTTTTATATAAATAATTGATATTATTATGTACAGATTCCAAAAATGAATAAATATATTTGTTTCTGATCAAACTATTATTAATTTTTGGAATCCATATTTTGATATTTTTTATAGATTTAGAAATGTTTTTAACTTTTGAATTAGTTCTCCTTTTGTATTTTTCTTTTTTCTTTAGAGCAATTTTTGATTCTTTTCTAAATCCTAAGCCATTTTTATTTGAAGATGGTCGAGAATTTTCTATGATCTTTGATAAGTTTTCTCTACCCTTGTTAAAATTTGATACATTTTTAGAGATGCTTTCAAACTTAGCTTGAATACTTCTATTTTCTAGCTCTAGTCTTTTACTTTAGTTTTCAACATATGATTTTCAGAACTAATTTCATCATTTTTTGACTTTTGAGTTTCAATTTCTTGACTCAAAAGAGAAATCTAGCTATCCGAATTTGTAAGATTTTCTTGAACTTTTCCAAGTTCTTCTTCCATAATTATCTTTTCATCTTTCAACATATCTCTTTCAAATTCAGTTTTGTTCTGATTTTCACGAGTTTCCTTAAGCTTTTTCTTTAATTTTTTTACGATGTTTAAAAACTCGGAATTAACTTGTATTAAATCGTCATAAGATATGTCACTTACACCAGATTCTTGAGCCATGAAGCACACATTTTCCTGCTCATTATCGCTTTCATTATCACTGTCACTTTCTAATGATTCTGAATCTGAGCTGTCCCATGTAATAGAAAATGCCTTCTTTTTGAATTTATCTTTCTTATTCTTGTTGTTGAAGTTCTTCTGATTTTCTTTCATCTTTGGACAATCTTTTACCGTGTGACCCTTCTTATGACAATTAAAACATTCCAATTTAGAGGAGGAAGGTTTGTTTGAGCTACTCTTTTTAAATTTTCCTTTTCTGTATTTTAGAAATTTCTTAAAATTCTTGGCAATAAATGCTAAATCTCCTCTGATTCAGATTCTTCTTTATCCGCACGAAATGCCACATTCTTTTTCTCTTGAGCTAATTCTCTTTTTGCTTGAAGATTAACTTCATAAGACAAAAGATTTACTATGAGTTCTTCAGGTTTCATAGTTGACAAATCATTAGCTTCCTCAATGGCCATTACTTTTCTCTTCCAATCTTCGGTTAAAGAATTTAGTACTTTTGACACAATATCAAAGTCACTTTTTTTTCTCCCAATCCTATCAATGCATGTAAAATGTCTTGAAATCTTGAGTACATTTCATTGATGGTTTCATTTTGCTTCATTTTGAAGTTTTGGAATTGATTCTTGTGCATTGAAATTTTTGTTTGTTTGACTTTGTTTATTCCTTCATGAATAGTTTTGAGCGTCTCCCATATCTGATATGCTGATGTACAAATACTCACACGATTGAATTCATTTCTGTAGAGAGCACAATATTGCATGTTCATAGATTTTGCATTTGCATTAGCTTCATCTTTTTGAATTACCGTCCAAGTTGAATATTTAGTTGTAGGTGCTGTGAACTCTTTTTGAGTAGCATGCCATGCACTAAAGCCACTTGCTTGCATATAAATTCTCATTCTTGTAGCCCAGTAATTGTAATGTAGTACATTGAATAGTGGAGGTCTTTGAGTAGATTGTACTTTGGCAAAAGTAGTTGAGCTAGTATTTAGGTTATTCTCCATTACACTAAAATATCGAATAACGGTGTTATGGTTATAGGATGGCCTTGCTCTAATACCAATTGAAAAAGGCTATGCAGTGGTATAGGATCGTGTAGTATGGAGAATAGGATGTAGTGTATATAGCAGAGTAATAAGTAAATATCACACAACACATTTATACTGGTTCGGAATACTGTCCTACGTCCAGTCCCAGACTCACTTCTGGTATTCCAGTAATACTAAAACCTTCACTTCACCCGGAGGAATAGGTACACAATTACCCGAACACATGAACGGGTTTCTTGCCTCGACCACTGAAGAGGTCTTTACTAATATAGAATAATTGTTCTCTTTTGTGTTCTTGATATCACGAATTGTCTAATATTAAGTACACGCTTCCTATAGCCTTTCCTTGATGATAATCGTGAAGTATGTAAAGGAATATGGATGTTTAAAAGTCTCAAGTATGAAAATAGATTGCTTTTTAGAACTTAGAGAGTTTTGAATAAGATGGAGAGAATTAGAATAAAATTCGGTGATTGGATTAATTAATTAACTCTCTATTTATAATATATAAAAAGATACAACTGACCACGAAAGGTTTTGATGAAGAGTTATGAATTAAATAGTTGTGTCTCTTCATAGAAGTTGCAACCATTCAGAATCAGATGTATGAAAATAATTTTTAGATGTCTTTTTGTAAGTTAAAAATAAAGCCGCAAGGAAATAGTGCATTTCAGAACAGATTCAGACGTCTGAAATATTTGAAACAGACGTCTGAATACTATATTTGAAAACAATCTATTCCAGCAAACAGACGTCTGAAATTTTCAGACCAGACGTCTGTTTTCTGTTATCAGCCTATACCTCGCCTATTTTATAATAAAAGAACAATATATATATATAAAACGTGTTTGTGTGTAATCATCAAGGAAACTTTAACATATAAATCCAGGACTAACAGACTCTTACAACATATAAGTGATCTTTGTTTTGTGTTCTTGAATCTAATTGTCAAAAGTATCTTCCTGCAACATAGAATTAGCCAATAATTTATATATTTGCTTGTATAGTTGTCATAGTCAAAATAATATAGAGCGGGATTCAACAGAAACGAATTGGAATTGTTTCTGGAAAATTCATATGATATGAAATTGATCTTAGATCATTTAGATAAGCCACATATGGAATGCCGCGAGGCCTAAGGTAGTGCGAGAAGCAGTACTCGGGACAGTGCCGGTTTTAATCCTCCTACCGTTATGCTGCCGAAATTTTAAGAAATATTCATGTGTTTGAAATATTTTCATGTGTTGAATAAACTGTTTAGATAATAAAAATCACATTTTTATTATGCGTGTGAAGTATATGAAATATTCATGTGTTGAGATATTCATGTATTGAGAAATTCATGTGTTGAATAATTTCTTTGAAAGATAAAAATCACATTTTTATCATATATATGGACTATATAAAATATTAGTGTTTTAAATAAATTGTTTGAACACCAAGAATAACATTTTTATCTTATATATGAAGTATATAAAATATTCTTGTTTAAAATAAATTGTTTAACAATAAAAATCGTATTTTTATTATATGTATGAACTCTTGAAGTTAACTCGTTGGTTCCCATCTGGATCCTGAGCGATAACTTCCCACTTGGACTTCCTTTGCATCTCGAGTTTTGGTTGAATTGGAGTTGATCTTTAGAAGAATTCAAGATTGTTGTTGTTAGACCAAAAAATGGTCCTAACACCCAAATTATCGTATTTAGAGCGTAGGATATGAAGAAATAACTGAACAAATAAGAGAAAAGCAAGACAACGAGATTTTTATAGTGGTTCGGCGTTAACGAGCCTACGTCCACTTCATATTTTCTCATTTCACTCATAGATTACAATTACAATGAATATTGTCTTTCAATCACTTGGATTCAATGAATAATTCTCTCCGAATCCATTGAATTTATTGAGGAAGATGGTGGTTATTCATGGAGAAGTGTTGGCCATGGCAGCCATGGATGAGGAGAAGCCAAAAAAGTCCCTTGAAAATGCCCTCTGAATGTGTATTTATAGCTGTAGGAAAGCTCCTGGGAGGACTGGTTCGTGATGGGGTACGTGGCAGGCGATCCAGAAAAATAGGAGAGCCAGTAGCCTTGAGAATAGGTCAAAACAAGCTGCGTTTGAACAGGTCCGAAGGTCGGATCGTGGTCATGGGTCGGATCGCGGTCATGGGTCGGATCACGGTGATAGGTCGGATCGCGGTCATGGATCGGATCGCGGTCATAGGTCGGATCGCGGTCATGGATCGGATCGCGGTCATGGGTCGGATCGGATCGCGTAGGCAAGGGCGGATCGGATCGCGGTCATATGCCAGCTTACACCCGTTCACGGAAATGGGCGTAACTTTCAAACCGTAAGTCCGATTGAGCCAAACCAAAGCTCAAACTGAAGCTAATTCAAAGGGCTACGAGTATATGAGGTGAATAGATCCAAATGGGGTCATTTGATAGGGGTTTCGGGCCAGTTTATACTGATGTTGTGATTTTGACCTAACTGCCTTGTGTCTTCTGACGATGCTTCCAATGCCAGAGAGCGATGTTATCCAGAGATTCCATATGAGACAGCATTTACCTAGAGGTGTGTCAACATGATCATTGCTTTGGGTAGCCTAGTCACAAAGCAGGCTAACATTTTGCCCCCCAAAGTACATCTTATCGAGGATGAGATGTGCTTTGAATATGTTGAGCTAAATCTTTCTAGAATATCATTTGTCCTTGAGAAGGCTTTATCCAATTGTTGCATTGCTTCCATTGGAGCTAATTAGGCTAAGTTCTATGAGAGGAGTATTCGAGACGATCAAGAAATTGTTTAAACCTTGTCAAATCAAAAGATCTAATTCATCCGTCAGAAGTCATGCTAAATTGTCGGCTCCCGAGCGTGATCCTACACGCATAGGTCGTCGCCAAACAACATCATCACTCTATGCAAGCCAAGCGCGTGGTAGGGTTGGACTTTCTTTTACATACGAGCCAATAAATGAAGTAGCCACCCAAATCATGGGGCGATGTAAGAATCTTTGGGCTCTGAGCTAACAACTGGACTATTGGGACGAAGCATATCAGAATCAACGTATGAATTTGTCATTTGTACTCAAGTTTGGATTATCTTGATAACTTGGTATTGATCCAGGATCTTAGAATCGCATTGAATCGTAACAGTAAGGAATTCAAAAGCCATGATCACTCTGGATCGTAGTCGAGAGAATCCACAACTGTTACAGATCATTTCTTAATCCAATATTCACATATGAAGTAGTCAGTAAGGGACGTTATTAAAATTATGTGGACCAGTGCCTATAGGATTGTCACCATCGCAAGGTAGTAGATAGGTTTGTCACACTTTCCATTTGGTGTAGTTTGAGTCTTTAAGTTCACATTCGATCCACAAGCTAGATCGCTTGGTCGGCAAAGATGAGTAAGGTTGTACTCCAGAGGCATGACGTACATGTTTTGAATCCCATTTCATGCCGGGATTGTCTTCAAAGTTAGTCTATGAACCGACACTTGTTCTCTCAGTGCCATCGGAGGACAAGCGAGGTCAGTACTTATGCCCCCAGTATCGATGGGGGTTGAGTTGAGTCAATAAGGCATTTAATCTTGAAGATTTTATACTTCCTGTCGTTGCATCTGGTAAGAGTTGCAGGTTCAGCAATCTTAGCCGACCCAGATCATTCTGTACTGTTTCTCAATTTAGCAAAAATCGGAATTGTATATGAAAATGGTTGAACCATGTTTGCTTTGATATCATCTCTTCTCTCTAGTCAGATAGTGAGGATTGCCTCATTGGGCATCAGCGACTTCGGTTACTCTCATCAGATAAGTTGCGGATTCAAGTAAGGTTGTTGAATGCGAATGAATAAATATCGTTATGAAGTTAGTTGGGCTCCACCATTTATGCTTCAGCATAGTCCGAAATGGTTATCACAGTCTTATTGAGTCTCTTTCTCATGCTCGGTTCAATCGAGCTTGACAAACAAGATCATGGGCTCGATAAGTGGTATAGATTCTCTTTGGAATTGCACATTCTTGTCGTTGTTTTCCAGGGCTTTTCCTTTGTCCTTATCGTTTCAGGAATTAGAAGGTACTCCATTCTTTAGTCAGGAAGGCCTCTAGGACATTCGTCTCGACGCTAACACCTTTTTGTCATGAAAGTCTATCCACTTCAGGGTTGAATTCGTCAAAATCTCTGAGCAAGTCTTGTTATAGAGAAAATTTAAAGTCCGGGGGAATAACAGGGCATCCTGACGTCCCACGTGTGAGGGCTGTAATTGTTGTTATCCACATCAACTAGAGGAGTACCGCTCCTCGAGAGGTGCCGAATTAAACTGGCGAGCAGATCACCGTCAAAGAATTGCTGCACATTTTCAAGATAATAGCTGGTGCCCCCAATATTGAATCTGAAATTACAAGGGGGTCTTTGTGGATTTCTTATTTCCGCATCGATGTTACTCCCAAGTCACGGGTCGAGTCATTCGACTCGACCTGGCTTCTGTTCTTCGAATTGTTGCGTTCCATCTTGGAGTTGAGCGTACTCTAGCGCTTGAGTACCCATTCGAGTTGGAGCTGAAGTTGGTCGTGCATGACCTAAGTTCATTGTGATTCTTGCATTCTCATCTAGGAAGTTGCAGGTAGTCGTTCCATCGCCCATGTTTCCATCTACGACGTTCTGAATTGAAGCTGCACGTTGTGTGACTGCTGATTGGTTCGTGTTCATCTCGGGTGTTCCCACTTGCTTTCTGCATGAAGGGAGAGGTTGGAGGCGAAATAGCTGCATCTTGTCCAATTGCTGTATGGGATATATCCAGCCTTATATGAGCTTCCCATTCTAGAAGTTGGTTGGGATCAGCAGATGGATATTCTCTTTGCATTTGTTTCTTGGTCCTCAAGGGGGCCTGTTAGGATCACAACACAAGTTAAACACAGGCACTTAAGTTATGCCGTTTGTAAATATTTTCAATAGCCATGGCCCCAGTTATAGGGTAAGTGCGAAAGACATGCGGTCGGATCACTTCCCTTTCGAATTCAGACATGTATACATGAGAAGAGGAAGTCACTTTCAGAATTCAAGCGATCATACTATCCAAGCATGGAGTAGGACGTGTTTGGGACGGTACAAGAAGCCTGTAATTCATAAATGTCCATAATTCCACGATTGCGTCGAATCGTATTATGGCCAAGGAATCAATGATCGCTCAAGATC
Source organism: Allium sativum (assembly GCA_030737875.1). Classification (NCBI taxonomy): domain Eukaryota; kingdom Viridiplantae; phylum Streptophyta; class Magnoliopsida; order Asparagales; family Amaryllidaceae; genus Allium; species Allium sativum. The sequence goes on along the minus strand of JASFAX010000056.1, from coordinate 2,019,106 downwards.
GTACTAAGGTAGGGTAGACATCAAAAAATCTCAGGGCCTCGCCAGGTCCTTCCAGTTGAGAGTATGAAGTTGTATAACATGTTGCTGAACAATTCACTATCCAGGCTTCTTTTTCTAGTCGTCGCCGTGAGTCGCACATGGAGCTTAGAATTATACGCCTACGTCATCCTTTTGGACGCGGCCCTTTAGTTATTCCCTACTGGTCTGCTGTTGTTGTGCGAGTTCGGATCTCGCATTTTGTCCAGCTTTGTTTTGTGAGCCTGTACTTAGTGAATGAAATTCCATTTCTTTTTGTACTGCTGTGTTCGTGTGCTGCCCCCCATTCCCGAAAACGAGTGGTTCGAGCTCCATTTTCATTCTTGGTCCCAGTCGTGTGACGGGATAGGATCCCTTGAGTGGCATATATTGTCATGCATTTATACTCTCCTGATCCTTCAGCGGAGCAGAAATTATGGGGGGTGCTGAGTCTCCAGCACCTTTCTCAGCGCTTAATCATAGACGCTTTTATACTCTCCTGGCGGTCGCCAAGGTTAGAGTTCGAACTCAGCTATTCTGTCGCTCCCCGATCCTTCAGCGGGGTAAGAGTTCTTTCTCAGCGCTCAATCGGAGACGCTTTTATACTCTCCTGGCGTTCGCCAAGGTTAGAGTTCAGACTCAGCTGTTCAGTCGCTCCCCGATCCTTCAGCGGGGTGAGAGTCCTTTCGCATTATCCTGTACCTGCGAGCATTCCATAATTAGTTATGCATTTAAACATTTGAAACGCAAATAAGCAAACAAGTCATGAAACATTATAAGTTATCAGTGCAACTTATAAGTGAAAGTGCAGTAAAGTAGTATGTATGTATAGGTATGCCCCCAATCAAACATTAACTTAGTGCCTAGCCAGGTCTTGTTGAGGATTGATTAGGACCATAACTGTGTTGCCCCCATGTCCGGACATGGAGGATTTGGGATCAGCTTCCATCCTGCCCCCCCGATCCTTTGACGGGGGAGGAATTTTCCCGTGGCGCTAAGTCTCTAGCGTTTCTATACTCTCCCGATCCTTCAGCGGGTTAGAGTTGCTGGGGCGCTGAATCTCTAGCGCTTTTATACTCTCCCGATCCTTCAGCGGGTTAGAGTTCGAGCTCGGTTCATGATCTGCTCAACGATCCTTCAGCGGAGCAGAAGTTCTCAGCGCTAAATCATAGACGCTTTTATACTCTGTAACACCCCGTGTATTCTATAACTGTGAAATTCACAAATTAAAGTATAATTAATTTCAAATCAAAGAACTAAGGGAAACGGGATACGCCATTGCGTTCGTCTCGGAAATATACGCGAAATAGAGTCCGAGTTTTCGAAAAACGGAGTCCGTATGAAGAAGATATAGCCTCCGGAAGTTTCTGAATTAAGTTTAAAATTCGAACAGCTCAGAAAAACAAGTTTAAAATTAAAAATCGGGCCCAATTGGCCAGGGCGGGAAAATTCCCGCCTAATGCACCCAGGTCAACTGGGCTGTCGACCTGGTCTAGCCAGGTCGACAGGGCTGTCGACCTGGTCCAGACCCAGGTCGAACCCAGTCCACCCTGGCTGGCCTAGTCTATGTTGGTCGATTTTCAGAAGCATGCTTTGTCATTAGGGCTAGGTGGCAGGCTCTAATTGGTCTCTCTTTCGAATGAATGGCTACGATCAATCCAAGCAACATCGATGGTCCTAATCAGTTCATAAACTCTATAAAAATGACCCTAGACTCAACCTAATCTATTCATTCAAAAATAAGAACAAAGCCATCATGCTGCTGAGGAACGACTAGGAGTAGCCACCAATTTGGGAGAAGACTAGGAGGAAAATTCTAAAGCATAAAGCAACTTAAAACAAATCAAATCAACAAGGAATCGTATCTCCAAATCCCTAAATTGGAGAATTCGCCACACAATTGTAAGTAGAGTATTATTTTGGTATGAACAAATAATTGTGTTGGTTTGTATACTTGATTTGTGGTGATAAAGTAATTCATATTTGTGCGTTACTATGATTCTTATCGATTTTGAATATTGTATACGTTTGGATATTCTCAAATTATGTTATTCATTATAAAAACTACATGTTTGCAGTAGTTTTATGCAAGTATACGTTTGGATATTCGCAAAGCATGTTATTCATTATAAAAACTACATGTTTGCGGTAGTTTTATGCAAGTATACGTTTGGAATATTCGCAAATTATGTAATTCATGTGAAGCTACATGTATGTAGTTGTTTAATTGAAATTCATGCAAGTTTGGGGTTTTGCTACTATGCCATCAAAATGTGTATTTTTGTACAAAAATCATTTTTGTGAGTAATTGGAACAAATTTGGGTTATTATAATTCATATGAAATTATGTTGAAAATTTGGCATCATGGTCTATGTATTAAGCCATACTTTTGTACTAGAAAACCTCTTTGCGAACTTATGAATATGACTAGGCTATGATTGATATTTTGCATAATTGAAAACCATGTTAGGTCTATATTGTTAACAAGAATTATATGATGACATATGTGGTACATAGCTAGGTTAGATTCAAAATCCCATTTGCAAGTTTGCATGACTAAAGTAAAAATCATGATTTCATGTTTAGAAATATTTATGCCATAAGTATATGTGCGCCATGGTTAGGTGAATAGATTTAAAATCATGATTAAGTTGGAATAATTCAAGTTGAACTATGCTTTTGTATTAGTAACAAAAGTAAACCCCTTTGTAAACATGTAGGAATCTTATGAACATGATTTGCTTATGTTTGACATTATGCCTAAATAAAAACATAGGTTTATGTTGTAGTTAAGACTATGTGTCAATAATGATATCCAATTTAGATTCTTATCCCAACTACAAGTTTACATGCTTTGATTCATGTCACTTATGCTTTATGACCAAAGTACACATTACTACTATGCAAGTACACCAGTTTCTATTTTGTAGTTCCAACGTTATGTTGCAAGTTCATGCGTTCACATTCCCCTTCTTGTGTATGTAATCATGTTTTAAGCCTCCCCTTTTCACGTGGCTAAGTTGGGCTTAAAAAGGCTAAGCCCAACATATATATAATAAACGAGCGAATTAAACGGGGGTAAATAGCGTTGGGCCAAATTAATTAATAAATGAAAATATAAAGTAAAGGGGCCCAAATTCAAGTATGGGTTGGACCCATGATTGGTGTAACCTTCACACCATTGATTTTTAATAATGGGCCGCAAATATTTACATATAAGAAAATAAAGAAGAAAGACAAAATATGTAAATGTAGAACATACGATGTGTTTAACCCGAGGTTGGATTGAGTTGTGATGTAAACCTGCCAGGAACCGCCCGGCTGTCCAGTAGTCACAACAATACCTATCCAATGTGGGTGGTTAAACATGGAGCCCAATAAGGACCCGAGGTTAGACTGAGTTGTGGCGTAAGACTGCTCGGAACCAACCGGCAACAGGCAGCCACAACAATACCTGTCTAATGTGAGAGGTCAAGGCTTAAATAAGACAATTAAGGCTGAGTCAGGATTGTTAGGATTAAGTGAACAAAAGACTTAATCAAAATGGAACATGCTAAACTAAACAGACTGATTGGGGGTTAGGTTATAAAACACTTAACCAACTTAGCATGTTGGCTAGAAATAGAAAACCTAGTAGCGGGGGACCCTTTTCAGCAGTAACCCTATAAGGTGTATCATGATACCCTGAAACTAGGCAGGGTGGGGCACGATTACTGGGCTGACTGTTAGAGGTCAAATCGACGGCGGTGGTGTAGCAGTGTAGGTTCTAACGGGGTGCGGGCGTGCACACACTCCAGCGCAGAAAAATAAAGCACTGGGCACCAGTAGCATACCTGTGCATTCTAAGGTTGTGTCGGGCCGCTGCCATGGGACTTGATACACCCCATGGTGGGACCAGCATAGGTAACTACAACATCGGGGGCCGTAAGACACATGTAACTATGCGAGTAGGAGCCGATCATCAATAGAATGGATCACTTCACCCTGATTATGGGGTGCCAGTTGGAAACTAGTTTATATGGGTTCAGAGATTAATATGGGGTACGATAGTATATTCGACCCTAGACAACTTAACTAAGTTTATAGTGCTTTCCCATTTCTTGTTTATACTTACCATACCCAGTTCTTTATTCATAGACAGAATAGTCCTAGACTTACTCAGGCTTTATGTCTGACTCTACTTTTCTTTCGTCTTCTTTTCTTCCGTTCCCCCCCCCCCCCAGGTCCACAGGGAGGGAACACTGCAGCTTGACCAGCCTTCATATCCAGCTTGAAGAGAAAGAATGTATTGCTTGGACCTTTTCGTTTTGAACTATGGCTTTGGACAACCACTATGGGGCTTTTGCAGTTTATTTATGTTTTCTTTATGCTTCTTTAAATAATGTAATCAAAGACAGATTGAAGGAGTTATGTTTATTTTTGAAAGGATGTAAGACAATCATGGTGATGTTGCTGTAACACGTATTTGCTTTTATGAAATAAAAGTTGATTGTTTTTCCGCTGTTTACAAATATGTGTTCTTATATCTGTCTTGTATATCTGTGACTTATACTTATAAACCACCACCAAAATTAGGGCATTCCCTTTGAGAGTGACCCTAACGGAGGTGGGGTGTTTCACTTGGTATCAGAGCCAGGTTTACCAGATAAGATAAAAAGTTTTGAAAATTTATTTTCAAAAAGGAAATTTAAAGAAGCAATTTTAGAAGAAAAATATTATTTTATTTTAAAAAGGCAAAGTCCACTCCCCAAAGCCATAGGTATTATCCTTATCCTTCGTTTTGAATCTATCCTTTTTTGTTTCAGCATGTCCGAAGAACTTAACTTGCCGGAAGGGGTACCAATACCTGGTTGGTTTAGACGGTTCTTAGAAGCAAGGGCCACTCAACCAGGTCCTACCGTTCCTCCTCCCCCAGCTGCAGGAAATCATCCAGCTGCAGCAGCACCTTTTCCTCCACCTCCTCCACGGGGAAACACATTTGCTAAGATATGTAAAGATTTTAAAGCTATGGGAGGAAAGGATTTCCATGGAACTGAGTCCTTCGTGGCAGCTAGAAATTGGCTGAAAGAAACTGAGGACCTATTCATCATCTTTGAGGTAGAAGATAGACAAAAAGTACAACTGGCAGTATGGCTATTAAAGGGCGAGGCTTCCTACTGGTGGGAAGTCACTAATGCAGAAAGACCAGTGGAGACATGGGGGGACTTTAGGGCAAGGTTTGAGACTAAATTTCTCTCGGATGCGGAAAGGAGCTTGCAGTTGGAAAAATTCTTATTTCCTAAGCAAGGGAACAAGACAGTCAGAGAGTATGTGAATCAGTTCGATGAGCTGGCTAGGTTTGGGCTAGACCTAGTCAACACCCCGCACAAGAAGGCTCTCCGTTTCGTCAAAGCGTTAAATGAGCCATTACACAGTTTGGCCATGACCCATATACCCATGGGGGCCACGTATGAAAGATTGGTGCAAATGGCATTGCTGAATGAGGAGGATAAGGGTAAGAAGGAGACAAAGGCAGAAAGCTCTCAAGGGAAGAAAGTGGGTTTGCAGCCTAAGAAGACGGACTTTAAGAAAGGCGGGAAAGGCAACAAAGAGAAGAGGAAGTGTAATTTCTGTGGCAAAGTGGGGCACTTAGTAAAGGACTGCCGGAAAAAGAAGGCCAAGGAGAATGGTGGGTGCTTTTCTTGCGGTGAGACAGGCCACAGGGCTAAGGATTGCCCAAAGAAACGAGGACAGGGGCAGAGGGCTGGATCCACCTCAGGGGCACAGGTTCATGTGCTAGAAGCACCACCTTTGCAACAGCGAGGTATAAATACTTCTGTAGAAAGTGTAGTTTATCTTTATGATCACCCCGTTCGCACTTTATTTAATTCTGGCGCATCACACTCCTTTATCTCATCTGCTTTAGTAGAATCTCTGCACCTAAAAACTAGTATGGTAGATGACCCCTTAATTGTTTCAAACCCAATTGGGGGCCCAGCTCATTTGTCTATGATCTGTTTGGGATTGAAAATTTCTATTCTAAGCGTAGAATTTCAATGTAGTGCCTTTGTTTTGGGCTTTTCGGGGTATGGTTTGATTTTGGGTATGGATTGGCTATCCAGTAATGGGGCCATCCTTGATTGTGAGAAAAGGGTGGTTAGGCTCCTAACCCAGCTCGGTAATACTTTGGAAATTTCTTGTAATCCCTCGTATGCGGTTATGCTTAGTTATCTTGAATCGCTAGATGCCTCTGTTGAAAATTTGCAATCAGTTAGAGTGGTCCGGGAATATCCGGATGTCTTCGAAGAGGTGAAGGGCTTGCCTCCGAAGCGGGAAATAGACTTCCGCATATATCTTGTAGATAATGCAAAGCCCATTGCGTTGGCCGTTAGACACATGGCTCCACGAGAAAGGAAAGAGCTCAGTAAACAGATTAAAGAGCTTCTAGAAATGGGGTTCATTAGGAGGAGCATTTCAGAATGGGGCACTCCAGTGGTGTTCGCTACAAAGGCGGATGGTTCACTCCGTCTATGTGTTGACTATAGGGAGCTCAACAAGCTAACGAAAAAGAATAGGCACCCTCTCCCTAGAATTGACGATTTGTTTGACCAGCTTGTAGGAGCGTCTGTTTTCTCCCAACTCGATTTAGCAACCGGTTTTCATCAGCTAAGGGTGGCTGAAGATAGCATCGATAAAACGGCGTTCAGAACCCCAGACGACTTCTTTGAATGGCTTGTCATGCCTTTCGGCTTGACAAATGCACCTACTTACTTCGTGGACCTGATGAGTAGGGTATTTAGAGATTTCCTCAACAAATTTGTAGTGGTCTTCGTAGATGATATCCTTATCTTCTCAAAGAGTGAAGAGGAACATGCTCAACACTTAAGGGCAATCATGGAAACTTTGCGAGTCCATCAACTAAAAGCCAAATTCTCCAAATGCCACTTTTGGAGAGAAGAGGTGAGGTTCCTTGGGCACATAGTATCCAAACAAGGGTTAGCAGTGGACCCTGTTAAGGTAGTGGCGGTACAGGATTGGAAGACACCAAGGAATGCAACTGAGGTCCGAAGCTTTCTAGGACTAGCAGGTTTCTATCGAAAATTCATAAGGGATTTTGCGAAAATCTCAGCTCCGCTCACGAAATTGACCAAGAAGAATCTAGTGTTCAATTGGGACTTGGATTGCGAGTTTGCTTTCCAACGACTGAAAAGGGCTCTCACAACAGCCCCAGTTTTGATGCTGCCAGATGGGAGCAAGATGTTCACTGTTTATACGGATGCATGTGGGACAGGGCTAGGCGCCGTCTTAATGCAAGAAGGAAGGGTAGTAGCTTATGGCGGGAGGCAGTTGAAAGTGCACGAAAAAACTACCCAACCCATGATCTTGAGTTAGCCGCCATCGTCTTTGCACTCAAGTCTTGGCGACACTATCTCCTAGGTGAGAAGTTCGAACTTTACACTGACCATAAATCATTGAAATATCTTTTCTCGCAGAAGGATCTTAACTTGAGGCAACAGAGATGGATGGAGTTTCTTGCCTCGTACGATTTCGAAATCTCCTATACTCCGGGCAAAGGCAACGTAGTGGCAGACGCGTTGAGCCGAAAGAAATTGACCCTAAGCCCGTTGTTTGTTGAAAGACAAAGCCTAGAGTTTATAGCCAGCTTCGACTTTAGGCCTTCCTCCGATTTTGTACCAGGCTTGCTAGCATCTCTCGAAGTGCGCCGAACTTTAGTGGATTCAGTAGGGGCGGCACAACGCGAAGACCCTCAGCTTGTGGAAATGATTGATAGGCTAATTAGGGGTGAGACTTCAAGTCACCTCAACAGATACTCCATCGACGATAAGGGTTTGCTAAGGCGAGACGGAAGACTATGCGTCCCACAAACAAAAGATTTAGTAAAGAAGGTTCTCGAGGAAGCGCATCACTCCAAGATGACGATACACCCAGGCGGAGATAAAATGTACAAAGACATAAAAAGGACTTTCTTCTGGAACGGCATGAAAAAGGACGTGGCAGAATTCGTTTCTAAGTGTATGGTGTGCCAACAGGTTAAAGCGGAACAGAAAAAGCCTGGCGGACTACTACATCCTCTAGAGGTCCCGCAGTGGAAGTGGGATAGCATATCAATGGACTTCATCGATGGGCTACCTAGGTCTAGGAGAGGCAACACTAGCATTTGGGTAATAGTGGATAGGCTTACTAAAAGCGCCCACTTTTTACCTGTCAAAATTAAAAGAACTGCCTCATCCCTTGCATCACTTTACCTCAAAGAAATCGTTCGACTCCATGGAATACCATCTAGCATTGTTAGTGACCGAGACCCCATCTTCACCAGCGAGTTTTGGCGGAGTCTGCAAGAAGCAGTAGGAACGCAGTTATGCTTGAGCACAGCCTATCATCCCTAAACCGACGGCCAAACAGAGAGAGTGAACAGAGTTTTGGAGGACCTTTTAAGACTATGCGTCCTTGACTTCGGAGGGACATGGGAAGACCACCTTCCTTTGGTGGAATTTGCCTACAACAACAGCTATCAAGCAACCATCGGAATGGCGCCCTTCGGAGCTTTATATGGAAGACCGTGCCGATCGCCCACTTGTTGGTGGGAGTCTACTGATAAGCTCATACTTGGACCAGATATGATCCGAGAGACTTCAGAGAAAGTAGACTTAATACGAAGAAGGATGAAGACGGCCCAAGACAGACAAAAGTCCTATGCCGACAAGAGAAGGACCGACCTTGAATTTGAGGTTGGAGACAGAGTTTTTCTCAAGGTATCTCCGCTAAGAAACATTGTTCGTTTTTGAACCACAGGAAAACTGGCACCAAGGTTCGTAGGGCCATTCCCTATCGTCGAGAAAATTGGGAAAATGGCTTATAGATTAGAGCTACCCGAGAAGTTGGCCGGAGTCCACAACGTTTTTCACGTTTCACATCTCCGAAAATGTCTACATGAGTCTGCTGAAGTGGTAGAGCCAAATATCCTCGAAGAGGCCGAAGTGGAACGCGAAGCAACCATAAGAAAAGTTCCAACCCGCATCTTAGGAACGGAAGTGAAGAAGCTACGCAACCGCGAAGTCAGGCTCGTCAAAGTTCAGTGGAGCGACGCCGAGGGAGACGCGACTTGGGAAACTGAAGCTAGAATACGCACTGCTTACCCTTTTCTTTTCGAGGGTACGTCCTTGATCTTTCTTTTTCCTTAAGTCGCGCTTTTATCTATCTTTTTAGGTATATTTCCTAGACCTTATCTTTTAGGTAGAAACCCTTTGGATGAAAACATGTAATTGAAACATGTTATGGATGATGGTTGCAAGTGGTTGCAAGTGATTGCTAGTGGTTGCTCGTGGTTGCATATACACACACAATCTAGGTTTTAGATCGGCTCAGTCACTTCATATTGCATATGCATATATGTTTGCATTCGTATATGGTTGAACTTTAATGTGTTGTCATATGGATGTTGCATTTGTATTGAATGATTGTGCACTCATGTAGAATTATGAATAGGAAAATTTGCATACATAATGGATTCATGGCACTTACATAATTTGCATTAAGGAGGTCAACTGAATCAGTAGACCGCCTGATTTTGCATTAGATAAGTACATGTACACACACACTTCGCATATGATCATGAAGCATTAGAATTCTTTTAAGGACAATGGATGCTCGTGTTGATGGATGAGTAGACGGATGATTGGATGTTAGGATATACATTTTCCTAAACTTGAAGATTTCGGGGACGAAATCCTTTTAAGTGGGGGAGAATGTAACACCCCGTGTACTCTATAACTGTGAAATTCACAAATTAAAGTATAATTAATTTCAAATCAAAGAACTAAGGGAAACGGGATACGCCATTGCGTTCGTCTCGGAAAAATACGCGAAATAGAGTCCGAGTTTTCGAAAAACGGAGTCCGTATGAAGAAGGTATAGCCTCCGGAAGTTTCTGAATTAAGTTTAAAATTCGAACAGATCAGAAAAACAAGTTTAAAATTAAAAATCGGGCCCAATTGGCCAGGGCGGGAAAATTCCTGCCTAATGCACCCAGGTCGACTGGGCTGTCGACCTGGTCTAGCCAGGTCGACAGGGCTGTCGACAGGGCTGTCGACAGGGCTGTCGACCTGGTCCAGACCCAGGTCGAACCCAGTCCACCCTGGCTGGCCTAGTCTATGTTGGTCGATTTTCAGAAGCATGCTTTGTCATTAGGGCTAGGTGGCAGGCTCTAATTGGTCACTCTTTCGAATGAATGGCTACGATCAATCCAAGCAACATCGATGGTCCTAATCAGTTCATAAAATCTATAAAAATGACCCTAGACTCAACCTAATCTATTCATTCAAAAATAAGAACAAAGCCATCATGCTGCTGAGGAACGACTAGGAGTAGCCACCAATTTGGGAGAAGACTAGGAGGAAAATTCTAAAGCATAAAGCAACTTAAAACAAATCAAATCAACAAGGAATCGTATCTCCAAATCCCTAAATTGGAGAATTCGCCACACAATTGTAAGTAGAGTATTATTTTGGTATGAACAAATAATTGTGTTGGTTTGTATACTTGATTTGTGGTGATAAAGTAATTCATATTTGTGCGTTACTATGATTCTTATCGATTTTGAATATTGTATACGTTTGGATATTCTCAAATTATGTTATTCATTATAAAAACTACATGTTTGCGGTAGTTTTATGCAAGTATACGTTTGGATATTCGCAAAGCATGTTATTCATTATAAAAACTACATGTTTGCGGTAGTTTTATGCAAGTATACGTTTGGAATATTCGCAAATTATGTAATTCATGTGAAGCTACATGTATGTAGTTGTTTAATTGAAATTAATGCAAGTTTGGGGTTTTGCTACTATGCCATCAAAATGTGTATTTTTGTACAAAAATCATTTTTGTGAGTAATTGGAACAAATTTGGGTTATTATAATTCATATGAAATTATGTTGAAAATTTGGCATCATGGTCTATGTATTAAGCCATACTTTTGTACTAGAAAACCTCTTTGCGAACTTATGAATATGACTAGGCTATGATTGATATTTTGCATAATTGAAAACCATGTTAGGTCTATATTGTTAACAAGAATTATATGATGACATATGTGGTACATAGCTAGGTTAGATTCAAAATCCCATTTGCAAGTTTGCATGACTAAAGTAAAACTCATGATTTCATGTTTAGAAATATTTATGCCATAAGTATATGTGCGCCATGGTTAGGTGAATAGATTTAAAATCATGATTAAGTTGGAATAATTCAAGTTGAACTATGCTTTTGTATTAGTAACAAAAGTAAACCCCTTTGTAAACATGTAGGAATCTTATGAACATGATTTGCTTATGTTTGACATTATGCCTAAATAAAAACATAGGTTTATGTTGTAGTTAAGACTATGTGTCAATAATGATATCCAATTTAGATTCTTATCCCAACTACAAGTTAACATGGTTTGATTCATGTCACTTATGCTTTATGACCAAAGTACACATTACTACTATGCAAGTACACCAGTTTCTATTTTGTAGTTCCAACGTTATGTTGCAAGTTCATGCGTTCACATTCCCCTTCTTGTGTATGTAATCATGCTTTAAGCCTCCCCTTTTCACGTGGCTAAGTTGGGCTTAAAAAGGCTAAGCCCAACATATATATAATAAACGAGCGAATTAAACGGGGGTAAATAGCGTTGGGCCAAATTAATTAATAAATGAAAATATAAAGTAAAGGGGCCCAAATTCAAGTATGGGTTGGACCCATGATTGGTGTAACCTTCACACCATTGATTTTTAATAATGGGCCGCAAATATTTACATATAAGAAAATAAAGAAGAAAGACAAAATATGTAAATGCAGAACATACGATGTGTTTAACCCGAGGTTGGATTGAGTTGTGATGTAAACCTGCCCGGAACCGCCCGGCTGTCCAGTAGTCACAACAATACCTATCCAATGTGGGTGGTTAAACATGGAGCCCAATAAGGACCCGAGGTTAGACTGAGTTGTGGCGTAAGACTGCCCGGAACCAACCGGCAACAGGCAGCCACAACAATACCTGTCTAATGTGAGAGGTCAAGGCTTTAATAAGACAATTAAGGCTGAGTCAGGATTGTTAGGATTAAGTGAACTAAAGACTTAATCAAAATGGAACATGCTAAACTAAACAGACTGATTGGGGGTTAGGTTATAAAACACTTAACCAACTTAGCATGTTGGCTAGAAATAGAAAACCTAGTAGCGGGGGACCCTTTTCAGCAGTAACCCTATAAGGTGTATCATGATACCCTGAAACTAGGCAGGGTGGGGCACGATTACTGGGCTGATTGTAAGAGGTCAAATCGACGGCGGTGGTGTAGCAGTGTAGGTTCTAACGGGGTGCGGGCGTGCACACACTCCGGCGCAGAAAAATAAAGCACTGGGCACCAGTAGCATACCTGTGCATTCTAAGGTTGTGTCGGGCCGCTGCCATGGGACTTGATACACCCCATGGTGGGACCAGCATAGGTAACTACAACATCGGGGGCCGTAAGACACATGTAACTATGCGAGTAGGAGCCGATCATCATAGAATGGATCACTTCACCCTGATTATGGGGTGCCAGTTGGAAACTAGTTTATATGGGTTCAGAGATTAATATGGGGTACGATAGTATATTCGACCCTAGACAACTTAACTATGTTTATAGTGCTTTCCCATTTCTTGTTTATACTTACCATACCCAGTTCTTTATTCATAGACAGAATAGTCCTAGACTTACTCAGGCTTTATGTCTGACTCTACTTTTCTTTCGTCTTCTTTTCTTCCGTTCCCCCCCCCCCCAGGTCCACAGGGAGGGAACACTGCAGCTTGACCAGCCTTCATATCCAGCTTGAAGAGAAATAATGTATTGCTTGGACCTTTTCGTTTTGAACTATGGCTTTGGACAACCACTATGGGGCTTTTGCAGTTTATTTATGTTTTCTTTATGCTTCTTTAAATAATGTAATCAAAGACAGATTGAAGGAGTTATGTTTTTTTTTGAAAGGATGTAAGACAATCATGGTGATGTTGCTGTAACACGTATTTGCTTTTATGAAATAAAAGTTGATTGTTTTTCCGCTGTTTACAAATATGTGTTCTTATATCTGTCTTGTATATCTGTGACTTATACTTATAAAACTCCACCAAAATTAGGGCATTCCCTTTGAGAGTGACCCTAACGGAGGTGGGGTGTTTCATACTCTCTCTCAACTCTGGAGAGTTAGAGTTGGGACTCAGCTGTTCCATCGCTGCCCTATCCTTCAGCGGGGTAAGAGCCCTTTCTCAGCGCCAAATCATGGACGCTTTTATACTCTCTCTCGACTCTGGAGAGTTATAGTTGGGACTCAGCTGTTCCATCGCTCCCCGATCCTTCAGCGGGGTAAGAGTCCTTTCTCAGCGCCAAATCATGGACGCTTTTATACTCTCTCTCGACTCTGGACAGTTAGATTTGGGACTCAGCTGTTCCATTGCTCCCCGATCCTTCAGCGGGGTAAGAGTCCTTTCTCAGCGCCAAATCATGGACGCTTTTATATTCTCCTGGCGGTCGCCAAGGTTAGACTTTTGCTCAGGCGGCTCCGATCATGGTACACCGCCATGCCTTGTGGACGTCATCTTCGTGTCCTTTATACTCTCTCTCAGCTCTGGAGAGTTAGAGTCACGGATCAAGCGGTCTGCAATCATGCACGCTCATCAAACTCATCCTAGGTTTACATTTTAATCCAAGCTCCGAGGATTAAAACTAGTCGGACAAGCAGTTGGAGCATTTGCCAAGGCTTTGAGTTCCTCCGAACAGTCTACGGGAGGAATGGTTGGCACTAGACTTCGGGTACCTGCATTATTCACACCGCACGAATTAGTCACGTCAGTAACTCGGAAAGCATGTGAAAGCAAATTTTATGATTGAAAAGTAAGCAAATTAAGAGGCAGTGTTGCCTCCTTTATTTGAATTCATGTAATCTGGTGGCGTCGAGCATAGGATCGAGCCATGTAGGCGGTCACACCGCGTCCATCTGGAGTCGGACTATGACTTTGTAACTCAATGATTTATGTTCAATTGTCTTGTGGTCTGCCACGTGTGAGCCAAGGATTGGATGGTCATCCCGGATCCACCTTGAGCTATACAGCATTCTTTAGACGAAGAGCGTGGCTTTGTAAACGAGCAGTTCAGTCGAGCTCGTTATAGTATTGCTCTATGGCTCTATATGCGGGTGTTACAAGTTTGATCGGTAGCAAATCCTAGATACCTACACCATCCACATATTAATTCATCTGAGTTAATTACATCAATAACTCATAAATCATGCAAATATAAGAGTCATGGTTATAGAATAATCCTGTTAAAGGAATGAGTATCATTCTGAGTGAAAAATGGCGTTGCATATTCATTGCCGGTCCATTTTACTTCGCCCTATCTCTGCCAATAAAGGGCTGCCAAAGTCCTTTAGTTGATGAGGGGTATCTTTTCATATTATCATGGGGGTGGCAGTCCCAAAAAATGAATAGACCTTGGTCGGGGTCTTCAGATGGCAAAGGCGGCTAGGTAGGTACTATAAGCGAGTGATGAGGTCGCATCTCCTTCAAACCGTCTTTTTGCCCCCGTACTGAGGGTAAGGATGGAGTGTCAGGAAGTCATGACTGGATTGCTAATGGTAGCACATCTTTGCATTGGTGTTAGGTTGTAAATTAGCGTGAGAACATTGGATTCATGCTTATAGAAATTTTTGCACTTTCCATGCTAGGAAATAAGATATTACTGCTGGTGGGATAATCATCACATAAATTTGCTGATATACCCTCGATCCCATATCGGGGACAAGGGTTAGTGCGCCGCCAATCAACCAGCATTCGTGCGTAAGCGTTCTAGATCTTCAACTCGCTAACTTTCAGGCAAGACTAAGTCAATTGGCCAGGCAAATTCTTGATGTATCAGCTCTGAATTAGATGATGTAATCTCGAGCAATTTATGCTCAAATCTGTAGTTGCCCCCAGCCTTAGGGGAATGAGTCACTTGGTAGATAATCGATGAAAAGAGTGGAAGTATGAGTCTTCACTTTCTAACTTCAGAACGCCGTTCGCCAGAAATTTCATTCATGTACATTTCCCATCTAATGGGTGGATGACTGGTGATTTGGTCGAATCATTCAGGGCGGTGAATTCGACAATTGCACTCGTTGGTGTTTGTTTTGGGACAATCTTCCAAGAGAAATAGGCAATGTCGAATTGCATGTCATATCTCGAGGCATAAAGAACGATTGCACGCCTTTCACTTCACCTTGTTAGATGCATTCTGTGCTGTAGGAAGTTTATCATGGAGTTAACCATGACTCTTTTCCGGGTTAGGTCTCCAACGTTGGATCAACTTCCATTTTATCAATGGTTGTATTTCATAGTGTCTTGATGGGGATCATCTCTATCTTTTCTGGATTATCGGAACTTTCTTATTCAACCAGATGATTCGACTTTAGATCTTCTGTGTATGAAATATGAGGTATGTTGTAACGTTCCAATCCATCCAATAACTCTTCTGCCCATTCTTGGTAAGATGCGAGTTGTGGTTTCTCCGACTGGAATTCCTTTCGATTCGTCCTTCGGGGGTTATCTGCAAAACTTCGGCGTTGGATTGCCGATCATTTCTTGCACCGTCTGTATACAACTTCAAGGTGCTTGATTTCATCTTTCATTTAGAATGGCAACTCCATATAAAATCCCGCGATAGTGAACTTACTGCATACGTCTTATTTGCTTGACAGGAGCACACTTCAGGTTTATACTCAAGAAATGACTCATAATTTGGGATAAAATCCCGCAAATATTAGCACTGGTCCAAACGAACACATCCAGGCTCGCCTACAGAAAGCATATAAGTTCTCTCATTCGGAAGAGGTCTAAAGGAGATCCGATGTGAAGACCTTGGTTAGGTCGGCGTCACCAGTCGGAACACGTGCAGTTGCGTTATTAGATGTCACCCTTCTTCATCCCGAATCACCATCCTCTCTGGAATCTATGTCTTCGGGCAGGTCGTTTGGCAATTCCTTTTGCGATGCTCCCATTATTCGCAACATTGACACCTCCTTCACACTACATTTCATTTGGAGGGGAAGCGTCTTTGGGTTTCACGCAATCTCTGTTGCGTAGCATATTCCATCCTTCCTAATCAATCGGCTTCTCCAATAACTTGGTCACCATAGACCAGTCTCACTCCGTCTTTGGTAGGGATATTTAACGGTTAACACCAAGATGCTATGTAAGCTCTGAATTCCGCTAGACCTGGTTGGTTGAGACCACGATCAGATAAGCTTGAATGCAATAGCATGGCTTGCAAGGCTTCAAGTAATGTTCATACATTCTGTCATAACTGTTGTTTGAAGTGGATAGCTAACGGTTGGTTCATATTTGTGTTGTTCTCAAGTTCTCATCTCACAACCGAGATCGTATGGTGGTTGGTGAGCAGTCAAATTGCTATCGTCCGGGCAAGGATCCATATGCCCGATCAGGGCCCACGGTGGTTCAATTGGTACCTAACTCTGGGCACCAAAGTACATTGATCTACCCTTCATTCTATGGAAATCAGTCTTCCTTGATGCGGTTGACGACAAATAGGCATTGCAAATGTTAGCTAAGCTTTTCAAGGAGTGAACTGTGGGACATATATTTTTCACCACGCCATTCAAGCGAATGGTAACTTTGTAGTGCTCGGATCCTTTCTTGCTATTGGATATCCCATCATTGAGAATCATGGCCATTGGGATCTTTTGAGTCACCTTTAGAGTAGTGTCTGGATCGTTCTATGTCAATGGCATCTGGGACTCCGCCTGTTGGACATGTTTAAGCCACGTAACTAGGTGATCACCACTCGTTCAGGAACATCATCGGTTGCATTGGTGAAATCTATACACCATCGGAGCTCTGGAAGAGGAGGTTGCCAGGAGATAATCTTTACCTCGCATATCATCATAGCCAGCATGCTGAATCTTTTCTATATCTCCTCACATTGAATAACATCAGTAAATAGGTGTTATGGCTCTAGGAAGAACTCCCGTCGTTGCCAATTTGCTGTCGATTTCCTTAGGCTATCTACTGAATCTTGGTTATTAAGCATTTGTGATAATTTTACGCCAAAACGTATTACGAGCCAAAGGCGAGCCGTGCTCCGAGCCGAAGGCGAGGCCATCAGAGGGTCCGGGCGCAGCGCCGGCGGGGGTCCGCACGATTTTTTCGATTTTGGAAGATGGACCCTTTTCTGGAATGATCTGAAAATTGTATTTTTTCCAAAAATCGTCACTTTTTTGAATCAGGTCGTGACCCTTGTTCGTCGTCATTTTTCCGGGTTGCGGTTCGCTACTGTCCTCCGGTTCGTGGTTCGTGACAGTTCTCTAGACTCGGTTCGGTTTGTGGTTGAGCTCCTTCGGGTCGCGGTTCGCTGAACTTCTTCGGGTCATGGTCCAGCTTGGCGATCGGGATACTCCAACCTTCCAGCTTCGGATCGGTTCGTGGTCTTCTCCAGTTCGTGGATATGTTCACAATAATTGCTCTAGGTCGGGTCGTGGAAGTATCACCGTGTCGGATCGCGACTTCCTTGCTCGGTCGGGCCGTGGGTTCATCTTGATACCGGATCTTGGTCTCCCCGCGATCCGCGATCTGCGATCCGCGATCCCCTCAACCTGATCCAACACATTTTCTTTATTATTCTCATTTGGTCGTGAAGCTTGTGAACCCTTAGCTTTTTTTCCGAAGGTATGAAGCTCTGATTTTCTGAAATCAACGAAATATTCAAAAATGGTAGAAACGCGGACTGTTTTCTTTGAACTTTCAAATCCAAATAGTAGAATAGCAATCCGATAGGTTGAGAATTCGGCTCTCAATGAAAGCACCAAAATGTTAGACCAAAAAATGGTCCTAACACCCAAATTATCGTATTTAGAGCGTAGGATATGAAGAAATAACTGAAAAAATAAGAGAAAAGCAAGACAACGAGATTTTTATAGTGGTTCGGCGTTAACGAGCCTACGTCCACTTCATATTTTCTCATTTCACTCATAGATTACAATTACAATGAATATTGTCTTTCAATCACTTGAATTCAATGAATAATTCTCTCCGAATCCATTGAATTTATTGAGGAAGATGGTGGTTATTCATGGAGAAGTGTTGTCCATGGCAGCCATGGATGAGGAGATGCCAAAAAAGTCCCTTGAAAATGTCCTCTGAAGGTGTATTTATAGCTGTAGGAAAGCTCTCGGGAGGACTGGTTCGAGATGGGGTACGTGGCAGGCGATCCAGAAAAATAGGAGAGCCAGTAGCCTTGAGAATAGGTCAAAACAAGCTGCGTTTGAACAGGTCCGAAGGTCGGATCGTGGTCATGGGTCGGATCGCGGTCATGGGTCGGATCGCGGTCATAGGTCGGATCGCGGTCATGGATCGGATCGCGGTCATGGGTCGGATCGGATCGCGTAGGAAAAGGCGGATCGGATCGCGTAGGCAAGGGCGGATCGGATCGCGTAGGCAAGGGCGGATCGGATCGCGGTCATATGCCAGCTTACACCCGTTCACGAAAATGGGCGTAACTTTCAAACCGTAAGTCCGATTGAGCCAAACCAAAGCTCAAACTGAAGCTAATTCAAAGGGCTACGAGTATATGAGGTGAATATATCCAAATGGGGTCATTTGATAGGGGTTTCAGGCCAGTTTATACTGATGTTGTGATTTTGACCTAACTGCCTTGTGTCTTCTGACGATGCTTCCAATGCCAGAGAGCGATGTTATCCAGAGATTCCATATGAGACAGCATTTACCTAGAGGTGTGTCAACATGATCTTTGCTTTGGGTAGCCTGGTCACAAAGCAGGCTAACAATCGTCATGTGGTAGAGGCTCAAATCCGGTTCAGTTCGGGGTCACCATCACAGCTCTATTCGTGGTCACCACCGGCTCGTGATCACCATTGCTCGTGGTCACCACTGGCTCATGGTCACCATGGGGTTGTGGTCACCATCACGAACCGAAACCTTGCAGTTTTTCCAACAAGCTAATTTCGCAAAACGATGGCGTTTTCAACCATTCTAACATTCCTATGAAATCACTAAACATACCAAACAATAGTAGTAACAGGTAGAATCAACCAAAAATATCAAAACAATGATTTCATGTGTTCATTTAGATCAAACATGCCCAAATCCATGATCTTCCGCTTAATCCCCTAAATGTTGGGATTAATAAAATAAATCCAAATCAACCCAATTTCATATATGTGACATAAAATATGATATTAGAATTTATGCATATTTTTCCATAATTTTTGGATGTAAAATTTCGCTAATCACCCCTAATTAGTACTAATTAGTGTATAAATATGCAAATCGCTCACCTTGGCCAATAATATGCAATATATATGAAACATTTACTGATTTGGTTCGGATTCAAATGTTGTGCAATAGCTCTACCTCGAATTTGGTGTTAATCCGGCTAGATTTGACGTAAATTTGATTAATTTGGGACTAGAAAGTGATTAAAGAGAGATTTAGAAGATGGAAGCCTTGATTAAGGTTGGAGAAAGGTTTGTGGCAGCTAAAAAATATGAAAGGAGATGATTCTCCAACTCTTTTCAGCCCTCCCATAACCCTAAGTCCGAATTGGGTTATGGGCCTAGCTGCTAACCACTCTATTAAGCCCAATTAGACTGTTTTCTATCCTTCAAATCTTATTTCAACCACATCGCCCAAATGGTTAGTCTGTTTGATTAACGTGACCACTTTATGGAATGGGAAACCATCATCCAAATTCAATAGAAGTAATTTTAGGTCAAAACTCCTTACCAACCAAAAGTTATAGGCGAAACAAGATTCGCTAGGAGTAAAAGGATCATTTTAAATTTGGCAAAAATCATGAATGTGGGAAATAATCCCAATAGTCGTTTCCCAATGTTACACGACCATATGACTTCGTATGAAAATAAAACAAATATTCTACGATCCTCCAATACGCTGAATACAGGTCGTTACGATATTAGTATATCTAAGGATGATGTCGCACTGCACTGGCACCACTAAGGAGATGGTTAATTGTTTTCTCTTTACAGATGAGCCAAAATACGAAGAGCACGGTATGGAACCCTACATCAGAGCTAAAGAGGGAGCGGGTTCAGGAGCCAATAATGGGAATGTCTATGGTACGAGGACGATGTTTGCTGCCTTCATGCGAGAGATGCTTCGGGATGCTCAGGGAGCAGTTCCTAATGCTGCTAACAGTGGTGGTGCAGTAGTGCAGGTGCCTAAAGCCGATTTTGCCAAGCTTAGTAAGGATTATACTAGTCTTGGTGGGAAGACATTCCACAGAACATAATCAACTACGGAGGTTCAGGATTGGCTTGACAGTTGTGAGCACATCTTCGAAGATTTGGGGATCAATGATGCAATGAAGAGAAAACTAGCATTGCATCAGCTTTAAGGACGAGCAATGAATTGGTGGAATGCTATTAAAGTAGCTACTCTTGAGGATCAAATTACTTGGAACCAATTTAAAATTCGCTTCAGTGACAAGTTTATTCCAGCTGTTCATAAATCAGAATTATTCCAGAATTTTTTGGAACTTAAGCAAAATGGTAGGGCAGTCTCGGAATATATTGCTAAATTCGATACCTTATCGAAATATTGATTATTTCTTATCGATGCTGCCGAGAAGAAGAATGAGAAGTTCATAACTGGCCTAGATGAGTACTTTGGGGGTAGACTTATATACCATATCGAGGAGACCTTCGAATCTATTGTGGGAAAGGCATTGAGATCTGAGAGCCTTTACCCTAAGTCAAAGAACGAGGTTTATATTACATTACAGAGGAGCTAAAGCCGTTGGCAGGCGATGGGGGTAATAAGAAATCCCAGAATAAGAGAAAAAATAACCAAACCAAGGATGGGTGCGATCATACCAACACTAAAGCACCGGATCCCATCAAAACTCCAAAGTTAAGCGTGCTTGGGTGAGAGTAGTACTAGAATGGGAGACTGGTTGTACCAAATGTTAATGGATTGAGAGATGAAGTGCCTAGAGAGTGCCATCACTCGAAACTAACTATGCATCCCGGTGGTAACTAAATGTACCGAGACATGAAGCATATTGTAGTCTGGTGGAAAGCCAATGTCCGCGGTAGTAGCCCAGTAGTAACGAGCTCCCATACCTGGTAATAGTTTGTAGGTTCGTGTCCTACCCAGGGAAACTATCCCCGGAGTAAAATTAACCCTTCATCTAAGTATTTCCCCAACCCGAAATGGGAGAATGCCCTATCTTAAGGCCAAGCCAGCCATATTTTGGCCACCTGATGCTTTATTTGGCTGAGTTATAAGCCATATTTTGGTTTTCAAAAACTATATATATCACAAATACGCGCTCTCATATATGTATACTATCTCTCCTTAATGTCTTCCCACAGGTTAAACTACACTACCTAGGCTCTGATACCAAGTGTGACGGCCACCTCATACCGTCACACATTTCCCTAAAATGCGTTGTGTCAATGCCCGACTAGCATGGGACGATCGTCAAAAGGGTTGAAATAATGGATTACAAAAGAACCTATAGTTTATCTCACAGCACATAGAATAAAATATAGTAATAACATAACTTGATATAAAACAGGAGAGACAGCATATAAGCTAAAAACTAAACCATATCCATCAGAGTAGCGGAATCCAAAATATAGCTTCATATCCAATTATTACAACTTTAAAATACTGTCTCTAAAAGGAAATAAAAGAGGTACACTGCTAATGTCTAAAGCAGTGACCAAAAAACATAGGGAGAATATATATATAGTACGTGGAGCCTCCTGCTTGTCTCTGGACAGCTACTCGTGCATAACCACCTAAACTGTAACACCCCACCTCCGCCAATGCCACTCTTGCAAGCACACTAGCTTTGGAGGGGCGTTAAACGAGGTAACATGCATGCAGATATCACAAGACAGAACATATAAGCAAAAACAGAGTAAATAAAGCAGCGAATAAAACTAGCATTTCAAAACCATAGTTAAGTTACATCAAAGTACTTGTTCATTATTTTCCCATAAAACAAAGTCTAGAACATAAACTGAAAACTGAAAAAGAAACATAAAGTAACTATCCCCAAAGTAGCATAAGGCCATAGCATGCTCAAACCATACGTGAGCTATCCAGAAAAGCAGCAAAAGATCCAGCTAAGTAACAGTGTTCCCACCCTGCAAACCTGGGGGGGGGGGGAACGGAAGAAAAGAGGCGAAAGAAAACGGGTCAGTCAAAAAGACTGGTAAGTCCTATCTACTATTAGTATAAAAACTAATAAAGTTAACTGAACATGTAAAACAGAGATGAGATGTAGGGTGATAACTGGCATGGTGAAAGGTTAACAAGATAGATCAAGTGTGGCATCGCATATACAAGGTTAAGTTGCACCAAGTGTGTACTAGTATCCCTATCCATGTCAAGTATAAACAAGAAATGATCCCTTGGCCCAAAGCTGGCCCAAACCCATGAGATGACCTAAATCAAGGCCCAACTACTCGGTCTAGTCGATCGTCTCCCTATAAGCCTAACTCGTCGTGTATCGGTGTCATACGGTCCAAACATGAAATGTAGTCGACTGTGCTAGGTCCACCCTAGGGTGTATCCGGCCCTAGGATGTCAACCACTGACACGAAACAAGCACGGACAGTCAAAACCTACTGGTGCCCAAGTCTGTCTTTCATCCCCGGACAATATGCACGACCATGGTCCGTCAGAATCTACTATGGCGCACCTACTTTTGACGTCTTTTTGGTCACTTACACTCCAGCCCAGTAATCGTTCCCCACCCTAGCCTAGTCCCTAGGGTATCTGATACTCCCTAGTGGGTTACTGCTGAGAAGGACCACGTAACTAGGGTTTTCTAGTGGGTTAAGTGTGGTTAACCCATCCAATCAAGTATCAAGTTGGTTAAGTGTACCCAAGGTTCATGACTTAACCGCATCAACCCAACATGTCTAATTGATTAAGTATTCAAGTGGTCCATGACCTAACCCTACCATGTGGCATTAATTAGTTTAATGCACCCAACCTCTCACATTAGACCTTGTTGTGGTTACTAGTTAAGTCGGGCGGGTCCGGGTAGCTTTACACCACAACTTGGTCTAACCTCGGGTTTCTAGTGCAACATGACCAACTACTCACATTGGGTCCTATTGCTTGTAGCCACTAGTTAAGCCGGTCGGTTCCGGGTAGATTTATGCTACAAACTCAACCCAACCTCGAGTTGGCCACACTCATATTTTCTAAGTGTCATGTCCATCATTATGTTTACAAACATAATCACAAGTCAATGTTCATGTCATATTTTAAAATCATGTTTTCATGTCATTAATATTACCCAAACCCAACGCATTCCCATCGCATGTACGTTTCGCATAACATAACATAGATCAAAAGAGGGAACTTGGCAAAAGCATGACAAAAAGGGGCATAAGGTAATAAGGTTGACCACAAGTTAAACGTGGTGGCATATAAGGCATAAATAGGTTCATAAGCTTGCATATTACTTCATAGGTCACAAAGCATGCATAATATCAACTTAAGCAAATAGATGAAACATGATTATGAATGACATAGGATGATGGCTAGAAGTTCGCATATAACATTATATGCAAGTTATCATGAAGGTTATAAGAGTTCTCATGTTGTATAATGCAACATTTCAACATAAAGCTTATAGCTTTTAGCCCACAAGGTCAAGGTGATAGATTTACAAACATGCATAGAATATATTCATGCATAACATGATAAGATCATAGGTTTACAAACATGCATAGGATATATTCATGCATAACATGATAAGATCAAAGCACATATCATACTTAGGCCCAAACTCAACTTGCAACGTGTCACATTTAACTTCATAGTTAGAATCTAAGAGTAGTATAGGGCTTACAATGAGCGGTTATGCGATCTAGATCAATATATATAAAGATTGAGACGAAGCCACAAGCAAAATCCGCAAAGAAAATAATAAGCTCCACTTAAACGCCTTGAAACAAGAAGTAATAACTCCAATGACAAAGAAAGAAGGCTCTTTTACTTAAGAAAGATGGCTCTTTTATGACATAGATTGATTTGAGACACTCATGCTTTCATGAAGAAGATGGAGGCCATGATTAGTGAATATTTGGACAGCATTTAGTTGTAGGAATGATTAATGAGGGTTTAGGCTAGGTCTAGGGGTCTTTTTATAGGTGATTAGGTTAATTTAGACCATAGGATTAACCCTAAATCGAATCTGAGCCATCAACTCCCGTCAGAAACTTCCAGAGCAAGACCTAACCTGTCAAAATGGTGCACCAAAAAAACTGGTCCGACCGGGGGGGGGGGGTCGACCCCTGGGTCGACATGGGTGTCGACCCATTGGGGGGGGTCAGCAGGGGTGTCGACCCTGCCTAGAGCGGGAAAAATTCCTGCCCTTTCTGCCTTGATTGCAATTCGAATCTGAATTCGAATTTGAACTGTTTTCGGGCTTGGAATTTTCTGAAAACTTCATTGGGCCATAACTTGGTCATACGGACTCCGTTTTTCGAAAACTCGGACTCTATTTCGCGTATTTTTCCGAGACGAACGCAACGGCACAGCCCGTTTCCCTTGATTCAGATTTTACAATTTAATTCTGCATTGATTTACATTATAACATGTTATTAAAAGTACGGGTTGTTACATTCTCCCCTCCTTAAAGGATTTCGTCCCCGAAATCTCCAAGTTAGGAAGAACGTATCCTACCATCCATCATCCATCTACTCAAAACAACACCCACAAGTAATCATTGTCCTTAAAAGATTTCTAATGCTGTATGAACATATGCAAAGGTGTGTGTATATGTACTTATCTAATGCAAAAATCAGGCGGTTACTGATTCAGTAAACCTCCTTAATGCAAAGTATGTTAGTGAAATGAGTCCATATGTATGAAAATTCCTAACATAATTTATAATCTCTACATGAGTGCACATAGCATTCATTCATATGCAACATCCACGTGATAGCACAACAAGCTTGATCCATGAATAAGCATAAACACTCATGCATATGCAACATGAAACTGTGTGAGCCGATCTTAGTGCCTAATGTGTATCATGCATCCACGAGTATCCACTTGCAAACACTTGCAACCACTTGCAAAAATAAGCATAACATGTTTCAAATACATGTTTCATCCAAAGGGTTTCTACCTAAGGTTCTCATGACAAGGTTAACGAGATAACAAGATAAGTAGGATAAACATGGATATCAAAAAGGAATATATGCTACTTAGGAAAGGAGATTGAGAATGTACCCTCAAAAAGGAATGGATAAAGCCCATGCATCTTCTCCTCGGTTTCCCAAGTTGCATCTTCATCGGCTTCACTCCACTGAACTTTCACCAATTTTACTTCTCGATTCCTTAACTTCTTGATCTCTGTTCCCAAAATCTGAATCGGAGCTCTCCTCAAGGTTGCTCTTTCCCTACCTCCACGTCTTCAAGGATGCTTGGTTCAACCACCTCAGCGGACTCATGTAAGCACTTTCGGAGATGCGAGACATGAAAGACATTATGTACTCCGGCTAGCTTCTCGGGCAATTCCACCTTATAGGCCATCTTTCCAATTCTCTCTATGATAGGGAAAGGTCCTACGAACCTTGGTGCCATCCTCCCAATTGCTCCAAAACGTACCGCATTACGCAAAGGAGAAACCTTCACGAAAACCATGTCTCCCACTTCGAATTCCAAATCTGCCCTTCGCTTGTCAGCATAGGATTTCTGTCTATCTTGGGCCGCTTTCATCCGTCCTCTCACCAATTCAACTTTCTCGGAAGTGTCCCGTATCATATCGGGCCCAAGTATAAGCCTATCTGTTGTCTCCCACCAACAAGATGGTGACCTACACGGCCTCCCATACAAAGCTTCAAATGGTGCCATCCCTATGCTGGCTTGATAGCTATTATTATAAGCAAACTCTACAAGAGGAAGGTGGTCTTCCCAAGTACCACCAAAGTCAAGAACACAAAGCCTCAAAAGATCTTCTAGCACTCTATTCACTCTTTCGGTTTGGCCATCCGTCTGGGGGTGATAGGCTGTACTCAGATTCAATCGCGTACCCATCGCTTCTTGCAGACTATTCCAGAACTGGCTAGTGAAAATTGGGTCACGATCGCTAACTATGCTAGAAGGAATTCCATGCAACCGCACTATCTCCCGAAGATAAATAGATGCTAGCCATGATGCGGTCCTCTTGCTCTTTACAGGAATGAAATGAGCACTCTTCGTAAGTCTATCAACTATGACCCATATGCTTGTATTCCCTTTCCTTGACCTAGGCAATCCATCCACAAAATCCATAGAAATACTCTCACACTTCCATTGCGGGACCTCCAACGGATGTAATAGCCCACCTGGTTTCTTTGACTCGGCTTTCACTTGTTGGCACACCATGCACTTTGAAACATACTCTGCCACATCTTTCTTCATTCCGGCCAAAAAGAAAATGCGCTTCATATCTCTATACATCTTATCTCCTCTAGGATGTATAGTCATCTTCGAGTGATGTGCTTCTTCGAGAACTTTATGCACCAAGTCTCCTACTTGTGGAACGCGTAGCCTTCCATCACGCCTTAGCCAACCTTTATCATCAATAGTATATCTAGCAAGGTGACTAGACGTCTCACCATGAATCAACTTGTCCATGACCTCGACTGTCTGTGGATCTTCCTTCTGCGAAGCCCCAACTTTATCAAGAAGTGTGGGTCTAAGCTCAAGGGATGCTAATGAACCCGTCATCGACTCAACAGCCGTCGTGAAATCAAAGGTTGCCAAGAACTCTAAGTTCTTCATCTCAATAAACAAGGGACTCAAAGTCAACCTCCTTCTGCTTAGTGCGTCTGCCACAACATTACCCTTGCCAGGGGTATAAGCTATCTCGGAGTCATATGATGCCAAGAATTCCATCCAACTTTGCTGTCTTAAATTCAGATCTTTCTGCGAGAAGAGGTACTTGAGTGACTTGTGATTAGTATACAACTCAAACCTTTCACCTAGAAGATAGTGGCGCTAGGATTTGAGTGCAAAGACGATCGCCGCCAACTCCAAATCATGAGTGGGATTGTTCTTCTCATGAACTTTAAGTTGCCTACCCCCATAACATATCACTCTTCCCTCTTGCATTAGAACAACACCTAACCCCGTACCACATGCATCGGTGTACACAGTAAACATCTTACCGCCATCGGGTAATGCCAAAACTGGAGTTGTGGTAAGGGCTCTCTTGAGTCTTTGAAAAGCAAGCTCACACTCCAAGTCCCATGCAAAGACTAAGTTCTTCTTTGTCAACTTAGTAAGAGGGGCCGAAATCTTAGCGAAGTCCCTGATGAACTTCCTATAGTAGCCCGCCAGACCGAGAAAGCTTCTTACTTCGGTTGCATTCCTAGGAGTCTTCCAGTCTTGAACCACAACCACTTTCGCGGGATCCACCGCTATGCCTTGCTTAGAAACTATATGTCCAAGAAACCGAACTTCCCTTCTCCAAAAATGACATTTGGAGAACTTGGCTTTCAACTGATGCGCCCTAAGCGTATCCATCACTTCCTTGAGATGTCTGACATGTTCTTCCTCATCCTTTGAGAAGATCAGAATATCATCCACGAAGACCACAACAAACTTGTTAAGGAACTCCCTGAACACCCTACTCATCAAGTCTACAAAGTAGGCGGGTGCATTAGTCAAACCGAATGGCATGACAAGCCATTCAAAGAATCCATCTGGAGTCCTAAACGCAGTCTTATCAATACTATCCTCAGCTACTCTAAGCTGATGGAATCCGGTGGCTAGATCGAGCTGAGAGAAAACAGAAGCACCAACAAGTTGGTCAAAGAGGTCATCAATCCTTGGTAACGGGTGCCTATTCTTCTTTGTCAGCTTGTTCAACTCTCGATAATCAACACATAGACGAAGCGAACCATCCTCCTTAGTAGCGAATACCACAGGAGCACCCCATTCAGAAATGCTTCGCCTAATAAAATTCTTCTCAAGCAACTCCTTGATTTGCTTACTGAGCTCCCTTCTTTCACGTGGGGCCATGTGCCTAACGGGCAATGATACTGGCTTGGCATTATCGACTAGATAAATGCGGAAATCTATCTCTCGTTTAGGGGGTAACCCCTTAACTTCTTCAAAGACATCAGGATAGTCTCGGACCACCCTTACAGATTGCAGATCATCGATGGACGAGTCAAGAGATTCAAGATAACATAACATGACGGGACTTCTAGGGTTACAAGAAATTTCTAGGGTATTACCGAGGCGAGTCATGAGCCTCACCACCCTATGTTCACAATCGAGAATGGCTCCATAACTGGACAACCAATCCATGCCCAAGATCAACCCGTATCCCGTGAACCCGAGAACGTAAGCATTACACGTGAATTATACAGTCAAGATAGAAATATTCAAATTCACACAAATCATAGATAGATGGGCGGAACCCTCAATTGGATTTGAAACATTGACGGGATCCTCAACTAGACTAGTACTTAGGTGCAAACTTTCAACAATGTCAGAAGAAATAAAACTATGCGATGCGCCAGAATCAAATAAGGTGCGAACCGGATAATCAGAAATATAAACAAGACTTTCTACAGAAATACTACCTCGGTCCTGAACTGGAGCAGCGTTGAGAGCATGCACTTGCCCTCCAGAAGGTCCTGCACGCTGATTCTACCCTTGCCCTTGTCCTTGCTTCTTGGGGCAATCCTTGCTAAAGTGTCCAGTCTCTCCACAATGAAAGCATTCGCCCCGCTTCCTCTTCTTCTTTCTGCAATCCTTGGCTATGTGCCCAACAATCCCATAGAAGTTGCATTTTCTTGGGTCCTTTGCCTTGGCCTTGTTGCCCTTGTTGTTCTTGTTGTTTTGATTGCTCTGATTGCTCTGATTTCCTCCCCACTTGGAGTCTGTCTTCTTGGCTTGAGTCTCATTAGCCTTGACTTCCTTCTTGCCATTCTTATCGTCTCCTTGAAGCAATGCCATGTCTACTAGACCTTCGAAAGTGGCCCCCATGGGTATATGAGATAGGGCTAAACCTTGTAATGGCTCATTCAATCCTCGTGCAAAGCGTAAAGCCTTCTTCTGGGGAGTATTAACCATGTCCAAACCGAATCGAGCAAGCTGGTTAAACTTATTCACATACTCCCTCACTGTCATGTCTCCTTGCTTCAAAGATATAAAATTCTCCAATTGCAGATTCGCCTCAGCTGATGATAGAAACTTAAGCCCAAACCTCGTCCTAAAGTCGGCCCAAGTCTCTATAGGTCTAGTAGCATTGGTGACTTCCCACCAATAAGCAGCCTCTTCTTTTAATAGCCATGCTGCCAATAAAACCTTTCTATGGTCTTCCACATCAAAGATAGCGAAGAGATCCTCAGTTTCTTTCAACCAATTTCGTGCCTCCACAAAAGTCTCCGTCCCAATGAAATTCTTGCCACCCATCGCCTTAAAGTATTTGCAAATCTTAGAGAAATCTGCTTGTGGATTCTGAGGAGGAGGAGGAGGGACCTCAGTTACGGTGGGGGTGGTTGCTGGGCCCACATTGTTGGCCCTAGCTTCCAAGTACCTCCGGAACCATCCGGGAATGGTCACTCCCTCGGGGAGGTTAAGATCGGCCATACCGAAAAAGGAAAAGATAGAATTAGAACAAGGAAACGAAGGATAGTGCTAATGGCTTTTGGGGAGTAGCCTTTTAAAATAACTAGACTTTTCTTGGAAAATACTTATTGGTTTTGAAATAGTCTTTTCAAAAGGTAAGTTTTAAAAACCTTTTGCTCAAATCTTGTAAACCTTATGCTCTAATACCAAATGTAACACCCCACCTCCGCCAATGCCACTCTTGCAAGCACACTAGCTTTGGAGGGGCGTTAAACGAGGTAACATGCATGCAGATATCACAAGACAGAACATATAAGTAAAAACAGAGTAAATAAAGCAGCGGATAAAACTAGCATTTCAAAACCATAGTTAAGTTACATCAAAGTACTTGTTCATTATTTTCCCATAAAACAAAGTCTAGAACATAAACTGAAAACTGAAAAAGAAACATAAAGTAACTATCCCCAAAGTAGCATAAAGCCATAGCATGCTCAAACCATACGTGAGCTATCCAGAAAAGCAGCAAAATATCCAGCTAAGTAACAGTGTTCCCACCCTGCAAACCTGGGGGGGGGGGGGGGGGGAACGGAAGAAAAGAGGTGAAAGAAAACGGGTCAGTCAAAAAGACTGGTAAGTCCTATCTACTATTAGTATAAAAACTAATAAAGTTAACTGAACATGCAAAACGAAGATGAGATGTAGGGTGATAACTGGCATGGTGAAAGGTTAACAAGATAGATCAAGTGTGGCATCGCATATACAAGGTTAAGTTGCACCAAGTGTGTACTAGTATCTCTATCCATGTCAAGTATAAACAAGAAATGACCCCTTGGTCCAAAGCTGGCCCAAACCCATGAGATGACCTAAATCAAGGCCCAACTACTAGGTCTAGTCGATCGGCTCCCTATAAGCCTAACTCGTCGTGTATCGGTGTCATACGGTCCAAACATGAAATGTAGTCGACTGTGCTAGGTCCACCCTAGGGTGTATCCGGCCCTAGGGTGTCAACCACTGACACGAAACAAGCACGCACAGTCTAAACCTACTGGTGCCCAAGTCTGTCTTTCATCCCCGGACAATGTGCACGACCATGGTCCGTTGGAATCTACTATGGTGCACCTACTTTTGCCGTCTTTTTGGTCACTTGAAATCCAGCCCAGTAATCGTGCCCCACCCTAGCCTAGTCCCTAGGGTATCCGGTACTCTCTAGTGGGTTACTGCTGAGAAGGACCACGTAACTAGGGTTTTCTAGTGGGTTAAGTGTGGTTAACCCATCCAATCAAGTATCAAGTTGATTAAGTGTACCCAAGGTTCATGACTTAACCGCGTCAACCCATCATGTCTAATTGGTTAAGTATTCAAGTGGTCCATGACTTGACGTTACCATGTGGCATTAATTAGTTTAATGCACCCAACCTCTCACATTAGACCTTGTTGTGGTTACTAGTTAAGCCGGGCGGGTCCGGGTAGCTTTACACCACAACTTGGTCTAACCTCGGGTTTCTAGTGCAACATGACCAACTACTCACATTGGGTCCTATTGCTTGTAGCCACTAGTTAAGCCGGTCGGTTCCGGGTAGATTTATGCTACAAGCTCAACCCAACCTCGAGTTGGCCACACTCATATTTTCTAAGTGTCATGTCCATAATTATGTTTACAAACATAATCACAAGTCAATGTTCATGTCATATTTTAAAATCATGTTTTCATGTCATTAATATTACCCAAACCCAACGCATTCCCATCGCATGTACGTTTCGCATAACATAACATAGATCAAAAGAGGGAACTTGGCAAAAGCATGACAAAAAGGGGCATAAAGTAATAAGGTTGACCACAAGTTAAACATGGTGGCATATAAGGCATAAATAGGTTCATAAGCTTGCATATTACTTCATAGGCCTCAAAGCATGCATAATATCAACTTAAGCAAATAGATGAAACATGATTATGAATGACATAGGATGATGGCTAGAAGTTCGCATATAACATTATATGCAAGTTATCATGAAGGTTATAAGAGTTCTCATGTTGTATAATGCAACATTTCAACATAAAGCTTACAGCTTTTAGCCCACAAGGTCAAGGTGATAGGTTTACAAACATGCATAGAATATATTCATGCATAACATGATAAGATCATAGGTTTACAAACATGCATAGGATATATTCATGCATAACATGATAAGATCAAAGCACATATCATACTTAGGCCCAAACTCAACTTGCAACGTGTCACATTTAACTTCATAGTTAGAATCTAAGAGTAGTATAGGGCTTACAATGAGCGGTTATGCGATCTAGATCAATATATATAAAGATTGAGACGAAGCCACAAGCAAAATCCGCAAAGAAAATAATAAGCTCCACTTAAACGCCTTGAAACAAGAAGTAATTACTCCAATGACAAAGAAAGAAGGCTCTTTTACTTAAGAAAGATGGCTCTTTTATGACATAGATTGATTTGAGGCACTCATGCTTTCATGAAGAAGATGGAGGCCATGATTGGTGAATATTTGGACAGCATTTAGTTGTAGGAATGATTAATGAGGGTTTAGGCTAGGTCTAGGGGTCTTTTTATAGGTGATTAGGTTAATTTAGACCATAGGATTAACCCTAAATCGAATCTGAGCCATCAACTCCCGTCAGAAACTTCCAGAGCAAGACCTAACCTGTCAAAATGGTGCACCAGAAAAACTGGTCCGACCGGGCGTGTCGACCCATGGGTCGACATGGGTGTCGACCCATTGGGGGGGTGTCGACCCCTGTGTCGACCCTGCCTGGAGCGGGATAATTCCCGCCCTTTCTGCCTTGATTGCAATTAGAATCTGAATTCGAATTTGAACTGTTTTCGGGCTTGGAATTTTCTGAAAACTTCATTGGGCCATAACTTGGTCATACGGACTCCGTTTTTCGAAAACTCGGACTCTATTTCGCGTATTTTTCCGATACGAACGCAATGGCACAGCCCGTTTCCCTTGATTCATATTTTACAATTTAATTATGCCTTGATTTACATTATAACATGTTATTATAAGTACGGGTTGTTACATAACCTGCCTCCATTCTTCTCATTTAGGAGCACCCAAAGTAATAAGAAGAGACATAAAACTTTGGGTCAGACGAAAATCTGGCGTGAGCGATAGCAATTCTATATAACAAAATAAAACAATAACAAGTATAAATAATCATACCTGACCTAGACCTGCCACCAAAGAGTTAGCACAACTAGATGTACAATACACTAAGATAACATTAACATAGAGTCTAAAAGGGAAGTGTGTGTAACACCCCACGTCCATTAATGTCACTCACAAAGGGAATGCATTAACTTCCATGGAGGTTATAAGTGAATATAGAACAGAAAAATTACAACAAGACAGATAATAAATAGTACTTGGAAATCTAAAACTTCATTTTATTGCAGCGGAAATTAAACATGTTTGTTACATCATAAAACCATAGATCATAACCAAGTATAATATCCATCTTCATAAAAACAAAATACATAATCCCATTACATAAATAGCCATTAAAAAGATAACAAGCTGGACTTTACTTCAACGGTTCAAGCTTTCCAAAGAGAGATGAAGCAATTCAATCAAACTCCACTAGGGCTGGGCCCAACCTGAGGACCTGGAGGGGGAAAAAGGATAGAAATAGAGGGGGTCAGACATAAAGTCTGACGAGTATGATAATTCTAACAATACTATTATCAAAATAACTAGACTAAGGCATAATCTGGAAGACAAGTAAATGTCTATGAACTCTTAGGAAGATAAAGATAGCGTTTAAGATAACGTTAAAGATAACGGTAAAGGCACACCTAATTAATAACGAATGATTACTACACTGCACCGCACATTATTACACTGCACCACACCAGTCACCCTATTGTTTGATCCCACTTGCTTCACACATAAACTTTATAAATAGCCTTACGTACCCCTAGCTGAATACATAGGTGCGGTCTGCCCCTATCTCCACTAGGTGTACCCCATTACCCACTTTCGATCGGCTCCCTACTCGTAGATACCCGTGCTGGCCCCACAGTGGGGTGTATCACTCCCCTAAAGTGGCAACCCGATACAACTTGAGAATGCACGGCTTATACCTACACGATGCAACAACGTCTTACCTACCAGCCTGGGTCCACACATGCATATGAAACCCGTTGGACTTGCGTTGCCACCGCTCCCCGTTTTGGCCTCTTACAGTCGAACCCAGCATGCGTGTCCCGTCCTCGACTTGGGTTAAGCCCACAAAGATACGTTTGGGATATTGGTCGAAATGGGCCCCCACAAGCTACCCACCTAAGCTTGTCACTAGTATATCCCACTTAACCCTCTTAGTCATGTTCATTTACATTTGTGTTTGGTTAAGTCTTACTAATCGTATTTCACATGCCACTAAGGGCACCCCCTAGATTCCTCATGCCACCCAAGGCACCTACTTAACCCCCGCGTCCCACCTTATATGTTTATCTGGTTAAGTATTTCTTAATTCATTCAGGCCATAACCTTATAAAGACCTCTCACATTAGACTGGCATTTATGGCAGCTGGATTTGCCGGGCGGGTCCGGGCAGTCTTACACCATAAAAGAGTCTAACCTCGTGTCTTTACAACCGTTATGCTTTAGTTTAGGCCTAGGACCTCTCACATTGGGCTGACATTTGTGACCACTGGATTTGTTGGGCGGGTCCAGGCAGGTTTACGTCACAAACGAGTCCAACCTCGTGTCCTAAGCATTGATTAACACTTAAAATCTTTTACCCCAGTTTTAATAATTCCCTATTCAAATTATTAATTAAGTCAACTTTTAATGATGTCCATAATTGACTCAATTATGGCCATCCACTTATGGCATGCAAAATCATATCAATTGCACCCCAACTTTTTAATATTAAATCCTTAATATTACCCCTACCCCACGTTTATACGTTCGCTTATTCAACGCATAATATAGGCTAGACTTGTATAGTCTAACACCTAGCACAAAGATAAATTATCACAACATATAGACAATTAAAATAAATCTAATCATAATAGGGGTGAAACTTGCATAAACTACACATGTTAAGGATCAAAAGGTGTCAACTTGTTAAATGTCTCAATTTACATGATATGATCATAGCCCAAATCTATACTTAAACTTGCATATGGGGTTTTTAGGCAACATAATGATGGTGTGAACTAGCATAGGATATCACATATGTCATAGCATAATTCTAGATGTCATAATAGATGTCTTGGCATATGTTCATAACTTTTCTAATCAATCTAACTTGCATATGTGACTTGTCATATAGATCAACATAACCCAAACATGATGATTTAATTAATATGAACTAACTAGCATAGATGGTAACATCATGGCCTTTTTAACATGTATGATTCATCATAACTTAGCATAGAAACTTTCAACATACATAACATCATCATAGCATGATTTACAACATATAAGATATCATCATCACATAACATTGGATTTACAATATACATGATAGCAAAAAGGGTTTACAACAACGTATATGATAATTCACATCATCTACTCATAATCCATTCGTAACTCAACCTAATTAAAATGATAATAATCTTGTTAAGATCATCATACTCACAATTTAGAGAAGAAAAGAGAGATTTTTGCTTTGCTTTAGGGTTGAGAGAATTAGAATTGAATTTGCTTTTCTTCTTTCTTAGTTGGCGGCGGCTCCATTGATTTCCATGGCGATGGTATGACGGTAACTATTCTATTTTAATTAGGTTTTGGGTTAGCATTAGGATGTATTTATAGGTGTAGGATGTTATTTAGGACCATTAGATTAACCGTGAACCATGAGAACCAATCAAATGCAAAATCTTCATTTGAGCGAATCGGCCCACGGGTTGACAGCCAAACACCCTGGATTAACCGCTAGTCGACCCAGCAGGGCTTGGGTCGACCTCAAAAATGGGCCGGTTCGGTTATTCCCCCTCTCAATTCGTTGTTTTGAACTTTTTCACATATTTATTTATTTAATTTTTAATATATATATATATATCAATATATATATATATATATATTTCTCTGCGCAACCCATTTCACTTAATTCTTTTCTAAAAATTAAGTATACTTTAATTTGTTAATTTTAATGTTATAAAATTACGGGGTGTTACATTCTCCCCTCCTTAAAGGATTTCGTCCTCGAAATCTCCAAATCAAGAAGAATGTATATCCTACCATCTAATCGTCCATCTACTCAACCATCAAACACCAGCATCCATTGTCCTTAAAAGACTTCTAATGCTTTAATGTTTATATGCACAGTGTGTGTGTATGTCCATATC
Source organism: Allium sativum (assembly GCA_030737875.1). Taxonomy (NCBI): domain Eukaryota; kingdom Viridiplantae; phylum Streptophyta; class Magnoliopsida; order Asparagales; family Amaryllidaceae; genus Allium; species Allium sativum. The sequence continues at coordinate 1,983,105 of JASFAX010000056.1, read as the reverse complement.
TAATGCAAAATTAGGCGGTCTACTGATTCAGTCGACCTCCTTAGTGCAATTCATGATAGTGCCATGCGTCCAATATGTATGCAAAAGATTCCTAATGATACATATTAATTCTATATGCGTGCACAACCATCCACCCGAATGCAGCAACAATATGATAATACAACCATTATACATCCATTTTACTAAATACATCCATATATATGCAATACGCAATATGAAGTGACTGAGCCGATCTGGTGCCTAATAGTGTGTGTATATGCATCCACGAGCAACCACTAGCAAACATATGCATCCACCTTGCATCCACCATACATAACATGTCTCAAACACATGTTTCAACCATTGGATTATCCTAACTAAAGGTCAAAGATACTAGCGAGAGGATATACTAAAGATAAGATAAGTACAAGCTAAGAGATAAAGGAGAAATTAAAAGAAATATCCTCAAAAAGAAAAGGGTATCGTGAACGCATCTTCTCTTCTGTCTCCCAAGTAGCGTTGCTCTCATCATCTCCCCATTGCACTTTGACTAGTCTGACCTCTCGATTCCTCAACCTCTTGATCTCCGACCCCAGAATGCGCATAGGAGCTCGTCGAATTGTCGCATCACGCTCTATCTCCACCTCTCTAAGCAAGCTCGGCTCTACCACTTCCGCGGTCTCGTGCAAGCACTTCCTCAAATGTGACACATGGAATACGTCATGTACACCACTAAGTCTCTCGGGCAACTCCACTCTATATGCCATCCGTCCAATCCTCTCCTTAATATGAAACGACCCTACAAACCTTGGTGCTAATTTCCCAACGGACCCAAAGAGAACAACGTTTCGTAATGGAGACACTTTGACAAAGACCATGTCCCCAACTTCAAACTCGAGATCTGTCCTCCTCTTATCCGCGTAAGATTTCTGCCTATCCTGTGCTGCTTTCATCCTCCTTCGAATCAAGTCGATCTTCTCCGAAGTCTCCCTAATCATATCGGGCCTAAGTAAGATTTTATCCGTAGATTCCCACCAACATGTAGGTGAACGACAAGGTCGTCCATATAGAGCTTCGAATTGTACCAATGCTGGACTGAAATCTATTATTATATGCGAACTCAACCAATGGTAGATGCTCTTCCCATGTACCCCCAAAGTCTAGGATACATAGGCTCAACAGATCCTCTAGAATGCGATTCACCCTCTCAGTATGGCCATCCGTCTGAGGATGATTTGCGGTGCCCAAACATAACTGAGACCCTACCGCCTCTTGTAAGCTTCTCCAAAATTCGCTAGTGAAAATAGGATCGCGGTCGCTCACTATGCTAGAAGGAACACCGTGCAAACGAACTATTTCTCGAACGTATACGGAGGCTAGCCATGGAGCAGTCCTCTTACTCTTCACGGGAATGAAATGGGCGCTCTTAGTAAGTCTATCTACTATAACCCAAATTCCCGTATTACCCTTCCTCGATCGCGGTAATCCATCCACAAAATCCATCGAGATGCTTTCCCATTTCCATAGTGGAACCTCCAATGGGTGAAGCAACCCACCGGGTTTCTTTTGCTCCGCTTTTACTTGTTGGCATACCAAGCATCTAGCGACATACTCGGCCACATCTTTCTTCATGCCGGCCCAAAAGTAAACTCTCTTCATGTCTTTGTACATCTTGTCCCCGCCGGGATGAATGGTCATCTTCGAATGATGTGCTTCGTCAAGAATAGTCTTCCTTAGGTCATCGTCTTTTGGTACACAAAGTCTACCGTCCCTACGTAACCAACCCTTATCATCTAGGGTATACCTACGGAGATAGCTTGATGACTCCCCTCCTTTGAGATTTTCTACTAACTCAACTAACTGTGGGTCGTCTCGCTGTGCCTCGCCAATCCGTCTCAAAAACGTAGGTCTGACCTCCAAAGATGCTAGCAAACCGGATACGAAGTCAACGGAAGGTCTAAAGTCAAACATCGAAATGAATTCTAAACTTTGCCGCTCAACAAACAAAGGACTTAAGGATAATCTTTTTCTACTTAAGGCGTCTGCCACCACGTTACCCTTGCCAGGGGTATAGGCTATTTCGAAGTCATAGGGCGCTAAGAACTCCATCCACCTTTGCTGCCTTAAGTTCAAGTCCTTTTGAGAGAATAGGTATTTTAAAGACTTGTGGTCAGTGAATAATTCGAATTTCTCGCCAAGAAGATAATGACACCAAGACTTAAGCGCGAAAACAATAGCGGCCAATTCTAGGTCATGTGTAGGATAATTTTTCTCATGCGCTCTCAACTGCCTTCCACCATAGGCTATTACCCTACCCTCTTGCATTAAGACTGCGCCTAGTCCTGTCCCATAAGCATTAGTATAAACGGTAAACGGCTTACTCCCGTCTGGCAATACTAAGACTAGGGCTGAAGTCAAAGCTCACTTCAAACGTTGGAATGAATCATCACAATCTACGTCCCATGTGAAAACTAGATTCTTCTTCGTCAAGCGTGTCAATGGAGCTGATATCTTTGCGAAGTGTTTGATAAACTTCCTATAGTAGCCAGCCAACCCCAAGAAACTTCTCACTTCGGTAGCATTTTTAGGAACCTTCCAATCTTGGATGGCCACCATCTTCGCGGGATCTACAGCTATTCCTTCTTTCGAAATCACGTGTCCTAAGAACCGTACTTCCTTCCTCCAAAAGTGACACTTAGAAAATTTAACTTTAAGCTTATGCGCTCGAAGAGTCTCCAACACATCCCTAAGATGTAGGGCATGCTCTTCTTCATCCTTAGAAAAGATCAAGATGTCATCTACAAAGACTACCACAAATTTGTTAAGGTACTCCCTAAACACCCTACTCATCAAATCAACAAAATATACTGGGGCGTTTGTCAAACCGAAGGGCATCACTAGCCATTCATAGAAACCGTCCGGAGTCCTAAAGGCAGTCTTGTCTATGCTATCCTCAGCCACTCTCAACTGATGGAACCCAGTGGCTGAGTCCAACTGCGAAAACACTGAGGCACCAACTAACTGATCGAAGAGATCATCAATCCTCGGCAGTGGGTGTCTGTTCTTCTTAGTAAGTTTATTAAGTTCTCTATAGTCCACACACAGTCTAAGGGACCCATCCGCCTTCGTGGAAAATACTACTGGAGCACCCCACCCCGATATACTTCGTCTTATGAACCCCTTCTCAAGCAACTCCTTCACTTGCTTACCGAGTTCCCTCCTTTCACATGGAGCCATGTGGCGTACTGGCAAAGATACTGGTTTCCCATTATCCAGAAGATATATTCGAAAATCTATCTCCCGCTTCGGAGGCAAGCCCTTCACCTCCTCAAACACATCCGAGTATTCTCGGACCACTCTAACAAATCGTAGATTTTCCTCAGACTTGTCAAGCGATTCTAGATAACTTAGCATAACCGAATTTATGGGATTACAGAAGATTTCGAGAGTGTTGCCAAGGCGAGTCACGAGCCTAACTACTCTCCTTTCACAATCAAGAACGGCCCCATTTCTGGATAACCAATCCATTCCTAAAATTAGCCCATAGCCCGTGAAGCCCAACACATAAGCATCACATCTAAATTCAATGCTAAGTATGGAAATTTTCAAATCCAAACACATCATAGACAAATAAGCTGAGCCCCCAATTGGATTCGAAACAACTAAGGGATCCTCTACTAAACTGGTGTTTAAGTGCAGTGATTCAACTAATGATGTAGAGATAAACGAATGTGATGCGCCCAAATCGAATAAGGTACAGACAGGATGATCAAGCAGAAAAACTAAGCTTTCAACAGAAATGGTTCTACCTCGTTCTTGCAGCGGTGGGACCGCGAGAGCCTGAACTTGTCCCCTTGCCTGCCCTGGTGCCATAAGAGCCTGCACCTGTCCTCCCGAGGTAGCTCCTGCCCTCTGCCCCTTCTTTGGGCAGTCCTTCACTAAACGTCCCGCATCGCCACAATGAAAACAGCCTGTCTTCTTTTTCTTTCGGCAATCCTTGCTGAGATGGCCTGGGGTTCCACAGTTAAAGCACTTCTTCTTTCCCTTGCCATTATTGTCTTTTCCACCCTTCTTGTTTTGCTGTTGTGGTTTCTTCTGATCGCCCTTCTTCTCGGGTGCCTTATCAGCTTTAGCGCTTTTCTCCTCATGCATGAGCGCCATTTCTACTAACTTCTCAAAGGTGGCCCCCATCGGGATGTGGGTCATAGCCAACCCTTGCAATGGTTCATTCAAGCCATTCACGAACCTTAGAGCCTTCTTCTCCGGCGTGTTTACTAAGTCCAAGCCAAACCTTGCTAACTGATTAAATTTATTGACATATTCTTTCACTGATGAGCTTCCTTGCTTCAATGTCAAGAACCTTTCCATATATAGATTTTCTTCCACCCTTGAGAGAAACTTCGCCTCGAACCTACGTCTGAAATCCACCCAAGAGTCAACAGGACGCTCCCCATTAGTGACCTCCTACCAAAACGAGGCCTCTGCCTTCATCAACCAAGCTGCTAATCGAACTCTCCTCCCTTCTTTTACTTCAAAAATTTCTAGCAATTCTTCCACCTCCTTAAGCCAATCTCTAACTTCCACAAACGTTTCTGACCCTTGAAATGGTTTTCCACCCATAGCCTTGAATTCCTTGCACATCTTTGCAAAAGTATCTACGCGAGGAGGAGGAGGAGGAACGGGTGCAACTGTAGGTGGAGGAACATTGGCTGGACCTGCAGCGTCCCTAGCCTCTAATAACCTCCTATACCATCCTGGTATCGTTACACCGTCGGGTAGATTAAGATCTTCAGCCATGCTGAAACGAGAAAGGAAAGATTCAGAATGGAGAATTCGAAAGATAAAGATATGGGCTATTGGGGATTATGTTTTTTTTTCTCAAAAACTTTTCTCTTTAAATTTCTCATTAAAACATGTTTTTGAAAACACTTCTTCCAAAATTAACTATTTTTCTAAAGTATTTTTATCTGTTCTGGTAACCTTAAGCTCTGATACCACGTGTAACACCCCACGTCCATTAATGTCACTCACAATGGGAATGCATTAACTTCCATGGAGGTTATAAGTGAATATAGAACAGAAAAATTACAACAAGACAGATAATAAATAGTACTTGGAAATCTAAAACTTCATTTTATTGCAGCGGAAATTAAACATGTTTGTTACATCATAAAACCATAGATCATAACCAAGTATAATATCCATCTTCATAAAAACAAAATACATAATCCCATTACATAAATAGCCATTAAAAAGATAACAAGCTGGACTTTACTTAAACGGTTCAAGCTTTCCAAAGAGAGATGAAGCAATTCAATCAAACTCCACTAGGGCTGGGCCCAACCTGAGGACCTGGAGGGAAAAAAAGGATAGAAATAGAGGGGGTCAGACATAAAGTCTGACGAGTATGATAATTCTAACAATACTATTATCAAAATAACTAGACTAAGGCATAATCTGGAAGACAAGTAAATGTCTATGAATTCTTAGGAAGATAAAGATAGCGTTTAAGATAACGTTAAAGATAACGGTAAATGCACACCTAATTAATAACGAATGATTACTACACTGCACCGCACAATACTACACTGCACCACACCAGTCACCCTATTGTTTGATCCCACTTGCTTCACACAGAAACTTTATAAATAGCCTTACGTACCCCTAGCTGACTACATAGGTGCCGTCTGCCCCTATCTCCACTAGGTGTACCCCACTACCCACTTTCGATCGGCTCCCTACTCGTAGATACCCGTGCTGGCCCAACAGTGGGGTGTATCACTCCCCTAATGTGGCAACCCGATACAACTTGAGAATGCACGACTTATACCTACACGATGCAACAACGTCTTACCTAGCAGCCCGGGTCCACACACGCATATGAAACCCGTTGGACTTGCGTTGCCACCGCTCCCCGTTTTGGCCTCTTACAGTCGAACCCAGCATGCGTGTCCCGTCCTCAACTTGGGTCGAGCCCACAAAGATTCGTTTGGGATACTGGTCGAAATGGCCCCCCACAAGCAACCCACCTAAGCTTGTCACTAGTATATCCCACTTAACCCTCTTAGTCATGTTCATTTACATGTGTGTTTTTGGTTAAGTCTTACTAATCGTATTTCACATGCCACTAAGGGCACCCCCTAGATTCCTCATGCCACCCAAGGCACCTAGTTAACCCCTATGTCCCACCTTACATGTTTATCTGGTTAAGTAATTCTTAATTCACTCAGGCCATAACCTCATAAAGACCTCTCACATTAGACTGGCATTTATGGCAGCTGGATTTTCCGGGCGGGTCCGGGCAGTCTTACACCATAAAAGAGTCTAACCTCGTGTCTTTACAACCATTATGCTTTAGTTTAGGCCTAGGACCTCTCACATTGGGCTGACATTTGTGACCACTGGATTTGCCGGGCGGGTCCGGGCAGGTTTACGTCACAAACGAATCTAACCTCGTGTCCTAAGCATTGATTAACACTTAAAATCTTTTACCCCAGTTTTAATAATTCCCTATTCAAATTATTAATTAAGTCAACTTTTAATGATGTCCATAATTGACTCAATTATGGCCATCCACTTATGGCATGCAAAATCATATCAATTGCACCCCAACTTTTTAATATTAAATCCTTAATATTACCCCTACCCCACGTTTATACGTTCGCTTATTCAACGCATAATATAGGCTAGACTTGTATAGTCTAACACCTAGCACAAAGATAAATTATCACAACATATAGACAATTAAAATAAATCTAATCATAATAGGGGTGAAACTTGCATAAACTACACATGTTAAGGATCAAAAGGTGTCAACTTGTTAAATGTCTCAATTTACATGATATGATCATAACCCAAATCTATACATAAACTTGCATATGGGGTTTTTAGGCAACATAATGATGGTGTGAACTAGCATAGGATATCACATATGTCATAACATAATTCTAGATGTCATAATAGATGTCTTGGCATATGTTCATGACTTTTCTAATCAATCTAACTTGCATATGTCACTTGTCATATAGATCAACATAACCCAAACATGATGATTTAATTAATATGAACTAACTAGCATAGATGGTAACATCATGGCCTTTTTAACATGTATGATTCATCACAACTTAGCATAGAAACTTTCAACATACATAACATCATCATAGCATGATTTACAACATATAAGATATCATCATCACATAACATTGGATTTACAATATAGATGGTAGCAAAAAGGGTTTACAATAACATATATGATAATTCACATCATCTACTCATAATCCATTCATAACTCAACCTAATTAAAATGATAATAATCTTGTTAAGATCATCATACTCACAATTTTGAGAAGAAAAGAGAGAGTTTTGCTTTGCTTTAGGGTTGAGAGAATTAGAATTGAATTTGCTTTTCTTCTTTCTTAGTTGGCGGCGGCTCCATTGATTTCCATGGCGATGGTATGACGGTAACTATTCTATTTTAATTAGGTTCAGGGTTAACATTAGGATGTATTTATAGGTGTAGGAAGTTATTTAGGACCATTAGATTAAACCTGAACCATGAGAACCAATCAAATGCAAAATCTGCATTTGAGCGAATCGGCCCACGGGTTGACAGCCAAACACCTTGGATTAACCCTTAGTCGACCCAGCGGGGCTTGGGTCGACCTCAAAAATTGGTCGGTTCGGTTATTCCCCCTCCCAATTCGCTGTTTTGAACTTTTTCGCATATTTATTTATTTAATTTTTAATTTATATATATATATATATATCAATATATATATTTCTCTGCGCAACCCATTTCACTTAATTCTTTTCTAAAAATTAAGTATACTTTAATTTGTGAATTTTAATGTTATAAAATTACGGGGTGTTACAGTGTGCGCGTCATGGTGATAGAAACCACACATCTCTCACTTAGTGCGTAAAGCATACGATATCCACCGCTTTGATCACCAAATCCATTGAGGTCATGTCGCATCCACACCGCCCTGGACTCCGTACAACTATTTCTATGACAACACTGCCCTGGTCTATAGTCAATAACCCTACCTAGTCCACACTACCCTGGCTCTAGGGCACGGGCCAACCAGTCAACACCGTCCTGGCTCTGGTTTGTCTACATGTCCCCTCTCTCAATGGTGAACCAAAGTTATATATATCAATAACTCCTTTGCAAACGTCCCGCAGCAAAGCCTAAATCTTGAAGTTAACTCATTGGTTCCCATTTGGATCCTGAGCAATAACTTCCTGCTTGGACTTCCTTTGCATCTCGGCTTTTGGTTGAACTGGAGTTGATCTTCAGAAGAGTTTATGATCGTCGTCGCATGGTAGAATCTCAAATCAGGTTCGGTTCGGGGTCATCATCATGGCTTGGTTCGTGGTCATCATCGGCTCGTGATCACCATTGTTGGTGGTCACCATCGGCTCGTGGTCAGCATGGGATCGTGGTCACCATCACAAATCGAAACCCTACAGTTTTTCCGATAAACTAATTTCGCCAAACAACGGCGTTTTCAACCTATTTAACATTCCTATGAAATCACAAAACATACCAAACAGCAGTAGTAACATGTATAATCAACCAAAAACACCAAAACAATGATTTCATGTGTTCTCTACAACAAAATGACCCTATTACAACAGTGGAACACCGTTGTAATATACATTTTACAATTGTGGGCTAACGGTCGTTTATTAAGAAGTTGTAATAGACTAAACACTTTTACAACTTTTCTGCACCGTTGCAACACCATTGTAATATGTATATTTTACAACATTTTTCCACTGTTGTAACATTTTATTACAACAATTATGCACTATTGTAATAATATATACTACAACTATTATGCACTGTTGTGATTGATAGTTGCATTTTAAAAAAATAGACCTTTTGCAACTGAAATGAACAATACACTAAATGTAGCAATACTCTATAAGCAAACCAGATACTACAATTATTTGCAAACTAATTTATTAAAATACTCAAATTTTCAGTATTGCAAACAATAAGTTTTAAAAAACGTTTCGCGCATTTTGACATACTTGACCATTACAAAGCAACTTAGTACAAGCACAAGTTATACACAAAAATTGCATATCTGCATCTCAACAGTCGACCAACTGTACGAGTGCATAAAACTTTGTCCTCAAATCTGACCTACAACTTCATCACCTCCTGCTACATATTTCTCTAGCTCCAAACAAGCATAGAATCAGCCTATCAACACATCACTGCAACATGACCACCAAAACCATGACCAAGCTCTTCAATTCGCCATCCCCTGCACCTGCACCCTACAATCCAATCACAAACAAAAACTAATTTGATATAATAAGTTATTGACTAAATAAAATAGCACCTCCAATGTTAACCTTTGAATAGGTTTTTTTAACATGTTAAAAAGAATCAAACTAAAACATGTAAGAAGGTTGAATGACAGAATTACTGTTTCAGTAATGCACTAAAAATTGATCAAGAAAAGAAGCATATTTCAAAGAAAAAAGGTAATTTATTGATTCTTTTAGTACAACATAGGAATTATGCCCTGTAAAATCATTTTGTTTGTTCCTTAAACGCTTACTGATACCTGCAGAACATGGGCAAATTATGCCCTGTAAAATCCTCATTGATTTATACATGGAAAATTATACTTCTGAGATGACCTATATTTGTTTACTTTGATATGGGAATGATTTATTTCTTTTGTAAGTATAAAATGAGTTTGGCTACTCTATCTCATTGATTATTCTGTGCTGATAGCCAAATTGATGGTTACTGACTGCACTTTTTCAGAAGCTTCACAAGGCTAGCCACATTTAGTAGCTTATGTGAATACATTACTTGTGATAACAACATTTTAGAAGCTTATGTGGTCATAATTCTACTACAAAAGTGGGAATATTCAACACTATTTTGCTGTCTCTATAGATCAAGAAAGCGTTACCGTAGGCCCTTTTTTCAAATAAGCAACAATAGGGGGCGTGGCGTCCGCAGCCATTGCATTAGCCAAGGCAACGCTTTTGCCCATCTACCGCCACGGACAGAAAGCGTTTCCTTAATTAGATCTTTTGCCTTATTGCAAGAGTGAATGCATGTAATGTAACAACATACAGCGTTGCCTTAAGTAAAAGCCAGAGCCTGGCTTCCAGGTCATGATAGCGGGGTCTACATGGACTTTCCACGTCAGTTGCCAACGTGTCACATGCCATGTCAGCTCGCCAGGTCAGCTATCCACATGGCGCCACGTAATGTAACACCCCGTGAATTCTATAACGTTAAGCTTCACAAATTAAAGTGTAATTAATTCTAAATAAAACAATTAAGGGAAATGGGTTACTCCATTGCGTTCGTCTCGGAATTCTGCTTGAGATAGAGTCCAAGTTTGCGCGAAACGGACTTCGTATGAAGAATTTATGCGCTTCGGATGTTTCAGAATAAAATTTAAATTCAAACAACTCAGTTTAAAATTCAAAAATTCGAATTTCAGGTTCAAACTGGGCTGGGTGGGAAAATTCCCGCCCAGAGACCAGGTCGACCATAGGGTCGACCATGGTGTCGACCTGGCCTCCCCAAGTCGACCATAGTGTTGACCTGGCCACACCAGGTCGACCATAGTGTCGACCTGGGTGTCGACCTGCCAGTCGACCTGGCTGGCTAGGTCTGGCTCTGGCTCGAATTTCTGTGGCTCTGTTTGTCACTAGGGCTGACGTGTCACCTCTTGATTGGCTCTTTAAACTTTGTATGGCCTAGATTCCTACTGTCTTCATCTGACGGCTCAAAACAATTTAAAAATCTATAAATACACCCTAAGTCTCAACTGAAAATTCACACAAAAAAATAAGATGGGAGTCGTCATGCTGCCAGGGAGGAATTGAACATAGCCGTCAAGAGAGAAAAGCCTAAGAGACGAATCAAATTAAGAAGGAGATAAAAGTTTAATCAAATTAATCAGCGCAACGTTAATCTACCCAAAGGAGCGCATCTCAATTTCATAATTCAGAATCCAGAATTCAAGATTCTGCATTCGTTGTAAGTATAGTGACCTTTCAGAATATGAATAAAAATTGTGATGTGATTCGATGTAAATGTAAATAGAATTGTGTTATTGTATGATATAAATTCTGTGTATTGTAATGATTCTGTTATGACTTGTGTATTGATATTTGTGGCCTAAATTGATTGATGCAAGCCTATTGAAAAATTGTATATGAAAACAATGGCACTTGCAAGTTTGTGGCAAAAACTAGAAATTGATCCCTTTATGTTTATGTCGATGGCATGGAGTATATACATTCCCTTAGTCTAAGTTAGGATTATGTAAACATGTTCTAGATTTGAGACCTTTTATGCCTACATGACCCAAAACCTATGAAATCACTCTTATGTTTATTTGCAAGTATAATTGGATGTATGTTAAGTATCGTTTGGGTTTTATAAACTATGAAAGTTCATTTTGAAATTGGCTATGTGATTAGATGTTATAGTTGGACATTTTGGTGAATATACAACATGCTAGTTTTGTGGTTGACATTATGCCAAGTTAAACATGTTTAAACCCAAGTTTGTATAAACCAAAACTATGCCATTTCATATGTCACCTACTTAGTTATACTTTGATTTTAATGCAAGTTCACATAACCCATCATTTATGTTAGTATCGCTAAATTGCAAGTTCATGCGCCACACACCCTTATATGTTGTAAAATGTTACATGTTCTTGATTTTCCCTTTTCTCATGCTTATAAATTTGGGCTGAATTGTGTCGAGCCCAACATTTGTTATAATGTTGCGAACGTATAAACGGGCGTAATAACGTTGGGTGTAAAACATGAAAATATATGTTGGCATGGTTGGCACATGCCAACGACAATGGCATTTAAGCGGTAAGAATTGTTATACCCAAAAATAAAAGATATGACATTTTCATATATAATTGAGAAGTATTAAAATATGTAAATTTAGAAAACACGATATGCTTAACCCGAGGTTGAATTGAGTTGTGATGTAAACCTGCCCGGACCCGCCCGGGTATCCAGTAGTCATAACAATACCTATCCAATGTGGGTGGTTAAGCATTGAGCCCAATAATGACCCGAGGTTAGACTGAGCTACGGTGTAAACATGGCCGGAACCAACCCGCACATCCAGTAACCGTAGCAATACCTGTCTAATGTGAGTGGTCTTGTGCTTTAAGAGGCTAAGGACAGATGGTAGGGTTAAGTCAACTATAACACTTAACTAAATTCAACATGTTAATAAGAATTGATGGGTGGGGTTAGGTAAATACATACACTTAACCACTTAACATGTTTGACTAGAAAATCCTGGTAACGAGGGACCCGTTCCAGCAGTAACCCAAGTTAGATATCAACGGTACCCTGAAACTAGGCAGGGTGGGGCACGATTACTGGGCTGATTGTAAGCGGTCGAAACGACGGCGGTGGGTGCACAGTGTAGGTCTAACGGGGTGCAGGAGTGTACACACTCCGGAGCAGACAACCAGGGCACTGGGGACACAGGTAGAATAACCTATTCCTTCTAGAATTTGTTTCGGAGCCACCACCATGGGTCTTGATACACCCCATGGTGGGACCAACATAGGTATCTACAATTCTTGGGGGCCGTATGACACATGTTAACGCGAGTAGGAGCCGATCTTTAGAAAAATGGGGATCACTTCACCCTCAGCGTGGGGTGCCAGTTAGAATAAATTCAAGTGGATGCAGAGATATAGCATGGGTGTGATAGTACATTCGACACATCCTTAGCTTGTGACACTTTCCTATTTTCAGTTTATATCTATCATGCCCTTTTCTTATTCACATACTGAAGAGTTAGTAGATTTACTCAGGCTTTATGTCTAACTCTATTTTCTTTTCGTCTTCTTTTCTTTCGTTTCCCCCCCAGATCCACAGGGAGGAAACAACTCAGCTCAGTCAGACCCTTTACAAGCTCCAAGACCGTAGATGTATGATTTGGATCACTCTTGCTTGGATTATGGCTTTGGATATCACTATGGGATTTTTGTCACTTTATTTATGTTTTATGCTTCTTTAATAATCAAGACAGTAATGAGGTTGTAATGTTGGAAGTATTTTGAGACAATTATGGAAATGTTTTGTTTTGAACACGTATTGATGAAATAAAAGTCTGTTTGGTTTCCGCTGTTTAAATTTGTGTATTTATATCTGTCTTGTGTTTATCTGTGGCTTTTACTTATAAACCTCCACCAAATTTAAGGCATTCCCTTTGTGAGTGACCTTAACGGAGGTGAGGTGTTTCACTTGGTATTAGAGCATAGGTTTACCAGATAAGATAAAAAAAATTGAAATTGTTTTCAAAGAGAAAGTTATAAGAAGCATTTTTCGAGAAAAAGTGTTATATTTATAAAAAAGACAAAATCCCCCAAAGCCATGTGCCCTATCTATCTCTCTCTATCCTTCGTTTTGAATTTTTCCTTTCTGTTTCAGCATGTCTGGAGATCTTAACCTCCCGGAAGGAGTGCCGATATCCGGCTGGTTTAGGAGGTACTTAGAAGCAAGGGCCAATGGCGCGGGCCCAGCAGACATCCCTCCTCCAGTGGTCGCGATTCCTCCTCCTCCACCTCCTCGTGGAAACGCCTTCGCAAAAACATGTAGAGACTTCAAGGCTATGGGTGGAAAAGACTTTTATGGGACAAAATCCTTTGTAGGAGCAAGAAACTGGCTAAAGGAGACTGAGGACCTGTTTGTCATCTTCGGAGTTGATGACAGGCAAAAGATACAGCTAGCAGTATGGTTACTTAAGGATGAAGCTTCCTATTGGTGGGAAATTACCAATGCTCAGAGGGCGGTGGAAACATGGGAAGACTTCAGGACAAGGTTTGAGATGAAATTCTTCTCCCAAGCTGAAAGAAGCCTGCAAATGGAGAAGTTTCTAACTCTGAAACAGGGAAGTATGACAATCAGGGAGTATGTAAATCAGTTTAATCAGCTGGCCAGATTTGGGCTAGACTTATCAAACACCCAACACAAGATGGCGCTTCGCTTCGTCAAAGGTTTGAATGAGCCTCTACACAGCCTTGCTATGACCCATGTATCCACGGGAGCGACTTATTAAAGCTTGGTGGACATGGCGTTGCTACACGAGGAAGACCATGGCAAGAAAGAAACTAAGGGGGAAGAGAAGAAATAGGGTCTACAAGCAAAGAAAACAGACTTCAAGAAAGGAGGGAAGAACAATAAGTCCTGTGAGAAGAGAAGGTGCAATTTCTATGGCATTGTGGGACATATATCAAAAGACTGCCGAAAAAGGAAGGCGAAGATGGGTGGTTGCTTCCATTGTGGAGATACTGGGCACCAAGCTAAGGACTGCCCAAAGAAGAAAGGGCATGGATAGAAAGCCGGATCCACTTCAGGGGGTCAGGTTCATGCGCTAGTGGCACCTCAGCAGGAACGAGGTAGTAATATTTCTGTAGAAAGTGTAGTCTATCTTTATGATCATCTAGTTCGTACACTTTTTGACTCTGGCGCATCACACTCTTTTATTTCATCTGCCTTAGTATAATCTCTGCATCTAAACACTAGTATGGTAGAAGATCCCTTAGTAGTTTCAAATCCAATTGGGGGCTCCGCTTACTTGTCAATGGTTTGTTTGGGTTTGAAAATCTCTATTCTCAACGTTGAGTTTAGTTGTAATGCCTTTGTTTTGGGCTTCTCGGGATATGGTTTGTTCTTAGGCATGGACTGATTATTCAGTAATAGTGCCATTCCTGATTGTGAGAAAAGAGTAGTTAGACTCTTGACTCGGCTTGGTAACACTCTAGAAATTTCTTGTAATCCCTTGAATGCTGTTATGCTTTGTTATCTAGAGTCGCTTGATGCTTCTGATGAGAATTTGCAATCAGTAAGAGTAGTCCGAGAATATCTGGATGATTTTGAGGAGGTGAAAGGCTTACCTCTGAGGCGGGAAATAAACTTCAGCATATATCTTGTGGATAACGCAAAGCCTGTAACTTTACCTGTCAGACACATGGCCCCAAGGAAGAGAAAGGAGCTCAGTAAGCATATTAAAGAACTTCTCGAAAAAGGGTTCATTAGATGGAGCATTTCGGAATGGGGTTCTCCAGTGGTGTTCGCAACCAAAGCGGATGGTTCGCTTCGCCTTTGCGTCGACTATAGGGAGTTAAACAAATTGACCAAGAAAATAGGCACCCTCTTCCCCGAATCGACGATTTGTTTGATCAGCTTGTTGGTGCGACGGTCTTCTCCCAACTTGATCTGGCAACTGGGTTCCATCAGCTAAGAGTAGCTGAAGATAGCATTGATAAAACGACGTTCAGAACCCCAGACGGTTTCTTCGAGTGGCTTGTCATGCCTTTCGGCTTGACAAACGCACCCGCTTATTTCGTAGACCCAATGAGCATGGTGTTCAGAGAATTCCTCAACAAATTTGTGGTTGTCTTCGTAGATGATATCTTAATCTTCTCAAAGAATGAGGACGAGCATGCTCAGCATCTGAATGAAATCATGGAAACTCTTC
The DNA here is from genome assembly GCA_030737875.1 of Allium sativum. Classification (NCBI taxonomy): domain Eukaryota; kingdom Viridiplantae; phylum Streptophyta; class Magnoliopsida; order Asparagales; family Amaryllidaceae; genus Allium; species Allium sativum. Next base: position 1,967,609 of record JASFAX010000056.1, on the reverse strand, counting down.
GAGCTCATCAACTAAAAGCCAAATTCTCCGAGTGTCACTTCTGGAGAAAAGAAGTAAGATTTCTGGGGCATATATTTTCCAAAGAGTGGTTGGCCGTGGACCCCACGAAAGTGGTGGCAGTGCAATATTGGAAGACACCAAGAAATGCAACCGAAGTTCGAAGCTTTCTTGGGCTAGCCGGTTTTTACTGAAAGTTTATTAGGGATTTTGCGAAAATCTCAGCCCCACTCACAAGGCCAACAAAGAAGAATCTGGCGTTCACTTGGGATTTGGACTGCGAGTTTGCTTTCCAACGATTAAAAAGGGCTCTCACAACAGCCCCAGTTCTGACTTTGCTAGTTGGAAGAAAAATGTTCACAGTATACACAGATGCATGTAGAACAGGATTAAGCGCTGTTCTAATGCAAGAAGGAAGGGTAGTAGCGTATGGTGGAAGACAGTTGAAAGTTCATGAAAAGAACTACCCAACGCACGATCTTGAGTTAGCCGCCATCGTCTTTGCGCTTAAGTCTTGGCGCCATTATCTCCTAGGTGAGAAGTTTGAATTATACACTGACCATAAATCGTTGAAATATCTCTTCTCCCAGAAGGATCTTAACTTGAGGCAGCAAAGATGGATGGAGTTTCTTGCCTCGTATGACTTTGAAATTTCCTATACTCCCGGCAAAGGCAACGTAGTAGCAGGCGCGTTGAGCCGAAAGAAACTAACCTTAAGCCCGCTCTTTGTGGAAAGGCAAAGCTTGGAGTATATAGCCAGTTTTAACTTTAGGCCCTCCTCAGATTTTGTACCGGGTTTGTTAGCATCTCTTGAAGTACGCCCTACTCTCTTAGACTCAATAGGGGCTGCACAACGTGAAGACCCTCAGCTTGTTGATGTGATTGATAAATTTATTAGGGGTGAGACTTCTAGTCACCTACGCAGATACGCCATCGATGATAAGGGTTGGCTGAGGCGAGATGGAAGATTTTGCATCCCATAAGCAAGGGAGTTGACAAAGAAGGTTCTAAAGGAAGCACATCATTCCAAGATGACTATACACCCTGGCGGTGATAAGATGTACAAGGATATAAAAAGAACTTTCTTTTGGAGCGGCATGAAGCAAGATGTGGCAGATTTCGTTTCTATGTGCATGACCTGCCAACGGGTAAAGGCAGAACAGAAGAAACCTGGAGGACTACTTCATCCTTTAGAGGTCCCACAGTGGAAGTGGGATAGCATTTCAACGGACTTCATTGTTGGACTACCTAGGTCGAGAAGAGGCAACACTAGCATCTGGGTAATAGTGGATAGGCTTACTAAAATCGCCCACTTTATACCTATCAAGAGTAGAAGGATTGTTGCATCTCTAGCATCTCTTTATCTCAAGGAAATAGTTCGACTCCATGGGATACCCTCCAGCATTGTTAGTGACCGGTACCCTATCTTCACAAGCGAGTTTTGGCGGAGTCTGCAAGAAGCTATAGGCACATAGTTATGTTTGAGCACGGCCTATCACCCCTAAACCAATGGCCAGATGGAAAGGGTGAATAGAGTTTTAGAGGATCTTTAAAGGCTTTGCGTCCTTGACTTTAGAGGGACATGGGAGGATCACCTTCCTTTAGTGGAATTTTCCTACAACAACAGCTACTAAGCTACCATAGGCATGGCACCCTTCGAAGTCTTGTACGGAAGACCGTGCAAATCACCAACTTGTTGGTGGAAGTCTACAGTTAAGCTTATACTTGGGCCAGACATGATTCGAGAGACTTCAGAGAAAGTGGACTTGATACGTAGGAGAATGGAGACTTCCTATGATAGACAGAAATCCTACGCCGACAAAAGAAGGACCGACCTTGAGTTTGAGGTTGGGGACAGGGTTTTCCTTAAGGTATCTCCTTTAAGGAACGTCATTCGCTTTGGGTCCACAGGAAAGCTAGCACCAAGATTTGTAGGACTGTTTCCTATAATCGAGAAGGTTGGAAAGATGGCCTATAGATTAGAGCTACCCGAGAGACTGGCCGGAGTTCACAACGTCTTTCATGTTTCTCACATCCGGAAGTGTTTGCATGAGTCTGCGGAAGTGGTGGAACCTAGCATTCTAGAAGAAGCCGAAGTGAAACGTGAAGCAACTGTGAGGAGAGTTCCAACCCGCATCTTAGGAACCGAAGTGGAAAAGCTACGCAACTACGAAGTCAAACTCGTTAAAGTTTAGTGGAGCGACGCCGAGGAAGACGCGACTTGGGAAATTGAGGACAGAATACGCGCTGCCTACCCTTTTCTTTTTGAGGGTACATCTTCGATCTCTCTTTTTCCTTAAGTTATGCTTTATCTATCTTTTTAGGTATATCTCCTCGGTCCTTTTCCTAACTCCTTAGGTAGAAAACTAATGGATGCAAACATGTATTTGAAATTATGTTATGGATGATGGCTGCAAATGGTTGCTAGTGGTTGCTCGCGGATGCATATACACACACCCAAGGTTATAGATCGGCTCAGCCACTTCATATTGCATATATGTATTCTCATTTGTATATGGTTGAAACTTGATATGTTGTCATATGGTTGTCGCATTTGTGTGAGTAAGTTGTGCACTCATGTAGAATTATGAGTAGGAAACTTTTGCATACATAATGGATTCATGACACTTACATGATTCACATTAAGGAGGTCAACTGAATCAGTAGACCGCCTGATTTCTGCACTAGATAAGGACATATACACACACTATGCATATGATCACGAAGCATTAGAAATCTTTTAAGGACAGTGGATGCCTATGTTTGTTGGTTGAGTAGATGGACTGTTGGATGGTAGGATATACATTCTTCCTAACTTGAAGATTTCGGGGACGAAATCCTTTTAAGGGGGGAATGTAACACCCCGTGAATTCTACAACGTTAAGCTTCACAAATTAAAGTGTAATTAATTATAAATAAAAGAACTAAGGGAAATGGGATTCGCCATTGCGTTCGTCTCGGAATTCTGCTTGAGATAGAGTCTGAGTTTGCACGAAACAGACTCCGTATGAAGAAGTTATGGCCTTCGGAAGTTTCGGAATAAAATTTAAATTCAAACAGCTCAGTTTCAAATTCAAAAATTCGAATTTCAGGTTCAAACTGGGTTGGGCGGGAAATTTCCCGCCCAGAGACCAGGTCGACCATAGGGTCGACCATAGTGTCGACCTGGCCACACCAGGTCGACCATAGTGTCGACCTAAGTGTCGACCTGCCAGTCAACCTACCTGGTCGACCTGGCTGGCTAGGTCTGGCTCTGGCTCGAATTTCTGTGGCTCTGTGTGTCACTAGGGCTGACGTGTCACCTCTTGATTGGCTCTTTGAACTTTGTATGTCCTAGGTTCCTCACTGTCTTCATCTGACGGCTCAAAACAATTTAAAAATCTATAAATACACCCTAAGTCTCAACTGAAAATTCACACAAAAAAATAAGATGGGAGTCGTCATGCTGCCAGTGAGGAATTAAACATAGCCGTCAAGAGAGAAAAGCCTAAGAGACGAATCAAATTAAGAAGAAGATAAAAGTTTAATCAAATTAATCAGCGCAACGTTAATCTACCCAAAGGAGCGCATCTCAATTTCAGAATTCAGAATCCAGAATTCAAGATTCTGCATTCGTTGTAAGTATAGCGACCTTTCAGAATTTGAATAAAAATTGTGATGTGATTCGATGTAAATGTAAATAGAATTGTGTTATTGTATGATATAAATTCTGTGTATTGTAATGATTCTATTATGACTTGTGTATTGATATTTATGCCCTAAATTAATTGATGCAAGCCTATTGAACAATTGTATATGAAAACAATGGCACTTGCAAGTTTGTGGCAAAAACTAGAAATTGAACCTTTTATGTTTATGTCGATGGCATGGACTATATACATTCCCTTAGTCTAAGTTAGGATTTATGTAAACATGTTCTAGATTTGAGACCTTTTATGCCTACATGACCCAAAACCTATGAAATCATTCTTATGTTTATTTGCAAGTATAATTGGATCTATGTCAATTATCGTTTGGGTTTCAGAAACTATGCAAGTTCATGTTGAAATTGGCTATGTGATTAGATGTTATAGTTGGACATTTTGGTGAATATACAACATGCTAGTTTTGTGGTTGACATTATGCCAAGTTAAACATGTTTAAACCCAAGTTTGTATAAACCAAAACTATGCCATTTCATATGTCACCTACTTAGTTATACTTTGATTTTAATGCAAGTTCACATGACCCATCATTTATGTTAGTATCGCTAAATTGCGAGTTCATGCGCCGCACACCCTTATATGTTGTAAAATATTACATATTCTTGATTTCCCCTTTTCTCATGCTTATAAAGTTGGGCTGAATTGTGTCGAGCCCAACATTTGTTATAATGTTGCGAACGTATAAACGGGGGTAATAACATTGGGTGTAAAACATGAAAATATATGTTGGCATGGTTGGCACATGCCAACGACAATGGCATTTAAGCGGTATGAATTGTTATACCCAAAAATAAAAGATATGACATTTACATATATAATTGAGAAGTATAAAAATATGTAAATTTAGAAAACACGTTATGCTTAACCCGAGGTTGGATTGAGTTGTGATGTAAACCTGCACGGACCTGCCCAGCTGTCTAGCAGTCACTACAATACCTATCCAATGTGGGTGGTTAAGCATTGCGCCCAATAATGACCCGAGGTTAGACTGAGCTACGGTGTAAACCTGCCCGGAACCAACCGGCACATCTAGTAACCGTAGCAATACCTGTCTAATGTGAGTGGTCTGGTGCTTTAAGAGGCTAAGGACAGATGGTAGGGTTAAGTCAACTATAACACTTAACCAAATTCAACATGTTAACAAGAATTGATGGGTGGGGTTAGGTAAATACAGACACTTAACCACTTAACATGTTTGACTAGAAAAGCCTGGTAACGAGGGACCCGTTTCAGCAGTAACCCAAGTTAGGTATCAACGATACCCTAAAACTTGGCAGGGTGGGGCAAGATTACTGGGCTGATTATAAGCGGTCGAAACGACGGCGGTGGGTGCACAGTGTAGGTCTAACAGGGTGCGGGCGTGCACACACTCCGGAGCAAACAACCAGGGCACTGGGGACACTAATAGTATAACCTATGCCTTCTAGAATTTGTGTCAGGGCCGCCACCATGGGTGTTGATAAACCCCATAGTGGGACCAGCATATGTATCTATAATTCTTGGGGGCCGTATGACACATGTTAACGCGAGTAGGAGTCGATCATTAGAAAAATGGGGATCACTTCACCCTCAGCGTGGGGTGCCAGTTAGAATAAACTCAAGTAGATGCAGAGATATAGCATGGGTGCGATAGTACATTCGACACTTCCTTAACTTGTGACACTTTCCTGTTTTCATTTTATATCTATCTTGCCCTTTTCTTATTCACATACTGAAGAGTTACTAGATTTACTTAGGCTTTATGTCTGACTCTATTTTCTTTTCGTCTTCTTTTCTTTCGTTTCCCCCCCAGGTCCACAGGGAGGAAACAACTCAGCTCAGTCAGACCCTATACAAGCTCCAAGACCGTAGATGTATGATTTGGATCTCTATTTCTCGGATTATGGCTTTGGATATCACTATGGAATTTTTGTTACTTTATTTATGTTTTATGATTCTTTAATAATCAAGACAGTAATGAGGTTGTAATGTTGGAAGTATTTTGAGACAATTATGGAAATGTTTTGTTTTGAACACGTATTAATGAAATAAAAGTCTGTTTGGTTTCCGCTGTTTAAATTTGTGTATTTATATCAGTCTTGTGTTTATCTGTGGCTTTTACTTACAAACCTCCACCAAAGTTAAGGCATTCCCTTTGTGAGTGACCTTAACGGAGGTGGGTTGTTTCACGTAAGCTGTGGGCCCCACGTGTCGTACCATCGTGGAATTAATAATATTACACTTAATGCAACACCACAACAAAGTCTAACGCAACACCACAGCATAGTCTAACGCAACACCACAGCACAGTCTAACGCAAAACCATAGCAATCTAATGCAACACCAGAAAACATCAACTGCAATGGTAAAAAAATCAATTGCGACACCAAAAAAAATAAACTGCAGCTGTAATACAACCCTATAATTACAGATTCTGCAGTACATATGTTCAATCCAAAACATTGTACCACATTAATACATATATACCAAAATATTCATATAACAAATCCTCCCTAAACATTCATCACCACAGTTGGACCAACCGATTATATATACCAACTCACAAGTGTCATCACCAACACATTCCACAAGTGCCATCACCAAAACGTACCACAACTGCCATCACGAACACATACCACAAGTGCCATCATTTAAAAGAACAATCCGAATATATCACAAGTGCTAACACATACCATCCAAATACTTCAGTCAGTTGCAGGGGTTGAAGGAGTACAACTGTCAGCATTTTCATCACTTGTTGTAGTGACACAAAAGTCTCTGACATCTAAATTAAGATCTGGATTGGTTTCACCAAGATTTTTTAACACCTATGACACGTTCTCTTTCACTTTTCTATTCACCTTTTCTTCCAATTCCTCCTCAAGCTCCTGCCTTATTTTTTTTGTCATCCCTTGCACATAACTTTCCGAAGAACCAGGAGTTATTGGAGATTTTTCAGCCAATTTACCTCGCCTTCCTACAAGCCAGTTCCGCGTGTGGCTCTTCCCACCAGAAACAGGTGCATCTGCCTCAACAATGTTTCTTGCATCCACCATTTCTTGAACCTTCGCCTACAAAATGAAAACCAGGCAAGCATATAGATAAATAGGCAGCTAGCAGGATTGAATTTATTAACAGAACTGGTTCTCTTTCAAACTAATTATGTGTTCGATTTAATAAGTAGCTCCAACAAACGTACAATGTGCCAATTATACTGACACAAGTATTTCTATTTCAGCATCTAATTATATATGTACTCACGTATTTGTCCTTTAGTTCATCTGTGTTAGTCTTGTAACTTCTACCCGGTTCTCGTTTATATGTTTCCAAATAAACCAAGGTAGCGGATAGGGAGGCTTTTTCTGTGTCCTTCTATCTCTGTCAAGTATTAGGATTACCAATAATTCAATGATATAACAAATTAGAATTATCATGTGGTCAATTCAACTCAATCACAATAAAAAACAACTTAAGTTCAAAAAACACATAGTATATTTTCTTTGGCTACTGCATGAGTTTTGGGACCCATGGTGTGTGTCTCATTTAACGAATTATAATGCACAGAATTAGTATCAGTTATGGCCCGGAAATCCGAGAAAAAAAATAACACTAAACAAGGATAATGTGAACTACTAAAGAAAAGATTAGCATTTAACAAGATATTGTGAACTACTAAACATTATACAAATGTGAATATCATTAAAGTCGTACCTGAACTGCTTCATCCCCCCAGTATTCCAAGAGCATTTTAAAATCCTCCAACGGAATTATACTGGGCCTATTTGCAAGCCTTTCCATGTCAGTTGAATATTTTTTATAATACCTTGTTTTGATGCGAAACTTGTACTGCCTCCAAGAGTCGTTAAGCGTATTCTAGACCCACTTGTGTCCTTCTTCCAGTATGACATACCTAGCCTATAATATATCAATCACAAAATTCAGGAGACAAACTAATTAATTAAAACCAAACATTTAGGAAGTCAGTTGAACTGTATATGGTTAAGGTAATTAGATTGTACCAGAGCATAATCCAACATTTGTCGCTTTGATTGATCAGGAACAACATGCCAATTGATGTAAGTAAGAGACATATTATCCTTTGCTAGTGCACCAAGAAAATTGCTTAACTCTGTTATATTATCAGATACTGGCTAACCATCCTCATTCAACTTAATGACTACTTTATCATCAGGGGTTCTAGCATGCACCTTGGTCATTTTTGACTTCCCTCTAGGTTTTTTTGGACCTTGTACTTTACCTACTGGTTCGAAAATGTGAACAGAAAAAAGACATACTCAATAGTATAGTGCAGTGCACAGATAAAGAAACATTATATTGTACCTGTACCTGCATCATATTCCTGTGCAATCCATTCCTGCTCTAATCGATCAGTAAGATTTTCCATTGTTAGAGGCACTTCAACATTCTGCTTTTGACTTTTCCGCATCGCTAAATAAGCAGCAACTGAACCAGTAGCTTCACATGAATTGGTTGTTTGTTTGAAAATTTTGCTACATGTAGGTTTTAAAATGGATGGACGAGATGTTGTATGTTTTAATACTCTTGAAAAAGATGGTGTAGAGTTCGTCAATTTCTTTAATGTTTTTATGAATTTATTCCGGTAACCGAGTTTATTTGGACTGGGAGTGTGTGTCATGATCAACTCCTTGTTGGATCCAGCTTTCTTTGGAGGGGGTGCGCTTCATCGCTTCCTTCTCAATTTCAATGGCTGATTAGTTCGCGCATGAGTTCTCGGTCCAGATAAAGGATCCTTTGACTTAACAATTTTGATTCTCTACAATTAAGTCAAAGTTTGAGATTTTTTACGTTCATAAAGGAAAAGATAATAAGTAATAAACAAATAACTTCTTTATACCTCCAAATCCGATGAATCAACAGTGACGTCTTCACCAGCATTTTCTGGGATGTATTCATCATGTCCAGCAACATCTTTACCTTTATCTTTCTTATTTTGTGCGGCAGCCTCTTGCATGCAACTAACCAATGAAGGTACCCCAAGTGATCTACTAACTTCATCATTTTCTAACATTCGCGCGATTCGCACTTGTTCATACTACATCAAAACTAATGGTTGTAAGAACTGCAAGCAGATTAGCATTATTACTCACCATCGATGATAAATTTAAGCTAGTTAACCAAATCGAGTCGACGTATAAAAAGTTCTTGCTATTTTGACAGAATGCATGCACAAAGAACAATTAGTTACTTAAATTAGCTGCAACCTTCATGGTCGGAATAAGATTTCATCCAGATTAATAAAACTGAAATGAAAACTGAAAAATACCCGAACATTAGCTTCATTCTCTCAGATATCAACATCATTACCTGTTTCATTTTCTACATTTAATTTACTCCTGGTTCCTGTGTCCGTTACAGTAACATCTTCTTCATCATTATTCATATCAGGCTCCGAAGATAGTTTCTTCTGACCTAAATGAGTTGGGTTGTTTTTCATCATTTTGTGTTGCAGCCGAAGTTTATGTGCAGTAGTATACTTGTGCTTTACAACCGACTTCTTAGCAGAATCTGGAACAATAAAAATAATAACGATGGCCTCCTTCATAGTTCTTTACACACACAGAGATATATATATAAGAATGGATCTATATTATATATACAAATATACGTTGAATTATGTTTTCCTTGGCCGTATGATTACATGTGTTTGCAGTTTAATCAATGGCTCACTATCTTTGTCAATGGTGTTGTCGATATAAAAAACCACTTCTTCTTACTTATTGCAGCACTATACGTACTCGTTTACATTCTTGTCATTCAATATTAGCTGCCAGCCACCCCTAGTTCCTTTACTAATATAGAATCCTCCTATTTCAGTGTAATGGAGACAATCTTTAACAAAGTCCACAAGCACACTGTAAGAAAAATAGTCTACATCATATTTTGTTACTACGAAGGATTCTCCGCTGACGTAACATGTCCTTCGAAACTGTCAGCCATATTGTAGTCGAATATTAATAAGTTCATCCATCTTATATGTAACACCCCACACCCGCTAAGGTCACTCACTAAGGGAATGCCTTAACTTCGGTGGAGTATTTAAGTGAATATAGAACAGAAAAATTACAACAAGACAGATATAAGTAATACTTGAAATTTAAAACATCATTTCATTGCAGCAGAAGGTAAACATGTTTGGTTACATATCAAAAACCAACAAGAGTCAAGTACAAAATATCCATCTCGTTAAAACATAAGTACATAATCCCACTACATACTAATAGCCATAATATAAAAGATAACCGAGCTTTACTTCAAGAGTCCAAGCTCCAAAAGATAGATAAAGCAATCTGATCAAAGCCCACTAGTGCTAGGCCCACTCTGATAACCTGAGGGTTGGGAAAAAGATAAAAACAACGGGGTCAGACATAAGTCTGAGTGAGCCCTATAGCTTTAACAATACAATCATTAAAGTAATTAGGGTATGATATAAACCTGGTACGGTACAATTGGGGATAAATGACTACACTAAGCAGCCAACTAGACTTAGGATGAACTAAGATAACGGTAAAGACGCGCCTATCCACCCAAGGATATATACTACACTGTACCACACCAGATCTACCCACCCAAGGGTAATTCCTATACTGCACCACACCAGATCTACCCACCCAAGGGTAATTCCTAACTTAAAGATTGATCCCACCCAAGGACATAGAAAATTTAACTAGTAGTTTCGTGTACCCCTAGCTGACTACATAGGTGTCGTCTGCCCCTATCTCCACTAGGTGTACCCACTACTCCCCAAGCGATCGGCTCCCTACCGTAGATACCCGTGCTGGCCCCACAGTGGGGTGTATCACTCCCCAAAGTGGCAACCCGATACAATCAACGGTGCACGGCTTATACCTACACGATGCAACAACGTCTTACCTACCAGCCCGGGTCCACACACGCATATGAAACCCGTTGGACTTGCGTTGCCACCGCTAACCGGTTTTGGCCTCTTATAGTCAAGCCCAGTACGCGTGTCCCGTCCTCGACATGGGTCGAGCCCAATAAGATACATATGGGTTACTGGTTGAAATGGGCCCCCACAAGCTACCCACCTAAACTTGTCCCTTCTAGTGTATCCCACTTAACCCTTTTTAATAATCATGCCCACTTACATGTTTAAAGTTTGGTTAAGTCATCTAATCATATTTCAATTGCCACACAAGGCACCCATTAGATTTCCACATGCCACCCAAGGCACTTGATTTCCACATGCCACCCAAGGCACTTACTTGATTTCCACATGCCACCCAAGGCACTTACTTAACCCTTTAATCATGTTTAATTACATGTTCCACTTTGGTTAAGTATTCTAATCTTATCTTCTATTGCCACCCAAGGCAACCACTAGATCTTCCCCATGCCACCCAAGGCACTTACTTAACCCTTTAATCATGTTTAATTACATGTTCCACTTTGGTTAAGTATTCTAATCGTATTTTCTATTGCCACCCAAGGCAACCACTAGATTTTTCCACATGCCACCCAAGGCACCCACTTAACCCCTCATGCCCCACTACATGCTTATATGGTTAAGTGTTTCTTAATTGATTAAGACCGTAACCTTTGCAAAGACCTCTCACATTAGACTATCTTTTATGGCAGCTGGATTTGTCGGTCGCGTCCGGGCAGCCTTACGCCATAACCGAGTCTAACCTCGTGTCTTTACACTTGTCACGTATTTAGTTTATGCCTAAGACCTCTCACATTGGGTCAATCATTTGTAGCCGCTGGATTTGCTGGTCGGTTCTGGGCAGTCTTATGCTACCAAAGGGTCCAACCTCGTGTCTTAGTCGATTAATTACACCTAATTAATCACCCCCATAATTTGTATTAATTATCCCTAATTAATTACAAATTTAACGATGCACATAATTGACTCAATTATGTCCATCCACTTTATGGTGTGCATAATCATACACCCTTCACACCATTTCATTAACATGAATATTAACCCCATCGTTCCCCACGTAATTCGCTAACATGACATACTTAAAAGGGAAGATTCATCACAAATACAATGGGTTCAACTTGCATAACATTAGCATCAACATGGGTTTTAAAGGTGTCAACATGCATCTAGCTTCAAACCCAACTAGCATAAATAATCAACCCAAACTTGCATGAATCACATATGTCATAAAGAGGATAACTTGCATAAGCTACTTATGTCATACAAAAAGGGTAAACTTGCATATGTATGTATGACATACAAAGGGGTTAACTTGCATATGTATGCATATCATACAAAGGTGTAAACTTGCACATGTTACTTGCATATAATCAAACACCCAACTTGCATAACATATCATATATGAACTTGCGTATAATCATACACCAAACTTGCATAACATACCATATATGAACTTGCATATAATCATACACCAAACTTGCATAACATGGTGTCATAATGGATCAATGTTTATCATTGCGATTTGCATAACTAGCATCATGAACACATAGCCTAAAACTTGCATAACTTGCATAACATCATGATCACATAGCATATGACTTGCATAACTTGCATAACATCATGATCACATAGCATATGACTTGCATAACTTGCATAACATCATGATCACATAGCATATGACTTGCATAACTTGCATAGCATCATGAATACATAGCATATAACTTGCATAACTTGCATAACATCATGAACACATAGCATATAACTTGCATAACTTGCATAGCATCATGAACACATAGCATATGATAACATAACTTGCATTGATCCACATTCATAGCCATAACCTCATTATATCCTATCATAATCATTTCAACAATTGGTCATTAAGGCTATAGAAACTCACAATTTGTTGATTAGCACTCCTAAGAAGAAGATTAAGTTGCTAAAGTTGATTAGAAGTTGATTTGAGAAGCTATATTCCTCTTTAATTTAATGGAGGCTCCTTCAAGTTGCATTTTGACGGCATAACGACGTTGTATCTATTTTTAGTATGAATTAGGGTAGTCTTAGGGTGTATTTATAGAATTAGGATGTAGTTTAGGCCCTTAGATTAACCCTAGATTAGGTTAGAGCCGTCAGATCTCGTCACAAGCCACCAGACACAGCCTAAACTCCTTCAGGCTGCACAAATGTCACACAGACCGACAGGGGGGTCGACCCCTGGGTCGACCCATGGGTCGACCCCTTGGGGGGGTCGACACCCACCTGGGTCGACTCCCTCAGTCTGGTGGGAATTTTCCCGCCTCTTCTGAACCTTGAAATTTTTATATTTAAATCTGTTTTGAATTTTTCTGAAAACTTCTTCGGGCCTTAACTAGGTCATACGGACTCCGATTTTCGAAAACTCGGACTCTATTTTGCGTATTTTTCCGAGACGAACGCAATGGCTTAGCCTGTTTCTCCTGATTAAGATTTTAAAATTTAATTCTGCCCCATTTTATATTATAGCAAGTTATTCAACATGCGGGGTGTTACATTATACAAACTGAATACATTAGAACAAGGTACATGCATGTTAAAGTGGACAAAAAACAATAACTATAACATTTTGCTCTATAACCAATTTAGATGATAGTAAAGAAAGACATTACATCATAAAACATGCGAACAGTGTAGATTGCAATATGAGAAAAGAGTGCCAAATACATTCATCAAAGATAATAATTTCCAGCTAAAACAAAAAGTGCCAAATACATCATAAAATTGACCAAATTAAAGCAATAAGAAAGAGGAACTTTTTGTCCTAATGAGATGGAACAGGATCACGAACTTCTGCTTCTAGTTCTGTTTTTATTTGTATTATGGGGGCATCATCCCTAATCCAACCCCCATCAATAACTTCTGGTTCTAGTTCACCACCTATGCCCATATCATGTGAATGCGTATTGCTCATGTCTTCTTCCATTGCATTCTGATTTTCAGTATCACACCAATCTCTCAGCAATTTTTTAACAATGTAATGACTGTTCTTTTCAACTGCATCTTCCACATAAAATACTTGCTGCACTTGCGAAGACAAGACATAAGGGTCAACTTTATGGCACTTGCTAAAATTTACTCGAGTAAGACCATATGAATCTTTTTCCTCTTGGTACCAGCAACACTTAGAAAGGACCACTATGAAAGCTCCCCAATAATCAAGCTCAAAATTCTCTTCGATTGATCCATAGTAATTGACATCACCCACTATTGGGTTTTGGTGTTTCGAATTTGCAAAGTTGGTTGTTTTAGAAGTAAAAAATACACCACTATTTTGTGTAGTACATCGAGAATCTAAAAATTTTGTGTGGAATTTATATCCATTTACTATATAACCGGTAAACTTCCTAGCTATCGATTAGGATCTAATGCAAACACCTCTAAATCTGTTGAAATATTGTCCTTTTTCAGAACCTCTTCTTTAAGCTAATTCCAAAACTCTTCGAAATGTTCTCGTACCCTCTTGTATCTTCTTCGATTTGCAAGATCATCCACAAGAGCTTGATGAACCCTAAATAATAATTAAGGTCAAAAACTATGAAATGCAGATGTTAATTTATAGTTAAGGAAAATGATATAGGAACTTAAGAACTTACTCGATCAAACTCTCAATTTCTTTATTACTGGAATTGAATAGAATATAGCGATGTGTTGCCTTCCAGTCTGCATCTTTCAATTTGAACATCTTTCCAGCTTTACTCTTCTTCGTTCCAATATGATATTCCAAATCTGTTGGGCATCTTCCAAAATCAATCGACATGTTTTTTGTTCCTCCATCAACGCTTAAAAATCTTGAAAAGAAGGTCGCACACTCTTCTGCCAAGTAACCTTCTTCAATCGAACCTTCCGGTCTGTTTCTATTTCGCACATAAGATTTCAACTTTCCTAGATATCGCTCAATTGGATACATGCATCTAAGATTTTTAGGCCCGCCGTATTTGATTTCTCTGCATAAATGAATAGGCAAGTGTACCATTATATCGAAAAAAGCCTATGGAAAAATCATCTTAAAATGACAAAGTATCTCGACAATTTCTTTTTGCAGCCTCTTGATATCATCCACTGCAATAACCTTGCTCCATAGTCCTCTAAGGAATGCACTAAATCTGATCATTGATAACGCAATCTCGGGTTTTGACTCTTTCTTCATGGCAAATTGTAACAAATAATGAAGTATGAAATGAGCATCATGGCTCTTATATCCCACAACCATTCTCTCTTTTACGTGCACGTACCGACTAACAGTCGAGGCACAACCGTAAGGTAGTTTGGCATTCTTCAATACAGAGCACAAGAATTCTTTTTCCTTATTTGCCATATCAAATATTGTAGCTCTAATTTGAATGTGCTTTCCGTCAACACAATCGATAGGATGAAGGGCCTTCCTTATGCCCAATTCCTGTAAATCCAAACGAGCATTTTGGTGATCCTTCGACATGCGACCTATATTAAGTAAAGTACCTAATATTTTGTCACATATGTTCTTCTCTATGTGCATGATATCTAGGTTATGTCGAAGGAGATTATGACATCAATATGGTAAGTCAAACAGTATTGACCTTTTTTTAAAAGGGCCGTCACTTTTACCAGGTTTCTTCGTCTTATCCCCAAGACGATTTTTGAACCCCTGCAATGACTCTTTAATATAAGTTGCTGATACTATTTCTGGAATGCTCCCCATTTCAGTTCCACCATTAAATCTCCTCTTATCCAGCCTCCTCTTATGTGTCGGATCAAGAAACTTTCTATGGTGCATATAACACATTTTTTTGCTATGCTTCAAATAGTTTGAAGAAGTTTCATAATGGCATACTGGACACGCTAGTTTCCCTTTCGTGCTCCAACCTGACAACATGGTTTATCCCGGAAAATCACTAATGGTCCATAAGATGCTTGCACGTAAATTAAAATTCCCATCAGTCAAGGAATCATATGTTTCAACGCCAACATTCCATAACCCTTTCAATTCTGCAATTAAAGGCTGCATATATGCGTTAATACCGTTCTTTAGAGAATCTGGACCAGATGTTAATGTTGAAAGAATCAAATTCTCTTGTTTCATACATAACCAAGGAGGAAGGTTGTAGTTTACCAACATAATTGGCCATGTACTATAACTTGAATTCATTGAACGATATGGATTAAATACATCAGATGCTAGACCCAATCTAACATTACGATTTTCTGATGAAAAATTAGGATAGCGAGCATCCATCATCTTCCATGCCACACCATTAGCCGGATGTCTTAGTTTTCCATCTTCATTTCATTCCACTTGGTGCCATCTCATAAGTTTGGAAAATTCTTTACACATAAACATCCTTTGTAACCTTGTTCTTAGAGGAAAGTACCTCATAACATTTGCCGGCACTTTGGGAATCGACTTTGGTGGATCATTATTATCAACGATGTGTTCTTTTTCTTTTACAGCCCACCTCGAAAAATCACAAATGTCGGAAGCCTCTTTATCTTTATTCTCTGCCCAATATAACATGCAATGGTTTGGGCAGGCATGTATTTTATGGTAATTAAGAACTATATCCTTAATGACATTCTTTGCAGTGTAGGAAGACAAAGGCAGCTGGGCATCAGGAAAGGCTTCTTTTATGAGCTTTAGTAATTCCCCAAATGTAGAATCGTTAATTCCATAGCACACTTTAAATGATAAAGCCTGATCAAGAAACTTAGTCTAGAAAATTTAGTGCAGCTAGGATATAATGGTTTTTTCCTTCTTTAACATGCCGATAAAATTTCTCGGCCTCTGGATTTGTTTCTACTACAAAGTCCTTGGGATTTTGACCAAATTTGTAACACACACATTTGAAAACCACATCTAAATTATCCTCAAAATCCATCTCCGTTGCGCAATCCATATGGTCATCAACACCTATTAATTTTGTCTTTGAAACTTCACAAATCCACCCAGTATGCAATGGAGAAGGGCCATTAAAAATAAGATGATCATGTATGACATTTTCACAATACCAATTATGTTATGTACATTTTTTGCAGGGCCACTTCATCTCATCACCTACTTTATAAATGGGAAATGCATTTCTTAAAAAAGTTGTTACCCCTCTTAAATATTCTGCACTCGCTCTCGGAAGTCCTATCCATATGTAGTACTCACTATCCATTGCCACAATCTAACCACGACCTAGTAAGACTAAATTTGATACCACTAAGAGTTTCAAGACATGAACAAGGGCTACCCTGTAATGTTTGACTAAATTATAAATAAAAACAATACAAGTTAATAATTTACTAATATACATAAATAGTGTGATGATACAAAGACGATTGTTTTGATATGAATTATCACTAACTTTTGGAACTGAGTTATCAGGAGAATACATAAAACAAGCAACTAAGGACACTGAACACAAATTCATAACATTACATGACTGCACCAAAACAAAACAGTACAGATACAAAGACTATACAGGTGATACAAAGACGATATAGTTGTATCTACTACAAAGAACGATGCAATAATTTAATTTTGCCTTCTAATGTTTAGCCCTTGAAGTTGGTCGATAAGTCTACTAAAGTCAGTTCAAAAACCAATAACTCGATTGTGCATCGTTGTAAGTTGATATTGTAATTCAATTGCATACTCAACGGCTCGACTTGGAAACTGTTGGTCAATCCACTGCCAAAAGGTACACCATGTGGGATAAACACGACATCTAAAATAACGATGACCAATATTGAATCCAATCGAAATAACATCTTCTATAGCGGCGTACCCACAATCACACATTATGATTGGTGATTCAGCTTGTTGTTCATTGACCAATTGGTTGTTTTGATGCTGGCGACGCAAGGCAGCACGACTATGCCATTGCATCTCCCTTTCTTCACGTCGTTCTTCTTCTTGCCAATGTCTTCAGACTTCTTCTTGCTCTAGTTCATATGCACGCAAATCATAGTACTTCCTTTCTTGCATCTCTATATAAAAATCAATAGGAGTTTCTGGTGATGATGGGTTTGACAGTCGTAGATCACCCATGCCCAGGGTATCTTCGTAGTCATACGATGTAGGAAAAGAAATAGGCATTATTTAACTACATATAGAAATAGATATTTAAACATTTAAATTGGATTTCTTTTGTCCTCTAAATTTTGTTTCCACCTTTTGAAATAAGCATTATTCACTAATACATCAATGCTTTGGTAAACATAAAAATACAGAACTTGCACAATTTCAACACATGCAAACATATAAATACAACACTTCAAGTATAAAAATCCTAATTTAAGGCAATCGGTATACCCAAATCACCCAGAGACTTTGAACATAGACCAAAATAGGTTAGAGATGAAATCAACTAAATAAAACCAAAATGATGAAGCCCAAACTACCTATAATTGTCCTAAATGATCCAAATTGTATGTGTAAAGTTTGTAAAATAGGAGCAATCGAAGGTTTATAGTTTGTAACCTGAGGAAGAGTACCAATCGGAGGTGTTCTTGGACAAATTTCGTGGAGAGAGAAATGGACAGAAGGAGGAGTACGGAAGAATTTTTTTTTGGGGGGGAAGTATTTCGTGAATGGTGAAACTATCGTGCCAAATTTTCACTAAGCTGTAGTAAGGTTCCGCTTGAACCATTGGATTAATCAACATATACGATTACTTATTTGTTTAAACTGATAACGCGGATCGCTGACCTGGCATGTATTTATGTAATGCAACACTTTGAACTGGTGTTGCATGTCACAGCACAAGAATTCCAACAGCAATACTGCGTTCACATCTAATGCAACAACAAATGAATGTTGTTGTAGAAGATCAAAGAATGCATAGCTTTTGCCACACTTTTCATGTAACGCACACAAATTAGTGTCAAATATGCCCATTTTTGTAGTAGTGATATATAATTTTCAAGGATCAAGATATTTTACAAACCAAGAAACAGTGAAAATAGGATATAAGAATTACAATTGGGAACAATAAGTTCCTAACACAGAAAATATTCGGGTATTCTTATCACATAGTAGAAAGCAATAATATGCCTACGTATCATGCAAGTGAGACCTTCTGGGCGAAAGAAACGCTCGCAACAAGCGCAGCAGTTGAGGTTTCTAACCGGCATGTTCTTATCATCTTTGAGATTAAATTTCTTGTCTTTTGGTACACTACATGGCCAATTTGGCTCACATCTAGCAACCATGTAGTCAAATTACAGTTCAAATTCGGTATTATAAAACTTTTAGGTCCACTGCTTTGCACGAAAGTGTTGAAGTAGTATGCGACCTGCGCTGCAGTACATATTCTTCTTGAAAGATCCTCTGTAATCACGTTAGTGCAAAATGAGAAACTTCATTTACAACAGACTTGCTTAACTATTAAAAAAATAAAAAGGGATTTCATTTTTGCTTGGCATAAGCAAACTCAGCCAGAGACATTATATCTTTGCATCTTCGAGTGTAATCAAAATGTATGACAATTAGATAAAATCATGAATTGCTGCAAATAAAATGAATAAGAAGGAATCACTAATAAAACTTATAGTTGTGCTTGAGACAAGTAGCCATGAATGTAGGATCTGACGAAACATTAAAAGCCAAATTCATCTCCACATCCCTAGAAAATCCAAGCAAATTCACATCATAACAAACGAAAAAGTAAATCACAGACATAATTAATACAATATAACACATACGAATCAGTGATGCACCAAGGAACTTTAAGAAGCAACTCGCTTTCTTCTTGCAAATCCTCTTGTTTTGTTTCGTATTTGATTTCTTTCTCTTCCAAAGCGATTTTAGCTCTTTGGGAAAATGGGCTCACCCACGTTTTAATCAAAAGTACTTCATTTTCCATGGATCTCGAAATGTTGGGGGGACTAGATTTGATAAGAGAGAGACTAGCGAGTATACTGATGAGGAGATTGAAGTGTGAAGAGAGAACATGGAGATAAGAAAGAAGAAAATGAGAGGCGGCGTGAAATAAGCCATAGCCCGCATCGAAGAGATTGGAGATCGACTTTGAATTTGGGAAGTGAAGAGGTTGGCCCGTATAAGGTATACGCAATAAGTGAGTTACAGACTTCCACCAAAATTTGGTCTTCCGCCAAAATTTCATCTTTTGCATCAAGAGGGCAACCGTTTTTTTTTTACAAGGCAGATTCAATTTTTTTTATTGGTTGTAATTAAAATTTTATCCAAATTTATAAAATCAAATATAACAATTTAGAATTAACACATCGAAAAATGATTTATTAAACATAAGTTTTTATAATTTTCTAATAAAAACATTTTAATTGCTAATCATAAAAATTTAATTACTAAATATTATATATTGCTTCTTGATTATTACTTCTTAATTAGTAATATTAATGATTAGTTCTTAATTATTTATTGTTAGAAATTAATTATTTAATCCTAATTATTACTACATTACTTATTATACTAATTACGAATGTTAGATAATAATTATTAAAACTTATTTATTGATTATTTATTATTTAATGAAAATAATTAATACTATTTATTAGTTATTATAATTAATATTTAATTATTAATTATTACGGATTGTTTATTAATTATTACTTCCTAATTTATTTTTAATAGTAATTATTAGTTATTAATTATAAATAATCAACATAAATGTATTAAATATTAATTATTAGTTGTTAATTGTATTAAAATATAGTCATATATTACAATAGTCAAAAAATAAAAGTTGTGATAGGCTTTTATTACAACTATCAAAATAACACAGATGTTAAAAATAAGTTTATTACAACTTTTCTGGGAAAAAGTTGTAAAAAAACAAATATTACAACGGTGCTTTTACCACCATTGTAAAATTAAAGTTGTAATATGGCGTTTTTGTTGTAGCTGTTAATTTAGATCAAACATACCCAAATCCCTAATTGCCCCTTAATCCCTAAATTCGGGGATTAACAAAATAAATCCAAATCAACCCAATTTCATATATGTGACATAAAATATGATCTTAGAATTTATGCATATTTTTCCATAATTTTTGGATGTAAAATTTTGCTAATTTTCACTAATCACCCCTAATTAGTACTAGTTAGTGTATAAACATGCAAATTATTCACCTTAGCCAATAATATGTGATAGATCTGAAACTTTTACTGATTTGGCTCGGATTCAAATGTGGTTCAGCAGCTCTACCTCGAATTCGGTGTTAATCCAGCTTGATTTGACGTAAATTTGTGACTAGAAAGTGATTAGAGAGAGATTTAGAATATAGAAGCCATGATTAGGGTTGGAAAAAGGTTTGTGAGACTAGAAAAATGAATGGAAATGATTGTTCAACTCCTTTTAGCCCCTCCCCCCATAAACCTAATCCCGAATTTGGGTCATGGGCCTAACTGCAAATCACTATATTAAGCCTAATTAGGTTGTTTTCTATCCTTCAAATCTTATTTCAAGCATATCTCCCAAATAGTAAGTCTGTTTGATTAATGTTACCACTCTACGGGATGGAAACCATCATCCAAATCCGATGGAAGTGGTTTCAGGTTAAAACTCCTTACCAATCAAAAGTTATAGGCGAAACAAGATTCGTCAGGGGTAATATTGTCATTTTAAATCCGGCAAAAAATGTGAACGTGGGAAATAACCCCAATACTCGTTTGCCAAAGTTACACGACCATATGACTTCATATGAAAATTAAACAAATATTCTATCATAGTTATCACCGTATAAAGCCTTGAATAGATCAATCATCGAATGACCGGTCGTTGTCGTCAGTCAATGGCTAATGGAAAAACCCTTGTTCTAGTGAGATTTCCATGCGTCCTTCTTGCATATGTTTGCCTCCGTATGAGACAACTAGGTCACTCCCAAAGCTCGATTCAGGGAACACGATCTGTCTGATCTTGATGGGCATCCCCACGATACCCATGCCTCTCAAACCAAATCCATATTCATCCTTGATCAATTCCCGTCCGAGTCGATCTATCATCTTACTCATCGTGCATCATCCCATGATCATCATCACATCAATTAAGCTTTGACCACTCCGTATTGTGTTCACAATCGAAGCATCAATTATCTTGATCGTCTGAAGCATTTTAACCACCAAAATTCACCAAACATCCCTAAGTAGTCCCAACATCACGCTCCCCAAATATTAGCACTCTACCATGCACCAACATGGATTGGTACCAATCCATCAATCATGAATTGGTATGGGATCATTAACTCAGCAAATAATTGCTAAATATGGAGCTTCGTCTGAATCCGATCATTTGGACCTTCAATTTGTGCTGTTCTTCAAACATATGTTCTACGACAAACAATTATAACAAAAAATTTAAGCAATTCATTCACTGCAATCAAAACAAACAGCGGCTCATCAAATCTTGGTTATACAAATATGCATAAACATTAAACATGTAAAGACCTATCTTTTTATTGCTTCAAGTCTATAATTAAACAAAATCAAACCAGTCAAAATGACAGATTGTTATTGCATATGAGGTTAAAATATAAATCATCATAGAATCACAGAAACATAATATCTCACAGCGGAAGTAAAATTTGTATAATAATACAAAATCTTTTAAATTTACAAGATATCAGAGTACAAAATAAATATGGATTCAATGGAAGATTGAATATAAAATCTTACCAACACATGAATATACTAACAGAATGGGAAAATTGCATAATAATAGATGGATGACCGGATCTCCAACAAATCTCAAGCTCTAATAGATAAATCTCCAAGTTGTAATACACGTTTTGACCCAAGCATTTTTCAAGGAATAAAACAAACAAAATACTCGAGTCAGAACTAAAATTCTCATATAAGTGAATCAACTTAAGTAAAATGTTTAAATGGAAGGCATCAATAACTTGAAAGATGGTTGGGGCTTCCATCCCTTAAGGATCCGTGGAACTAACACATATAGTATAAATTACAATTATAATAGTGTATGTTGAGTATAGTAAATATATCAAAATAGCATAAGCGGGTTTACCATTATTACCCTTACATCGATTATAATATCGTAGTCTATATAGTACCGAAAACCCATTGTAACCTGGTTGCATTAGGGGGAACTCCATAGGTACGGTACCAATCAAAATCATAGGGGATCAATACGGATAATATGACAAGGCACATGAGGTATACTCAGGATAAAATTATACCGGATTGCAGCCCACAGGCTGATGGTGATATCATCCTGTTTTAATCATTTTAATTATCACCCGAAGGTCAAGGCCAATCCATCATCGTTCTCTTTCTTCAAATCCAGTAATCGACTCCACACCATCCTACTTCATTCTGCATTCTCCGCCATGTGCACAGTCATTAATGTGGTATAAGTATTGGTAGAGAGTATGACATTTACCGACTCCGGACTCTTTAACAACCAAACATTTACATTTTCCACATCGTGGTCATTAGATTTGAAATCATACTTTCGAGTATCAAAATCGTTTATTTCAAGTTTTTCTTTACAATCGATTACTCAAATAATTCATCACTAGTTCAGTTAAGATTTTAATCCGATAGTTACAATTATCCCTTATCAAACTATGACACCCCACGTCTGTTAATGTCACTTTTTATCAGAATGCATTAAGTTTCGTGAATAGTTATAGGTAAACAAAAACAGAAACATTACAAGACAGATATAAAATAACAACGAAATTTAAAACTTTGTTTAACGAAAACATCGTGGTCCAAAACATAGTTAAATCATAAGTCTAGAATACAGAAAACCCACTACATCAACTTAAAACTTCTGTCTTGTACTAAAATCAATCGAGTACAGTAATAAAAGAAGCATAGTTCCCTATATATAGACATATCAGAGAAGACAGGAAATCAAAGCGATACATCTAAGCAGCTCCAGCAGAATGAAAGAGAGAATCCAAATCAAGCCTGAGTATTCCCACCTTGAGAGCCTGGGGGAATGGAAGAGAGAGAAGAGGAAACAAAATGGGCTAGACATAAAGTCTGGTGAGTCCAGTTACATTTATCATATATATAAGTAAAAAGTATCATGACAGGCATATAAACTGGATGAGAGAGATAACATCATAAGACGTGTATAATAGACCAAGCAAGATAAGATGAATAAATAGAACAGAATAGGTTACGCTTCTATAATACTTTTCCCTGCACAGATACTAGCATAATGGATATGTAACAAAATTGCATAATCGCTAATTACTTAACATAAACAGGATGATCCCAACAGAAATATAATGGTAGTTTTAGGAGTACTCTAGTAGCAAGTTTTACCTCTAACAGAATTAACCGGTACCTAAACAGAAATAATGGGTGTTGAACCAAATAGAATTACAGGTATCCTACAGAAACATATAGGACTAGATGTACCCTAATTACTACCCCCCAATCGATTGGATCCCTAACCCGTAAATACCCTATGTTGGCCTCACAGTAGGGTGTGTTACTTCCTAAAGTGGCAACCCATAGAAGGACGCAGAATTATTTACTGGTGCTACAAAGACTTATTTTCCCAAAGCAGGTCGTTCTCATACACGCACATAAGTCCGTTGGAATGCACTAGTACACACCTCCTCCCAGATGAACCTCTTACAATCAGCTCAATAAGCGTCCCGGACCCCTACCTAGTGCAGGGCCCCATTTAATACCAGAATATGTTACTGACTAATATGGGTCCAACATAACAGATGACGCAAGTCAACCCTTATAGATCTTATGTCCCCAATTAACCATTATTTTGACAGGTTATGCGTAAAAGATTTAACAGATTCGCATAACCCCCTACAGATTTACTGGTTAAACCTTACAAGTTAACCCCTACAGATTTAGCAGGTTAAGTTTTCAAGATTAACATGTTCCTATAACCCCCATAGATTTAACTGGTTTATTTAACCCCATATACTTTACAGGCTTACTTAACCCCAAAAACTTAACAGGCTTACTTAATCCCACATACTTAGCGAGTTTACTTAACCCCACAGATTTAACAGGCTTATACAATCCTTATGGATTCAAACTGGTTAAGTATTACAAACTCATTACCATACATTCATTTATGGTTATAATGCGCTAGACCTCCCATATTAAGTCTACCACTTGTGGATGCTGGATATGCCGGTTGGGTTGGGGAAGACTTCTTCCACAAGTTGTACTTAATTTCGTGTCTTAGCACCGTCACTTATTTGTGCACTTAGACCCCTCACATTAGATTCACCACCTGTGGTCGCTGGATATGTCGGGCGGGTCCGACAGACTTCTACCACAAGTGTAATCTAACCTCGTGTCTAAGCACGGTTACAGTTTCTAATTACTGTAATTCTAGGCATTTCATTCTTTAACAATTATCCCTTTTTCATCATAGGTTTTCCTGCCCCTTTTCCAAGTCATATTCATCATGTACCATATGCCCCCAATTTAAATTTTTTAATCACAGTTTGGGTTATGCCCCAAATTTTAATCCTTGAATCAGCAATCTTTGAATACGTATGTATTATCAAGAAAAGGCTAATTTAGCCTGAGTTGGAGCAGCATCGTACCATCGCCGTTGATTTAGATGAATAAAAAATATGTATAGGGTCTTATTTATAGCCATCAGCCGACGAATCTTGCACAGATTCAGAACTAGGAATCTGCCTAGATCGGTATGGGGGTCGACCCTCATTTGTGTGTCGACCCAGGGGTCGACACCCCATTGATGGGGTCGACCCATGGGTCGACACACATAGCGGGAATTTTCCCGCACCTCTCCGCTGCGTGAATTTGAATTATTTTCAATTCTAGTATGTTTTTATTTATATATAAATGTCTTGTGTGTATAACAACTTCAAACATTAATAACTTCTTCATACGATGTATGTTTTACGCAAACCGGGTGTCTTTTTTGACCAGAATTCTGAGGCGAACGCAATGGTGCAATCCGTTTCACTTAATTGCCAACATTTAATTAAGTATTTCTTAGTTTATCATCTTAATGTGTTGTAGAATTACGGGGTGTTTCATTCTCCCCTACTCAAAGGATTTCATCCCAGAAGTCTCCAAGTTAAGAGGAATGTATATCCTAACACCCATCATCCATCTACTCATCTACCAATCACAGGCATCCATTCTCCTTAAAGACTTCTAATACTTATATGAAAATATGCAAAGGTGTGTGTATATGTCCCTATACTAATGCGAAAGATCTGGCGTTCTACTTATTCAGTCGACCTCCTTAGTGCAATGTATGTTAGTGCCATGAATCCAACATGTATGCATATAATCCTATTATATTATGTAAGTTCTATATGTGTGCACTATCATTCGTCCAAATGCAATATCCACATGATGATACACCCATTTTCATCCATTAAAAAGAAGAAAAATGCACACACATCCATATGCAGTATGAGAGTGACTGAGCCGATCTAGTGCCTAATGTGTGTGTACATGCATCCATGATCATCCACTAGCAAACACTTGCATCCCATCAAACATAACATGTCTCAAACACATGTTTACATACATTTGATTTCTACCTAAAGGTCGAAGATTCGATCGATAGGATACACACGAATTACAGATGCAAGTACAAATAAAAGCTTGGAAAAAGAAGTTAAGAACATAGTCCGGAAAAGGAGAGGGTATGAAGCGCGATTCTTGTCTTTAGTCTCCCAAGTCGCATCCTCGCCGTCTTCTCCCCTTTGCACTTTTATTAACTTAACCTCCATGTTGCATAGTATCTTAACCTCTAATCCAAGTATGCAGGTATGAACTTGCCTGATTGTTGCCTCCCGTTCTACCTCTATTTCCTCAAGCATGCTCAGCTCAACTACCTCTAGTGTATTGTGCAGACACTTCCATAAATAAAAAATGACAAAAAAATCATGAATATCTACACATAAGCGATACGCCTTAGTTACAAAGACACCTGGAGCTCCTCTATTTACACCAAAAATGGTCTAAACACCCAAGGTACTAAAACATACTTCACCAATTCGATAAGGAATAAATGGAACTGTGTTTAATCAACAATAAAAAGTGAAAAATGTGAGAAAAGTAAAATAGAGACGAGATTTAGAGTGGTTCAGCCGTTAACAAGAAATACGTCCATTATGAAGGTGATTTCCTGTCATATAATGAGAATTACAAAGTACATCCACCCTCTCTTTTCATACATTTCTATATTCACTCACTATACCCTCGTTTATATATTTCAATCTAAGGAATTATACAAGAGAGTAGTAGAATTTGAGGAGAAAAAGGACGGATAAATGATTAAGAAGAAGGATGTCTTTTTTTCCTCCACCGTAAGATTGCCCTTGACGCCACGGCCGAATATGTGGTTGAGGATGAAATTCATAAGCACTCCATGGTCTTTTCTGAAAAGTCCCCCTTTATGTTGGTAGCCATGGTGTATTTATAGGCTAACTTCCCTTGGTAAATGATTTGGAATCCGTTTATCCAGGCTGTGGATTGTTCATTTTGTTAATTACAATCATGCCACTGGCTAGCTGTAGCCAGTTGTTCGTAGCTGTATCAAGTTATCATGTGCGGACGGCTTGTTGGAACAAGTATCTTGAATAGCTGAGCGGGTCCATGTAAGCGAGCGTCCTGCGAGCGCTTTTGGGAGATTTTGTAAGAGCGGGATGCGGGTCAGGAGTTGATTCTCCTTCGTTCCTTGCGCGACCATCCTTCTCGGTCAAAAGGCACTCATCTTCTTGCAGCCTTTGTATGGCCCTGTTTTACTTTACGGCTATGTTATGAGGTAGCTCCCGCTTATGTTGATTGGGTGACTTGCTTTATTTCGGTGTTTGAGCGGTTCTCAGGATATGCGACTTTATCTTTATCGAGTCGCACTTTTCAGATATGTTATGCTGTTATCTTAGGTTGCATCAGTTAACTTGACCTGCCCTAGGTCCGATATTTGGGTCTTGCTCTGTGCGGTTGTATCGTGCACGGATGGCCCAGGTGGTGCCCGCCTTATACCCTCTACCCAATGTGCGTATGGATTTTTAGGGATTAACACTTGCCCCTAAAAATCTGTGATTTCTTTTTGTATGGAATCATTGGCTTCGACATATTTGATCGCACATTGGTTGGTGGGTTTGTCCTGACTTGTTGATGAGTCATTCGTGCAGGGACTGAAATTGCTTTGTTGTAGCTAATTGGCATCTTTGCCTTTGGGCGAGACGTTTGGGCTGGTTTTTCTTTATTGTAAACAACTAAATTATGGAGAAGTGAATACGCCAACTGATCTTCCGATGGGACACCTATTTCAGTACTAAAGTGTTATGCTGACGTGGCGAAGAGTACCTTTGAGGTGTGCCTTTTAATCTCCCCTTCATTCTCTTATTTTCATTCGATTTTGCTTCCATCTATCTTTCAGCAAGGTCTCTTAAGTTTGGAAGAAATACTTCGTAACTCTTTCCACTGCTACTCAGGTTTGTTGATTCTTTCTCGTGCTTATACTTCCTTTGAGCTTTACAGCTATTCCCTGGTCTGTTTGCAGGATGGTCTCATCTCCATAACAACGCCAAAAGGGGACTTTTGTCGATTTGAGCATTTCAAGGGATGAGATTCAGTCGGTTGGTCAACCATCCGTAAATTCTCCTTTCGGCCCTTTTTATACGGAACTTCAAGCTATCGTCAACAGGCCTCGTCATGCTCTTGGGCCTTGCAGTCCCAGGTTTGCTAAGCGATTTCGGGGATGGAGCTTGTAGGGGGTCCCTTCGAATGTGGATGTATCTTTGGCTGACTCTCTGAATTTCACTTACGATATGACTGCAGCAAAAGGTCAGATGTTGGCTCGCCTTGAGACTGCTGCGCACCAATTTGGAAAACAAATGGATTTGCTGAAGAATCATTCTGCAAAGCAGATGATTGGCTGGCATAAGTTGGCCTCTGACCTCCAGAAACTTCACAAGGACAACCTTGAGCATGTTTTGGAAAACGATAAGGAGAAGTTAATCCAGGCCCTTAGGTCCAAGGATAGCATAGTTGCTTCCTTTGCCCCTGGGGATGTTGAGTCGGTGATTTCCGCACATGTTGAAGGGCCTTCATCTTGTTCTGCTCCTGCGAGAAGGAAAGTAGGTAGGCCAAGGAAGGTTAGAGATCTGTGACCCCCTCTCTCTTGGTTGTTTTGCTTTTTGAATTTTAATACTAGTTGTGTAAGCGGGTGCCGGTCCTTGCCTATGACATCATGCTGGTTGTTGTTTGTGACTTTGTGTTTAACCTGTGACACTTTCTGTGCTCCTGATGAATGGTTACTTGGCTGGTTTTTTGATGCTTTCCATGTCTGTGTTATGCCATGTCCCTTTGCCCTGTTTTGACAATACACACACATTTTTCTTAAAAGTTTTTCACAGCGACAGTGCGTTAGCGTCATATCACGAAGCGTTCGTTCGTACGTTAATATCGTATCACGAGGCGTTCGTTCGCACGTTAATATCGTATTACGGTTAGTCTTGTATTGTTCTTATTAGGCTGGGATTATCCAACTTTCAGTATTTGGCTTGATTGGTAAGTCTTTAGTTATTTTAAATTTTCCAAGTCAGCCATTTAGATTTTTATTAAATATCCTGCTTTATTTGTTTGGGGTATTTTCGTGATGCATTTTTATGTGTTTCCCGTGGGAGGACTTGGGCTTCAATGTAGAACCCGATCTTGGCTTCATTTGACTTGGTTAATCAACAAAGAACAAGAACGGACACCCCCATAAGGCTAGGATTTCTGCGCCCCCGTACGGCTAGTATTTCTGCTGTTGTAATCCATCCTTGGCTTTGTTTGACTTAGTTAACAACAAAAAACAAGAATGGGCACCTCCTTTCGGTCGGGTTTCTGCTTTTGCACTAGTCTTTCCAGCATGTTTAATCCTTCCCCATTTTATGCTTCATCCGAGGAGCGGACACTAATTCATCTCATCGAGCTTTTAACACAGAAGGGAAAAATTCGTGTCTTTTACCTACCAAAGTAGGTGCCCCTTGAAATTGGCAAATTTCCGTTTCTGGACATGCCGGTTTTTCCGACTTTGTGCCTAGACCTAGGACACAGACGTTGGTTCGCCTCATTGAGTTTCTTTTTCTGAAGTTTGAAAACCTGTGTACAACATCTAGGAAGGTCACCTAAGAAGGTGCTTCTTCGGTGGGCTTTGCAATTTTATCCATGGGACTTTTGAGTTTCTTTTACTCCAGCAATAACTCTTTTAATCTGGCACCAAACTTTTGTTGGTCCTGTATTGAGAGGTCCAGTGTTTCCTGATAGAAGTTGGAATTCCTCGAGTTGGTGCTCCCTGATCGCTCATTTGCCTACACAAGGAAGTCAACTTTTAGTAGAGGATTGTGCATGAGTGTCCTGTACATGTACTTAGGACTCCATATTCAGTCACTTCATGTACATTATTAAAAATGCGAAAATTTCATGAATCTCTATAGCATTTTCTATATATTTGAATAATATGCAAAAAGAAATAACGACGGATATGCTCGCTATTCCATGCTCATGGAATCTGGTTCCCATCTGTGGTGGCCAATTTGAAGGCTCCGTCCTAGAGTTTCTGACTTATAACATAAGGTCCTTCCCATTTGGGCCCGAAGACTCCAATACTGATCATAATCTTTTTCAGAACGAGGTCACCGATTTCATAAGTTCTATGCTTGACTTTTGAATTGAAGTGCCTAGCCACCCTCCTTTAGTGCGCAGCTACTCTGAGTTGCACTTCTTTTCTTCTTTCCTCAAGTTGGTCGAGGGCTTCGAGCTGTAGTTTCTCGTTCTCTTTGGGGTCAAAATGTTTTCTTCGATGGGTAGGGACTTCCAACTCCATTTGTATCATAGCTTTCGAACTATAGGACAAAGAAAAGGGAGTATGCCCTGTTGCAGTTTTATGCGTAGTGCGATACGCCCATAATGCCAGCGGGAGTTCATCTACCCATCCACCTTTAGCCTCTTCTAGTCGCTGCTTGATGGTAGACTTGATGATTTTATTTACTGCCTCCACCTGCCCATTCAATTGTGGATGAGCGACCGCTGAAAAGCTTTTTTAGATTTTATACTTGGCGCAAAAGCTTTGGAATTCTTCACTTTCAAAATGGGTTCCGTTGTCCATGATTTTTTTTTGTGGTACCCTGAACCTGCATATGATATTTTTTAAGACAAAGTTAATAACCTTCTTTGAAGTTATAGTGGCCAATGGTTCTGCTTTAGCCCATTTTGTAAAGTAGTCAATGACAACAATTGCGTATTTGAAACCGAATTTTGCAGTTGGAAGGGCTCCTATGAGGTCGATGCCCCGGATAGCAAATGGCCATGGGCTGACCATATGGGTTATGGTTGTGGATGGCATCCTTGGGATTTTTGCAAATCTTTGGCACTTGTCACATTTTTTAGTATAGGCCATGGAATCTTTATTGATATCTAGCAAGAAGTAACCATATCGTAGGATCTTCTTGGCCAAAGTTCGTCCTCCGGTATGACCTCTGCATTCCCCTTTGTGTCGTTCCTCCATAACTGACTTAGACTCCTTCTCTGTAACACAGTGAAGTAAAGGTGTAGAAAATTCCCATCTATATAACCGTCCATCTTGAATAAGGTATAAAGAATATTTTCGTAAGATCTTTCTTCGGAGTTTGGTTTCAGCCGGGAGTGCCCCAGTTTCGAGGTATTCTTTAATTTGCGACATCCATGAATTTAATTCGTCAGTTTTTTCCATGATCCAATCCATTTCGATCTGCTTTGCAGTTGGATTGGGAAGGACTTCCACTGGGACTGACCCCATTAGATGTGCATCTCCTGTGCTCGCGTATTTAGCTAATGAATCAGCTTAAGTATTTTCTTCACTGGGAATATGAGATATGGTGTAATGCTCGAAAGCTTCCAACAATTCCAAGGCTTTTGTAAGACAATCTGGCAAGTTACCCATTTTTGCTTGGAATTCCCCCAGAATCTGGCATACTACGAGCTGGGAGTCATTGAAGATCTGTATAGTCTTTATTTGCAACTCTTTCGCTATCTTTAATCCTGCTATAAGGGCCTCATACTCGGCCTCGTTGTTGGTTGCAGTGAATTCTAACCTTAGTGCATAACATAAGGATCTTCCCTCAGGGGTTTCAAGAACTACCCCTGCCCCCGAACAGAAGTCGTTTGACGCCCCATCTACAAATAGCTTCCAATGGATATTAGTTTCGATATCGTCTTGCTCCTTTACTTCCCCTCTTTTTTCCTACATCGCTCTTCTGCTCAACCTTGAGCTCATCGCACTTTCCTTCTCTGGCTGCGTTATTTTCTGTAGTTTTCTGGACACTTGGAGCTTTATCTTCCACACTCACGTATTCCTCAGCTTTCTTGTAGAACTTCTTTAAACTCTATGGTTTCTTCATCTTAAGCCACTTTCCAAATTCTGACTTCTTATCGATGG
Source organism: Allium sativum (assembly GCA_030737875.1). Classification (NCBI taxonomy): domain Eukaryota; kingdom Viridiplantae; phylum Streptophyta; class Magnoliopsida; order Asparagales; family Amaryllidaceae; genus Allium; species Allium sativum. The sequence continues at coordinate 1,935,592 of JASFAX010000056.1, read as the reverse complement.
CCCCTTTCAGGGCTACCAGCAAATACCAAGGTTCTGGTTCTATGACCTCCGCTGCCGCAACACTGAAGTGTGTAAGGAAAGCTCTGATGGTTTCCCCATGCTTCTGTTTCATTTCGCTGAGTGACATCACATCCCTTGCCTTGGTGGTCTGTAGTCGGAATTGATCCTGAAACATCCTCGCTAGATCAGCAAACTGATAGATACACCTAGGTGAGAGTCTGGTGAACCATAGTGAGGCCACGCATTCTAGGCACATGGGAAAGTATAAGCACGTGATTTCGTTGGTATCCCTAGCTCCATTCATGTGCTGGTCGTACTTGTACAGGAAAATGGTTGGATCTCCAACTCCGCTATAAGGCACGATTGCTGGTGGTATAAATTTCTTCGGGAATTTCGCTTAACGGATCTCCTCTATTAATGGATTTTTGCTAGGAGAGAACTCCCATTCTTTCTCCTTATCCTCTCGAGGTGCCTTGTCCCTCATTTCTCGCTGGATTAGGTCTGTGATGCGCCTTTCGTCGCCTGGTTGTTCATCAGGATCGATGCTGATGTTCTTATCAACACGACCATGGTTTAAGCTTCGGCCCCTTGCATCCTTCTTGAGGGAGGTTATGTTGGTACGACTCGTCGCCCGTTCTTCTTTGCACGGTCGAGATCTAACCTTAGGATCCTCATCATCGGCCTCTCCATTGTCTCTCACTGGGCTGTGAGGTCGTCCAAGGTCTGAGGCTAATGAGTCCTCTTTTCCATTAGCATTAGCCATAGTATTTGGCGGTAATAAATTAGTTTAACCATTGGTCAGGACATCAAACCTTTCCATTATCATCTTCGCTGTATTACCCATTTTCTCGTTCAACCGTTTACCACCACGTTCAATTCATCTCGGGTCACAGAAGGCCCAGGGGTTTTCCCGACCCCTTGATTCAAGATTTGAGGTGTAGCTTCGTCAGCTTTATCATCCTCATTGATTGCAACAACTTTAGTAGATTTACCTCTTTTCTTCGATCCAACCATGATTCCCAAAGGAGAGAACAATTTTGGGATGTTTTCACTGTTGAACTGCAAAAGGAATTTATGAACACGGCCCCATGGTGGGCGCCAAAATGTTTACACCAAAAATGGTCTAAACACCTAAGGTACTGTACTTCACCAATTCGGTAAGGAATAAATGGAATTGTGTTTAATCAGCAATAAAAAGTGAAAATGTTAGAAAAGTAAAATAGAGATGAGATTTAGAGTGGTTCAGCCGTTAACAAGGCCTATGCCACTATGAAGGTGATTTCCTATCTTATAATGAGAATTACAAGGTACATCCACCCTCTCTTTTCATACATTTCTATATTCACTCACTATACCCTCATTTATATATTTCAATCTAAGGAATTATACAAGAGAGTAGTAGAATTTGAGGAGAAAAAGGATGGATGAATGATTAAGAAGAAGGATGTCTTCATTTTCCTTCACCGTAAGATTGCCCTTGACGCAATGGCTGAATCTGTGGTTGAGGACGAAATTTAGCAGCACTCCGTGGCCTTTTCTGAAAAGTCTCCCTTTATGTTGGTAGCCATGGTGTATTTATAGGTGAATTTCCCTTGGTAAATGATCAGGAATCCGTTTATCCTGGCTGTGGATCGTTCATTTTCTTAATTACAATCGTGCCACTAGCTACCTATAGCCAACTATCCGTAGCTGTATCCAGTTAACATGTGCGGATGGATCGTTGTAACGAGTACCTTGAATAACTGAGCGGGTCCATGTAAGCGAGCGTCCTACAATCACTTTTGGGAGATTTTGAAAGAGCGGGATGCGGATATGGAGTTGATTCTCCTTCGGTCCTTGAACGACCGTCCTTCTCAGTCCAAGGGCGCTCGTCTTCTTGCTGCCTTTGTATGGCGCTGTTTGGCTTTACGGCTATGTTATGAGTTCGCTCCCGCTTAAATTGAATGGGCGACTTGATTTATTTTGGTGTTTGAGTGGTTCTCAGGATATGCGACCTTTATCTTTATTGGATCGCACGTTTCATGATATGTTATGCCGTTATCTTAGGTCACATCAGTTAACTTGATCTTCCCTGTATCCGATATTTGGGTCTTTCTCTATGTGGTTGCATCGTGCACGGACGACCCAGGTGGTGCCCGCCTTGTACCCTCTACCCAATGTGCATATGGATTTTTAGGGATTAACAATCCCATTCTGATTTGCATTGCCTAACCAACACCTTTTCAAGTAGCTCCCCTACCTTCTTGCTGAGCTCCCTCCTTTCCCTGGGAGTCATGTGGCGCACATGTAATGCGACAGCTTCACATTATCTACCAAGTATGTCCGGAAATCAATATCGCGTCTTAGAGGTTAGTCCCTAACCTCCTCAAAAACATCTAGATACTCACAAACTACTAGTATAGATCGCAAATCATCGACAGAAACACCAAGTGATTCTAGGAAACTAAGTATGCTAGACCCTCTTGGATCACTAGAAATCTCGAGAGTCCTCCCACGACAAGTCAGAAGTCCAACGACCCTCCTCTAACAATCCAACATGGCACCATACATGGCTAGCCAATCCGTCCTTAGAATCAAACAATATCCCATAAAACTAAGTACATATGCGTCGTGCTCAAACTCAACACCCCAAAACAGATATTCTCAAACCCCAAAAAATCACAGATAGATGAGCCATTCACCCAATGGGGTTTAAGATAATGTAACACCCCGTAATTCTATTAATATTAATATTCACAAATTAAAGAATAACTAATCTCAGACGTGAGAATTGTGGGAAACGGGTTGCGCCATTGTGTTCTTCTCGGAATTCTGGTTGAGATATAGTCCGAGTTTGCGTGAATTGGACTTCTTATGAAGAAGTTATGGCCATCGGAAGTTTCTGAAAATTCAAAACAGATTTCAGAAAATTTAAAATTCAAAATTCGAAGTCAAACAGGCTAGGCGGGAAATTTCCCGCCCAGCACCCCAGGTCGACTGGGCAGTCGACACCCCCCCAGGTGGACTGTGGAGTCGACTGGGCAGTCGACCTGGTCCAGTCGGCTAGGGTTTGGCTGAGCCTAATCTTGAGCTGCTGATGTGTCTTTAGGGCTGAGTTGGCAAATTTAACAGTTCAGTTTAGTTCTGAGTTGATCTGACGGTCTAAATAAATCATAAACTCTATAAATACCTAGGTAGTCTCTCACTCTAATTCACATGAAAAATAGAATAGCCACCGTCATACCCCCGCCATGGAACTCAGTCTAGCCGCCGCCAACTAAGAAGGAAGAAAGCTAATCAAAACCCTAATTCTACTCAACTCTAAAGCAAATCAAGACTCTCTTTCTTCTCTAATTGTGAGTATGATGATCTTAACAAGATTATTATTAAACTAATTAGATTAAGTTATGAATGGATTATAAGTGAATGATGTGGATTGTCATGTATGTTGTTGTAAACCTTATGCTATCATGTATGTTGTAAATCCTATGTTATGTGATGATGATATCCTATATGTTGTAAATCATGCTATGATGATATTGTATAGGTTGTAATTTTCTATGCTAAATTGTGATCAATCATACATGTTATAAAGTCATGATGTTATTATCTATGCTAATTAGTTCATGTTAATCAAGTCATAATCTTGATATTATTTGGGCTATGTTAATGACAAATCATGTATGCAAGTTTAGATTGATTAGTAAAGATTATGAACATATGCCATGACATCTATTTAAATCTAGAATTATGCTATGACATGGGTGAGTTCTATGGGTTAGATGCTAGTTTACACCATCATTATGTTGCATAAACCACATATGCCAGTTTATACATGAATTTGGATTATGATCATATTATGTAAATTGTGACATTTAACCAAACAAGTTGACACCTTTAGATCCATAACATGTGTAGTTTTATGCAAGTTTCACCCCTATTATGATTAGATATATTTTATTTGTCTATATGTTGTGATAATTTATCTTTGTGCTATGAGTTAGACTATTCGAGTCTAACGTATATTTTGCGTTGAATAAGCGAACGTATAATGTGGGGTAGGGGTAATATTAAGGATTTAATATTAAGAAATTGGGGTGCAATTGATATGATTTTGCATACCATAAGTGGATGGCCATAATTGAGTCAATTATGGACATCATTAAAATTGGAAGTAATTAATGATTTGAATAGGGATATATTCAAAACCGAGGTAAAAGATTATAAGTGATAATCAATGCTTAGGACACGAGGTTGGACTCGTTTGTGACGTAAACCTGCCCGGACGCGCCCGGCAAATCCAGTGGTCACAAATGTCAGCCCAATGTGAGAGGTCCTAGGCCCAAACTAAAGCATAATAGTTGTAAAGACACGAGGTTATACTCTTTTATGGTGTAAGACTGCCCGGACCCGCCCGGCAAATCCAGCTGCCATAAATGCCAGTCTAATGTGAGAGGCCTTTATGAGGTTATGGCCTGAATGAATTAAGAAATACTTAACCAGATAAACATGTAAGGTGGGACATGGGGGTTAAGTAGGTGCCTTGGGTGGCATGAGGAATATAGTGGTTGCCTTTAGTGGCATTTGAAATACGATTAGTAAGACTTAACCAAACACACATGTAAATGAACATGACTAAGAAGAGGGTTAAGTGGGATATACTAGTGGGGACAAGCTTAGGTGGATAGCTTGTGGGGGCCCATTTCAACCAGTATCCCAAACGTATCTTTGTGGGCTCGACCCAAGTCGAGGACGGGACACGCATACTGGGATTGACTATAAGAGGCCAAAACGGTTTAGCGGTGGCAACGTAAGTCCAACGGGTTTCATATGCGTGTGTGGACCCCACTGTGGGGCAAGCACGGGTATCTACGAGTAGGGAGCCAATCGAAAATGGGTAGTGGGGTACACCTAGTGGAGATAAGGGCAGGCGGCACCTATGTAGTCAGCTAGGGGTACGCAAGGCTATTTATGTAATTTCTAAGTGAAGCAAGTGGGATCAACTTTGAGGGTGACTGGTGTGATGCAGTGTAGTAATTATTCATTAGTAATTAAGTGTGCCTTTAACGTTATCTTTATCTGCTCTTCCATACCCAATAGTTCATAGACATTTCCTTGTTTTCCAGCTTATGCCTTAGTCTAGTTATTTTGGTAATAGTATTGTTAGAATTATCATACTCGCCAGACTTTATGTCTGACCCCCTCTATTTCTATCCTTTTCCCCCTCCAGGTCCTCAGGGTGGGCCCAGCTCTAGTGGAGCTTGATTGGATTGCTTTATCTCTCTTTTAGGAAAGCTTGGTCCGTTGAAGTAAAGTCCAGCTTGTTATCTTCTTTAATGGCTATTTATGTAATGGGATTATGTATTTTGTTTTATCAAGATGGATATTGTACTTGACTCAGATTTATGGTTTTATGATGTAACAAACATGTTTAATTTCCGCTGTAATAAAATGAAGCTTTAGATTTCCAAGTACTACTTATTATCTGTCTTGTTGTAATTTTTCTGTTCTATATTCACTTAAAACCTCCATGGAAGTTAATGCATTGCCTTTGTGAGTGACATTAATGGACGTGGGGTGTTACACGTAGTATCAGAGCTTAAGGTTACCAGAACAGATATTTTTTTTAGAAAAACTATTGTTCTAAAGTATTTTTGGAAGAAGTGTTTTCAAAAACATGTCTTGATGAGTAATTTAAAGAGGAAAGTTTTTATGAAAAACATAATCCCCAATAGCTGTAACACCCCACGTCCATTAATGTCATTCACAAAGGGAATGCATTAACTTCCATGGAGGTTTTAAGTGAATATAGAACAGAAAAATTACAACAAGACAGATAATAAGTAGTACTTGGAAATCTAAAACTTCATTTTATTGCAGCGGAAATTAAACATGTTTGTTACATCATAAAACCATAAATCAGAGTCAAGTACAATATCTATCTTCATAAAACAAAATACATAATCCCATTACATAAATAGCCATTAAAAAGATAACAAGTTGGACTTTACTTCAACGGTCCAAGCTTTCCAAAGAGAGATAAAGCAATCCAATCAAACTCCACTAGAGCTGGGCCCAACCTGAGGACCTGGAGGGGGAAAAGGATAGAAATGGAGGGGGTCAGACATAAAGTCTGGCGAGTATGATAATTCTAACAATACTATTATCAAAATAACTAGACTAAGGCATAAGCTGGAAAACAAGGAAATGCCTATGAACTATTGGGTATGGAAGAGAAGATAAAGATAACGTTAAAGATAATGTTAAAGGCACACCTAATTACTAACGAATAATTACTACACCGCACCGCACCAGTCACCCTAAAGGTTGATCCCACTTGCTTCACACAGAAACTATATAAATAGCCTTGCTTACCCCTAGCTGACTACATAGGTGCCGTCTGCCCCTATCTCCGCTAGGTGTACCCCACTACCCACTTTCGATCGGCTCCCTACTCGTAGATACTCGTGCTGGCCCCACAGTGGGGTGTATCACTCCCCTAAAGTGGCAACCCGATACAACTTGAGAATGCACGGCTTATACCTACACTATGCAACAACGTCTTACCTACCAGCCCGGGTCCGCACACGCGTATGAAACCCGTTGGACTTGCGTTGCCACCGCTACCACGTTTTGGCCTCTTATAGTCAAACCCAGTATGCGTGTCCCGTCCTCGACTTGGGTCGAGCCCACAAAGATACGTTTGGGTTACTGGTTGAAATGGGCCCCGACAAGCTACCCACCTAAGCTTGTCACCACTAGTGTATCCCACTTAACCCTCTTAGTCATGTTCATTTACATGTGTGTTTGGTTAAGTCTTACTAATCGTATTTCACATGCCACTAAGGGCACCAACTAGATTCCTCATGCCACCCAAGGAACCTACTTAACCCCCATGTTCCACCTTACATGTTTATCTGGTTAAGTATTTCTTAATTCATTCAGGCCATAACCCCATAAAGACCTCTCACATTAGATTGGCACTTATGGCAGTTGGATTTGTCGGGCGGGTCCGGGCAGTCTTACACCATAAAAGAGTCTAACCTCGTGTCTTTACAACTGTTATGCTTTAGTTTAGGCCTAGGACCTCTCACATTGGGCTGACATTTGTAACCACTGGATTTGTCGGGCGGGTCTGGGCAGGTTTACGTCACAAACGAGTCCAACCTCGTGTCCTAAGCATTGATTATCACTTATAATCTTTTACCCCAGTTTTAATAATTCCCTATTCAAATTATTAATTAACTCCAATTTTAATGATTTCCATAATTGACTCAATTATGGCCATCCATTCATGGCATGCAAAATCATATCAATTGCACCCCAACTTCTTAATATTAAATCCTTAATATTACCCCTACCCCATGTTACACGTTCGCTTATTCAACGCAGAATCTACGTTAGACTCGAATAGTCTAACTCATAGCACAAAGATAAATTATCACAACATATAGACAAATAAAATAATCTAATCATAATAGGGGTGAAACTTGCATGAAATTACACATGTTAAGGATCTAAAGGTGTCAACTTGTTAAATGTCACAATTTACATGATATGATCATAACCCAAATTCATGTATAAACTTGCATATGGGGTTTTATGCAACATAATGATGGTGTGAACTAGCATCTACTACATAGAATTCACATATGTCATAGCACAATTCTAGATGTCATAATTCTAGATCTAAATAGATGTCATAGCATATGTTCATAGCCTTTACTAATCAGTCTAAACTTGCATACATGATTGTCATATAGATCAACATAGCCCAAACATTATGATTTGATTAACATGAACTAATTAGCATAGATAATAACATCATGACTTTATAACATGTATGATTTATCACAACTTAGCATAGAAAATTACAACCTATACAATATCATCATAGCATGATTTACAACATATAGGATATCATCATCACATAACATATGATTTACTACATACATGATAGCAAAAGGTTTACAACAACATATATGACAATCCACATCATTCACTTATAATCCATTCATAACTTAATCTAATTAGTTTAACAATAATCTTGTTAAGTCATCATACTCACAATTAGAAGAGAAAGAGAGTCTTGATTTGCTCTAGAGTTGAGTAGAATTAGGGTTTTGATTAGCTTTTCTTCCTTCTTAGTTGGCGGCGGCTACACTGAGTTCCATGGCGGTGGTATGACGGTGGCTATTCTATTTTTCATGTGAATTAGAGTGAGAGACTACCTGTGTATTTATAGAGTTTAGGGTTTATTTAGACCGTCGGATCAACTCAGAACTAAACTGAACCGTTTAATTTGCCAACTCAGCCCTAAAGACACATCAACAGCTCAAGATTAGGCTCAGCCAAAACCCTAGTAGCCTGGATAGGTCGACACCCAGGTCGACTGCCAGGTCGACTCCCCAGTCGACCTGGGGGGGGGGGGGGTGACTGCCCAGTCGACTCCCCAGTTGACCTGGGGTGCTGGGCGGGAATTTTCCCGCCTAGCCTGTTTTGACTCCGAATTTGAAATTTAAATTTCTGAAATCTGTTTTGAATTTTCTGAAATTTCCGATGGCCATAACTTCTTCATACGAAGTCCAATTCATGCAAACTCGGACTCTGTTTCAACCAGAATTCCGAGACGAACACAATGGCTCAACCCGTTTCCCACAATTCTCACGTCTGGGACTAGTTATTCTTTAATTTGTGAATATTAATATTAAAAGAATTACGGGGTGTTACAATAGCCATATATCTTTATCTTTCGAATTCTCCATTTTGAATCTTTCCTTTTTCGTTTCAGCATGGCTGAAGATCTTAGCCTTTTGGATGGTGTAACGATACCAGGATGGTATAGGAGGTTATTAGAAGCTAGGGCCGTTGTAGGTCCAGCCAATGTTCCTCCACCACCAGTTGCACCCGCTCCTCCTCCTCCTCGCGCTGATACTTTCGCAAAGACGTGCAAGGAATTTAAGGCTATGTGTGGAAAACCTTTTCAAGGGTCAGAAACGTTTGTGGAAGCTAGAGATTGGCTTAAAGAGGTGGAAGAATTGATAGAAATCTTTGAAGTAGAAGAAGGGAGGAAAGTCAAATTAACAGCTTGGTTAATGAAGGGAGAGGCCTCGTTTTGGTGGGAGGTCACTAATGGGGAGCGTCCTGTTGATTCTTGGGCGGATTTCATACGTAGGTTTGAGGCAAAGTTTCTCTCAAGGGCAGAAGAGAATCTATATATGGAAAGGTTCTTGACATTAAATCAAGGAAGCTCATCAGTGAAAGAATATGTCAACAAATTTAATCAGTTAGCAAGGTTTGGCTTGGACTTAGTGAACACGCCGGAGAAGAAGGCTCTGAGGTTCGTTAATGGCTTGAATGAACCGTTGCAACGCTTGGCTATGACCCACATCCCTATGGGGGCCACCTTTGAGAAGCTAGTAGACATGGCACTCATGCACGAGGAGAAAGGCACTAAAGGAGATAAGGCACCCGAGAAGAAAGGGGATCAGAAGAAACCACAACAGCAAAACAAGAAGGGCGGTAAAGACATTAATGGAAAGGGAATGAAGAAATGCTTTAACTGTGGGACACCGGTCCATCTCAGCAAGGATTACAGAAAGAAAAAGAAGATTGGTTGTTTTCACTGTGGTGAAGCGGGACATCTAGTGAAGGACTGCCCAAAGAAGGGGCAGAGGGCAGGGTCTACCTCGGGAGGACATGTGCAGGCTCTTATGGCACCAGGGCAGGCAAGGGGACAAGTTCAGGCTCTCGCAGTCCCACCGCTGCAAGAACGAGGTAGAACCATTTATGTTGAAAGCTTAGTTTTTTTGTTTGATCATCCTGTCCGTACCTTATTCGATTCGGGCGCACCGCATTCGTTTATCTCTACGTCATTATTTGAATCACTGCACTTAAACACCAGTTTAGTAGAGGATCCCTTAGTTGTTTCGAATCCAATTGGGGGCTCAGCTTATTTGTCCATGATGTGTTTGGATTTGAAAATGTCTATACTTAGCGTTGAGTTTAGATGTGATGCTTATGTTTTGGGCTTCACGGGCTATGGCTAATTTTAGGAATGGATTGGTTATCCAGAAATGGGGCCGTTCTTCATTGAGAAAGGAGAGTAGTTAGGCTCATGACTCGCCTTGGTAACGCTCTCGAAATCTTTTGTAATCCCATAAATTCCGTTATGCTAGGTTATCTAGAATCGCTTAACGCGTCTGTGGAGAATCTACGATCTGTTAGAGTGGTCCGAGAATATTCGGATGTGTTTGAGGAGGTGAAGGGCTTACCTCCGAAGCGGGAGATAGATTTTCGAATATATCTTGTGGATAATGAAAAACCAGTATCTTTGCCAGTACGCCACATGGCTCATCGTGAAAGGAGGGAACTCAACAAGCAAGTGAAGGAGTTGCTTGAGAAGGGGTTCATAAGACGTAGTATATCGGAGTGGGGTGCTCCAGTAGTATTTGCCACGAAGGCGGATGGGTCCCTTAGACTTTGTGTGGACTATAGAGAACTTAATAAACTTACTAAGAAAAAACAGACACCCACTGCTGAGGATTGACGATCTCTTCGATCAGTTAGTTGGCGCCTCAGTGTTTTCGCAGTTGGACTTAGCCACTGGTTTCCATCAGTTGAGAGTGGCTGAGGATAACATTGACAAGACTGCCTTTAGGACTCCGGATGGTTTCCATGAATAGCTAGTGATGCCCTTCAGTTTGACAAACGCCCCCGCATACTTTGTTGATTTGATGAGTAGTGTGTTTAGGGAGTACCTTAATAAATTCGTGGTGGTGTTTGTAGACGACATCTTGATCTTTTCTTAGAATGAAGAAGAGCATGCCCTACATCTTAGGGAAGTATTGGAGACTCTTCGAGCGCATAGCCTTAAAGCTAAATTTTCCAAATGTCACTTTTGGAAGAAAGAAGTGCGATTCATAGGGCACGTGGTTTCCAAAGAAGGGATAGCTGTGGATCCCGCGAAGGTGGTGGCCATCCAAGATTGGAAGGTCCCTAAAAATGCTACCGAAGTAAGAAGTTTCTTGGGGTTGGTTGGCTACTATAGGAAGTTTATCATAGACTTCACAAAAATATCAGCTCCATTGACAAGCCTGACGAAGAAGAACCTAGTGTTCGCGTGGGACGTAGATTTTGATGATGCGTTCCAACGTTTGAAGTGAGCTTTGACCTCAGTCCCAGTCTTAATGCTACCAGACTGGAGTAAGCCATTTACTGTTTATAACGATGCCTGTGGGACAGGTCTAGGCACAGTCTTAATGCAAGAGGGTAGGGTAATAGCCTATGATGGAAGGCAGTTGAGAGCGCATGAGAAAAATTACCCTACACATGACCTAGATTTGGCCGCTATTGTTTTCGCGCTTAAGTCTAGGCGTCATTATCTTCTTGGCGAGAAATTCGAATTGTTCACTGACCATAAATCGCTAAAATACTTTTTCTCTTAGAAGGACTTGAACTTAAGGCAGCAAAGGTGGATGGAATTCTTAGCGTCCTACGATTTCGAAATAGCATATACCCTTGGCAAGGGTAACGTAGTGGCCGAAGCCTTAAGTAGAAAAAGATTATCCTTAAGTCCTTTGTTTGTTGAGCGGCGAAGTTTAGAGTTCATTTCTACGTTTGACTTTACACCTTCCATTGACTTCGTACCCGGGTTGCTAGCATCCTTAGAAGTCAGACCTACGCTTTTGGGATGGATTGGCGAGGCATAGCGAGACGACCCACAGTTGGTTGAGTTAGTAGAAAAGCTCAAAAGAGGGGAGTCATCAATCCATCTCCGTAGGTATACCCTAGATGATAAGGGTTGGTTACGTAGGGACGGTAGACTTTGTGTACCAAAAGACGATGACCTAAGGAAGACCATTCTTGATGATGCACATTGTTCGAAGATGACCATCCATCCCGGCGGGGACAAGATGTATAACGACATGAAGCGAGTTTTCTTTTGGGCCGGTATGAAGAGGGATGTGGCCGAGTATGTCACTAGATGTTTGATGTGCCAACAAGTAAAAGCGGAGCAAAAGAAACCCGGTGGGTTTCTTCACCCATTGGAGGTTCCACTATGGAAGTGGGAAAGTGTCTCGATGGATTTTGTGGATGGATTACCGCGATCAAGGAAGGGTAATACAGGGATTTGGGTTATAGTAGATAGACTTACTAAGAGCGCCCATTTTATTCCTGTGAAGAGTAAGAGGACTGCTCCATGGTAAGCTTCTGTGTACATCCGAGAGATAGTTCGTTTGCATGGTGTTCCTTCTAGCATAGTAAGTGACCGCAATCCTATCTTCACTAACGAATTTTGGAAGAGCTTACAAGAAGTGGTAGGGACTTAGTTATGTTTGAGCACCGCATATCATCCTCAGACGGACGGCCAGACCGAGAGGGTGAATCGCATTCTAGAGGATCTTTTATGGCTATGTATCCTAGACTTTGGGGGTACATGGGAAGAGCATCTTCCATTGGTAGAGTTCGCATATAATAATAGCTTTCAGTCCAGCATTGGCATGGCACCTTTCGAAGCTCTTTATGGACGACCTTGTCGTTCACTTGCATGTTGGTGGGAATCTACGGATAAGATCTTACTTGGGCCCGATATGATTAGGGAGACTTCGAAGAAGATCGACTTGATTCGAAGGAGGATGAAAGCAGTGCAAGATAGGCAGAAATCTTATGCGGATAAGAGAAGGACAGATCTTGAGTTTAATGTTGGGGACATGGTCTTTATCAAAGTGTCTCCATTACAGAACGTTGTTCGCTTTGGGTCCGTTGGGAAATTAGCACCAAGGTTCGTAGGGCCGTTTCCTATTAAGGATAGGATTGGGCAGATGGCGTATAGAGTGGAGTTGCCTGAGAGACTTAGTGGTGTACATGACGTATTCCACGTGTCACATTTGATGAAGTGCTTGCACGAGACCGCAGAGGTGGTAGAGCCGAACTTGCTTAGAGAGGTGGAGACAGAGCATGATGCCACGATTCGACGAGCTCCTACATGCATTCTTGGGTCAGAGATCAAGAAGTTGAAGAATCGAGAGGTCATTCTAGTCAAAGTACAATGGGGAGATGATGAGAGCAACGCTACTTGGGAGACATAAGAGAAGATGCGTTCACGATACCCTTTTCTTTTCGAGGGTATGTCTTTTAATTTCTCCTTTATCGCTTAGCTTGTACTTATCTTACCTTTAGAGTATCCTCTCGCTAGTATCTTTGACCTTTAGTTAGGATAATCTTATGGTTGAAACATGTGTTTGAGACATGTTATGTATGATGGATGCAAAGTGGATGCAAGTGTTTGCTAGTGGTTGCTCGTGGACGCATATACACACATTATTAGGCACTAGATCGGCTCAGTCACTTCATATTGCATATTGCATATATATGGATGTATTTAGTAAAATGCATGTAGTAGGATTTGTTTTTATCATATGGATGCTGCATTCAGATGATGATTGTGCACGCATATAGAGATAATATGTAGCATTAAGGAACTTTTGCATACATAATGGACGCATGGCACTATCATGATTTGCATTAAGGAGGTCAACTGAATCAGTGGACCGCCTGATTTTGCATTAGATATGGACATATACACACACTGTGCATTTAAACATGACAACATTAGAAGTCTATAAGGACAATCGATGCCTGTGTTTGATGGTTGAGTAGATGGACGATTGGATGTTAGGATATACATTCTTCTTGACTTGAAGATTTCGGGGTCGAAATCCTTTAAGGAGGGGAGAACGTAACACCCCGTAATTCTGTTAATATTAATATTCACAAATTAAAGAATAACTAGTCACACGTGAGAATTGTGGGAAACGGGTTGCGCCATTGTGTTCGTCTCGGAATTCGGGTTGAAATAGAGTCCGAGTTTGCGTGAATTGGACTTTGTATGAAGAAGTTATGGCCATCGGAAGTTTCAGAAAATTCAAAATAGATTTCAGAAAATTTAAAATTCAAAATTCGAAGTCAAACAGGCTAGGCGGGAAATTTCCCGCCCAGCACCCCAGGTCGACTGGGGAGTCGACTGGGCAGTCGACACCCCCCAGGTCAACTGGGGAGTCGACTGGGCAGTCGACCTGGTCCAGTCGGCTAGGGTTTGGCTGAGCCCAATCTTGAGCTGCTGATGTGTCTTTAGGGATGAGTTGGCAAATTTAACGGTTCAGTTTTATTCTGTGTTGATCTGACGGTCTAAATAAATCATAAACTCTATAAATACCTAGGTAGTATCTCACTCTAATTCACATGAAAAATAGAATAGCCACCGTCATACAGCCGCCATGGAACTCAGTCTAACCACCGCCAACTAAGAAGGAAGAAAGCTAATCAAAACCCTAATTCTACTTAACTCTAAAGCAAATCAAGACTCTCTTTCTTCTCTAATTGTGAGTATGATGATCTTAACAAGATTATTATTAAACTAATTAGATTAAGTTATGAATGGATTATAAGTGAATGATGTGGATTGTCATATATGTTGTTGTAAACCTTATGCTATCATGTATGTTGTAAATCCTATGTTATGTGATGATGATGTCCTATATGTTGTAAATCATGCTATGATGATATTGTATAGGTTGTAATTTTCTATGCTAAATTGTGATAAATCATACATGTTATAAAGTCATGATGTTATTATCTATGCTAATTAGTTCATGTTAATCAAGTCATAATGTTGATATTATGTGGGCTATGTTGATGACAAATCATGTATGCAAGTTTAGATTGATTAGTAAAGATTATGAACATATGCCATGACATCTATTTAGATCTAGAATTATGCGATGACTTGGGTGAGTTCTATGGGTTAGATGCTAGTTTACACCATCATTATGTTGCATAAACCACATATGCCAGTTTATACATGAATTTGGATTATGATCATATTATGTAAATTGTGACATTTAACCAAACAAGTTGACACCTTTAGATCCATAACATGTGTAGTTTTATGCAAGTTTCACCCCTATTATGATTAGATCTATTTTATTTGTCTATATGTTGTGATAATTTATCTTTGTGCTATGAGTTAGACTATTCGAGTCTAACGTATATTTTGCGTTGAATAAGCGAACGTATAACGTGGGGTAGGGTAATATTAAGGATTTAATATTAAGAAATTGGGGTGCAATTGATATGATTTTGCATACCATAAGTGGATGGCCATAACTGTGTCAATTATGGACATCATTAAAATTGGAAGTAATTAATGATTTGAATAAGGATATATTCAAAACCGGGGTAAAAGATTATAAGTGATGATCAGTGCTTAGGACACGAGGTTGGACTCGTTTGTGACGTAAACCTGCCCGGACCCGCCCGACAAATCCAGTGGTCACAAATGTCAGCCCAATGTGAGAGGTCCTAGGCCCAAACTAAAGCATAACAGTTGTAAAGACACGAGGTTAGACTCTTTTATGGTGTAGGACAGCCCGGACCCGCCCGGCAAATCCAGCTGCCATAAATGCAAGTCTAATGTGAGAGGTCTTTATGAGGTTATAGCTTGAATGAATTAAGAAATACTTAACCAGATAAACATGTAAGGTGGGACATGGGGGTTAAGTGGGTGCCTTGGGTGGCATGAGGAATCTAGTGGTTGCTTTCAGTGGCATCTGAAATACGATTAGTAAGACTTAACCAAACACACATGTAAATGAACATGACTAAGAAGAGGGTTAAGTGGGATATACTAGTGGGGACAAGCTTAGGTGGATAGCTTGTGGGGGCCCATTTCAACCAGTATCCCAAACGCATCTTTGTGGGCTCGACCCAAGTCGAGGATGGGACACGCATACTGGGATTGACTATAAGAGGCCAAAACGGGTTAGCGGTGGCAACGCAAGTCCAACGGGTTTCATATGCGTGTGTGGAACCGGGCTGGTAGGTAAGACGTTGTTGCATCGTGTAGGTATAAGCCGTGCATTCTCAAGTTGTATCGGGTTGCCAATTTAGGGGAGTGATACACCCCACTGTGGGGCCAGCACGGATATCTACGAGTAGGGAGCCGATCGAAAATGGGTGGTGGGGTACACCTAGTGGAGATAAGGGCAGGCGGCACCTATGTAGTCAGCTAGGGGTATGCAAGGCTATTTATATAATTTCTAAGCGAAGCAAGTGGGATCAACTTTGAGGGTGACTGGTGTGGTGCAGTGTAGTAATTATTCGTTAGTAATTAGGTGTGCCTTTAACGTTATCTTTATCTGCTCTTCCATACCCAATAGTTCATAAACATTTCCTTGTTTTCCAGCTTATGCCTTAGTCTAGTTATTTTGGTAATAGTATTGTTAGAATTATCATACTCGCCAGACTTTATGTCTGACCCCCTCTATTTCTATCCTTTTCCCCCTCCAGGTCCTCAGGGTGGGCCCAGCTCTAGTGGAGCTTGATTGGATTGCTTTATCTCTCTTTTGGGAAAGCTTGGACCGTTGAAGTAAAGTCCAGCTTGTTATCTTCTTTAATGGCTATTTATGTAATGGGATTATGTATTTTGTTTTATCAAGATGGATATTGTACTTGACTATGATTTATGGTTTTATGATGTAACAAACATGTTTAATTTCCGCTGCAATAAAATGAAGCTTTAGATTTCCAAATACTACTTATTATCTGTCTTGTTTAATTTTTCTGTTCTATATTCACTTAAAACCTCCATGGAAGTTAATGCATTCCCTTTGTTAGTGACATTAGTGGACGTGGGGTGTTACAGATAATAACAGGATCAGAAACAATACAATTACTAAGGTGTAGAGACTCAACCACAGAATCAGATATAAAAAGGTGAGAAGCACTAGAATAAAAAAGAGTCCTAACTGGATGATTGGAAAGAGAAATCAAACCTTCAACAGAAACTTTCATACCTCTGGCCAGTACATCGGCCTCGGAGCGTGCACCTGCCCTCTAGTAGGTCCAGCCCTTTGGCCTTATCCTTGCTTCTTCGAGCACTCCCTAGTATAGTGTCCGACTTCACCACAGTTGAAGCAATCATTCTTCCTTTTCTGCAGTCTTTGACCAAATGACCCACGTTCCCACAACCAAGACATTTCTTTTTGTCTTGAGCTTTGTCGTGCTTTTCGCCTCTTGTTGTTGTTCTTTCTTAGGCCACAATTTCTTTGTAGTAAACCGGATTTTCGGCGACTTTGGTTATCGACGTAAGCTCGACGTCGATAACCAAAACATTGAAAAATCCTGGTAATTAATGAAAGAAATTAGAAGGTGAGAATAGATAAGATAGAAACTTAGAATAGAAGAAGAAGAAGAACACAACATCAGAGTAACACGAACCTCACAGCGGAACGAATAACATATAATAGATAACATAACTTTGGAATACAACAGTTATGTATACAATAGCACTTATCAGAGTACAACACTTACAACACAGCGGAAATAACTATAGCTATATGATCCTGAAGCCTCCTGCTCCAGCTCTTCAATGTATCTGTAAAACCCGACTACTTGACTGCCCGTACAAATTTAGGCACCCAAGAGTTTAGGGAAAACAACAAAATAAACTCCGGGTCAGTCATGGGACTGGTATGAGTAAAACAATTTAATACTTGATTTAATAAAGGATATCTCACAAGACCACGCCGCATAACGGAACGGGTTTTTCCCTTATGAGAATCCAAACAACTTTGTAAAGTAATATCATTCTGATATTATAATAATGTCTAAATACAAATAGATATCAATCTAGCAGAAACGCTTGCATCTCACGTTACTACATATATAGTATACAATCCAAAATCGCAAGCACGTATTGGATGATTGGATTTCCAACTATGACAAGGTATGGAACCACCTTCCGATCAGTGTACTCTAGGAACGATACACTGGAGTTCAACAAGAACATCTTGCAACTCAGCCACACATGACCGACCACTCATTTCGCTTGAGTGTATCGAATGTACATCACCAACGGTTGGGATCAGCAACCGTTCCCGTATATATATGGGACAGCATTGATAGATTTAAGAAACAAATGAATATTCACTAGAAAGGTGATTATACACCCTACTTCGGTGCGACCGACTTAGCCATGCTGCCTGCTCGATTTCTGTCATTAACCGGTTGATGAGGCTAGAAGCTACGCTTTATCATCACATCAGATTCACTTCGAATGCCACATTGTCAGATCCATCGAAATCACTAATTGACGTTTACAACAGTACATTACGTGTCAGCTAAAGAAGTTTCCTTCTCCGCTTCCACTCTTGGTACGGTTGAAGAAATCAATGTACGTGACCGTCTGGAAATACTATGTCAGACATCCATCTTCATTCACTTAGAAATGTCACATCGTCATACCCGCCAAATCACAAATTGACTTATCCAAAAATAACACGGGTATACAGCTAAGAGAAACGAATTCCTCCGCCACCAAACGTGAATACGTTTGAACAGATCAACTTACGCGATCCATTGGATATACTCTGTCAGACCTTAAGTTGTCCTGGGACTGGACAAACCGAAGGCACTATTCTGTAAACAGTATAGCCCTTGCATTTTACTCCGTCTTCAATTATCTTTGGCGTATATGATTCGCGACGCTTATGCCAATACAGAGTGGTTCTATGGATAATAATCCAACCGGTCTCTCCATATTAACAACGTTAAAATGGTCAAAACTTCGATAGTCTGTGATTTAACCATCAAAGAAAAACAAGTGTGCAAACAACGATATTATTTCCAAATGGAAATTATATCGAACAAACATCATTTAACATTAATCTCTTTAGTTCATTTATTTACTTATCTCCTATTTCCCTATATTCTAAATTCTTATTTTTCTTTTATCAGAAAACATTTCTGATTCTCGTTTGGAAAACATTTCCAAACTCCTTTACGATCAAACCTTACCATTTCTTAGTCAAGAAGGAAGTCACTCAAGTTGGTGTATAATTACCTCTCAGACCTTAACTGAACAACGTTATAACTTCGAAATGGTCAAAGTTTATCATTTAATCTTTAACAACTTCTTTACGCCTTTCTCGGATTCAATTTTACTAATCCACTTCTATATTTGAAACATTGGTTATAACGATAACGTTATAATCCTTACTTTCGAATTATCTAACTTTAATTATAACTTCTATTCTTATTAGTGAATAATTAACCTAACACTTATTTATTTATAAATAAATAAATCTCTATTTAAACACTGGAAAGTATAAGTACTTTCCCGAATTCGATATAATCGAATTTGCCGATTAACTCTCTTCGAGAAATCTCTATTTGATTAACTCTTCTTCGAATAACCTATATTCGATTAACTCCTTCTCGAATAAACGATATTCGATAATCTCTCTTCGAATAACTAATATTCGATAACTCTTCCTTTTCAAATATCTCATATTTGAAAATATCACTTCGATTAAACTATAATCGATAACTCCCTTCGATGAAACTAACATCGATAACTCCTTTCGATGAAACAAACATCGATAACTCCTTTCGATGAAACTAACATCGATAACTCCTTTCGATGAAACTAACATCGATAACTCCTTTCGATGAAACTAACATCGATCTATTTAACTCGACGAACTTAACTCGACTAACTTAACTTGACTCGACTAACTCGGCTTACTTGGTTCGACCAATTCGATTCGATTAACTAGGCTCGACTAACTCGACTTACTTGGTTCGACCAATTCGATTCGATTAACTAGGCTCGACTAACTCGGTCGAACCACCCAATCAACTCAACTTATTTAACTTAACTTATTTCTCAACTCGATCAACTCGATCAACTCGATTAACTCCTATCGAATAACTAATATTCGATTAAACTCCATTCGCTTGACTCTAGATCGCAGCGATCACAATGGTTACGCCTGACTCCTTTAGGAAACATCCGACCACCGTAGGCTATTTACAGCCCTGCGAATTACGCTAGCAGTCGTACAAGATGGCAACTTACCCTGAATACTATGTTTGCCTAACTCTGTCTCAAATAACTATATTTGATTAACTCTAGTTCGTTTTAACTCTAATCGATTAACTCTAACTAATTAACTCCAACTGGTTAACTCTAACTGATTAACTCTAACTGGTTAACTCTATTTGACTAACTCGACTTGACTAACCCCTTTCGAATAACATATTCGATTAACTAACTTTCGAATACCATATTCGATTAACTAACTTCGAATACCATATTCGATTAACTCCTTTCGAATGTCTATATTCGATTAACTAACTTCGAATACCATATTCGATTAACTAACTTCGAATACCATATTCGATTAACTTCTTTCGAATGTCTATATTCGATTAACTTCTTTCGAATGTCTATATTCGATTAACTAACTTCGAATACCATATTCGATTAACTCCTTTCGAATGTCTATATTCGATTAACAAACGTCGAATACCATATTCGATTAACTATATTCACTTTATAAAGATTTCCTTTTTAACAACGTTTTATTCATTTGAAAAGATTTACTTTTAAATAACGGTTCTACACTTTAAAAATGATTTCCTTTTTATAATGTTCCTTTTCCAATTCTATTTGTAAATGGTTTACAAATATTTCCTTTTCAAATTTATTCTTGAAATATTCTAACTCCTTAAATTCCCGGGAAAATTCGCCATAACCTCCTTTGTATCGGGAGCATCGGGAAAATCCCCAAACTCGCCACACAGGCCTTTCCATTCAAAAAGAAATGTTTTGAATTTATTTCCTTTTCAAATATCTCCTATTTATAAATATTCCAATTTATAAACATTTCTTATTTATAAATATTCCACTTTATAAATATTCTATTTTCAATATCACTTTGAAAATTCCCTTATCAACATTCCGGCATGTTATGGTATTCAATCATATCAAATCACGATGTTCAATATCGTACAAGCACATATAATCGCCCACAGATTTTATATCACATCATATAACAATATATGGAAAACAATAAAATAACTGTTGAGGAATCCAGTCGGATTCCTCCAACCTGTTCCCCTGCATCACAGATGTTAGACAATATATTTATCATCACTTTCAGTTCAATATAAATTATTCTGATAGCAGAATCAATATATAAATATTTAACGGTTTATATATATATATATATATTTATTTATATATATATATGATTTCCACTAACTGACTAGCAGTTCAATCAAACAGTCAACACACAATCAAACAGACAATATTCTAACAGTTCTAAAAATACAACGTGAAAATACAAACTGTTCAGAGTTGGTGAGTTTTACTCACATTGGACTGTTATCGTTAAAAACGATTAACTGTCTTTGATTCAGACGGACAATTTATTTTGCCATAAATCGTAACGAACCCCAATCCACTTTCAGTCAGTTCCATGGTGTAGCCACCGTCCATACGATCCCAAGGATCTTGTTTCGCTGAAAACCGGTGTCGTATGATAAAGTTATACATTTTCTAAGTTAATATGATATTTAATTTTGACTTAAACTTAAATTATATCAAATAAAATAGAAATCGGGCCTCGCATTTTATTTGAACGGCTCATTATCCTTTTAGTCCGACAACGATCCGTAGTCCATCCTCCTTTCTTCATTATTAGTTTCCATCGTGCCTCCTGGATATCATCTTCTTCTTTTAAAGCAAAATATATGCAAGTCTCTTTTTTTTCTAATTTCCATCTGGGCTTTACAAGTAAGTCGGCCCACATCAAAATCCTTCAACCCGTCATCAACATTGCCCCATCCTCCCTGAATTTAAGCTCACGTGCCTGCTCCTCTATACAGTACCTCCACCCATATCATTCGCGAAAATACTTCTTCTACAAACCCGAGATCTGCTACTGCAAGTTGTTGTGCATCCTTTGTCCATCATAACGGCATCCTACTTCTTCCTGCCTTTGAGAACCCCGTCTCCAGATCCATACACAAGGAAACCCACGTACAACCCCACCTTGCTTTCATTTAAAACCAGTCCTTCCCCATTCCCTTAAGTCCCGGTTCCCTCCACTGTCATTTGCGTGAACACCCCTACCATACTTCTTAAATATACACAACCACACTTACGTTTAATTACCTGCTAGAAAATAGCTCCACCCATACTAACGCCTACACTCTCCTTCCCTTCTAATGCTCACGCTTCTTCAGCAAACCACGGGAAACCATCAAACACACTCCAGTCCGCCTTCTCCCTTGTTCCCCTTTGACCGCAGCTTTGACCTTCAGTCACCGCAGCTACGTCGGACGACCGACCTTGAGGCCCTCGCCTAAGAGTTCAACGCCTCCCTTGAAAAGAGATCTGAACCCTAGTGCGACCTATAGGATAGTCGAGCTCTACCAAAAACGATCGAGTTTTAAAAGAAATACACAAATCTAAAGCTACCCCTAGTGCGAGTTTAAAGGATCCATCATCGCTCGATTTCATGGAGGATTGAAGTTGCTTTAATTATTTGAAGAGTTTATTAAGTGGCGGATTGAACATTTCGATTTCTACAGAAGGGTTTTTAGGTTATAAGGATGGAGTGTGAACGTATTTATAGGATATTATTTTAATGAAATAAAAACTTGGTTGTGAATCATGGACATTGTCATACGCTGAACCACATATTTTCATGTCCCCTTTTTACATGTCACGAGATATCATACAGTATTATATGCCAAAGTTAGACATACCAACAAATCAAATATTGAGATTTAATGATCCAAAATGAGTTCATGCTTTGCTTTGGTTATCAGTGATTTTGAAGATGTAAGGTTGAATATACACATTAACTCATACATTATTTATTTAACTTTGCTCACATTCATATATATCCCTGTACACTTGATTTTTCTTTTACGTTAGAAGATATGAGCACCTCGTTTTATAAAATTCCTTTCACGTACAGACTGAAATAAAGATACCGTTGTATTCAATAAGGTGCCACGATCCCAGAAATATAATAATACCGGTAGATTAACTCATATTGTGAGACCCCAAAATCGCTGATTAAGGGTGCAAAATACTCCAAATAAAAAAGTTGCTTATTTAATTAATTAAAAATTACAGTAAAATTCTAAAAATTAAATTATCGTTATGTCTCAAAAGAACCTTGTCTAAATTCAAACCCGATATCTTGTTATATCGAATAAACCGTTACGGTCGATAAACGATTCTATAGCGACTATTTTAAAATTTGATTTTAACACAACTCAAAATCTACACGACGAAATCCTGATTTTTCTCTTCCACTAGAAAGATATACTCCCCCAGCTCCGTACATTTCTTGTTTCATAGAAATCCGGCTTAAAACGAATCATGTACATTCAGTTGAAGTTCAAATCGCCAAATCGCGAACTGCAGCGCCATTTCAAGCTCGATTTTAATTATAATATAATTATACGTTCAAACTGTCGTCGATGGAATATATTCGTCAATATAATTCAACTCTAAGCTGAATTAAATCTAAGGGATGACCCCGTTCACAGAATATTGTGATTTCCAATATTTTTGATTATTTCTGAATTAAATATATTATTTAATTTAATTAAATATTCCATATTATTTAATTAACGACGATTAAATTCCCTATATCACTATTTTAAATAATTAAATAAATTAATTATACCCATGGAAAATGCGGGTCATTACATTCTTATTTTGTGTTTCCTAAACCTTAGCCTCTTTCTTTTCACCTTTGTCTTCTTCATGCATCAATGCCATATCAATGAGGTTCTCAAAAGTTGCTCCCATCGGAATATGAGACATAGCCAACCTGCGGAGGGGTTCATTCAATTCTCTAGCAAACCTCAAAGCTTTCTTGTGTGGGGTATTCACTAGCTCCAAACCAAAAATTGCCAATTGATTAAGCTTATTAACATATTCTTTCACAGACATGGCTCCTTGCTTAAGCGCCAAAAACCATTCCATTTGCACACTTTGCTTGGCTTGAGAAAGAAATTCATTTCAAACCTCTATCGAAAAGCATCCCATGTCACGACTGGACGTCCCGCTTGCGTCATCTCCCACCAGAACGAAGCCCTATCTTTCAACAGCCAGACGGCTAACTGAATCTTCCTACGATCATTAACTTTGAAAATTCCAAACAAATCCTCCATCTCTTTGAGCCAATTCCTTGCTTCTACAAAAGTATCAGTTCCTCGAAATGGCTTTCCTCCCATATCACAGAAATCCTTGCAGATCTTAGAGAAATTATCTACTTGCGGAGGAGGAGGATGAGGAATAACGGCTGCAGCTGGGGGAGGGGCGTCTACTTGGCCTCTGGAAGATGTCGTAGCCTCCAGATATATATGGAACCAACTAGGTATCTATAACCCCTTAGGAATATTAGGTTCCCCAAACATACTAAAAAGAAAAGGGATTCAAATAGAGAATCAGAAGATATTACATATGGCTTTGGGGATTATGTTTCTCAAAATAGACTTTTCTTTTGAAAATGCTTTCTTTTAAAACATTTTTAAAAAGTTTTTCAAAATCTTTTATCCAATCTGGTACCCTTTAGCGTTGATACCAAGTGTGACACTCCACGTCCGTTAATGTCACATTTATGAGAAATCATTAAGTTTCATGAAGCGTTATAGGTAAACAGAAATAGAAACATTACAAAACATATACAAAATAACAACAGAATTTAAAACTTTATTCAATAGAAAACATCGTAGTCCAAAACATAGTTACATCATAAGTCTGAGATACAGAAAACCCATTACATCAACTTAAAATTTCTATCTTGTACTAAAATCATCAGAGTATAGTAATAAAAGAAGCATATTTCCCTATATATATAGCCATATCAGAGAAGATAGGAAATCAAAGTGGTACATCTAAGCATCTCCAAGCAGAATGAAAGAGAGAACCCAAATCAAGCTTGAGTATTCCCACCTTGAGAACCAGGGGTGAACGGAAGAGAGAGAAGAGGAAACAAAATGGGTCAGACATAAAGTCTGGTGAGTCCAGTTACTTTTAGCATATAAATAATTAAAAGTATCATGACAGGAATATAAACTAGATGAGAGAGATAACATCACAAGACAGGTATAACAGACCAAGCAAGATAAGCAGAATAAATAGAACTGAATAGGTTACGTTTCTCTAATACTTTTCTCTACACCAATACTAGCACAACAAATATGTAATAGGATTGCATACTCCCTAACTACTTAACATAAACAGGATGATCCCAACAGAAATATAATGGTAGTTTTAGGCATATTCTTGTAGCTGGTTTGTAACAACTCGGAAAATTAGAACCAATTAATTTTTTTTATTTTGGCTATTTAAAGGAATTTAGAATATTTAAAATAATTAATTTTAAATAATAACGACTAAAAATTTATTTTAAATGAAGTTAGAGTAAATATATTTATTTTAACTATAAAAGGAGTTAGAAATAGTGCGGTAGTTAGAAAATTTGAACTTTGACTAAATGTACAGGATTCAAAATAAATCGGATTTCAGTAAAACTAAAAATATTTTAATCTGTTTGTTTATATCTTTCTAACGAATGTGAAAAATCCAAATTTCATAGCCGGAATAAAAAGTTATGGCCCGCTAAATATTCAGAATAGTCGCTATGGAGTTTAATATAAATATAGCCCTTAAAAATACCCATTTTGCAAATGACCTCCTTTTTCGACGAAACCACTTTTGTTGGATCCGGAATGTCAATTTATTGCTAGGTTTAAAATTCCATAATTTTAGGAATTAATATGTGAGCATGGCAAAAGAAAACGCGTTTGGTAATTTCAGGTTGAATTGGATCGACCAGAAATGGCCATTTTTCAAATGATCTTCGAATTCGACGAAATTAATTTTTTTAAGGTCGTATCATGCAAACATAGCTAGATTTATTTTTTGGAAATTTTTAGAATCAGTATATGGCCCCGACAAATTAAAATGTACGTTCAAATCCAAATTTGAATGTTTTATATTTTAATTTGAAGAAAAACTAATTGAAACCGTCGAATGGACTTACGAAACATATCACATTGTGTCCGGAATGGGGTTATTTCGCTAGGGGTGACACTTGTTGGGTTTAATTTGGAGTTCGTAGGGATTAACAGTCATTTTTGGAATTAAATAAAATAAATAATATTAATATAAATATATGGCCAATCATAAATTTCCTTTATTTTCTCGTTCGCGGAAAACACCCGTAACCCTATTAGTCGACGGCGGAAACCTCTTTTCCCTTCTCTCCTCGATCTCTCTCAAACCACACAATGAAATCCCTCGATTCTTCATAGCTTTTTGTAGAGAATCCCAAGAAATTCAAATCCATATAACTTTTGTCCCCTACCATCGTGTAAATCATTTGAATCACTTGCGCAAAGTTGCTCCGTACCTCGCCAGTTTTCTCCTCCACCATGGTGTCGATCTAGACCTGACCACCAGTGCCTGGAGCACCGTTCCCAACACTACGAGGTGGTGCGAGATGATCATCACCAAGCTCTACGGGCTGCGTGTAAAATCAAAACCTAGTTTTGAACCCAACTAAGAGGTAACAGCTGTTATTCGTTAAACTATTTACAACAGTTTAAAAGCGTTACAAATTGTGATTTAAGAAAAAAAATCATATCTTTTTCTTAAGTGGTCGAAATCCAGTGAAACAAGAGAAATTGGGACCGTGACGTCGTGCGCTACATTCTAGAAGAGACCAGAGAATTTTTGGAGCTATCTACACTTTTAGAAGGAGTAGAACCCAATGTGATATTTCTAAATTCTAAATAGAACGGAATAGCGATGTATAAATTGTATAAGCGATGTATAAATTATATACGCGTTGTATATCTCATATATAAGCATTGTATAAATTATATAAGCGAGGTATAAATTGTACACGTGTTGTATAAATCATATATGCATAGAACGGAATTGAAATGTATATACGTTTGTGTATATATCTAAACTCCCCTCGTCCACAGACCATGGACGATATAAATTGATTGTGTAGTGGAAATTGATTGTGGTTGTGAATTGTTGATTGTGGTTGCTACAAAATTGGTTGTGTTTGTGGTTGATTCATTGTGATGTGAAAAATGAATTGTATTTAGGAAATTATGAAAATAAACCCCTTGCATCGCCGCGAGGCCTAGGATAGCTGAGGAGCCGTACTAGGGACAGTGCCAGTTTTAATTACCTTGCCATTATAATGCCGAAATTTTCTGAAATATTCATGTGTTGTAAAAATATTCATGTTTGAAATAAATTGTTTGAACAATAAATTCACATTTTTATTGTATATATGAATCACTAAAAATACTCATGTTTGAAATAAATTGTTTAAACAATAAAAATCCCATTTTTATTGTATATATGAATTACTAAAATAATTCATATTTGAAATAAATTGTTTAAATAAAATCACATTTTTATTGTATATATGAATCACTAAAAATATTCATATTTGAAATAAATTGTTTGAACAATAAAAATCACATTTTTATTGTACATATGAATCACTAAAAATATTCATGTTTGAAATAAATTTTTTGAACAATAAACATCACATTTCTATTGTATATATGGATCTCTAATAATATTCATTTCTGAAATAAATTGTTTGATCAATAAAAATCACATTTTTGTCATATATATGAATCACTAAAAATATTCATGTTTGAAATAAAAATTTTGAACAATAAAAATCACATTTTTATTGTATATATGAATCACTAATAATATTTGTGTTTGAAATAAAATGTTTTAACAAAAAAAATCACATTTTTATTATATGTGTGAACCTTTAAAAATAGTCGAAGGTTGAAATAAATATATGTTGTTTGAAAATAATATTTTTAACATGTATATGAAGTGTTAAAAATAACCATGAGTTGAAATAAATATTTTTTGATTGAAAATATTATTTTTAACATGTATATGAAGTGTTAAAAATAGTCATGTATGGAAATAATTATTTCTTCGCTAAAAAAATTGTTGTTAGCGTAGATATGCATATATATACATATGCTGAACAGGAAAATGGATTTGCTGTTGAGTAAAGAATTTATTTGTGTGCCCGACAAATAGGTAAACCTTAATGAGTTGGATGTGCAATTTTATTTATATGTCAAATCCTGTGAATGTTATTGGATGCGGTGTGCTGGTTGTTCTGTGTGAGATTATAAATGTTGCCCTAGTATAGTATCAATTAATTTTGGACTACACTACATGGCGTATTTCGTGAAGATAACATACTCTATCATATTCCATATAAGAATTTGGAGCTTATATGACGAGGTTGGAATTACCATACAAGCAAGAGTCTTGGATGGCGATGACTACATTTCAGGTTGAACCGAAGACGAACTATTGATGTCATAGCATATCATATTCCATATAAGCAATAGGTGCTTATATGACGATGTGGAGATTACCGTACGAGCAAGACGCTCGTATGACGATTTTTTGAATTACTGGATGAACTGATGACTGATATGGAAAAATAAAAATATGACCATAAATTGTCAGATTTAAATAAAAAAACCCACACGGTTCTAGAGTTGACAGTAATCACGTCTTCCTAGTTATTAGATATGGCACACGGATTATTTATTTTCCAACACTGGACGAGGTGATGAGATTTATCTCTAGAGTAATTTACATACTCCCCGGGGCATAGAATAGTTCACTAAAAATTGTGTATGCTATTTCTGGATTTATTGGGTACCTAATACGGCCCAATAAATTTCCAAACTCCTCCCCGTAAAAGGGAGGTTATGGAGAAATTTTTCGAAATTTAACGGCACTAGCCAAATTTTTGAAATAAAAACGGTTTAGAAACCGTCAAATGAATTGTGTATATATATATATATATATAAATTAAATAAAACGAATAACGACGCTGCAGTTCGCGTTTTGAAATCGTAACTTTAAACGATTATAGCAGGAGATCCGACCTTGGATTTTCCCGAAACCAGAACCGTTGGATCCGCTTTGGAAAGGTCTTTCCAAAATATAAAATTCGTTAAGATCCAACGGTTAGATTTTGTGAAATGTTAAATTCAAATTTGGATGGGAGCAGCGCCATTGCCGTCGAATGACCTGAAACGTCGTTCGATGGAACTGGAATATTTTTAAATAAATAAAAATAGGGAAAAATTGTTTAAAATATTATAAACGATGTGGAATGGAGATAAATCGATATTACTTGGTTTATCAGATATTTTGATGGTTAGATGTATTTGACATGAAAATTATACTAATGAACTGAAATGTGGATGTCGAATAGTTTAACCATAGAAAGAATTGACTTGAATTCTATATATACGTGAATTATTTTAAAAGGCCGAGTTAATTCTCATTTCAAATAATTAATCGACGATGAAAAAGTCGAAGATATGAAGACGGTGCAAGAACGATAATCTTCACATCGAATGGATGGCTATTGGTGCCTTTGATTGGAGTTGCTGCCTTGAAAGGGTTACAGTGGTAGTCATCAAGACGTATTTGTTGATTGTTCGGATATGCGAGGGCCTCTCTCCTATATTGGACATATGGGACGAGGAATAAGGTGCCTCCGGTTTCGTTCAGACCTAGAACGGGCTTGTAAATGGATGTGTGTGTGACGTTGTATTGTGTACTGTATTTGTTGATCTCTATAAATATATATATACACAAACACACATATATATCGGTAAACATTGATGGTCTGGTACGGATTGACAATGTAGCATGCGAAGATGCCATGAACAAGGCTTTTGTTGAAAAGGAGAGTCTTGGGGTTAATGATCAAAGCATGGCTTTTATATAGCATAGCTTTGTGTATAGCGTTAATTCGCAAGCCTCACACTCTAGGTATGAACCAGAAACGTGAAAGGACTTCAGTGAGGACATGCGTTTCCTTCTAGCTAGGAGTGGTGTCATGGTATGGAGATCAGACATTTTTACTTATGTGGATGATGGAAAGCAAGGTGCCTCGCTTATATCGGTCACTACGGGGTCGATGCATGATTTGGTTGATATACTGACCAGTTTACGCCCCATAGGGTGGGGAAACGTATTGTTCAGGCATTTTAATCCACTCCTTGTGGACCGGCCCTGACGATCTTTGTTCTGATCGTGAGGCCCAGGCTAGAAAGTCTCAAATTAAGTAAGGACAATCCCTTGCCTTGGTTCATGATGGAAATCCAACTTCCAATACGCCATTGTGTGGTTTTGATTGTAAACCTATATATGACGACATGGTAGATGGTAGTTATGTCGTCTATGATTGATATTATGATTGAAATTGTTTTTGGAACATATATACACTATTTATAATATCAAATGATTTGTTTTACACGTATCAAGCATATTTTGGCCATTATAAGGTAAAATTCAATCCTCCGGTTCGCGTTGCATCATGTGATGGGACTTGAGTCTTATAATGGCTTCATTTTCTATAAAAAGGCATTGCGTTGTTTAAATGATTTACTTTATTTATGTACTAGAAATCCAATGGAGTAAACCTGTTCCGCGTTAGCGACGTGGTCCTATGATTGACCTTATTGTTATATAGGTTAAGTAAGATTTCTCATAACACTCCCATGACTGACTCATAGTTTGTTTCATTTTGCAAACTCGGGTCCCCCTATTTTCTATACGGGCAGCCTTTTAATCATGTTTTAGCAGGCTCATTCTGGATAGCTATGGAGCTGAAGACGGATTCTATCATTTCTATTATGCTGTTCAGACTTTGTTATGTATATTATGTTTGATTCTGCTACAGACATTACATATAAGGCTGAAACTGTATTTTGTACTAAGTGTGATCTTGTTATGCGATGTAACTTTGATGATTATATTTGTTCCAGTGTAATCTGTTGTACATTATCTGGTGTAATGATATATTTATTTTCTGTTGTTATTGTTTATGTGTTATATTCCAAAGATTATCCTTGCTTCCATGGCACGGGAGTTTGGGTCTTCACAGGGTTTTACCCCAAACAGAATTAACCCGTAACTAAACAGAAATAGCGAGTGTTAACCCAAGCAGAATATAGGTACCCCACAGAAACAAACAGGACTAGATGTACCCTAATTACTATCCCCTAACCGATCGGCTCCCTATCCCGTAAATGCCCCATGTCGGCCTCACATCAGGGCGTATTACTTCCTAAAGTGGCAACCTCATAGTAGAATACGTTACTAACTTATATGGGTCCCACACAACAGTTGACACAAGCCAACCCTTACAGATCTTTTGTCCCCAATTAACTATGATTTTGATAGGTTATGCCTAAAAGATTTAACAAATTCGCACAACCCCCTACAGATTTATGGGTTAAACCTTACAAGTTAACGGGTCCATATAACCCCTATAGATTTAGAAGGTTAAGTTTTCTAGATTAACAGGTTCATATAACCCCCACAGATTTAACAGGTTTAGTTAACCCCACATATTTTGCAGGTTTACTTAAATCTACATGCATAACGTGCTTACTTAATCCCACATAATTAATGGGTTTACTTAACCCCACAGATTTAACAGTCTCATATAATCCTCATGGATTCAAACAGGTTAAGTATTACAAATTCATTAGCATATATTAATTTATAGTTATAATGTGCTAGACCTCCCATATTAAGTCTACCACTTGTGGATGCTGGATACGCCGGTTGGGTCAGGGAAGACTTCTTCCACAAGTTGGACTTAACCTCGTGTCTTAGCACCATCACGTATTTATGCACTTAGACCCCTCACATTAGATTCACCACGTGTAGTCGTTGGATATGTCGGGCAGGTCCGGGCAGACTTCTACTACAAGTATAATCTAACCTTATGTCTAAGCACGGTTACAGTTTCTAATTAATGTAATTCTATGCATTTCATTCTTTAACAATAATCCCTATTTCATTATAGGTTTTCATGCCCCTTTTCCAAGTCATATTCATCATGTACCATATGCCTTAATTTAAGATTTTTAATCACAGTTTGGTTTATTCCCCAAAATCCATATTCATGTTTTTAATTAAAGTTATGCCCCAAATTTCCCAATACAAGTTATTCCCCAATTTTAATGGATTAAACAGGCTTTGCATATTCTTTACAGTTCCACTACCATGTTTCGCTTAATCTAAAATTAAGCCTACAGATTTATATGTCCCAAACCGCAATTCATAAATTACCGTATAAATCATGCCCTAATTTTTTAGTCCAATTTCATATTATAGTTTATGCTCCTAGATTCCAATCGTGATTCAAAGTACATGTTATTATAACAACCAGGAAAATCAGAACCAGTTTAAAATTTTTATTTTGGCTATTTTAATGAATTTCAATATTTAAAATAGTTTATTTTAAATAATAACGACTAAAAATTTATTTAAATCAAAGTTAGAACGAATAAATTTATTTTAATTATATAACGAGCCTAAAATGGCGTGGCAGTTTGAAAATTCAACTTTGAACTTTAATTGAATGTATAGGGCTCAAAATAAATCGAATTTCAGTAAAATCGAAAATATTTAAATCTGTTTAATTATATCTTTCTAAAGGATTTGAAAAATTGAAATTTCATAGAGGGAATAAAAAGTTTTTTCTAGTTAAATATTTAGAATAGTAGCTATGGAATTTAATATAAATATAGCCCTTAAAAATAGACATTTTGCAAACGACCTCAGTTTTCGATGAAACCACTTTGGTTGTACTGGAATGTCAAGTTGTTACAAAATTCCAATTTCCACAGTTTTTCTAATTAATATGTGAGCGTGGCAAAGGAAAACGCATTTGGTAATTTCAATTTGAATTGGATCGACTAAAAAATGGCCATTTTTCAAACGGTCTCCACATTCAACGAAATAATATTTGTTGGGACCGTATCATCCCAACATAGCTAGATTTATTTTTCGGGAAATTTTTGAATCAGTATGTGGCCCCGACAAATTAAAACGTATGTTCAAATCTAATATTGAATGCTTTATATTTTAATTTGAAGAATAACTGATAGAAATAGTCGAATGGGCTTACGAAACATATTCCATTGTGTTCAGAATAGGGGTATTTAGCTATAGGCGACATTCATTGGGTTCAATTTGGATTCCGGATGGAGAAACGAGAATTTTGGAATAAATATATATATAACCGCCAATTAAATAATTCCATTCATTATTTATATTTTCCAAAAATAAGAAACCCCCCTGTAATCCTCGTTTGAACAGCAAAAACCAGTTCTTCCCTTCTCTCCTCGTTTTCTCTCAAACCACTCAACAAACATCCTTTTGAGGATTTTATAGTGCTCTCCATCAACTTTAAATCCCTATAGGGATTGAAATTTTTCGTTCAATATTTGAGGAGATTTGAGCTCGTGAAGTTCGGACCATCACCATGCCGCCACGACCGCCTGACGCCGTCGAACTCTACCCCACTGCCAGCGCAAGTGCGCCTCTCCACCCTCGACAACATGGAACCACCCGATCATCCTATAACTTCACGGATTTAGAGATAAAGCCAAACCTAGTTTGGAACAAAAACCGAAATGTACGGTTTATATAATTTAAACTTTTTATAACACTTTAAAGCATTGTGAAAGTTAATTTATTGAATAAAAATCATATCCTTTTCGTACGTTGTCGAAATCCAGTGAAAAAAGAGTCATTGGGATTGTGGCATTGTGCACTACATTCTAAAAGAGACTAGAACATATTTGGAGCTCTCTACAATTTTAGAAGGAGTGGAACCCAATGTTAGATTTTTAAATTTAAATTGGAATGGAATAGCGATGTATAAATTATATAAGCGATGTATAAATTATATACGCATTGTATATCTCATATGGGCATTGTATAAATTATATAAGCGATGTATAAATTGTACATGTGTTGTATAAATCATATATGCATATAATGGAATTGAAATGAAAATATATACGTTTATATATATACACTCCCCTCGTCCATAGACCATGGACGATATAAATTGATTGTGTTGTCGAAATTGATTGTGGTTGCAAAAATATTGGTTGTGTTTGTGGTAAATTCATTGTGTAGTGAAAATGAATTGTATTGGGGAAATTATGAAAGTAAACCCCTCGTATCGCCGCAAGGTCTAGGATAGCAGAGGAGCCGTGCTAGACATGGTGCCGGTTTAAATTACCCTGCCATTATAATGCCGAAAATTTCTGAAATACTCATGTGTTGTAAAATATTCATGTTTGAAATAAATTGTTTGAAAAATAAAAATGTTTTTATTGTATATATGAATCACTAAAAATATTCATGTTTGAAATAAATTGTTTGAACAATAAAAATCCCATTTTTATTGTATATATGAATCACTAAAAATATTCATGTTTGAAATAAATTGTTTGAATAATAAATATCACATTTTATTTATATATATGAATCACTAGAAATATTCATGTTTGAAATAAATTGTTTGAACAATAAAAATCACATTTTATTATATCTATGAACCTTTAAAAATAACCATAGGTTGAAATAAATATTTGTTGATTGGAAATAATATTTTAAACATGTATAAGAAGTGTTAAAAATAACCATAGGTTGAAATAAATTATTTTTAACATGTATATGAAGTGTTAAAAATAACCACAGGTTGAAATAAATATTTGTGGAATTAAAATAATATTTTTAACATGTATATGAAGTGTTAAAAATAACTATAGGTTGAAATAAATAGTTGTGGAATGAAAATAATATTTTTAACATGTATATGAAGTATTAAAAATAACCATATGTTGAAATTAATAGTTGTTGATTGAAAATAATATTTTTAACATGTATATGAAGTGTTAAAAATCATCATGTATAGAAATAATTATTTTTTGCTAAAAATGTTATTTTTAGCGTAAATATGCATATATATATATATATACGTATGCTGAACCAGAAAATGGATTAGCTGTTGAGTAAAGAATTTATTTGCGTGCCCGACAAGTAGGTAAGCCTTAATGAATTGGTTGCGCAATTTTATTTATTATATAAACTCTTATGAATGCCATTGGATGTGGTGTGCCGTTTGTTCTGTGTGAGATTATAAACAACACCATAGAATAGCAACAACTAATTTTGAACTACACTGCATGAATACTTCGTGAAGATAGCATACTCTATCATATACCACATAAGCATTTGGAGCTTATGTGATGAGGTTGGAATTACCATACAAGCGAGAGGCTTATATGGAGATGACTGCATTTCAGGTTGAACCAAAGACGAACTATTGATTTCATAGCATATCATATTCCATATAAGCATTTGGAGCTTATTTGACGAGGTTGAGATTACCATACAAGCAAGACGCTCGTATGTCGATGATTGAATTGCAGGTTGAACTGAGGAATGATATGGACCAAATAAAATATAACGGTAAATTGCCAGATTAAATAAAAACCCCACACGGGTCTGGAGTTGATAACAATCATGTCTCTCTAGTTATTTGATATGGCACATGGATTATTTAGTTTCCAAAACTGGACGAGGTGACGAGATTTATCTCTGGAGTAATTTACACACTCCTCGGGCATAGAATAGGTCACTAAAAATTGCGTGTGTTATACTGGATTTATTGGGTACCTAATACAGCCCAATAAATTTCTAAACCCTCTTCGTACAAAAAAGGTTATGGCGAAATTTTTCGAAATTTAAAGGCGTTAGCCAAATTTTTGAAGTGAAAATGGTTTAGAAATTGTCGAATAAATTATATATATATATAATTAAAATAAAATGAATAACAACGCTGCAGCTCGTGTTTTTAAATCGTAATTTTAAACGATTATTACGGGAGATCCGACCGTCAGATTTTCCCGAAACCGGAACCGTTGCGTTCTCTTTGGAAAGATCTTTCCAAAGATATAAACTTGGTTAAGATCCAACTGTTATATTTTGTGAAATGTTAAATTCAAATTTAGATGAGAGCATCTCTAGTGCCATCGAATGACCCGAAACGTCGTTCGATGAAAACAGACTTTTTATATATGTTAAAATAGTGAAAAATCATTATAAAATATTATAAATGATATGGAATGGAAATAAACTGATTTTACTTAGTTTATTGGATATTCTGATGGTTCGATGTATCTGACATGAAAATATTATATTGAATTGAAACGTGAATGTCGAATATTTTAACCATGGAAAAGAATTGATTTGAATTCTATGTATACGTGAATTATTTGAAAAGACCAAGGTAATTCTCATTTCAAATAATTGATCGACGATTAAAAGTCGAAGATTTGAAGACAGCGCAAGACCGGTAATCTTCACGTCGAATGGATTACTACTGATGCCCTGGATCGGTTAGCTCCCGAGAGGGGCTACAGTGGTAGTAGTTCGGACGTATTGGTTGATTGTCTAGATGTGCGAGGGCCTCTCTCCTGTATTGGACATATGGGAAGAGGAATAAGGTGCCTCCGGTTTCGTTCAAACCCAGAACGAACTAGTAAATGGATGTATGTCTGACATTGGATTTCATTCTGTGTTGATTGATTTCTATTAAATATATATCTTTTTGGCGCCGGAGAATTTATTCTCTTGCTTAACACCCTTCTCTAACACGTATGAGCTTAGAGGTTATATATGGATAGAAATCAGTCGCATGGCGTGGAATGTCAATGTGGCATGCTAAGATGTAGTGATCAAGGCTTTTGTTGAAAAGCAGATCCTTGTCGCTGATGATCAAGGCACGGCTTTAATATAGCATAGCTTTGTGTATAGGGTTAATTCGCGAGCCTCACACCCTGGGTATGAACCAGAAACGGGAGAGGACTTTAGGGAGGACATGTGTTTCCTTCTAGCTAGAAGTGGTGTCATAGTACGGAGCGCAGACATTTTTACTTATGTGGATGATGGAAAGCGAGGCGCCTTGGTTATATTGGTCACTATGGGGCCGATGGATGGTATGGTCGATATATTGACCAAATGCCCCATAGGGCAGGGAAACGTATTGTTCATGCATTTTAATCCACCAAGGTGGTTCGGCCCTGTCGATCTAAAGGCTTGACTGAGTACTTGCTTGAGACACGGGCTAGAGCGTCTCGAAGTCGGTAAGGACGATCCCTTGGCTTGGTTCATGATGGAAATCCAACTTCCAATAAGACATGTGTTATTTTGATTGTAAACCTATATACGGCGACATGATATATGGTACCCATGCCATCTATGATTGATAGATTATGATTGAAATTGTTTTTGAAACATATATGTACTAGTAATAATATCAAATTACTTTGATATATACGTATCAAGAATATTTTGGCCATTAAAAGGTAAAACTCTTTCCTCTGGCTTGCGTTGCATTGTGTGATGGGACCTGAGTCTTATAATGGCTTCATTTTCTATAAAAAATCATTGCATTGTTTAAATGATTTACTTTATTCATGCACTGGAAATCTAATGGAAAAAACCCGTTCCAGGTTAGCGGCGCGGTCCTGTGATTGACCTTATTGTTAAATAAATTAAGTAAGATTTCTCATACCAGTCCCATGACTGACTCGTAGTTTGTTTCACTTGCAAACTCGGGTGCCTTCTTTTCTATACGGGCAGCCTTGTATTCAGGTTTTAGCAGGCTCATTCTGGATAGCTATGGAGCTGAAGATGGATTCTGTCATTTCTATTATGCTGTTCAGACTTTGTTATGTATATTATGTTTGATTCCGCTACAGACATTTTATATAAAGCTGAAACCGTATTTTGTACTAAGTATGATCCTGTTATGCTGGTAACTCGGATGATTATATTTGTTCCAGTGTAATTTGTTGTACCTTTTCTGATGTAATTCAATATTTCTGTTCTGCTGTTATTGTTTATATGTTATATTCCAATGATTATCCTTGCTTCCGTGGCACGAGGGTTTGGGGTCATCACAGTTATGCCCCTAAATTACCATTTCCAGTCATTCCCAATTTAACCCAATTTCATTCACACGCATATTTCAGCGATATCGGCCTTTGCTCAAAGGTAGCCTGGCTATAAAATAAAAAGGGAATGAGAGTGAGAAGAACAGAATTGGCTTAAAACCAAAAGTAACATAAATGGTCATATAATAGAAGAAATAGGCATATAAGAATAGATCTAATGAATAGAAATAGGCATATAAGAACAGATCTGATGAACATTTAATAACAGGACGGATTAGGTATAGTGTCATGATCATAAATAGGCATGATGAGATATAATCACTGAATTAGATATAAAAACAATGGCATATCTGACATGATAAATAGGCATAGGCTTATATCCAATTCATAAACATGTCAAGATTAACTTTTAAATATTAATACCTAAAAATAACGTAGATTCACAGAGAATGGATCCAAGAAAATTGAGGAAAGCGTGTTGATGTTGGATCAGCAATCTTTGAATACGTATAAATTGTCGTTGCTAAATAAAAGGCTAGCATCTCACCATCTCCATTGATTTAAATGAATAAAACAATGGGTATAGGGTCTTGTTTATAGCCATCAATCGACGAATCTTGCACATAAATCAGTCCATGTTCAGAACTAGGAATCTGCCCAGCTCTGTATGGGGGTCGACCCCCCT
The DNA here is from genome assembly GCA_030737875.1 of Allium sativum. Taxonomy (NCBI): domain Eukaryota; kingdom Viridiplantae; phylum Streptophyta; class Magnoliopsida; order Asparagales; family Amaryllidaceae; genus Allium; species Allium sativum. The sequence continues at coordinate 1,897,182 of JASFAX010000056.1, read as the reverse complement.
TTTGGTGTGTTGACCCAAGGGTAGACACCCCTTGATGGGCTCGACCCATGGGTCGACACCCACAGCGGGAATTTTCCCGCCCGTCTATGCTACGTGAATTTGAATATTTTGAATTCTGGTATGGTTTTATTTATATATAAATGTCATGTGCGTATACAAACTTCAAACCTTAATAGCTTCTTCATACGATATCCGTTTTATGCAAAACCAGGTGTCTATTTTGAATAGAATTCCGAGACGAACGCAATGGTGTAGTCTTTTCACATAATTCCCTACATTTAATTAAGTATTCCTTAGTTTATCATCTTAATGTGTTGTAGAATTACAGGGTGTTACACAAACCATTTGGGTTTAGATTTCAATTTTTCATAGAAAATCGTTATCACCCAAAAACTTCATTTATGTCCTACAAATTCATTAGCTCGGATTGGACATGGAGATCTTTAAATTAATAAATGCTTAGAATAGTAAAATTTAAAAAATAGTGTAATATATTAAATTTGGAAATACTGTATATATATATATACCTATGTAACTAGTTGTAAAACATATTAAAATATTTAATTACCAATAATGGTTATAAGTCTTGCATTGAATTTAAGAAAATATAGTTAGCATAGTTAAATTTGAAAATAGTATATATGGTTATACAAGTAGTTATAATAGTTATAGAATAGTCAAAGGTTTGAATGGCCAAAATAGTTTAAGGTTGCTTATTATAAGCAATTTGTGAAATCAAGTAATGAGGAAAGTTTCCTTTTTTATGAAAATATAGTTTGATTCAAACAACATTATCTAGCCTAGTCCAATCCAATCCAAATCCGTATTCCGCAGTGCAACTTCCAACCATTCATTTCCTTATTCAAATCAATTTTCTTTCATTGGTTTGACTTTAAAATCTCCTCATAACTTGAAATATTTTCAATCCATCAATTCCAAGTTAGATTTAACATAGATTCCAAGTTCACTCATTGTAGTGAATTTCGAATTAACTTCAGTGATAAGTTACTAAGTCGTTACTTAAACAACTATTTAATAAATTCCAATCTTACAATTATTCAAAAATTTCATATCGAATTTCTTTAAATAACATAAATTTTCCATTCACTTGAATTTAATTGAGAAATCTCAACTTGAAATTCACCTCAAAATTCATAAATCTTATTAAATCATATTTTATATACATCAAAGTAAGATTCTGGTCAACCTTTAAAGCAAATTTATTACTAAGAAATCGAATACTTTTACACTATTCATTAAAAAATCTTTGCGAAATCGATTTCATAAAGTCTTGTTTACCTCAAACCATAACTTAAATATAAATCCTTACAAAGTATTTCAAATGCCTTTATTAAAACAAAATATTACTTAACCTTCCCAAATTAAGTTAATTCGAGGAAAATCCTTTCAGACGTTCCTTTGCACGATATCCAAATTACATTTGGTTCCTTTCAAATTTAATTTTATAAGATCTATTAAATTAAATCTTTGTATCAATGGTATTCAATAATGAATTAAATAATCTTCAATTTTGATGATACTCTTGTTTTTTCCTCAAATTTACTCAATGATATTACTGCTTTGAAATTTATCCTTTATAGTTTTGTGATTCTCTTTAGGCTCAGAATTAATTTTGATAAAAGTTTTTATGGCCCGCCCCACAACAGCCGACATTTCAATGAAAGTGCGTTGTGCCAATGTCCAACCAGCACGGGACGGTCGCCAAAGAAAGGAAAGAAGGGAATTTGAACTATCAAGAAACCTATTAAATGTCTAACAGTGCATGGAATAAAATATAATAATAACATACTTGACATAAAACAGGCGAGATAGTGCATAAGCAGAAGACTAAACCATCATAGCAGCGGGAAATCCAAATACAGATTATGTTCCACATCATCATTATTACAACTTTTCAAAACTGTCTCTAAAGCAAAATCACAAAGGTACACTACTAATGCCCAAAGTAGTGACCAGCAGCGACACATGGAGGATATATAGAGAATTGTGCTTGTATGCCTCCTGCTCGTCTCCGGACAGCTACTCGTGCACAACCAGCTAACATGTCTCTAGTTTGCCCGTTTAAGAGCACCTAGAGTAATAAGAAGAGACATAAAACTCTGGGTCAGACAAAAATCTGGTATGAGCAATAAGCAGCAAAATAGAACAATAACATGTATACTAAACCATACCTGAACCAGCAACCATAGAGTTAGCACAACAAGATGTACAATACTCTAAGGTGACACTAGCATATGGTGTAAAGATATGGGGGTGGGGTTGTGCATGTCATAGTGATGTCAAACAATCAAGCATAGCAACCGTCCTCACATCTCTCACTCGGTGCGTAAAGCATACGATATCCACCACTTTGATCGCCCATATCCTTGCTATGATCACTCTGCACCATGGAGTCACAGTGACTCCACTGCACCGATCCATAGCCACTAGTCCTTTGCTATGTCCACTCTGCCCCATGGATTCATAACAACTCCACTACACTGGCTCATAGCCTTGCTACGATCACTCTGCCCCATGAAGCCATGATGACTTCACTGCACTGATCTGTAGTCGATATTCGTCTCTCAGTGTTGAATCAAAGCTATAGACATCGATAACCCCTTTGCACACGTCCCGCAGCAAAGTCCAATCATGAAGTTAACTCGTTGGTTCCCAACTAGATCCTGAGTACAAACTTCCCATTTGGACTACCTTTGCATCTCGGGTTTTGGTCGGATTGAATTTGATCTTCCGAAGAGTCATCGCGTAGGAATAGCTTAAGTTACGATTCGGTTCGGTGCCCCATAAATGGTTCGGTTCGGTCCCCGTAGTCCACGTCTGGGTTTGGTTCGTGGAGCTTCTCGTGCGGCTCGGCTCGGAGGAGGAAGTGGTACACGGTGCTTATTCCTCCTTGGTTCGGTTCGATGGTTGATTCCTGGTTCGGTTCGATCGCCATCTTTTTCCAGATGCCGGTTTGGTTTGATGCAAATCCACGGTTCGTGGTCCCTTCCTTCGAAACACTCTGACCCGATCCCACTCTCCTTCATTATCCCGATCCGATCCCAATCCAACTATAGTGGCCTTCCTTTTTCCCATGTTTTATCTTGTGCCAAGTTCCGGTTCGGTTCGGTACTCTCTTGCCCGGTCCACTATCCAATCTGAGCCCTTTCAACCAATCTAATCCGAAAGCCTACACAATATTCCTCCGACTTTTCCAGCGACTGTTTTATGCCATACGACGGCGTTTTCGACCAATCTAAAATTCTAATCCATCACAAAGCATACCATACAGTCATAGCAACATGTATAATCAACCACAAACATCAAAACAACAATATGATATGTTAAAGTGGATCAAACATTCCCAAAACTCATATTTTCCCCTTAAGCATGTTTAAGCATAACTGATGATAGGGTTAGCAAAATTTAACCAAATTAACCCAAATTCCTAACAGAGGCTTAAATTAATATTGAAGAATTTCTAAACATTTTTCCAGATTTTAACATGCAGAGTTTCATCAATTAACACTAATCACCCTAATTAACTGTAATTAGTGTAAAAACAATGTTAATCACTCACATTTGACACAATTAAAACTTTTAGAACTTTAACTCCTCTGATTTGGGCGAATACCAATGTCTAACAGTAGCTCTAACTACGAAACGATGCTATTGCTCCTTGATTTGATGTTGCTAAGCTTAATCTCTGATTAGAGAGCGATTTAGGATGAAATTAGAAGGTGGAGGCCATTGTTAGGGTTTCTAAGAGGTAAATGGCGGCTAGAAAACTGAAATAGAATGAAAACCTAACTCATTTCAGCCTCCCCATAACCCTAATCCCGAAATGCGTTATGGGCTCATTCACTAATCACCTCATTTGGCCCGATTAAGAAGATTTTCACCTTCTAAACCTTATTTCAGCTATATCTCCCAAACGGTAAGTCCGTTTTTCACATATGACCGCTCTACGAAAAGGTAAACCATTATCTGGATCTAATGGAAGTGGTTTCAGGTCAAAACTCCTTTCCAATCAAAAGTTATGGCAAAAACAAGATCAGCAAGGGGTAAAACAGTCATTTAAAAATCGGTAAAAATCATGAACATGGGAAATGACCCCAATAGTCGTCTCCCAAAGTTACATGACCATACGACTTCGTACGTGAAAGGAATAAATATTCCAAGATCCTTCGATGCGTAGAATGCGGGTCGTTACATTCTCCCCCCTTAAGAAATTTCGCCCTCGAAATTCCTTAACTAAGAAACAAGTAAAGGATCCCGCATGCCTACCAACCATTCACAACAATTAAACATATAAAAATAACAAACAAGTTTATGCTGGCTTGCGAAAAACTAAGTCGCAATTAAAATCTTACCAGGCAAAGAGTTCTGGATACATCTTCCTAATGCTCTCCTCTGTCTCCCAAGTATAGCCATTCTCATTCTCGCCCCACTGAACTTTAAATAGATTCACCGCTTTCTTTCGAAGTTGCTTCGTATCGGGCTCGACAATACGAATTGGCTTGCGATTCCCAACCGCCTCGGGTTCTAACTCAATATCATCCAACTGATCAGGTGAAATAGTCATATCGGGATCGTGCACGAATTTCCTTAACTGGGAAACATGAAATACGTTATGAACTCCTGCCATCTTCTCTGGTAATTCGACTTTATATGCCAAATTCCCAACTTGCTCGAGGATTGGGAATGGACCACAAATCTTGGTGTTAACTTGCCTCTTCTACCAAATCATGTCACGCTCTTTAATGGAAAAATCTTGACAAACACCAAGTCGCTAGTGGAGAATTTTAAATCTCTTCTCCTCTTATCAGCATAACTTTTCTGCCTATCTTTGGCAGCCTTCATGCGCTATTGAATAACCTTGATCTTATCTGAGGTTTCTCTTATCACATCTGGCCGAAGCATAGATTTCTCACTGATTTCTAACCAACATGACGGTGAGTTGCACGGTCTTCCATACAAAGCTTCAAATGGATTCATACCAATACTGGACTGATAGCTATTATTATATGCAAATTCTACTAGATGCAAATGGTCATCCCATGATCCACCAAAATCCAATATGCAACCTCTCAAGAGATCTTCTAACACTCGATTCACCCTCTCTGTCTGACCATCGGTTTGAAGATGGTACGTGGTGCTGAGATATAATTCTAACCCTAGAGCCTCTTGTAAGCTCTTCCAAAACCCACTAGTAAACAACGGGTCTCAGTCTCTCATAATGCTTTTTGGTGCTCCATGAAATCTCACTACCCACTTTATATATAGTTCTGCTAACTTAGTTGTTGTTCTGTTCGACTTGACGGGTATGAACCTTGCACTCTTAGTCAATTGGTTCACAATCACCCAAATGCTATCATGGCCCAATCTAGTCCTTAATAACCCATCAACGAAATCCATTGAGGCTTGTTCCCATTTCCATTCTGGGATTTTAATGGTTGCAACAAACCACTAGGCTTCTTCTGCTTCGCTTTAACTAGCTGGCAGTTCGTGCATTTAGATATAAACTTCCCAACGTCTCTTTTCATTCCCTCCCAGTAGTAGGTCTGCCTCATATCTCGATACATTTTGCTACCACCGGGGTATATAGTCAGTTTTGAGTGATGACATCCTCTAAGCACTTCATCTCTCAATCCATTGACATTGGGCACAACTAGTCTTCCATTCTTTCTAAGCCATCCATCTCGATCAAGCCCATACTCGTTCATCTCCTCGTCGATACCCATCTCTAACTTGGAGATGATTTCCAATAGGTTAGGATCGTCTCTCTGAATTGAACCAATCTGCTCAATAAAAGTCGGTCTGATCATCAAACTTGCTAATACTTCTGGATCCAATTCACATTTTGGTCTGAAACCATACCCGGCTCATGTGCTCCAGTTGCTTCCATTCTAGAAACATAGCCCCTAAATTGGCATGTCTTCTACTCAATGCATCAGCTACCGCAGTGCCCTTTCCTGGTGTATACGCGATGTCGAAATCGTAGGAAGCCAAGAATTCTAACCATCTTTACTATCGGAAATTTAGATCCTTTTGAGAGAAAAGATACTTTAACGATTTATGATCGGTAAACAGCTCGAATCTTTCTCCCAAGAGATAATGTCTCCACAACTTCAATGCGAACACGATCGCTGCCAATTCCAAATCATGGGTAGGATACTTTTTCTCATGCGGTTTCAGTTGCCGACTAGCATAAGCTACAACTCTACCTCCTTGCATCAATACAGCACCTAGTCTGATACCACATGCATCTGTGTATACCGTCATCTCTTCATTCCCTTCAGGAATGACTAACACCGGTGCACCCGTCAACTTTTCCTTTAGACTCTTGAATGCATTTTCACACCTTTCGTCCCAAACGAAAGCTTGATTTTTCTTGGTCAACTGAGTCAACGGTGCCGCTATCTTAGAGAAGTCTTGGATAAACTTACGATAATATCCAGCCAATCCCAAGAAACTTCTTACGTCTATTGCATTCTTGGGCGTAGACCAATCCAGTACCATAGCCACCTTCGTAGGGTCCACAGCAATGCCATTCTCTGAAACAACATGGCCCAAGAATCTCAGTTCCCTCCTCCAGAAGTGACACTTAGAAAACTTTGCTTTCAATTAGTGTTTTCTCAACACGTCCATCACTATCCTCAAGTGTTCCTTTTGTTCTTCCTCTATCCTCGAATAAACCAAGATATCGTCTACGAACACAAGAACAAACTTATTCAATTGATCCCCGAATATCCTATTCATAAGATCCACAAAATATGCTGGTGCATTGGTCAACCCGAATGACATGACCAACCACTCATAGAATCCAGATAGCATCCGAAATGTCATTTTAGCTATACTCTCAGCTTCCACTCTAACAGATGAAAACCTATAGCGAGATCCAATTGGGAGAACACTCTCGCGCCACTCAACTGATCAAACAAATCATCTATTTGTGGTAGAGGATACTTATTCTTCCTCGTCACCTTATTCAACTCGCGGTAGTCCACACACAATCGAAGGGAACCATCTGCCTTGGTATCAAACACAACTGGTGATCTCTACACAGAAACACTTCTTATGATAAATCCCTTCTTCAATAGATCGCTTACCTGCACCTCGAGCTCTCGCTGCTCCCTTGGTGCCATATGACGAAGTGGCATCACTATAGGTCTGGCATCTTTCACTAAATCAATGCGGAACTCAATCTCTCGGTGTGGTGGAAGTCCGGTCACTTCCTCGAATACGTCTTGATACTGGCCAGCCACGGGCACATCTGACAACTCATCATGCGGTGTCGAGAGAATTTAGAAAACTAGCCATTACCCCTTCACTAGGCAGACCACAAAACACAACCCTCCGCCTATCATCCGCTCTAAATGTCACAAAAAAGCCCTCATAGTCTACCACCACCCCGTACCTTTGGAGCCAGTCGACTCCCAAAATAATGCCAAACCCAGTAAAGCCCAAAACAAAGCAATCACAAACAAACATACATCCATGACTTGATAAGACCACATTATGACAAATCATGCTAAGGCTAATTGAACAAATGTCGGGTTTGTCACTGCTAAAGGTCTATCGACTATCTCGGTTTTCAATCCCAACCTATCTACCAGGTCACTAGATACGAAGGAACGGGAAGCTCCGGTATCAAACAATACTCGAAAAGGAATATCATGAATAGAAAGCATACCTTGAGTGACCACATTCTTTCCTTTCTCCGCTGTAGTTCGGGCATTCGACGAAGAAGGAACAACATTAAGAGCATATGCTTTCACAATCTTCTTTTCTTTAGGGGGTTGTGGACACTTATCCTTGTGATGTCCCACTTGGCCATAGTTGAAGCACTTCCTGTCCGCTGGCTTCGCTCGACATTCTTTAGCATAATGGCCCTTCTTGCCACAACTAAAGCATTCAACATCTTTCTTACTCTTTTTCTGACCATCCTTAGCTTGGTTCTGCTTCCTTTTGTTCTGAGAATTATTCTTGCCTCCGCCGCTTGCTCGCGGTTTTGGCTCCTCTGCAAATGCAACCTCAGTCTTCGACTTAGGGTATAGACTCTCTGATCTCAAAGCTTTTCCCACAATCGATTCAAACATCTCATCGATATAGTTTATAAGCCTTTCCCCTAAGTATTGATCCAAGCCTGTTATGAACTTCTCATTCTTCTTCTTGAGAGTGTCGATAAGAGATAATCCATACTTCGATAAAGTATCAAACTCAGCAACATACTCCGAGACTGCCCTACCATTCTGCTTAAGCTCTAAGAACATCCTAAACAACTCTGGCTTCTGAGCAGTTGGGATAAACTTTTCACAGAATCGGGCCTTAAATTGATCCCATGTAACTTGATCCTCTGGAGTAGATGCCTTAATAGCATTCCACCAATTCATAGACTGTCCCTACAGCTGATGGGATGCTAGCTTTCTCTTCGTCGCATCCTCGATACCCAAATCTTCGAAGATGCGCTCACAGCTATCAAGTCAATCCTAAACTTCTGTAGCTGATTCCGTTCCGCGGAACAGCTTTCTACCAAGACTAGTGTAATCCTTGCATTGCCTGGCGAAATCGGCCCTAGGCGCTTGCACCGCTGCCCCACCACCATTTGTAGTATTAGGAGCTGCCCTATGAACATTCCTAAGCATCTCTCTCATGAGGTCATTGAACATCATCCTCATATCAGAAGCATTCCCATTATTAGCTCCTCTATCAGTACCCCTCGTATATCGGCTCATCGTTCAATCTGTAAGGAGGAAACGATTAACCATCTCTTCGGTGGTGCCAGTGCAGTGCGACTTCATCCTTAAATATACTAATAGTATATATATATATAGCTTTTGAAAATCAAAATATCACAAATACATGCTCTCATATACGTACTATCTCTCTCTGGTGTCTTCCCTAGGTTAACTACGCCACCTAGAGCTCTGATACCAAATGTGTCGGCCGGCCCCCCAACTGAAATTTCAGTGAAAGTGCGCTTTGCCAATGTCCAACCAGCACGGGACAGTCGCCAAAGAAAGGAAAGAAGGGAATATGAACTAGCAAGGAACCTATAGAATGTCTCACAGCGCATGGAATAAAATATAATAATAACATACTTTATATCAAACAGGCGAGACAGTGCATAAGCTGAAAACTAAACCATCATAGCGGCGGAAAATCTAAATACAGATTATGCTCCACATCATCATTATTACAACTTTTCAAAACTGTCTCTAAAGAAAAATGAGAAAGGTACACTACTAATGCCCAAAGTATTGACCAACAGCGACACAAGGAGGATATATAGAGAATAGTACGTGTAAGCGGCCTCCTGCTCGTCTCTGAACAGCTACTCATGCACAACAAGCTAACCTGTCTCTAGTCTGCCTGTTTAAGAGCACGTAGAGTAATAAGAAGAGATATAAAACTCTGGGTCAGACAAAGGTCTAGTATGAGCGATAAGCAGCAAAACAGAACAATAACAGGTATACAAAACCATATCTGAAGCTGGACCTGCAACCAAAGAGTTAGCACAACAAGATGTACAATACTCTAAGGTGACACCAACATATGGTGTAAAGATACGGTGGTGGGGGTGTGCATATCATAGTGATGTCAAACAATCAAGCATAGCAACCATCCTCACATCTCCCACTCAGTTTGTAAAACACACGATATCCACCGCTTTGATCACCCATATCCTTGCTATGATCACTCTGCCCCATGGAGTCACAGTGACTACACTGCACTGATCCACAGCCACTAATCCTTTACTATGTCCACTTTGCCCCATGGAGTCATAACAACTCCATTGCACTAGCTCATAGCCCTGCTACGATCACTCTACCCCATGAAGCCATGATGACTTCACTGCACTGATCCGTAGCTGATATCCGTCTCTTAGTGGTAAATCAAAGCTATAGATGTTGATAACCCCTTTACACACGTCCTGCAGCAAACTCCAATCGTGAAGTTAACTCGTTGGTTCCCAACTGGATCCTAAGTACAAACATCCCATTTGGACTACCTTTGCATCTCAGGTTTTGGTCAGATTGGAGTTGATCTTCCGAAGAGTCATCGCGTAGGAATAGCTTAAGTTACGATTCGGTTCGGTACCCCATAACCGGTTCAATTCGGTGCCCGTAGTCCACATCTGGGTGTGGTTCATGGAGCTCCTCGTGCGGCTCGGTTCGAAGGAGGCAATGGTACATGGTGCTCATTCCTCCTTGGTTCGGTTCGATGGTTGCTTCCTGGTTCGGTTCGATGGCCCTCCTTTTCCAGATGCCGGTTTGGTTTGATGTAAATCCATGGTTCGTGGCTCCTTCGAAACAATCGGACCCAATCCCACTCTCCTTCATTATCCCGATCCGATCCCAATCCAACTATAGTAGCCTTCCTTTTTGCCATGCTTTATCTTGTGCCAAGTTCCGGTTTGGTTCGATACTCTCTTGTCCTGTCCACTATTCGATCAGAGCCCTCTCAACCGATCCGATCTGAAACCCTGCACAATTTTCCTGCGACTATTTTACGCTTACAACGGCATTTTCGACTAGTCTAACAGTTCTAATCAATCACAAAGCATACTGTACAGTCATAGCAACATGTATAATCAACCAAAAACATCAAAACAACAATATGATATGTTAAAGTGGATCAAACATAACCAAAACTCATATTTTCCCCGTAAGCTTGTTTAAGCATAAATAATGATAGGGTTAGCAAAACTTAACCAAATTAACCCAAATTCCTAATAGAGGCTTAAAATAATATTTAAGTATTGCTAAACATTTTTCCAGATTTTTCCCATGCATAATTTCATAATTAACACTAATCAGCCTAATTAACTCTAATTAGTGTAAAAACAATGCTGATCACTCACCTTTGACACAATTAAAACTTTCAAAATTGAAACTCCTCTGATTTGGGCGAATACCAATGTCTGACAGCAGATCTAACTCTGAAATGGTGCTATTTCTCCTTGATTTGATGTTGCTAAGCTTAATCCGTGATTAGAGAGTGATTTGGGATGAAATTAGAAAGTAGAGGTCATTGTTAGGGTTTCTAAGAGGTAAATAGAGGTTAGAAAACTGAAATAGAATGAAAACCTAACTCATTTCAGCCTCCCCATAACCCTAATCCCGAAATGGGTTATGAGCCCATTCACTAATCACCTCATTTGGCCTGGTTAAGCAGTTTTTCACCGTCGAAACCATATTTTAGCCATATCTCCCAAACGGTAAGTTCGTTTTTCACATGTGACCACTCTACGGAAAGATAAACCATCAACCAAATCTAATGGAAGTTGTTTTAGATCAAAAATCCTTTCTAATCAAAAGTTATTGCCAAAACAAGACCAGCTAAGGGAAAAACGGTTATTTAAAAATCGGTAAAAATCGTGAACATGGTAAATGACCCCAATAGTCTTCTCCCAAAGTTACATGACCATAAGACTTCATATGTGAAAGGAATAAATATTCTACGATTCTTTGATGCGTAGAATGCAGGTCGTTACAAAAGTTCAGTTGTGGTTTTAAATGATTTTGATAAGGTTGAAAATTAAGTGGCTAATACTCTTACTTGTTCAATAATGAGCTTTCGATTTAATTATTTGGGTTTGGTGATTAGACCATCTAAACTTAAACATGTCGATTGGTTTATTATTATTATTGATAAGATTAATAATAGATTCTAAAGCTGGAATAAAAGATTTTTTATCTAGAGTTGGTAGATTAGTCCTAATTAACTTGGTATTAACTGCTATTCGTACATATTGGATGATTATGCATCTAACGCCTAATTGGGTAATCGATAAATTTGATAGGGCTAGGAGAAATTTTCTTTGGAGTGGGGAAAATATTTGCAGTGGATATAAGTGTTTAGTTAATTGGGAAATTGTTTATAGACCTAAGAAGGATAGGGGTTTGGGGATTAAATCTTCATAATATAAATTACTCCATATTAGCGAATTAGTTATGGAAGTTTAGCAATCCCGAAGTATCCGCAGTTTGGAAGCAAATAATATCTAAATTTTATTACGATAGGAGTAGAATTTTATATGATACTGATAGTATCTGTACTAATAGACTATCTCTTTTTGGAATTCCATTTTGAAATGTTTTGATTTTTTTAATATAGGATTTAATTTGACCGTTCATTTAGGAGATAATACATTCATTTGGCATAATTCTTGGATTTCTAGATTGCACCTTAAAATAGAATTTAGAGAGCTTTTTGAGATAAGTTGCTTTAAAAATGCCTTGGTTAAGGAATTTTATAGGGAAAATTGTAATCCTTTATGGGAATTTACTTTTGGAACATTTTAGACGGACTAGCATTTAAACAATTTTCCTTGTTACGAACAAAGCTGTCATTTTATCATAGTGATAATAATAGCAATAGTATATATTGGTGCCCAGATAAGAGTCATTAGTATACTTCTAAATCTATGTATAAGTTTCTTAAATATACAGGCATTTCTGTTTTAAATTTTAAGTTTACTTGGGAGGCTAATGCTCCACCTAAAGCTAAATTTCGTATGTGGTTGATTATGCAAAAGAAATTAAATATTGTTGAGCAATTAAGAAAGAAGAATATAATTTTTGATTCAAAATGTTGTGTTTGTAGTCGTTTTGATGAAAATATAGATAATTTTTTTTCTTGTATTAAAACTTTTTATATTTTAAGTATTGTTTTAAGAATCTTTGTGTTTAATTTTCGCATAATTATACTAATTGTGATATTTACTGGAATTCTTTTAGACTTTAATTTAATCTTAAACTTACATGATACAATATGAACTATTACATGTTGGTTTATTCGGTTTGATAGAAATCAAAGAATGTTTCATGAAAATTATACTAATATAGATAATTTAATTACTAAAATTATTTCTTTCTGTTCTGAATGGATGTTTAATGCATATTATAAGATGATTAAAGACACTAGGTTTGTCAGATTTCTAGATAAGGTTAGGAATAATTTATATATCTTTATTAGGATAGCTAAGCATTTTAATCATAATAGAATGTGTACTTGCTATTGGTAATTGTTAGCAGTTTTAAAGGTCTTTGTTGTTGTTTCCTCTTATTGAATGTTGTTATTCTTTCCACACACACATATATCTTGTGTTTATATATATATATATATATATATATATATATATGTGTGTGTGTGTGTGTGTGTGTGTGTGTGTGTGTATGTGTGTGTGTGTTTTATTAGCTGATTATTTTTTTAGTCTTACCTCAGATTATAGGTTAGTTCATGAGGATCTTGCTAGAGTCCAGATCTAGGGTTTTACTCCATTTTATTAGGTTGTATTGCTTATTTTATATATTATGAAGTGACCTTTCTATTATTTTGGAGTAGATATACTTCTTAACCGGGTGGTGGCCATGCCGGAACTAGATTTTTAAGTATGATGGGCGGTGGCCATGTCGGAGCTCATCCATCTACATCCTAGTCTTATGGTCATAGTCTGAGCTGTCCATATTCATTTGGTTACCAGCTATGCATGTTGGCTGCTATAGTATATTCTTTTTATATACATGTATGCTCTCCTCTTTTTAGAGGATCACACATTTTTACTTTCAAAAAAATTATATCAATTGAAATGTGGTAAAACTTAAAACCAAATCTGTTAACTAAATATACATTGTTGAATCAAACAATTTTAACTAATACAAATAAAGAAAACCATTGTTATATTATAAAATTCAAATATATTGGAAGTCTTGTTTAAAACAACATTAATTCAGTGTACATAAATTTCAAAATCAACTATACTGAAAGTCTTGTTTAAAACAAACATTAATTCAAAATACATAAATTTACAAAATCAAATATATTGAAAGTCTTGTTTAAATCAAAAATTAATTAAAAATCAAAAAAATTTACATACCACATTTTATTTAAACAATTTTAAGATTTAGTTCGATTTTTTTCAGTATTTTTCTTCATTCAAAAAATTCATTTCAAAATATATTTATTAAGATAGGTACATACTTGATATTTTAGAAAATACATTTTTATTGACCAAGGCATCCGTATAGAATTTATTATCCTATGCACAAGTGATAAAGATATATATCATTTCAATCCAATTTAAAGGAGAATTCAAATTTCAGGTATATATCATATCAACTTGCATCCCAAATTGGTTCGAATTTATTTCTCAAATCCATCATTTGGGAGTGCATCATTTCAACCTATAGTGAATTTTGTGCATCTATTGGGAACTTGCAAGGTGAGCAATACAAAACATAGCATATCACACATCACATCCAAACGTGTCATATAAGATGATATAGTGTGTTTCACATGTGTTCAAATCACATAACAAATATTTTCTAGAGCAAACTAACATTTCAATTAACATCACAAGTTTTTAGTTCACTTAATCATCAGTTAGTCATGAGTGAGGGGAAACTCGTCTTCCATGGCAAGGAGATGAATATAAAAATTGACACTAAAATTTGAGAATGAAGCTTGATGGCCAAACAACGAATACATTTCCAATAAATTCATGTACGTATATGCGTTTATATATATTCACACGAATGTAATATTAGAAGTGTACGACCACCATTCGAACTTGACCATCGACTTCTACGATTCCAAAAGAAAATTTCAATGTATACGAAATAAAACCAAATCATATTATATTTATATATTCCATTTTATAATAATTTAATTATTAAACAAATGTGGTTCAATAAATATACTTAGGCTTCAGCCTGTATTTCGAGAGACCTACCAAGCGCATAATTACTCAGATCCAGGATTTTAACCTAATCGTATGCCCAAACCCACTTGCTAGCATCTCAGGAATTTTTCAAAGCACTTGTAGTGCATACAAGGTAGATGCAATCGGGACTCACGACAATCCGAGCCAGCCTTCTGGAGGAGTGCTATAACTAGGCTGAGTTGGTGAGTCTAGACGTTCGCTAGTGAACTCGTCTGAGGCTGCTGACACATTACATATATAATCCTGGGTATGTTTCCATGCTGGAAGAGGGAGCACGACCAACAAAGAGAAGGTGGAGCCTGGTTGATATGATCAACGCGCACTTTGAGGTGGCAACGATGGTGGTTGCTGATAATCTCAGATCTGGTCAGGGCTTGGTTTTTTTATATGATTCCAGGTTCAAATTTTGGAGGGAGGGGTCCACCGTTAGTGTGGAAGAATTGTAACAACCCGCAAAAATCAGGACCAATTTAAAAATTTTATTTTAGAAAATTTTAATGAATTTTGACAATATAAAATAATTTATTTAAATAATAATGATCACAAATTTGATTCAAATCGAAGTTAGAATGAATGATTTAATTTTTATTATAAAAAGAGTTAGAAATAACGCGGTAGTTTGAAAAGTCAAACTTGAACTTTGACTGACCGTACATGATGCAAAATTTAACGGATTTTAGTGAAACAAAAAATATTAGAATCTATTTAAATTTATCTTTCCAACGAATCCGAAAAATCGAAATTTCATAACGGGAATCAAAAGTTATGTCAAAATTAAAATCTAGAATGGTCGCTATGAAATTTATAAGGGCCAAAATGCTACATTTTGCAGAATAAGGAATTAGG
Source organism: Allium sativum (assembly GCA_030737875.1). Classification (NCBI taxonomy): domain Eukaryota; kingdom Viridiplantae; phylum Streptophyta; class Magnoliopsida; order Asparagales; family Amaryllidaceae; genus Allium; species Allium sativum. The sequence continues at coordinate 1,881,605 of JASFAX010000056.1, read as the reverse complement.
ACCCGAAACCATCTCCATTGGTTTTAGAATGTTGTTTACATATAAAAATGACTATAAGAACTTATATTTTTGAGTTTCGAAAAAATTCCACTATTTTTGGTATTTTTAAATATTAAAAATATACGCCTGAAAAATAGAATTTTTGCAAACGAACTCCGAATTCGACGAGACCGGTTTCTATGGATTCGGAATATTAAAATAAGGTTAAATACTAAAATTTATAATTTTTGGAATTATTTTGTGGCCGGTATAATTTTTACAGTGAAAAATAGCATATTTTCAGACTTCGGAAATTTATAATAAATTCATACGGACTCGGAAAATTACGAAATCAGGTTCGTTGGGTTCGTAATGACCTGAAATAATTATGTTTAAAATTTTATTAATTTTGAAATCAGCATGTATTTATAAGAATTTTTGAACTGAAGAAAACAGTTGAAAATTGAGTAATTGGGCACATAATGATATTTGGGCCCAAACCAAAATTAAACCCATGGTATATATTATCTTTTTTCTGAGTTTTAGGGCTGAAATTCGAAATACACAGCAGCCACTCTCTTTTCCATCATTTTTTCTCAATTTCCATGGCGGCTCCCTCTTCCTCTAAAATTCATAAAAAATAAAATCTCTTCAAACCATAGCAAATTATATGTTTTCTCGAAGGTCTCGACGATACGAAGCTAATGGTGTAGTCGGTTTTGTCAAACAGCGCTCGGATTCGCCGGAATCTCGTCTTAAAGCTCGCTGTTTTCGAAATTCAGAAACTCAAAACGTAAATCAAGAAATTCCCGTGAATCGAGGAAGAATTAGACGAAGTCACGAACACGGAAGTTCTTCGTTTACGCAAGACGAAGATGCTCAGAAAATTTCAGGCAGTTTGGAGGTGTGAGGCGGCCTGTGGGACCCGTGAGGCGAAATCCTTTCTAGGCGATTTCCAGATGATCGGAGAAGCTTTAGGGGCGGCTCTTTCTGGTGGTGGTGCGTCTCGCCAAGGCGAAGACATTGGCGGTGGTCCCGTGGCGTCAGGTGGCCCGAGGCAGCGGCAAAGTGCGGTCAAAGTTCGGCGGTGAACAGTGTTTTTCGGTCAACGGGCTGAGGGTATTTTCTATTCTATTTTTAAATTATTTAATTAATTTCCAGAACTTTAAAATTGCATAACTCACTCATACGAAGTCAAAAATCGACGATTTCAGGTGCGTTGGGATCGTGGCGACGAGATGGACGCGTGGACACTAATTTTGTCCAATTCTGAGACAGTGAAATTTTTAGGTATTTTTCACGAATATTAATTAATTATTTAATTATGTCCAACTTTAATAAATCATAACTCTCTCGTACGAGGTCTGATTGACGAACCGTAAATTGCGTTGGACTCGTCTTTCCGAGCTCTTCGCGATGGCGCAGACCAGAGCTGAATCCGAGACAGTCAAATTTTCAGCAAAAATCAATGTGAGATTCTATTTTATAATTTATTAAATTTAAATTATTTTTCTTGTGGTTTTGATGTTTGTATGTACATGATTGTGGATTGATGATGTATGATGTCTGTTTGAGAATTGGTGATAGTTGTTTGGGTTATTATGGACAAATTGTTGTTGCATACACTGTTGATGAAATTTGTTGAATCAATAGAAACGATGTACATGATGTAAATGATAAATTCATTTTTATTTATTTATTTAAAATGTATGGAAATTTATATTTAAATAAAAGTTACAATTTTCATTGTTGTTCAGAAAAAATGAAACTTTGTTTATGTTTACAAAGATTATAACTTTGAATGGGATTAAGAAGATTACAACTTTGTTTTTGTTCTAAAAAAAAAATTTACAACTTTGTTTGCGTTTTTTTTTTATATATAAAATTGAAACTTTATTTTGTTTTTGAAAAGAACAAACTTTATTTTGTTTATGAAAAAGAACAAAACTTTGTTTTGTTTATTGAATAAAAGTTCAAACCTTATTTTGTTTTGTTTAAAAAGAACAAAACTTTGTTTTGTTGGTAAAGATTTAAAACCTTGTTTTTGCTTATAAAAGACTGAAATTTTGTTTTGTTTATAAAGATTAAAACTTTGTTTTGGTTATAAAAATTTCATCTTTATTTTGAGACGATTATAATAAATAAAGTTTTGATCTTTATTTTAGAATAATTAAAATTTTGACTTTTAATAAAAGATTTTATTTTTATTTTAAGTTAGATAAAGGAATATATTTTATGGTGAATTTGTGTCATTAAATCAAATGAAATAAAAAGGGCAATACCCAATATGTGAACATTGTTAAATTGTGCAAATTGTCTATGTTCCATTTATGCACCTGTATACACTGCCATTTACAAGCGACCCTGGCTTGTTTATGTGAGTGAACGATCAATTTTTACACATCGTCCAGAAGCACAGTTTATTTTAAATATGTGAATTGTGTTGGCTGAAACCCCACACGGGTCAAGGGTTGACTTTTGAATACACGTCACCCTTGGAATAATTAGAAATGCACTTTGGATGGATGTTCTGAAATTGTTATGTAATTAATGTTTGATTTTACGTATAATTAAATTATATGGAAATGGTGGGTCTCATTCCAATTTTGAGTAAAGTAATAAATATGCAAATTAATGAAATAAATTGGAAGTTGAAGTATTTAGATGATTTAATTTTCCATTTAAAAAGGAAATAATAAAGAAGCTTTTGAATTGACAATATTTCCTTCGAATGAAGGAAATAAATGCCCATTTATTATTAAATTAATGATATTAATTGACGCTTGAATTAAGTAGATAAAAACCTTTAACATTTGGAAGGTTATAAACAAATTATTGGAATTAGTAAATCACATTCCAATTATATTAAGAAGATTATAAATTGAAAAGATTACTTTTTATGTTAACATTAAAAATGGAAGATGAATTTCAAAATTTGAAATGTTTTTAAATTGATTTCATTTTAATATTGAAATGGTAGGTTTTAATATCACAAATTAAAACCGTTTTTTTATAATTATTATTATTATAATATCATAATAATATGGAAAGTTAATATGTATTGAAATGGAATAATAAAGCTTTATATGAAAGAATATTTCAAGTAAGGAATGATATTAAGTAGTAGGATATTTTAAAATATAAAATATTTTAAAATAATATTCTTGGATAATATTCATAAATAAATTTTTTTTAATTGTACCTGGACACGAGGTTAGGTCACATTTATGGCGGAAGTCTGCCCGGAACCAACCGGCATATCCAGCAGCCATAAATGTTGGGCCTAATGTGAGAGGTCCAAGTGCGCAAATACGAACTGGGTCAAGACACGAGGTTAAGCCCAACCTGTGGTAGAAGTCTGCCCGGAACCAACCGGCATATCCAGCATCCACAAGTTGTAGGCCTAATGTGAGAGGTCTGGCCCGCTATTAAATAATAAAATGTAAAGATAAACCTAATAAATGGATAAGGAAAATGAATTGGGCTATTCAGTCCATTTTAAAATAGTAACTCCATTTTTAACCCGTGTAAATTACGTTATACATTTTATAAAGGAAATCAAAGATGATAAATATTTTATTTAAGATTAAATGAAATACTCTGAAATAAATGATGTCTAATTATATATATTAAATGGGAAATTTATGAAATTTAAATTTGGGTTTATCGTGAATTATGTTTTAAATAACATTTATTCTTTAACCCGAATTTATGATAGAATTAATTTCCTAAAATTTGAATAATCATTTAATAATGACTGTGGAAGATTAAAACTAAATAAGATTTTAATTAAATCTTTAATTAGATTGAAAGGGAATTAAGTAGTTAAGATCACTGAATTAAGAAAGTGATCGAAAATGGAAATGAACCATAAAGCAATGAATATTTTCATGTTATAAACGAATAAATGAATGAAAACATGAAATGGTTATATTATTTATATATTTTATATAAATAAAAGTAATGAAACTTTTATTTACATTTCATATGTAAATAAAAGAATGAAAATAAGAATGAAACTTTTATTTACATTTCACATGTAAATAAAAAGATGAAAATAAGAATGAAACTTTTATTTACTTTTCACATGTAAATAAAAAGATGAAAATAAGAAGGGAATTTTTATTTACATTTCACATGCGAATAAAAAGATATAAATATGAAATGAAACATGATTTAGAAGCATGAACCGCATATGAAAATTTAACATGTTTTAAAAAGCATGAAGTCGCATATGAAATGCATGAAATGAATGGACGATATATATATACATGAAATGAATGGACGATATTTATATTTATAAAAGAATAAATAACGATATGGAATGGTTTGCAAATTTATATATGCGAGAATTATTTGGAAAGTCCGAGTTTACTCTCATTCCAAATAATGATACGACGTTCGAAGAGTTGAAGACGGTGATTGAAGACCGACGATCTTCACATCGAATGGGTGTGTTGCTATTGAGACCCATGATGGGAGTAGCTACCTTGAAAGGGCGACAGTAGTAGCCGTTCGGACGTAGTGTTGATTGCACGGATTTGACTTTCGCCCAGACCCAGGGCATAAGTTTATAAATGGAATGTATGTCTGACGTTGTAGTCCCTTATACTACATTCGTTGATCTCTCTTAATATATATCTGTTTGGTGGTTAACACCCTTCTCTGAGACGTACGAGCTTAGGGGTTATATATTGGTAGAAATCAATGGTATAGTATGGACTGACAATGTGGCATGCTAAGATGCATTGACCAAGGCTTTTGTTGAAAAGCAGGCCTTGTGGTTGATGATCAAAGCATGACCTGTTTAGGCGTAGCTTTGTGTATAGCGTGATTTCTCAAGCCTCACACCCCGGTATGAGTCAAAAACGGGATATGGACCGTAGGGAGTGCACACGTTTCTTTCTAGCTAGAGTGGTGTCAGTGACCTACCAGCCCTGACATTTTACTTATGTGGATGATGGATTTTGAGGCGCCTCGTTTTTTTATAGGCCGTTGGTGGTCATACTATAGGTCCAAAGGGACCGGGAAACGTGTGTTCAGGCATAACTAATCCACTGCCCATAGGCGGGGACCGGCCCTACCGCTTCCAAGGGTTCACTGCGGGGAATCCTGAGGCATTTGCTAGAGTGTCTCGAATCGGAGAGGATCTTGCCCCTAGCCTCGACTCATGATGGAATCCAAATTTCCAATACGCCCTTGCAGTTTTGATTGTAGAACTAGTATTGGCGACATGCTATATGGTAACCATGCCGTCTAGGATTGATACTTATGATTCAAATCTTTTTATTAAAACATATATACACTAATAATAATATCAAATCCGTTTTATACGTATCAAGCATCTTTTGACCATTATAAGGTAAAACCCTATCCTCTGGTGTGCGTTGCATTGTGTGATGGGACTTGGGTCTTATAATGGTTTCATTTTTCCAAAAAGACATTGCGTCATTTCTCGATTTACTTTGGTTTATGCACTGGCAATCCATAGGAGTAAACCCGTTCCGCGAAAGTGGCGTGGTCCTTGGATTTGTCTTATTAGTTATATTAGTTTAGTATTCTCACACCAGTCCCATGACTGACTTGTAGTTTGTTTCACTTTGCAAACTCGGGTGCCCTCTTTTCCACATGGGCAGTCGAGTAGCTTTTTGCAGATATGTATCTCTTTAGCAGGATTCTGGATCGAAGCCTAAAGCTGTGTCCAGAGCTTGGTAGTCTTCCGCTGTTTGTTTGTATTATCTTTTATGTATCTTCCGCTGTAATTTAATTTCTTTGTACTCTGACATTCTGTACTCTGATGTTATATTATTGTAATGTAATAAAAGTCTGCTGTTATTGTTCTAATATTTTGTATTCCCAAAGTTAACGTATGCGAGTTTTGAACGGTCTTGGTCGATTTTGTGATCGATTAAGGTCGGGCAAAATCCGTGTCGTTACAGGTGGTATCAGAGCCCTGGTTAGCTCAAATCTTTGGGGTACAACTCGTTAGAACTGAACAAAAGACTCATCAGAGAATTGGATTAGTAATGTCCAATAAGAATACTCATTAGAGATAGGATCAGCAGTATCCTAGAATGAGAAAACTCATTAGAGATGGGGTTAGTAATGCCCTAGAATGAGTTCAGAGTGATAAGCTTATAATTAGCGTATTTTTGATTATATAATCTATTTTTGAAAATAAGATTTTTGAATATATAAAAGAGTATGTATATTTGATAAGTTAGCCAACAAATGAAATTAAAATTAAAATTAAAATTTAGTTAGTTAATTTAACTACCTTTAGCTTAGTTCCTTTTCGAGGACGAAAAGATTTTAAGTGGGGCGATTGTAACAACCCGCAAAAATCAGGACCAATTTAAAAATTTTATTTTAGAAAATTTTAATGAATTTTGACAATATAAAATAATTTATTTAAAAAATAATGATCACAAATTTGATTCAAATCGAAGTTAGAATGAATGATTTAATTTTTATTATAAAAAGAGTTAGAAATAACGCGGTAGTTTGAAAAGTCAAACTTGAACTTTGACTGACCGTACATGATGCAAAATTTAACGGATTTTAGTGAAACAAAAAATATTAAAATCTATTTAAATTTATCTTTCCAACGAATCCGAAAAATCGAAATTTCATAACGGGAATCAAAAGTTATGTCAAAATTAAAATCTAGAATGGTCGCTATGAAATTTATAAGGGCCAAAATGCTACATTTTGCAGAATAAGGAATTAGGACCCGAAACCATCTCCATTGGTTTTAGAATGTTGTTTACATATAAAAATGACTATAAGAACTTATATTTTTGAGTTTCGAAAAAATTCCACTATTTTTGGTATTTTTAAATATTAAAAATATACGCCTGAAAAATAGAATTTTTGCAAACGAACTCCGAATTCGACGAGACCGGTTTCTATGGATTCGGAATATTAAAATAAGGTTAAATACTAAAATTTATAATTTTTGGAATTATTTTGTGGCCGGTATAATTTTTACAGTGAAAAATAGCATATTTTCAGACTTCGGAAATTTATAATAAATTCATACGGACTCGGAAAATTACGAAATCAGGTTCGTTGGGTTCGTAATGACCTGAAATAATTATGTTTAAAATTTTATTAATCTTGAAATCAGCATGTATTTATAAGAATTTTTGAACTGAAGAAAACAGTTGAAAATTGAGTAATTGGGCACATAATGATATTTGGGCCCAAACCAAAATTAAACCCATGGTATATATTATCTTTTTTCTGAGTTTTAGGGCTGAAATTCGAAATACACAGCAGCCACTCTCTTTTCCATCATTTTTTCTCAATTTCCATGGCGGCTCCCTCTTCCTCTAAAATTCATAAAAAATAAAATCTCTTCAAACCATAGCAAATTATATGTTTTCTCGAAGGTCTCGACGATACGAAGCTAATGGTGTAGTCGGTTTTGTCAAACAGCGCTCGGATTCGCCGGAATCTCGTCTTAAAGCTCGCTGTTTTCGAAATTCAGAAACTCAAAACGTAAATCAAGAAATTCCCGTGAATCGAGGAAGGAAGTTCTTCGTCTACGCAAGACGAAGATGCTCAGAAAATTTCAGGCAGTTTGGAGGTGTGAGGCGGCCTGTGGGACCCGTGAGGCGAAATCCTTTCTAGGCGATTTCTCGATGATCGGAGAAGCTTTAGGGGCGGCTCTTTCTGGTGGTGTTGCGTCTCGCCAAGGCGAAGACATTGGCGGTGGTCCCGTGGCGTCAGGTGGCCCGAGGCAGCGGCAAAGTGCGGTCAAAGTTCGGCGGTGAACAGTGTTTTTCGGTCAACGGGCTGAGGGTATTTTCTATTCTATTTTTAAATTATTTAATTAATTTCCAGAACTTTAAAATTGCATAACTCACTCATACGAAGTCGAAAATCGACGATTTCAGGTGCGTTGGGATCGTGGCGACGAGATGGACGCGTGGACACTAATTTTGTCCAATTCTGAGACAGTGAAATTTTTAGGTATTTTTCACGAATATTAATTAATTATTTAATTATGTCCAACTTTAATAAATCATAACTCTCTCGTACGAGGTCTGATTGACGAACCGTAAATTGCGTTGGACTCGTCTTTCCGAGCTCTTCGCGATGGCGCAGACCAGAGCTGAATCCGAGACAGTCAAATTTTCAGCAAAAATCAATGTGAGATTCTATTTTATAATTTATTAAATTTAAATTATTTTTCTTGTGGTTTTGATGTTTGTATGTACATGATTGTGGATTGATGATGTATGATGTCTGTTTGAGAATTGGTGATAGTTGTTTGGGTTATTATGGACAAATTGTTGTTGCATACACTGTTGATGAAATTTGTTGAATCAATAGAAACGATGTACATGATGTAAATGATAAATTCATTTTTATTTATTTATTTAAAATGTATGGAAATTTATATTTAAATAAAAGTTACAATTTTCATTGTTGTTCAGAAAAAATGAAACTTTGTTTATGTTTACAAAGATTATAACTTTGAATGGGATTAAGAAGATTACAACTTTGTTTTTGTTCTAAAAAAAAAAATTTACAACTTTGTTTGCGTTTTTTTTTTATATATAAAATTGAAACTTTATTTTGTTTTTGAAAAGAACAAACTTTATTTTGTTTATGAAAAAGAACAAAACTTTGTTTTGTTTATTGAATAAAAGTTCAAACCTTATTTTGTTTTGTTTAAAAAGAACAAAACTTTGTTTTGTTGGTAAAGATTTAAAACCTTGTTTTTGCTTATAAAAGACTGAAATTTTGTTTTGTTTATAAAGATTAAAACTTTGTTTTGGTTATAAAAATTTCATCTTTATTTTGAGACGATTATAATAAATAAAGTTTTGATCTTTATTTTAGAATAATTAAAATTTTGACTTTTAATAAAAGATTTTATTTTTATTTTAAGTTAGATAAAGGAATATATTTTATGGTGAATTTGTGTCATTAAATCAAATGAAATAAAAAGGGCAATACCCAATATGTGAACATTGTTAAATTGTGCAAATTGTCTATGTTCCATTTATGCACCTGTATACACTGCCATTTACAAGCGACCCTGGCTTGTTTATGTGAGTGAACGATCAATTTTTACACATCGTCCAGAAGCACAGTTTATTTTAAATATGTGAATTGTGTTGGCTGAAACCCCACACGGGTCAAGGGTTGACTTTTGAATACACGTCACCCTTGGAATAATTAGAAATGCACTTTGGATGGATGTTCTGAAATTGTTATGTAATTAATGTTTGATTTTACGTATAATTAAATTATATGGAAATGGTGGGTCTCATTCCAATTTTGAGTAAAGTAATAAATATGCAAATTAATGAAATAAATTGGAAGTTGAAGTATTTAGATGATTTAATTTTCCATTTAAAAAGGAAATAATAAAGAAGCTTTTGAATTGACAATATTTCCTTCGAATGAAGGAAATAAATGCCCATTTATTATTAAATTAATGATATTAATTGACGCTTGAATTAAGTAGATAAAAACCTTTAACATTTGGAAGGTTATAAACAAATTATTGGAATTAGTAAATCACATTCCAATTATATTAAGAAGATTATAAATTGAAAAGATTACTTTTTATGTTAACATTAAAAATGGAAGATGAATTTCAAAATTTGAAATGTTTTTAAATTGATTTCATTTTAATATTGAAATGGTAGGTTTTAATATCACAAATTAAAACCGTTTTTTTATAATTATTATTATTATAATATCATAATAATATGGAAAGTTAATATGTATTGAAATGGAATAATAAAGCTTTATATGAAAGAATATTTCAAGTAAGGAATGATATTAAGTAGTAGGATATTTTAAAATATAAAATATTTTAAAATAATATTCTTGGATAATATTCATAAATAAATTTTTTTTAATTGTACCTGGACACGAGGTTAGGTCACATTTATGGCGGAAGTCTGCCCGGAACCAACCGGCATATCCAGCAGCCATAAATGTTGGGCCTAATGTGAGAGGTCCAAGTGCGCAAATACGAACTGGGTCAAGACACGAGGTTAAGCCCAACCTGTGGTAGAAGTCTGCCCGGAACCAACCGGCATATCCAGCATCCACAAGTTGTAGGCCTAATGTGAGAGGTCTGGCCCGCTATTAAATAATAAAATGTAAAGATAAACCTAATAAATGGATAAGGAAAATGAATTGGGCTATTCAGTCCATTTTAAAATAGTAACTCCATTTTTAACCCGTGTAAATTACGTTATACATTTTATAAAGGAAATCAAAGATGATAAATATTTTATTTAAGATTAAATGAAATACTCTGAAATAAATGATGTCTAATTATATATATTAAATGGGAAATTTATGAAATTTAAATTTGGGTTTATCGTGAATTATGTTTTAAATAACATTTATTCTTTAACCCGAATTTATGATAGAATTAATTTCCTAAAATTTGAATAATCATTTAATAATGACTGTGGAAGATTAAAACTAAATAAGATTTTAATTAAATCTTTAATTAGATTGAAAGGGAATTAAGTAGTTAAGATCACTGAATTAAGAAAGTGATCGAAAATGGAAATGAACCATAAAGCAATGAATATTTTCATGTTATAAACGAATAAATGAATGAAAACATGAAATGGTTATATTATTTATATATTTTATATAAATAAAAGTAATGAAACTTTTATTTACATTTCATATGTAAATAAAAGAATGAAAATAAGAATGAAACTTTTATTTACATTTCACATGTAAATAAAAAGATGAAAATAAGAATGAAACTTTTATTTACTTTTCACATGTAAATAAAAAGATGAAAATAAGAAGGGAATTTTTATTTACATTTCACATGCGAATAAAAAGATATAAATATGAAATGAAACATGATTTAGAAGCATGAACCGCATATGAAAATTTAACATGTTTTAAAAAGCATGAAGTCGCATATGAAATGCATGAAATGAATGGACGATATATATATACATGAAATGAATGGACGATATTTATATTTATAAAAGAATAAATAACGATATGGAATGGTTTGCAAATTTATATATGCGAGAATTATTTGGAAAGTCCGAGTTTACTCTCATTCCAAATAATGATACGACGTTCGAAGAGTTGAAGACGGTGATTGAAGACCGACGATCTTCACATCGAATGGGTGTGTTGCTATTGAGACCCATGATGGGAGTAGCTACCTTGAAAGGGCGACAGTAGTAGCCGTCCGGACGTAGTGTTGATTGCACGGATTTGACTTTCGCCCAGACCCAGGGCATAAGTTTATAAATGGAATGTATGTCTGACGTTGTAGTCCCTTATACTACATTCGTTGATCTCTCTTAATATATATCTGTTTGGTGGTTAACACCCTTCTCTGAGACGTACGAGCTTAGGGGTTATATATTGGTAAAAATCAATGGTATAGTATGGACTGACAATGTGGCATGCTAAGATGCATTGACCAAGGCTTTTGTTGAAAAGCAGGCCTTGTGGTTGATGATCAAAGCACGACCTGTTTAGGCGTAGCTTTGTGTATAGCGTGACTTCGCGAGCCTCACACCCCGGTATGAGTCAAAAACGGGATATGGACCGTAGGGAGTGCACACGTTTCTTTCTAGCTAGAGTGGTGTCAGTGACCTACCAGCCCTGACATTTTACTTATGTGGATGATGGATTTTGAGGCGCCTCGTTTTTTTATAGGCCGTTGGTGGTCATACTATAGGTCCAAAGGGACCGGGAAACGTGTGTTCAGGCATAACTAATCCACTGCCCATAGGCGGGGACCGGCCCTACCGCTTCCAAGGGTTCACTGCGGGGAATCCTGAGGCATTTGCTAGAGTGTCTCGAATCGGAGAGGATCTTGCCCCTAGCCTCGACTCATGATGGAATCCAAATTTCCAATACGCCCTTGCAGTTTTGATTGTAGAACTAGTATTGGCGACATGCTATATGGTAACCATGCCGTCTAGGATTGATACTTATGATTCAAATCTTTTTATTAAAACATATATACACTAATAATAATATCAAATCCGTTTTATACGTATCAAGCATCTTTTGACCATTATAAGGTAAAACCCTATCCTCTGGTGTGCGTTGCATTGTGTGATGGGACTTGGGTCTTATAATGGTTTCATTTTTCCAAAAAGACATTGCGTCATTTCTCGATTTACTTTGGTTTATGCACTGGCAATCCATAGGAGTAAACCCGTTCCGCGAAAGTGGCGTGGTCCTTGGATTTGTCTTATTAGTTATATTAGTTTAGAATTCTCACACCAGTCCCATGACTGACTTGTAGTTTGTTTCACTTTGCAAACTCGGGTGCCCTCTTTTCCACACGGGCAGTCGAGTAGCTTTTTGCAGATATGTATCTCTTTAGCAGGATTCTGGATCGAAGCCTAAAGCTGTGTCCAGAGCTTGGTAGTCTTCCGCTGTTTGTTTGTATTATCTTTTATGTATCTTCCGCTGTAATTTAATTTCTTTGTACTCTGACATTCTGTACTCTGATGTTATATTATTGTAATGTAATAAAAGTCTGCTGTTATTGTTCTAATATTTTGTATTCCCAAAGTTAACGTATGCGAGTTTTGAACGGTCTTGGTCGATTTTGTGATCGATTAAGGTCGGGCAAAATCCGTGTCGTTACAAGAAGGCATGCCGATGTTTGAAAGTAGAGGCGCCCCTGGTGAACGTCGTCCAACAATGGGTGATGGTTGTGGTTGTCAGTCACGTGGAGTATGGGGTTTTCTGAAAACTTGGATGGTGAGGAAAATTGGGAGTAGGAGCATGCATGGAGAATATTTGGAAGAAGAGGATTTGGAACTAAATGTTAAATTTTGGTTTTGCTAATTTTATTTTTCTTTCTCTGTGACATTTACTAAAATAAGACATGGAGGGGAGGATAAGGAAGGGAAGGGAGCAGAAGAAGGTAAACACGTGGAATTATTTCTCTACCCTCTCAAAACGTGTCATTTTTATCCTGTAAATTCTTCTAGGTGTTCATCCCTTTGCAGCTATGAAAAAATGTCCAAAGTGTTTTCCACACATATAACATGTAGACTTACTGATTTAAATATATATATTTTTCATTATTGTTGTTTTACCATTTAAATGATGAAACGATTATGTGTACGTTCACATGCAAAGCGTTCAAGAAATAGACGGAGATACATCCAACAACATTGATAGTTTTGCACATTTTTTGACCTAGAATTAAAGATTATGGACGTCAAACTTTCGAATTTTGCAAAATGAAAAATATCGTTCTTCTTAGAATATAATCTAGTATTTTTAATTCGTATTCACCTAAATTCCGACTCTGTTCAATTCTCGATGATTTATAAAATGTTTGCTAAATTAAGGCAAATCTTGATGAATTCTCATATTATATTGCAAAATTTATCCCTCCATTATGTCTCTACGGACATATCTTGAATATTAAATTTCATATTTAATCCGACTTATAAAATTTTACATCAAATACAAGACATCAGTTGTCGCTACTGTATCGATCACATAAATCGATTTAAACGAAGTAACGAGCTTAAACAATTTCGCTACAAAACTTATTGAATTATTTTCATATAATGTGTTCATATTTTCAAGTCTGGACATTTCTACAATTCATGGATTTCGCATTAATTTCAATGAATAAATAATAATGCAACTTATCACTTTACATTATAGATTCCAAACAACATACAAGTTCAAGTTAGACATTCAAATCCACGATTACAACGTCAATTGTGATTTCATCAAGTTAAGATTATAAACGTTCACTTAAAGCATTGAATCTTTAATAAATATTATATTTTAATATGTTGAAAATACCGATTCGTTACATTCTCCTCCACTCAACACTTTTCGTCCTCGAAAAGTAAACGTCATATAAAATTACGTCTGCACATATAACTTTACAGTACCTTTACTTAGTTTAAAACTTGTTAGAAGAAAACTAAGTTATAGAAATTTAAATCTCAATTCTGTTAACACCTGGATTTTATGGAAATTTTGGGTAGCGTCTTCTTTGTATGTCTTGCTTGGAAAAATTTACAAATACAATATTTATCAACATACATCTCATCCACACAATGAGACATCTCTATTTAGGGGAAACAACATATATTCAACCTAGAAATGATATGTACTCCGAAATACATACCATATTTAGCGTTTTAAAGCAAATTTGCTTAAATTTTAGCGTTTTGCGCAAAAGCAAGCTCCATAAGTAAAGCGCGCCATTGCAACATACTAAAACACTCAAAAGATAGTAAGAATCATGCAACTATAGGAAAAAAATTAACATAATAAACATGGCATTGCAATGTCAAAAGCATAAACAACCTATTATTTAACATTAACACTTACATGTCTTTTTGTTTATTTCACTTATATCCTATTTGTCACCTTTATTGCCATTAAATTTGGTTCCAGCCATATATATATATATATATATATGTATATATGTATATATATGTATGTAATATTGGGGGATTAGGCATGAACTCTTATTCATCTGAATGAAGAAATAAAAACAAGTGTAATGAGTATATATGTATAAGTGTATCGATAAGGTGTATGCATCAGGTCTGTATAATAAAGCATAGCTAGGAAATGCTGCAATTCAAGATCAGCAAAATGGTGTAAACATGCATAATATATGACACTTACCCACATCAACATACACACACTATTGTACATTTATGGGTTTAAAATTTATATACTCAATCATAGTTTCCTTTTTTTACTTTTTCATTGCTGCTGCCTTAAGGCAGCAGCCCCCTCCCTAGCAGAAACATCCATGCTACTGCCACCTTTTTTTTGTTATTGCTGCCCTAATACACACACACACACACACACACACACATATATATATATATATATAATTTTCTCTTTTCTTTCTTGCAAATTGATTAGAGCGAAGAAAAACATATGAAACCAAACCTTAAGGATCGGCCTCATAACAACTTGCAGCCCATCATTGTTGACTGTACTACTTTTCTTATTTAGTTTTGTATTAGTTTGATTTTAAGGGAAGTTAATGGCAAAAATTAGTTTGTTAATAAATAATTTCACATGCTATGGGTTTACAATCACATGTTCATGGCAGTTAACAGTAAGTTTAATTTAAACAACGGTCATAATTGTAACACCCCATATTTTCTGTGAACATATAAGTAACAAATCAGAGAATAATTAATTACAAAAATAAGAATCAAGGGAGACGGGTTACGCCATTGCATTCGTCTCAGAATTCTGCTTGAAATAGAGTCCGAGTTTGCGCAAAACGGATACCGTATGAAGAAGATATGGACGAACGAAGTTTGGTGGCTAAAAAAAAACAGATTGCACTGGCGCACTTGGGAAGTGCGCCAGTACAAATTTACATTGGCGCACTTACCAAGTGCGCCCAGGCCGAGAGAAAACCTGCAAAGCTTTCTGGTTTGACCCTGGCTGGCCTGGTCGGGTTCTGGTCGAATTTCTAAGCTATACTTTGTCACTAGGGCTAACTTGTCACTTTCTGATTGGCTTCTCTTGAGATGGATGGCCTTGATTAACTCTAGCTTCATCGATGGCTCAAATTAGTTTGAAACCCTATATAAACAGCCCGCTAGCCTCATTCTCTTTACACCATTCTTCTCTAACCTTATGCTGCATAATTACATTCTGCCTCCGTTCTTATTAAATAAAATAATGGCGTCGTTACTCTGCTGGAATCAAAACTTGGACTGATGCATCTTCTTCCAACCTGAATAGAATTAAAAGCTAAATCAAACCTCAAATCAAAGTTTAGAGCTACAACAACAATTAAAGAGGAGTAATTCAGCATTTCTGCATCAACAACAGTTTATTACCCTTTCTTAAAACCACAAAAGGCAAGTACAGTTATTTTCCAATATAAACTTTAATTATAATTGTGACATGATTATAAATCTGAATTTGAGGTTGTGTACGTACTGTTCTGATATATTTTATTCTGTATCTCTTTCTTCTTTCTGTTCTATAGCCAGACTACCACGAGCCTGCGCCACATCTCATAAGAGATTAACGCACAAACGCAAAACTTTGGGGCAAATAATGAATGATGGCATAATTGGACATGGCTAATCTGTGACTGATGTTGTAAACTAGATTTAGATCTATGCATATTCTGTGAATTGGAAGAAGAGGAACCATTGTATGTTAACATGTGACTTGAGACTTTGGACATAACGCATATTTTGAATTAAGATCTGTTATAATTTAAAGTTCTAGATTGTTAGGTATATTTTTGTATAACGATTCTTGACTTGAAATAAAAAGAGAATATGACTTAGGTGTGAGGATCTATATTAAGATTTGATAACTGTTAAATGTGAATAACATCTAAGTGGGAGATTTTTGAATATATGACATGCATTGAAATCGATGGCTATATTTGGTATAATTCATGTGTGAATCTTTTGTACTAGGCAAGTTTAACTAAAATTGGGACATGAGTTCTATGGTAAATTATGACCATAATCTGTGCCATGTAAATTCAATGCAAACGGGGAGGGGGGTTATATGATCATATTGTGAATCATGACAATTATTTAGGCATGCAAATTTAGGCCAAATTTATAATTAAGCAAGATTTGTCAAGGAAACTTTAAGGAATGATTAAATCTGTTATACTGCCTAATCTGCTAGTTCTGTTATATTGCCTAAACTGCTAATTAGATTGAATTGCCTAATCTGCTAATTATGTTAAATTGCCTTATCTGCTAGATCTGCTAAATCGCCTAATCTGCAAGATGCGTTATTTGTTTAATCTGTTAAATGGCGTAATCTTTTGGAACTGAAATGCTGAAATTTGAAGTATGTAAATCTGTAGGCTCGATTTAAAATTGAGCCAAACTTGTTAATAAAACCTCGAATAATTTGCTGTAACTTGTACAGAAGTTAATTTGTCAAATTAGCATGATTAGTCTGATATTAGCATAGTCTGTGAATGAATGCATTGGCTAAACATGAAACATGGCTAACTCGAGGTTAGAATGAGTTTGCGACATAATCCTGCCTGGAACCGCCCGGCACATCCAGTGGCCACAAACAATAGGTTCTAATGTGTGAAGTTAGTCATAACGTGCTTGAAACCCGAGGTTAGACTCAGTTTGCGGCAGAAACCTGCCCGGAACCAACCGGCCTAACCAATGGCCGCAAACTGTCAGTCTAATGTGAGAGGTCTACGCGTTAATTTTTAACTGATACAAATCTATGATAAGTATGATGTCTAAAACGTTTTGGGTGGATAGGGTTAAACCAATTGGACAAATGAATTTAACAAACCTGTTTCGTGAATCTCTAGGCCCAATTACAAAGTTAGACAAATCGGTAAATTTGTAAAATCCGTATATCTGATCCGTTAGTCTGAAAACTTGTCTAATCTATGAACTAGTTGATCTGAACTCTGTACGTCTGAACTTGTAAACAAGTTAATCTGAAATCTGTTAGTCTGGGGACACAAGGTTAGGAGGGAAATTACTTGTGTCATATGTTGTTTGGGACCCATATTAGTCAGTTTCCCTTTCTGGTATCAAAACTATGACCCAACAGTAGGTAGGGTCCGGCACACTTACTGAACTAATTATAAGCGGTTCATTCTGATAATGGTGAGAGGTGTTGATGGTGCGTTCCAACCGGGTCATGTGCGTGCATGGATCCCGGTCTACCTCTGAGGATGTAAGACGCCGTGAAATCTGTAAATAGGTCTGTGCCAATTGGTTGTCACATTAGGGAGTGATACACCCTACTGTGGGGCCGACACAGGGTATTTATATATTAGGGAGCTGATCGCTTGGGGTAGGGTTTTAGGGTACACTTAGTTCTGTCTGTTTCTGTTGGTACCATCTGTTTCTGTTGGTACCGTCTGTTTCTATTGGGTGGTAACACCTATCTATTTCTGTGTGGTACCGTCTGTTCGGGTGGTAAAGGCTCATTTACTAATGTACACCTAATTCTACATTCTGTTTTCGTAGGGATTAATCTATTTCCGTCTCTGTACCTTCTGTTCGGGTGCTAAAGGCCCATTGTAACACCCCGTGTATTCTATAACAGTGAAATTCACAAATTAAAGTACAACTAATTTCAAATCAAAGAATTAAGGGAAACGGGATACGCCATTGCGTTTGTCTCGGAATTCTGCTTGAGATAGAGTCTGAGTTTGCGTAAAACAGACTCCGTATGAAGAAGATATGGCCTCCGGAAATTTCAGAATTCAGTTTAAAATTCAAACAGACAGAAACAGCTCATAAATCAGATTCGAATTTCAAAAATCGGGCCAGATTGGCCAGGGCGGGAATTTTCCCGCCTAAGGCACCCAGGTCGACTGGGTAGTCGACTGAGTAGTCGACCTGGGCTACCCAGGTCGACTGGGTAGTCGACCTGGGGCACCCAGGTCGACTGCAAAGTTGACACGGGGGTCGACTGGGGAGTCGACCTAGCCCCTGAGCCAGGTCGAACCCAGCCCCCCCTAGCTGGCCTGGTCTGTGCTTGGCCGAATTTCTGATCCTTGCCTTGTCACTAGGGCTAGGTGTCAGCCCCTGATTGGTCTATCCTTCAAACGAACGGCTAATATTAATCCAAGCTCCATCGACGGTCCTAATCAATTCACAAACTCTATAAAAAGGACCTAAGACTCCACCTAATTCATACAAATAAAAATTAGAATGAGACCATCATGCTGCTGAGGAAAGACTAGAAATAGCCTTCAAAATTGAGAGACGATTAGGAGACAATTCAAAAGCTTAAAGCAACGACAACTAAATCAAAACAACGCCTACAACAAAGGATAACATCTCCAAATTTAGAATTTAGATTCCTGAATTGAAGATTCGTCATACGTTGTAAGTAGACTGCTATTCCGATGTGAATAAATAATTGTGTTTTGATTTGTGTAAAATGAGAAATAGAATTGTACTTGATTTGTGGTGATAATAATTCATATTTGTATGTTGCTATGATTCTAAGCGATTTGGGATGTTGTGGTATAACGATTGGATATTTGCAAGTATGTGATTCATGTTGGAAGTTAACAACTACATGTCTGTGGTAGTTTATTACAACACCTATTGGATAATTGCAAGTATATGATTCATGTTGAAAGAAATGACTATATGTTTGTGGTAGTTTATTTGAGATTCATGCAAGTATATGATTCACTATTATGCCAACATAGTATATATTATAATCACTTTTAGTGTAGTTGGATCCATTTGGGTATTATGACTTATGTGAATTTATGTTGGAATTGGCATCATGATTCAAGTGTAAAACCATACTTTTGTATTAGAGACAAAAGTAAGCATCTTTGTGAACTTGTGTTGACTCTATGAACATGACTAAACTATGTTTGGTGTTATGCCTAATTGAAAAACATGTTTTAGGCCTATGTTGTTATCAAAATCATATGATAATATATGTGACACAAAATTAAGTTAGATTGCAAGTTTGCATGAATAGATTAAAAACCATGATTTCATGTTTAGGTATGTTTATGCCATGATTATATGAATAGATCAAAAACCATGATTTCATGTTTAGGTATGTTTATGCCATGATTATATGAATAGATCAAAAACCATGATTTCATGTTTAGGTATGTTTATGCCATGATTATATGTTATTACAATGCAAGTTCACAAGTGCCAAATTTACGTTAATTAGTTCGCTATGTTGCAAGTTCATGCGTTCACACTTCCTTTTTTTATGTTACTTAGAATATATAAACACCATGTTCTAAGCCTCCCCTTTTTCATGTGGCTAAGTTGGGTTTAAATGTTAAACCCAACATATGTTATGTTGTAGCGAACGTATAAAACGGGGGTAATAACGTTTGGGTTAAAATATAAAACATATGTGTTGGCATGTTTGACGCATGCCAACGACCTCGAAAAACAATTAAGTGGTGTAAATTAATTTTACCCAATAAAGATGAATTTGAATAATGGGCCGCAAATATTTACATATAAAAAGAAAAGAGACAAAATATGTAAATTTAGAAAATACGATGTGTTTAACCCGAGGTTGGATTGAGTTGTGATGTAAACCTGCCCGGAACCGCCCGACTATCCAGTAGTCACAACAATACCTATCCAATGTGGGTGGTTAAACACGGAACCCATTAAAGCCCCGAGGTTAGACTGAGTTGTGGCGTAAGACTGCCCGGACCCAACCGGCAACAGGCAGCCACAACAATACCTGTCTAATGTGAGAGGTCGAGGCATTAATAAGACAATTAAGGCTGAGTCAGGATTGATAGGATTAAGTAAATTGAATTAATACTTAATCAAAATGGAACATGCTAAACTATACAGACTGATTGGGGGTTAGGTTTACAAAACACTTAACCAACTTAGCATGTTGGCTAGAAATAGAAAACCTAGTAGCGGGGGACCCTTTTCAGCAGTAACCCTACAAGGTGTATCAGGATACCCTGAACTAGGCAGGGTGGGGCACGATTACTGGGCTGACTATAAGAGGTCAAATCGACGGCGGTGGTGCAGCAGTGTAGGTTCTAACGGGGTGCGTGCGTGCACACACTCCGGCGCAGAAAAATAAGGCACTGGGCACTAGTAGAATACCTGTGCATTCTAGGATTGTGTCGGGCCGCCACCATGGGACTTGATACACCCCATGATGGGACCAGCATAGGTAACTACAATAACGGGGGCCGTAAGACACATGTAATTATGCGAGTAGGAGCCGATCATCAGAAATGGATCACTTCACCCAGATTATGGGGTGCCTGTTGGGAACTAGTTTATATGGGTACAGAGATTAATATGGGGTACGATAGTACATTCGACTCTAGACAACTTAACCTAGTTTATAGTACCTTCCCATTTCCAGTTTATACTTCTCATGCCCAGTTCTTTATTCATAGACTGAATAGTCCTAGACTTACTCGGGCTTTATGTCTGACTCTACTTTTCTTTCCTCTTCTTTTCTTTCGTTCCACCCCCCCCCCCCCAAGGTCCACAGGGAGGGAATACCGCAGCTTGACCAGTTTTCACATCCATCTTGAAGAGAAAGAATGTATTGCTTGGATCTTTTTCGCTTTGGACTATGGCTTTGGACAGCAATTATGGGACTTATGCCGTTTACTTATGTTTTTATGCTTCTTTAAATAATGAAATCAAGACAGTTATGAAGATGTAATGATTTTGGAAGTATTGTAAGACAATTATGGCATGGTTTGTGTAACACGTATTTTAATGAAATAAAAGTTGTTGTTGTTTTCCGCTATTCAAAAATATGTGTTCTTATATCTGTCTTGTGTATCTGTGACTTATACTTATAAACCTCCACCAAAATTAGGGCATTCCCTTTGAGAGTGACCCTAACGGAGGTGGGGTGTTTCACTTGGAATCATAGCATAGGTTTACCAGATAAGATAAAAAGTTTTGAAAAATTCATTTCCAAAAATAAAAATTTAAAGAAGCATTTTTAAAGATAAAATATTATTTTAAAAAGGCATAGTCCCCCCAAGCCATAGGTACTATCTTTTATCCTTCGTTTTGAATCTACCCTTTTTGTTTCAGCATGTCCGAAGAACTTAACTTGCCAGAGGGTATACCAATACCTGGTTGGTTCAGACGATTCTTAGAAGCGAGGGCCACTCAGCCAGGTCCTACCGTTCCTCCTCCCCCAGCTGCGGGAAATCATCCAGCTGCAGCAACACCTCTTCGTCCACCTCCTCCGCGGGGTAATACTTTTGCTAAGATATGTAAAGATTTTAAAGATATGGGAGGAAAGGACTTTCATGGAACCGAGTCCTTCGTGGCAGCCAGGAATTGGCTGAAGGAAACCGAGGACTTATTCGTCATCTTTGAGGTAGAAGATAGGCAAAAGGTACAACTGGCAGTATGGCAACTTAAAGGCGAGGCTTCCTACTGGTGGGAAGTCACCAATGCAGAAAGACCAGTGGAAACATGGGAGGACTTTAGGGCAAGGTTTTAGGCTAAATTTCTCTCAGAAGCTGAAAGGAGTCTTCAGTTGGAAAAATTCTTATAAGGGAATATGACAGTCAAAGAGTATGTTAATCAGTTTGATCAGCTGGCTAGGTTCGGACTGGACCTAGTCAACACTCCGCACAAGAAGGCTCTCCACTTTGTCAAAGGATTGAATGAGCCATTACACAGTTTGGCCATGACCCATATACCCATGGGGGCTACGTATGAAAGGTTGGTGCAGATGGCATTGTTGAACGAAGAGGATAAGGGCAAGAAAGAGACAAAGGCAGAAAGCTCTCAAGGAAAGAAAGAGGGTTTACAGCCTAAGAAGACAGAGTTTAAGAAGGGCGGGAAAGACAACAAAGAGAAGAGGAAGTGTAATTTCTGTGGCAAAGTGGGGCACTTAGTGAAAGATTGCCGGAAAAAGAAGGCCAAGATGAATGGTGGGTGCTTTTCTTGCGGTGAGACAGGCCATATGGCTAAGGATTGCCCAAAGAAACGAGGGCATGGGCAGAGGGCTGGATCCACCTCAGGGCCACAGGTTCATGTGCTAGAAGCGCCACCTCTGCAACAGCGAGGTATAAATACTTCTGTAGAAAGTGTAGTTTATCTTTATGATCACCCAGTTTGCACTTTATTTGATTCTGGCGCATCACACTCCTTTATCTCATCTGCTTTAGTAGAATCTCTGCACCTAGAAACTAGTATGGTAGAGGACCCCTTAATTGTTTCAAATCCAATTGGGGGCCCAGCTCATTTGTCTATGATTTGTGTGGGATTGAAAATTTCTATTCTAAGCGTAGAATTTAGATGTAGTGTCTTTGTTTTGGGCTTCTCGGGATATGGTTTGATTTTGGGCATGGATTGGCTATCCAGTAATGGTACCATCCTGGATTGTGAGAAAAGGATGGTTAGGCTTCTGACCCAACTCGGTAACACTCTGGAAATTACTTGTAACCCTTCGTATGCGGTTATGCTTAGTTATCTTGAATCGCTAGATGCCTCTGTTGAAAGTTTGCAATCGGTTAGAGTGGTCCGGGAATATCCGGATGTCATCGAAGAGGTGAAGGGCTTGCCTCCGAAGCGGGAGATAGACTTCCGCATATATCTTGTAGATAATGCAAAGCCCGTTGCATTGCCCGTTAGACACATGGCTCCATGGGAAAGGAAGGAGCTCAGTAAACAGATTAAAGAGCTTCTAGAGAAGGGGTTCATTAGAAGGAGCATTTCAGAATGAGGCACTCCAGTGGTGTTCTCTACAAAGGCGTATGGTTCACTCCGTCTGTGTGTTGACTATAGGGAGCTCAACAAGCTAACGAAAAAGAATAGGCACCCTCTCCCCAGAATTGACGATCTGTTTGATCAGCTTGTAGGAGCGTCTGTTTTCTCCCAACTCGATTTGGCGACCGGTTTTCATCAGCTAAGGGTGGCTGAAGATAGCTTCGATAAAACGGCATTCAGAACCCCAGACGGCTTCTTTGAATGGCTTTTCATGCCTTTTGGCTTGACAAACACACCCGCTTACTTCGTGGACCATATGAGTAGGGTGTTCAGAGAATTCCTCAACAAGTTCGTGGTGGTCTTCGTAGACGATATCTTGATCTTCTCAAAGAATGAGGAAAAGCATGCTCAGCACCTAAGGGCAATCATTGAAACTCTGCGAGTCCATCAGCTAAAAGCCAAATTCTCCAAATGCCACTTTTGGAGAGAGGAAGTAAGATTTCTTGGGCACATAGTATCCAAAGAAGGGTTAGCTGTAGACCCGGCTAAGGTAGTAGCGGTGCAGGACTGGAAGACAACAAAGAACGCAATAGAAGTCCGAAGCTTTCTCAGGCTAGCAGGCTTCTATCAGAAATTCATCAGAGACTTTGCAAAAATATCAGCTCCGCTCACAAGGCTGACAAAGAAGAATCTAGTGTTCAATTGGGACTTGGATTGCGAGTTTGCTTTCCAACAACTAAAAAGGGCTCTTACAACAGCCCCAGTTTTGACATTGCCAGATGGAAGCAAGATGTTCACAGTTTATACAGATGCATGTGGGACAGGGCTGGGCGCTATCTTAATGCAAGAAGGAAGGGTAGTAGCTTATGGCGGGAGACAATTGAAAGTTCATGAAAAGAACTACCCGACCCACGATCTTGAGTTAGCTGCCATCGTCTTTGCACTCAAGTCTTGGCGACACTATCTCCCAGGTGAGAAGTTTGAACTTTACACTGACCATAAATCGTTGAAATATCTTTTCTCGCAGAAGGACCTTAAATTGAGGCAACAGAGATGGATGGAGTTTCTTGCCTCGTACGATTTCGAGATCTCCTACACTCCGGGCAAAGGCAACGTAGTGGAAGACGCGTTGAGCCGAAAGAAACTAACCCTAAGCCCGTTGTTTGTTGAAAGACAAAGCCTAGAGTTTATAGCCAGCTTTGACTTTAGGCCCTCCTCCGATTTTGTACCGGGCTTGCTAGCATCTCTCGAAGTACGCCCGACTTTAGTGGACTCAATAGGGACAGCACAACGCGAAGACCCTCAGCTTGTGGAGACGATTGATAGGCTAATTAGGGGTGAGACTTCAAGTCATCTAAGCAGATACTCCATCGACGATAAGGGTTGGCTAAGGCGAGACGGAAGACTATGCGTCCCACAGACAAGGGATTTAGTAAAGATGGTTCTCGAGGAAGCACATCACTCCAAGATGACGATACATCCAGGCGGAGACAAAATGTACAAGGACATAAAGAGAACTTTCTTTTGGAACGGCATGAAGAAGGACGTGGCAGATTTCGTTTCTAAGTGTATGGTGTGCCAACAGGTTAAGGCGGAACAGAAAAAGCCTGGCGGTCTGCTCCATCCTTTAGAGGTCCCGTAGTGGAAGTGGGATAGCATCTCAATGGACTTCATTGATGGGTTGCCTAGGTCTAGAAGAGGCAACACTAGCATTTGGGTAATAGTGGATAGGCTTAACCTGTCAAGAGTAAAAGAACTGCCCCATCCCTAGCATCTCTTTACCTCAAGAAAATTGTTCGACTCCATGGAATACCCTCCAGCATTGTTAGTGACCGAGACCCTATCTTCACAAGTGAGTTTTGGCGGAGTCTGCAAGAAGCGGTAGGCACACAGTTATGCTTGAGCACAGCCTATCATCCCCAAACCGATGGCCAGACAGAAAGAGTGAACAGATTTTTGGAGGACCTTTTAAGACTGTGCGTCCTTGACTTCGGAGGGACGTGGGAAGACCATCTTCCTTTGGTGTAATTTTCCTACAATAACAGCTACCAAGCCACCATCGGAATGGCGCCCTTCGAAGCTTTATATGGAAGACTGTGCCGATCGCCCACTTGTTGATGGGAGTCTACTGACAAGCTCATACTTGGACCAGATATGAGCCGAGAGACTTCAGAAAAAGTAGGCTTAATAAGGAGAAGAATGAAGATAGCCCAAGACAGACAAAAATCCTACGCCGACAAGAGGAGGACCGACCTTGAATTTGAGGTTGGGGACAAAGTTTTTCTTAAGGTATCTCCGCTAAGGAACGTTGTTCATTTTGGAACCACAGGAAAGCTAGCACCAAGGTTCGTAGGACCATTTCCTATTATCGAGAAAATTGGGAAAATGGCCTATAGATTAGAGCTACCTGAAAAGCTGGTCGGAGTTCACAACGTCTTTCACGTTTCGCACCTCCGAAAATGTCTACATGAATCTGCTGAAGTGGTAGAGCCAAATATCCTAGAAGAAGCTGAAGTGGAACGCGAAGCAACCGTGAGGAAAGTTCCAACCCGCATATTAGGAACGGAAGTGAAAAAGCTACGCAACCACGAAGTCAAGCACGTCAAAGTTCAGTGGAGCGATGCCGAGGGAGACGCAACTTGGGAAACTGAAGCTAGAATACGCGCAGCCTACCCTTTTCTTTTCGAGGGTACATCTTTGATCTTTCTTTTTCCTTAAGTTGCGCTTTTATCTATCTTTTTAGGTATATCTCCTCGACCTTATCTTTTAGGTAGAAACTCTTTGGATGAAAACATGTAATTGAAACATGTTATGCATGATGGTTGCAAGTGATTGCTAGTGGTTGCTCGTGGTTGCATATACACACACAATTTAGGTTTTAGATCAGCTCAGTCACTTCATATTGCATATGCATATATGTTTTTATATTCGTATATGGTTGAAGTTTAATGTGTTGTCATATGGATGTTGCATTTATATGAATGATTGTGCACTCATGTAGAATCATGAATAGGAAAATTTGCATACATAATGGATTCATGACACTTGCATAATTTGCATTAAGGAGGTCAACTGAATCAGTAGACCGACTGATTTTGCATTAGATAAGTACATGTACACACACTTCGCATATAATCATGAAGCATTAGAAGTCTTTTACGGACAATGGATTCTCGTGTTTGATGGATGAGTAGATGGATGTTTGGATGTTCGGATGTACATTCTTCCTGAACTTGAAGATTTCGGGGACGAAATCCTTTTAAGTGGGGGAGAATGTAACACCCCGTGTATTCTATAACAGTGAAAATCACAAATTAAAGTATAAATAATTTCAAATCAAAGAATTAAGGGAAACGGGATACGCCATTGCGTTCGTCTCGGAATTCTGCTTGAGATAGAGTCCGAGTTTGCATAAAACGGACTCCGTATGAAGAAGATATGGCCTCCGGAAGTTTCAGAATTCAGTTTAAAATTCAAACAGACAGAAACAACTCAGAAATGAGATTCGAATTTCAAAAATCGGGCCGAATTGGCCAGGGCGGGAATTTTCCTGCTTATGGCACCCAGGTCGACTGGGTAGTCGACCTGGGCTACCCAGGTCGACTGGGTAGTTGACCTGGGGCACCCAGGTCGACTGTCAAGTCGACACGGTGGTCGACTGGGGAGTCGACCTGGCCCCTGAGCCAGGTCGAACCCAGCCCCCCCTGGCTGGCCTGGTCTGTGCTTGGCCGAATTTCTGAGCCTTGCCTTGTCACTAGGGCTAGGTGTCATCCCCTGATTGGTCTCTCCTTCAAACGAACGGCTAATATTAATCCAAGCTCTATCAACGGTCCTAAACAATTCACAAATCTATAAAAAGGACCTAAGACTCCACCTAATTCATACAAATAAAAATTAGAATGAGATCGTCATGCTACTGAGGAAAGACTAGAAATAGCCGTCAAAATTGAGATATGATTAGGAGACAATTCAAAAGCTTAAAGCAACGACAACTAAATCAAAACAACGCCTACAACAAAGGATAACATCTCCAAATTCAGATTCCTGAATTGAAGATTCGTCATACGTTGTAAGTAGAGTGCTATTCCGATGTGAATAAATAATTGTGTTTTGATTTGTGTAAAATGAGAAATAGAATTGTACTTGATTTGTGGTGATAATAATTCATATTTGTATGTTGCTATGATTCTAAGCGATTTGGGATGTTGTGGTATAACGATTGGATATTTGCAAATATGTGATTCATGTTGGAAGTTAACAACTACATGTCTGTGGTAGTTTATTACAACACCTATTGGATAAATGCAAGTATATGATTCATGTTGAAAGAAATGACTATATGTTTGTGGTAGTTTATTTGAGGTTCATGCAAGTATATGATTCACTATTATGCCAACATTATATATATTATAATCACTTTTAGTGCAGTTGGATCCATTTGGGTATTATGACTTATGTGAATTTTTGTTGGAATTGTCATCATGATTCAAGTGTAAAACCATACTTTTGTATTAGAGACAAAAGTAAGCATCTTTGTGAACTTGTGTTGACTCTATGAACATGACTAAACTATGTTTGGTGTTATGCCTAATTGAAAAACATGTTTTAGGCCTATGTTGTTATCAAAATCATATGATAATATATGTGACACATAATTAAGTTAGATTGCAAGTTTGCATGAATAGATCAAAAACCATGATTTCATGTATAGGTATGTTTATGCCATGATTATATGAATAGATCAAAAACCATGATTTCATGTTTAGGTATGTTTATGCCATGATTATATGAATAGATCAAAAACCATGATTTCATGTTTAGGTATGTTTATGCCATGATTATATGCTATTACAATGCAAGTTCACAAGTGCCAAATTTATGTTAATTAGTTCGCTATGTTGCAAGTTCATGCGTTCACACTCCCTTTATTTATGTTACTTAGAATATATAAACACCATGTTCTAAGCCTCCCCTTTTTCATGTGGCTAAGTTGGGTTTAAATGTTAAACCCAGCATATGTTATATTGTAGCGAACGTATAAAACGGGGGTAATAACGTTTGGGTTAAAATATAAAACATATGTGTTGGCATGTTTGACGCATGCCAACGACCTTGAAAATCAATTAAGTGGTGTAAATTAATTTTACCCAATAAAGATGAATTTGAATAATGGGCCGCAAATATTTACATATAAAAAGAAAAGAGACAAAATATGTAAATTTAGAAAATACGATGTGTTTAACCCGAGGTTGGATTGAGTTGTGATGTAAACCTGCCCGGAACCGCCCGGATGTCCAGTAGTCACAACAATACCTTTCCAATGTGGGTGGTTAAACACGGAGCCCAATAAAGACCCGAGGTTAGACTGAGTTGTGGCGTAAGACTGCCCGGACCCAACCGGCAACAGGCAGCCACAACAATACCTGTCTAATGTGAGAGGTCGAGGCTTTAATAAGACAATTAAGGCTGAGTCAGGATTGATAGGATTAAGTAAATTGAATTAATACTTAATCAAAATGGAACATGCTAAACTATACAGACTGATTGGGGGTTAGGTTTACAAAACACTTAACCAACTTAGCATGTTGGCTAGAAATAGAAAACCTACTAGCGGGGGTCCCTTTTCAGCAGTAACCCTACAAGGTGTATCAGGATACCCTGAACTAGGCAGGGTAGGGCACGATTACTGGGCTGACTGTAAGAGGTCAAATCGACGGCGGTGGTGCAGCAGTGTAGGTTCTAACGGGGTGCGGGCGTGCACACACTCCGGCGCAGAAAAATAAGGCTGCATTCTAGGATTGTGTCGGGCGGCCTCCATGGGACTTGATACACCCCATGGTGGGACCAGCATAGGTAACTACAACAACGGGGGCCGTAAGACACATGTAATTATGCGAGTAGGAGCCGATCATCAGAAATGGATCACTTCACCCTGATTATGGGGTACCTGTTGGGAACTAGTTTATACGGGTATTAATATGGGGTACGATAGTACATTCGACTCTAGAAAACTTAACCTAGTTTATAGTGCTTTCCTATTTCCACTTTATACTTATCATGCCCAGTTCTTTATTCATAGACTAAATAGTCCTAGACTTACTTAGGCTTTATGTCTGACTCTACTTTTCTTTCGTCTTCTTTTCTTTCGTTTCCCCCCAAGGTCCACAAGGAGGGAATACCGCAGCTTGACCAATTTTCACATCCAGCTTGAAGAGAAAGAATGTATTGCTTGGATCTTTTTCCCTTTGGACTATAGCTTTGGACAACAATTATGGGACTTATGCAGTTTACTTATGTTTTTATGGTTCTTTAAATAATGAAATCAAGACATTTATGAAGATGTAATGATTTTGGAAGTATTGTAAGACAATTATGGCATGGTTTGTGTAACACGTATTTTAATGAAATAAAAGTTGTTGTTGTTTTCCGCTATTCAAAAATATGTTTTATTATATCTGTCTTGTGTATCTGTGACTTATACTTATAAACCTCCACCAAAATTAGGGCATTCCCTTTGAGAGTGACCCTAACGGAGGTGGGGTGTTTCACCCGTTGTTAGCATTCTATTTTTGTCTGTTTCTGTTGGGGTGGTAAAGGCCATTACTAGCATTCTCTTCTATGGAAATTATTCTATTCCCGTTTCTATTTCAGTTTAGACATTGGGGTGGCACCTAGTCCTGTTATACTAGTATTAGTGCAGAGAAATGAAAAGTAATATTATTCTGTTTCTTCTGTTTAAACTAAGTGCATCTGCTGCTCCTGTTACTGTTATCTCTTAACCAGCTTATTTTCATTATATAATTATTATTATCTGTTCATATGCTGAAAGTCAATGGACTTTCTAGACTTTATGTATGACCTTGCTTGTTTTTGCCCCTTTTTCTTCCGTTTCCCCCCCAGGTTTTCCAAGGAGGGAATACTTTAGCTTGATCCGGGTTTCTTTTGCTTGAAGTACTTAGAGTGCTTAAAGTATGGCTTGACTCCTTATGGAAGCTTCTGCGAGGATTATGATTTTAAAGTTTTGTACTCTGATGATTTTCTGAACAAGACTGATATTTAATTACTTGAGTTTTTGGTAAAGATGTAAACAAACTGATTTCTGTTTTCCGCTGTAATAAAGTAATAATTTCTCAAGTATTGTTTATCTGTCTTGTAAATTTCTGTTCTGTCTACTAAAACGCTCCATCAAAGTTAAGGCAGTCCCTTGTGAATGACCTTAATGGAGGGTGGGGTGTTTCAGTTGGTATCAGAGCTGAAGGTTACCAGATTGGGTAAAGTTTTTGAAAATTATTTTCAAAAAGGTTTTAAAAGGAAGTATTTTCAAAAATAAGGTTTATTTTGAAAAACATAATCCCCAAAAAGACATATATCTATCTTTTCATTTCTCCGTTTTAATCTTTTTCTTTCATTCCAGCATGTCTAGGAATCTTAACTTTCTAGAGGGCGTGCCAATACCTGGCTGGTTCAGGAGGTACCTAGAGGCAAGGGCCAACGATGCAGGCCCAGCAGATATTCCTCCTCTAGCTGCAGCGATTCCTCCTCCTCCGCCCCCTCCTTGTGCAATTGCTTTTTCAAAAATTTGTAAAGATTTTAGAGCCATGGGTGGAAAGGATTTCAAGGGAACTGAATCATTCGTAGAAGCAAGGAACTGGCTCAAAGAAACTGAGGATTTGTTCGTTATCTTCGAGGTGGACGATAGGCAGAAGGTACAATTGGCGGTATGGTTGCTCAAGGACGAAGCTTTCTATTGGTGGGAAGTCACTAACGCCGAGAGACCGGTTGAAACATGGATGGATTTCAGAACAGGTTTGAGACGAAATTCCTCTTGCAAGCTGAACGAAGTATACAACTGGGAAAGTTCTTATCTCTTAAGCAAGGAAGTATGACGGTCAAGGAATACGTCAACCAGTTCAACCAACTGGCCAGGTTCGGACTAGATTTAGTCAACACCCAGCATAAAAAGGCTCTCCGCTTTGTTAAAGGATTGAACGAGCCACTGCACATCCTAGCCATGACCCACGTACCCATGGGAGCGACTTACGAGAGATTGGTGGACATGGCACTACTACACGAGGAAGACAAGGGCAAGAAGGAGGCAAACAAGGAAGAACCACAGAACAAGAAAGCATGGCCCAAAAAGGAAAAACAAAAGAAGGATGAAATGTCTAAAGATAAGAAGGAGGAAAAGTTCTTTACTTGTGGAGGCTCGACTCATCTAAACAAGGATTGCAGAAAAAGAAAGGGCACTTGCTTCAAATGTGGTGAGATGGGACACTTCACTAGGGACTGCCCGAAGAAACGAGGGCAATGGCAGAGGGCAGGACCAACTTCTGTAGGGCAGGCGAACACTCTTGAGGCTAGTGGATAGGATAGAAATAGGAAAACTTTCTGTAGGAGGTTTAATTTCTTTATCTGATTTTTGAGTTAAAACTTTTTCTGATTCTGGCATTTCGATTCTGTAATCGATACTCTGCACTTGAATACTAGTATTATTTCTGATTCCGCTATAGAATCAGACCCATAAGGGTTATGACTCATCCAATTGTGGTAAGTTGGGTATCTGTGTTGAGCGTTAAGTTGACAATGACGCATACATTCTGGGTTTTTATCATGCTTAGTTTCCTAAGAATCATTTAGTAATCTGATCTGTACCGGTAATCTGTAAATATCTGAATATTTCTGATAAGGTTGAGATTTCCAGTTTTGACATTGTCTAAGGAGGGTAATCCTCTGGGTGTCAATCCGATGTTGATTTCGGTCTTCGGGGTTGATACTTAGGGGAATTTGTCTCTCAACCAAGGTCTTATGGAAACCAAGTTTTTGTTTATCTGCACTCGCTCCCATCACTTGACTGTATCCTATCGATCGAGTCTTCGACCTATAGATAGGAATCCTATGGATGTAAACATATGTTTGAGACATGTTATGTTTTATGGTTGCAAGTGGATGCAAGTGGTTGCTAGTGGTTTCTCGTGGATGCATATACACACACTAGGCACTAGATCGGCTCGAAAACACTCTCATACTGCATATGGATGTGTGAGCATTTTCAATTTTTGTGGATGCAAAATGATTGACTCATCACATGGATGTTTCATATGAATGAATGGTTGTCACTCATATAAGAATGATATGTATCAAATAGGATAATTGCATACATGTTGGACTCATGACACTGACATAGTTCGCATTTAGGAGGTCAACTAAATCAGTGGACCACCTGATCTTTGCAGTAGATAAGGAACATATGCACACACTTTTGCATATGTTCATACAACATTAGAAGTATTCTAAGGACAATGGATGCTTGTGGATGATGGTTGAGTAGATGGATGACTGGATTGTCGGACACATTCTTCTTAACTTGAAGATTTCGGGGACGAAATCCTTTAAGGAGGGGAGAATGTAACACCCCGTATTTTCTGTGAACGTATAAGTAACAAATCAGAGAATAATTAATTACAAAAATATGAATCAAGGGAAACGGGTTACGCCATTGCGTTCGTCTCAGAATTCTGCTTGAAATAGGGTCTGAGTTTGCGTAAAACGGATACCGTATGAAGAAGATATGGACAAATGAAGTTTGGTGGCTTAAAAAAAAAGATTGCACTGGCGTACTTGGGAAGTACGCCAGTAAAAATTTACATTGGCGCACTTACCAAGTGCGCCCAGGCCGAGAGAAAACCTGCACAGCTTTCAGGTTTGACCCTAGCTGGCCTGGTCGGGTTCTGGTCGAATTTCTGAGCTCTACTGTGTCACTAGGGCTAACTTGTCACTTTCTGATTGGCTTCTCTTGAGATGGATGGCCTTGATTAACTCTAGCTTCATCGATGGCTCTAGTTAGTTTGAAACCCTATATAAACAGCCCCCTAGCCCCATTCTCTTTACACCATTCTTCTCTAACCTTATGCTGCATAATTTCATTCTGCCTCCGTTCTTATTAAATAAAATAATGGTGTCATTACTCTGCTGGAATCAAAACTTGGATTGATGCATCTTCTTCCAACCTGAATAGAATTAAAAGCTAAATCAAATCTCAAATCAAAGTTTAGAGCTACAACAACAATTAAAGAGGAGTAATTCAGCATTTCTGCATCAACAACAGTTTATCACCCTTTCTTATAACCACGAAATGCAAGTACAGTTATTTTCTGATATAAACTTTAATTATAATTGTGACATGATTATAAATATGAATTTGAGGTTGTGTACATTCTGTTCTGATATATTTTATTCTGTATCTCTTTCTTCTTTCTATTCTATAGCCAGGCTACCACGAGCCTGCACCACATCTCATAAGAGGTTAACGCACAAATGCAAAACTTTGGGACAAATGATGAATGATGGCATAATTGGACATGGCTAATCAGTGACTGATGTTGTAAACTAGATTTAGATCTATGCATATTCTATGAATTGGAAGAAGAGGAACCATTGTATGTTAACATGTGACTTGAGACTTTGGACATAACGCATATTTTGAATTAAGATCTGTTATAATTTAAAGTTCTAGATTATTGGGTATATTTTTATATAACGATTCATGACTTGAGATAAAAAGAGAATATGACTTATGTGTGAAGATCTATATTAAGATTTGATAACTGTTAAATGTGAATAACAACTAAGTGGGAGATTTTTCAATATATGACATGCATTGAAATCGATGGCTATATTTGGTATAATTCATGTGTAAATCTTTTGTACTAGGCAAGTTTAACTAAAATTAGGACATGAGTTATATGGTAAATTATGACCATAATCTGTGCCATGTAAATTCAATGCAAACGGGGAGGGGGGGTATACGATCATATTGTGAATCATGACAATTATTTAGGCATGCGAACTTAGGACAAATTTATAATTAGGCCAGATATGTCAAGGGAAGTTTAAGGAATGATTAAATCTGTTATATTGCCTAAACCGCTATTTAGATTGAATTGCCTAATCTGCTAATTATTTTAAATTGCCTTATCTGCTATATCTGCTAAATCGCCTAATCTGCAAGATCTGTTATCTGTTTAATCTGTTAAATGGCATAATCTGTTGGAACTGAAATGCTAAAATTTGAAGTATGTAAATCTGTAGGCTCGATTTAAAATTGAGAAAAACTTGTTAATAGAACCTTGAATAATCTGCTGTAACTTGTACAGAAGTTAATTTGTTAAATTAGCATGATTATTCTGATATTAGCATAGTCTGTGAATGAATGCATTGGCTAAACATGAAACATGGCTAACTAGAGGTTAGAATGAGTTTGCAGCGTAATCCTGCCCGGAACCGCTCGACACATCCAGTGGCCGCAAACAATAGGTTCTAATGTGTGAAGTTAGTCATAACATGCTTGAAACCCGAGGTTAGACTCGTTTGCGGCAGAAACCTGCCCGGAACCAACCGGCCTAACCAATGGCCGCAAACTGTCAGTCTAATGTGAGAGGTCTGTGCGTTAATTTTTAATTGATACAAATCTAAGATAAATATGATGTATAAAACGTGTTGGGTGGATAGGGTTAAACCAATTGGACTAATGAATTTAACAAACCCATTTCGTGAATCTGCAGGCCAAATTACAAAGTTAGACAAATCGGTAAATCTGTTAAATCCGTATATATGATCCGTTAGTCTGAAAACTTGTCTGATCTATGAACTAGTTGATCTGAACTCTGTATGTCTGAACTTGTAAACAAGTTAATCTGAAATCTGTTAGTATGGGGACACAAGGTTAGGAGGGAAATTACTTGTGTCATCTGTTGTTTGGGACCCATATTAGTCAGTAACCCTTTCTGGTATCAAAACTATGACCCAACAGTAGGTAGGGACGGGAACGCTTACCGAACTAATTATAAGCGGTTCATTCTGATAATGGCGAGGGGTGTTGATGGTGCGTTCCAACCGGGTCATGTGCGTGCATGGATCCCGGTCTGCCTCTGAGGATGTAAGACGCCGTGACATCTGTAAATAGGTCTGTGCCAATTAGTTGTCACTTTAGGGAGTGCTACACCCTACTATGGGGCCGACACAGGGTATTTATGTATTAGGGAGCCGATCGCTTGGGGTAGGGTTTTAGGGTACACTTAGTTCTGCCTATTTCTGTTGGTACCGTCTATTTCTGTTGGGTGGTAACACATGTCTGTTTCTGCATGGTACCGTCTGTTCGGGTGGTAAAGGCCCATTTACTAGTGTACACCTAATTCTACATTCTGTTTTCGTAGGGATTAATCTGTTTCTGTACCTTCTGTTTGGGTGGGAAAGGCCCATTATTAGCATTCTGTTTCTGTCTGTTTCTGTTGGGGTGGTAAAGACCCATTACTAGCATTCTCTTCTGTGGAAATTATTCTGTTCCCGTTTCTGTTTCAGTTTTGACATTGGGGTGACACCTAATCCTGTTATACTAGTATTAGTGTAGAGAAATGAAAAGTAATATTATTCTGTTTCTTCTGTTTAACCTAAGTGCATCTGCTGCTCCTGTTCCTGTTATCTCTTATCCAGCTTATTTTCATGTCATAATTATTATTATCTGTTCATATGCTGAAAGTCACTGGACTTGCCAGACTTTATGTCTGACCTTGCTTGTTTTCGCCCCTTTTTCTTCCGTTTCCCCCCCAGGTTTTCCAAGGAGGGAATACTTTAGCTTGATCCGAATTTCTTCTGCTTGAAGTACTTAGAGTGCTTAAAGTATGGCTTGACTCCTTATGGCAGCTTCTGTGGGGATTATGATTTTAAAGTTTTGTACTCTGATGATTTTCTGAACAAGACTGTTATTTATGTACTTGAGTTTTTGGTAAAGATGTAACCAAACTGATTTCTGTTTTCCGCTGTAATAAAGTTATAATTTCTCAAGCATTGTTTATATGTCTTGTAAATTTTTGTTCTGTCTACTAAAACGCTCCATCAAAGTTAAGGCAGTCCCTTGTGAGTGACCATAATGGAGGGTGGGTTGTTTCAATAATAGATGCAATGGAACAAATAATCATTCATAAGTATGGAAGCTGTTAGATTTAAAAAAAAAAAACTATTTATAGGTTTAGTTCCTCCCAGAAGTAGAAAGATAGCTTGACTTATGGATCATTGATAGTGGAAAAATCATTCTCGTAACAAATTTACAAATATTAAATATATGATTACACAAGTAAAGCATTTAATGTCATATATGGTTTTTTTTCATTTAAAGTTATGTTTCCTAAATCTTCAATTCATATCTTTTTAGATAATTCTAAACTTACGTCTTCATTCCATATTATTATGCATTCAAATTTTACCTACTCAAAGAATGTATTACATTTTTGTTTATATTTAATTTACATATTTACAAATCAACCCCTTATTTTAAAGTTTGTTTTAAAGTTCCATCCTTATTTCCATTTTAAGTTAGTTTCAATTTATAATTTATATTTTCATTTTATGTCACTTATTCAAAACAAAATTTCTTATTAACCAATTCCCCACTCAAAATCAATTTTTTTCTCATTCTTTCTTAGATATTTACAAAATAAGGGTTTAAGTATTAATTTGGCGTCTTAATTGGAAATATATATTTACCTCACTTTCAAATATAATTCTCAAAACTCTTCGCTTTTAAAAATAAAGGTATATTCAAATTTTAGACATACAAACTTTCTAAATATATGCCAAAATAGTATATTTTAAAACATATCTTACTGTAAGATTTTTTATACTAGCTAGCTCCTGTATTGTTATCAAGGTTAGATTTCGTGGACGACACATGTTAAATGCCGTAAGCAGTGGACGGTCCACCTTAAAAACCAAACTAGCTTACTGTTGACTACAATCACCTGAACTATACTGCATATTTATTATTAGTTATAATAAAAAGTGTAACAGATCACTATAAAAACTGGTCGGCTATGCAAAAAAAAAAAAAAAATGAAAGCAAGGGAAATAATCTTCCCAACTTATTTGTTTTGTCGAATTTTGATTACAACCGTTTATTTATTTATATACTATCTGGTCCTTATTTTCTTAAAAATCATAAAATGTTTTAACCCAAAACACATATCATATAGAATATATTTTTTAGGTTCCAAACACATATAGTTTCTAACACCTTAAGTTTAATGTTTTCTTACTTTACGAAATCCAAGTCTTTATTCGTATCAAATAAATTTTTCCAAGGTTACCCAAAATTCTACTTTATTACATTTACTTGAAAATCAATTTATGTTGACACACTTTCGACTTATAATAGAATTTAAAATTCCAAACTGTTATACTTATTATTTTAGAATTTAACCAAGTCGTTTAATTTTCAAATTTTAGTTTACAAGTCTTACTTATATAAAATTTTCTTTAACCTAACTTTATAAGTTCATAAATATTTAATCATTGAAATCTTTGTTAATATAAAGCTATAAATTCTCATATTACCCAATACTATTTGATTTTCAATTCAATTTTTCAATACAACTTAAGTATTAAACACTTAGTTGTTTATTCAATTTTTATTTTTTCATGCCTTATTCAATTTTATTTGAGTTAAGTTAGATTCTAAGCTAGGAATTGAAAGAGAAAACAAACCAAATCAAATGGATTTACCAAAGATAGGTCAAGTAAGTTAAAGAAGATTTAGGATTTAGGAATGACCAATTCTAAACTTCTAAAATGGGAAAAAGCAATATCGAGACTTGAATTCGAGGAATCCTAACTTAAGAAGGATTTATCTAAAGGGACTAGTTTGAAGTGATGTAACTCAAAACAAGGATATATTTTAAAACAAGGATAAAATTTCAAACTATTTTCACATATATAAATCCTTTTATAAAAATCCCTTGAAATCATTCAAAGTATTTTTTATTCAAAACACGCTCCTCGGGAAATGATTCCAAGATAATTTCACTCATTCTAAGGTATTTCTACCCTATCTCTAATGAGTGTTTCAACCCCATAAACTAAGCTTTGTATAATCAAAGCTTTGATGTCACGTTGTATCAACATGTCTTATTGATTGCCTCAGTTCAGTAATTAAACGAACTCAAATCATCCAAATGATGTGCCGTTATTGCTTATGAGGTTAAAATATAAATCATCACAGAATCATAGACACAAAACACAGAATATCTGACAGTGGAAGTAAAATTTATACAATAATATAAAATCTTTTAAATTTACATGATTTCAGAGTACAGAATAAATATAGATTGAATGGTAGATTGAATACAAAATCTTACTTATATATGAATATACTAACAGAGTAGGGAAATTGCATAATAATAGATGGATGTGTGGATCTCCAACAAATCTGAAGCGCTAATAGATAAATCTCCGAGCTGTAATACTCGATCTGACCCGAGCATTTTGCAAGGAATAAATGAAACAAAATACTTGAATTAGGACTAAAATTTTCATATAGGTGAATTAACTCAAATGTAATGTGTGAATAGAATGCATCAGTAATTTAAAGGATGTTTAGGACTTCCATCCCTTAAGGATCCGTGAAACTAACATATATACTATAAACACTATTAATAGTGTCTATTCAGTAAAGTAAATATATCAAAATAGTGTAAGATGGATTACCATTATTACCCTTGCATTGTTTATAATACCGTAGTCTATACACTACCGTAAACCCATCGTGTCCTGGTGGCATCAGAGGGCACTCCATAGGTACGGTACAAATCATAATCGTAGGGGCTCGATATAGATAATATGACATGGCACACGAGAAATACCCAAGGTAGACTTATACTGCATTGCAGCCCACGGGCCAGTGGTGATGCATAGTATCCACTATCGCCCACCAAGAACGACACTCCCATAATCAAAGGTGCACCCAAATCAATCACAATAGTCAAAGAGATGGTATCGAAGAAGCGTGTTCGATCTGAGGTGCGACCTCACTTAACCCAGGTATAGCTACTATTTTAATCATTTTAATTATGACCCGAAGGTCAAGGCCAATCCACCATCGTTCTCTTTCTTCAAATCCAATAATCTCATCCATCCTATTTCATTTTGGATTCTCTTCCACGTGCACTATTGTTAAAGTGGTACCGGTATTGGCATAAAGTATGACATCTACCGACCCTGGTCTCTTTAACAACTAAACGATTACATTTTACACACTGTGGTCATTATATTAGAAATCATATTTTCGAGCATCAAAATCGATTATTTCAAGTTTTGCTTTACAATCGATTACTCTAATAATTCATCACTGGTACAGTTAAGATATTAAATCCCATATTACAAATTATCCCTTTCCAAACCATTCAGGTTTAGATTTCAATTTTTCACAGAAAAATATTATCGCACAAAAACTTCATTTGAGTCCTACAGATTCAATAGCTTGGATTGGACAAGGAGATCTTTAAATTTATAAATGCTTGGACAATTTAACTTTAAAAAATAGGGTAATATGTTAAATTTTGAAAGATTGTATATATATATACACACACACTTATGTAAATGGTTGTAAAATAGAATAAAATCTTTAATTGCCCATAATGTTCATAAGTCTTGCATTAGATAAAAGATATTACAGTTAACATCGTCAAATTCGAAAATAGAATATATGCTTGTACAAGTAGTTATAAATAGATATAAAATAGTTATATAATAATCAAAGGTTTGAATGGTCAAAATAGTTTAAGGTTTGTTAGTATAAGCAGTTTGTGAAATTAAGTAATGAGGAAAGTTTGTTTTTATGAAAATTTAGTTTTATTCGAACAACATGATTCGGTCCAATCCAATCCAAATCTGACTTCCAACCATTTGTTCCTTATTCAAATCAGTTTTCTCTCATTGGTTTGACTTTAAATTCTCCTCATAACTTGAAATACTTTCAAACCATCAATTCCAAGTTAGATTTAACTTAGATTCCGAGTTCACTCATTATAATGAATTTCAAATTAACTTCGGCAATAAGTTACTATGTCATTACTTAAACAACTATTTAATAAATTACAATCTTATAATAATTTAAAAATATCATGTTGCATTTCTTTAAAAAAACATAATTTTTCCATTCACTTGAATTTAATCGATAAATCTTAACTTGACATTCACCTCAAAATTAATAAAACTTACTAAATCATACTTTATATATGTCAAAGTAAGATTCTAATAATCCTTTAGAGCAATTTTATTACTACGAAGTCTAACCCTTTGATACTATTCATTATAAAATCTATACAAAATCGATTTCATAAAATCTTGTTTACCTCAAACTATAACTTAAATATTAATCCTTACAGAGTATTTCAAACACCTTTATTAAAACAAAAGATTAGTTAACCTTACCAATTGAAGTTAATTCAAGGAAAATCTTTTCAAACGTTCCTTTGCACAATATCCAATTACATTTGGTTCCTTTCAAATTTAATTTCGTAAAATTTATTGAATTAGACCCTTATATTAGTGGAAATGTGGTAAAACATAAAACCAAATATGTTAACTAAAAATACTTTGTTGAATCAAACAATTTAACTAATATAAATAAGGAAAACCTTTGATATATTATAAAAATCAAATATTCTGAAAGTCTTGTTTAAAACAACATTAATTCAAAATACATAAATCTACAAAATCAGTTATGTTGAAAGTCTTGTTTAAAACAACATTAATTCAAAATACGTAAATTTACAAAATCAAATATATTGAAAGTCTTATTTAAAACAAACATTAATTGAAAATACATAAATTTACATATCGCATTTTATTAAAACAATTTTAAGATTTAGTTTGAATTTTTTTCCAGCATTTTTCATTATTCAAAAATTTCATTTCAAAATCTATTTATTAAAATAGGTACATACTTGATACTCTAGAAAATAGTTTTTTATTGACCACGGCGTCCATGTAAAATTTTCTACGTATAGTCAAGTGATACAAATATGTATCGTTTCATCCATTTTAAAGGAGAATTCGAATCCCATTATATATTATTTCAACTAGCATCCCAAATCGATTCGAAATTATTTCTCAAATTTGCAATCATTTGGGTGTGTATCATTTAAACCCATGGCTATTTTTCTACATCTATAGGGAACTTCCAAGGTGAGCAATGCAAAACATAGCATATCACACATTGCATCCAAACGTGTCATTTGAGATGATAAAGTGTGTGTCACAGGTGCTCAAATCACATAACAAATATTTTCTAGAGCAAATTAACACTTCAATTAACACCTCAAGTTTTTCGTTCACTTAATCATCTATTAGTCGTGAGTGACGGGAAACTCAACTTCCGTGGCAAAGGAGATGATTACAAAAATTGACACTGAAATTTGGGAATGAAGCTTGATGGCCAAACGATGAATACACTTCTGATAAACTCATATACATATATATATATATATATATATATATGTTTGTATATATGTATACGAATGTAATATTGTAAGTGTATGACCAGCATTCCACCTTGACCGTTGACTACCACGATTCCTAAAGAAAATTTCAACGTATACCGAATCAAACCAAATCGTATTTTTCATTTTACGGTTATTTAATTATTAAACAAATGGGGTTCAAGAAACATATTGGGGCTTCATTCTGGATTTCGACAGACCATCCAAGCGAATAATTACTCAGATCTAGGATTTTAACCCAATCGTATGCCCAAACCCGCTTGGTAGTGTTTCAGGCATCTAGTCAAGCACTTGGAGTGCATACATGATAGAGGCAGTTGGGAGTCACGAAAACTCAAGTTAGCCTATTGGAGCAGTTCCAGAGCTAGGTTGAGATGCTGGAGAATAGATAGTCGTTAGTGAACTCGTCCAAGGCTGTTGGTGGGGAAGAAGATGGGTGAAACACCCCACCTCCATTAAGGTCACTCACCAAGGGAATGCCTTAACTTTTGTCGAACATTTTTAGTACAAGATGCAGAAAAATTACAAGACAGACAAATAAAGCAGTGAAAAATAAATAACCTTTATTTATTAAAACAGCTTGTACAAAGATTGTTTTAAAACACCAATACTTATTTCAAGAAAGCATATGTCTTGTTTAATATATAAGAAGCACAAACTGACAATGATATTCCCCAATAAAGCATGAGCCAGCAATAGCAGTAGAAAATGGAGTTCAAAGCAATGCGCCAAAGAATCTTCAAGCTCGGAAAGAGTAACGGCCCCCAAAATGAGCTGAGCTTTTCCCTCCCTAACTACATTGGGGGAACGGAAGAAAAGAGGCAAAAGAAAACTAGGTCAGACATAAAGTCTGGTAAGTCCAGTGATTCTTAGTATTTAAACGAGGAAAAGGGTCATGACATGAATAAACTAAATATAAGACTAAACCATAGTAACAAGATAACATGGAGGTAAACATGGGATATGGCAAGAAAATGTACCAATAAACTGAATGTATTGATAAACTGAATGCGCTTCTACTACTTCTCTTCTTCGCAACTACCCTATTATACTGATTTCTATGTCTCTGCACTACCTACTAGTGTCCAAACTAGTAATCTATGATCATATGATAACGTGATCCCAATCACCGTATTTGCGGTTGCGTTCATGTGTACATCTATTGTGGGGATTCCATTTATTACCTAGATCTAATCTAGGGTATACTATCGAGAGCTTCCTAGATTCAACCAGGGTTTACGCTACCGAGGGCCACTGGGGTTTATGCTACCTATTGAACGCTTCTCGGATTCAGGGTTTACGCGACCTAGGTCCAAATAGGGATTATGCTACCTACTTTGTATTAATTTTCGATGTGTCTGTGTCAGTCGGCCCTCTCTTGCATGTAGATACTCTGTGCTGGCCCAACCAT
This sequence comes from Allium sativum, assembly GCA_030737875.1. Lineage (NCBI taxonomy): Eukaryota > Viridiplantae > Streptophyta > Magnoliopsida > Asparagales > Amaryllidaceae > Allium > Allium sativum. The sequence goes on along the minus strand of JASFAX010000056.1, from coordinate 1,838,712 downwards.
AAGGTGTATCAAGCCTTATGATAGCGACCCGACATGATTCAAGATGCACAGTGTATAACTACTGGTACCCAGTGCCTACTTTTTCCACTCCGGAGTACGTGCATGCCCGTAAACCGTCGAAACCTACACTGACGTACCCCCTGCCGCTATTTTGACCGCTTATAATCAGCCTGGTAATCGTGCCCCACCCTGCCTACTCAAGCTACCATGATACATCTATGTGGGTTATTGCTGAAATGGGTCCCTGTTACCAGGGTTTCCTACTAGTTAAGTTTGTGGGCCTATATATATATATACAATATTACCCACCTACACATGATGTACATAACCCTCCCAACGATTCAAGCATGTCTATTTAATGGCTAAGTTTGTGGGCCTATATGTACTAATATTACCCACCGATCCCGATATGTACTTAACCCTTCCACTGGTTCAAGCATGTTTATTAAATGGTTAAGTTTGTGGGCCTATATTACTAATATTACCCACCAAACCGATATGTACTTAACCCTCCCACTGATTCAAGTTGATATATATATTTGGGTAAGTGTTATCCATTCATTCAAGTTAACTTAACCTACCCACACATCATGTTATATATATAAATATATATTGGTTAAGTGTTCCCCTTGCGTTACTTAACCCTTATCACATATCATGTTATATATATAAATATATATTTTGGTTAGGTGTTCCTATTGTGTTACTTAACCCAATTACAAATCATGTTATATATATATATATATATTTGCTAAGTGTGTCCTATTAATTTAACCTCACCCACTTGTCTTATTGACATGTTATGACAGTTAAGTTTTCTAATTTTACTTAACATCACCCACTTGCCTAGTTAACATGTTATGACGGTTAAGTGTTCTAAATTTACTTAACCTCACCATCTAGTCTAGTTAGCATGTTAAACGCTTACTTAACCTTACCTACTTGTCTAGTTAACATGTTATTATGGTTAAGTGTTCCATTAGTTACTTAACCCCCCACAAGTCTTGCCTTGTTAACATGTTAAATTGGTTAAGTGTCCAAATTAACTTGACCCTTATAAACCTTGTCTAGTTAACATGTTGAATTGGCTAAGTGTTTTTCTCGACTACTTAACCCTACCCTTCTTGTCTTTGTTAACATGTTATTACAGTTAAGTGTTTCCTTAATTACTTAACGTCACCATTTCTAGCTTGATTTATTCATGAGCCTTAATTAATTAATTAATTAAAGCACTAACCACTCACATTAGACAGATATTGTTGTGGTTACTGGATGTGCCGGTCGGTTTCGGGCAGGTTTACACCACAACTCAGTCTAACCTCGGGTCTTTCTGGGCTTGATGCACTAACTACCCACATTAGACAGGTATTGTTGTGGTCACTTGATGTGCCGGTCGGTTCCGGGCATTTTTACACCACAACTCAGTCTAACCTCGGGTTAGGCATATTCGTCTTTTACTAAATTTTCATATTTACTATTTGTGTAAATTTTTCTGTAAACCAAGTTAGCCTAGATCATATTCAACTGTCATGCAAATTAACATACTTACATTCTATGCCAAAACTTGATTTACCAATCAATTAACCCAACTTGCAGTTTATACCAATTTAGATTTAATATTCCCCTTTTTCAATTCATGCCCAATCTAGATTAATATTCCAATTTACGGTTCATGTCAAAACTAGATTTAATATTCTAGTTTACCGTTTATGTTCAAAACTTGGTTTACACGCCAATTACACACTTTGCGGCCAGTTAAATTTACCAATTTATGCCCAAGTCTAATATGCATGTAAATCATTCAATATTATAGCAAATTTGATTATGCCAACATATTTATTATGCCAAATTAACTTAGTTAAGCTACGCCCAATCCTCGCATCATAATCGTACGTATAACATGATTTCACAAGTTTTCTATGTACTCATGAAATGGCACTAATCAAAAGGAATAGGGGATAAGCACAAGAATTGGTATAAAAGATTAGGCATGAAAAAATAATGGCTCCAACAGGTTTGATGTACATAATAGTGAATAGGAATAAACTAGCCAAGTTACACACTAAATATGAGATCCACATAATCAAGGGAATAGGCATAGGTGATTTGGTCCAACATAATGCCAGTTCAAGGTACAACATGATCGGTTAATTGTAACAATGGGAATAGTCATAAGCAAATAACTACAATAGTCATACGCAATTAACCACAATAGTCATGGGTGACTAATCACAATAATTTCTTAACTAATGTCATAGGCAATAGTCTCATAGTTATGATTCATAGTCGTAGGCAATAATTTCATAGGCGACAGTTCATGGCCATGGTCTTAGACAAAGTTCTCATGGTCATAGTCATAGTTATAGGCAATAGCTTCATAGGCAACAGTTTCATAGTCATAGTCTTAGGCAAAAGTCTCATAGTCATAGTCGTAAATCAGATCCAAAGGCATAGATAATTATCGATTTGACATAAGCACGAATCAAAGATAATTAACTTTCAAATTGGTATAGTTCTATATTTTGATTCATTACATTCACAATTCCAATTACACGTTCAAATCTAAGGAATAACTGAACATACAGAGATCGGTTTAGAAAAGGCGATTTGCTATGATTCGAGTGACGTTGCTTGAAGCGGAATGCCTATGGTCCAACTTGAAGCTTTAACTTGATTTGAATCCCCAATTTGAAGAAGAACTATAACTTGTTTTAATGGAGAATAAGATTTATTTTAATGGTGGAGGCTAGAGAGAAATAACATGTAGACGCCTAAAAGAATTTGTGTGGAGAAGCCTTAGGTCTAGGCATTCTTTTATAGGTGTAGAGAGTGTTTTAGAGCCCTTAGATCATCATAGAAGCTACCAGGTCCGTCCAACACATCAAAAATCATCATCAGACCAATCATGAGTTACCACTTAGACCTAATGACACAACACAAGCCAAAAATTTATTGTAGATCTGGTCTAGTCGACCCAGGGTAGGTCGACCCCTAGGTCGACACCTAAGTCGACCCCCTGGTCGACCTGGGTACCCAGGTCAACCCCGAGGTCGATCCCCTGGTCAACATGGGTCATGGGCGGGAAATTTCCCGCCCAGCCCGATTGTGTGTTTTGAATTTGAACTGAGTTGTTTTTAAATTTGAGCTGCTCCGAAGGCCATAACTTTTCCTTACGAAGTCCGATTCACGCAAACTCGGACTCTATCTCAAGCAGAATTCCGAGATGAACGCAATGGCATAACCTGTTTTCCTTAATTATTCTCTTAAAAATTAAGTATACTTTGATTTGTTACATTAACATTTACAGAGAATACGGGGTGTTACATTCTCCCCTCCTTAAAGGATTTCTTCCCCGAAATCTTCAAGTTAAGAAGAATGTATCCTAACATCCAGCATCCATCTACTCAACCATTCAATCACAGGCATCCATTGTCCCTAAAACGATTTCTAATGCTTTCATGATTCTATGCATAGTATGTGTACATGTCCTTATCTAATGTAAAATCAGGCGGTCTACTGATTCAGTTGACCTCCTTAATGCGAATCAAGTCAGTGTCATGCGTCCAATATGTATGCAATCCTAATGATACATATTATTTCTATATGAGTGTACAACTATTCACTCAAATGCAACGTCGACAGGATAATACATCAAGTTCAATTCATAAACAAATACATATATGCAAATGCAATATGGAAGTGACTGCGCTGATCTAGTGCCCTACGTGTGTACATGCATCCACGAGCAACCATTAGCAAACACTTGCAACCACTTGCATCCACCAAACATAACATGTCTCAAACACATGTTTACATCCATTGGCTTCTACCAAAGGATTGAGGATAGGACCGGGAGGATATACTTAAACGCTAAAGACTTGCATGCAAATAGATTTTACAGAAAAAGAGGAATCAAGGATATATCCTCAAAAAGGGTAAGATGCGCGTATCAAGTATTCAGTCTCCTAAGTCGCATCTTCTTGAGCTTCACTCCACTGTACCTTATCTAATTTAAATTCATGGTTGCGAAGCTTCTTGACCTCCATTTCCAAAACCCACTAGTAAAGATGGGCCCTCGATCACTTACCATGCTCGAGGGTATCCAATGTAGTCGAACTATCCTCCCGAGAAAAACATATGTTAATCATGATACCAAGTGTATATACCTAACATGATTAGAGGTCTCTCCTCTACTTAGCTTATACATCATGCTGCAAATCTGAGGGACTAAAGCTAATGGTTACTATGTGCTTATTACCTCTCTTAAGGTCAGTATAACTTAGGGTGCCAGCCCCAACCATTTATTTCTCACGCAAACCATCCTAGTCGAACTCGACATCCCTCAAGTATAAGCCCCAAAGGCTTAAACCAATATTAGAAAAGCAACCAAGGGATACCTCCTCCAAATTTGGACGATCTATGTGAGATGATACTAACAAAACAACCAAACAATTGAGCACTTTACCGTATCTGGCTATCCTCACCAATCTAGCTCCAGAATTATCGTTGATCGCATAACTGGCTTTGCAGTGTCTTCTAGATACATGCGGAAGTCTGTCTCGAGTTCTTAGGGGGAAAACCCCTACCCTAGTCAAAACATCTTGCGTCCCCATAGACTACCCTAACGGATCAAAAATCGTCGATAAATAAGTAAAGTGATTCTAGGTAGCTAAGACAAACCGATCCCTTAGGATCGTACGAAATCTCAAGGGTATTCTCAAGGCAAGTCGAAAGTCTAACTACCCTTGTTTCATAATTACTAGCTAACCTATCATTGCCTAGAATCAATCCATACCCCAAAAAACATAAGCATAAATATATCTATTCTCAAATCCTCACAAGTCAAAGATAAATGGGCCGAACCAGCAATTGGTTTCGAGACAATAATGGGATCCTCTACTACACAATATCTAGGGTGCAGAGACTCAACTATGGAAGCAGATATATACGGATGTGAAGCGCTAAAATCGGAAGGAGTACTAACAGGATAATCAATAAGGAAAAACTCTTTCAACCGAAATCTTACTGCCTCTCTCTCAGGTATGCTGGCAGTGAGAGCATGCACTCGCCTTCCGGAAAATCCTGTCCCTTATTCTTTCCCTTAATTATACGACCTGTTATACCAAAATAAAGATACTTCCTCTTGTTTTAGGTTTTACTATTTTTTTCCCTCCCCTCCTTTGTGAGCCAAGTCCATATCCATAGGTTCTTCATCCTTGTGTTGTGCTCTATAGCCAGACCCCCTCATTCTCAACTTTGCTATCCTTGTGTAACTTGTTGACATGTCTCTTGAAAGCTGCTTCCATCAAACGGAGAATCCTACAAAGATCGAAAGAAAATTAGCCGCAGGTGAAACTGGTACCGCTACATATAGAAGTTGGGCACTTGTTTTCTCTTTGACAAGTGTCGTAGTCTTGTCGAGCCTACGGAACCATGACGCGATGAGGTTACCTCCCAGAAAGCCAGGAGCCCCAGAGACTCAAGAAAGAAGGAAACAAGGATTCAAATGGAGGATCAAAAGATAGTGCATATGGCTTTGGAGAATATGCCTTTAAAACAAAACTTTTCTTTTGAAAATGCTTCTTTTAAAACCGTTTGAATTTTTTTCAAATCTTTTTATCTGATTCGGCAACCTTCAGCTCTGATACCAAGTGAAACACCCTACCTCTGTTAAGGTCACTCACCAAGGGAATGCCTTAACTTCGGTGGACAATTATTAGTACAAGATGTAGAAAAATTACAAGACAGACAAATAAAGCAGCGAAAAATAAATAACCTTTATTGATTAAATCAGCTTATACAAAGATTGTTTTACAACACCAATACTTATTACAAGAAAGCATTTGTCTTGTTTAATATATAAGAAGCACAAACTGACAACGATATTCCCCAATAAAGCATGAGCCAGCCATAGCAGTAGAAAGTGGAGTTCAAAGCAATGCGCCAAAGAATCTTCAAGCTCGGAAAGAGTAACGACCCCCAAAGTGAGCTGAGCTTTTACCTCCCTGACTACCTGTGGGAGGGGAACGGAAGAAAAGGGGCGAAAGCAAACTAGGTCAGACATAAAGTCTGGTAAGTCCAGTGATTCTTAGTATTTAAACAAGGAAAAGAGTCATGACATGAATAAACTAAATATAAGACTAAACCATAGTAATAAGATAACATGGGGATAAACATGGGATATGGCAAGATAAACTGAATGTACCAATAAACTGAATGTACTGATAAACTGAATTCGCTTCTACTCCTTCTCTGCTTCGCAACAACCCTATTATACTGATTTCTATATCTCTGCACTACCTACTAGTGTCCAAACTAGTAATCTATGATCATATGATAACGTAATCCCAATCCCCGTATTTGCGGTTGCCTTCAGGTGTACATCTATTATTGGGATTCCATTTATTACCTACATCTAATCTAGGGTTTACTATCGAGTGCTTCCTAGATTCAACCAAGATTTACGCTACCCAGGGCCAATGGGGTTTATTCTACCTACTGAACGCTTCTCGGATTCAGGGTTTACGCGACCTAGGTCCATTATGCTACCTACTTTGTATTAATTTTCCATGTGTCTGTGTCAGTCGGCCCTCTCTTGCATGTAGATACTTTGTGCTGGCCCTACCATAAGGTGTATCAAGCCTTATGATAATGACATGACACGATTCAAGATGCACAGTGTATAACTACTGGTACCCAATGCCTGCTTTTTCCACTCCGGAGTACGTGCCCGCCGGTAAACCGTCGGAACCTACACTGACGTACCCCTTACTGCTATGTTAACCGCTTATAATCAGCCCAGTAATCGTGCCCCACGCTGCCTAGCTCAGGGTACCGTGATACATCTATGTGGGTTACTGCTGAAATGGGTCCTGTTACTATGGTTTCCTACTGGTTAAGTTTGTGGGCCTATATATATAAAATATCACCCACCTACACGTGATGTACTTAACCCTCCCACCGATTCAAGCATGTCTATATAATGGTTAAGTTTGTGGGCCTATATGTACTAATATTACCCACCAATCCCGATATGTACTTAACCCTTCCACAGGTTCAAGCATGTTTATTAAATGGTTAAGTTTGTAGGCCTATATTACTAATATTACCTACCAACCCGATATGTACTTAACCCTCCCACTGATTCAAGTTGATATATATTATTGGTTAAGTGTTATCCATTCATTCAAGTTAACTTAACCTGCCCACACAACATGTTATATATTTATACATATATATTGGTTAAGTGTTCCCCTTGTGTTACTTAACCCCTATCACATATCATGTTATATATATATAAATATATTGGTTAAGTGTTCCTCTTGTGTTACTTAACCCTATCACACATCATGTTATATATATATATTGGTCATGTGTTCCTATTAACTTAACCTCACCCACTTGTCTCATTGACATGTTATGACAGTTAAGTGTTCTAATTTTGTTTAACCTCACCTACTTGCCTAGTTAACATGTTATGACGGTTAACTGTTTTAAATTTACTTAACCTCACCATCTTGTCTAGTTAGCATGTTAAATGCTTACTTAACCTTACCCACTTGTCTAGTTAACATGTTATTACAGTTAAATGTTCCCTTAGTTACTTAACCCCCCACAAGTCTTGCCTTGTTAACATGTTAAGTGGGTTAAGTGTCCAAATTAACTTGACCCCTATCAACCTTGTCTAGTTAACATGTTGAATTGGCTAAGTGTTTTCTCGATTACTTAACCCCACCCTTCTTGTTTTTGTTGACATGTTATTACGGTTAAGTGTTTCCCTAATTACTTAACCTCACCATTTCTAGCTTGATTTATTCATGATCCTTAATTAATTAAAGCACCAACCACTCACATTAGACAGATATTGTTGTGGTTACTAGATGTGTCGGTCGGTTCCAAGCAGGTTTACACCATAACTTAGTCTAACTTCGGGTCTTTCTGGGCTTGATGCACTAACCACCCACATTAGGCAGGTATTGTTGTGGTCACTGCATGTGCCGGTCGGTTCTTGGCAGTTTTACACCATGAGTCAGTCTAACCTCGGGTTAGGCATATTCGTCTTTTACTAAATTTACATATTTACTATTTATGTAAATTTTTCCGTAAACCAATTTAGCCGAAATCATATTCAACTATCATGCAAATTAACATACTTATATTCTATGCCAAAACTTGATTTACGAATCAATTAACCCAACTTGCGGTTTATACCAATTTAGATTTAATATTCCCCTTTTTCAATTCATGCCCAATCTAGATTAATATTCCAATTTACGGTTCATGTCAAAACTTGATTTAATATTCTATTTTACCGTTTATGTTCAAAACTTGGTTTACACGCCAATTACACACTTTGCGGCCAGTTAAATTTACCAATTTATGCCCAAGTCTAATATACATGTAAATCATTCACTATTATAGCAAATTTAGATTATGCCAACATATTTATTATGCCAAATTAACTTAATTAAGCTACGCCCAATCCCCGCATCATAATCGTACGTATAACATGATTTCACAAGTTTTCTATGTACTCATGAAATGGCACTAATCAAAAGGAATAGGGGATAAGCACAAGAATTGATGTAAAAGATTAGGCATGCAAAAATAATGGCTCCAACAGGTTCGATGCACATAATAGTGAATAGGAATAAAGTAGCCAAGTTAAACACTAAATATGAGATCCACATAATCAAGGGATAGGTGATTTGGTCCAACATAATCCAGTTCAAGGTACAACATGATCGTTTAATTGTAACAATGGGAATAGTCATAAGCAACTAACTACAATAGTCATAGGCAATTAACCACAATAGTCATGGGCGACTAATCACAATAATTTCTTAACCAATGTCATAGGCTATAATCTCATAGTTATGATTCATAGTCGTAGGCAATAATTTCATAGGCGACAGTTCATGGCCATAGTCTTAGACAAAGTTCTCATGGTCATAGTCATAGTTATAGGCAATAGCTTCGTATGCAATAGTTTCATAGTCATAGTCTTAGGCAAAAGTCTCATAGTCTTAGTCGTAAATCAGATCCAAAGGCATAGATAACTATCGATTTGACATAAGCACGAATCAAAGATAATTAACTTACAAATTGGTATAATTCTATATTTTGATTCATTAAATTCACAATTCTAATTACACGTTCAAATCTAAGGAATAACCAAACATACAAAGATCGGTTTAGAAAAGGCGATTTGCTATGATTCGAGTGACGTTGCTTGAAGCGGAATGCCTATGGTCCAACTTGAAGCTTTAACTTGATTTGATTCCCCAATTTGAAGAAGAACTATAACTTGTTTTAATGGAGAATAAGATTTATTTTAATGGTGGAGGCTAGAGAGAAATAACATGTAGACGCCTAAAAGAATTTGTGTGGAGAAGCCTTAGGTCTAGGCATTCTTTTATAGGTGTAGAGAGTGTTTTAGAGCCCTTAGATCATCATAGAAGCCACCAGGTCCGTCAAAAATCATCTCAGACCAATCAAGAGTTACCACGTAGCCCTAATGACACAACACAAACAAAAATTTATTGCAGATCTGTTCTGGTCGACCCAGGGTAGGTCGCCCCCTAGGTCGACACCCAGGTCGACCCCTTGGTCGACCCCTTGGTCGACCTGGCTCTTGGGCGGGAATTTCCCCACCCAACCCGGCTGTGTGTTTTGAATTTGAACTGAGATGTTTTTAAATTTGAGCTAAAACTTCCGAAGGCCATAACTTCTTCATATGAAGTCCAATTCAGGCAAACTCGGACTCTATCTCAAGCAGAATTCCGAGACGGACGCAATGGCATAAACCATTTCCCTTAATTCTTCTCTTAAAAATTAAGTATACTTTGATTTATTACATTAATGTTTATAGAAAATACGGGGTGTTACAATGGGTCGACAATTGGAAGTGAAGGTGCCCCTAGCAAATGTCGCCGTACGATTTGTGATGGTTATGGTTGTCGGACACGAGGAGTATGGGGTTTTGAGGGAAACCAGGAGTAGGAGCAGGCATGGAGAATATTTGGAAGAAGGGAATTTGGAACTAAATGTTAGATTTCGGTTTTGCTAAGTTTATTTTTCTTCCTTTATGACATTTGACTAAAATAGGACATGGAGGAGAGAATAAGAAAGAGAAAGGAGTAGAAGATGGTAAATACATGAAATTATTTCTCTGACCTCTCAAGAAATGTCATTTTTATCCTGTAAATTTTTACAGGTGTTCACTCCATTTGCAGATATGAACAAACGTCCGAAGTGTTCTCCACTCGTATAACAAGTGTACATTTAATGATTTTAATATTTATATTTTTCATTATTGTTGCTTTACCATTTAAAAAATGAAACGATTGAATGTACGTTCACAAGCAAAGCGTTCAAGATGTAGACGAAGATACATTAAACGATGTTGATAGTTTCACATGTTTTTTGACCCAAAATTAAAGATTCGGGACATAAAACGTTCGAATTTTGCAAAATGAAAAATATCGTTCTCCTTTGAATTTAAACTACTATTTTTTGTTCAAATTCGCCTGAATTCTGATGCTATTCAATTCTTAATGATTTATAAAATGTTTACTAATTAAGGCGAATTGGAACGAATTCGCATATTATATTACGAAATTTATCCCTCCGTTATGTCTAGAGAGACATATCTTGAATATTAAATTTCATAATTTAGTTCAACTTTGAAAGTTTTATGTCGAATACAAGACATCGATTATCACTACGGTATCGATCGCGTAAATGATTTAAACAAAGCGACGAGCTTGAACAATTTTGCTACAAAATTTATTAAATTATTTTCATATAACATGTTCAAATTTTGCAAGACTTAACATTTCTATAGTTTATCAACTTCGGTTCTATTTTAAATGAATAAATACGAAATGTAACTTATCATTTTACGTTACAGATTCCAAATAACATATAAGTCCAAGTTAGAAATTCAAATCCACGCTTATAATGTAAATTGAGATTTCATGTTTCATATTCAAGTTAAGATTATAAACATTCACTTATGACATTGAATTTTACATAAATTTTATATTTTGACGCGTCGAAATTACAAGTTCGTTACAAACCATATCATAAAACAATGGATCTAACATGATTAGGATCAAAATTTATTCAAGAACATGATTAATCTAACTTCTTGCTTATTTATATGATTAAATTAAATTATCCTAAGACTTCTAAATTTGAATTAAGCATATATGATCAGATCTAAGGTGTATTTAACATGTATGATGTGAATCAATCTTATTTGTACTCATATAATCCGTAGTTTCCGTGTGAGAGATATTTATCACTCCCCTATATCAAGATCTAATGCAATTGCATTGAAATTAGATTTGGACATCGATGAAAACCCCCAAAATCGATGCGGTTTGATGTGATCTAATCTTCCCGAATGATGATCTGACCTCTAAATGTGATTTATGAAGAATAGGATTGAATACATTTGAGAAATTATGATTTTGGTTGAATCCGAAGAATCACAGATACAAGTCTAAATGTTTGAATGAAGAGCCTCAATTCTCTCCCCAAACCCCTATATTTATAGCTGCAGGTCATTAGACAAATAGGCTTCAAAAATCGGCCCATTAGCAATTAATTAGTATGCTTAACAGAAATTAGAACTTAAAATAGTGATTTCTTCCAAACCCATGAGCCAAGTCTTTAATATAACCACTCTGCAGAATTACTATCTGCCGTCTGATCCAATGAAATCGATTTTAGCACCTAATTCGATCTCTATCAAAAGTTTAGCTAAAAAATATTCACAAGGGTAAAATGGTTGTTAGCCTGCTTTGTGACCAGGCTACCCAAAGCCAGGGACTTGAGTATGAACTTACATTGATTGGCGATCACTTGGATAGAGTGATAGAAAGATGGAAAATTTGAATTATACATGCAAATGTCACTGGATCGGATCCCCCTATCAGATCGGATCGGATCCCTCCTTTTGAATCGGATCGGATCGGATCGGGTCCTTCCATTCGGATCGGATCGGATCCCCTTCCCCGGATCGGATCGGAGTACCCTCTACCCGAACCGCTTGAAGTATTCTGTACAGAAGTGCGTGCAGGCATTCTGCTCGAACAACTGGTTCGGTTCGGGTCCGATCCGAACCGATTGGACCTGCTTCTACACATGGAGTTTGACCTCTTCTCTTGGCATAACCGACTCCTACAATTGCGGATCGGACTCCACTTGGCAAAGCACGACCTGGTAGCCACTTTTCCACGTTCTCCACTACTTCTGAAATCTCCTCCGGTCACGCCACGTGGCCCATCCGAACCGGAACTGCCCAGAGCTTCTCTACAGCTATAAATACACCACAACATGGCCATTTGAAGGGACTTTTTGGCATTTCATTCATACATGGTAGCCATGGCCGAATTCCCCCACCAATAACCACATTCTTCTCCAATGAAAATCAATGAATTCGGAGAGAATTATTCATTGTATTTGAATGATTGAGTGATTAAATTCCTTGCAATTGTAATCCATGAATGAAATGAGAAACTATGAAGTGGATGTAGGCTCATTAACGCCGAACCACTATAAATTTCGTGTGTTGATTGACTTTTCTTGTTTTTAGTTCATGATTCCTCAATATTCTCTGCAAAATACAATCAATTGGGTGTTAGGACCATTTTTTGGTCTAACAATGGTCAAAATTAAGTTTAGTAAAAATCATGGATATGCCTCATATCCCCATGAACAACATATTAAAATTTAAGAATGATCTGACCATTAGGAAAATAAATATGATTATTTTATGATCCTCTGTTACGTTAAATACACCCTTTAGGAATTTCACCTCCAAAATTCAAAGGAAGCACGGGCAAACAAAGTATTCCACATGCTTATCATTTGCGAGTAGCCAATCTACTATCCAGTCTAGCATCCATCAATCCGTGCATCCAAAATCATTCCCTAGATGCAAAACTCTAATAGTGCAAGACACAATAGTACAAGTAAGATACGATATATGGAACATACCACTCAAAGTGTTCTAGGTTGATCGACCTCTACTCTCTTCCGCTTCCCATGTACAATCGCCATTGTCCTCTCTTCGTTGTACCTTGACTAGATACGATATATGGACCCCCGCCGGCGCTGCGCCCGGACCCGCTGACGGCCTCGCCTTCGGCTCGGATCACGTCTCGCCTTCGGCTCGACGTATATTTTGACCAACAGTAGTCATCAAAGTTTGTTAATCAGATTCAGCTTGCTAACAACGACGGTATACGAGATAATGATTGTCTAATAGTAGCCTCATCTTCTGGAACACCGATAGTGTAGATTTCAACAATGCAACTGATGTTGTTCCCTAATGAGTAGTGACCATCCCATTTATATGACTTAAACTTGTCCAATCGGCGGAGCATCGAATGACAGTTATATAGAACAGTTCGAACACTACTTCAAAGATGATTCATATGATCTTAGTGACCATGATTGTCAATAGTGGGATACCAGAAAGCAGCTAAAGATCCCAACATCCCAAAGCTACACTTCAATTGTATGATGTGATGAATAAAATGTCCTGCGTCTCACCTCCCGAAGAACATAGCTAACCTTTGCAATGGCTTTTTGCTGTCAATCGCATAGAGGAAGACTGATTTCCATCGAATAAGGGTTAAGTCAACATACTTTGGTTCCCAACGATTGGTAACAGCTGAACCCCTGCAGGCCATGATTGGACATATGAATCTTTGCTCGGATGATAGCAACTTGACTGCTCACCAGTCACCATATGACCTTTGTCAAGAGATGAGAGTTCAAGATCAAAACAAATATGAATCGACCATTAGCTCTCGACTTCATACATAAATTGTGATAGAAAACGTGAACATTACTTCAAGCCTTGGAAGCCATGCTATTGTAGTCAAGTTTATCTGACTAAGGTCTAAACTGACCAGCTCTAGCGGCGATTAGAGCTTACATTGCACCCTGGTATCTATTGCTAAGATTCCTAATGAAAGATGAAATGGGAATGGTCCATGGCGACCATGTTACTGGAAGAGCCTGCTATTTAGCTAATTAGGAGATGCTACTCGATAAAGGTGGCAAGTTAAAAGGTTTAGAGCACTTAAGCCTGGGTGTTGGTTGATTATCTGTGCATTAGATCTTATTCCCAGCGTGGGACTAAAGGCATATCTGCGGATGGATGAGATATGACTATCCCCCTAGCAGCCATGACTCCCTTATACTCAATCCTTGCCCTTAGCATGGGGGCAAGAAGGCGATTCAAATAAGATGCGACCTTGACCGCCACCCCACAACGGTTTGAAAAGACATTCATCTCCAGTTAAAGATTTTGACAGCCATCCCCTGACAGAGATGTAGTGAGGAAAAATGGACCTGCAAAGAGCGTGCAATGCCATCTTCGCACAGAATGATATCCATTCCTTTAACAGGATTACTTTTTAACCATGACTCTTATATTTCCATGCTTTATGAGTTATTGATGTAACTAACTCAGATGAATTTATATATGGATGATGTAGGTACCCCGAATCTGGTACCGATCAAACTTTGAGCACTTACAGGAATAATTATGGAGCATTGCCGTAACGAGCCCGATTGAACTGCTCGTTTACAGAGCCACGTCCTTCACCTGAGAGAAGTTGTATAGCTTAGGATGGATCCGAGGTGACCATTCATTCATTCGCTCACACGTGGAAGACCTCAAGATAATTGTGCATTGACGTTCAACGTCGGAATCCGATTCCGGATGGATGCAGTTCGACCGTCTACATGGCTCGATCCATTAAAGGAGGCAGCACTGCCCCTTGATATGCTTACTTTTCAATCATACAGTTTACTTTTACATGCTGCCTGAGTTATGGACATGACTAACTCATGCGATATGAATGATGCAGGTACCCGAAGTTTGGTGCCAACTACTCCTTCCATTGTTTAGTCGGAGGAACGTAAAGCTTTGACGAACGTGATTCAACTATTCTCCCTCCTGATGCCAACAACCTGACATAAATGAAGTTCGACCATTCATTCACGGACCTTTTGCCCTTGAAGTAGGGGGCAAGCGAATATATGCACATGATTTCAACATATCTATGCATAGGCATACAAATGAGGCATCCTCAACATCTAGCCTTTAATTTGCCAGACACGACATAGAGATATACTCGGGTGTGACATAACCACTTAGCAGTTCTATGACTCCATCCCCTGATCCAACGAGAAGAGTGAAAAAATGACAGGGGCACGATCACATGAACGACATAACTTTTGCCTTCGATGTGGGGGCAAAAGGGAAATGTTAAGACGAGGATGAGTATGACTCGACCACTCTCCAACAACATCTTTAACTCTTTCCCATGCTTCCGACGGGAGGAGTATAAAATCAACAGGGACGTGAACCGACCATCCCTGATGGCGACCTTTGCCCTTGACATGGGAGCAAAGGGACAATGCCAAGGCAAATGTGACCCGACTGTTTGCCCGACTAACTCTAATCCTCAGAGCTTGGATATGAGTATAAACTTAGGACGAGTGTGACAGGCGCGCCAAGATTTAAGACCACTCGATCCACAACTCTAACCCAAACTGACTTTGGGAGAGTATAAAGGACGAACCGCGACGTCCATAACTCTAACTCTCACGACTTGGGAGAGAGTATAAAGGACAATGCTGCGACGTGCATGCAATCTTCATTGCCCTCCGATTGAGGACAGGATTATAAAAGACTTACGGATCGGACATCCGAATGACTTAAGCCGGCTCCCATCAACGCTGGGGGCACGGACATAGATTTCTGAATTAACTTCAAACACGCTTCGGACGCGACCCGTGTTTCAAAGTTAAATGGAGGCTACAGACACTATACCTCCAAACTACGACACCTGACACTTTGACATTTAATAATTCTATGCTAGATAGATTAGCACTCAACTTGTTTTCATTTCGAGCTACAATTGCTTGTGACTTAAAGATTGACTTAATAGCTTGCAAGACTAAGCTGACTATTCTTTTTTGAATTGCAAGATTATGTACAGATACAAAGCAAAGACACAAGGGATACTCGCGTACAACAACAAAGGGGTCGTGTTTGAAGGAATGACGTCAACTTCTAATGCTAAGCTTCCCACACGACTCAATGAAATCACCGAAAGGAGGTCCTAAGAGTGATATATCGAATCAACATACACACCCATGTGTGACTGGCCATAGCCCAAGTGCAACGACGAGTGCTACCTCGCAAATATATTGAATAGAAAACGCGATAACTCGAGCACTTGGATAACTCAATCACATAAGCTTTGAAAACAATATCTCCCTTCCGTGCATCCACGTCTAAATTTAAAAGGGATGTGATACAACTGCCAACCTTTATCCATTACCCCCGGACTGGGGCCGCACTGCTGAAAATATTCATAAATGTTATATGTCTGTGTCTAACTTATACCTCGATCTTGACAGGCTGCTTGAGGACCACGAAATGGATGCAGAGTGAACGTCCATTTGCTAGTCCGGACCGACATCCCGGTTGAAAGACCCCATGTAAAGGGAGATACCATTGCTTTGTCTCCTAACTTGCGAGGAGGCGAATTGCCTGACACTCAGACTCAAAAGCTAAGAAGAAGGAAGATAGAAATTTCTTCCGTGCTGAGGATATAGGCGCAGAAGGCGCTAGGATCGAAGGAAGGTAGCAGATTTCTTCTTGTGATGATCCCTCAGCATGTCAAGCTAGATATGAAATGGATGGTACCCTTGCTGATTTGTGAACTCAGATGGCTCAGTGAGACAAACTTCTCTGGAAACGACAGAAAATGATGGATAACTTTTTTACTTGGATAGACGGAAGGCCGAGTAACTACGGCTTACTCGCTGGAGCGAGCACCATGGAAATTCAAGCGACAATGAACTTGGCTCAAACACTCCTTGCTCCATGGTCCAGATCATATGGGACCCTAGGACGAGTTGGCATAGTCGTCTTTAATGAAACAAGATGCAACCAACCTCCTCCCAGGTATTTGTAGCATGCAACTTCCGACTGTAACATTTTGGATGAAAACGATGGATTTGTAAGAGCCACCGAAAAATTAAACGAAGCCCGACCCACCTTTGCTCCAATTCGGAGGAATGTTTAAAACCCAGCTCAACCTCAACATGAGGCTCCTCATGAAGGGGGAAAGTAGAAGCATCTGAAGTGGCAATAATTTGACATATCGCAATTCGACTCCAATCCTCAGAGCTTGGATGGGAGATCCAAAACTAACATGAGTCAGACATGAACAAATCATTTTCTATCAAACTCTAACTCACAGCTCGATGAGGGAGTATGAATTCAGAGAATACGTGGATTTGATGACCACCGGTTAGTAAAATCCCCATGGATGGGGAGTACAAGATAAGAGCTTCGAACATCATCATCTGACTATCTGCCAGCTTTTGGCACATTTACGATTATCTGAGCTTCACAATAACCCAGACTATAAGCAGAAGAATGGCTCCTCAAGAACAACCTGCATACATCCAAGTAGCGGATCACCATCCAGACTTAAAAAACAGAAGCCTGATTGACGGCTATTACATATGCGCAACCAAGAAGCCAGAAACCGGCTTCGACCCAATTTAAGACTTCATACTGGGGGCACTAGCGCTAAAATTAGGTAATTAGCGACAACTTCTCAAAGATGAAGGGCCAAATTGGCAACATTAATTGATGCTTCAACAGAGATCAGGTGAGACCCTGCATGCATTCCTTGAAAGAATCACCGCCACAATGGCGTCGGTAAATCGACCTGGACCATATATAGCGTTGATTGCTGTAGTATCTGGTATTCTGGATATCTCAAACTTCAAAATCTCTTTGCATCGAGACCCACCAAGAGGACTTGGCAGATTCACCTCTGAAACAAACCTCGGTATCTCTTTACCATGAGATTCTCCTAGAAACGTTGGAAAATCCTATCCTGAGACAGACAGATTCGTGCAATAAGAGTGTGCTAATGTTGAAATGGATGATCTCAATGTCTTCACGATAGAATGGAGCACCATCTGACTCTTGAAATAATAAAGGAAAAAGAAAAGCCCCAGGAAAGACTAACAGGATTTTACAATTCTGGAAATGACCAATGTCATTAATCGGGCCCGTGGTCTTGATTGTCAAGCTTAATGGAACCAAGCATGGGAGATAGACTCAACAAGACTATGATGGCTATTTTGGATTATGCCAAAGCGTGAACAAAGGAGCTTGAATAACTCACTAACGACGTTCGCTCGCTTGCAAGATTGACGAGCTTACTTAACTCTGCAGCTGATGCGAGGAGAGTGTCTAAGTTTGCTGATATACTCAATAAGGCGATCACTGCTTTCTGGCTAAACAGATGGGTTGACCCCAACGCGAATGTGATTCGACTATTCGCATATACAACTCCAACCCTTGATGACTTGGGAATGTGCACATAACGACATAGGGTGACTAAGATTGCTGAACCTGCAGCTCCAACCCGATGTGAAGAAAGAAAGTTCAAAGGCTTACAGACTGGATGTCCGATTGACCTGGTCCAACCCCCACCGACGCTGAGGGCATGAGCATTGACTTCGCTTTTCCTCCACTGATGTTGGGAGCACGAGCTTCAACTGACAAACTGACTTTGAACACGACCCATACTCGATGCTTGATTCAGAACATATACCTTATATCTCTGGAATATGACATGATTCATCTTGACCGTCTAAGTAAGCCAACTAATGGGTCAAGCATGACTTCAAAGAATTGATCTACAACTCTATCAACTAGAGAATGTGGAGAACTCCTTTACTGCCTTACGATTATGATGAACTTATTCGTGGATTTCTTTTAGTATGATCTGATTACTATCCTGATGTCCGGATAGTCCCAAGACGAGCGCAAATGAAAGACGCATGCACCAAGTATGATGTGGTCTATCTCAACAGTCTAAATACTAGCTCAAGGCCAGAAGATTCTTATACTACCACATGATTTGGATATCTAGCTCATACATTGACTTATGTGTAAAAGAAACCCTGAATCGATAATACACTTGACTCGTTTGGGGAACGAAGTCGTTTAGCAATGTCCCGTGTATGCACGATCTCACACAAGAGCCAACGACCCTATATGATTTATCATGAAGGAGATCAACATCTTGATTCGACGATGTTTAAAACGGTTACCCGATCATTTCGACTACTCCTTCCATAGAATTTGTACTAACTAGCACCCATGGAAGTAACGCAACAATCTAATAAAACCTCCTCAAGGGTGGATGACGTTATAAAAAGATTTATCTTGACTTAATCAAAGCACATCTCATCTGCGATAAGATGTACTTTGGGGGGCAAAATGTTAGCCTGCTTTGTGACCAGGCTACCCAAAGCCAGGGACTTGAGTATGAACTTACATTGATTGGCGATCACTTGGATAGAGTGATAGAAAGATGGAAAATTTGAATTATACATGCAAATGTCACTGGATCGGATCCCCCTATCAGATCGGATCGGATCCCTCCTTTTGAATCGGATCGGATCGGGTCCTTCCATTCGGATCGGATCGGATCCCCTTCCCCGGATCGGATCGGAGTACCCTCTACCCGAACCGCTTGAAGTATTCTGTACAGAAGTGCGTGCAGGCATTCTGCTCGAACAACTGGTTCGGTTCGGGTCCGATCCGAACCGATTGGACCTGCTTCTACACATGGAGTTTGACCTCTTCTCTTGGCATAACCGACTCCTACAATTGCGGATCGGACTCCACTTGGCAAAGCACGACCTGGTAGCCACTTTTCCACGTTCTCCACTACTTCTGAAATCTCCTCCGGTCACGCCACGTGGCCCATCCGAACCGGAACTGCCCAGAGCTTCTCTACAGCTATAAATACACCACAACATGGCCATTTGAAGGGACTTTTTGGCATTTCATTCATACATGGTAGCCATGGCCGAATTCCCCCACCAATAACCACATTCTTCTCCAATGAAAATCAATGAATTCGGAGAGAATTATTCATTGTATTTGAATGATTGAGTGATTAAATTCCTTGCAATTGTAATCCATGAATGAAATGAGAAACTATGAAGTGGATGTAGGCTCATTAACGCCGAACCACTATAAATTTCGTGTGTTGATTGACTTTTCTTGTTTTTAGTTCATGATTCCTCAATATTCTCTGCAAAATACAATCAATTGGGTGTTAGGACCATTTTTTGGTCTAACAATGGTCAAAATTAAGTTTAGTAAAAATCATGGATATGCCTCATATCCCCATGAACAACATATTAAAATTTAAGAATGATCTGACCATTAGGAAAATAAATATGATTATTTTATGATCCTCTGTTACGTTAAATACACCCTTTAGGAATTTCACCTCCAAAATTCAAAGGAAGCACGGGCAAACAAAGTATTCCACATGCTTATCATTTGCGAGTAGCCAATCTACTATCCAGTCTAGCATCCATCAATCCGTGCATCCAAAATCATTCCCTAGATGCAAAACTCTAATAGTGCAAGACACAATAGTACAAGTAAGATACGATATATGGAACATACCACTCAAAGTGTTCTAGGTTGATCGACCTCTACTCTCTTCCGCTTCCCATGTACAATCGCCATTGTCCTCTCTTCGTTGTACCTTGACTAGCTTAATAACCGTCCTTCCAAGTTGTTTCGTGTCACTCTCAATGACACGAAGAAGCATACAAGGTATAGAAACTTTAGACTCGACCTCTAAATCTTCAATTTGGTCAAGACGTACCAGATACCATAACATTCGAGTCGTGCACAAACTTCTGTAGAAACTATACATGAAACACATTGTGCACACCCGCCATTTTCTCAGGTAGATCCACTATATATGCAAACTTCCCTATAAGCTTGACAATTGAAAATGGCCCAACAAACCTTACTGTTAATTTTCCTTTACTCCTAAAACGCGCAACATTCCTTAGAGGCAATACTTTAACAAACATAAAATATCTGATTGAGAAATCCAAGTCTTATCATCGCTTATCGATGTAAGTCTTCTAACGATCTTGGGCTGCTTTCATTCATTGTCATATGATGTAAATACTATTGGTCATTTCTCTTATCATTTCAGACCCAAGCACCAACTTCTCTCCGGTCTCCAACTAACAAGATGGAGAATTACATGGTCTACCATACAATGCTCATATGGTGCCATTCTAATGCACAACTAGTAGCTGTTATTATAAGCAAACCCAACTAAATGTAGATGATGTTCCTATAATCCTCCAAAATCTAATACATAAGCTCAAAGAAGATATTCCAATACTTGATTAACTCTCTTAGTATGAACATCTATCTGGGGATGATAAGTCGTATTCATACATAGTTCCGCTCCTAATATCTCTTGCAAATTCTCCCAGAATCCACTGGTGAACAATGGATCTCAGTAGCTAACAATACTCTTCGATATCCCACGGAATCGAACTATCCACTTAATATGTAAATCAGCTAATTTGGATGTTGTCCTAGTTGATCTAATAGGAATAAACCTTGCTCTTTTGGTCAAACAATCCACGACAACCCAGATACCATCATTTCCTGCCCTTGTCCCAGGTAATCCATTGATAAAATCCATCGGCACGTGCTTCCATTTCCATATATGAACTTCCTATGGTTGTAACAATCAACTCGGCTTCTTCTGCTTGGCTTTAACCAACTGATAGTTCATACACTTTGAGATAAATTTCCTGAGATCCTTCTTCATACATTCCCAGTTGTAGACCTGCTTCATATCTTGATACATCTTGTTACCATCAAGATGGATCGTCAATCCGAGGGATGACATTCCCACATAATATCATCTCTCAACCCGTCTATACCAAGAACAACCAGTCGTCATTCTTGCGAAGCAAACCATTTTGATCGACTTCAAAATCCTTAATTTTCTCGGGTTCCATTCTCATCTCTAATCCTTGAATAATCACTAAAAGATTAGCATCTCGCTTCTGGCTTTTACCATCCTTTCAATGAGAGTCAATCTAATTGACAAGCTTGCTAACATCTCAGGCACTATCTCACAATGAGATCTAAAATCAAATCCAGCCAAATACTCAAAATGCTTCTATTCTGAAAACATAGCTCCCAAACTCGCATGTATTCTAATTAATGTGTCTGCCACCACATTACCTTTTCTTGGATTATAAGCTATTCCAAAGTCATATGACGCCAAAATCTCTAGCTAACGCTGTTGCCGAAAATCCAAATCCGTTTGGGAGAAAAGGTAATTCAACTACTTATGATCCGTAAATAACATGAACCTAACCCCCAAAAAGTAGTGCCTGCACATCTTTATAGAAAACATTATCCCCACTTACTACAAATCGTGATTTGGGTAATTCCTTTCATGCGGCTTCACTTGTCGACTCATATAAGCCACAACTGTATCATTTTGCATTACCACTGCTCCGAGTCTAGTGCCACATGCATTGGTTTATACCACTGATTCCCATATGGAATAGTTAACATAGGAGCACTCATCAGTCACTCTTTCTAAAATTCCAAAATCTTGCTCACACTTCGTAGTCCATGCGAAGACCTGATTCTTTTTCGTCGATCCAGTTCATGATGCAACTCTTCGATAAATCCTTAATAGGCCGTCTATTATTTCCAGCAAAACCAAGGAAACTCCTTGTAATGATCCAGATTTTGGTCGATTTATTTAAATATTTAATATTGTTTTAAATATTGAGTTGATAATATAAATTGATTTTTATATTGAGTTATCGATTTAATAATCGGTTACCATTTAGTTTCAAGTGTATTGAATTATCATAATAATGATTACAACAAATAAGTGAATTCGAAAATAAAACTAAATTGAAAACAATTCAAATGATCAATATAAATTTTATTTGAATATAAACGATTATTATAATAATTTATTATCAAAGAATTAATTGTTTTGAATTTAGTTAATGTCGATTTAAATTAATATCTTCTCCAAGTGATCGAATTGGGCTTCCAAACCTGTTCCTGTGTGTTCAGGATAGTGGTATAACCCTAGAAAAGCCTGTTGTTAACATAGGAGCTCAGAACTCTGAGTTATTTAATTTTAAACGGATAAGCTCAAAATCACATCATATTAATTTTATTTCAAATCGAATTTAATTTCCCATACTAAACCCACCCTAACCTATTTGTACCTTGCGCAAACCTTATTCCTTAATGTCGAAATGATTGTCTGTATAAAACCACGAAGAACCTTTGCCTATTCTCCATTACAACCCTTTCCTCCCAGACAATGAAACAAATAAAGAAATATAGATTCAAACAAAATCTGCCTCTTTTAATTTTCAGAAAATTGCAGCAAATATAATCCTCAATAAAAATCCATATCTCTGAATTCAACGAGCTCGTATGAATTCCATCTTCAACCTTGTAGCCTTCGTACCACGTGCGATCGATCTGGAGCCACTCGAAGTCGTCAACGTCAGTCGAAATTGGGTTCGAATATGAAGGAATTGGGTAAATTGGTTTGTAAATTAGGGTTTGCTAAGGGAGATTAGCATCGATGGTAGAATTTTTGGGGATTCCGAGTATGAAAGGGGTGGTTGCTTGTTAACGTGATGCCAAGCGCCAAGCGACGGAGGTGAGAGTTACACAAGAGGAGCGAAGGATATAGTCAAGTTCGGAGTAGCACAGGGTGAGTGCGATGATGGCTTGAGGTGGACAGATGTTCTGGCAAGGGTTGTAGGTGAAGTAATTTTAGGAGTTGCTTATTGTAGCAGGTCGATGGCTAGGAGCAGACAACTTATTGATATGGTTCCTTGTGTTCATACAGAGGAGAGGAGGAAGGCAAAGTCATTGGTGGAGGGCAAAGAATGGTGGTGGAAGCCTGGAAATGGGAGTTCGTATTTTTTTTTATTTGAGAAGGTGATTTGGTAAGTTATTAACATAAATCTTATGGTATGTTAATGATAATTAAATAACTAATTAAGTGATTTCCATCAATTTATATCTTACAATAATCACACCCTTGTCGTACAATATCAGAATCAAAGAAAAAAATGAAGTGCTTTGGAATCATTACAATAAATACTTCGCAATGACATTGTTTTGGAGTGATTGGGAGACAACTAGGATTTTTTTCTTAAATTAAATGTTTATTTAATTTAAGTAGAAATCTAGTCGCTATTTCGATGATAAAATCAAGATGAGTAAATATCACTCATATTTTTATTTAGAATTGTTTTATTTATTAAAAATAATTGTTTGTTGGTTGTTTGCACGCGTTTAAATATTTCTGTGGCTGTTAAATATATTAGTTACTTTGGCTTGGTGTTTGTGGCTATATATATATATATATATATATATTGGTGATTGGATATTTCCCGAAGTACCATTAGCGGAGGCCTGTAGTATCATTCGCGGATGACCCTACGCGCCCTACAATATGATAGTGGATGACCTTCTATACCGCGATATCATGCCTCGAAGCAGGGTGGGTATTATTTATGTTGTCTAACATCAGTTGATGCAGGAAAATAGGTTGGAGGGATCCAACTGGATTCCTCAAAAATATTATTATTTGTTTCTTTTCATATATATTATCATATATGATGCGTTAGAAAACTTGTGCTTGATAATTGAGAGTTTTTGGTTGTTTAAATATCACTGGGGTTGAATGTTGATTTATAAAAATATCGTGAAAAGGGATTCTGAGATTTAAAAGGAAAAAAAATCTATTCTTAATAATAGAATTTTAATTTTTAATGGGTTATAGAAATATTAACTTGTTTTGAATATATGAAACAAGTATTGAAAATTATAAACGATGTTTATAAATTTAATAATGTGGGAAATTGAAGTGAAATCATGAACGATGCTTATAAATTTAATAATGTGGGAAATTGAAGTGAAATTAAATGATGTTTATAAATTTAATAATATGGGAAACTGAAGTGAAATTATAAACAGTGTTTATAAATTAAATAATTGTAAGGAATTGAAGTGAATTTATAAACTGTGTTTATAAATGAAATGGGAAAATTATCATTTGGATAATTTAAATATTTAAATTCAAATATGAATTTAAAAATGAGAAATGGGAACCATGTTGAAAAGGGAAATGAGGAAATCTATTCCGATGTTCAAAATATAAATTAAAATAAAATCCAAATAGATTTACAGTTAAAATTCGACTATGTCGGGATTTATAAGAATAAATTATATCCAGAAAGGATATTTAAATGGCATTAATGAGACGACCCCAAACCCCGTACTGACGGCGGCAAGGGTAATCCTTGGAATATAACACAGAAACAGATAATAACAGAATTAAATAAATACACCAGATAATGTACAATAGAATACACTGGATAAACGTAATCATCAGAGTTACACAATATACAGGATCATACTTAGTACAAATACAGTTCGGCTATACATAAATGTCTACAGCGGAAACAAACAAAATATGTACAATAGGGGCTGAACAACATAAAAAGAGATAAATGATAGAATCCATCTTCAGCTCTAGCTATCCAGAAAGAACCAGCTAAACCTGAATACAAGGCTGCCCGTGTAGAAAAAGGGGCACCCGAGTTTGAAAGTGAAACAAACTACGAGTCAGTCATGGGACTGGTATGAGAAATCTACTCAACACATTTATAATATGGCTAATCACAGGACCACGCCACTTTCGTGGAATGGGTTTACTCCATTGGATTGCTAGTGCTTTAAAAACAAATCTTTCTTTTAAATGTCGCAATGCTTTTTATAAAAATGAATCCATTATAAGACTCAGTTCCCATCACACATTGCAACGCAAACCGGAGGATAGTGTTTTTACCTTATAACGGCCAAAATATGCTTGATACGAATAAAACAAAGGCATTTGATATTATTACTAGTGTTTATATGTTTGAAAACGATTTCAAATCATAACTATCAATCATAAACGGCATTAATGCCCCATACCACTATGTCGCCATATATAGGTATACAATCAAAACCGCATAGTCACGTATTTGGAAATTGGATTTCCATCATGAACCAAGGCAAAAGATAATCCTTACCGAATTCGAGACAATCTAGCCTACCATGTCTCAGGATCAAAACGCATCGACACTTTGAGCGACAGGGCCGGTCCACCGATGTGGATTAAAATGCCTAAGCAATACGTCTCCCCGCCCTATGGGGCGCAAATGAGCCAACGAATGACTCCATCGGACCCGGATCGTCCGATCTAACCGAGGCGCCTCGCAACAGTAACAACCACATAAGTAAAATGTCAGGCCGTGTAAAAACACTGACACCACACCTAGCTAGAAAGAAACGCATGCCCTCCCTGAGGTCCTTCTCCCGTTTCTGCTTCATACCGGGGTGTGAGGCTTGCGAATTCACGTTATACACAAACCAACGCCATACAGGCGGTGCTTTGATCATCTCCACAAGACTTTGCTTTTCAACAGAAGCCCTGATCATTTGCCACTTAGGCATGCCACACTAGCAATTCATGTCATGCGACTGATGTCCATCGATATACAACCTCTGAGCTTATGCGTTTCAGAGAAGGGCGTTAAGCAAAAGAATAAATTCTCCGCCGCCAAACAAGTGTGCATTTAACAGAGATCAATCAACACAGAATAAAATCCAATGTCAGACACACGGTCCATTTACAAGTCCGTTCTGGGTCTGAACGAAACCGGAGGCACTATATACCTCGCAAACCCATCGACCAACCCGTACGTCTGGATGATCACCACTCATTATCCATATTTTGGGATGCCTCCCAATCAGGACCTCGGTTACCATCCAAACGAGGTGAAGATCTCCGGTCTTCTACCACCGTCTTCATCTTCAACTTTCAATCGTCGGTCAATTATTTGAAATGAGAATTAACTCGGCCTTTTCAAATAATTCACGTAATTTAGAATTTCTAATCAATTTATTTCAATGGTTAAATCATTCGACAACACCAATTTTGTTCTTTAATGTAATTTTCACACCAAACACATTCAACCATCAAATACCACATAAATCGAGCAAATTCAGTTTATTTCCATTCCATATCGTTTATGATATTTTATAATGATTTATCGCTATTTTTATTTATTTAAAATATCCAATTTATTCAAAATGACACTTCAGGCCATAACGCGGCCGTGGCGCTGTTTTTCTTCAGATTTGATTTACACATATCTGAAAATCTAACCGTTGGATCTTCACAAAATTTACATCATTAGAATGATCTTTTCAAAATGAATCCAACGGTTCCAGTTTCGGGAAAATCCGACGGTCGGATCTCCCGGTATAATCGTTTGAAGTTTTGATTTCAAAATACGAATTGCAGCGTCGTTATTCGATTAATGGTAATTATATATATATATATATATATATATATATATAAATAAATATAATCGATTCTGGCGCTGTTTTTCTTCTGATTTGAATTAAACATTCCAGACAATCCAACCGTTGGATTTTTACAAAGTTGGTGCCATTGGAAAGATATTTCCAAAGCAAACCCAACGGTTGCGATTTCAGGAAAATCCGATGGTCGGATCTCCCGGTATAATCGTTTGAAATCACGGTTTCAAAATACGAACTGCAGCGTCGTTATTCGATATATTTCAATTCTATATATATATATATATATATATATATATATATATATATATATATCGATTCTTTGATTTCAAAGCTATATTCTTTTCATACATTTGATAAAAATGATATTTTTATCCAGCTGTCTTCTATTTCAACACTTCACTATATTTAACAATTCATGTATATAATAAAAATGTGATTTTTATTGTAAAACAATTCATTTCAAAACACTATTATTTTATATAGTTCATATAGGTAATAAAAATAGGATTTTTACTATAAAACAATTTATTTCAAAACAAGGTTATTTTACACATTTCCTATTGATGTTAAAAATGGGATTTTTATATTTAAAACGCTAATACCATTCAACACATGAATTTCTATCCAACGAATGAATATCGTCTCAACACATGAAGGTTTTCTATTCAACGAATAAATATAGTTTCAACAAATGAAAATAATTCAAACACATGAATATTATTCAAAATTTCGGCAGCATAACGGCAGGGTAGTTAAAACCGGGACCGTCCCTAGTACGGCTCCTCGCTCTACCTTAAAACCTCGCGGTTTTTGACAATGGGAAATCATGCATCTAGTTCGCACACAGGCGGCATGTATATTTATTTCATTTCCACAAACTAATCCTATGTGGTTTCAACCAAATATTTCTCAACCACATACGGGTATTTTTCAACCACAATCAATCAATATCAACCACAAACAATTCCAATTAACCATTCACTATCAATCAATTTTCACACCAATCACAACCAATAAATATCGTCCATGGTTTGTGGACGAGGGGCGTATATATATATATATATATATATATATATATATATATATATATATATATATATATATATATATAGCAATCCACTTCTATTTCAGCACATATCTAATTTTTACAACGCATATATAACTTATACATCGAACGTACAACTTATACAACGCATATACAAGAGGTGTACAATGCTTATATAACTCATACATCGACTATATAATTTATACATCGTCATTTCCATATCGTTTATAAATTAGAAATCTCACATTGGGTTCCACTCCACCAAAAATAGCAGAAGGCTCAGAAAAATATGCGGTCTCTTCTAAAATGTAGAAGACGTCCACACGGTCATGATGTTTCCTATTTCATCGAATTTCGTCGAAAAACGAAAAAGATATGATTTTTCAAAGTTTGCAACGGTTTAACGGTGTTAAAACAGTTCAAAATAAACAGCCGAACCTTTTCTGAAATGGTTCCTAACAAGGTTTGGATTTTTCGATCTATCCGTGTAATGGTTCCACGATCGGGTTGCGCGAGGTTGAAGGTGGAGGGGAGGCGCTCAGGCGCCCGAAGTGGGGTCCACTTCGGTGGTCTGAAGTGGCCACGGCGGAGCTTCAAAGCTCCGAACTTCCCACTCGCGGTTCTCTTCAGATACACTTCGAAAAAATGCAAATCCTATATGGATTTGAAGCTTGAGTGGTGCTCTGCAAAATCCTTAACTGGAGCACTTGATTTTAATGAGTGTGGAAGGAGGAATCGAGGAGAGAAGGGGGCAAGCGTATTCCGCCGTGCGTCGGGGTAGATTACGGGGAGAGAGAAAGTCATCCGACCAATGATATTTTTTCGTTTATTTATATATTTTAAAAATCCGAAAATAACCTCTTTCCCACACGAACACCAATTCAAACCCAACGACTATCGTCCCTAGCGTTTTACCCCCATTCTGAACACAATGGTATATGTTTCGTAGGCCCATTCGACTGTTTCATTCAGTTTCCATTCAATTTAAAATATATAACATTCAATATTCGATTTGAACATACATTTCAATTTGCCAGTGCCACAAACTGATTCGAAAAATTCCAGAAAAATAAATCTGGCTCTAATTTGACGATACGGTCCCAACAAAACTAGTTTCGTCCAATTCTGAGACCGTTTGCAAAAAGGCCCATTTCTAGTCGATCCAATTTAACTATAATTGACCAATACACGTTTTCTTTTGCCACGCTCACATACTAGCTTCAAAAATTATGAAATTTGAAACCTAGCAATAACTTCACATCCCGGATCCAACAAAAGTGGTTTCGTCGAATTCCGAGGTCGTTTGCAAAATGGCCAATTTCACGGGCTATATAATTTCCATAGCGACCTTTCTGAAAATTCATTTGGCCATAACTTTTGCTTTCCGCTATGGAACTTCGATTTTTCAGATTCGTTAGAAAGGTATTCACTAACAGATTTAAATATTTTTGGTTTCACTCAAATCCGTTTTGGTTTGCACCCGGTACAATCCGACAAAGTTTGAATTCAAAATTTGAAACTGCAGTGCCATTTCAGGCCTTGTTTATAATTAGAATAAATTATATTCATTTTCAAACGTCGATTAAACTCACTTTTCATTGCTATTATCTGAAATTTTTATTTTAAATATTTAAAATCCATTATTTTAGCCAATTTAAAAATTTTAAATTGGATCAGTTTTTCCGGGTCGTTACAATCTCCCCCACTTAAAACTTTTCGTCCCCGAAAAGGAACAAAGTCGAAAGTGGTTTGATTAATCAACTCTACGTTCAATCTGGCTTCAATTCTCCAACTTTTCAGTTTCTGAGAATTTTAAAATTCTTCAAAAATTTGGCTAACACCCGGAATTTTAGAAAATTTTCGCCATAACCTCCTTTGTACGGGGAGAGATTTGGAAATTTATTGGGCCGTATTAGGTACCCAATAAATCCTAATAAGCATTCACATATTTATAGTGATATATTCTGGTGTTTATAGGGGAGCGTGTATTGATAATAACTCTAGAGAATAAATTCTCGTCACCCTGTCAAAGCCTGAGGGAGTGTGTATTTTAAATGCTCCAGAGGATAAATTCTCGTCACCTCGTCCCGTGTGGGAAATAAATAGTCCATATGCCGTATCTAATAACTAGAGAGACGTGGTTATTGTCAACTCCAGACCCGTGTGGGTTTTTTATTAATCTGGCAATTTAATCATTACAATTTAAATAGTCCATATCAGTCATCAGTTCAACCTGTAAAATATAGTCATCGCCATACAAGCCTCCCGCTCGTATGGTAAATCTTCTACCTCGTCACCACAAGCTCCAAATGCTTATGTGGTGTATGATGAAGTATGTTTATCTTCAGAAGTATGCCATGTAATGTAGTTCAAAATTAATTGTTACTATCCTATGGCGACGTTTATTATTTCACACAGAATAACCAGCACTCCGCATCCAATGGCATTCACAGGAAATAATATTTCGCATCCAACTCATTAAGGTTTACCTATTTGTCGGGCACGCAAATAAAATCTTTACTCAACAGCTATCCATTTACCTGTTCAAACATATATAATGCACTTGTATATATTTCTATCTATTTTTAAATCATTTCAATGTGTGATATAATCGAATAAATTCTACCATTCATTCTATATTGATTAAATTAACTATCGTTTTAATAATTTTAATTAATCAAATCTACCATCACACAACACAAACAACAATCAAATTGTTTTTAACTTTTCAAAAATGTACTAATCAATTTCTATACCCTTTTAAAATCATTTAGACTATAGAATTAAAAGTGCACATCCATGAAAGAAAATATCAACAGAATAGAGAACTAATTGGTAATGCAAAGTATGGTAAATGTACCTTGCACCGGAGTCAATCAGAGATATCTACTCGACACTTAGGATAGGCTTTCTGAATGCTCTCCTCAGTTTCCCAAGTACAATCTCGCGGATCTCCACTCCATTGCACTTTGACTAAGTGAACCTTATTGTTCCTCAGCTCTTTGGTTTCTTTGCCGATAATCTTTACGGCTCTCTTCTTACAGCTAGTTCTGGAGTAATTTCAATATCCTGTTGAGCTGCTTCTTCCACGATCAAGTATTGATCATGAACGTGCTTTCGAAGTTGAGATATGTGAAATACATCATGAACTCCAGGCAACCAATCTGGCAATTTAACCCTATAAGCGAGAGTTCCGATCTGTTCCAGAATAGGAAACAGACCAATGAATTTGGGCGCCAACTTTCCAGTTTTACCGAACCGGATAACTCCTCTCATCGGCGATACTTTCAAATATACATAGTTGCCAACATCAAAGGATATATCTCTTCTTCTCCTATCGGCATAGCTCTTTTGTCGGCTTTGAGCGGCGAGTAATCGCCTCTTAATAAAGTCGACTTTATCGGCAGCTTCTCGGATCATATCAGGCCCTAACACAGGTCTATTTCCAGGTTCGACCCAACAAGCAGGAGATCGGCACGGTCTACCATATAATGCTTCGAATGGTGACATTGTCAGACTCGCCTGGTAGCTGTTGTTATATGAGAATTCATCCAAATGTAGATGGTCTTCCCATGATCCACCAAAATCTAGAACACAAGCCCGCAATAGATCTTATAATATACGATTTACCCTCTCAGTCTGACCATCTGTCTGAGGATGATTAGAATTGCTCAAGTTTAGCTTCGTTCCCTGTTCTACTTGAAATGCCTCCCAGAATTTGCTAGTGAATATTGTATCTCTATCACTGACTATACTGAGCGGCACTCCATGTAATCTAACAATTTCCTTGAAATATATTTGCGCCAGACTCTGAGCAGTTCTGTTTGATCTGACAGGTATGAAATGGGCGGTCTTCGTGAAGCGATCTACGATCACCCAAATACTGTCATTTTCTTTTCTGGTTCTGGGCAAACCATCAATGAAGTCCATGGAAATATGTTCCCACTTCCAACCAGGAACGTCTACCGGTTGTAACAATCCAGCCAGTTTCTGTTGGTCGCTCTTGACTAGCTGGCAAGTAGGGCACCGGCTAACATATATTGAAACATCTCTTTTCATAGCCTTCCACCAGAACGTTCGCTTGAGATCGTTTTACATTTTGGCCACACCAGGATGGATACTCAGTTTGGACTTGTGACACTCATCTAACACTTCCCTTTTTATCTCTAGGATGTCAGGAACACAAATCCTTCCTTTCAACCTCAGGGTCTCGTCGTTATATATTTGAAAACACGAGGGTTCGCCTTTTTGAATCCTTTTGATCATATCCTTAATAAAGTTATCCTCCTTCTGAAGAATAGATATTTTGTCAATCAAGGAAATCGTAATAATAAAGCTGGCGATCATTACATTCTTCCGACTCAGCGCATCGGCAACCACATTGGCTTTCCCTGGAGTGTATATAATTTCAAAGTCATATGTTACAAGAAACTCCAGCCAACGTTGCTGCCACATATTCAAGTCTTTCTGAGTGAACAGATACTTTAACGACTCGTGATCTGTAAACAGTTCAAATCTCTCACCCAGAAGATAGTGTCTCCAGATTTTCAAAGCGAACACAATTGCCAATAACTCAAGATCATGAGTTACGTAGTTCTTCTCATGCGGCTTCAGCTGACGGCTAGCATAAGCAATCACTTGACCCCTTTGCATTAATACTGCGCCAAGGCCTTCTCTAGAAGCATCAGTCCAGACTTTTAAATCCTGATTGCCATCGATGATGGTTAACACTGGAGCTGCCGTTAATCTTAACTTTAGCTCTTCAAAAGCCTCTTCACTTTCTGGAGTCCATTTGAATTTAGAGTGCTTCTTTGTAAGCTTCGTTAAGTGACCAGATATCTTCGAAAAGTTTTTAACGAACTTCCGATAATAACTAGCCAATCCGAGAAAACTGCGGACTTCGTAGGAGTACTGGGCTGCTTCCAATTCTGAATAGCTATGATTTTACTTGGATCCACAACAATTCCTTCTTTAGATATGACGTGGCCTAGAAATTTCACTTCATCCTACCAGAATATGCATTTGGATAGTTTGGCTTTTAGAACGTTCCTTCTGAGAATTTCTAGAACCTGTTCCAGATGCTTTTCATGTTCGGCCTTTGATTTAGAGAAGATTAGAATATCGTCAATGAAAACCAGAACAAATTTATTCAAAACCCCTCTGAACACTCTATTCATCAGATCGACGAAGTAAGCTGGAGCGTTACATAAGCCGAATGGCATAACTAACCACTCGTAGAATAAGTCGGGACCTCTGAATGCTGTCATTGGAACACACTCTTCGGCAATTCAAAGTTGATGGAAGCTTGTAACTAGGTCCATTCGTGAAAATACCTGTGCGCCATTTAATCGATCCAATAAATCATCAATCCGCGGCAATGGATATTTGTTCTTTATGGTCTGCTTGTTCAAATCACGATAATCCACACATAGACGTAGAGTACCGTCAGATTTTGGGACAAACACCACTGCTGCTCCCCAATCAGAGAAACTAGGCCTGATCAGACCCTTCCATACGAGCTGTCGTGTTTGATTGTCTAATTCCTCTTTCTCTTTCAAGGACATTCTTCAAATAGCGTGGACTACCGGCCTTGCATTCGGAATTAAAGCAATTTTGAAATCAATTTCTCTCTGCGGAGGTAAGCGAACAACTTCTTCAAACACATCCGCATAGTTCTGGACGACAGGAATATCTTTTATGAGGTCAGGAATATTCTCTGTGACTTCAGGGATATTTTCTATTTGGGCTGGAGAAACATCCAAAGCTGCCCAGAAGTCATTTCTATTTAAAGTCGGGCCATCACATGGTATGGTTATATAATTCCCCGATTGGGCCTTTGCCTTAACAACTCTCTCGGCGCATCTAACCTCTG
This sequence comes from Allium sativum, assembly GCA_030737875.1. NCBI lineage: Eukaryota > Viridiplantae > Streptophyta > Magnoliopsida > Asparagales > Amaryllidaceae > Allium > Allium sativum. The sequence continues at coordinate 1,804,452 of JASFAX010000056.1, read as the reverse complement.
CTTCATATTTGGTTAGCCAATCCAATCCCTGAATAAGATCGAATTCATTAAAATTCATGACGATAGAGATAATAGGGAACTTATAGCAAGAAAAAGAGACAGGCACCCCACAAACCCAACTGAGATCGATGAAACCCCCAACTGGATTTCAGACAGTCATTGGTTCTTTGAGCTTCTTCAATCTCAAATCCAACTTCTTGACTGCACTCTTTGCAATAAATCTTCGTGACGCGCCTGTGTCAAACAGTACTTTAACTGGAATGTTCTTGACATTGAGCGTGCCTTCTAAAACATCATACCTCTATTGAGCAGACGAAGATGCAGGTACTTCTACCACTTCATTTACATGCGCTGCTTTGGACTTCTTAAATTGCCTGCAGTCCTTTTCAAGATGGCCAGTCCGACGGCATTGAACGCACTTTCTATTTTCCTGAAAATTCTTCTCGAATTTAAACCAACCATCCTTTCGTCTGTTCGAAGATCTGCAGTTCCTCATCGAATGCCCTTGCTGATTACACTTTAGACACACGACTGCCTTTACCTTCTTCTGACCGACCTTTGGCCTCTTTCTGACCTCAGCCTTTGTACTTGCCTTAGGCTGCACACTTGTATCTGGGCTATCAACTTCGAATTTTCTTTTACTGCTTGAACTGATTTCTTCTTCGTCTCGCAACATACTGTAACACCACACCTCCGCTAGGGTCACTCACAAAGGGAATGCCCTAGTTTTGGAGGGGTATTATCTAGTAAACAGGCACAGAGATAACACAAGACAGAACATAGATAAAATAGAGTATATAAAGCAGCGGATATAAACTTTAAAACCAAATCTCATTACTGAAAAATAGAGTCAAAACCTCTTACATCAAAATGCCAAGTCATTATTTCATTACATCAAGTTCTAAAGAAGCAAAGTACTTAAAACAGAATAAGTAAAATATTATTCCCCAAAAAGTGCATGAGTGCAGCCATAGCATAGCTCAAGACCAAACCGTACATGAGCTGTTAGAAAGCAAGCAAAGTCCAAGCTAAGAGCTAGAGTTTCCTCCCTGAGAACCTGGGGGGGGGGGGACGAAAGACAAAGAGGCGAAAGAAAACGGGTCAGTCAAAAAGACTGGTAAGCCCTAGTGACTATCAGCATAGAAACTAGTAAAGTTAACAAGACATGAATAAACTGGAATTAAACATAGGAATGATGATAAGTCTGACATGATAACTAAGCTAACAAGATAACTCAAGTCTAACATTGCGTATTCAAGGTTCGCCATACCAACTATACTGGTATACTAATCCCGTGTCAACTATAAATCAAGAAATAATCCCTTGGCCCAATATCGTGAAGTGACCCAATTCGGGGTCCAACGGTATGATCTAATCGATCGGCTCCCTACAAGTTTAGCTCGTCGTGTGTCTATGTCATACGGCCATATCACGAATGTAGTCACCTGTGCTAGGTCCACCAAAGGGTGTATCAAGCCCTAGGGTGCCAACCACCGACACGAATCAAGAATGCACAGATAATCCTACTGATGCCCAATGCCTGCTTTTTCAACTCCGGACTAAGTGCACGACCCTAGTCCGCCTGAACCTACAATGGCGCAGCAACTCAGCCGTCGTTCTGGTCTCTTACAATCAGCCCAGCAATCGTGCCCCACCCTTCCTAGTCCCAGGGTACCGTGATACATCTAGTGGGTTACAGCTGAAAAGGACCGCGTAACTAGGGTTTCGTTCAGCAGGTTAAGTTGTCATTTAAAATCGAGACTTAACCCCATTTACGTGTCATGTCAAATTGACCAAGTGTGTCATTCTAGTTCAAGACTTAGTCCTACGAATCATGTGTCAGGTTGGTTAAGTGTGTTCAAGCGGTTCATGACTTAACCCTATCAAATCAACGTGTCAAATTGGTTAAGTATATTCAAGTGGTCCATGACTTAACCCTTTCCAGTGGCATTAATTTAATTAATGCACCCCTAACCTCTCACATTAGACTTGGTTATGGTTACTGGATGTGCCGGGTGGGTCCGGGCAGTTTTACACCATAACCTAGTCTAACCTCGGGTTTCGAGTGCAATATGGCCAACTACTCACATTGGGTCGTATTGTTTGCAGTTACTGGATTCGCCGGGCGGTTCGGGGCGGATTTATACTGCAAACTCATCCCAACCTAGAGTTGGCCACGTTCAAGTTATCTAAGTGTCATGTCCCAAATTCATATTTTCAAGTATAATTTCATGTCAAGTTCATGTTCCTATCCAAGCTCAAGTTATAACGATATTCATGTTTTCAAGTGCATACTAAATTCAGGTTTTCCTAAACTACCCAAATCGCATCCCCAACGCTCGTGAATTCGAATCAAGGCAATAGATGTAACTAGGGAATAACATAACAAGGATGGGTATAAAGTGGCAAAGGTGATTTCAAGGCAAGCATGGTGTAACTTGAGATATGATCATAACATCACTGGCATATGAAATAGGGTGATAAACATAGCAATAAATGAAAAATATGGTAATCCTAAACTTGTGACGAGCAATAGTTTCAACATCACAACATCACGGGCATGTTAAAATAATGATAGGGTTTATGTTATGACATGAACAGGCCCCTAAATCAAGTTCTTATCAGTATTCCACAAATCAAGGTTCAATATGAACGGTACTAGGTTCAAGGTGAATAGATCTAGGGTGAATAAGAGTAGATCTAAAATAATAGATTAAAAAGGAATAGTCATAGATCAAAGATATACAAGAGTAGGTGTCAAGTAGTGATCATGTTTATGTTCAACTTCAATTTACACATGTCCATATTAAGTTTAGAGTTTAGATCTACGAGTAACTGGGGCTTACAGATCGTGATTTTTGAGAACTAAGAACAGAAATTGTCGTAGGATCGTTGTTGAGATGTTGATCTATTCCCTTGAATTGTTGTAGAAACGTTGGCCTTCGATTTGGATCTAGTTTGAATGTTAAACTTCAAGTTGGAGGCGGCGACCATGGTTCAAGAGGAGACTTAGCAGCATAATGGTGTTAGAAAGTTTTGTTGTTGATTAGCCTAGGTCTAAGGGTGTTTTTATAGTTGCAACAACTAGTTTAGGCCATAGGATAAACCTTAGAATCGATCTGAACCGCAAAAAATCGTCACAGGCCCTCAAACAAGCCAACAGGGTCAAGCAGGAGCAACCAGGCCTAAACCAGGTTCGGATACCAGGTCGACACCCAAGTCGACTGCGCAGTCGACCTGGTCCTAGGGGTGTCGACTCCCCAGTCGACCTGGGGTGCTGGGCGGGAAATTTCCCGCCCAGTCTGTCTGGGTTTTGAAATTCAAATTTGAACTCGAATTCGAACTGTTTTGAACTCTGAAACTTTCGGGAGCCATAACTTGGTCATACGGACTCCGATTTTCGAAAACTCGGACTCGATTTCATGTAGAATTCCGAGTTGAACGCAATGGCACAACCCGTTTCCCTTGGTTCTTAATTTAAAATTTAATTCTGCCTAGATTTATGGTTATAACACGTTATCAAAATACGGGTTGTTACATTCTCCCCTCCTTAAAGGATTTCGTCCCCGAAATCTCTAAGTTAGGAAGAACGTATCGTACCATCCATCATCCATCTAATCAAAACATCATCCACAAGCAAACATTGTCCTTAAGAGATTTCTAATGTTGTATGAACATATGCAAAAAGTGTGTGTATATGTTCCTTATCTAATGCAAATGATCAGGCCTGATTGATCTTTCTAATGCAAAATATGTTTAGTGTCATGAATCCAACATGTATGCAAACAAATCCTAGTCACGTAAGCACTATATGTGTGCACAAACATTCATCCATATGCAACATTCATATGATAACACATTCAATTTCATCCATAAATAAGTATAAACACTCATGCATATGCAATATGAAAATGTGACTGAGCCGATCTAGTGCCTAATGTGTGTTATGCAACCACGAGCAATCACTTGCAACCACTTGCAACCATTTGCAAACATCAAGCATAACATGTTTCAAATACATGTTTACATTCATAGGATTCTACCTAAGGTTCTCAAGACAGGATCGAAAGGATATACAAGATAAAACAGAGTATCTAGGGAAAAGAAGTTAAAGATGTACCCCTAGAAGTTCCTTCTTGCGGGGCTTGCCCTTGCTTCCTAGGGCAGTTCTTGCTGATGTGTCCAGTTTCACCGCATTGAAAACATGCTCCTATCTTCATCTTCTTCTTCCTACAGTCCTGGACTATATGCCCGTCAATACCACAGAAGTTGCATTTTCTTTTCTCACGTGACTTGACATTCTTGTTGTTGTTGTTCTTTCCTCCTTTCTCGGAGTCTACCTTCTTGTCTTGAGACTCATTCGCCTTGACCTTCTTCTTGCCATTCTCGTCTTCTTCATGAAGTAGGGCCATATTCACCAAGCTTTCAAGGGTCGCCCCCATGGGTACATGAGTCATGGCCATAGTGTGGAGTGGCTTGCTCAATCCTTGAGCAAAGCGTAGAGCCTTCTTCTCATCCGTGTTGACTAAGTCCAAACCAAACCGAGCAAGCTGATTAAACTTATTCACGTATTGCCTAACTGACATGTCCTCTTGTTTGAGTGCCAGGAACCTCTCCATCTGAAGGCTCGCTTCTGCGGATGATATAAACTTAAGCCCAAACCTCTCTCTAAAGTCTGCCCAAGTCTCAATTGGCCTGGTAGCATTGGTGACTTCCCACCGAAATGCAGCTTCCTCTTTCAACAACCATGCTGCCAACAGAACTATCCTATGATCCTCCATATCGAAAATAACAAACAAGTCTTCAGTCTCTTTTAGCCAGTTTTGCGACTCAAAGAAGGTTACAGTTCCTACGAAGTTCTTGCCACCCATTCCTATAAAGTCCTTGCATATTTTAGCGAAGGCGGTACCCGGAGGAGGAGGAGGAGGAACCGTGGCCACCGGGGGAGGAGGAGGAGGGATATCTGCCGGGCCCGCGCCATTGGCCCTAGCTTCCAAGTATCTTCGGAACCAGCCAGGTATGGGTACTCCCTCAGGAAGGTTAAGATCAGACATGCTGAAAAGCGAAAAGTAAAAAGATTCAAACGAGGAAACAAAGGAAAGTGCTAATGGCTTTTGGGGAATAGCCTTTTCTTAAAAATAAAACTTTTCTTGAAAAATGCTTCTTTATAAATGGTTTTGAAAATAGTTTCAGAAGGTTTTTAAAACTTTTGCCCAGTCTGGTAACCTTCGGCTCTGATACCAAATGTAACACCCTACCTCCGCTAGGGTCACTCACAAAGGGAATGCCCTAGTTTTGGAGGGGTATTATCTAGTAAACAGGCACAGAGATAACACAAGACAGAACACAGATAAAATAGAGTATATAAAGCAGTTGATATAAACTTTAAAACCAAATCTCATTACTGAAAAATAGAGTCAAAACCTCTTACATCAAAATGCCAAGTCATTATTTCATTACATCAAGTTCTAAAGAAGCAAAGTACTTAAAACAACATAAGTAAAATATTATTCCCCAAAAAGTGCATGAGTGCAGCCATAGCATACCTCAAGACCAAACCGTACATGAGCTGTCAGAAAGCAAGCAAAGTCCAAGCTCAGAGCTAGAGTTTCCTCCCTGAGAACCTGGGGGGGGGGGGGGGGGGACGAAAGACAAAGAGGCAAAAGAAAACGGGTCAGTCAAAAAGACTGGTAAGCCCTAGTGACTATCAGCATAGAAACTAGTAAAGTTAACAAGACATGAATAAACTAGAATTAAACATAGGAATGAAGATAAGTCTGACATGATAACTAAGCTAACAAGATAACTCAATCTAACATTGGGTATTCAAGGTTCGCCATACCAACTATACTGGTATACTAATCCCGTGTCAACTATAAATCAAGAAATAATCCCTTGCCCCAATATCGTGAAGTGACCCATTTCGGGGTCCAACGGTATGATCTAATCGATCGGCTCCCTACAAGTCTAGCTCGTCGTGTGTCTGTGTCATACGGCCCTATCACGAATGTAGTCACCTGTGCTAGGTCCAACATAGGGTGTATCAAGCCCTAGGGTGCCAACAACCGACACGAATCAAGAATGCACAGATAATCCTACTGATGCCCAATGCCTGCTTTTTCAACTCCAGACTAAGTGCACGACCTTAGTCCGCCTGAACCTACAATGGCGCACCAACTCAGCCGTCGTTCTGGTCGCTTACAATCAGTCCAGCAATCGTGCCCCACCCTGCCTAGTCCCAGGGTACCGTGATACATCTAGTGGGTTACTGCTGAAAAGGACCGCCTAACTAGGGTTTCGTTCAGCAGGTTAAGTTGTCATTTAAAATCGAGACTTAACCCCATCTACGTGTCATGTCAAATTGACTAAGTGTGTCGTTCTAGTTCAAGACTTAGTCCAACGAATCATGCGTCAGGTTGGTTAAGTGTGTTCAAGCGGTTCATGACTTAACCCTATCAAATCAACGTGTCAAATTGGTTAAGTATATTCAAGTGATCCATGACTTAACCCTATCCAGTGGCATTAATTTACTTAATGCACCCCTAACCTCTCACATTACAATTGGTTATGGTTACTGGATGTGCTGGGCGGGTCCGGGCAGTTTTACAACATAACCTAGTCTAACCTCGGGTTTCGAGTGCGATATGACCAACTACTCACATTGGGTCCTATTGTTTGCAGTTACTGGATTCGCCGAACGGTTCCGGGCAGATTTATACTGCAAACTCAACCCAACCTCGAGTTGGCCACGTTCAAGTTATCTAAGTGTCATGTCCCAAATTCATATTTTCAAGTATAATTTCATGTCAAGTTCATGTTCCTATCCAAGCTCAAGTTATAACGATATTCATGTTTTCAAGTACATACTAAATTCAGGTTTTCCTAAACTACCCAAATCGCATCCCCAACGCTCGTGAATTCGAATCAAGGCAATAGATGTAACTAGTGAATAACATAACAAGTATGGGTATAAAGTGGCAAAGGTGATTTCAAGACAAGCATGGTGTAACTTGAGATATGATCTTAACATCACTGGCATATGAAATAGGGTGATAAACATAGCAATAAATGACATAAGATGATAATCCTAAACTTGTGACTAGCAATAGTTTCAACATCACAACTTCACAGGCATGTTAAAATAATGATAGGTTTTAGGTTATGACATGAACAGGCCCCTAAATCAAGTTCTTATCAGTATTCCACAAATCAAGGTTCAATATGAACGGTACTAGGTTCAAGGTGAATAGATCTAGGATGAACAAGAGTAGATCTAAAATAATAGATCAAAAAGGAATAGTCATAGATCAAAGATATACAAGAGTAGGTCTCAAGTAGTTATCATGTTTATGTATGTCCATATTAAGTTTAGAGTTTAGATCTAAGAGTAACTGGGGCTTACAGATCATGGTTTTTGAGAACAAAGAACAGAAATTGTCGTAGGATCGTTGTTGAGATGTTGATCTATTCCCTTGAATTGTTGTAGAAACGTTGGCCTTCGATTTGGATCTAGTTTGAATGTTTAAGCTTCAAGTTGGAGGCGGCGGCCATGGTTCAAGAGGAGACTTAGCAGCATAATGGTGTTAGAAGGATTTGTTGTGGATTAGCCTAGGTCTTAGGGTGTTTTTATAGTTGCAACAACTAGTTTAGGCCATAGGATAAACCCTAGAGTCGATCTGAACCGCCAAAATTCGTCATAGGCCCTCAAACAAGCCAACAGGGTCAAGCAGGAGCAACCAGGCCCAAACCAGGTTCGGGGACCGGGTCGACACCCAAGTCGACTGCGCAGTCGACCTAGTCCTGGGGGTGTCGACTGCCCAGTCGACTCCCTAGACAACCTGGGGTGCTGGGCGGGAAATTTCCCGCCCAGTCTGTCTGGGTTTTGAAATTCAAATTTGAACTCGAATTCGAACTGTTTTGAACTTTGAAAATTTCTAAAACTATGGGGAGCCATAACTTGGTCATACGGACTCCGATTTTCGAAAATTCGGACTCGATTTCATGTAGAATTCCGAGACGAACTCAATGGCATAACCCGTTTCCCTTGGTTCTTACTTTAAAATTTAATTCTGCCTAGATTTATGGTTATAACACGTTATCAAAATCCGGGTTGTTACATATACCTTTCCTATCGAGTTCTTCATACTGATAGGCCACATAAATCATTTCAGAAAAAGGAAGCTTCACACTCCTCATCACACTATTCTGATATTTTCTTTGCAGGCCATGAATAAATCTCAGATTCTTCATCTTTGGGTCTTTAATCAAATGAGGAGCAAAGTGAGAAAGTTCGTTGAATTTCTTATGATATTCTAGGATGGTCATATCACCTTGTATCAGATAAGAAAATTCATCACATAATCGCTCGGTTGCTTCGGGAGGAGTAAATCTTTCTAGGAAAATCACTTTAAATCTATCCCAAGTGATATCACCTTCTGGATTATTCTCAATAGCTGAATCCCACCAGAACAAAGCTTCATCTTTGAGTGCCCAGGATGCCAGTAATCTTTTCTGGTCATCCCTCAGCTTTAAACCATCAAAGATTTTCTCAACAGAGCGAATCCAAGCCTGCGTCTTCATAATAGATTCTTCACCAGAGAACGGTATTACACCCATATTTCGATATTTGATTAATAGGGCCTCAATATCCGGTTCTGCATTCCTTCTATTTCTAACACTCATTTTCTAGTACTTCTGCAAATAGCAGATCAAGTGTCAGGTCAATAGAAAAGATATTTCAAAATATAGAGACAAATACTTCGAATGTAAATGTGTCTATCGAGGTGTAATTTTATTCTGCTATACTCATACTAGGATATTACTGATCCTATCTGTATAGAGTTACCCGTCTTAGAACTCTACTGGTTCTATTTTTGACGAGTCCGTTATATGTTATATTCTAGAACTAAGCTTAACCAAAGCTCTGATACCAAGTTGAGACGACCCCAAACCCCGTACTGACGGCGGCAAGGGTAATCCTTGGAATATAACACAGAAACAGATAATAGCAGAACATCATTAAATAAATACACCAGATAATGTACAATAGAATACACTGGATAAACGTAATCATCAGAGTTACACAGTATACAGGATCACACTTAGTACAAATACAGTTCAGCTATACATAAATGTCTACAGCGGAAACAAACAAAATATGTACAATAGGGGCTGAACAGCATAAAAAGAGATAAATGATAGAATCCATCTTCAGCTCCAGCTATCTAGAAAGAACCAGCTAAACCTGAATACAAGGCTACCCGTGTAGAAAAAGAGGCACCCAAGTTTGAAAGTGAAACAAACTACGAGTCGGTCATGTGACTGGTATGAGAAATCTACTCAACACATTTATAATATGGCTAATCACAGGACCACGCCACTTTCATGGGACGGGTTTACTCCATTGGATTGCCAGTGCTTTAAAAACAAATCTTTCTTTTAAATATCGCAATGCTTTTTATAAAAATGAAGCCATTATAAGACTCAGTTCCCATCACACAATGCAACGCAAACCGGAGGATAGAGTTTTTACCTTATAACGGCCAAAATATACTTGATACGAATAAAACAAAGGCATTTGATATTATTACTAGTGTTTATATGTTTGAAAACAATTTCAAATCATAACTATCAATCATAGACGGCATTAATGCCCCATACCACTATGTCGCCATATATAGGTATACAATCAAAACCGCACAGTCACATATTTGGAAATTGGATTTCCGTCATGAACCAAGGCAAAAGATAGTCCTTACCGAATTCGAGACAATCTAGCCTACCATGTCTCAGAATCAAAACGCATCGACCCTTGGAGCGACAGGGCCGGTCCACCAATGTGGATTAGAATGCCTGAGCAATACGTCTCCCCGCCCTATGGGGTGCAAATGAGCCAACGAATGACTCCATCGGACCCGGATCGTCCGATCTAAACGAGGCGCCTCACAACAGTAACAACCACATAAGTAAAATGTCAGGCCGTGTAAAAACACCGACACCACTCCTAGCTAGAAAGAAACGCATGTCCTCCCTGAGGTCCTTCTCCCGTTTCTGGTTCATACCGGGGTGTGAGGCTTGCGAATTCACGTTATACACAAACCTACGCCACACCGGCCGTGCTTTGATCATCTCCACAAGACTTTGCTTTTCAACAGAAGCCCTGATCATTTTCCACTTAGGCATGCCACACTAGCAATTCATCCCATGCGACTGATGTCCATCGATATACAACCTTTGAGCTCGTGCGTTTCAGAGAAGGGCGTTAAGCAAAAGAATAAATTCTCCGCCGCCAAGCAGATGTATATTTAACTGAGATCAATCAACACAGAATAAAATCCAATGTCAGACACACGGTCCATTTACAAGTCCGTTCTGGGTCTGAACGAAACCGGAGGCACTATATACCACGCAAACCCATCGACCACCACGTACGTATGTACGATCACCACTCATTATCCATATTTCGAGATGCCTCCCAATCAGGACCTCGGTTACCATCCAAACGAGGTGAAGATCTCCGGTCTTCTACCACCGTCTTCATCTTTGACTTTCAATCGTCGGTCAAATATTTGAAATGAGAATTAACTCGGCCTTTTCAAATAATTCACATAATTTAGAATTTCTAATCAATTTATTTCAATGGTTAAATCATTCGACAACACCAATTTTGTTCTTTAATGTAATTTTCACACCAAAAACATTCAACCATCAAATACCACATAAATCGAGCAAATTCAGCTTATTTCCATTCCATATCGTTTATGATATTTTATAACGATTTATCGCTATTTTTATTTATTTTAAAATAGCCAATTTATTCAAAACGACGCTTTGGGCCATAACGCGGTCGTGGCGCTTTTTTTCTTCAGATTTGATTTACACATATCTGAAAATCTAACAATTGGATCTTCACAAAATTTACGTCATTAGAAAGATCTTTTCAAAACGAATCCAATGGTTCTAGTTTCGGTAAAATCCGACGGTCGGATCTCCCGGTATAATCGTTTGAAGTTTCGATTTCAAAATACGAACTGCAGCATCGTTATTCGATTAATTATAATAATATATATATATATATATATATATATAATCGATTCTGGCATTGTTTTTCTTCTGATTTGAATTAAACATTCCAGACAATCCAACCGTTGGATTTTTACAAAGTTGGTGCCGTTGGAAAGATATTTCCAAAGCGAACCCAACGATTGCGATTTCAGGAAAATCCGATGGTCGGATCTCCCGGTATAATCGTTTGAAATCACGGTTTCAAAATACGAACTACAGCGTCGTTATTCGATATATTTCAATTCTATATATATATATATATATATATATATATATATTGATTCTTTGATTTCAAAGCTATATTCTTTATATACATTTGATAAAAATGATATTTTTATCCATCTGTCTTCTATTTCAACACTTCACTATATTTACAATTCATGTATATAATAAAAATGTGATTTTTATTGTAAAATAATTCATTTCAAAAAACTATTATTTTATATAGTTCATATAGGTAATAAAAATATGATTTTTATTATAAAACAATTTATTTCAAAACAAGGTTATTTTACACATTTCCTATAGATGTTAAAAATGGGATTTTTATATTTAAAACGCTAGTACCATTCAACACATGAATTTCTATCCAACGAATGAATATCGACTCAACACATGAAGGTTTTCGATTCAACGAATAAATATAGTGTCAACAAATGGAAATAATTCAAACACATGAATATTATTCAAAATTTCGGCAGCATAAAAGCAGGGTAGTTAAAACCGGGACCGTCCCTAGTACGGCTCCTCGCTCTACCTTAAAACCTCGCGGTTTTTGACAATGGGGAATCATGCATCTAGTTCGCATGCAGGTGGCATGTATATTTATTTCCTTTCCACAAACTAATCTTATGTGGTTTCAACCAAGTATTTCTCAACCACATACGGGTATTTTTCAACCACAATCAATCAATATCAACCACAAACAATTCCAATCAACCATTCACTATCAATCAATTTTACACCAATCACAACCAATAAATATCGTCCATGGTTTGTGGACGAGGGGCGTATATATAAATATATAGCAATCCACTTCTACTTCAACACATATCTAATTTTTACAACGCATATATAACTTATACATCGAACGTACAATTTATACAACACATATACAAGAGGTGTACAATGCTTATATAACTCATACATCGACTATATAATTTATACATCATCGTTTCCATATCGTTTTTAAATTAGAAATCTCACATTGGGTTCCACTCCACCAAAAATAGCAGAAGGCTCAGAAAAATATGCGGTCTCTTCTAAAATGTAGAAGACGTCCACACGGTCACGATGTTTCCTGTTTCATCAAATTTCGTTAAAAAACGAAAAAGATATGATTTTTCAAAGTTTGCAACGGTTTAAAGGTGTTAAAACAGTTCAAAATAAACAGCCGAACCTTTTCTGAAATGGTTCCAAACTAGGTTTGGATTTTTCGATCAATCCGTGTAATGGTTCGACGATCGGGTTGCGCGAGGTTGAAGGGGGAGGTGAGGCGCTCAGGCGCCGGAAGTGGGGTCCACTTCGGTGGTCTGACGTGGCCACGGCGGAGCTTCAAAGCTCCGAACTTCCCACTCGTGGTTCTCTTCAGATACACTTCGAAAAAATGCAAATCCTATATGGATTTGAAGCTTGAGTGGTGCTCCGCAAAATACTTAACTGGAGCACTTGATTTTACTGAGTGTGGAAGGAGGAATCGAGGAGAGCAGGGGGCAAGCATATTCCGCCGTGCGTTGGGGTAGATTACGGGGAGAGAGAAAGTCAACCGACCAATGATATTTTTTCGTTTATTTATATATTTTAAAAATCCGAAAATACCCTCTTTCCCACACGAACACCAATTCAAACCCAACGACTGTCGTCCCTAGAGTTTTAGCCCCATTCCAAACACAATGGGATATGTTTCATAGGCCCATTCGACTGTTTTAGTCAGTTTCAATTCAATTTAAAATATATAACATTCAATATTCGATTTGAACGTACATTTCAATTTGCCAGGGCCACAAACTGATTCGAAAAATTCCAGAAAAATAAATCTGGCTCTGTTTTGACGATACGGTCCCAACAAAACTAGTTTCGTCGAATTCTGAGACCATTTGCAAAAAGGCATATTTCTAGTCGATCCAATTTAATTGTAATTGACCAAAACACATTTTCTTTTGCCACGCTCACATACTAGCTTCAAAAATTATGAAATTTGAAACCTAGTAATAACTTCACATCCCGGATCCAACAAAAGTGGTTTCGTTGAATTCCGAGGTCGTTTGCAAAATGGCCAATTTCACGGGCTATATAATTTCCATAGCGACCTTTCTGAAAATTCATTTGGCCATAACTTTTGCTTTCCGCTATGGAACTTCGATTTTTTAGATTTGTTAGAAAGGTATTCACTAAGAGATTTAAATATTTTTGGTTTCACTCAAATCCGTTTTGTTTTGCACCCGGTACAGTCCGACAAAGTTTGTATTCAAATTTTGAAACTGCAGCGCCATTTCAGGCCTTGTTTATAATTAGAATTAATTATATTCGTTTTCAAACGTCGATTCAAACTCACTTTTCATTGCTATTATCTGAAATATTTGTTTTAAATATTTAAAATCCATTATTTTAGCCAATTTAAAATTTTTAAATTGGATCAGATTTTCCGGGTCGTTACAATTAAATAGAAGTTTAAATTTGAAATACAAAAATAGATTCACTGTTTATATATATATACACATATATAAGCTATAATCAATAAAATATTCCAGAAATGGAATTGGGTTTATAATGGATTAATGGAAACTTGTTTTAAATTATAAAACAAGGAAGTTAAATTTATAAACCACGTTTAAAAATTAAGTGAGATAAATTATCTATAGATAATTAAGAATTTTAAACTCAAGTCTGAATTAAAAAATGAATTATAAATCGTTACAAAAAAGGGATGATAGATGTTATTCCAGAATTGGAATATATACGGAATTGAGATAAATCTAAGGATTTAAAAGTTGAATTCGATTGTAAATAATTTTATAAACAATTTATTTATAAAAGAATTAGAACTCAGAATAGAAGATTTAATTACAAATAAATTATAACTGAATTATAAAATAATCCACGATTAGGGATAATTAGAAATATTAAGTGTTATTGGGAAAATTGGTTTAAATATATTAAAATATATTAGAATGGAGTTTAAATTTATTTATAGATGAAGTTTAAACGTTCATATTTAAATAAAATTTTAAATGAACTCGCTGCATCGCGATAGTCCTTAAATTGGCGTTTCGAACATCAATTGAGTATATAGAACTCAATTTAAGTTGGAATTCTTTGAAATAAGAATTGTCAGGACTTATTTGATAATAGTTTTCTAATGGAAGAGAAAATTATGGATTTCGACTTGTAGATTTTAAGTTATGCCAAAATCAAATTTCCAAAAATACAACGCCATAACCATTATAAAACCATAACGGTTTATTTAAATTAATAAAAGGATTTTAAGCAAATTAAAACTGAGATTTCCATTAGAAAAACACAGACTTGGGATATTAAATAAATATGAACTCAAGTGGAGTAAGTGAACTGACTTTTGAATCAAAAATCATAATTTTAATTATTGAATAGAATTAACTAATTTGAAGAATAATTAGTTAATCGTGTTTTGAATCAAAATTGGGCGTTAGATAAGTGAATGGGGTTTGCGAATTCATATTCGAAATCGAATATGAAACTCGGGTTGAAAATGGAATTAGATTTGTTTTTAAGTAAAATAAAAACATATCCGGAAGTGATATGTTCAATTAAAAAGATGAAATGGGGAAAGAGTTGATTAAAGATAAATTAGCAAATTAAGTTAAAAATGGCTGAATTGAGTTGAAACAAATTGGGAACATATGTACATGGGTCAGACAGATATGGAATGAAGTGTATGAAGATTATAACTCGCGTGCTCGACAAAAGGTACACGTTTAAATTCCATATGAGATTTTATGCGTCGAATCGACAAGCCGCTTGGCTTTTGAATTTTCTTTTTGAATGGAAAGGGACTAGAAAGCTAAGTTAGAGTTTGAGCTATTGACAGATACAAAGGAGGTGCTGGGGAATTTTTCTGAAAATTTAAGGACTTAGAATATTTTTAATAAAAATTGATAACTAGAAATCAATATAACAATACATATATAAATCGATAAGGAAATAAATTTAAAATATAATACTATAAACAAAAGGAAATCTATAAATTAAATCTGGTAAATATAGAAAGAGAAATGTATACACGTTTAAAAAATGAATAATTGGTTTTCATGATGTTGATTATTCGAGATAAGTGGTCTTGTCTAGTTTGAAGTCAAGGATGTTTTCATTCAAGGTCTGAGAGGTAGTTATACCCCAACTTGATTGATTTCATTTTTAATAGATAAATAGCAAGATTCAGCCTTGAAGATCAATGTTTGAATAATATTTAGTAAAATACAGTATTTTGGGTTGTTGTAACGATGTTTTACACAACATTCATTTTAACCCAAGTAAGTGGAATTTTGGAAATATAATAATAAATATTTCCTAAGTATAGAAATGAATGGTAGCGAAAGGAAGATGTAATTGGAATGTTTTCCAATTATAAGTAGAATATATTTTCTAAGTACAGAAAATAAAAGAAGGCAATATATGGAAATGTTTTCCAAATAGCGTAAGAGGCCAAGATGATTATTGAAAATATTTGGTTAACAAATATTGGTAAGGAAATGAAGAAGTGATTTAATTAATGAAATATTAATTAAGAGGTCCAATGATTTGTTTGATGCTTTGAATGGGTGTTTGTTTTTATTTGATAGTTAAATAACTGACTATCGAAGTATTTGCCAATATCGTTGTTGATATAGAGAGTCCGGTTGGATTATTTTCGGAGAGCCACTCTGTATTGGCAGTAGCATTGCGAATCAGATTATATGAAGATAATCAAAGACAGAGTAAAGTGCAAAGGATTTTTCTATTAATCCTTGGTAGAAATTGCCGAAAATGGATTACTGGAAATTGTGCCTTCGGTTTCGTTCAATCTCGTAACGAACGTGTATGGACGAGTGTTTGATAGAATATTTCCAATGATCACATATGTTGGACTGTTCAAATATATAGTAGCCGAGAATTTATTCTCTTAGCACAATATCCGTAATATATTTGTGCAGACCAATCAATGATTAACGGGTTTGACAACGTGGCATTTAAAGTGATTGTGCTATCAATGAATGGTAAGTAATCGTAGCCTTAGGCCTCAACAACCGGGAAATGGCAAAAATTGGGCAGGCAGCATGGCTAAGTGGGTAGCTCCTAATTAGGGTGTATTATCACCTATCTAGAGAAAATTTATTTCCTTCTTTATTCTATTCGATGCTGTCCCATCCTAGAAATGGTCGTTGATCGCAACGCTGGTGATATACATTCGATACACTCAAGCGAAATGAGTGGTCGGTCATGTGTGGCCGGGTTACAAGATGTTCTTATTGAACCCAGTGCATTCCTCTCTAGAGAAACACTATCGGAAGGTGGTTCCATACCTTGTCATGGTTGGAAATTCATTACCCAATAAGTGCTCGTGGTTTTTATTGTATATTATATACGTGGAACGAATGATGCAAACTTTCAACTAGATGGTTGTTTATTTAATTTAGACACTATTATAATATCGAAAGAGTTTTGATATAAAAATTATCGTTTCTTTCAAAAGGATTTTGAAAGTTAAATCAAGTGTTCTGGATTCTCATAAGGGAAAAACTCGTTCCGCATTATACGGTGTGGTCATATGAGATATTGTTTATTTTCTCAAATGTTTTAAATTGTTTACTCGTACCAGTCCCATGACCGACCCAGAATTGTTTTTGTTTTGTTTTACCGTAAATTCTTAGGTGCCTAAATTTGTACGGGCAGTCAAGTAGTTCAGGTGTTTACAGATATACTTGGAGGAGCTTGGAGCAAGAGGCTTCAGCATTATATAATGTTGTTATTTCCGTTTTGTTGTAAGTGTTGTACTCTGATAACTGTATGCTATACAGTTAAAATTTTGTATTTCAAAAGTAATAATATATTATATTTTGTTCTGTTGCGATGTGAGATTATGTGTTGTTATTTCTATTCTTCTTTCACCCTTTTCTTCTTTATTTTCATAATGATTCGTATTTCTGTGCAATTTGGGTTGGACGTGTGTTGTATTCAGTCAACTCAGATAGTCTGGAATTTCGGTTC
The DNA here is from genome assembly GCA_030737875.1 of Allium sativum. Lineage (NCBI taxonomy): Eukaryota > Viridiplantae > Streptophyta > Magnoliopsida > Asparagales > Amaryllidaceae > Allium > Allium sativum. Next base: position 1,787,166 of record JASFAX010000056.1, on the reverse strand, counting down.
GTTACAATGGTAATAGAGCTTAGGTTGAGCGAACACCTTGGCTTTGGTGGGGGTTACTCATTTGAGATAGGGTCAGTAGTAACCTAGAATGAGTTGAGTGTATATATATGTAACACCCCGAAAATTCTATAACTGTGAAATTAACAAATTAAAGTATAATTAATTGAAATCAAAGAACCAAGGGAAACGGGATACGCCATTGCGTTCGTCTCGGAAAAATACGCGAAATAGAGTCCGAGTTTTCGAAAAACGGAGTCCGTATGAAGAAGATATGGCCTTCGGAAGTTTTGAATTAAATTTAAAATTCAAACAGAATAAAATAATTCGAAAATGGGGCCCAATGGGCCAGGGCGGATAAACACCCGCCAAGGCCACCCAGGTCGACTGGGCTGTCGACCTGGGCTACCCATGTCGACAGGGCCGTCGACAGCCCTGTCGACAGGGGTGTCGACCTGGTCGAGCCCAGTCAACCTGGCTGGCCAGGTCTGTGTTTGGTCGAATTTCTGTGGTCTGCTTTGTCACTAGGGCTAGGTGGCAAGTTCTAATTGGTCTCTCTATCTAATGAATGGCTATGATCAATCCAAGCAACATCAAGGGTCCTAATCAATTCCTAACCTCTATATAAACAACCCTAGACTAAACCCTAATCTATTCATTCAAATTAAGAACATAGCCGCCATGTTGCTGAGGAACGACTAAGAATAGCCGCCAACTAGAGAGGGAATTAGGAAGAAAGTTCTAAAGCCTAAAGCAATTCAAGCAACCTAAAGCCAATCAATTCAACAAAGGAATCATATCTCTTAATTAGAGAATTCGCCGCAACCATTGTAAGTAGAGTATTACTTTGGTATGAATAAACAATTGTATTGATTTGTATGCTTGAATTGGGATAATAAAGTAGTTCATATTTGTGCAAAATTATGTTATTCATTATAAAGAAATACATGCGGTAGTTCTATGCAAATATACGTTTGGAATATTGCGCAAATTATGTAATCTATGTTGAAGCTACATGTATGTAGTTGAGTGAAATTCATGCAAGTTTGGGGCTTTGTTATTATGCCATCATGATGTATATTTTTGTGCATAAATCATTTTGCAAGTAATTGAAACAAGTTTGGTTGTTATAGTTCATATGAAACTATGTTGGAATTTTGACACCATAATCCATGTATTAAGTCATGCTTTTGCAAACTTATGAATATGGCTAGGCTATGAATGATATTTGGCATAATTGAAATCCATGATTAAGTCTATCTTGTTTACAAGAATTATATGATGACATATGTGAGACATGGCTAGGTTAGACTCAAAAAATCCCTTTTTGCAAGTTTAAAGCAAACACCATGTTTAGAAATATTTATGCATAAGTATATTTATACTATCGTTATGTGATTAGACTTAAACCAAAATTTAGTTGGTCTATGCTTCTGTGTTAGTAACAAAGTATCCCCTTTGTAAACATGTAGAAACCTTATGAACATGACTTGTTTATGTTTATGCCATGAACAAATTTAACTTTACTTATGCCATGCTTATGTTTGACATTATGCCGTGTTTATGCTAAAAGTATTTATGCCATGCTTATGTTTGACATTATGCTATGCTTATGCTAGGAATATTTATGACATGCTTATGTTTGACATTATGCTTAATTAAGAATATAGGTTCATGTTGTAGTTAAACCTATGCAAGTTCACATGCTTTGATTCATGTCACCTATGTTACCACTATGCAAGTACACCAATTTCTATTTTGTATTTCCAAACGTCGTATTGCAAGTTCATGCGCTCACCTTCCCCTCTTTGTGTATACGCCATAAGCCTCCCCTTTTCGCATGGCTAAATTGGGCTTTAAAAGGCTAAGCCCAATATATATATAAACGGACGTGTAAAACGGGGGAAAATAACGTTGGGTTAAAAATTAATTAATGAATGAAAATATAAAATAGAAGGGCCCAAGTTCAAGTATGGGTTGGGCCCATGATTGGTGTAACCTTTACACCATTAACTTAATAATGGGCCGCAAATATTTACATATAAGAAATAAAGAAGAATGACAAGATATGTAAATGTAGAACATACGATGTGTTTAACCCGAGGTTGGATTGAGTTGTGATGTAAACCTGCCCGGAACCGCCCGGCTGTCCAGTAGTCACAACAATACCTATCCAATGTGGGAGGTTAAACATGGAGCCCAGCAAGGACCCGAGGTTAGACTGAGTTGTGGCGTAAGACTGCCCGGAACCAACCGGCAACAGGCAGCCACAACAATACCTGTCTAATGTGAGAGGTCAGGGCCTTAATAAGACAATTAAGGCTGAGTCAGGATTGTTAGGATTAAGTGAACTAAAGACTTAATCAAAATGGAACATGCTAAACTAAACGGACTGGTGGGGTTAGGTTAGGAAACACTTAACCAACTTAGCATGTTGGCTAGAGATAGAAAACCTAGTAACGGGGGGACCCTTTTCAGCAGTAACCCTAAAAGGTGTATCAGGATACCCTGAAACTAGGCAGGGTGGGGCACGATTACTGGGCGGATTGTAAGAGGTCAAAGCGACGTCGGTGGTGTAGCAGTGTAGGTTCTAACGGAGTGCGGGCGTGCACACACTCCGGCGCAGAAAAATAAGGCACTGGACACCAGTAGCATACCTGTGCACTCTAAGGTTGTGTCGGGTTGCCACTATGGGACTTGATACACCCCATGGTGGGACCAGCATAGGTAACTACAGACATCGGGGGCCGTAAGACACATGTAACTTTGCGAGTAGGAGCCGATCATCATAGAATGGATCACATCACCCTGATTATGGGGTGCAAATTGGAAACTAGTATATGGGTTCAGAGATTAACATGGGGTACGATAGTATATTCGACCCTAGATAACTTAACCAAGTTTATTGTGCTTGCCCACTTCTTGTTTATACTTATCATACCCAGTTCTTTATTCATAGACAAAATAGTACTAGACTTACTCAGGCTTTATGTCTGACTCTACTTTTCTTTCGTCTTCTTTCTTCCGTTCCCCCCCCCCTCCCCAGGTCCTTAGGGAGGGAACACAGCAGCTTGACCAACCTCAACATCCAGCTTGAAGAAGAGAAATGTATTGCTTGGACTTTCCTGTTTTGAACTATGGCTTTGGACAATCCACTATGGGGCTTTTGCAGTTTATCTATGTTTTATTTATGCTTCTTTAAATAATGTACTCAAGACAGATTATGGAAGTGTTATGTTATGTTTTTGGAAAGGATGTTGTTGTAACACGTATTTGACTTTATGAAATAAAGTTTGTTGTTCTTCCGCTGTTTACAAATATGTGTTCTTATATCTGTCTTGTATATCTGTGACTTGTACTTATAAACCTCCACCAAAATTAGGGCATTCCCTTTGAGAGTGACCCTAACGGAGGTGGGGTGTTTCACTTGGTATCAGAGCATAGGTTTACCAGATAAGATAAAAAGTTTTGAAAAATTATTTTCAAAAAGGAAATTTAAAGAAGCATTTTTAAAAGAAAAATATTATTTTATTTTAAAAAGGCAAAGTCCACTCCCCAAAGCCATAGGTACTATCTCTTATCCTTCGTTTTGAATCTATCCTTTTTGTTTCAGCATGTCCCAAGCTCTTAACTTACCAGAAGGGGTGCCAATACCTGGTTGGTTTAGACGGTTCTTAGAAGCAAGGGCCACTCAGCCAGGTCCTACCATTCCTCCTCCCCCAGCGGAAGGAAATCATCCAGCTGCAGCAGCACCTTTTCCTCCACCTCCTCCTCTGGGAACCAATTTTGCTAAAATATGTAAGGATTTTAAAGCTATGGGAGGAAGGGATTTCCATGGAACTGAGTCCTTCGTAGCAGCTAGAAATTGGCTGAAAGAAACTGAGGACCTATTCATCATCTTTGAGGTAGAGGATAGGCAAAAAGTACAACTGGCGGTGTGGCTATTGAAGGGCGAGGCTTCCTACTGGTGGGAAGTCACTAATGCTGAAAGACCAGTGGAGACGTGGGAGGACTTTAGGGCAAGGTTTGAGACTAAATTTCTCTCAGATGCGGAAAGAAGTTTGCAGTTGGAAAAATTCTTATTTCTTAAGCAAGGGGACAAGACAGTCAGAGAGTATGTGAATCAGTTCGATGAGCTGGCTAGGTTTGGACTTGACCTAGTCAATACCCCGCACAAGAAGGCTCTCCGTTTCGTCAAAGGGTTGAATGAGCCATTACACAGTTTGGCCATGACCCATATACCCATGGGAGCCACGTATGAAAGATTGGTGCAAATGGCATTGTTGAATGAAGAGGATAAGGGCAAGAAGAAAGAGGGTTTGCAGCCCAAGAAGACAGACTTTAAGAAGGGCGGGAAAGGCAACAAAGAGAAGAGGAAGTGTAATTTCTGTGGCAAAGTGGGGCACTTAGTAAAGGACTGCCGGAAAAAGAAGGCCAAGGAGAATGGTGGGTGCTTTTCTTGCGGTGAGACAGGCCACAGGGCTAAGGACTGCCCAAAGAAACGAGGACAGGGGCAGAGGGCTGGATCCACCCCAGGGGCACAGGTTCATGTGCTAGAAGCGCCACCTCTGCAACGGCGAGGTATAAATACTTCTGTAGAAAGTGTAGTTTATCTTTATGATCACCCCGTTCGCACTTTATTTGATTCTGGCGCATCACACTCCTTTATCTCGTCTGCTTTAGTAGAATCTCTGCACCTAAGAACTAGTATGGTAGAGGACCCCTTAATTGTTTCAAACCCAATTGGGGGCCCAGCTCATTTGTCTATGATCTGTGTGGGATTGAAAATTTCTATTCTAAGTGTAGAATTTCAATGTAGTGCCTTTGTTTTGGGCTTTTCGGGGTATGGTTTGATTTTGGGTATGGATTGGCTATCCAGTAATGGGGCCATCCTTGATTGTGAGAAAAGGGTTGTTAGGCTCCTAACGCAGCTCGGTAATACTTTGGAAATTTCTTGTAATCCCTCGTATGCGGTTATGCTTAGTTATCTTGAATCGCTGGATGCTTCTGTTGAAAATTTGCAATCAGTTAGAGTGGTCCGGGAATATCCGGATGTCTTTGAAGAGGTGAAGGGCTTATCTCCGAAGCGGGAAATAGACTTCCGCATATATCTTGTAGATAATGCAAAGCCCGTTGCGTTGCCCGTTAGACATATGGCTCCACGAGAAAGGAAAGAGCTCAGTAAACAGATTAAAGAGCTTCTAGAAAAGGGGTTCATTAGGAGGAGCATTTCAGAATGGGGCGCTCCAGTGGTGTTCGCTACAAAGGCGGATGGTTCACTCCGTCTATGTGTTGACTATAGGGAGCTCAACAAGCTAACGAAAAAGAATAGGCACCCTCTCCCTAGAATTGACGATTTATTTGACCAGCTTGTAGGAGCGTCTGTTTTCTCCCAACTCGATTTAGCATCCGGTTTCCATCAGCTAAGGGTGGCTAAAGATAGCATCGATAAAACGGCGTTCAGAACCCCAGATGGTTTCTTTGAATGGCTTGTCATGCCTTTCGGCTTGACAAATGCACCTGCTTACTTTGTGGATCTGATGAGTAGGGTATTTAGAGATTTCCTCAACAAATTCGTAGTGGTCTTCGTAGATGATATCCTTATCTTCTCAAAGAGTGAAGAGGAACATGCTCGGCACCTAAGGGCAATCATGGAAACTTTGCGAGTCCATCAACTAAAAGCCAAGTTGTCCAAATGCCACTTTTGGAGAGAAGAGGTGAGGTTCCTTGGGCACATAGTATCCAAACAAGGGTTAGCGGTGGACCCTGCTAAGGTAGTGGCGGTACAGGATTGGAAGACGCCAAGGAATGCAACTGAGGTCCGAAGCTTTCTAGGACTAGCAGGTTTCTATCGAAAGTTTATAAGGGATTTTGCGAAAATCTCAGCTCCGCTCACGAAATTGACTAAGAAGAATCTAGTGTTCAATTGGGACTTGGATTGCGAGTTTGATTTCCAACGACTGAAAAGGGCTCTCACAACAGCCCCAGTTTTGACGCTGCCAGATGGGAGCAAGATGTTCACTGTTTATACGGATGCATGTGGGACAGGGCTAGGCGCCGTCTTAATGCAAGAAGGAAGGGTAGTAGCTTATGGCGGAAGGCAGTTGAAAGCGCACGAAAAGAACTACCCAACCCACGATCTTGAGTTAGCCGCCATCGTCTTTGCACTCAAGTCTTGGCGACATTATCTCCTAGGTGAGAAGTTCGAACTTTACACTGACCATAAATCGTTGAAATATCTTTTCTCGCAGAAAGATCTTAACTTGAGGCAACAAAGATGGATGGAGTTTCTTGCCTCGTACGATTTCGAAATCTCCTACACTCCGGGCAAAGGCAACGTAGTGGCAGACGCGTTGAGCCGAAAGAAATTGACCCTAAGCCCGTTGTTTGTTGAAAGACAAAGCCTAGAGTTTATAGCCAGCTTCGACTTTAGGCCCTCCTCCGATTTCGTACCAGGCTTGCTAGCATCTCTCGAAGTACGCCCAACTTTAGTGGATTCAGTAGGGACAGCACAACGCGAAGACCCTCAGCTTGTGGAAATAATTGATAGGCTAATTAGGGGTGAGACTTCAAGTCACCTCAACAGATACTCCATTGACGATAAAGGTTTACTAAGGCGAGACGGAAGACTATGCGTCCCACAGACAAAAGTTTTAGTAAGGAAGGTTCTCGAGGAAGCGCATCATTCCAAGATGACGATACACCCAGGCGGAGATAAAATGTACAAAGACATAAAGAGGACTTTCTTCTGGAACGGCATGAAAAAGGACGTGGAAGATTTCGTTTCTAAGTGTATGGTGTGCCAACAGGTTAAGGTGGAACAGAAAAAGCCTGGCGGACTACTGCATCCTCTGGAGGTCCCGCAGTGGAAGTGGGATAGCATCTCAATGGACTTCATCGATGGGCTGCCTAGGTCTAGGAGAGGCAACACTAGCATTTGGGTAATAGTGGATAGGCTTACTAAAAGCGCCCACTTTTTACCTATCAAAAGTAAAAGAACTGCCTCATCCCTAGCATCACTTTACCTCAAGGAAATCGTTCGACTCCATGGAATACCGTCTAACATTGTTAGTGACCGAGATCCCATCTTCACCAGCGAGTTTTGGCGAAGTCTGCAAGAAGCAGTAGGAACGCAGTTGTGCTTGAGCACAGCCTATCATCCCCAAACCGACGGCCAAACAGAGAGAGTGAACAGAGTTTTGGAAGACCTCTTAAGGCTATGTGTCCTTGACTTCGGAGGGACATGGGAAGACCACCTTCCTTTAGTGGAATTCGCCTACAACAACAGCTATCAAGCAACCATCGGAATGGCGCCCTTCGAAGCTTTATATGGAAGACCGTGCCGATCGCCCACTTGTTGGTGGGAGTCTACTGATAAGCTCATACTTGGACCAGATATGATCCGAGAGACTTCAGAGAAAGTAGACTTAATACGAAGAAGGATGAAGACGGCCCAAGACAGACAAAAGTCCTACGCCGACAAGAGGAGGACCGACCTTGAATTTGAAGTTGGAGACAGAGTTTTTCTCAAGGTATCACCGCTAAGGAACGCTGTTCGTTTTGGAACCACAGGAAAACTGGCACCAAGGTTCGTAGGGCCATTCCCTATTATCGAGAAAATTGGGAAAATGGCCTATAGATTAGAGCTACCCGAGAAGTTGGCTGGAGTCCACAACGTTTTTCACGTTTCACATCTCCGAAAATGTCTGCATGAGTCAGCTGAAGTGGTAGAGCCAAATATCCTCGAAGAGGCCGAAGAGGAACGCGAAGCGACCATAAGAAAAGTTCCAACCCGCATCTTAGGAACAGAAGTGAAGAAGCTACGCAACCGCGAAGTCAAGCTCGTCAAAGTTCAGTGGAGCGACGCCGAGGGAGACGCGATTTGGGAAACTGAAGCTAGAATCCGTACAGCCTACCCTTTTCTGTTCGAGGGTACATCCTTGATCTTTCTCTTTCCTTAAGTTGCGCTTTTATCTTTTTAGGTATATTTCCTCGACCGTATCTTTTAGATAGAATCTTTTTGGATGGAAACATGTAGTTGAAACATGTTATGGATGATGGTTGCAAGTGGTTGCAAGTGATTGCTAGTGGTTGCTCGTGATTGCATATACACACACAATCTAGGTTTTAGATCGGCTCAATCACTTCATATTGCATATGCATATATGTTTGTATTCGTATATGGTTGAACTTTAATGTGTCGTCATGTGGATGTTGCATTTGTATTGAATGACTGTGCACTCATGAATAGGAAAATTTGCATACATAATGGATTCATGGCACTTACATAATCCGCATTAAGGAGGTCAACTGAATCAGTAGACCGCCTGATTTTGCATTAGATAAGTACATGTGCACACACACTTCGCATATGATCATGAAGCATTAGAAATCTTTTAAGGACAATGGATGCTCGTGTTTGATGGATGAGTAGATGGATGATTGGATGTTAGGATATACATTCCTCCTAACTTGAAGATTTCGGGGACGAAATCCTTTTAAGTGGGGGAGAATGTAACACCCCGAAAATTCTATAACTGTGAAATTAAAAAATTAAAGTATAATTAATTTGAAATCAAAGAACCAAGGGAAACGGGATAGGCCATTACGTTCGTCTCGGAAAAATACGCGAAATAGAGTCCGAGTTTTCGAAAAACGGAGTCCGTATGAAGAAGATATGGCCTTCGGAAGTTTTGAATTAAATTTAAAATTCAAACAGAATAAAATAATTCGAAAATGGGGCCCAATGGGCCAGGGCGGATAAACACCCGCCAAGGCCACCCAGGTCGACTGGGCTGTCGACCTGGGCTACCCATGTCGACAGGGCTGTCGACAGCCCTGTCGACAGGGGTGTCGACCTGGTCGAGCCCAGTCAACCTGGCTGGCCAGGTCTGTGTTTGGTCGAATTTCTGTGGTCTGCTTTGTCACTAGGGCTAGGTGGCAAGTTCTAATTGGTCTCTCTATCTAATGAATGGCTATGATCAATCCAAGCAACATCAAGGGTCCTAATAAATTCCTAACCTCTATATAAACAACCCTAGACTAAACCCTAATCTATTCATTCAAATTAAGAACATAGCCGCCATGTTGCTGAGGAACGACTAAGAATAGCCGCCAACTAGAGAGGGAATTAGGAAGAAAGTTCTAAAGCCTAAAGCAATTCAAGCAACCTAAAGCCAATCAATTCAACAAAGGAATCATATCTCTTAATTAGAGAATTCACCGCAACCATTGTAAGTAGAGTATTACTTTGGTATGAATAAACAATTGTATTGATTTGTATGCTTGAATTGGGATAATAAAGTAGTTCATATTTGTGCAAAATTATGTTATTCATTATAAAGAACTACATGCGGTAGTTCTATGCAAATATACGTTTGGAATATTGCGCAAATTATGTAATCTATGTTGAAGCTACATGTATGTAGTTGAGTGAAATTCATGCAAGTTTGGGGCTTTGTTATTATGCCATCATGATGTATATTTTTGTGCATAAATCATTTTGCAAGTAATTGAAACAAGTTTGGTTGTTATAGTTCATATGAAACTATGTTGGAATTTTGACACCATAATCCATGTATTAAGTCATGCTTTTGCAAACTTATGAATATGGCTAGGCTATGAATGATATTTGGCATAATTGAAATCCATGATTAAGTCTATCTTGTTTACAAGAATTATATGATGACATATGTGAGACATGGCTAGGTTAGACTCAAAAAATCCCTTTTTGCAAGTTTAAAGCAAACACCATGTTTAGAAATATTTATGCATAAGTATATTTATACTATCGTTATGTGATTAGACTTAAACCAAAATTTAGTTGATCTATGCTTCTGTGTTAGTAACAAAGTATCCCCTTTGTAAACATGTAGAAACCTTATGAACATGACTTGTTTATGTTTATGCCATGAACAAATTTAACTTTACTTATGCCATGCTTATGTTTGACATTATGCCGTGTTTATGCTAAAAGTATTTATGCCATGCTTATGTTTGACATTATGCTAGGCTTATGCTAGGAATATTTATGACATGCTTATGTTTGACATTATGCCTAAATAAGAATATAGGTTCATGTTGTAGTTAAACCTATGCAAGTTCACATGCTTTGATTCATGTCACCTATGTTACCACTATGCAAGTACACCAATTTCTATTTTGTATTTCCAAACGTCGTATTGCAAGTTCATGCGCTCACCTTCCCCTCTTTGTGTATACGCCATAAGCCTCCCCTTTTCGCATGGCTAAATTGGGCTTTAAAAGGCTAAGCCCAATATATATATAAACGGACGTGTAAAACGAGGGAAAATAACGTTGGGTTAAAAATTAATTAATGAATGAAAATATAAAATAGAAGGGCCCAAGTTCAAGTATGGGTTGGGCCCATGATTGGTGTAACCTTTACACCATTAACTTAATAATAGGCCGCAAATATTTACATATAAGAAATAAAGAAGAATGACAAGATATGTAAATGTAGAACATACGATGTGTTTAACCCGAGGTTGGATTGAGTTGTGATGTAAACCTGCCCGGAACCGCCCGGCTGTCCAGTAGTCACAACAATACCTATCCAATGTGGGAGGTTAAACATGGAGCCCAGCAAGGACCCGAGGTTAGACTGAGTTGTGGCGTAAGACTGCCCGGAACCAACCGGCAACAGGCAGCCACAACAATACCTGTCTAATGTGAGAGGTCAGGGCCTTAATAAGACAATTAAGGCTGAGTCAGGATTGTTAGGATTAAGTGAACTAAAGACTTAATCAAAATGGAACATGCTAAACTAAACGGACTGGTGGGGTTAGGTTAGGAAACACTTAACCAACTTAGCATGTTGGCTAGAGATAGAAAACCTAGTAACGGGGGGACCCTTTTCAGTAGTAACCCTAAAAGGTGTATCAGGATACCCTGAAACTAGGCAGGGTGGGGCACGATTACTGGGCTGATTGTAAGAGGTCAAAGCGACGGCGGTGGTGTAGCAGTGTAGGTTCTAACGGAGTGCGGGCGTGCACACACTCCGGCGCAGAAAAATAAGGCACTGGACACCAGTAGCATACCTGTGCACTCTAAGGTTGTGTCGGGTTGCCACTATAGGACTTGATACACCCCATGGTGGGACCAGCATAGGTAACTACAGACATCGGGGGCCGTAAGACACATGTAACTTTGCGAGTAGGAGCCGATCATCATAGAATGGATCACATCACCCTGATTATGGGGTGCAAATTGGAAACTAGTATATGGGTTCAGAGATTAACATGGGGTACGATAGTATATTCGACCCTAGATAACTTAACCAAGTTTATTGTGCTTGCCCACTTCTTGTTTATACTTATCATACCCAGTTCTTTATTCATAGACAAAATAGTACTAGACTTACTCAGGCTTTATGTCTGACTCTACTTTTCTTTCGTCTTCTTTCTTCCGTTCCCCCCCCCCCCAGGTCCTCAGGGAGGGAACACAGCAGCTTGACCAACCTCAACATCCAGCTTGAAGAAGAGAAATGTATTGCTTGGACTTTCCTGTTTTGAACTATGGCTTTGGACAATCCACTATGGGGCTTTTGCAGTTTATCTATGTTTTATTTATGCTTCTTTAAATAATGTACTCAAGACAGATTATGGAAGTGTTATGTTATGTTTTTGGAAAGGATGTTGTTGTAACACGTATTTGACTTTATGAAATAAAGTTTGTTCTTCCGCTGTTTACAAATATGTGTTCTTATATCTGTCTTGTATATCTGTGACTTGTACTTATAAACCTCCACCAAAATTAGGGCATTCCCTTTGAGAGTGACCCTAACGGAGGTGGGGTGTTTCAATATACGAGAGAGCATATTTGTTAATTGATATGAAAAATGTTTTATATTCTGTTGAGTGGTTTATGAATTTTGATCGAATCATAGGACGACACGAAGTCGATAAGAATTTCTAAACACTTGAATAGAAAATTTCGACATAATATTGTTTTAAAGTGGGTAAATGAAATAATTTTACCAAAAATTGTATTTTGATATGCAAGGAATAATTTTATGGAATTATTATAATATATGGATGTGTTGATTGTCTAATAAGATTATAAAATTCGAATGGTTATATATATAACCAAATATAATTTGTATATGAATGAAATATACAAATGCGTTGAACTGAAATTGGATTCAAAATCAGAATTAAGAATATAAAATCCTGAGTGTTTGGAAAAATATTTTCTGAAGTATATCAAAATAATTTTACTTTTTTTTGGAAGAATTTTTGACTAAAAACCATTTTCAGATGGATTTTAAAAGTGATAAAGCACTGAACTCACTTCAGTGGCTGGGAAATAATTCTGATGGTGACTACAACATCATCAGTGTTCATTTTCAAGTTCCTAAGTGACAAATTTCTGCTTTAGAAAAGTTTTTGATAGATATTTGTTCAAAAGAAGACAAGTTGGTTTGAAAATTCAAATGTTTTGAATTTGAGATGGTTAGAAATATATGTATATATTTAAGTGATTTCAAAAAGATTTGAAATGAAAACCCAAGAATTTGAAATCTGAAATTTAAATTTAAATTGAGCAAGTTAAATGGATCGAAGTGAATAAATTGAATTAGAATCAATTTGAATAAATATGAATACATACGAACGGGATATTAACTCGATGTGAATATATTTATTTAAATCATTCATATTAAATGAATGTAAGCATGTATGGTGTGTAATAAATGAAAATCAACGTTTTGGTTGGAACTAAAATTGTAGAAGTATGAAGAATTAAGTTCCAATATAAGTGAATTTTTGGAAAGCTAGTGGGTTTAAAGCATTTTCCTACCTTAGTAATTTCGGGGACGAAATTCTTTTAATGGGGAAGAATGTAAGGACCGGATTTTTGGTCGATTAACTTAAATATTTAATATCGTTTTTAATATTGAGTTGATAATATAGATGGATTTTTATATTGAGTTATTGATTTAATAGTTGATTACCATTTAATTTCAAGTGTATTGAATTATCGTAATAGTGATAACAACAAATAAGTGAATTTGAAAATAAAAATGAATCGAAAACAATTCAAATGATCAATATAATTTTTTTTGGATACAAACGATAGTTATAATAATTTATTATCAAAGAATTAATTGTTTTGAATTTAATTTACATCAATTTAAATTAATATCTGGTCCATATGATCAAGTTGGGCTTCGAAACCTATTCCAGTGTGTTAAGGATAGCGGTATGACCCAAGAAAAGCCAGTTGTTATGTTTAAATAGGAGTTCAGAACACCGAGTTATTTAATTTTAAATAGATAAGCTTGAAATCACATCTTAATAATTTTATTTCAAATCAAATTTAATTTCCCATACTTAACTTACCCTAACCTATTTGTACCTTGCGCAGACCTTATTCCTTAATGTCGAAGTAATTGTCTGTATAAAACCGGATGACCCTTTTCCAGTTCTCCTTTACAACTTGTTCCTCCCAGACAATGAAACAAATAAAAAAAATAGATTCGAACAAAATCCACCTGTTTTAATTTTTAGAAAATTGCAACAAATCTAATCCTCAATAAAATCCAAAACTCTAAATTCATCGAGCTCGTATGAATTCCATCTTCAACCCTGTAGCCTTCGTACCGCGTCCGATCGATCTGGAGCCACTCGAAGTCATCAGCATCAGTTGAAATTGGGTTCGACTTTGGAGAAATTGGGTAAATTAGTTTGTGAATTAGGGTTTTCTAAGGGAGAATAACATCGGTGGTAGATTTTTTGGGATTCCGAGTATGAAAGGGGTCATTGCTTGTTAATGTGTTGCAAGGCGCCAGGCAATGAATGTGCGAGTTACAAAAGAGGAGCGAAGGATATAGTCAAGTTAGAGGTAGAACAGGGTGAGTGTGATGATGGCTTGAGGTGGACCGATGTTCTTGCAAGTGTTGTAGGTGATTTTGGGAGTTGCTTACTGTAGCAGGTCGATGTCTAGGAGCAGACAACTTATTGATCTGGGTCATTGTGTTCGTACAGAGCAGAGGAGGAAGGCAACGTCATTGATGGAGGGTAAAGGACGGTGGTGGAAGCCTGGAAATGGGAGTTCAGATTTTTTATTTGAAAAGGTGATTGGGTAAGCTATTAACATAAATCTTATGGTATATTAATGCTAACTAAATAATTAATTAAGCGATTTCCATCAATTTAGATCTTACAATAATCATATCCTTGTCATACAATATTAGAATCAAAGAAAAAATGAAGTGCTTTGGAATTGTAGCAACCAATACTTCGCAATGTCATTGTTTTGGAGTGATTGGGAGATAACTAGGATTTTTGGTTAAATTAAATGTTTGTTTAATTTAATCAGAAATCTAGTCGTTATTTCTACGATAAAATCAAGGTGAGTAAATCTCACTCATATTTTTATTTAGAATTATTTTATTTGTTAAAAATAATTGCTTGTTGGTTGTTTGGATGTATTTAAATATTTTTGTGGCTATTAAATATATTAGTTATTTAAGCTTGGTGTTTGTGGCTATTATATATATGTGTGTGTGTGTGTGTATACATATATATTGGTTATTGGATATTTCCCGCAATACAATTAGCGGATGCCCGCAATATCATTAGCGGATGACACTACGCGCCCCACAATATTATAGTTGATGATCTTCTATACCGCAATATCCTGCCTCGAACCAGGATGGGTAATATTTATGTTGGCTAATATATGTGGATGCAAGAAAACAGGTTGGAGGGATCCGACTGGATTCCTCAAAAGTATTATTATTTGTTTTGTTCTCATATATATTATCATATATGTTGTGTTAGAAAACCCATGTTTGATAACTAGGTGTTTTTGGGTGTTTACATATCACTGGGCTTGAACATTGATTTATAAAAATATCGTGAAAAGGGATTTTGAGAATTAAAAGGAAAATCTATTCTTAAAAATAGAATTCGAATTTTTAATGGGCTATAGAAATATTAACTTGCTTTGAATATATGAAACAAGTATTGAAAATTATTAACGATGTTTATAAATTTAATAATGTTGGAAATTGAAGTGAAATTATAAATGATGTTTATAAATTTAATAATGTGGGAAATTGTATTGAAATTATAAACGATGTTTATGAATTTAATAATGTGGGAAATTGAAGTGAAATTATAAACGGTGTTTATAAATTAAATAAAAGCAGGGAATCGAAGTGAATTTATAAACGGTTTTTATAAATGAAATGGGAACATTATCATTTGGATGATTTAAATATTTAAATTCAAATATGAATTTAAAAATGAGAATTAGGAACCATGTTAAAAAGGGAAATGAGGAAATCTATTCCGATGTTCGGAATATAAATTAAAATAAAATCCAAATGATTTATAGTTAAAGTTGACTATATCGAATTTATAAGAATAAATTATACATAGAAAGGATATTTAAAGGGTATTAAGTAGATGTTTAAATCTAGAATATAAAAATAGATTCATGTTTATATATATACACATATATATAAGTTATAATCAACAAAATATTCCAAAATAGGAATTGGGTTTAAAATGGATTAATGAAAACTTGTTTTAAATTATAAAACAAGGAAGTTAAATTTGTTAACGACGTTTATAATTTAAGTGAGATAAATTATCAATAGATAATTTTAAATTTTAAATTCAAGTATGAATTTAAAAAATGAATTGGAAATCGTTTTAAAAACGGGATGATGGATGTTATTTCGGAATTGGAATACAAATGGAATTGACATAAATCTAAGGAATTAAAATTTGAATTCGATTATATCGAATTTTATAAATACTTTATTTATAAAGGAATTCGAAATCAGTATAGAAGATTTAATTATAAGTAAATTATAATTGTATTATAAGGTAATCGACGATTAGGGATAATTAGAAATATTAAGTGAGATTGGCAAAATTGGTTTAAAATATATTAGAATGGAGTTGAAATTTATTTATAAACGAAGTTCAAATGTTTATATTTAAATATAATTTGAAACGAACTCGTCGCAGCGCGGTAGTTCGTAAATTGGAGTTTCGAAGTTCAATTGAGTATGTAGAACTCTATTTAAGTCGGAATTCTTTGAAACAAGAATCGACTGGACTGATTTGATAATAGTTTTCTAATGAAAGAGAAAAATTTGGATTACATCTTATAGATTTTGAGTTATGTCAAAATCAAATTTCCAGAAAAACAGCGCCATAACCATTATAAAACCATAACGGTTTATTTAAACTAATAAAAGGATTTTAAGCAAATAATAAATGAGATTTCTATTACAAAAACACAGATTTGAGATATAAAATAAATAGGAACTCAAGTGGAGTAAGTCAACTGATTTATGAAACAAAAATTAGATGTTTATTTAATGAACAGAATTAACTAATTTAAAGAATAATTAGTTATCATGTTTTGAATCGAAATTGTGTGTTAGATAAGTGAATGGAGTTTATAAATCCACATTCAAAATCGAATATGAAACTCCGTTTGAAAATGGGATTAGATTGTTTTTTAAGTAAAATAAAAACATATCCAGAAGTGATATATTCAATTAGAAAGATGAAATGGGCAAAGAGTTAAATAAAGATAAATTAGCAAACTAAGTTAAAAAAATAGCCGGATTGAGTTGAAACAAATTTAGGATGGATGTATATTGGTTAGATAGATATGGAATGAAGTGTATGAAGATTATAATTCGCGTGCCCGACAAAGAGGTACACTTTTAAATTCCATATGAGATTTTATGCGCCGAATCGGCAAGCCGTTTGGCTTTTTAATTTTCATTTTGAATGGAAAGGGAAAAGAGAGGCGAGTTGGAGTTTGAGCTAGTGACCAGTACAAAGAAGGTGCTGGCGAAATTTTCTGGAAATTTAAGAACTTGGAATATTTTTAAGAAAAATTGATAATTAGAAATCAATATAACAACATATACAGAATTCGATAAGGAAACAAATTCAAAATAGAATACTATAAACAAAACGAAATCTATAAAATAAATCTGGTAAATATAGAAAGAGAAACATATACACATCTTTAAAAATGAATAATTGGTTTTTATGATGTTGATTATTCGAGATAAGTGGTCTTCTCTGGTTTGAATTCAAGGATGTTTTCAGTCAAGGTCTGAGAGGTAGTTATACCCCATCTTGATTGATTTCATTTTTAACCAATAAATTGCAAGATTCAGCCTTGAAGATCAATGTTTGAATAATATTTAGCTGAATGCAGTATTTTCGGTTGTTGTAACGATGTTTTACACAACATTCATTTTAACCCAAGTAAGTGGAATTTTGCAATATAATAATAAATATTTCCTAAGTATAGAAATGACTGGCCGCGAAAGGAAAAGTAATTGGTATGTTTTCCAATTATAAATAGAATATATTTTCTAAGTATAGAAAATAAAAGAAGGCGATATATGGAAATGTTTTCCAAATAGCATAAGAGGCTAAAATGATTATTGAAAATATATGGTTAACAAATATTGGTAAGGAAATGAAGAAGTGATTTAATTAATGAAATATTAATTAAGAGATCCAATGATTTGTTTGATGCTTTGAATGGGTGTTTGTTTTTCTTCGATAAGTAAATAACCGACTATCGAAGTATTTTCCAATAGCGTTGTCAGTATGGAGGGACTAGTAGGATTATTATTTGAGAACAACTCTATATTGGAAGTAGCGTTACGAATCCGATTATATGAAGATAATCGAAGATGGAGAAAAGTGCAAGGGCTTTCTCTGTTAATCCTAGGTAGAAATTGCCTAAAATGGATTAATGGAAATTGTGCCTTCGGCTTCATTCAATCCTAGAATGAACGTGTATGGATGAGTGCCTAACAGAATATTTCCAATGATCACATATGTTGGACTGTACAGATAAATATAGTGGTGGAGAACTTATTGTCTTAGCATAATATCTAAAATATACTTGTGCAAACCAATTAATGATTAATGGTTCTTACAATGTGGCACTCAAAGTGATTGTGCAATCAATGAGTGGTAAGTAGTCGTAGCCTCAGGCCTCAACAACCTGGAAATGACAAAAATCGGGAAGGCAGCATGTCTAAGTGGGTAGCTCCTAATTAAGGTGTATTATCACCTATCTAGAGAAAATTTATTTCCTTCTTTCTTCTATTCGATGTTGTCCCATTCGGGAAACGGTTGTTGATCCCAACCATTGGTGACATACATTCGATACACTCAAGCGAAATGAGTGGCTGGTCATGTGTGGCTAGGTTACAAGATGTTTTTGTTGAACCCAGTGTATTCCTCTCTAGAGATACACTTTCGGAAGGTGGTTCCATACCTTGTCATACTTGAAAATTCATTACCCAATAAGTGCTCATGGTTTTGACTGTATGTTATATATGTGGAGCATGAGATGCAAACGTTCCACTAGATTGTTATTTATTTGATTTAGACACTATTATAATATCAAAAGATTTTTGATATAATGAATATCGTTTCTTTCAAAAGGATTTTGAAAGTTAAATCAAGTGTTTTGGATTCTCATAAGGGAAAAACTCGTTCCGTGTTATACGGCATGGTCTTATGAGATATCATTTTTTTTCTTAAACTGTTTTAAATTGTTTACTCATACCAATCTCATGACTGACCCACAGTTTATTTTGTTTTGTTTTACCCTAAACTCTTGGGTGCCTTAATTTGTATGGGCAGTCAAGTAGTTCAGGTGTTTACAAATATACTTGGAGGAGCTTGGAGCAGGAGGCTTCAGTGTTATATAGTATTGTTATTTCGGTTGTATTGTAAGTGTTGTACTCTGATAATAGTATGTTATACAGTTAAAATTTTGTATTTCAAAAGTTATGATATATTATATTTTGTTTCATTGCGATGTGAGATTCTGTATTGTTATTTTTGTTCTCCTCCTACCCTTTTCTTTTTTATATTCATAATGATTCGTATTTCTGTGCAATTTGGGTTGGACATGTGTTGTATTTAGTCAACTTAGATAGTTTGGAAATTCAGTTCATTACACTCCTAACATCTGTCACACTCTTTGATCGATCCCAATCCTGGATTGCTTCCACTTTAGCGGAATCCACCGCTATTCCTTGTCCTGACACGACATGACCCAAGAATCACACTTCTTCTTTCCAGAAGTGACGCTTCAAAAATTTAGCCTTTTGTTGATGTTTCCGTAAGACTTCCAAAACAATCCTTATGTGCATCTTGTGTTCCTTCTCGGTCCTAGAATAAAACAATATATCATCCACGAACACAGGCACACACTTATTAAACTGTTCTTTGAAAATTCATCTCGCAAATTCCACAAAATAAGTTGGAGCGTTAGTCAACCCAAACGGAATCAATAACCTCTCATAAAATTCAGATTGTATCTTATAACCAGTCTTCGACACACAATACCTGGCAACTCCCAGTTGGTGAAGTCACGTTGCCAAATCCATCTAGGAGAACACCTAAGCTTCGTGAAGCTGATCAAACAAGTTATCGATTCTCAGCAATGAATACTGGTTCTTCTTGGTCACCTTTTTTAGCTCATGACAGTCCATACATAATCGCAACGATTTATTGGCCTTAGTCGCCAATACAACTTGTGCACCTCATTCGAATTTATTCTCTGAATGAATCCTGTACTTAAAGGATCATTCACTTGCACCTCCAAATCTAGCTGGTCCTTAGGCGCCATCCGCCTAAGAGGCATAAAAATAGGTTTGGATCTATCCGCAAAAAAATTCCGAAACTCAACCTCTCGTTGCGATGATAGTCCTTTGCCCTCTTCAAAGACATCCAAAAACTCACTAGCGATTGACACTGAAAACAATCCTTCTCGTGGAGTCAGAAGCGAATATAAAAAGCTGACCAGAACACCATCCCCTAGTAAAAAGTGTATCACAATTGTTCACCCTTTCACATTCCCGATCGTCACCTCGAGCCTCTCGCAATCCACAATAGTTGCATGCTTCTTGGGCCAGTTCGTACCAAGAATAGTTCCAAACCCAGTGAAGTTCAAAACAAAACAATCACAAACAAAAGGGTAACCATGACTCAATAGGACTTGACCATGGCAAATCATACAAAGACTGGATGATTCTCCTATTAAAATACTCACAACTAATGGCCAATCAACACTCTCTTGTTCTAAACCCAACTTGCAAACAAGCTCGTTACAAATAAAAGAATGTGATACTCTAGTATCAAACAAAACTAGAAACGAAAAATCTTTGATAGAAAGCATAACTAACACAATAACGTTTTTCCCTTTCTCCACAACAGTCGAATCCGTTGAGGAAGATGACACGATATTCAAAGCATATGCTCTCATAATCTACTTACCCTTATATGGTTTTGGAAAGTTCTTCCTTATATGCCAGGCTAATCACAATTATAGCACTTTCAGTCCACCTTAGGTTTCTTAAAATCCTTTGAATAGCGATCTTTCTCTTAGTAGTTGTACCGTGTAACCTCACCCTTCAGTTTCTTCTAGCCATTTTTCTCTTGTTGTTCATGTTTCCTTTTTACATTCCACCTTTTCTTATTACCATTACCCTACTTTGGCTTTGACTTATCCTTATTCTCAGTAAAATCCTCTATTTTCTGCGGAAACGAACACTCTTTTCTTAAAGCCTTCTCATTTAACTTCTCATAAGGGTCATCAATATGTTTGATTGGTTGTTTCCCAAGATCTCATCCAATCCCAATATAAACTTCTCGTTCTTCAACTAAGGATCCTCAATATATAAACGAACATACTAGGATAGGCTTTGAACTCAGACACATACTCAAACATGGGTCGACTTCCCTGCTTAAGCTCAATAGACTTCTTAAAGAGAACCAACCTCCGGACCATCAAAATAATTTTTGCCTCGAATCTGGTTCCGAATTAATCCTAAGAAATATCATCCTCTGGAGTTCCACCATTCCAACGCTCATCCTTGCAACTGCCTTGATGCAAGCTTCCTCTTAGTTGCATCATGAATTCCCAAAACTCCAAAGATACAAACACACGTCTCCAACCAATTCTAAATCTCAATAGTCTGCTCCGTCCCAGTAAATTGTCTAACACCCAGAGATATAAAATCCTTGCAGAGCTTACCGAAATCACCCACCCTAGGTATCTATTCAAGAACATCCTCTACTGCCGCTTTTGGAGTGGGCATCCTCCTTATGATCGCTTCCATCATGTCCTTGAACATAGCAGGATACTTGGGTATAGTAGCAACTCTCGATTGGATACCCTTGCCTACCCCTCCAATTGTGGGCTTATCCCTAACAACATGTCTTGAAGTTTGATGACTCATTCTCTATTTGAAATGAGAATAATCAATCCACTGCTACAACAGTGTTCAAGTGCTTACTAACCTACTAAAGTATATACTATAATATGTCAATTATCCATTTAAAATTACAAGTACATCTCTCATACGCTTCTACGTTCGTGAGCTTTGGGTAAATACGATTAACCAAAGCTTTGATACCAAATGTGATATCTGCCTCATAACTCCTACACAGACTAAGGAAAAAATACGATGTATGACATGTCAGGAAGTTATGGAACGATCATCAAAGAATAATAACTTGAAACAACAGCTATCTTATAACTCACAGTGCATAGATAATGTATAATAGGAAATATGTTATAGGGTATAGTAGTGAAGCATAACAGAACAGAAAATCAAATCTCTATAACATCTCAGAGTCATCAATATAATACATCTACGTAAAAGAAAATCTATACTTAAGACTTGCTATTCTTATAGTATCAACGGTCATCAATATACAACAGAATCACCAAATATTTATATAGTATAGAAAAGAATACTCTCGCCTCTAGCTCGTCGTCGCACAATATCATCAGCACCAAAACCCTTCACCTGCTATTAACATTGTTAAGCAGCGTAAGGTAACAAGAGAACATAAAACCACAAGTCAAACAATAATCTTAGTTAGTGATAAAATAACACTCAAAAGTTACATAAGATATATGAGCACAGATAGTTCACCATCTGATCTATCACAACAGCCAAAGTATTAGCACAATCATCTATCGTATTCTGCTCCAAAATAGGAAAAGGACATCCTCTAATCCCACTTCTCTTTGATGACCTACGTGATAGCCTACACAGAGTAAATAGAGAAGAAAACACATAATCATACATAGCAACCTGTATCCTAGTTATCACCAATTAAAGACTTGAATGCATCAATCATCGAATGACTGATTATTGCCTTCCGTCAAGGGCTAATGGAAAAACCCCAGTTCTAGTGAGACTATCATATGTTCTCCTTGCGTATGTTTGCCTCCATTTGAGACAACTAGATCACTTCGATAGTTCAATCTAGGGTACAAGATCCATATGATCATGATGGGCGTCCCTACGATGCCTCTGCTTTGAGCCCACTAGAACCATTAATAATCATTTGTTTCTTGGCACATCAAATCCTTCAAACATTCCTCCTTGGCAATTTCGTTTTTAGTTCGACCCATCTCCTAAACCAATTCCATTATCATCCTCGATCAACTCCCGGTCGAGTCGTTATATCCTCTTACTGCATCGTGCATCATCCCACGATCAGCGTCACATCAATTCAGCACCGACCACTCCGTCTTGAGTTCACAATCGAAGCATTAATCCTACTTGAGTTGTATTTTGATCATATAAAGACCTTTAACTACCAAACTTCACTAATCATCCCCAAGTAGTCCCAACATCATGCTTCCAAATATGAGCAATCCACCATGCATCGTCATGGATCGGTACAAATCCATCAATCATGGATCTGCACTGATCCAATAACATAGAATTTTTTTTGCTAAGTGTTGGACTTCGGTCCATCCTTGCCTTGATTACACCCCTTTGCAACACATGCCCCTATCGGTCCGGTCTCCAAACTCCAAGTGCAGCACCTTATGCATTTTTACTACCGGTCCATCATTCGTTCTTCGAATATCTTATTATCGACCCATCCAAATGACTTGAAAACTTGTATGTAACCTCACCTCCTCTTGATAATGCCACATGCCCAATTTCAAGCCGATCCAACACAGTGTGATGGATCGGTACCGATTCATACAGTTAGAGTATTTTCGACCCAAATATTTTGGGTTTCCTGCTTTCATCTTCCAAAGCTCTTCCGTCAGGTTTAGTCAGAATCTGGACATATGAATCTTCGAGTTGATCTATTCTTCAAACCTAAGATCTATAGCAAACAGTTCAAGCAATGCATTCAATTTAATTAAAAACCCAATAATTCATCACATCGTGATCATACAAACATACATATACATTAAACGTATCATAAAATAATGGATCTAACATCATTGCAATCAAAACATATTCAAGAACATGATTAATATAACTTCTTGCCGATTTATGTGGTTAAATTAGAGCATCCAAAGACGTCTAGATCTGAATTAAACATATATGATCAGATCTAAGGTATGTATGATGTGAATCAATCCTGATTCTACCTATATAATCTGCAGTTTCCGTGTGAGAGATATCTATCACTCACCTATCTTAAGATCCAATGCAATCCCAATGAAATCAGATTTGGACATCGATAAATAGCTCCAAAACCATTGCAATTTGATGTGATCTAATCTCCCCGGATGATGATAGCTTCTAGATGTGATGAATGATGAATAAGAATGAATAAAGTGGCGAAATTTGGGTCTAGGTTGAATTCAGAGAATTGCGGACACAAGTATAAATGTTAGAATAAAGAAGAAACCTTAATTATCTCCCCTAAACCCTTGTATTTATATTTTGAGGTCATTAGCCTAGTGGGCTTCACAATCAACCCATTAGCAGCTAATTAGTTTACCCGATAGAAACCACATAGGATTGCCAACCATCATTTCAATCTAACAAGACTAATTTCTCCTAAAACACCAAGCGAATTCTTTAATGTGACCATCTACAGAATTGCCAACCATCATTTCAATCTAACAAGACTAATTTCAACACTTGATTTGATCCTATCAAAAGTTATAGCGAAAACAATATTCATAAGGGTAAAACATTCACAACTAAGTTTGGTAAAAATCGTGGACATGTCGCACATCCCCTTGAACAACATATTAAAATCTAAGAATGATCCGACTATCAAGGAATCAAATATAATTAATTTACGATCCTCCAGTACTTATGTAATAAAACAGAAATCTGGGCCAGTTTAAAAAATTTATTTTGGCAATTTTAGCGAATTTTGATTATTTAAAATGAATTATTTTAAATAATATCGACGAGAAATTTATTTTGAATGGAATTAGAACGTATATATTATATACGTCGTCGTTAGAATATAAATAATTATCTATAATTATAAAAGGAATTGAAAATGGCGCGGTAGATAGATAATTTGATTTCAAACTTCAAATGAATGTACCGGGTGCAAAACAATCCGGATTTTAGTGAAACCAAAAATATTTGGATCTATTTGATGATATCTTTCCAACGAATCCGAAAATTCAAAATTTCATAACGGGAATCAAAAGATATGTCCAGTTGAAAATTCGGAATAGTCGCTATAGAATCCAGGCCCTTAAAAATGGGAATTTTTGCAAACGACCTCGGAATTCGACGAAACCACTTTTGTTGGGTCCGTGATGTCAAGTTATTGTTAGATTCCAAATTTCATAATTTTTCGAATCAATATGTGAGCGTGGCAAAGGAAAACGCGTTTGACCAGTTTCAGTTGATTTTAATCGACTGGAAAATGGCCATTTTTCAAACGGTCTCGGAATTTGAAGAAACTAGTTTTGTTAGGACCGTATCGTCAATATGAAGGTAGAAAATATTTTTCGGGAATTTTTAGTGTCTGTATGTGGCCCCAGTAAATTGAAATGTGCGTTCAAATTCAATATAATGATTTAAATGAGAATTTAATTAAAAACTGATCGAAACGATCGAATCAGCGTGCGATACATATCCCATTGTGTTCGGAATGGGGGTAATTAGCTATGGACGACAGTCGGTGGGTCTCGTTTCAAGGTCAAAATAAAAAGGTACCTTTTCGAAATTAAATTAAATTAAAAAAAAAAGAACTCTCCTCTCTCTCTCCTCCTTACGTTGACTAAGCCCCCCCCCCCCCAATTCATTTATTTCCAGATCAGTTAAAAATAAAATAAAAAAATAAAAACCCCGATCCATTCAAACCCGTCGCCCAACCCCTCCCTCACGCCTCCGACGCAGTCGCCGCCTCCGGCGTGCGTACCTCCAGCCACCGCTCCATCCACCTCCCCCCCAGTCGCGATCCCCTTCCTCCGTCCTAAAACCCTAGCCAAAAACCAACCCACCACACTACAGACCTCCGACGCTCCACCTCGCGCAGAAATCGAGACCACCCCGCCCGAATCGAAGACTGCGAGTCCTCCTTCCCATCGCGCAGCCACCGCATGGCAACCCTTCGCCGTGCTCCAGCAGCTCCGATTCGAACCCTACCCTCCAACGTCGAACTCGCCCCCCTTCACTAGTACATCGCAGCACAGCCCTACCATTTTTACTGTAAGTTTTGTTTTTGATTAATTTTATTTATCCTCTTTATGTTATTTATTTGAAGAGGTAAAGTTAGGATTTTTATCTAGATAAAGAACTGATTTTTATATAGTAGAAAAAAATAAAAATATAATTTTTATATCGTAGTTAGTTAAAAATATAATTTTTATAAGGTAGAGAGTATAAAAATTCGATTTTTATATATTGAATAGCGAAGTAAAAATTCGATTTTTATATATTGAATAGCGAAGTAAAAATTCGATTTTTATATATTGAATAGCAGAGTAAAAATTCGATTTTTATATATTGAATAGCATAGTAAAAATTCGATTTTTATATATTGAATAGCATAGAAAAAATTCGATTTTTATATATTGAATAGCATAGTAAAAATTCGATTTTTATATATTGAATAGCGAAGTAAAAATTCGATTTTTATATATTGAATAGCGAAGTAAAAATTCGATTTTTATATATTGAATAGCGAAGTAAAAGTTCGATTTTTATATATGTAGTGAAAGCGGACAACGAAAGTGACAAGAGGCAAGAACAGCGAAGATTTCTATAAATGAAGTGCCGTGGAGTTAGGATAGCTATTGGTGAGAATTTCTCACTCTTTAATTTTATTTTTCTAGTTATATATATATACTAGGATGCAGACGGTGTTTAGTAGCACCCGACACCCGTCATCCACAGACCATGGATGGCTTGTTTGTTTAATTGTTTGGTGTGAAAACCCGTAACTTCCCCGTAATGGAAAGCTGCGGATAGTTCGAGAACAAGCCACAACTGAATGCATACAAAAGAACATTTCATTGTATTTACAACAATGCATCAGATCACAAGAATATACAGAGTATGAATAAATATTACACAGAAATATCAGAGATTTAAATTACATTTAAAAACATCGCAGCGGAAAATAATACAATACACAACTAGAAAGAGATATACGGATACAAAGCTTTCCGGATATCGTTCCAGCTGTAAACCAGGATCCTGTGAATATAAATCTGCAAAACCAAAACTACTAGCTGCCCGTGTCAAAATAGGGGCACCCAGAGTTTAGGTTAAACAATAAACTCCAGGTCAGTCATGGGACTGGTGTGAGAACTAAAACAGTTAATCTTTATTTTTAAAGCTGGGTAAATCAAGGGACCACGCCGTATAACACGGAACGGGTTTCCTCCCAAGAACACCAGTGCATATAAGTAAACAGCGCAATGCTTTTCTAAAAATGAAGCTATTATAAGACCCAGGTCCCATCACACAATGCAACGCAGCCGAGGATAGGGTTTTCCCTTATAATAGCCAAACATGCTTAGTACGTTTAAAACAAATCATTTGATACTACTATAAGTGCATAGTGTATAAAACAACTTCAAATCATAAGTATCAATCATAGGCGGCATGGGTACCATATATCATGTCGCCATATATAGGTTTACAAATAAAACCGCAAATGTCACGTATTTGGAAATTGGATTTCCGTCTATGAACCGAGGCAAAAGATAGTCCTCAACCGATTCGAGACTGTCTAGCCCGAGCCTCAGGATCAGAGCTCGAGTGACCCTTGGATCCTCAGGGCCAGTCCACCGATGTGGATTAAACTTAAACCCTGAACATGTGTTTTGTAAAAACCCGCAACTTCCCCGTAAAGGAAAGCGTCGGATAGTTCGAGAACAAACCACAACAGAACGCATACAGAAGAACATTTCACTATATATAACAACAGTGCATCAGATTACAAGAATATACAGAGTATAAATGAATATTACACAGAAATATCAGAGATTTAAATTACATTTAAATACATAGCAGCGGAAAATAATACAATACACAACTAGAATGAGATATACGGATACAAAGCTTTCCGGATATCGTTCCAGCTGTAAACCAGGATCCTGTGAATATAAATCTGCAAAACCGAAACTACTAGCTGCCCGTGTCAAAATAAGGGCACCCAGAGTTTAGGTTAAAACAATAAACTCCAGGTCAGTCATGTGACTGGTGTGAGAACTAAAACAGTTATTAATCTTTATTTTTAAATCATTAGGTAAATCAAGGGACCACGCCGTATAACACGGAACGGGTTTCCTCCCAAGAATACCAGTGCATAAAACAACAGCGCAATGCTAAGTAAAGAAGATGAAGCTGTTATAAGACCCAGGTCCTATCACACAATGCAACGCAAGCCGGGGGATAGGGTTTTCCCTTATAACAGCCAAAGAATGCTTGATACGTTTAAAACAAATCATTTGATACTATTATAAGTGCATAGTATATAAAACACTTCAAATCATAAGTATCAATCATAGGCGGCATGAGCGCCCCATCCCACTATGTCGCCATATATAGGATATACAATCAAAACCGCAAAGTCTCGTATTTGGAAATTGGATTTCCATCTATGAACCGAGGCAAAAGATAGTCCTCACCGACTTCGTGACTCTCTAGCCCGAGCCACAGGGTCAGAGCGCATCGACCCTTGGAGCGACAGGGCCGGTCCACCGATGTGGATTAAACTTAAACCCTGAACACTACGTTTCCCCACCCTATGGGGTGTAAGTCTGGTCCGTCAGCCGACCAGAAGCATCGGCCGAAACCGATATAACCGAGGCGCCTCGCAACAGCAACAACCACATAAGTCAAACTCGTCAGGGCGTGTAAAACCACTGACGCCACTTCTAACTAGAAAGAAACGCATGCCCTCCCTGAGGTCCGTCTCCCGTTTTTGATTCATACCGGGTGTGAAACTCGCGAATCAAACGTTACACGAAGCTACGCCACAAAGGCCGTGCTTCGATCATCAACCACAAGACTTTGCTTTTCAACAGAAGCCTTGATCATTTGCATCTTAGCATGCCACACAGGCAAACCATCCTATGCAACCGATATCAGTCACACAGAATGAAATCCGATGTCAGACACACAGTCCATTTACAAGTCCGTTCTGGGTCTGAACGAAACCGGAGGCACCTAGTACCCCGCATATCCATCGATCTCCAAGTACGTCTGGACGATCACTAACTGTTTCCATCTTCTTGGGTGTACAGCCCAATCAAGATCATCAGTTATCACCCAAACGACGTGAAGACCTCCGGTCTTCGACCATCGTCTTCATCTTCGACTTATCGTCGTATCAGTTATTCAGAATGGGATAAACCCGGTCTTTCCGAATAACTCGCGTATATTTAAATAAGTGTTACACAAACACAACATACGCCTCATTCCAATTCATTAGTCACTAACCGTAAATTAATCAAGAGAATAATTCCCCAAATATTAACCCCGAAGGCCGAAACCAACATCAGATCAATATCTAGAAAACCATTCTGTTTGGCTAACCGACAGTTAGTTTCTAAATTTCACGTTCAAATCTAATTAAAGATTTAACTATCGCCTGGAGCAAAACTGGTGATACTCCATTCTCGATCTTTTCAATCTAATTAAAGATTCATTAAAACTCCACTTAGTTTTAATCGTTAACTGGGTTAAAGAATCAGTGTCATCTAAAAACACGGTTCGCGATAAACCCAAAGTCACATTCCATTAATTATCGGGTTAAAGAACGAGTGTTATTTAGAAACACTGTTCACGATAAACCCAAAAATCAATATCAATTCAATTCCAATTAAATATTATTTAATTGGTACACTTCATTAAATCTAAATAAAAAGATTTAATCTTTTCTCAACTGGGTTCAAGAACAGTGTTAGTGAAGACACCATTCACGACAAACCCAAATCTCATTCGATAATTATCGGGCTAAAGAACAAGTGTTATTTAAAACACTGTTCACGATAAACCCAAAAATCAATATCAATTCAATTCCAATTAAATATCATTTAATTGGTACACTTCATTAAATCTAAATAAAAAGATTTAATCTTTTCTCAACTGGGTTCAAGAACAGTGTTAGTGAAGACACCATTCACGACAAACCCAAATCACATTTGATATTCAATACAAGGCTCTGAATAGAAAATATCCCGGCTTATATTCAATATCAAATCCTACGATTAACAAATGTCGTATTGGAAATAACGATATAAATATATATCTTTCAAATTTCCATAACAACACCTGTATAATCACGAATTCCAACATCGAAATATTCCGAAGACAATTTCGATTCAAATCCACTCCAATGCAATCATTGGAAATTTTGGTTATTTTTAAAACCCTTTTCAAATTCAATTTATTTATTCAAAAATAAATAGGATTATAATTCTAGTTCAAAACTAGTTCATTTCGATAAAAATCTATTTTTATCTTTTCAAATATGGAGTTTTTCATCCTAATTCTTTCTAAATCATTTCTTATGATTTTACATAAATTATTACTATTTTTAATAATTTTATCAAGGCCCGTACAGCCGATTTCCATCAATGGCCATCGAACTGCACTTACAGCGACCTTTTTCGAATTTGATTTGGACGTATCTCCAAATCCAACCGTTAGATTTCAAATTTCTAATATTCGTTAGAAAGCTCTTTTCGATACGAACCCAACGGTTCCGGTTTTAGGAGAATCCGACGGTCGGATCTCCCGTAATGTCCGTTTGAAATAAATGGTCGAAATTCGCGAACTGCCGCGGCGCGGCGCGTTCTATTCAGGCCCTTATATTATATATATAATATATATAATATATATTTCGTCGATTTTTATTTAAAACGAATTATATAAATAGTTTTGAATTCGTTTCAAAAATCCATTTCAACTTCCATTTCAATTCAAAGCAAAATTGAATTCTTCTTTATAGATTCGTTTCAAAACTCACTTCTATTCAATTCAAATTTCAATTCAATTTGAATTCATTTCAATTCACTTTCAATTCGATTCCAATTCGTTTTCAATTCAATTCATTTCGAAATCGTTTTCAATTCAATTCATTTCGAAATCGTTTTCAATTCAATTCATTTCGAAACCGTTTTCAATTCAATTCATTTCGAAATCGTTTTCAATTCAATTCATTTCGAAATCGTTTTCAATTCAATTCATTTCGAAATCGTTTTCAATTCAATTCATTTCGAAATCGTTTTCAATTCAATTCATTTCGAAATCGTTTTCAATTCAATTCATTTCGAAATCGTTTTCAATTCAATTCATTTCGAAATCGTTTTCAATTCAATTCATTTCGAAATCGTTTTCAATTCAATTCATTTCGAAATCGTTTTCAATTCAATTCATTTCGAAATCGTTTTCAATTCAATTCATTTCGAAATCGTTTTCAATTCAATTCATTTCGAAATCGTTTTCAATTCAATTCATTTCGAAATCGTTTTCAATTCAATTCATTTCGAAATCGTTTTCAATTCAATTCATTTCGAAATCGTTTTCAATTCAATTCATTTCGAAATCGTTTTCAATTCAATTCATTTCGAAATCGTTTTCAATTCAATTCATTTCGAAATCGTTTTCAATTCAATTCATTTCGAAATCGTTTTCAATTCAATTCATTTCGAAATCGTTTTCAATTCAATTCATTTCGAAATCGTTTTCAATTCAATTCATTTCGAAATCGTTTTCAATTCAATTCATTTCGAAATCGTTTTCAATTCAATTCATTTCGAAATCGTTTTCAATTCAATTCATTTCGAAATCGTTTTCAATTCAATTCATTTCGAAATCGTTTTCAATTCAATTCATTTCGAAATCGTTTTCAATTCAATTCATTTCGAAATCGTTTTCTAAAATCGATATAAATATCGTTCACGTCAAAATGGCGTCAATCTAATCAACACGGCTTCATATATTCCTTTATTTTCAAATATTCTATTTCGAATATTTCTTTTTCAAATATTTCTTTTTCAAAGCTGGAATGAGGCCCAATCAATTACCATATAAAATTAATTATATGGATTTTCATACAACACATGTATATAACAGCATTGAAAATAATCAACCATCAACCAAAGTGCACTACACTGTATAAGCATCAAATATAGATATTCAACGCTTATAACAGCCTGTCAATCAATCGATCGACATATTTAATCAATCAGGATGAGTGAACTTCAAATTTCATCCTAACACCCGTGTGGGGTTTCAAACAATCAAACACATATTTTATTTGTGCAGTTAGGCGATGTGTAAAATTTATCGACCCAATCAACGTCATTCAAATAGGTGTACATAAACAAACCGTCTGGTTTGTAAATGAATATTTATTTATTCACATTCACGTTAAAAATTATATTTTTAACGATAAAACATTTTATTCCAACATATGAATTTCAATTTAGTTCATTCTTTAAATAAAATGATATTTTTATTTTTCTAACTTATTTTAGAAAATTTCGGCGGCATAACGGCACGATACTAGAAACGGGACAAGGCCTAGCCTTATCCCCGGTCTAGTGAAGGCCCACGCCATTCACACATCAATCAAATTCACTTTCGTTATGCAAACCACAAAATTTGGAGTAAGGGTCTAACCTAGCCTTACTCCTTCGCCTTATAACGGCGCACGTCTAATCCTAACCAATTTATCGATTCGATTTTTTTTTTTCCACACCACAAACCACATTCAAACCAATATCACAATCAATCACCAAACAGTCAAACAAACAAGTCCATGGTCTGTGGACGGGTGTCGGGTGCTACTAAGCACCGTCTGCATCCTAGTATATATATAACTAGAAAAATAAATTGAAAGGTGAGAAATTCTCACATATAGCTATCCTAGCTCCACGGCACTTCATTTGCAGAAGTCTTCGTCGTTTCGCCCTTTTTGTTGCTTTCGTTGTCCGCTTTCACTACATATGTAAAAATCGAATTTTACTTCGTTATTCAATATATAAAAATCGAATTTTTATTTCGATGTTCAATATATAAAAATTCTATTATTCTATCGAAGTTCAATATATAAAAATTCTATTTTTCTATCGAAGTTCAATATATAAAATTCTATATTTTTATGTCGAAGTTCAATATATAAAAACCATATTTTTATGTCGAAGTTCAATATATAAAAATTGAATTTTTATTTCAAAGTTCAGTATATAAAAATCGAATTTTTATTTCACTTTAAACAAAATCAGTTTTTAAACATTAATTAAAATCAGTTTTTAAACAAAATGAAATTCAGATTTTAAACAAAATAAAATTCAGATTTCAACCTAAATAAAATTCAGATTTCAACCTAAACAAAATAAAATCAATTTTACTGTAATATAAAATAAGAATATAAAAAATCAGTTTTCTTTATTTTTCAAAATTCAGTTTTTACAACTTTAAAAATCAGGTTTCAAAATTCTTTTAAAAGG
Source organism: Allium sativum (assembly GCA_030737875.1). NCBI lineage: Eukaryota > Viridiplantae > Streptophyta > Magnoliopsida > Asparagales > Amaryllidaceae > Allium > Allium sativum. The sequence goes on along the minus strand of JASFAX010000056.1, from coordinate 1,754,421 downwards.
AATCAGTTTTATTTATTCCTTTTCAAATCAGTTTTTAACTTTGATAAAAAAAATCAGTTTTTAACTTTGATAAAAAAAATCAGTTTTTAACTTTGATAAAAAAAATCAGTTTTTAACTTTGATAAAAAAAATCAGTTTTTAACTTTGATAAAAAAAATCAGTTTTTAACTTTGATAAAAAAAATCAGTTTTTAACTTTGATAAAAAAAATCAGTTTTTAACTTTGATAAAAAAAATCAGTTTTTAACTTTTGAAGTCAATTTTTATCACCTAACAAAATCAGTGTTTATTAACTAAAGAAATCAGTTTTTAAAGCTAATAAAAATCAGTGTTTATTAACTAAAGAAATCAGTTTTTAAAGCTAATAAAAATCAGTACAAGAACTCACCGGGTTATCGAAGAAAAAGAGGGGGTTTCATCATCGTCCCTGGGGACTGGAGGGGGTGGCGCGTCTTCTGGCGGCTGCGTGAGGGTTTTGAGGGGGTTCGGGTATGTGGAGGTGGGTGGTCTGAGGGGAGTACGGGGGGGGGGGGGAAGAAAGGAGAGAGGAGAGAGAGCGTCGGAGATGGGGTCGAAGATGGAGGCGCGATAGGGAGAGGCGGCGGCCAGGCCTGGCGGCGATGGCGCCTCCGTCGCCATTTCGATTTCGTTCGGTTTTTTTTTTTTTTTTTTCTCTTTTCTGTTTGAAATGATTTTAGTCGGGGGGGGGGGCCTGGTAGTTAAGGGGAGAAGATATTTTTTTTTTTTTTTTTTTTTTTTTTATTATTTAATTATTAAAAGGTTGACTTTTTCATACGACCTCTAAACGAGGTCCACCGCCTGTCGTCCATAGCGTTTAACCCCCATTCCGAACACAATGGGATATGTATCGCTGGCTGATTCGATCGTTTGAATCAGTTTCCGTTGAATTTACATTTAAATCACTATATTGAATTTTAAACGTATATTTCAAATTACAGGGGTCACATACTAACTAGAAAAATTCCAGAAAAATATTTTCTAGCTTCGTATTGACGATACGGTCCTAACAAAACTAGTTTCATCGAATTCTGAGACCGTTTGAAATATGGCCATTTTCCAGTCGATTAAAATCAACTAAAACTGGTCAAACGCGTTTTCCTTTGCCACGCTCACATATTGATTCGAAAAATTATGAAATTTGAAACCTAGCAATAACTTAACATCACGGACCCAACAAAACTGGTTTCGTCGAAATCCGAGGTCGTTTGCAAAATTGCTATTTTTAAGGGCCTTATATTATATTAAAATATATATAAATTCCACAGCGACTATTTCTAAATTTCAACTGGACATATCTCATCATTTATAAAGTGAAATCTCAGTTTCTCAACTTCGTTGGAAAGATATTCACTATTAGATTCCATTATTTTTGGTTTCACTGAAATCCGGATTGTTTTGCACCCGGTACATTCAATTGAAGTTTGAAATCGAATTATCGAACTACCGCGCCATTTTCAATTCTATTTATAATTATATATAATTATTATATATTCTAACGACGACGTATATAATATATACGTTCGAATTCTATTCAAAATAAATTTCTCGTCGATTATATTTAAAATAATCTATTTTAAATATTCAAAATCCGCTATAATTGCCAAAATAAAATTTTCAAACTGGCTCGCATTTTACGGGTTGTTACAATCTCCCCCACTTAAAACTTTTCGTCCCCGAAAAGGAACAAAGTCGAAAGTGGTTTGATAAATCAACTCTACGATCGATCAGGCTTCCATTCTCCAACTCTTTAGTTTCTGAGAATTTTCAAAACTTCAAAAATTTGGCTAACACCCTAAATTTTTGAAAAATTTCGCCATAACCTCCCCTGCAATGGGAGCATCGGGGAATTTCAAATAGCTTCCCCGGTCCTTCAGATCTCAAAAAGAAAAAGAAAAAGCCAAGCGGCTAGCCAATAGGCTCACAAAATCATCATCACCCAAACAAAACAGGAAATTATGTAGTAAACATGTACCTATTTGTCGGGCAAACAAATTTTATTCTCTGGCTCTAGCCTCCTTGCTATGACCTGTTCAATGTAAGTATATGTATATGCAAGCAAATGCAACCAATTTTCAATACGATTCAATTATTTGTTTACTTAGGCATAAATGGTTAAAATTAGCAAACAATTAAACAAGCAACTCAAACATCAATCAATTAGTGGATTAGAATTTCAAATTCATAATTTTGATACATATACAAAAATCGGATTTTTGATGCCAAATCACAACAAATAAATCTAGCTATATAAGTTTTGGTTCTCACACCAGTCTAATGGAAATATATAGAAAATCACATCTTCGAAACTCGAATACCAATTCTGATGATGTCTAGACTATCATCAGAATCGTCTCCGGGCGACTAGAGTGTGGCTCTATATCTATCCAGTATATTAAAACTTCAAATACACGTGGATCAGACGCATACGCAAAGTCTATATATACTGGACTGTCCAAATTCAATATAAATAGATAATCAGATACGAATAATTGATTTAAATTTTCAAAACAAAAATTGTTTTCATTTGAAAAATATACTCTTCACACTCGTTCTAGGATACTACTGATCCTATCTCTAACGAGTCATTCCCATTGGATATTTCTAATCCAATATCTGATGAATTCTTTCGTATGGTTCTAATGTGTCTTGTTCTCTGCTTTGTAAACCAAAGCTCTGATACCAAATGTAAAAACCCGCAACTTCCCCGTAAAGGAAAGCGTCGGATAGTTCGAGAACAAACCACAACAGAACGCATACAGAAGAACATTTCACTATATATAACAACAGTGCATCAGATTACAAGAATATACAGAGTATAAATGAATATTACACAGAAATATCAGAGATTTAAATTACATTTAAATACATAGCAGCGGAAAATAATACAATACACAACTAGAATGAGATATACGGATACAAAGCTTTCCGGATATCGTTCCAGCTGTAAACCAGGATCCTGTGAATATAAATCTGCAAAACCGAAACTACTAGCTGCCCGTGTCAAAATAAGGGCACCCAGAGTTTAGGTTAAAACAATAAACTCCAGGTCAGTCATGTGACTGGTGTGAGAACTAAAACAGTTATTAATCTTTATTTTTAAATCATTAGGTAAATCAAGGGACCACGCCGTATAACACGGAACGGGTTTCCTCCCAAGAATACCAGTGCATAAAACAACAGCGCAATGCTAAGTAAAGAAGATGAAGCTGTTATAAGACCCAGGTCCTATCACACAATGCAACGCAAGCCGGGGGATAGGGTTTTCCCTTATAACAGCCAAAGAATGCTTGATACGTTTAAAACAAATCATTTGATACTATTATAAGTGCATAGTATATAAAACACTTCAAATCATAAGTATCAATCATAGGCGGCATGAGCGCCCCATCCCACTATGTCGCCATATATAGGATATACAATCAAAACCGCAAAGTCTCGTATTTGGAAATTGGATTTCCATCTATGAACCGAGGCAAAAGATAGTCCTCACCGACTTCGTGACTCTCTAGCCCGAGCCACAGGGTCAGAGCGCATCGACCCTTGGAGCGACAGGGCCGGTCCACCGATGTGGATTAAACTTAAACCCTGAACACTACGTTTCCCCACCCTATGGGGTGTAAGTCTGGTCCGTCAGCCGACCAGAAGCATCGGCCGAAACCGATATAACCGAGGCGCCTCGCAACAGCAACAACCACATAAGTCAAACTCGTCAGGGCGTGTAAAACCACTGACGCCACTTCTAACTAGAAAGAAACGCATGCCCTCCCTGAGGTCCGTCTCCCGTTTTTGATTCATACCGGGTGTGAAACTCGCGAATCAAACGTTACACGAAGCTACGCCACAAAGGCCGTGCTTCGATCATCAACCACAAGACTTTGCTTTTCAACAGAAGCCTTGATCATTTGCATCTTAGCATGCCACACAGGCAAACCATCCTATGCAACCGATATCAGTCACACAGAATGAAATCCGATGTCAGACACACAGTCCATTTACAAGTCCGTTCTGGGTCTGAACGAAACCGGAGGCACCTAGTACCCCGCATATCCATCGATCTCCAAGTACGTCTGGACGATCACTAACTGTTTCCATCTTCTTGGGTGTACAGCCCAATCAAGATCATCAGTTATCACCCAAACGACGTGAAGACCTCCGGTCTTCGACCATCGTCTTCATCTTCGACTTATCGTCGTATCAGTTATTCAGAATGGGATAAACCCGGTCTTTCCGAATAACTCGCGTATATTTAAATAAGTGTTACACAAACACAACATACGCCTCATTCCAATTCATTAGTCACTAACCGTAAATTAATCAAGAGAATAATTCCCCAAATATTAACCCCGAAGGCCGAAACCAACATCAGATCAATATCTAGAAAACCATTCTGTTTGGCTAACCGACAGTTAGTTTCTAAATTTCACGTTCAAATCTAATTAAAGATTTAACTATCGCCTGGAGCAAAACTGGTGATACTCCATTCTCGATCTTTTCAATCTAATTAAAGATTCATTAAAACTCCACTTAGTTTTAATCGTTAACTGGGTTAAAGAATCAGTGTCATCTAAAAACACGGTTCGCGATAAACCCAAAGTCACATTCCATTAATTATCGGGTTAAAGAACGAGTGTTATTTAGAAACACTGTTCACGATAAACCCAAAAATCAATATCAATTCAATTCCAATTAAATATTATTTAATTGGTACACTTCATTAAATCTAAATAAAAAGATTTAATCTTTTCTCAACTGGGTTCAAGAACAGTGTTAGTGAAGACACCATTCACGACAAACCCAAATCTCATTCGATAATTATCGGGCTAAAGAACAAGTGTTATTTAAAACACTGTTCACGATAAACCCAAAAATCAATATCAATTCAATTCCAATTAAATATCATTTAATTGGTACACTTCATTAAATCTAAATAAAAAGATTTAATCTTTTCTCAACTGGGTTCAAGAACAGTGTTAGTGAAGACACCATTCACGACAAACCCAAATCACATTTGATATTCAATACAAGGCTCTGAATAGAAAATATCCCGGCTTATATTCAATATCAAATCCTACGATTAACAAATGTCGTATTGGAAATAACGATATAAATATATATCTTTCAAATTTCCATAACAACACCTGTATAATCACGAATTCCAACATCGAAATATTCCGAAGACAATTTCGATTCAAATCCACTCCAATGCAATCATTGGAAATTTTGGTTATTTTTAAAACCCTTTTCAAATTCAATTTATTTATTCAAAAATAAATAGGATTATAATTCTAGTTCAAAACTAGTTCATTTCGATAAAAATCTATTTTTATCTTTTCAAATATGGAGTTTTTCATCCTAATTCTTTCTAAATCATTTCTTATGATTTTACATAAATTATTACTATTTTTAATAATTTTATCAAGGCCCGTACAGCCGATTTCCATCAATGGCCATCGAACTGCACTTACAGCGACCTTTTTCGAATTTGATTTGGACGTATCTCCAAATCCAACCGTTAGATTTCAAATTTCTAATATTCGTTAGAAAGCTCTTTTCGATACGAACCCAACGGTTCCGGTTTTAGGAGAATCCGACGGTCGGATCTCCCGTAATGTCCGTTTGAAATAAATGGTCGAAATTCGCGAACTGCCGCGGCGCGGCGCGTTCTATTCAGGCCCTTATATTATATATATAATATATATAATATATATTTCGTCGATTTTTATTTAAAACGAATTATATAAATAGTTTTGAATTCGTTTCAAAAATCCATTTCAACTTCCATTTCAATTCAAAGCAAAATTGAATTCTTCTTTATAGATTCGTTTCAAAACTCACTTCTATTCAATTCAAATTTCAATTCAATTTGAATTCATTTCAATTCACTTTCAATTCGATTCCAATTCGTTTTCAATTCAATTCATTTCGAAATCGTTTTCAATTCAATTCATTTCGAAATCGTTTTCAATTCAATTCATTTCGAAACCGTTTTCAATTCAATTCATTTCGAAATCGTTTTCAATTCAATTCATTTCGAAATCGTTTTCAATTCAATTCATTTCGAAATCGTTTTCAATTCAATTCATTTCGAAATCGTTTTCAATTCAATTCATTTCGAAATCGTTTTCAATTCAATTCATTTCGAAATCGTTTTCAATTCAATTCATTTCGAAATCGTTTTCAATTCAATTCATTTCGAAATCGTTTTCAATTCAATTCATTTCGAAATCGTTTTCAATTCAATTCATTTCGAAATCGTTTTCAATTCAATTCATTTCGAAATCGTTTTCAATTCAATTCATTTCGAAATCGTTTTCAATTCAATTCATTTCGAAATCGTTTTCAATTCAATTCATTTCGAAATCGTTTTCAATTCAATTCATTTCGAAATCGTTTTCAATTCAATTCATTTCGAAATCGTTTTCAATTCAATTCATTTCGAAATCGTTTTCAATTCAATTCATTTCGAAATCGTTTTCAATTCAATTCATTTCGAAATCGTTTTCAATTCAATTCATTTCGAAATCGTTTTCAATTCAATTCATTTCGAAATCGTTTTCAATTCAATTCATTTCGAAATCGTTTTCAATTCAATTCATTTCGAAATCGTTTTCAATTCAATTCATTTCGAAATCGTTTTCAATTCAATTCATTTCGAAATCGTTTTCAATTCAATTCATTTCGAAATCGTTTTCAATTCAATTCATTTCGAAATCGTTTTCAATTCAATTCATTTCGAAATCGTTTTCTAAAATCGATATAAATATCGTTCACGTCAAAATGGCGTCAATCTAATCAACACGGCTTCATATATTCCTTTATTTTCAAATATTCTATTTCGAATATTTCTTTTTCAAATATTTCTTTTTCAAAGCTGGAATGAGGCCCAATCAATTACCATATAAAATTAATTATATGGATTTTCATACAACACATGTATATAACAGCATTGAAAATAATCAACCATCAACCAAAGTGCACTACACTGTATAAGCATCAAATATAGATATTCAACGCTTATAACAGCCTGTCAATCAATCGATCGACATATTTAATCAATCAGGATGAGTGAACTTCAAATTTCATCCTAACACCCGTGTGGGGTTTCAAACAATCAAACACATATTTTATTTGTGCAGTTAGGCGATGTGTAAAATTTATCGACCCAATCAACGTCATTCAAATAGGTGTACATAAACAAACCGTCTGGTTTGTAAATGAATATTTATTTATTCACATTCACGTTAAAAATTATATTTTTAACGATAAAACATTTTATTCCAACATATGAATTTCAATTTAGTTCATTCTTTAAATAAAATGATATTTTTATTTTTCTAACTTATTTTAGAAAATTTCGGCGGCATAACGGCACGATACTAGAAACGGGACAAGGCCTAGCCTTATCCCCGGTCTAGTGAAGGCCCACGCCATTCACACATCAATCAAATTCACTTTCGTTATGCAAACCACAAAATTTGGAGTAAGGGTCTAACCTAGCCTTACTCCTTCGCCTTATAACGGCGCACGTCTAATCCTAACCAATTTATCGATTCGATTTTTTTTTTTCCACACCACAAACCACATTCAAACCAATATCACAATCAATCACCAAACAGTCAAACAAACAAGTCCATGGTCTGTGGACGGGTGTCGGGTGCTACTAAGCACCGTCTGCATCCTAGTATATATATAACTAGAAAAATAAATTGAAAGGTGAGAAATTCTCACATATAGCTATCCTAGCTCCACGGCACTTCATTTGCAGAAGTCTTCGTCGTTTCGCCCTTTTTGTTGCTTTCGTTGTCCGCTTTCACTACATATGTAAAAATCGAATTTTACTTCGTTATTCAATATATAAAAATCGAATTTTTATTTCGATGTTCAATATATAAAAATTCTATTATTCTATCGAAGTTCAATATATAAAAATTCTATTTTTCTATCGAAGTTCAATATATAAAATTCTATATTTTTATGTCGAAGTTCAATATATAAAAACCATATTTTTATGTCGAAGTTCAATATATAAAAATTGAATTTTTATTTCAAAGTTCAGTATATAAAAATCGAATTTTTATTTCACTTTAAACAAAATCAGTTTTTAAACATTAATTAAAATCAGTTTTTAAACAAAATGAAATTCAGATTTTAAACAAAATAAAATTCAGATTTCAACCTAAATAAAATTCAGATTTCAACCTAAACAAAATAAAATCAATTTTACTGTAATATAAAATAAGAATATAAAAAATCAGTTTTCTTTATTTTTCAAAATTCAGTTTTTACAACTTTAAAAATCAGGTTTCAAAATTCTTTTAAAAGGAATCAGTTTTATTTATTCCTTTTCAAATCAGTTTTTAACTTTGATAAAAAAAATCAGTTTTTAACTTTGATAAAAAAAATCAGTTTTTAACTTTGATAAAAAAAATCAGTTTTTAACTTTGATAAAAAAAATCAGTTTTTAACTTTGATAAAAAAAATCAGTTTTTAACTTTGATAAAAAAAATCAGTTTTTAACTTTGATAAAAAAAATCAGTTTTTAACTTTGATAAAAAAAATCAGTTTTTAACTTTTGAAGTCAATTTTTATCACCTAACAAAATCAGTGTTTATTAACTAAAGAAATCAGTTTTTAAAGCTAATAAAAATCAGTGTTTATTAACTAAAGAAATCAGTTTTTAAAGCTAATAAAAATCAGTACAAGAACTCACCGGGTTATCGAAGAAAAAGAGGGGGTTTCATCATCGTCCCTGGGGACTGGAGGGGGTGGCGCGTCTTCTGGCGGCTGCGTGAGGGTTTTGAGGGGGTTCGGGTATGTGGAGGTGGGTGGTCTGAGGGGAGTACGGGGGGGGGGGGAAGAAAGGAGAGAGGAGAGAGAGCGTCGGAGATGGGGTCGAAGATGGAGGCGCGATAGGGAGAGGCGGCGGCCAGGCCTGGCGGCGATGGCGCCTCCGTCGCCATTTCGATTTCGTTCGGTTTTTTTTTTTTTTTTTTCTCTTTTCTGTTTGAAATGATTTTAGTCGGGGGGGGGGCCTGGTAGTTAAGGGGAGAAGATATTTTTTTTTTTTTTTTTTTTTTTTTTATTATTTAATTATTAAAAGGTTGACTTTTTCATACGACCTCTAAACGAGGTCCACCGCCTGTCGTCCATAGCGTTTAACCCCCATTCCGAACACAATGGGATATGTATCGCTGGCTGATTCGATCGTTTGAATCAGTTTCCGTTGAATTTACATTTAAATCACTATATTGAATTTTAAACGTATATTTCAAATTACAGGGGTCACATACTAACTAGAAAAATTCCAGAAAAATATTTTCTAGCTTCGTATTGACGATACGGTCCTAACAAAACTAGTTTCATCGAATTCTGAGACCGTTTGAAATATGGCCATTTTCCAGTCGATTAAAATCAACTAAAACTGGTCAAACGCGTTTTCCTTTGCCACGCTCACATATTGATTCGAAAAATTATGAAATTTGAAACCTAGCAATAACTTAACATCACGGACCCAACAAAACTGGTTTCGTCGAAATCCGAGGTCGTTTGCAAAATTGCTATTTTTAAGGGCCTTATATTATATTAAAATATATATAAATTCCACAGCGACTATTTCTAAATTTCAACTGGACATATCTCATCATTTATAAAGTGAAATCTCAGTTTCTCAACTTCGTTGGAAAGATATTCACTATTAGATTCCATTATTTTTGGTTTCACTGAAATCCGGATTGTTTTGCACCCGGTACATTCAATTGAAGTTTGAAATCGAATTATCGAACTACCGCGCCATTTTCAATTCTATTTATAATTATATATAATTATTATATATTCTAACGACGACGTATATAATATATACGTTCGAATTCTATTCAAAATAAATTTCTCGTCGATTATATTTAAAATAATCTATTTTAAATATTCAAAATCCGCTATAATTGCCAAAATAAAATTTTCAAACTGGCTCGCATTTTACGGGTTGTTACATGTTTCCCCGCCCTATGGGGCGTAGGTGAGCCAACTAAATGACTCCATCGGTTCGAGAACGACCGATCAATCCGAGGCGCCTCGCAACAGCAACAACCACATAAGTCAAACTCGTCAGGGCGTGTAAAACCACTGACGCCGCTTCTAGCTAGAAAGAAACGCATGCCCTCCCTGACGTCCTCTCCCGTTTTTGGTTCATACCGGGTGTGAAACTCGCGAAGCAAACGTTACACAAAGCTACGCCACAAAGGCCTTGCTTTGATCATCACCACAAGACTTTGCTTTTCAACGGAAGCCTCGATCAATTGCCACTTAGGCATGCCACACAGGCAATTCACTCCATGCGTTTGATATCCATCAATATATAACCCCTGAGCTCGTACGTCTCAGAGAAGGGCGTTAAGCAAGAGAATAAATTCTCCGCTGCCAAACAGATATATATTTAATTGAGATCAATCACACGGACTAAAATCCAATGTCAGACACACAGTCCATTTACAAGTCCGTTCTGGGTCTGAACGAAACCGGAGGCACCTAGTACCCCGCACATCCATCGATCTCCAAGTACGTCTGGACGATCACCAACTGTTTCCATCTTCTTGGGTGTACAGCCCAATCAAGATCATCAGTAATCACCCAAACGACGTGAAGACTTCCGGTCTTCGACCGCCGTCTTCATCTTCGACTTATCGTCGTATCAGTTATTCAGAATGGGATAAATCCGGAGTTTCCGAATAACTCGCGTATATTTTAAATAAGTGTTACACAAACACAACCTACGCCTCATTCCAATTCATCAGTCACTAACCGTAAATTAATCAAGAGAATAATTCCCCAAATATTAACCCCGAAGGCCCAAACCAACGTCAGATCAATATCCAGAAAACCATTCTGCTTAGCTAACCGATAGTTAGTTTCTAAATTTCACATTCATAGGGAAAGGTTCCCATTAATTTTATCCAAGATAAATTTCTTGAATTTATTCTTTAATCTATTTTTGAATATCAATTCAAACTAGTCGGGATTAGCGAACCTTACCGAAGTAATCATTTGTTTTAATTTCCCAATCCCAACCTATTCATCCCATGAAGTAAAACTGGTAATACTTCATATCTAACACCACGGTGTTATCGGTAAATTCAATTACCATTTCACGTTCAAATCTAATTAAAGATTTAACTAACGACTGGAGCAAAACTGGTGATACTCCATTTCACGTTTATTTCAATCTAATTAAAGATTCATTAAAACTCCACTTAGTTTTAATCGTTAACTGGGTTAAAGAATCAGTGTCATTTAAAACACGGTTCACGATAAACCCAAAGTCACATTCCATTAATTATCGGGTTAAAGAACGAGTGTTATTTAAAACACTGCCCACGATAAACCCAAAAATCAATATCAAATCCAATTAACTATTATTTAATTGGTACACTTCATTAAATCTAAATAAAAAGATTTAATCTTTTCTCAACTGGGTTCAAGAACAGTGTTAGTGAAGACACCATTCACGACAAACCCAAATCACATTTGATATCCAATATAAGGCTCTGAATAGAAAATATATCGGCTTATATTCAATATCAAATTCTACGATTAACAAATGTCGTATTGGAAATAACGATATAAATATATACCTTTCAAATTTCCATAACAACATCTGTATAATCACGAATTCCAACATCGAAATATTCCGAAGACAATTTCGATTCAAATCCATTCCAATGCAATCATTAGAAATTTTGGTTATTTTCAAAACCATTTCAAATTCAATTTATTTATTTAAAAATAAATAGAATTATAATTCTAGTTCAAAACTAGTTCATTTCGATAAAAATCTATTTTTATCTTTTCAAATATGGAGTTTTTCATCCCAATTCTTTGTAAATCATTTCTTATGATTTTACACAAATTATTACTATTTTTAATAATTTTATCAAGGCCCGTATAGTCGATTTCCATCAATGGCCATCGAACTGCACTTACAGCGACCTTTTTAAAATTTGATTTGGACATAATTCCAAATCCAACCGTTAGATTTCTAATTTCTAATATTCGTTAGAAAGCTCTTTTCGATACGAACCCAACGGTTCCGGTTTTAGGAGAATCCGACGGTCGGATCTCCCGTAATGTCCGTTTGAAATAAATGGTCGAAATTCACGAACTGCCGCGGCGCGGCGCGTTCTATTCAGGCCATTATATTATATATATAATATATATAATATATATTTCGTCGATTACTATTTAAAACGAATTATATAAATAGTTTTAAATTCATTTCAAAAACAATCTCAACTTCCATTTCAATTCAAATCAAAATTGAATTCTTCTTTATAAATTCGTTTTAAAATTCATTTCTATTCAACTCAAATTTCAATTCAATTTGAATTCATTTCAATTCGCTTTCAATTCAATTTGAATTCATTTTCAATTCATTTCGAAATCGTTTTCAATTCAATTCATTTCGAAATCGTTCTCAATTCAATTCATTTCGAAATCGTTTTCAATTCAATTCATTTCGAAATCGTTTTCAATTCAATTCATTTCGAAATCGAATAAAATCGATATAAATATCGTTCACGTCAAAATGGCGTCAATCTAATCAACATGGCTTAATATATTCCTTTATTTTCAAATATTCTATTTCAAATATTTCTTTTTCAAAATAGTTGTTATTATCAAAATATTTCGTTCAACACATGACCAATCTCAAGGGATGAGTACTGTCAACACATGAACCTTTATTTTATATTGATAAAGATGTAAATTTTATTACTAAAATATTTCGTTCAACACATGACCAATCTCAATGGATGAGTACTGTCAACACATGAACCTTTATTTTATATTATTCTTTATTTTCTAAATTGGAATGAGGCCCAATAAATCACCATATAATGTTAATTATATGGATTTTCATACATTACACACCTATAATAGCATTGCAAAATAATCAACCATCAACCAAAGTGCACTACACTGTATAAGCATCAAATATAGATATCTAACGCTTATAACAGCCTGTCAATCAATCGATCGACATATTTAATCAATCAGGATGAGTGAACTTCAAATTTCATCCCAACACCCGTGTGGGGTTTCAAACAATTAAACACATATTTTATTTGTGCAGTTGGGCGATGTGTAAAATTTATCGACCCAATCAATGTCCTTCAAATAGGTGTACATAAACAAACCGTCTGGTTTGTAAATAAATATTTATTTATTCACATTCACGTTAAAAATTATATTTTTAACGATAAAACATTTTATTCCAACATATGAATTTCTATTCAGTTCATTCTTTAAATAAAATGATATTTTTATTCATCTAACTTATTTTAGAAAATTTCGGCGGCATAACGGCACGATACTAGAAACGGGACGAGGCCTAGCCTTATCCCCGGTCTAGTTAAGGCCCACGCCATTCACACATCAATCAAATCAATTTCATTTCACCAAACAATTCAATCCAATCAAATAATCTAACTAATTTTTGCAATCAAACAAACAAGTCCATGGTCTGTGGACGATTGTGTCGGGTGCTACTAAGCACCGTCTGCATCGTAGTATATATATATAACTAGAAAATGAAATTGAAGAGTGAGAAATTCTCACCGATAGCTATCCTAACTCCACGGAACTTCTAATGCAGGAAATCTTCACTGGTCTCGTCTCTTCGTCATCTTCGTTGCCCGTATTCTCTACATATGTAAAAATCACATTTTTATATATTGATGTCTTTAAAATAAAAATCACATTTTCATTTATTCACTTCCTACATATGTAAAAATCACATTTTTATATATTGATGTCTTTAAAATAAAAAATAGATAAACAAATAAATAAATAAATAAAATACTCACTGATATATTTTCGTTCGTCGGAGACAGGGGTGTTGTTTGCGCATTGACCAGAGGTGAAGGGCTTCAGGTGGTCGGCCAGCGGCGTGCGAAAGCGGCGGTGGCTGCTGGACATGGCGCAATGGGCGGAGCGACGGGCAGTGGGGTTTTGGGCTTCGGAGCGTCGCGGTTCAGGGTGTTGACTGGGATGGAGGACCGGCGGCTTGGCATCGACGTTGGGGAAGTGGGGCGTTGAATTCCTGGGAGCGGCGCGTCGAGCTAGGGTGCAGGCGACGGGGTCTTCGTGGTTCCCCCCCCCCTTTTTTTTTAGATCTGAATTAAAGTGATTAGGAATGGGGAGAGAGATTAGATAATAAGGAGAGGGGTTTGACCTTTCTATTTAATTAATTATTTTTAATACCTAAAAAGTAACTTTTTATTTCGACTTCGAAATCGAACCCACCGACTGTCGCCTCTAGCTAATTACCCCCATTCCGAACACAATGGGATATGTATCGTAAGCTGATTCAATCGTTTCGAACGGTTTCCGTTGAATTTACATTTAATCACTATATTGAATTTTAAACGTACGTTTCAAATTACCGGGGTCGCATACGAACTTTAAAAATCCCAGAAAATTATTTTCTAGCTTCGTATTGACGATACGGTCCTAACAAAACTAGTTTCGTCGAATTCTGAGACCGTTGGAAAAATGGCCATTTTCCAGTCGATTAAAATCAACTGAAACTGGTCAAACGCGTTTCCCTATGCCACGCTCACATATTGATTCAGAAAATTATGAAATTTGAAACCTAGCAATAATTTGACACTGCGGATCCAACAAAAGTGGTTTCGTCGAAATCCGAGGTAGTTTGCAAAATTTCCATTTTTAAGGGCCTGAATTCCATAACGACTATTCAGAATTTTCAACTGGACATATCTTTTGATTCCCGCTATGAAATTTCGATTAGTCGGATTCGTTGGAAAGATATTATCAATTAGATCCTAATGTTTTTGGTTTCACTAAAATCCGGATTGTTTTGCACCCGGTATGTTCAATTGAAGTTTGAAATCAAATTATCGAACTACCGCGCCATTTTCAATTCTATTTATAATTATATATAAATATTTATATTCTAACGACGACGCGTATAATATACACGTTCGAATTCTATTCTAAACATTTTTCTCGTCGATATTATTTAAAATAATTCATTTTAAATAATCAAAATTCGCTAAAATTGCCAAAATAAAAATTTCAAACTGGCTCGCATTTTACGGGTTGTTACATTTGGTTGTGTAGTTGGTTAGAGTATTTGGTTTGAATTGAATTGTTTGGTGAAATGAAATTGATTTGATTGATGTGTGAATGGCGTGGGCCTTCACTAGACCGGGGATAAGGCTAGGCCTCGTCCCGTTTCTAGTATCGTGCCGTTATGCCGCCGAAATTTTCTAAAAAAAGTTAGAAAAATAAAAATATCATTTTTATTTTGTAAATGAACTGAATAAAAATTCATGTGTTAAAATAAAATATTTGATCATTAAAAATATAATTTTTAACGTGAATGTGAATAAATAAATATTTATTTACAAACCGGACGGTTTGTTTATGTACACCTATTTGAAGGACATTGATTGGGACGATAAATTTTACACATCGCCCAACTGCACAAATAAAAATCTGTGTTTGATTGATTGAAACCCCACACGGGTATTGGGATGATATTTGACGTACACTAATCCCGATTGTTTAGTTGTATGTCGATCGATTGATCGACAGGCTGTTATAAGCGTTGAATATTTATATTTGATGCTTATACAGTGTAGAATGCACTTTGGATGATGGTTGATTATTCATCGTTGTTGATATATACACGTGTGTAGAAAATCCATATAATTAACATTATATGGTAATTGATTGGGCCTCATTCCAGTTTTGAAATAGAAATATTTGAAATAGAATATTTGAAAATAGAAACATATGAAGCCGTGTCGATTAGATTTACGCCATTTTGACGTGAACGATATTTATATCGATTTTATTCATTTTAAAATGAATATCGAAAGTGATTTCAAAATTTGACATTATGAAAGGAATTGAAATTCGAATTAAATTGAAATGAAATGAAATTCGAATTAAACTGAAAGGAATTGAAATTTGAAATCGTTTTGAATTGAATTTAATCCGAATTGAAATTGAATATAAATGAATTCAAATTGAAATTGAATATAAATGAATTCAAATTGAAATTGAATATAAATGAATTCAAATTGAAATTGAATATAAATGAATTCAAATTGAAATTGAATATACATGAATTCAAATTGAAATTAAATTGAAATTGATTTGAAATGAATTTAAAACGAATTTATATTGATATATTCAATTTTGATTTTAAATTGAATATGAAGTTGAAACCGTTTTGAAAATGAATTTAAAACGATTTATAAAGCACGTTTTGAATTGAAATCGACGAAGTATATATTATATATATATATATAATATAATGGCCTGAATAGAACGCGCCGCGCCGCGGCAGTTCGCGAATTTCGACCATTGACTTCGAACGGATATTACGGGAGATCCGACCGTCGGATTCTCCTGAAACCGGAACCGTTGGGTTCGTATCGAAAAGAGCTTTCTAACGATTATTAGAAATTAGAAATCTAACGGTTGGATTTGGAATTATGTCCAAATCAAATTTGAAAAAGGTCGTTGTAAGTGCAGTCCGATGGCCATTGATGGAAATCGACTGTACGGGCCTTGATAAAATGATTAAAAATAGTAATAACTTGTGTGAAATCATAAGAAATGATTTGTGAAGAATTGGGATGAAAAACTCCGTATTTGAAAAGATAAAAATAGATTTTTATCGAAATGAACTAGTTTTGAACTAGAATTATAATTCCATTTATTTTTAAATAAATAAATTCAATTTGAAAAGGGTTTTAAAAATAACCAGAATTTCCAATGATTGCATTAAAGTGGATTTGAATCGAAATTGTCTTCGGAATATTTCGATGTTGGTATTCGTGATTATACAGATGTTGTTATGAAAATTTGAAAGATATATATTTATATCGTTATTTCCAATACGACATTTGTTAGTCGTAGAATTTGATATTGAATATAAGCCGATATATTTTCTATTCAGAGCCTTGTACTGAATATCAAATGTGATTTGGGTTTGTCGTGAATGGTGTCTTCACTAACACTGTTCTTGAACCCAGTTGAGAAAAGATTAAATCTTTTTATTTAGATTTAATGAAGTGTACCAATTAAATAATATTTAATTGGAATTGAATTGATATTGATTTTTGGGTTTATCGTGGACAGTGTTTTAAATAATACTCGTTCTTTAACCCGATAATTAATGAATGTGATTTTGGTTTTTTCGTGAACTGTGTTTTAAATGACACTGATTCTTTAACCCAGTTAAAGATTAAAACTAAGTGGAGTTTTAATGAATCTTTAATTAGATTGAAATAATCGAAATGGAGTATCACTGGTTTTGCTCCAGGCGTTAGTTAAATCTTTAATTAGATTTGAACGTGAAATGGTAATTGAATTTACCGATAACACCGTGGTGTTAGATATGAAGTATAACCAGTTTTACTTCATGGGATGAATAGGTTGAGATTGGGAAATTAAAACAAATGATTACTTCGGTAAGGTCCGTTAATTCCGACTAGTTGAATCGAAATTCAAAAGATGATTAAAGAATAAATTCAAGGAATTTATCTTGGATAAAATTAATGGGAACCTTTCCCTATGAATGTGAAATTTAGAAACTAACTGTCGGTTAGCCAAGCAGAATGGTTTTCTGGATATTGATCTGATGTTGGTTTCGGCCTTCGGGGTTAATATTTGGGAAATTATTCTCTTGATTAATTTACGGTTAGTGACTGATGAATTGGAATGAGGTGTATGTTGTGTTTGTGTAACACTTATTTAAAATATACGCGAGTTATTCGGAAAGACCGGGTTTATCCCATTCTGAATAACTGATACGACGATAAGTCGAAGATGAAGACGGTGGTTGAAGACCGGAAGTCTTCACATCGTTTGGGTGATTACTGATGATCTTGATTGGGCTGTACACCCAAGATGAGGGAATCAATCGGTGGTCGTCCAGATGTGCTTGGAGATCGATGGATATGCGAGGAAAGTGCCTCCGGTTTCGTTCAGACCCAGAACGAAATTGTAAATGGACTGTGTGTCTGACATTGGATTTCATTCTGTGTGACTAATATCGGTTGCATAGAGTGGTTTGCCTGTGTAGCATGCTAAGATGCAAATGATCAAGGCTTCTGTTGAAAAGCAAAGTCTTGTGGTGATGATCAAAGCACAGCCTGTGTGGCACAACTTTGTGTAACATGAATTCGCGAGCCTCACACCCCGGTGGTGAACCAAAAACGGGAGACGGACCTCTGGGAGGGCATGCGTTTCTTTCTAGCTAGGGTGGTGTCAGTGACCTACCAGCCCTGACATTTATATACTTTTCACCTGTGTGGTTGTTGCTGTTGCGAGGCGCCTCGGTTTGATCGGACGATCCGGGTCCGATGGAGTCATTTTTTGGCTCATTGACACCCCAAAGGGAGGGGAGACGTATTGTTCAGGCATAATAATCCACATCGGTGGACCGGCCTTGACGATCCAAGGGGCAGTTGCGGCTGTTCCTGAGACACGGGCTAGAGCGTCTTGAATCGGTTGAGGACTATCTTTTGCCTCGGTTCATAGACGGAAGTCCAATTTCCAAATACGTGACTTTGCGGTTTTATTTGTAAACCTATATATGGCGACATAGTGGCATGGGACGCTCATGTCGCCTATGATTGATATTTATGATTGAAGTTGTTTTATACACTATGCACTTATTATAGTATCAAATGATTTGTTTTAAAACGTATCAAGCATTCTTTGGCTGTTATAAGGGAAAACCCTATCCCCCGGCTTGCGTTGCATTGTGTGATAGGACCTGGGTCTTATAACAGCTTCATTTCTCTTTATTTAGCATTGCGCTGTTGGTTTATGCACTGGTATTCTTGGGAGGAAACCCGTTCTGCGTTAGCGGCGTGGTCCCTTGATTTACCTAACTTTAAAATAAAGATTTACAACTGTTTTAGTTCTCACACCAGTCCCATGACTGACCTGGAGTTTATTGTTTTAACCTAAACTCTGGGTGCCCTTATTTTGACACGGGCAGCTAGTAGTTTTGTTTTTGCAGATTTATATTCACAGGATCCTGGTTTATAGCTGGAACGATATCCGGAAAGCTTTGTATCCGTATATCTCTTCTAGTTGTGTATTGTATTATTTTCCGCTACGATGTATTTAAATGTAATTTAAAATCTCTGATATTTCTGTGTAATATTCATTTGTACTCTGTATATTCTTGTAATCTGATGCATTGTTGTAATATACAAGGAAATGTTCTTCCGTCTGCGTTCTATTTTGTCGTGTTCTCAAAACGATCAGGCTTTTCGAACGGTCTGGGTCGGTTTAGCGATCGATTCAGATTGAGCGAAATTCCTTTTCGTCACAACTTAAAATATGGGTCGTTACAAGTATTAGTTAATACACATAAGGACTTGCTTATATTACTAAAAGATCAGCATTACGTTGTTGATATTAAGTGATAAATACTACAACAATAATAACCTACAGTATTAAGAATGAAACACAAATATTTAATATTCAAAACAATTAAATTGTACTTAATTAAAACAGTTGAGGCATATATATTACAAAAATGTCGATATTGCTTTTTATTCAAACATTAATGCAATATTAACAAGTTATATCAATATTACAGCCATTTTTAGTATTCAAATAAATGACTCCACTGTAATAAGCGTAATTATTTGAGGAGATAAGTTACTTTTTACCACCAATTACACGCAATAAAATTTAGTTTTATGAGATTGAGGAAGAAATTTGATATTTAGTTCAATGATTCTTGACAAACATTTCATTTATCATAAAATAAATTAACATGATACATAATTTGAAGTTCCACACAGCGTCGTTGAGTTAGTGAAATATAATAATGCATGTAATTTAAAATAGAACTTACTTTCAATTACCTGGTTTGATATTTATTTTAGTGAGATGTTGCAGCATATCATAATACTGATACACTGATTACTGTTGGGTTAGTGACTGTGTTCCTTGACTGCAGTTTATTATATGCATAAATGAATCCTTATTTACTTATTTATTTAATTTTAGAAAAAGTTCGGTTGATATCATGTTTTGACTATTTATTATTCGATGTTTGAAATATAATAACATAGTTTTACTCGGCTGGTTGCATAATTTCGAAGATAAAGAATGAGCTATTATATGTCACTCTGTGGTGCATGTGCGATATAAGCACATATAATCACTTATTCATGACGATAGATAATTTTGCTTATTAGTGACTATTAAGTTTTTATATATATATATATATATATATATATGATTATTAGTTGTTATATTCTTTTTATTTTATGTGATTTTGAATCAAATCCTGATGAATTAAATGTGTAAAAATATTTATTCTTTTTCATACTCCCTATTCTTTCCTGTTATAAGAATATAAATATTTGTAGAGTGGACCAAAAGGGCTTATTCAAAAAAATGCTTACAGATTCGATTTTTTAATTTGTCCAATGTTAATAACATTATTTAATACTAATTAATCCTAACCGATGTTAATTTTCAATACAGATACAACGGATTGTATAGGGCAGTGCAATGTGTAAAAGCCATAATAATCTAGCAAGTAGATAAACAAAAAAAATTCAATTCTATGATTTTTTCTTTCTGTTCCTTCATTCTCGATTGATATTTTATTTTCAAATTAGTTTATCACTTAATATATAACTATTGTTCTCTAACATTGTTTTACATCTTTTGTCATTTTACATTTTAGTATGGACAATGTAAATTAAAGTTTGTATAATTATATACATATAATTATCCTGCTTCGTCCAAATCCTTATCTAGTCTGCTGGTACGTCTAAGGCTCCTGGAATAAGGCAGTTTTTGAAGAAGTGGCAATGGATCCTCCTAGCATTATCCGGAATGTAAGGAACGATGTATTCCTTGCATTTTGACGTAGGCCTTTCAGGGGTGTCGTTGGCTCCTGGTCTAGGAGTTTGGCAGCTACCTTCGATCTTTTGGTGGTATTGGCTACTTACAGAGCATGTATTGGTTGATCTTTTCTTATTTGTGTTCTTCTAACAACCCAGAATTTCTAAACCAATTTTTTTATTTTTTATTTTAATGGGTTTTGGATATTTAAAATGATTTATTTTAAATAATAACGACTAAAAATTTATTTTAATCACAGTTAAAATGTATAAATTCAGAATTTAATTATGACAAGCCTGAAATGGCATGGTAGTTTGAAAATTAGATTTTAAATTTCAATTGAACGTACAGGATTAAAAATAAATCGAATTTCAGTAAAACCAAAAACAATTGAATCTGTTTAATAATATCTTTCTAACGAATGGAAAAAAATTAAGATTTTATAATATAAATTGAAAGTTATGAATAGTGTAACGACCCGGAAAATCTGAACCAATTTAAAATTTTTAAATTGGCTATTTTAGTGGATTTTAAATATTTAAAATAAATATTTTAAATAATGGCAATGAAAAGTGAGTTTGAATCGACGTTCGAATATAATTAATTCTAATTATAAACAAGGCTTGAAATATCGCGGTAGTTTCAAAATTTGAATTCAAACTTTGACTGACCGTACTGGGTGCAAAACAAAACGGATTTGAGTGAAACCAAAAATATTTAAATCTGTTAGTGAATACCTTTCTAGTGAATCTAAAAAATCGAAGTTTCATAGCGGAAAGCAAAAGTTATGGCCAAATGAATTTTCAGAAAGGTCGCTATAGAAATTATATAGCCCGTGAAAATGGCCATTTTGCATACGACCTCGGAATTCGACGAAACCACTTTTGTTGGATCCGAGATGTGAGTTATTGCTAGGTTTCAAATTTCATAATTTTTGAAGCTAGTATGTGAGCGTGGCAAAGGAAAACGTGTTTTGGTCAATTATAGTTAAATTGGATTGACCAGAAATGGGCCTTTTTGCAAACGGTCTCAGAATTCGACGAAACTAGTTTTGTTGGGACCGTATCGTTAAAACATAGCCAGATTTATTTTTCTGGAATTTTTCGAATCAGTTTGTGGCCCTGGAAAATTGAAATGTATGTTCAAATCAAATATTAAATGTTTTATATTTTAATTTGAAGGAAAACTGACTGAAACAGTCGAATGGGCCTACGAAACATATCCCATTGTGTTCGGAATGGGGGTAAAATGCTAGGGACGACAGCCATTGGGTTTGAATTGGTGTTCGTGTGTGACAAGGGGTATTTTCGAATTTTTAAAATATATATATAAAAAAGTAATTGGTCAACGTTATATTCTCTCTCCCCGATAATCATAAATCGCGAACGACGGAAATTGTTCCGACCTTTCCCCCTCGATTCCTCCTCCTACACAGACCATTAGACCTCGACCCAGTTGAGGATTTTGTAGCCCTCGTCGAGCTCTTCAAATCCATACCTGGAGCATCCCCTATCTTTGCGTCGTCGACGAGATATTCCCCTCGAGAGTCGCGCCCTTCTAAGATCCGCCAGAGCTCCGATCTGCCACCGAGTTCGACCGCTCCACCCCCTGTTCAGGCGCCTCTCGACCCTCTTCCAGGTGGCGCAGGCTGATCCGGTCCAAACTACACGGATTGATCGAAAAGTGAAAACCTAGTTTCGAATCAAAAAATGAGGTATCGGCTATGTTTATTTTCAACAGTTTTAACACCTTTAAACCGTTGCAAACTTTTAAAAAATCATATCTTTTTAGTGTATTGACGAAATTCGATGAAACAGGAAACATCGTGACCGTGTGGACATCTTCTACATTCTAGAAGAGACCGCATATTTTTCTGAGCCTTCTGCTATTTTTGGTGGAGTGGAACCCAATGTGAGATTTCTAAATTTTAAACGATATGGAAAACGACGATGTATAAATTATATAGTCGATGTATGAGTTATATAAGCGTTGTACACCTCTTGTATAAGCGTCGTATAAGTTGTACGTTCGATATATAAGTTGTATATGCATTGTAAAAATTATACATGTGTTGAAATAGAAGTGAAATGCTATATATAAATATATATATATATATATACACACGCCCCTCATCCACAAACCATGGACGATATTTATTGGTTGTGATTGGTGTGAAAATTGATTGATAGCGAATGGTTGACTGAAATTGTTTGTGGTTGAAATTGATTGATTGTGGTTGAAAAATACACGTTTGTGGTTGAGAAATATTTGGTTGAAACCACATAGGATTAGTTTGTGGAAATGAAAAAATATACATGCCGCTTGCGTGCGACCTAAATGCATGATTCCCCATTGTCAAAAGCTGCGAGGCTTTAAGGTAGAGCGAGGTGTCGTACTAGGGACGGTCCCGGTTTTAACTATCCTGCCATTATAATGCCGAAATTTTGAATAATATTCATGTGTTAGAATTATTTTCCTGTTGAAACTATATTCTTCTGTTGAATAGAAAACCTTCATGTGTTGAATAGAAATTCATTCGTTGAATCATATTCATGTGTTGAGTGGTATTCGTGTTTTAAATAAATTGTTTTAACTATAAAAATCACATTTTTACTCTATATATACAAACTATAGAAAACCTTCATGTGTAGAATTGGAATTCATTCGTTGAATAGAAATTCATGTGTTGAATGGTATTCGTGTTTTAAATATAAAAATCACCTTTTTATCTATATATACAAGCTATAGAAAACCTTCATGTGTTAAATAGAAATTTATTCGTTGAATCATATTCATGTGTTGAGTGGTATTCGTGTTTTAAATAAATTGTTTTAACAATAAAAGTCACATTTTTACTCTATATATACAAACTATAGAAAACCTTGATGTGTTAAATTAGAATTCATTCGTTGAATAAAAATTCATGTGTTGAATGGTATTCGTGTTTTAAATATAAAAATCACCTTTTTATCTATATATACAAACTATAGAAAACCTTCATGTGTTGAATTGAAATTCATTCGTTGAATAGAAATTCATGTGTTGAATGGTATTCGTGTTTTAAATATAAAAATCACCTTTTTATCTACATATACAAACTATAGAAAACCTTCATGTGTTGAATTTAAATTCATTCGTTGAATAGAAATTCATGTGTTGAATGGTATTCGTGTTTTAAATATAAAAATCACCTTTTTATCTATATATATATAAACTATAGAAGACCTTCATGTGTTGAATGGAAATTCATTCGTTGAATTGAAATTCATGTGTTGAATGGTATTCATATTTTGAAATAAATTGCTTTATAATAAAAATCATATTTTTATCATCTATATGAACTATATAAAATAGTCGTGTTTTGAAATAAATCGTTTTACAATAAAAATTACATTTTTAGTATATACATGAATTGTTAAAAATAGTGTAGTGTTGAAATAGATGACAGTTAGAAAAAAATATCATTTTTATCAGAAGTATGAAAATCATATAGTTTTGAAATCGAAGAATCGATATATATATATAAATAGAATTGAAATATTTCAAAAAACGAAGCTGTAGTTCGTATTTTGAAACCGTGATTTCAAACGATTAGTGTGGGAGATCCGACCATCGGATTTTCCTGAAATGGCAACCTTTGGGTTCGCTTTGGAAATATCTTTCCAACGACACCAACTTTGTAAAATCCAACGTTTGGATTGTCTGGAATGTTTAATTCAAATCTGAAGAAAAACAGCGCCAGAATCGATAATATATATATATATTTATATTAAATCGAATAACGACGCTGCAGTTCGTATTTTGAAATCGAAATTTCAGACGATTATACCGGGAGATCCGACCGTCGGATTTTCCCGAAACCGGAACCGTTGGATTTGTTTTGAAAAGATCTTTCTAATGATGTAAATTTTGTGAAGGTCCAACGGTTAGATTTTCAGATATGTGTAAATCAAATCTGAAGAAAAACAGCGTCACGGCCGCGTTTTGGCCCGAAGCGTCGTTTTGAATAAATTGGCGATTTCAAAATAAATAAAAATAGCGATAAATCATTATAAAATATTATAAATGATATGGATGTGAAATTAGTAACTAACTGGAGGTTGGCTAAGTCGAATGGTTTCCTGGTGTTGATCTGATGTTGGTTTCGGCCTTCGGGGTTAATATTTGTGAAATCGTTCTCTTACTGATTGACGGTTAGTGACTAATGAATCGAAATGATGCGTACTAGTATTTGTGTAGCACTTGTTCATTATATATGCGAGTTGCTCAGAAAGACCGGGTTTATCCCATTCGGAATAGCTGAATCGACGATAAGAAATCGAAGATGAAGACGGTGGTCGAAGATCAGAGATCTTCACCTCGTTTGGATGGTAACCGAGGTCCCGATTGGGAGGCATCCCGAAATATGGATAATGAGTGGTGAACGTCCAGACGTACGTGGAGGTCGATGGGTTTGCGAGGTATATAGTGCCTCCGGTTTCGTTCAGACCCAGAACAGACTTGCAAATGGAAAGTGTGTCTGACATTGGAATTTATTCTGTGTGATTGATAGCCATCAGTTGCACGGTGTGAATTGCTTGTGTGGCATGCTAAGATGCAGTGATCAAGGCTTCTGTTGAAAAGCAAAGTCTTGTGGTGATGATCAAAGCACCGCCTGTGTGGCGTAGCTTTGTGTACAACGTGAATTCGCGAACCTCACACCCGGTATGAACCAGAAACGGGAGAAAGGACCTCAGGGAGGGCATGCGTTTCTTCCTAGCTAGAAGTGGCGTCAGTGGTTTTACACGCCTTGACGAGTTTGATTTATGTGGTTGTTGCTGTTGCGAGGCGCCTCGGTTATATCGGTCGATCCGGGACCGATGGAGTCATTTGTTGGCTCATTTACGCCCCAAAGGGCAGGGAAACGCAGTGTTCAGGAATTTTAATCCACATCGGTGGACCGGCCCTGACGATCCAAAGGCTTGATAGAGTACTTGCCTGAGGCTCGGGCTAGGCAGTCTCGAATTTGGTAAGGACTATCTTTTGCCTTGGTTCATGACGGAAATCCGATTTCCAAATACGCGACTGTGCGGTTTTGATTGTATATATACTTGGCGACATGATATATGGTACCCATGCCGTCTATGATTGATAGTTATGATTGAAATTGTTTTTGAAACCTATATACACTAGTAATAATATCAAATGCTTTGTTTTATTCGTATCAAGCATATTTTGGCCATTATTTTGGCCATTATAAGGTAAAACTCTATCCTCCGGTTTGCGTTGCATTGTGTGATGGGAACTGAGTCTTATATTGGCTTCATTTTTATAAAAAGCATTGCGATGTTTAAAAGATTTATTTGTTTTGAAGCACTGGCAATCCGATGGAGTAAACCCGTTCCACGAAAGTGGCGTAGTCCTGGGATTAGCCATATTATAAATGTGTTGAGTAGATTTCTCATACCAGTCCCATGACTGACTCGTAGTTTGTTTCACTTTCAAACTCGGGTGCCCCTTTTTCTACATGGGCAGCCTTGTATTCAGGTTTAGCTGGCTCTTTCTGGATAGCTGGAGCTGAAGATGGATTCTATCATTTATCTCTTTTTATGTTGTTCAGCTCCTATTGTACATTATGTTTGTTTTCCGCTGTAGACATTTATGTATAGCTGAACTGTATTTGTACTAAGTATGATCCTGTATACTGTGTAACTCTGATGATTACGTTTATCCAGTATATTCTATTGTGCATTATCTGGTGTATTTATTTAATTCTGTTCTGTTATTATCTGTTTCTGTGTTATATTCCAAGGATTACCCTTGCCTCCGTCAGTACGAGGTTCGAGGTCGTCTCATTTGGTATTAGAGCTTTGGTTAAGCTTAGTTCTGGAATATAATATATGAACGAACTCGTCAGAAATAGAAGCAGTAGTGTTCTAGGATATGTAACTTTATACAGATAGGATCTGGAATATCCCAGTATAAGTAAAGCAGAATGAAATACACCCTAGTAGACACATTTACATTGAAGTATTTGTCTCTATGTTTTGCAATATCTTTTCTGTTGACCTGACACTTTGTCTGCTAATTGCAGGCGCAATAGAAAATGAGTGACAGGAACAGAAGAAATAATCGTATGGCTCGACCAGCTAATGAGCCATTTGGGCTCCCTTAGCCAGAATCAGATATAGAAGTTCTATTCAAGAGATTTAGAAATCAGGGTGGATCACCATTCTTAGGCAAAGAGTCCATTATGGAAACACAAGCTTGGATCCATTCTGTAGAGCAAATCTTTGAGGGTTTAAAGCTGAGGGATGACCAGAAAAGATTACTGGCGTCTTGGGCACTCAGAGAAGAAGCTTTGTTTTGGTGGGATTCAGTTATTAAAGATAATCCAGAAGGTGATATCACCTGGGATAGATTCAAAGTGATTTTCGTAGAAAGATTTACTCCTCCCGAAGCAACCGAGTGATTATGTGACGAATTTTCTTATCTGATACAAGGTGATATGACGATTCCAGAATATCATAAGAAATTCAACGAACTTTCTCACTTTGCTCCTTATCTGATTCAAGATCCAAAGAGGAAGAATCTGAGATTTATTCATGGCCTGCAAAGAAAGTATCAGAATAGTGTGATGAGGAATGTGAAGCTTCCTTTTTCTAAAATGATATACATGGCTTATCAGTATGAAGATCTCCATAAGAAAGGTATGTTGCGTGACGAAGAGGAAGTCAGTTCGAGTAATAGAGTGGAGTCTGTAACTGATAGTCCTGAGGTCAGTAAGAAGCCCAGTGCCAAGAGAAAAACGGCTAAACCTGGGAAAGAACCGGCAACGGCTGCCATATGCCTTAACTGTAATCAAAAGGGCCATTTGTCCAGAAAATGTAAATCTTTAAAGAAACAGAAGAAGAATGAATCCAAATCTACTACGAAAAAGAACCCACATGGTGAAAGGACATGCCATGAGTGTCATCAAGCAGGTCATATTGCACGGGAGTGCCAACTCTCAAAGGAACCTGAAGCAGTACGTATAAATGAAATAGCAGAAACTTCTGGGCCTTTAGATGTTCTGGAAAGGCCGGATGTTTTAGAAGGCACGCTAAGTGTCAAAGATATTCCAGTTAAAGTACTGTTTGACACTGGCGCGTCACGAAGCTTCATTGCCAAGAATGTGGTTAAGAAGCTGGATTTAAATTTGAAGAAGCTCAAAGAACCAATGACTGTCCAAAATCTGGTCGGGGGTTCTATCGATCTCAGTTGGGTTTGTGGAGTGCCGGTTTCTTTTTCTCGTTATCGGTTCCCTACCATCGCGGTTGTAACGACCCGTATTCTATGCACCATAGGACCGTAGGATATTTGTTTCTTTCACATACGAAGTCGTATGGTCATGTAACTTTGGGAGACGGCTATTGGGGTCATTTCCCATGTTCATGATTTTTCCCGATTTTTAAATGACCATTTTACCCCTAGTTATCACTGTTTTGGCAATAACTTTTGATTGGAAAGGAATTTTGACCTGAAACCACTTCCATTGGCTCCGGATGATGGTTTACAATTCCGTAGAGTGGTCACATTAGCCAAACGGACTCACCGATTGGGAGATATGGCTGAAACAAGTTTCAGATGGTGAAAAAAAGCTTAATTGGGCTTAACCGGGTGATTAGTAGCTAGGCCCAGAGGGGAATTTCGGGTTTAGAGGCATAGGAGGGCTGATTAGGGTTAGGAAATCACTTTCATTTTAGTTTTGAGCCGCCACAAACCTTCTTGAGACCTTAGTAATGGCTTCCATCCTCTAAAACCACTCCAAAACACATTTTTAGGGAAGATTAAGCCTATACTACATCAAAACAAGGCCAAATAGCAACAGAGCAAGGTTGGAGCTGCTGCTATACATAGGAATTCGACCCAAACAGAGAGTATTTCAGATTTGGTGTTTTATTTTGTGGCCAAGGTGAGTGATTTGCATAGTTTTTGCACTAATTACGGTAATTAAGGGTAATTAGTGAGGATTAGCGGATTTATACACTAATAAATTCTGGAAAAATGTTTAGAAATTCTTAAATAATATTTTATGCCTCTGGTAGAAATTTGGTTTAATTTGATTGAGTTTTGTTAACCCTATGATTAGATTTACTTAAACATGCTTAAGGGAAAGTAAGGGGTTTTGGGCACATTTGATCCATTTTGACATGTAAATCCATTGTTCTGGGGTTCGTGGTTAGTTTGCTATGTTGTTATGACTATTTGACATGATTTGTGCTTGATTAGAATAGTTAGATTTGTCAAAAACGTCGTCGAACGGTGTAAACAAGTTGCTGGACAAAAAGATGCAGAAAGTTGTGCAGGGCTTCGGATCAGATCGGATGAGGGCTCGGATCGGATATGTGAACTGGGCAAGAAAACCCGACCCAAACTGGAGTTTGGCACATAAGAGACCTGGCAAAAAGGAAGGCCGTTTACTTAGAGTTGGAGTGGACAAGGGGATCGGATCGGAAGAATAATGGAGGCCAGATCGGATCGACTCAAGAATGGAAGGCTACGACTGGAGTAAGGCGAAGGGATCGGATCGGAGTAGATGGAAAACGAGGGAGATGATCGGAGAAGGAGCATGAACTGGAAGGAAGACGGCAAACCGACCCGACCCGGAGGAGGACACCGACCCGACCCGAACCGAATGGAAAGATGACAAGGAAGGAGGACCGACCCTAACCGACGAGGGTAATGACTACCGAACCGAACCGAATTCTAAGGCTGCTACTGCACAACAACTCTTCTGAAGACCCACTCCAATTGGACCAAACCCGAGATGCAAAGGAAGTCCAAATGAGTTAGAGCTCAAGATCCAGATGGGAATCAACGAGATTGCTTCATGATTGGGCTTTGCTGCAGGACGTGTGTTAAGGGGTTATCGATGTCTATAGCTTTGGACCACTATGGTAGGAGGTGCGGAGGCGGATTCAGGGCCATTATGGCATTGGTAAGACTAAGGGCTACGACCAATGTGGTGGGTCATTGAAATGTTTGGTCATGACTCCATGTGTTTATCTTGGTCACAGCAGGGTTTCTACAAGTCGGGATTCGTCGTTACCTCAATTTGTCTAGTGTTCCAAAGTGGTAGATATCGTATGTTTTACGCACTGAGTGAGAGATGTGAAGATGGTTGCTATGGTTGATTTGTTTGCTATCATTATGACATGCACACCTCACCCCCGTATTCTTACACTCTTTATTATGGCACCTTAGAGTATTGTACGGTATGTGGTACTGACTCTTTGGTTGCAGGTTCAAGTATGGTTTAGTATACCTGTTATTATTCTGTTTAGATGCTTATCACTCATACCAGGCTTTATGTCTGACCCAGAGTTTTATGTCTCCTCTTATTACTCTGGGTGCTCACACGAGCAGACTAGAGACAGGTTAGCTGGTGAGGCACGGGTAGATGATCCGGAGACGAGCAGGAGGCTTCCACGTAATATATATATATATATATAGTATTCTCCCTGTGTTGTTGAAGATCACTGATTGGGCATTGGTGGTGCATCTTCTACTTTAGCTTTCTTTTGTTTAGAGACAGTAAATTTGGAAAGTTGTAATAAGCTGTATTTGGATTTCCGCTGCTCTGATGTTGATGTTGATTTTAGTTATCAGCTTATGCACTGTCTCACCTGTTTTATGTCAAGTATGTTATTATTATTATATTTTACTCCGTGCGGTGTGAGACATTCTACAGGTTCTTGATTAGTTCATTCTCTTCTTTCCTTTCTTTGGCGACCGTTCCGTGCTAGTCGGGCATGTGTACAGCGCACTTCCGGAGGAAATGCAGGCTGGTGCGGGGCGGGCCGTCACACTTGGTATCAGAGCTCTAGGTTGCGTAGTTAACCTAGGGAAGTTATCAGGGAGAGATAATATACGTATATGAGAGAGCGTATTTGTGATTACTTTGGTTTTTAAAAGCTATATATATATATATATACTATTACTAGTATAAGGATGAAGTCGTACTGCACTAGCACCACTATGGAGTCGTTAATCGTTTCCTTTTTCAGATTGACGATGAGCCGATATACTAGAGGTGCTGGTAGGGAAGCCAATAATGGGAATGCTGCTGACATGAGGACGATGTCTACTGACCTCATGAGAGAGATGCTTAGAGATGTACAGAGGGCAGCTCTCAATGGTGGAAATGGTGGTGGTCCAATAGTGCAGGCACCAAGAGTCGACTTCGCCAAGCTGAATAAGGATTATACTAGCCTTGGTGGGAAGCCGTTCCGCGGAACGTAGTCGGCCATAGATGTTTAGGATTGGTTGGATAGTTGCGAACGTATCTTCGAGGATTTGGGTATCGAGGATGCCATGAAGAGAAAGCTAGCGTCCCGTCAGCTGCAAGGGCGGGCAATGAATTGGTGGAATGCTATAAAGGCAGCTACTCCCGAAGATCAGATTACTTGGGAGCAGTTTAAGGCTCGCTTTAGCGAGAAGTTCATTCCAGCTGCTCAGAAGTTAGTGCTGTTTAAGAAATTCTTGGAGCTCAAGCAGAATGGTAGAGCAGTCTCGGAGTATATTGCTGAATTTGACACTTTGTCAAAATATGGGTTATCTCTTATTGATACTGCCGAGAAAAAGAATGAGAAATTCATAACTGGTTTGGATCAGTACTTGGGGGAAAGACTTATTAACCACATCGATGAGACGTTTGAGTCGATTGTGGGGAAAGCATTAAGATCAGAAAGTCTCTACCCTAAGCTGAAGACTGAGGTTGCATCCGCAGATGAGCCAAAGCCACAAGCAAGTGGTGGAGGCAAGGGTGGTTCCCAGAATAAGAGAAAGCAGAGTCAGACTAAGGATGGCCAGAAGAAAAAGAATAAACAAGATGTTGAGTGCTTCAACTGTGGTAAGAAGGGCCATTATGCTAGTAATTGTCGGGCCAAGCCAGCGGATAGGAAGTGCTTCAACTGTGGCCAAATGGGACATCACAAGGACAAGTGTCCGCAACCCCCCAAAGAAAAGCAAATGGTGAAAGCCTACGCCCTTAATGCTATTCCTTCTTCGTCGAATACCCCAACAGCGGCGGAGAAGGGAAAGAATGTCGTCATTCAAGGTATGCTTTCTGTTTATGATGTTCCTGTTAGAGTTTTATTTGATACCGGAGCTTCCAGTTCTTTCATATCTAGTGACCTGGTAGATAGGTTGGGATTGGAGCCCGAGATTGTCGATAGACCTTTAGTAGTAACGAACCCGATTGGTGGTTCGACTAGCCTTAGCATGATTTGTCGTAATGTGGTCCTATCGAGTCATGGATGCATATTTGTTTGTGATTGCTTTGTTTTGGGCTTTACTGGGTTTGGCATTATTTTGGGAGTAGATTGGCTCCAAAGATACGGGGTGGTGGTAGACTGTGAGGGCTTTTTGGTGACAGCTAGAGCAGATGATGGGCGGAGGATAGTGTTTGGTGGTCTACCCAGTAAGTGGGTATTGGCTAGTTTTCTAAACTCCCTCGACATTCCGCATAGTGAGTTGTCAGGTTTGCCCGTGGTTGGCCAGTATCCAGATGTTTTCGAAGAAGTGACCGGACTCCCACCACACCGAGAGATTGAGTTTCGTATTGATTTGGTAAAGGATGTCAGGCCTATAGTGATGCCACTTCGTCGTATGGCACCAAGGGAGCAGCGAGAGCTCGAGGTGCAAGTCAGCGATCTTTTGAAGAAGGGATTTATCAGAAGGAGTGTTTCTGAATGGGGAGCACCAGTTGTGTTTGCTACCAAGGAGGATGGTTCCCTTCGTTTGTGTGTAGACTACCGCGAGTTGAATAAAGTAACGAGGAAGAACAAGTATCCTCTACCGCGGATAGATGATTTGTTCGATCAGTTGAGTGGTGCGAGAGTATTTTCTCAGTTAGATCTCGCGATAGCCAAAATGGCATTTCGGACGCCGTCTGGATTTTATGAGTGGTTGGTCATGCCATTCGGGCTGACCAATGCCCCAGCATATTTTGTGGATCTTATGAATAGGGTATTCAGAGATCAGTTGAATAAGTTTGTCCTTGTGTTCGTTGATGATATTTTGGTCTATTCGAGGACAGAGGAAGAACACAAGGAACATTTAAGAGTAGTGATGGAGGTGTTGAGAAAACACCAATTGAAAGCAAAGTTTTCTAAGTGTCACTTCTGGAAAAGGGAAGTGAGGTTCTTGGGCCATGTTGTATCAGAGAATGGTATTGCCGTGGACCCGGCGAAAGTGGCTACGGTATAGGATTGGCCTACGCCCAAGAATGCAACAGATGTAAGAAGTTTCTTGGGATTAGCTGGATATTATCGTAAGTTTATCCAAGGTTTCTCCAAGATAGCAGCACCATTGACCCAGTTGACCAAGAAGAATCAAGCTTTTGTCTGGGATGAAAGATGCGAGAATGCATTCAAGAGTCTAAAGGACAAGTTGACAAGCGCACCAGTGTTAGTCATTCCTAAGGGGGATGAAGAGATGACGGTATACACGGATGCCTGTGGTACCGGACTGGGTGCGGTATTGATGCAAGGCGATAGGGTTGTAGCTTATGCAAGTCGGCAATTGAAACCGCACGAGAAAAGATACCCTACCCATGACTTGGAATTGGCAGCGATCGTGTTCGCGTTAAAGATGTGGAGACACTATCTCTTGGGAGAAAGATTTGAGCTGTTTACAGATCATAAGTCGTTGAAGTATCTCTTCTCCCAGAAGGATCTAAATCTCCGGCAACAAAGGTGGTTAGAATTCTTGGCTTCCTATGATTTCGACATCGCATATACACCGGGAAAGGGCAATGCGGTGGCTGATGCATTGAGTAGAAGACATGCCAGCTTAGGGGCTATGTTCCTTGAATGGAAGCAACTGGAGTATATCGCGGGGTTTGATTTCAGACCAAAGTGCGAATTGGATCCATAAATGTTAGCAAGTTTGACGATCAGACCCACTTTAATTGAGCGGATCGGCTCTAGTCAGAGGGACGATCCTAACCTATTGGAAATCATCTCAAAATTAAAGATGGATATCGATGAGGAGATGAACAAGTATGGGCTTGATCGAGATGGATGGCTTAGAAAGAATGGAAAGCTTGTTGTACCCAATGTCAATGGATTGAGAGATGAAGTGCTTAGAGAATGTCATCACTCAAAACCGACTATACACCCCGGTGGTAATAAGATGTATCGAGATATGAAGCAGACTTACTACTGGGAAGGGATCAAAAGAGACGTTGGGAAGTTTATGTTGAATATATGGTTGTGTTTGATGATAACAAATAGATTTTTATTGATGTGTTTGATAGTGAAATAATAAGTATTATTGCTTAATAATGCTGTACACAGAATACAGGAAACTTATGCGAGCATTTTTTTATATAATACTTACTTTATTTCACAAAGAATTTATATACAAATTTCTCTTGAGACACTCATTCTTTTACATGACTGTTCAACTTCTTTACAAATGAACTCAGTACAAATGTCTTTACAAATCCCTTTACATTTCACACACATCTCTCTGCTAAACATTTCTGTACTGCACACTCTTACTGTCCAAATTTCTGTTCTTCCTTGGTTGCATCATTCTCAAAACCTGCCACACAAAAGAAAATACACACAAGTACACTGGAACAAAAATAAGCACTGAACAAATAAAATTTTATAGATTTTTTTGTCTCAGCTTTCTGTGTGTTTTTCTCATCATATTTCAGACTTGCACAGCCACGCCACAACCATACTGGTTTGCTGATCAGAACCAGCTGATTCTGACCAGCCTCAACTCAGTACAATTTGACTGCTGTTTTTTTTTTTTTTTTGTGTCAGGGTCACAAGTCAAAAATCAATAGAGAAATGGAAGTGCAAACCTTTAAAACATGAAAAACAACTCAGCATGAAGAAAACGTTGTTCAACAGGCTCAAAATACAAGTGATTCAGCAAACATGTCAAAGCAGGCAACTAACGGTGGTGCAACAACAAAGATGCAAGGGGACAACTACAAGATCAAGTGTAGTGGCAATATCAAGTGTGAACCTTACAGCATGAGTTAAGATGTGTCAATACTCAAGTGACAAAATCATGTTCATCTACATGAAACAGCAAGTTCAAAATGAAGTGTTCATGCTCAGGTTTCAGGAGAAAGCATGGTGAGCAAGTACAGGGGCCAACACAACTCAGTGCAATACACAAAGTCAACTCAAGATAAAGTGGTCAAGGAAACTCAACAATGCA
Source organism: Allium sativum (assembly GCA_030737875.1). NCBI lineage: Eukaryota > Viridiplantae > Streptophyta > Magnoliopsida > Asparagales > Amaryllidaceae > Allium > Allium sativum. Next base: position 1,719,283 of record JASFAX010000056.1, on the reverse strand, counting down.
AACAAGTTTCAGCCCAAATAGCAAAGATCAGCTTAAACACAAGTCAAGACAGCCCAAAACATTGTGCACAGGAAAGCAGTATGCAGATGTATGCAATGGTTCAAAACACAAGTGGCTCAGTGGTATAACTATAAACATGAATGAGCAAAGCCAGAACAACTCATTTTTTTAACATGGTGAAAATGACTGTTTCAAGTGAACTTGTGCACATATATATATCATTTTTCAAAATGGTGAGACAGGAAAGCAAGTGTGCAATTCAGTATGCACAAGTTTCAAGTTCAAGCCAGGTTTCAAAGCGGACACAAAGTGGTCAAGCAAAACGTGCATGCAAGAGTACACAGCAAATTCATGAAGCAGCATAAACATGGTAGAGCACAGTGGAAAAGCAAACGAGTCAGCATGATACATATACATACATGTTTCAGCAAGTGGCAGTATACTCAGTGGTGATTGCAAGAATAATTTGGCAATGCAAAGAATGATATGGTCAGAAAATTCATAAATGAACAATGTTTTTTTTATTGAAGATTCTTCTCGGCAATTAACCAATGGCAAAGCATGTTTGGCAAGGCAATCAAAATAGGAAAGAGATCAATCCAACTTTCGAGTAAATTTGGCAAGTATTCATTGTTCGATTTCAAATCAGCATAATGGAATACAAACGTGGCAACCTCACAACAATCCAAGAAAAATGCCAAATTGTTCACACAGCAATACAAGAATGAATGCAAGTGTTTTATCATCTCACAAGTTTTGGAAAAACTTTTAAATCTTTCCTGTTTTTCAGTCAATCAAGGAATTCATGTTTGGCACAAAGTAATTTGTTTTTTCATTGAAGAATTGTTCGAAAATTTCCAGAGAATATTTTTTGCAAGTACATTTTAGGCAGTTTTTTAAAAAATCAATTTCAGGCAAGTTTTTTTTTGGAAATTTATCAATCAAAGAATCTGCGCAAGGGACATTTTTTAGAGAGTCATTAAAGACCGAGCAAATCAGTGGAAAATATTCACAGCAACTTGTTTAAGTTGATTCGTTCACAATCAAGACCGAGAAACAAAAGGCAACATTTTTTACGCAACGCAAATCAGGGGACAAAATCAAATAGCAAGGGGCCACAAACATTCAATCTGAGAAATCCATATCAAATTCAAGGAATGTCAAAATCAAAGCAAATAAAAAGGGGGCAAGTCTCTAATGCGAAATCAGAGAGTAAAGGTTTCTAAAACCCTATATAAACACACCATACATTATCGACAGAATTTATCGAAACACACACAGAAAAAAACCGAAACCCTAATTGCAAAAATCAGAATTGCTTACTTGATTGATCGAGAGAAAGAGCACGTCGCAAGCAGCAAATCAATTCCCAATATTTTTAGGATTCGCAAGCCAAGAAACTTCAATTTTTCAGAAACTCTAGTCACGATGGTTTTTGGGAGCCGCCATTATCAAGTAAAAGGAGAATTGCACAAATAAAAGAAAAGTGGGCCGACCTTTTGTTTACTTGACTAAGTCAGGATTGTTAAAGGGGGTGCTTTTAATTTGTTCTCCTATATTTTGAATTTCCTTTGTAATTGTTTTTAGTTTTTTTTGGAGGAAAATTCTTGTTTTCTAGTTTCCTGTAAAACTAGGATACAGATTACTGGATAGTAGTCTGGGAAAATCTGGTCTAGAGTTCATTGACCAGTCTAGGATTTTAAGCTTAGGGTCAGATAGGAGCAGGAGTTGTAAGTTTACATGGGATTGTAAGCGAGATATGTTTGTATCTCCTAGTAGAAATCTTAGAAAGGCAGCAGTAGGCACAGTTTGCCGAAGCTGGGTATCTTTGCGTGTGATTCTTCTTTCTGCATTTTTTTTCTTAGAATTTATTTTAATTCATTGTTAAAACCCTATTCACCCCCCCTCTAGGGTTATTATCGATCCTACAATTGGTATCAGAGCCAGTGTGTAACCCTAGAATCATGACTTCAATGAACAATGCTTTTTCTGAAGGTCAATCTATTGCTAGACCACCCATGTTCAATGGTGGTGATTATGCGTATTGGAAAGCTAGGATGAAAATCTATCTTGTGTCTGTTGATTATGATGTATGGGATATCATTGAAACTGGATATAAACCTCCTACTGAAACTGTTAATGGAATTGTAACACCTAAACCAAAAATTAGGTGGGATGCAAATGATATGAAACTATACTCTATAGATTCTAAAGCTATGAATGCTCTGATTTGTGCTCTTGATAAAACAGAATATAACAGAATTTCTCATTGTAATACAGCCCAGGAAATTTGGCATACTCTGGAAGTCACACACGAAGGAACTTCTCAGGTTAAAGAATCCCGTCTTGCCATGTTCAGTAATGAATATGAAAACTTCAACATGCAGAAGGACGAGAGCATCAAGGACATGTATGGTCGCTTCTCCGTACTAGTCTACAATGCTAGAGCCCTTGGAAAGGTCTATACAGAAGTAGAGCTCGTGAGGAAGATTCTGCGTGTTCTGCCCATAAACTTTGAAGCAAAAGTCACAGCCATTCAAGAATCTAAAGATCTGAGCAAGCTGAGCATGGAAGAGCTTATCGGGAATCTAATGACATATGTAATGGAGCTAAAAGCAAGAGAAGATCGCAACAACTCAGATCTGAAAAAGAAGTCAATAGCCTTGTCCAACACTGTCACCAGCGATAATGAAGATCCTATTGAACAGCTTGCCATGGCAGTAAGACAACTCACGAAGTGGAGAAAACTCAAACCTCGGAGAAATAAACCAAAGACCAACAATTCAGAAGACGAACCACTCTGCTATAACTGTCAAAAGCCTGGGCACATAAAACCAAATTGTCCACTTCTCCAAAGAAACAAGAAGAAAAAGAAAGCTTTTGCCATAACTTGGGATGACGAGGAAGGAGAAGAAGACTCAGACAGCAGTGAGGAAGAAAGAAATTTGTGCTTCATGGCAAAATCAGACCTAGAAGATACCGACGAGGAAACCACTGAGGTATACAGTTATGACGATCTAGTTTTAATGTGTAAACATCTTTCTGAAATTATTGACACATTAGAATCAGACACAGAGAAACTGAAAGCGAAAAACATCAACCTTGTTCACAATAATAAGAAGTTGGAATCTGAGATTAAAAATGCTTCAAAAATTAATAATCTAGATTGTGAAATTTGTAAGGATGTGAATCTAGAACTTTTAACACTCAAGTGCACCATTGAGAATCTTGAAAAAGTAAATTCGACTCTTAAAAAGGATGATGACACCAAAAGAAAGAATTATGTTGAACGATGCACTTCTTTGATAAATGAAAACACAATGTTAAGAACGAGAGTTCAAGATCTTGAAGTTGCTTTGAATAAATTCTCAATTGGTCAAACGTCTTTTAAAATGTTGCTTGGAAACCAACTATTTGCAAATAATAGAAAAGGACTTGGGTATGGAAAGACACAAGAAAAAGTGACTAGGATTGACAGTGCTAAAGGGAGACGTATATTTCCCAAATGTGTAAAATATGGAGTAATTGGGCACAATCATGAAAACTGCAAGAATGGTAGTAAAATTCAAAAGTTCAAAAAGGTTTGGGTTCCTAAACACTTGGCACACAATTATTGTAATGATTGGAACACAAATAAAGGGAAAAATCAAATCTGGGATCCAAAAGAGTCTTATGACTATCATTTTTCTACTACTGATATGATTGGACCTAGAAGATTCTCTGGGTCATCCACTTCTCTGTTTGTGTAGGTATGTTAGCGGGCTAAGGAGCAACAGAAATGGTATTTGGATTCAGGTTGCTCCAGGCATATGACAGGAGACAAAAGACTGTTCCTTAGCCTTGAAAAACATAAAGGTGGGAATGTGACTCTAGGTGACAACAGCAAATGTAAAATTATTGGTAAAGGAAAAGTAGGTAACAGTATTTTTGCCTTAACCGATGTTTTATATGTTGATAGTCTATTTCACAACCTTGTCTCTATCAGTCAACTCTGTGATAAAGGAATGAATGTTGTGTTTGATAGTAATGTTTGCAAAATCATAGAAAAATCCTCTGGAAAGGTTGTTTTTACAGGGAAAAGAAGAGGAAATGTCTACACACTCTCTTTCGATGATGTGACTGTTTCTAGGTGCTTGATAGCAACGGGAGAGGAGGCAACTCTATGGCACAGAAGGCTGGCACATGCAAGTATGGGTCTGCTTGAAAGACTGAAAACAAACGAACTTGTCAGAGGTTTACCTAATCAGAAATTCAAAAATAACAAAGTGTGTAAAGCCTGTACTATGGGAAAACTTAGTCGCTCATCTTTTCGTCCAAAAAATGTTGTTAGTACGTCACGCGTGCTTGAATTGATTCATATGGATTTGTTTGGACCTACTGACATGGCTAGTTTAAATGGTAAACGTTATTGTTATGAATTGGTTGATGATTACTCTAGATTTACATGGGTTTACTTTCTAGCCAAAAAGTCTGAAGCTTTTGATTATTTTTCAAAATTTTCAAAACTTGTTCAAAATGAAAAAGGGTTTTCAATTAAAACTCTGAGAAGTGATCATGGAGGTGAATTTGAAAATCTAGACTTTGAAAAACTTTGTGAAGAAAAAGGTTTTAGACATGAGTTTTCCGCTCCTCGAACACCTCAACAAAATGGGGTGGTTGAAAGGAAAAATCGTACATTACAAGAAATGGCTAGATCGATGTTATGTGAATATAATTTACCTCAAATCTTCTGGGCTGAGGCAGTAAATACTTCATGTTATGTAATGAACAGAGTTATGATTAGACCAATACTTAATAAAACGTCATATGAACTTTGGTCTGACAAAAAGCCTAACATCTCGTACTTTAGAGTGTTTGGATGTCCTTATTATATTTTGAACACAGGAGAACAACTTGGGAAATTTGAGTCAAAAACGATTGATGGGATTTTCATGGGTTATTCCTCAAGAAGCAAAGCTTACAGAATCTTCAATAAACAATCAAGAACAATTGTGGAAACCGTCAATGTAAAGTTCAATGAAACAGATGTGGATATGGTCTCTGAAGAAGATAAAGATGATGGTGGTGTACAAGAAGTTGAACAAGAAAACAACGATGTAGAAGAAAACAACGAAGAAGCCGCTGAAGCAGAAACAAATGTTGAAAGACTAAAGTTCAAGCCCAATCATCCTTCAGATTTGGTAATTGGAAGTCCAAAAGCTGGTGTTCGTACACGTTCCTCTCTCAATAAGGATGTTTGTACTTTTTGTATTCATAATGCTTTTATATCGAAAATAGAACCAGGTTCATATGATATTGCTCTTAATGATGAATTTTGGTTGTTAGCTATGCAAGAAGAACTCAATCAGTTTGAGAGAAACAGAGTTTGGACTTTGGTGCCTAGGCCAAAAGACTATCCAGTAGTTGGAACAAAATGGGTGTTTAAAAATAAGCTTGACGAGTCTGGAAATGTAATTAGAAACAAAGCTAGATTGGTTGCTAAGGGATACGATCAGATTGAAGGCATTGATTTTGATGAGACGTTCGCCCCAGTTGCTAGATTAGAAGCAATTAGAATCTTGTTAAGCTTTGCATGTTTTAAAGGTTTTAAACTGAAACAAATGGATGTGAAGAGTGCTTTTCTGAATGGAGAACTAAAAGAAGAGGTTTATGTTGAACAACCCCCTGGTTTTGAAAGTCACAATTTTCCAAATCATGTGTATAAACTAGAAAAAGCATTATATGGTCTTAAACAAGCTCCTCGAGCTTGGTATGACTGTCTCTGTACTTATCTTTTGGAAAACGGTTTTAAAAAGGGGTGTGCTGACACGACTCTGTTTCTATTACATGACGGTGATGATTTTTTGATTGTTCAAATCTATGTTGATGATATCATTTACGGTGCTACTAATGATGTCTTGTGTGAAAAATTTGAAAAAGTTATGCAGGACAAATTTGAGATGAGCTTTGTGGGAGAACTGAAGTATTTTCTTGGCTTTCAAATCAAACAGAGCAGCAAAGGCATTTTTATCTCTCAAACAAAGTATATAATGGAGTTACTGAGGAAATTTGGAGTGGAAGATGCAAAACCAATGAAAACACCAATGAGTCCAACAACCAAGCTTGACAAAGATGAAAAAGGTGTTGCTGTTGATCAAAAAAAATATAGCGGTATTATCGGTTCACTTCTTTATCTTTCTGCTTCTAGACCCGATATTATGTTTTCTGTTTGTTTGTGTGCTCGTTTTCAATCTAATCCAAAAGAATCTCATTTAAAAGCCACAAAACGAATCCTGAGATATTTGATACACACACCAAATCTTGGTTTATGGTATCCATCTTATGATAACTTTAATTTAGTTGGGTTTACCGATGCTGATTATGCTGGCTCACTCACTGATAGGAAGAGTACTAGTGGAACTTGTTTCATGCTAGGTCATTCACTTGTTTCATGGTCAAGTCGTAAACAAAATAGTGTTGCTTTATCCACCACTGAGGCTGAATATATTGCTTTAGGAAGCTGTTGTGCACAGATTTTATGGATGATGCAGACTTTATCTGATTTTGGGCTTTGTTATAAACGAGTTCCTTTAAAGTGCGACAGTAAGAGTGCAATTGACTTATCAAGTAATCCTGTACATCATTCACGCACAAAACATATTGATGTGAGACACCACTTTCTTAGAGATCACATTGCTAATGAGGACATTTGTATTGAATTTATTCCAACAGAATCTCAGCTTGCTGATATTTTCACAAAACCACTTCCAGAAGATAGGTTTTGCAGATTACGATTGGATTTGGGAATAATAGAAATAAATTAATCTCTTTGCATTTTTGGGTAAATTTTCTCTTGAGATGTTCTGTTATCAATATCATTTTCTGACAAATAATCCAATCTTCAAACCATCAAAAAAAGGAACAGTTTTGTTTTGGACATTTTTTTTTTATAAAATTGTGACTATGTAAGATTTCAGAATATGAGATGGCTGAAAGTTTGTCTGCAACTCTGATGTGATTGAATATTCTTTATAATATGAGTAAATTAGGAACTTTTTTTCACATCCATCTCTGTCTCTACCATTCTTCTATCATCTATTGTAAAAATTATACACAAATAATTTCTCTGACCTCATTTAAAAATCCAAGTTCTGGTTATGCATGGTCATGAGATTTTTTTTTTCTTTTCATGTTGCAACTAATCCCATTTAAAAATCCAAGTTCTGGTTATGCGTGGTTAGTGTGCTCTTGAATTTAAAAAAAAAAACAAAAAAAACAAAAAAAAACAAAAAAAAATTATATGTATATATATATATATAACTTATATATATACATGTATCTTCATTCTCTGATTTGTGAAATGTGTTCCTATTTTATAAATTATTATGATTTTTATTTGATTGTTTGGGGTTTTCTGACTCTGATTCTGTCAAATGTCTTGTTTTCTCACTACAGTCCATATCCTTTGAAAATGTTCAGAATTGTTCATCTTTTGATGATTACAAAGGGGGAGAAGGAGTTAAGATTTTGTGTTGTTTACAGACATCTATAGATTTTATTTTGCCATTAATGCTAAGTGTTTAATTACTTTCTATTTTTTTTTTTTCAACTTCTTATTTTATGTCTGTTTACAACTAATAGGAGGAGCACAAATATAGGGGGAGTTTATTTAAAAAACATCCTGTCCTGTGTCATTCTCAAAAATCTTAAGTCTGTTTGTCATCATCAAAAGGGGGAGTTTGTTGAATATATGGTTGTGTTTGATGATAACAAATAGATTTTTATTGATGTGTTTGATAGTGAAATAATAAGTATTATTGCTTAATAATGCTGTACACAGAATACATGAAACTTATGCGAGCATTTTTTTATATAATACTTACTTTATTTCACAAAGAATTTATATACAAATTTCTCTTGAGACACTCATTCTTTTACATGACTGTTCAACTTCTTTACAAATGAACTCAGTACAAATGTCTTTACAAATCCCTTTACATTTCACACACATCTCTCTGCTAAACATTTCTGTACTGCACACTCTTACTGTCCAAATTTCTGTTCTTCCTTGGTTGCATCATTCTCAAAACCTGCCACACAAAAGAAAATACACACAAGTACACTGGAACAAAAATAAGCACTGAACAAATAAAATTTTATAGATTTTTTTGTTTCAGCTTTCTGTGTGTTTTTCTCATCATATTTCAGACTTGCACAGCCACGCCACAACCATACTGGTTTGCTGATCAGAACCAGCTGATTCTGACCAGCCTCAACTCAGTACAGTTTGACTGCTGTTTTTTTTTTTTTTTTTTTGTGTCAGGGTCACAAGTCAAAAATCAATAGAGAAATGGAAGTGCAAACCTTTAAAACATGAAAAACAACTCAGCATGAAGAAAACGGTGTTCAACAGGCTCAAAATACAAGTGATTCAGCAAACATGTCAAAGCAGGCAACTAACGGTGGTGCAACAACAAAGATGCAAGGGGACAACTACAAGATCAAGTGTAGTGGCAATATCAAGTGTGAACCTTACAGCATGAGTTAAGATGTGTCAATACTCAAGTGACAAAATCATGTTCATCTACATGAAACAGCAAGTTCAAAATGAAGTGTTCATGCTCAGGTTTCAGGAGAAAGCATGGTGAGCAAGTACAGGGGCCAACACAACTCAGTGCAATACACAAAGTCAACTCAAGATAAAGTGGTCAAGGAAACTCAACAATGCAAACAAGTTTCAGCCCAAATAGCAAAGATCAGCTTAAACACAAGTCAAGACAGCCCAAAACATTGTGCACAGGAAAGCAGTATGCACATGTATGCAATGGTTCAAAACACAAGTGGCTCAGTGGTATAACTATAAACATGAATGAGCAAAGCCAGAACAACTCATTTTTTAACATGGTGAAAATGACTGTTTCAAGTGAACTTGTGCACATATATATATCATTTTTCAAAATGGTGAGACAGGAAAGCAAGTGTGCAATTCAGTATGCACAAGTTTCAAGTTCAAGCCAGGTTTCAAAGCGGACACAAAGTGGTCAAGCAAAACGTGCATGCAAGAGTACACAGCAAATTCATGAAGCAGCATAAACATGGTAGAGCACAGTGGAAAAGAAAACGAGTCAGCATGATACATATACATACATGTTTCAGCAAGTGGCAGTATACTCAGTGGTGATTGCAAGAATAATTTGGCAATGCAAAGAATGATATGGTCAGAAAATTCATAAATGAACAATGTTTTTTTTATTGAAGATTCTTCTCGGCAATTAACCAATGGCAAAGCATGTTTGGCAAGGCAATCAAAATAGGAAAGAGATCAATCCAACTTTCGAGTAAATTTGGCAAGTATTCATTGTTCGATTTCAAATCAGCATAATGGAATACAAATGTGGCAACCTCACAACAATCCAAGAAAAATGCCAAATTGTTCACACAGCAATACAAGAATGAATGCAAGTGTTTTATCATCTCACAAGTTTTGGAAAAACTTTTAAATCTTTCCTGTTTTTCAGTCAATCAAGGAATTCATGTTTGGCACAAAGTAATTTGTTTTTTCATTGAAGAATTGTTCGAAAATTTCCAGAGAATATTTTTTTTGCAAGTACATTTTAGGCAGTTTTTTTAAAAATCAATTTCAGGCAAGTTTTTTTTTGGAAATTTATCAATCAAAGAATCTGCGCAAGGGACATTTTTTAGAGAGTCATTAAAGACCGAGCAAATTAGTGGAAAATATTCACAGCAACTTGTTTAAGTTGATTCGTTCACAATCAAGACCGAGAAACAAAAGGCAACATTTTTTACGCAACGCAAATCAGGGGACAAAATCAAATAGCAAGGGGCCACAAACATTCAATCTGAGAAATCCATATCAAATTCAAGGAATGTCAAAATCAAAGCAAATAAAAAGGGGGCAAGTCTCTAATGCGAAATCAAAGAGTAAAGGTTTCTAAAACCCTATATAAACACACCATACATCATCGACAGAATTTATCGAAACACACACAGAAAAAAACCGAAACCCTAATTGCAAAAATCAGAATTGCTTACTTGATTGATCGAGAGAAAGAGCACGTCGCAAGCAGCAAATCAATTCCCAGTATTTTTAGGATTCGCAAGCCAAGAAACTTCAATTTTTCAGAAACTCTAGTCACGATGGTTTTTGGGAGCCGCCATTATCAAGTAAAAGGAGAATTGCACAAATAAAAGAAAAGTGGGCCGACCTTTTGTTTACTTGACTAAGTCAGGATTGTTAAAGGGGGTGCTTTTAATTTGTTCTCCTATATTTTGAATTTCCTTTGTAATTGTTTTTAGTTTTTTTTGGAGGAAAATTCTTGTTTTCTAGTTTCCTGTAAAACTAGGATACAGATTACTGGATAGTAGTCTGGGAAAATCTGGTCTAGAGTTCATTGACCAGTCTAGGATTTTAAGCTTAGGGTCAGACAGGAGCAGGAGTTGCAAGTTTACATGGGATTGTAAGCGAGATCTGTTTGTATCTCCTAGTAGAAATCTTAGAAAGGCAGCAGTAGGCACAGTTTGCCGAAGCTGGGTATCTTTGCGTGTGATTCTTCTTTCTGCATTTTTTTTTTCTCAGAATTTATTTTAATTCATTGTTAAAACCCTATTCACCCCCCCCCCCCTCTAGGGTTATTATCGATCCTACAGTTTATATCCAAGTGCATGAATTGCCAGCTAGTTAAAGCCGAGCAAAAGAAGCCTAGTGGGTTGTTACAGCCCTTAGAAATTCCCGAATGGAAATGGGAGCAAGTCTCGATGGATTTCATTGATGGTTTACCAAGGACTAGATCGGGACATGATAGCATTTGGGTAGTTGTGGATCGACTGACTAAAAGTGCAAGATTTATACCAGTCAAATCGACCAGAACGGCAGCTAAGTTAGCAGAATTGTATATGAAGTGGGTAGTGAGATTTCATGGAGTACCTAAAAGCATTTTGAGCGACCGAGACCCGTTGTTCACTAGTGGGTTTTGGAAGAGCTTACAAGAGGCTCTAGAGTCAGAGTTACATCTCAGTACCGCATATCATCCTCAGACCGACGGTCAGACGGAGAGGGTGAATCGTATTTTGGAAGATCTCTTGAGAGCGTGTATATTGGATTTTGGTGGATCATGGGATGACCATTTGCATCTAGTAGAGTTTGCATATAATAATAGCTACCAATCCAGTATCGGTATGGCTCCGTTTGAAGCTTTGTACGGAAGACCGTGCAACTCACCATCATGTTGGATAGAGACTGGCGAGAAGTTTATGCTTGGACCAGATGTGGTGAGGGAAACTTCAGATAAGATTAAGATCATTCAACAACGAATGAAGGCTGCCCAAGATAGGCAGAAGAGTTATGCTGATAAGAGGAGAAGAGACTTAAAATTCTCCGTTGGCGACTTGGTGTTTGTCAAGATTTCTCCGTTGAAGAGCGTAATACGATTTGGTAGGAGAGGCAAGTTGGCACCAAGATTTGTTGGCCCATTCCCTGTTCTTGAACTAGTCGGGAATTTGGCATACATAATTGACTTACCAGAGAAGATGGCGGGAGTTCACAATGTATTTCATGTTTCCCAACTAAGGAAGTTCATTCACAACTCAGATATGACTATTTCACCTGATCAGTTGGAGGACTTCGAAGTAGAACCCGAGGCGGTTGGGAACCGCAAGCCGGCCCGTATTGTCGAGCACGACATGAAGCAACTTCGAAGGAAGGCGGTGAAGCTAGTCAAGGTTCAGTGGGGCGAGGACGAGAATGATTGTACTTGGGAGACAGATGAGAACATTAGGAAGACACACCCAGAACTCTTTGCCTGGTAAGATTTTGACTTCGATTTAGTTTTCCGCATGCTAGGATAGGCTTGTTTGCTTGTTTTGCATGTTTGATTGTTGTATGTGGTTGTTAGGCATGCGGGATCCTTTGTATGTTTTGGGTTAAGGAATTTCGGGGACGAAATTTCTTAAGGGGGGGAGAGTGTAACGACCCGTATTCTATGCACCATAGGACCGTAGGATATTTGTTTCTTTCACATACGAAGTCGTATGGTCATGTAACTTTGGGAGACGACTATTGGGGTCATTTCTCATGTTCATGATTTTTCCCGATTTTTAAATGACCATTTTACCCCTAGTTATCACTGTTTTGGCCATAACTTTTGACTGGTAAGGAATTTTGACCTGAAACCACTTCCATTGGCTCCGGATGATGGTTTACGATTCCGTAGAGTGGTCACATTAGCCAAACGGACTCACCGTTTGGGAGATATGGCTGAAACAAGTTTCAGATGGTGAAAAACAGCTTAATTGGGCTTAACCGGGTGATTGGTAGCTAGGCCCAGAGGGGAATTTCGGGTTTAGAGGCATAGGAGGGCTGATTAGGGTTAGGAAATCACTTTCATTTTAGTTTTGAGCCGCCACAAACCTTCTTGAGACCTTAGTAATGGCTTCCATCCTCTAAAACCACTCCAAAACACATTTTTAGGGAAGATTAAGCCTATACTACATCAAAACAAGGCCAAATAGCAACAGAGCAAGGTTGGAGCTGCTGCTATACATAGGAATTCGACCCAAACAGAGAGTATTTCAGATTTGGTGTTTTATTTTGTGGCCAAGGTGAGTGATTTGCATAGTTTTTGCACTAATTACGGTAATTAAGGGTAATTAGTGAGGATTAGCGGATTTATACACTAATAAATTCTGGAAAAATGTTTAGAAATTCTTAAATAATATTTTATGCCTCTGGTAGAAATTTGGTTTAATTTGATTGAGTTTTGTTAACCCTATGATTAGATTTACTTAAACATGCTTAAGGGAAAGTAAGGGGTTTTGGGCACATTTGATCCATTTTGACATGTAAATCCATTGTTCTGGGGTTCGTGGTTAGTTTGCTATGTTGTTATGACTATTTGACATGATTTGTGATTGATTAGAATAGTTAGATTTGTCAAAAACGTCGTCGAACGGCGTAAACAAGTTGCTGGAAAAAAAGTTGTAGAAAGTTGTGCAGGGCTTCGGATCAGATCGGATGAGGGCTCGGATCGGATATGTGAACTGGGCAAGAAAACCCGACCCGAACTGGAGTTTGGCACATAACAGACTTGGCAAAAAGGAAGGCCGTTTACTTAGAGTTGGAGTGGACAAGGGGATCGGATCGGAAGAATAATGGAGGCCAGATCGGTTCGACTCAAGAATGGAAGGCTACGACTGGAGTAAGGCGAAGGGATCGGATCGGATCGGAGTAGATGGAAAACGAGGGAGCTGATCGGAGAAGGAGCATGAACTGGAAGGAAGACAGCAACCTGACCCGACCCGGAGGAGGACACCGACCCGACCCGAAGTGAAGTACCCGACCCGAACCGAATGGAAAGATGACAAGGAAGGAGGACCGACCCGAACCGACGAGGGTAATGACTACCGAACCGAACCGAATTCTAGGGCTGCTACTGCACGACAACTCTTCTGAAGACCCACTCCAATTCGACCAACCCCGAGATGCAAAGGAAGTCCAAATGAGAAGCTAGAGCTCAAGATCCAGATGGGAATCAACGAGTTCGCTTCATGATTGGGCTTTGCTGCGGGACGTGTGTTAAAGGGTTATCGATGTCTATAGCTTTGGACCACTATGGTAGGAGGTGCGGAGGCGGATTCAAGGCCATTATGGCATTGGTAGGACTAAGGGCTACGACCAATGTGGTGGGTCATTGAAATGTTTGGTCTTGACTCCATGTGTTTAGCTTGGTCACAGCAGGGTTTCTACAAGTCGGGATTCGTCGTTACCTCAATTTGTCTAGTGTTCCAAAGTGGTAGATATCGTATGCTTTACGCACTGAGTGAGAGATGTGAAGATGGTTGCTATGGTTGATTTGTTTGCTATCATTATGACATGCACACCCCACCCCCGTATTCTTACACTCTTTATTATGGCACCTTAGAGTATTGTACGGTATGTGGTACTGACTCTTTGGTTGCAGGTTCAGGTATGGTTTAGTATACTTGGTATTATTCTGTTTAGATGCTTATCGCTCATACCAGGCTTTATGTGTGACCCAGAGTTTTATGTCTCCTCTTATTACTCTGGGTGCTCACACGAGCAGACTAGAGACAGGTTAGCTGGTGAGGCACGGGTAGATGATCCGGAGATGAGCAGGAGGCTTCCACGTAATATATATATAGTATTCTCCCTGTGTTGTTGAAGATCACTGCTTGGGCATTGGTGGTGCATCCTCTACTTTAGCTTTCTTTTGTTTAGAGACAGTAAATTTGGAAAGTTGTAATAAGCTGTATTTGGATTTCCGCTGCTCTGATGTTGATGTTGATTTTAGTTATCAGCTTATCCACTGTCTCACCTGTTTTATGTCAAGTATGTTATTATTATTATATTTTACTCCATGCGCTGTGAGACATTCTACAGGTTCTTGATTAGTTCATTCCCTTCTTTCCTTTCTTTGGCGATCGTTCCGTGCTAGTCGGGCATGTGTACAGCGCATTTCCGGAGGAAATGCAGGCTGGTGCGGGGCGGGCCGTCACAGCGGTCGTCATGAATTTTACAGAGTTTGATCTTATCTTGGGGTTAGACTGGTTGACCAAATATGAAGCTGAAGTTAAATGCGCCGACCGTGTCGTAAAGGCGAGATTAAATCAGGTGATTATATAACCATTCCCTGTGAAGGTCAGAATGCTAATAGAAAAAACTTCTGGGCCGCTTTGGATGTTTCTCCTGTTCAAATAGAAAATATCCCTGAAGTCACAGAGAATATTCCTGACCTCATCAAAGATATTTCTATCGTCAATAACTATGCAGATGTTTTCGAAGAAGTTGTTCGCTTACCTCCGCAAAGAGAAATTGATTTCAAAATTGCTTTAATTCCGAATGCAAGGCCGGTAGTTCACGGTATTCGAAGAATGTCCTTGAAGGAGAAAGAAGAACTTGACAACCAAACACGGCAACTAGTATGGAAGGGTCTGATCGGGCCTAGTTTCTCCGATTGGGGTGCAGCAGTGGTGTTTGTCCCAAAATCTGACGGTACTCTACAGCTATGTGTGGATTATCGTGATTTGAACAAGAAGACCATAAAGAACAAATATCCATTTCCGCGAATCGATGATTTATTGGATCGTCTGAATGGAACACAAGTATTTTCAAGGATGGACCTAGCTACAGGCTTCCATCAACTTCGAATTGCCGATGAGTGTGTTCCAATGATAGCATTCAGAGGTCTAGACTTATTCTACGAGTGGTTAGTAATGACGTTCGGCTTATGTAACGCTCCAGCTTACTTCGTCGATTTGATGAATCGAGTATTCCACGGTGTCTTGAATAAATTTGTTCTGGTTTTTATTGACGATATTCCAATCTTCTCTAAATCAAAGGCCGGACATGAAAAGCATCCGGAACAGGTTATAGAAATTTTGAGACGGAATGTATTGAAGGCCAAACTGTCCAAATGAATATTCAGGCAAGATGAAGTGAAATTTCTGGGCCACGTCTGTGGATCCAAGTAAAATCACAGCTATTCAAAATTGGAAACAGCCCAGTACTCCTACAGAAGTCCGCAGTTTTCTCGGATTGGCTAGTTATTACCGGAAGTTCATTAAAAACTTTTCGAAGACATCTGGTCACTTAACGAAGCTTACAAAGAAGCACTCAAAATTCAAGTGGACTCCAGAATGTGAAGAGGGTTTTGAAGAGCTAAAGTTAAGATTAACGACATCTCCAGTGTTAACCATCATCGATGGCAATCAGGATTTGACAGTCTGGACTGATGCTTCTAGTGAAGGCCTTGGCGCAGTGTTAATGCAAAGGGGTCAAGTGTTTGCTTATGCTAACCGTCAGCTGAAGCCACACGATAAAAACTATGTAACTCATGATCTTGAGTTATTGGCTATGGTATTCTCTTTGAAAATCTGGAGGCACTATCTTCTGGGTGAGTGATTTGAACTGTTTACAAATCACCAGTCATCAAAGTATCTGTTCACCCAAAAAGACTTGAATCTGAGGCAGCAACGTTGGTTGGAGTTTCTTGCAGCATATGACTTTGAGATTATATACACTCCAGGGAAAGCCAATGTCGTGGCCGATGCGTTAAGCCGAAAGAATGAAATGATCGTCAGTTTTATTATCACAACTTCATTGATAGATAAAATATCTGCTCTTCAGAAGGATGATCACTTCATTCAGAAGATCAGAGAGATAATTCAGAAAGGCAAACCCTCGAGTTTTCAGGTTTATAATGATGGGATTCTAATTCTAAAAGGTCAAATCTGTGTTCCTAACATTCCTGAGCTCCGAAAGGAAGTACTGGATGAATGCCACAAATGAAAACTTAGTATCCATCCAGGAGTAAGCAAAATGTACAATGACATCAAACGCACTTTCTGGTGGAAGTCGATGAAGAGGGACATTTCTTTATATGTTAGCCAATGCCCTACTTGCCAACTAGTCAAGAGCGACCAACAGAAGTTGGCTGGATTGTTACAACCGCTAGACGTTCCAGGCTGGAAGTGGGAACATATTTCCATGGACTTCATAGAGGGTTTGCCCAGAACCAGAAAAGGGAATGACAGTATTTGGGTGATCGTAGATTGCTTCATGAAGACTGCCCATTCCATACCTGTCAGATCAAACAGAAACGCTCAGAGTCTGGCGCAGATATACTTCAAGGAAATTTTTAGACTACATGGAGTGCCGCTCAGTATAGTCAGTGATAGAGACCCAATATTTACTAGTAAATTCTGGGAGGCATTTCAAGTAGAACTGGGAACAAAGTTGAATCTAAGCACCGCTTATCATCCTCAGACAGATGGTCAGACTGAGAGGGTGAATCGTATAATAGAAGATCTATTACGGGCTTGTGTTCTAGATTTTGGTGGATCATGGGAAGACCATCTGCATTTGGCTGAATTCTCATATAACAACAGCTACTAGGCGAGCCTGACAATGTCGCCATTCAAAGCATTGTATGGTAGACTGTGTTGATCCCCTACTTGTTGGGTTGAACCAAGAAATAGACTTGTGTTGGGGCCAGATATGATCCGAGAAGCTACCGACAAAGTCGATTTTATTAAGAAACGATTACTCGCCGCTCAAAGCCGCCAGAAGAGCTATGCCGATAGGGGAAGAAGAGATATATCGTTTGCTATTGGCGACTATGTATATTTGAAAGTATCGCCGATGAGAGGAGTTATCCGGTTCGGTAAAACTGGGAAGTTGGCGCCCAAATTCGTTGGTCCATTTCCTATTCTGGAATGGATTGGAACTCTCGCATATATGGATAAATTGCCTGATTGGTTGCCGGGAGTACATGATGTATTTCACATATCTCAACTTCGAAAGCACGTTCATGATCCAGACTTGATCGTGGAAGAGGCAGCGCAGCAGGATATTGAAATCACCCCAGAATTGGCTATGAGAAGAGAGCCGCTAAAGATCATCGGCAAAGAAACTAAAGAACAAGAAAGTTCACTTAGTCAAAGTGCAATGGAGTGGGGATCACGAGATTGTACTTGGGAAACTGATGATAGCATTCAGAAAGCCTATCATAAGTGTCAAGTAGATATCTTTGATTGACTCCGGTGCAAGGTACATTTACCATACTTTGCATTACCAATTAGTTCTCTACTCTGTTGTTATTTTCTTTCCATGGATGTGCACTTTTAATTCTATAGTCTGCTTAATTTAAAAAGAGTGTATGAATTAATTTGTATGATTTTGAAAAGTTAAAAACAAATTGCTTGTTGTTTGAATTGTGTGATTGAAGATTTGATTAATTAAAATTATTAAAACGATAGTTAATTTAATCAATAAGAGAATAATGGTAGAACTTATTCATTTAAATCACACATTGAACTGATTAGAAAATAGATAGAAATATATACATGTGCATTATATATGTTTGAACAGGTAAATGGATAGCTGTTGAGTAAAGATTTTATTTGTGTGCCCGACAAATAGGTAAACCTTAATGAGTTAGATGAGAAATATTATTATATCAACTCCTGTGAATGCCATTGGATGCAGAGTACTGGTTGTTCTGTGTGAAATAATAAACATCGCCATAGGATAGTAACAATTAATTTTGAACTACACTACATGGCATACTTCTGAAGATAGGCATACTTCATCATATACCACATAAGCATTTGGAGCTTGTGTGACGAGGTGGAAGATTTACCATACGAGCGAGAGGCTTGTATGGCGATGACTATATTTTACAGGTTGAACTGATGACTGATATGGACTATTTAAATTGTAAAGATAAAATTGCCAAATTAATAAAAACCCCACACGGGTCTGGAGTTGACAATAATCATGTCTCTCTAGTTATTAGATACGGCACATGGACTATTTATTTCCCACACGGGACGAGGTGACGAGGATTTATCCTCTGGTGCAATTAAAATACACACTCCCTCAGGCTTTGACAGGGTGCCGAGAATTTATTCTCTGGAGTTATTATCTATACTCGCTCCCCTGTAAACACCAGAATATATCACTATAAATATATGTATGCTTTATAGGATTTATTGGGTACCTAATACGGCCCAATAAATTTCCAAACCTCTCCCCGTACTAGGGAGGTTATGGCGAAAATTTTCGAAAATTCCGGGTGTTAGCCAAATTTTTGAAGAATTTGAAAATTCTCAGAAACTAAAAAGTTGGAGAATGGAAGCCAGATTGAACGTAGAGTTGATTAATCAAACCACTTTCGACATTGTTCCTTTTCGGGGACGAAAATTTTTAAGTGGGGGAGATTGTAACGACCCGGAAAACCTGAACCAATTTAAAATTTTTAAATTGGCTATTTTAGTGGATTTTAAATATTTAAAATAAATATTTTAAATAACGGCAATGAAAAGTGAGTTTGAATCGACGTTTTAAAACAAATATAATTAATTCTAATTATAAACAAGGCCTTAAATGGCGCGGTAGTTTCAAAATTTCAATTCAAACTTTGACTAACCGTACCGGGTGCAAAACAAAACGGATTTGAGTGAAACCAAAAATATATAATTCTGTTAGTGAATACCTTTCTAACGAATCTGAAAAATCAAAGTTTCATAGCGGAAAGCAAAAGCTATGGCCAAATGAATTTTCAGAAAGGTCGCTATAGAAATTATATAGCCCGTGAAAATGACCATTTTGCATACGACCTCGGAATTCGACGAAACCACTTTTGTTGGATCCGGGATGTGAAGTAATTGCTAGGCTTCAAATTTCATAATTTTTTAAGCTAGTATGTGAGCGTGGCAAAGGAAAACGTGTTTTGGTCAATTACAGCTAAATTGGATCGACCAGAAATGGGCCTTTTTGCAAACGGTCTCAGAATTCGATGAAACTAGTTTTGTTGGGACCGTATCGTCAAAACATAGCCAGATTTATTTTTCTAGAATTTTTCGAATCAGTTTGTGGCCTGGAAAATTGAAATGTACGTTCAAATCTAATATTGAATGTTTTATATTTTAATTTGAAGGAAAACAGACTGAAACAGTCGAACGGGCCTACGAAACATATCCCATTGTGTTCGGAATGGGGGTAAAATGCTAGGGACAACAGTCGTTGGGTTTGACTTGGTGTTCGTGTGTGACAAGGGGTATTTTCGGATTTTTCAAATATATAAATATAAAAAAAAAACATTGGTCAACGTTATATTCTCTCTCCCCGATAATCATAAATCGCAAACGACGGAAATTGTTCCGACCTTTCCCCCTCGATTCCTCCTCCTACACGAACCATTAGACCTCGACCTAGATGAGGATTTTGTAGCCCTCGTCGAGCTCTTCAAATCCATACCTGGAGCATCCCCTATCGTTGCGCCGTCGACGAGATATTCCTCTCGAAAGTCGCGCCCTTCTAAGCGCCGCCGGAGCTCAGATCTGCCACCGAGTTCGACTGCTCCACCCCCCATTCAGGCACCTCTCGACTCTCTTCCAGGTGGCGCAGGCTGATCGGGTCCAAACTACATGGATTGATCGAAAAGTGAATACCTAGTTTCGAATCAAAAACTGAGGTATCGGCTATGTTTATTTTCAACAGTTTTAACACCTTTAAATCGTTGCAAACTTTGAAAAATCATATCTTTTTCGTGTATTGACGAAATTCGATGAAACAGGAAACATCGTGACCGTGTGGACGTCTTCTACATTTTAGAAGAGACCGCATATTTTTCTGAGCCTTCTGCTATTTTTGGTGGAGTGGAACCCAATGTGAGATTTCTAAATTTTAAACGATATGAAAACGACGATGTATAAATTATATAGTCAATGTATGAGTTATATAAGTGTTGTACACCTCTTGTATAAGCGTTGTATAAGTTATACTTTCGATATATAAGTTGTATATGCGTTGTAAAAATTATACATGTGCTGAAATAGAAGTGAAATGCTATATATATATATATACATATATATACGCCCCTCGTCCACAAACCATGGACGATATTTATTGGTTGTGATTGGTGTGAAAATTGATTGATAGCGAATGGTTGGTTGAAATTGTTTGTGGTTGAAATTGATTGACTGTGGTTGAAAAATACCCGTGTGTGGTTGAGAAATATTTGGTTGTAACCACATAGGATTAGTTTGTGGAAATGAAAAAATATACATGTCGCCTGCGTGTGAACTAAATGCATGATTCCCCATTGTCAAAAGCTGCGAGGCTTTAATGTAGAGCGAGGAGCCGTACTAGGGACGGTCCCGGTTTTAACTACCCTGCCGTTATGCTACTGAAATTTTGGATAATATTCATGTGTTAGAATTATTTTCCTGTGTTGAAATTATATTCGTCTGTTGAATAGAAAACCTTCATGTGTTGAATAGAAATTCATTCGTTGAATCATATTCATGTGTTGAGTGGTATTCGTGTTTTAAATAAATTGTTTTAACAATAAAAATCACATTTTTACTCTATATATACAAACTATAGAAAACCTTCGTGTGTTTAATTGGAATTCATTCGTTGAATAGAAATTCATGTGCTGAATGGTATTCGTGTTTTAAATACAAAAATCACCTTTTTATCTATATATACAAACTATAGAAAACCTTCATGTGTTGAATAGAAATTCAATCGTTGAATCATATTCATGTGTTGAGTGGTATTCGTGTTTTAAATAAATTGTTTTAACAATAAAAATCACATTTTTACTCTATATATACAAACTATAGAAAATCTTCGTGTGTTGAATTGGAATTCATTCGTTGAATAGAAATTCATGTGTTGATTGGTATTCATGTTTTAAATATAAAAATCACCTTTTTATCTATATATACAAACTATAGAAAACCTTCATGTGTTGAATTGAAATTCATTCGTTGAATAGAAATTCATGTGTTGAATGGTATTCATGTTTTAAATATAAAAATCACCTTTTTGTCTATATATACAAACTATAGAAAATCTTCATGTGTTGAATTGAAATTCATTCGTTGAATAGAAATTCATGTGTTGAATGGTATTCGTGTTTTAAATATAAAAATCACCTTTTTATCTATATATACAAACTATAGAAGACCTTCATGTGTTGAATGGAAATTCATTCGTTGAATTGAAATTCATGTGTTAAATGGTATTCATATTTTGAAATAAATTGCTTTTTAATAAAAATCATATTTTTATCATCTATATGAACTATATAAAATAGTCGTGTTTTGAAATAAATCGTTTTACAATAAAAATCACATTTTTAGTATATACATGAATTGTTAAAAATAGTGAAGTGTTGAAATAGAAGACAGTTAGAAAAAAATATCATTTTTATCAGAAGTATGAAAATCATATAGTTTTGAAATCAAAGAATCGATATATATATAAATAGAATTGAAATATATCGAAAAACGAAGCTGTAGTTCATATTTTGAAACCGTGATTTCAAACGATTAGTGCGGGAGATCCGACCATTGGATTTTCCTGAAATCGCAACCATTGGGTTCGCTTTGGAAATATCTTTCCAACGGCACCAACTTTGTAAAGATCCAACGGTTGGATTGTCTGGAATGTTTAATTCAGATCTGAAGAAAAACAGCGCCAGAATCGATTATATATATATATATATAATTATATTAAATCGAATAACGACGCTGCAATTCGTATTTTGAAATCGAAACTTCAAACGATTATAGCGGGAGATCCGGCCGTCTTATTTTCCCGAAACTGGAACAGTAGGATTCGATTTGAAAAGATCTTTCTAATGATGTAAATTTTGTGAAGACCCAACGGTTAGATTTTCAGATATGTGTAAATCAAATCTGAAGAAAAACAGCGCCACGGCCGCATTATGGCCCGAAGCGTCGTTTTGAATATATTGGCGATTTTAAAATAAATAAAAATAGTGATAAATCATTATAAAATATTATAAATGATATGGATGTGAAATTAGTAACTAACTGGAGGTTGGTTAAGTCGATTAGTTTCCTGGTGTTGATCTGATGTTGGTTTCGGACTTCGGGGTTAATATTTGGGAAATCGTTCTCTTACTGATTGACAGTTAGTGACTAATGAATCCAAATGAGGCGTAGTAGTGTTTGTGTAGCACTTGTTCATTATATACGCGAGTTGCTCAGAAAGACCGGGTTTATCCCATTCTGAATAACTGAACCGATGATAAGAAATCGAAGATGAAGACGGTGGTCGAAGACCGGAGATCTTCAACTCGTTTGGATGGTAACCGAGGTCCTGATTGGGAGGCATCCCGAAATATGGATAATGAGGGGTGATCGTCCAGACGTACCTGGAGGTCGATGGGTTTGCGAGGTATATAGTGCCTCCGGTTTCGTTCAGACCCAGAACGGACTTGCAAATGGACAGTGTGTCTGACATTGGAATTTATTCAGTGTGATTGATAGCCATCAGTTGCACGGTGTGAATTGCCTATGTGGCATGCTAAGATGCAGTGATCAAGGCTCCTATTGAAAAGCAAAGTCTTGTAGTGATGATCAAAGCACCGCCTGTGTGGCGTAGCTTTGTGTACAACGTGAATTTGCGAACCTCACACCCGGTATGAACCAGAAACGGGGGAAAGGACCTCAGGGAGGGCCTGGGTTTCTTCCTAGCTAGAACTGGTATCAGTGGTTTTACACGCCCTGACGAGTTTGACTTATGTGGTTGTTTCTGTTGCGAGGCACCTCGGTTATATCGGTCGATCCAGGACCAATGGTGTCATTTGTTGGCTTACTTACGCCCCAAAGGGCGGGGAAACAAAGTGTTCAGGAATTTTAATCCACATCGGTGGACCGGCCCTGACGATCCAAAGGCTAGACAAGTACTTGCCTGAGGCTCGGGCTAGGCAGTCTCGAATTCGGTAAGGGCTATCTTTTGCCTTGGTTCATGACGGAAATCTAATTTCCAAATACGTGACTGTGCGGTTTTGATTGTGTGTGTGTGTGTGTGTATATATATATATATATATATATATATATATATATATATGGCGACATGATATATGGTACCCATGCCGTCTATGATTGATAGTTATGATTGAAATTGTTTTTGAAACCCATGAACACTAGTAATAATATCAAATGCTTTGTTTTATTTGTATCAAGCATATTTTGGCCATTATAAGGTAAAACTCTATCCTCCGGTTTGCGTTGCATTGTGTGATGGGAACTGAGTCTTATAATGGCTTCATTCTTATAAAAAGCATTGCGATGTTTAAAAGATTTATTTGTTTTGAAGCACTGGCAATTCAATGGAGTAAACCCGTTCCACGAAAGTGGCGTGGTCCTGGGATTATCCATATTATAAATGTGTTGAGTAGATTTCTCATACCAGTCCCATGACTGACTCGTAGTTTGTTTCACTTTCAAACTCGGGTGCCCCTTTTTCTTTACGGGCAGCCTTGTATTCAGGTTTAGCTGGCTCTTTCTGGATAGCAGGAGCTGAAGATGGATTCTATCATTTATCTCTTTTTATGTTGTTCAGCTTCTGTTGTACATTATGTTTGTTTTCCGCTGTAGACATTTATGTATAGCTGAACTGTATTTGTACTAAGTATGATCCTGTATACTGTGTAACTCTGATGATT
The DNA here is from genome assembly GCA_030737875.1 of Allium sativum. Taxonomy (NCBI): domain Eukaryota; kingdom Viridiplantae; phylum Streptophyta; class Magnoliopsida; order Asparagales; family Amaryllidaceae; genus Allium; species Allium sativum. The sequence goes on along the minus strand of JASFAX010000056.1, from coordinate 1,695,278 downwards.
ACATTTATCCAGTATATTCTATTGTGCATTATCTGGTGTATTTATTTGATTATGTTCTGTTATTATCTGTTTCTGTGTTATATTCCAAGGATTACCCTTGCCTCCGTCAGTACGTGGTTCGGGGTCGTCTCAACCAGTTTAAAAATTAAAATGGTCGCTATGGAATTTATATATTTTTTAATATAATATATAGCCCTTAAAAATAGCCATTTTGCAAACGACCTTCATTTTCGATGAAACCACTTTAGTTGGATCTGGAATGTCAAATTATTATTAGGTTTCAAATTTCATAATTTTTGTAACTAATATGTGAGCGTGGTAAATTTAAACGTGTTTTGTCAATTCAGTTTAAATTTTATCGACCAGAAAATAGCTATTTTGCAAACGGCCTCCAAATTCGATGAAATTAGTTATTTCAGGACCATATCGTCAAAACATAGCTAGATTTATTTTTCTGTGATTTTTGGAGTCAGTATGTGGTCTCGATAAATTATAATGTACGTTGAAATTAAATATTGACTGTTAAATTAATTAATATTTTAATTTTGAGGAAAACTGATCGAAACAACCAAATTGGCTTATGAAACATATCACATTGTGTTCGAAATAGAAGTATTTACTTAGGAACGACAGTTGTTGGGTTTGATTTGGAGTTCAGGAATTAAATAACGTATTTTCGAATTAATTAATAATTATATATATATAAATAGAAAATTCCTATTCTCCCTCATTCTACATTCTAGCACTAGCCCTTATTGTTTTAGTGGCTAGAAATTTGCAAATTGATCCTCAAATTTTCTCCAAATCTACAAACTAACCTACGAAATGTTCAACTGAAAAATCGATCTACTCCTCGTGATCTTTAGAACCAACGGTAGAGATCAAAAATTGTTCAACCGTTGATGTGAAATCGTTGATCAAAGTAGCTGCGTTAAGAGGGTTTCAAGATCGATGTAGGGCCTTGGGTCAGGCGCCACCACTGGAGACGGCAAGAAGGGACGTGGAGCTTCGACGGCATGGGCGACGATGTGGGTCCAGCGATGTCTGGCGAGTGGCGATGGTGATTTACGGTTTGATGAATGGGTTCAATGCGTGGAGTAATGAAATCATAGGAAGAAAAAGAAGCAGTCTAGATTAATTAATTCATGAAATGTAATTAGCAATTAATAATTATTTAAATTATGTAACTAATATATAAATGATCGTATCTTATTTAATACTCATCAGAATGGAACGATTTCAGTTGTGTTGGATTCTCAACAACGAACACTACAACATGGAACTGACTGGAACTAATTTGGAGCAAATCAGAATTTGAGGCGAATTTAAATTCAAACAAAATAGAAATCATCAATAAAAGACTGACGGAGTCGAAACCCAAGTGAGAACTCCTTCTCACTCAATATTTTATCATGTACTTATTTTTAGAGTTCGACACACGAATTCACACAAATCATTTGAATGGAAGCGCTGTATGGATATTAGCGACACTCGTATTTCATACTCCGCGAATGGATTTTTGTGGTATCGTAAATGGCATTGGTTAGTTAGGTACTTATTTATATTGATGACTTGGTTATTTGTGTATTGTGATTTTGATGATTATCATGTTAAAATAATGTTAATATATTATGGTAGTTGAAATTAAATTATAAATATCCATTTATAATTAAAACAAGGAAAATTGGTTAAATAGAAAAATAAAACAAAACCAAATATATATATATATATATATATATATATATAGAGAGAGAGAGAGAGAGAGAGAGAGAGAGCTGAATAGAAAAGTATAAAAACTATATATATGCATTGTGAATATATATATGCATTGTGAAATATTATATATATATATATATATATATATATATATATATATATATGTGTGTGCGTGTGTGTGTGTGTGTTTGATGTGAAAAATATATATATATGTGTTGTATAAAATATATATATGCTTTGTGAAATTATATATATATGCGATGTGAAAAATATTTGTCCGCTAAAATATAACTTTTAACATATATATGAGATATATAAAATGGTCATGTATTGAAATAAATATTGTTTGGCTAGAAATATAATTTTTAACGTATATATGAAATATATAAAATGGTCATGTATTTAAATAAATATTGGTTGGCCAAAATTATTATTTTAAACATATATATGAGATATATAAAATGTTCATGTGTTGAAATAAATATTGGTTGGCTAAAAATATAATTTTTAACGTATATATGAGATATATAAAATGGTCATGTATTTAAATAAATATTGATTGGCTAAAAGTATAATTTTTAACATATATATGAGATATATAAGATTGTTATGTATTGAAATAAAGATTAGTTGACTAAAAATATTATTTTTATCCTATATATAAAATGGATAAAATGTTCATGCTATGGAATAATCATTGGATCCTTAAAAGTATAATTTTTAACATATATATGCACTGTATAAAATTGACATGTAATGGAATACTCAATTTTGAATTTAAATTGAAATGGAAGTGGAATCGTTTTTAAAATGAATTTAGAAATCCATGATATATATATATATATATATATAGTTATATATATTATATATATATAAGCGCTTGAATAGAACGCACCGTGCAACGACCATTCTCGAATTTGGACCATTAACTTCAAATTGATGTAATGGGAGATTCAGCCATCAGATTCTCCTAAAACTAGAACCATTGGATTCATACCAAAAAGATCTTTACAATGAATATAAGAGATTTAAATTTTAATAGTTGGATTTGGAAATATGTCCAAATAAATTTCATAAAAGGTTGTTATGGATGTAGTTCAGTGGCCGCTATTGGAAACAGACTGTAAGGGCCTTAATAAAATTATTAAAAGTATGGAAAAATTGTGTAAAATAATGATAAATGGTTTAGAAAGAATTCAGGTGAAAAATTCCAAGTTTTGAAAGATAAAAATATATTTTTATCGAAATGAACTAGATATTAACTAGAATAATAATCCAATGTTTTTAAATAAATAAATTGGATTTGAATTGGTTTTGATATAACCCGAATTTTCCAACATACAAATTGGAATGGAAATAATCTTCGGAATATTTCAATATTGGATTCCGTGATTATACGGATATTGTTGAGGAATTTGGAAGATATAAATATCGTTATTCCCAACACAATATTTGTTGGTTTCAGAATTTGATATTGAATATAAGTCGATAAAATTTCTATTCAGAGCCTTGAAATTAATATCAAATTGGATTTTGAGGTTTTTCATGAATGGTGTCTTTAATAACACTGTTCTTAAACCCAGTTGAGAAAGGAATAAATCTTTTAATTAAGATTAATGAAGTTTACCAATTAATTAATTTAATTGGAATTGAAATGGAAGCTGATTTTGGGTTCATCGTGAACTGTGTTTTAAATAACATTTTTCTTAAAACCCAATCAACAGTGACGATATGATTTGGAATTTATAAATATTTTTATTAAGATTTAATGGAAATTTTCAAAGTAAAATTTTCCAATTTAATATATTAAATTGGAATTGAATGGAATTCGATTTGGTAATAATCGAGATAAGAATTTGTGAAGGAAGACCGTTACTATATATGGAATTTAAAAGGCCTCGCCGTTATTCCATTTATATGATTAGTCTGACATGGGAATTTATATCGATTATACACTGTTATGATTTCCGTGTAGATTCCATTTTGATGGAAGTGGATTTTGGGTTTACCGTGAATAATGTTTTAAATGACATTGATTCTTTAATCCATTTAAAAGTAGGATTAATTTCCAAAAAGTTGAATAATCATAAAGTAATGATTTTTGCATACTAAAACCAAATTGGAGTTTTAATTTGATTGAATGTGAATGGAATAATTAAATTTATAGAATTCATGAAATGATCGAGAATGGAGTACCACCAATTTTACTCCGGGCAATAGTTAAATCTTTAGTTAGATTTGAACGTTAAATGGTAATCAATTTTATCAATAAAATCGTGGGTGTTAGATATGGGGTAGTACTAGTTTTGCTCCATGGGATAAGTTTGGATTAGAAAACAAGATAAATGGTTACTTCGGTAAGGCTCGATAATCCCGACTAGTTGATAAAATCTTTTAAAAATGATATCCAAAGGAAGAATAAATTTAAAAGAATTTATCTTTGATAAAATTAATGGGAACATTTCCCTAAAGAAGTGAATATTTGAATAAAAGAATATTCTTGGCTGGAATGAGGTGTATGATATATTTTTATAGCACTTGATTTTTGATTATAAAATACGCGAGTTATTTGGAAAGGCAGGGTTTATCCCATTCTGAATAACTAATACGACGACTAAAAATCGACGATGAAGATGGGGGTCGAAGATCGGAGATCTTCACATCGAATGGATGAATACTAATGTCCTAATTGGGTCGTACACCCAAGACAAGGTAATAAGTGGTGATCATCTAGACGTACTTGGAATTCGACTGGATATGCGAGGGCCTTTCTCCTGTATCGGACATATAGGACGAAGAATAAGGTTCCTCCGGTTTCATTCAGACCCAAACGAACTTGCAAATGGATGTTGTTGTCTAACATTGTATTTCTTTATTCTGTATTCGTTGGTCTCTGCTAAATATATATCTGTTTGGGGGCGGAGAATTTATTCTCTTGCTTAACTCCCTTCTCTGAGATGTACGAGCTTATAGGTTATATGTTGGTCGAAATCAATGGTACGGTATGGATTGACAAGGTGGCATGCGGAGTTGCATGGATCAAGGCTTTTATTGAAAAGAAGATTCTTGGGGATGATGATCAAAGCGTAGCTTAAATATAGCATAACTTTGTGTGTCGAGAAGTGACTTTGACAAGTTTCACAAACAGCGAATAATTGAGGCTGGATAATAAATGACAAGAGTGAATCTGGTATCTGGAAGCACCGACAAGGGTGCTTCTCCACTATGGGCTATGGGATCAGGGAACCTGTTAAGGTGTACTCCACTGTCATAGAGTGAAGGATACCAAATAGGCCCCTGATCAGGGTAACACATTGAGTGCATGTCGATACGAAATCACTATTTCGAGCCTTGGATTTAATGTAATAATAGAATGCATGTCGATATGATTTCTTTCGAGTCTTGGATTCAATGTAGAGATGGCAAGAAAGCCTTGGTCATTGATGGAATCCACTTCCAATACGAACCTTTGCGGTTTTTAATTATAACCTATGTATGTAGTCATAGTACACTACCGCTGCCATGATTGATATATTTATTTGTGAGGAATGATTTTTACACTATGCACTTATAGTAATATCAAAAAGATTTATTTTAGAGTGTAACAATCATGTTTGGCTATTGTAAGGTAAAACTCTATCCTCCGGCTTGTATTGCACTATGTGATGGGATTTGAGTCTTATAATGGCTTCGTTTTTCTCTATTTAGCATTGTGTTGTTTGTTTTATGATATTCTCTGGAGGAAACCTGTTCCATATCATATGGCGTGGTCCCTTGATTTACCTAATATAAAAATAAAGTTAATAACTGTTTTATTTCTCACACCAGTCCCATGACTGACTCGGAGTTTATTGTTTCTACCTAAACTCAGGATGCCCTTATTTTCCATGCGGGCAGCTAGTAGTTTTTGTTTTGAAGATATTCATTTTTACATAATCCTGGATTACAGCTGGAGCTATATTCGGAAAGCTTTGTATCCGTCTATTTCTTTCATTTGTGTCAGTTGATTTATTTCCGCTACGCATTATATTTATACATTTTTATTTCCGCTACTATGTATTTTAATCTCTGATATTTTCTGTTGTGTAATATTATTTATCTGAACTCTAGTATATTCTTGTACTCTGACGTAAATTGTTGTAATAGCAATGAAATGTTCTATTGTTTGTGTTCTGATGCGTCGTGTTCTGAAAGCAATCCGGGCTCCTCCACCTATTCGGCGATTGGGAAAGTCTGGGTTATCTTAGTTCGTATTAGAGCTTTGGTTTACAAAGCTTGAGAACAAGACACATTAGAACCAAACAAAAGAATTCATCAGAGATAGGATTAGTAATATCCCACAAGAATAGCTCGTTAAAGATGGGGTAAGTAATGCCCTAGAATGAGTTTGAAGAGTATTATTTATAGAAACGATTTTAATTTTGAAAAGTATATCATACTATACGTATTTGAGTATTTTATTATAAATTGATTTTGGACTATCGAGTAAAAGGATATTTTTAATATACGTTTGATCCACGTGTGTTCGAAGTCTCAAATATACTAGTTAGATATAGAATCAAACTCTAGTCGCCAGGGGATAATTCTGATGATAGGCTCACCATCATCAGAGTTTATGTTCGATTTTCGAAAGTGGGATATTGTAACGACCTGCATTCTACGTACTGAAGGATCGTAGAATATTTATTTCTTTCACATGCGAAGTCGTATGGTCATGTAACTTTGGGGATGACTATTGGGGTCATTTCCCATGTTCATGATTTTTGCTGATTTTTAAATGATCGTTTTGCCCCTAGCTGATCTTGTTTCGGCCATAACTTTTGATTGGGAAGGATTATTGACCTGAAACCACTTCCATTAGATCCGGATGATGGTCCACCTTTCCGTAGAGTGGTCACATTAGCCAAACGGACTCACCTTTTGCGAGATATGGATGAAACAAGTTTCAGATGGTGAAAAACAGCTTAATTGAGCTTAACCGGGTGAATAACAGCTAGGGCCAAAGGGGAATTTCGGGATTTTCAGTATTTAATTGTTGTTAGGGTTTAGAGAACACCCTTTTTCTCACTTTCATAGCCGGCACATTGATTCTTAGAACCCTAGTAATGACCTCCAACATCTAAAACACCCAAATCACCTTCTAATCGCTAATTAAGCCAAATCTACATCAAATCAAAGCGGATTAGCACAAGAATCAAGATAGAACTGCTGTATAGCCTTTGGAACAGCGCCAAACAGAGAATCATTTCAGATTTGGTATTTTTGTGGCTAAGGTGAGTGATTTGCATAGTTCCTCACTAATTATGGTTAATTAAGGGTAATTAGTCATAATTAGTGAATTTATACATGTTAAAAAAAATGAAAAAATATTGATAAATTTCGAAATATTGTTTTAGGCCTCTGTTGGAAAATTTGGTTAATTTTTACTAATCCTATCATTAGTTTTGCTTAAACATGCTAAGGGGAAAATATGGGGTTTTGGTTATGTTTGATCTGTTTTAACCTATCAAGTTGTCATTTTGGTGTTTGTGGTTGATGTAATATGTTGCTATGACTGTTTGGCATGAATTGTGATTGTTTAGAATAGTTAGAATGGTCGAAAACGTCGTTGAGTGGCGTGTAAATAGTCGCTGGAAGTTGAAGGAAAAGTGCAGGCTGTTACCCGAACCGGATTGGATTGGATGAGGAGGGCCAAACCGACCCGTTCATGTAGCCCATCCACGTGTTGCCCCTTGCACCTGAACCGAACCAGTACGCCACGAGTTGACTTGAAGCTTGGGGGAGACCACGACCGGACCAATCCAACATTCGGGAAGAAGACCAAAGCGAAGCCACCACGAGACATGTACTCCGACCTGACCCGAGGTGCCATCCGAACCGATAGACTGTGCAGTCACCTCCGAGCCGAACCGGTAGAGGAGGCTGTGTGATGACCATGGACGATCCGAACCACGATACCCAACCCGAACCGATGCACCATGGAGGAGCTTGAGGAACTCGACCCGATCCGAGGTAATGAAGGCCATGAGCCGAACCGAAGAGCTTGGACTTGAGGTGTGGACCACAAACCGAACCAGGAGCATGATTTGAGGCAAGGTAAAGTGAAGAACCGAACCGATCCGGAGAAGACCAAAACCCGAGATGCAAAGGTAGTCCAAGTGGTAATTTTGTACTCAGGATCCAGTTGGGAACCAACGAGTCAACTTCATGAGTTGGGCTTTGCTGCGAGACGTGTGCTAAGGGGTTATCAACGTCTATAGCTTTGATTCACCGCCAAGTTGGATGTTAGGCTACGTATCAGTGCAGTGGGGTAGTTACTACTCCATGGGGTAGAGTGATCATAGCAAGGCTATGAGCCGGTGCAGTGGAGTTGTTTTGACTTCATAGGGCAGAGTGGACATAGCAAAGACTAGTGGCTATGGATCAGTGCAGTGGTGTCATCATGACTCCATGGGGCAGAGTGATCGTAGCAAGGAATAGAGTGATAAAAGTGGTGGATATCGAATGCTTTACGCACTGAGTGAGAGATGTGAGGATGGTTGCTATGTTTGATTGTTTGCTTTCACTATGACATGCACACCCCCACACCCATATTCTTTACACTATATGTTAATGGCACCTTAGAGTATTGAGCAGTATGTTGTGCTAACTCTTTGGTTGCAGGTCCCGGTTCAGGTATGGTTTAGTATACCAGTTATTGTTCTGTTTGGATGATTATTGCTCATACCAGACTTTAGTCTGACCCAGAGTTTCATGTCTCTTCTTATTACCCTGGGTGCTCTTAAACGGGCAGACTAAAGACAGGTTAGGTGGAATGCATGGGTAGCTGTACCGGAGACGAGTAGGAGGCTCCCACGTATGATATATACAGATATTCTCCCTGTGTCGCTGTTGGTCACTACTTTGGGCATTAGTAGTGTACCTTTCCTTTCTTTTGCTTTGGAGACAGTTTTAAAGTTGTAATAATGATGATGTGGAACATAAGCTGTAATTGGATTTTTCCACTGCTATGATGTTTAATTTTCAGCTTATGCACTGTCTCACCTGTTTTTTGTCAAAGTATGTTATTATTATATTTTATTCCATGCGCTATGAGATACTCTATAGGTTCTTTGTTAGTTCACTAGTAATTCCTCTTATTTTTCCTTCCTTTGGTGACCGTCCCGTGCTGGTTGGACATCGGCACAGCGCACTTTTATGGGAAATGTCGGCTGGTGCGGGGCGGGCCGTCAAACTTGGTATCAGAGCTCTAGGTTGCGTAGTTAACCTAGGGAAAGACACCAGGGAGAGATAATACATATATGAGAGCGCGTAATTGTGATTATTTTGGTTTTCAAAAGCTATATATATACGCTATTAGTATAGCTAAGGATGAAGTCGCACTGCACTAACACCACAAAGAGGATGGTTAATCGTTTCTCTTTACAGATTGAATGATGAGTCAATATACGAGAGGTGCTGGTAAAGGATCCAACAATGGGAATGCTCCTAACATGAGGGTTATGTTTACTGACGTCATGAGAGAGATGCTTAGGGACGTTCAGAGGGCAGTCCCTAATACTACTAATGGTGGTCGTGCAGCGGTGCAGGCGCCGAGAGCCGATTTCGCCAAACTCTGTAAGGACTACACTAGTCTTGGTGGAAAGCCGTTCCACGGAATGGAATCAGCCATATAAGTTCAGGATTGGTTGGATAGCTGTGAGCGTATCTTTGAAGAATTGGGTATCGAGGATGCGATGAAGAGAAACCTAGCGTCCCGTCAGCTGTAAGGACGGGCGATGAATTGGTGGAATGCTATTAAGGTAGCTACTCCAGAGGACCAAGTTACATGGGATCAGTTTAAGGCCCGCTTTAGCGAGAAGTTTATCCCAGCTGCCCAGAAGTCAGAGTTGTTTAGGAAGTTCTTGGAGCTAAAGCAGAATGGTAGAGCTGTCCCGGAGTATATTGCTGAGTTCGATACCCTATCAAAGTATGGATTATCTCTTATCGACGCTCCCGAGAAGAAGAACAAGAAGTTCATAACAGGCTTAGATCAGTACTTGGGGGAATTCTTATTAACCACATCGATGAGACATTTGAATCGATTGTGGGGAAAGCATTGAGGTCAGAGAGTCTTTAAGCTAAGTCGAAGACTGAGGTTGCATCTGCAGAGGAGCCTAAGCCGCAAGCAAGCGATGGAGGCAAGAATGGTTCTCAAAATAAGAGAAAGAAGAATCAGACCAAGGATGGCCAGAAGAAAAAGAATAAGAAAGATGTTGAGTGCTTCATCTGTGGTAAGAAGGGCCACTATGCCAAAGAATGTCGGGCCAAGCCAGCGGATAGGAAGTGCTTCAACTGTGGCCAAGTGGGACATCACAAGGACAAGTGTCCGCAACCCCCTAAGGAAAAGCAGATTGGGAAAGCATATGCTATCAATGTTGTTCCTTCTTCGTCGAATGACCCAACTGCGGCCGAGAAAGGACATAATGTTGTTATTCAAGGTATGCTTTATGTTTATGATGTTCCAGTTAGAGTATTCTTTGATACCAGAGCTTCCAGTTCCTTCATATCTAGGGACCTGGTAGATAGGTTGGGATTGGAGCCCGAGATAGTCGATAGACCTTTAGTAGTGACGAACCCGATTGGTGGTTCGACTAGCCTTAGCATGATTTTTCGTAATGTGTTCTTATCGAGTCATGGATGCATATTTGTTTGTGATTGCTTTGTTTTGGGCTTTATTGGGTTTGTCATTATTTTGGGAGTCGATTGGCTCCAAAGATACGGGGTAGTGGTAGACTGTGAGGGATTTTTGGTGACAGTTAGAGCGGATGATGGGCCGAGGGTAGTGTTTTGGTGGTCTACCTAATGATGGGGTAATGGCTAGTTTTCTAAATTCCCTTGACATCCCGCATGAAGAGTTGTCAAATGTGCCCGTGGTTGGCTAGTATCCGGACGTCTTCGAGGAAGTGACCGGACTTCCACCACACCGAGAGACTGAATTCCGTATTGATTTATTGAAAGATGCTAGACCTATAGTGATGCCACTTTGTCGTATGGCGCCAAGGGAGCAGCGAGAGCTCGGGGTGCAAGTAAGCGATCTTTTGAGGAAGGGATTTATCAGAAGAAGTGTTTCTGAGTGGGGAGCACCAGTTGTTTTTGCTACTAAGGATGATGGTTCCCTTTGATTGTGTGTGGACTACCGCGAATTGAATAAGGTGACGAGGAAGAATAAGTATCCTCTATCACGGATAGATGATTTGTTTGATCAATTGAGTGGCGCGAGAGTATTCTCCCAGTTGGATCTCACGACAGGTTTTCATCATCTTAGAGCGAAAGCGGAGAGCATAGCTAAAACAGCATTTCGGACGCCATCTGGATTCCATGAGTGGTTGGTCATGCCATTCGGGTTGACCAATGAACCAACATATTTTGTGAATCTTATGAATAGAGTATTCAGGGATCAATTGAATAGGTTTGTTCTTGTGTTCGTGGATGATATTTTGGTCTACTCGACGACAGAGGAAGAACACAAGGAACATTTAAGAATAGTGATGGAGGTGTAGAGAAAACACCAATTGAAAGCAAAGTTTTCTAAGTATCACTTCTGGAGGAAGGAAGTGAGATTCTTGGGCCAAGTTGTTTCAGAGAATGGTATTGCCATAGACCCTGCGAAAGTGGCTACGGTACAGGATTGGTCTACGCCCAAGAATGCAACGGACATAAGAAGTTTCTTGGGGTTAGCTGGATATTATCGTAAGTTTATCCAAGATAGCAGCACCGTTGACTCAGTTGACAAAGAAGAATCAAGATTTCGTCTGGGATGAAAAGTGCGAGGATGCATTCAAGAGTCTAAAGGAAAAGTTGACATGTGCACCAGTGTTAATCATTCCTAAAGGGAATGAAGAGATGACGGTATATACGGATGCATGTGGTATTGGACTAGGTTCTATATTGATGCAAGGCGGTAGGGTTGTAGCTTATGCAAGTTAGCAATTGAAACTGCATGAGAGAAGATACCCTACCCATGATTTGGAATTAGCAGCGATCGTATTCGCATTGAAGATGTGGAGACATTATCTCTTGGGGGGAAAGATTCAAGTTATTTACTGATCATAAGTCACTAAAGTATCTTTTCACTCAAAAGGATCTAAATCTCCGAAAACAAAGATGGTTAGAATTCTTGGCTTCCTACGATTTCTACATTGCATACACACCAGGAAAGCAAAATGCGATAGTTGATGCATTGAGCAGAAGACATGCCAGTATAGGGGCTATGTTTCTAGAATGGAAGCAACTGGAGTACATCGCTGGGTATGATTTCAGACCAAACTGCCAATTGGATCCAGAAATGTTAGCAAGTTTGATAATCGGACCCACTTTGATTGAGCGGACTGGTTCCGGTCAGAGGAACGATCCTAGCCTATTGGAAATAATCTCAAAGTTAGAGATGGGAATCGACGAGGAGATGAACAAGTATGGGCTTGATCGAGATGGATGGCTTAGAAAGAATGGAAGACTTGTTGTGCCCAATGTCAAGGAATTGAGAGATGAAGTGCTTAGAGAATGTCATCACCCAAAACTGACTATACACCCCGGTGGTAACAAGATGTATCGAGACATGAAGCAGAACTACTACTGGGAAGGGATGAAAGAGACAGTGGGAAGTTTATATCAAAATGCATGGATTTCCAGCTAGTTAAAGGTGAGCAAAAGAAGCCTAGTGGTTTATTGCAACCACTAGAGATTCCAGAATGGAAATGGGAACAAGTCTCAATGGATTTCATTGATGGGTTACCAAGGTCTAGATCGGGCCATGATACTATTTGGGTGATTGTGGACCGATTGACCAAAAGTGCAAGATTTATACCCGTCAAGTCGAATAGAACGGCAACTAAGTAAGCTGAACTATATGTAAAGTGGGTAGTGAGATTTCATGGAATACCCAAAGGCATTGTGAGTGACTGAGATCCGTTGTTCACTAGTGGATTTTGGAAGAGCTTACGACAGGCATTAGGATCAGAATTACATCTAAGTACCGCGTATCATCCTCAAACCGACGGACAGATAGAGAGGGTGAATCGAGTGTTAGAAGATCTCTTGAGATCTTGCATATTGGATCTTGGTGGATAATAGGATGACCATTTGCATCTAGTAGAATTTGCATATAATAATAGTTATCAATCCACTATTGGTATGGCTCCATTTGAAGCTTTGTATGGAAGACCATGCAACTCAACATCATGTTGGTTAGAAACTGGTGAGAAGTTTGTGCTTGGACCAGATGTGATAAGAGAAACTTCAGCTAAGATTAAGGTTATCCAACAGTGAATGAAGGCTGCCCAAGATAGGCAGAAGAGTTATGCCGATAAGAGGAGAAGAGAATTAAAGTTCACCATTGGCGACTTTGTGTATTCAAGATTTCTTCGTTAAAGAGCGTGATACGATATGGTAGGAGAGGCAAGTTGACACCAAGATTTGTTGGACCATTCCCAGTTCTCGAGCAAATTGGGAATCTGGCATATAAAGTTGAATTACCAGAGAAGATGGCAGGAGTCCACAACGTATTTCATGTTTCCCAGTAAAGGTAGTTCGTGCACGACCCCGATGTGACTATTTTATCTGATCAGTTGGATGATATCGAGGTTGAACCAGAGGCGGTTGGGAACCGCAAGCCTATGCGTATTGTTGTGAATGATACAAAGCAAATTCGAAGGAAGGCGGTGAAATTGGTTAAAGTTCAGTGGGGCGAGAATGAGAATGAGTGTACTTGGGAGACAGAGGAGAGAATTAGGAAGACGTATCCAGAACTCTTCTCCTGTTAAGATTTCAGTCTCGACTTAGTCTTTCTACATGCTAGGATAGGCTTGTTTTGTTTGTTTTGCATGTTTGATTGTTGTATGTGGCTGGTAGGCCTGTGGGATGCTTTGTATGTTTTTTTGTGGCTAAGGTGAGTGATTTGCATAGTTCCTCACTAATTATGGTTAATTAAGGGTAATTAGTGATAATTAGCGAATTCATACATGTAAAAAAAATCTGGAAAAATATAGATAAATTTCGAAATATTGTTTTAGGCCTCTATTAGAAAATTTGGTTAATTTGGTTAAGTTTTACTAATCCTACCATTAGTTTTGCTTAAACATGCTTAAGGGAAAATATGGGGTTTTTGTTATGTTTGATCCGTTTTAACCTATCAAGTTGTCATTTTGGTGTTTGTGGTTGATGTAATATGTTGTTGTGACTGTTTGGCATGAATTGTGATTGTTTAGAATAGTTAGAATGGTCGAAAACGTCGTCGAGTGGTGTGTAAATAGTCGTTGGAAGTTGTAGGAAAAGTGCAGGCTGTGACCCGAACCGGATCGGATGGGGAGGCCCGAACCAACCCGTTCGTGTAGCCCATCCACGAGCCGCCCCTTGCACCCGAACTGAACCAGTACGCCATGAGTAGACTTGAAGCTTGGAGGAGACCACGACCGGACCGATCCAACGCTGGGGAAGAAGACCAAAGCGAAGCCACCACGAGACATGTACTCCGACCCGACCCGGGGTGCCATCCAAACCGATAGACTGTGTAGTCACCTCCGAGCCGAACCGGTAGAGGAGGCTGTGTGATGACCATGGACGATCCGAACCACGATACCCAACCCGAACCGATGCACCATGGAGGAGCTTGAGGAACTCGACCCGATCCGAGGTAATGAAGGCCATGAGCCGAACCGAAGAGCTTGGACTTGAGGTGTGGACCACGAACCGATCCAGGAGCATGATTTGAGGCAAGGTAAAGTGAAGAACCGAACCGATCTGGAGTAGACCAGAACCCGAGATGCAAAGGTAGTCCAAGTCGGAAGTTTGTACTCAGGATCCAGTTGGGAACCAACGAGTCAACTTCATGAGTTGGGCTTTGCTGCGGGGCGCGTGCTAAGGGGTTATCGACGTCTATAGCTTTGATTCACCACCAAGACGGATGTTAGGCTACGTATCAGTGCAGTGGGGTAGTTACTACTCCATGGGGTAGAGTGATCATAGCAAGGCTATGTGCCAGTACAGTGGAGTTGTTATGACTTTATAGGGCAGAGTGGACATAGCAAAGACTAGTGGCTATGGATCAGTGCAGTGGTGTCATCATGACTCCATGGGGCAGAGTGATCATAACAAGGAATAGGGTGATCAAAGTGGTGGATATCTGATGATTTACGCCCTGAGTGAGAGATGTGAGGATGGTTGCTATGCTTGATTGTTTGCTTTCACTATGACATGCACACCCCCACCCCTATATTCTTTACACCATATGTTAGTGGCACCGTAGAGTATTGAGCGGTATGTTGTGCTAACTCTTTGGTTGCAGGT
The DNA here is from genome assembly GCA_030737875.1 of Allium sativum. NCBI lineage: Eukaryota > Viridiplantae > Streptophyta > Magnoliopsida > Asparagales > Amaryllidaceae > Allium > Allium sativum. The sequence goes on along the minus strand of JASFAX010000056.1, from coordinate 1,680,239 downwards.
CCAGGTTCAGGTATGGTTTAGTATACATGTTATTGTTCTGTTTTGATGCTTATAGCTCGTACCAGACTTTTGTCTGACCCAGAGTTTTATATCTCTTCTTATTACTCTGGGTGCTCTTAAACAGGCAGACTAGAGACAGGTTAGGTGGTATGCATGGGTAGCTGTACCGGAGATGAGCTGGAGGCTCCCACATATGATATATAGAGATATTCTCCCTGTGTCGTTGTTGGTCACTACTTTGGGCATTAGTAGTGTATCTTTCTTTTGCTTTGGAGACAGTTTTAAAGTTGTAATAATGATCATGTGGAACATAAGTTGTAATTGGATTTTCCGCTGCTATGATGTTTAATTTTCAGCTTATGCACTGTCTCACCTGTTTAGTGTCAAAGTATGTTATTATTATATTTTATTCCATGCGTTGTGGGATACTCTACAGGTTCTTTGTTAGTTCACCAGTAAGTTCTCTTCTTTTTCCTTCCTTTGGCGACCGTCTCATGCTGGTTGGACATCGGCACAGCGCACTTTTATGCGAAATGTCGGCTGGTGCAGGGCGGGCCGTCACACATATCTATATTATTCCAACTGACTGGTATGGGAACCAAAACTTAATTAGAATTTACTGGTTGTGATTTGGCATTGAAATATGATTTTTGAATATATATATAAAAAAGTTATATGTTTTGGAAATTTAATTCACAAATTGATTGTTGGTTTTGTTGTTTGATTAATAAAAATATTGGATTGAGAAAACCAATAAAAGAATGAATGATAAGTAAAGCCAAATCAAGTCGAATATTGTGTTAAATTGAAAACTGACTGGAATTGCATGCCTACACACACACACACAGATATATATATATATATATATATATATATATATATATATTTGTTGACAGGTTATGGATTTACTGTTGAGTAGAGAATTTATTTGTGTGCCCGACAAATAGGTACACCTTAATGAGTTGGTTGCACAATTTTATTTATATAAACTCCTATGAATGAAATTGGATGCGTTATGATGGTTGTTCTGTGTAAGATTATAAACCACGCCATAGGATAGAAACTAATAAATTATGAACTAAACTAAATGGCATACTATATGAAGACAAAATATCATATCATATTCCATATAAGCATTTGGCGCTTATATGATGAGGCTTGATTTACCAAACGGGTGAGATGCTTGTATGGCGATGACTGTATTACAGGTTGAACAAAAGACTGATTACGGACATAATTAAGGAATACATGTAACAATGCTTGGGGAAGGATTTAATAAAATAACCCACACGTGTCTGGAGATGACAAAATTCATGTCTCTCTTGATTTTAGAAACGACATATTGAATATTTTATTTCCAAAACTGGGGCAAGGTCTGAGATTTTGACTTTTACACGTTCTCCCTTATACACGAATAGGTCACAAAACATGTGTATGCTTTTTCTTGATTTATTGGATGTCTAACAATCAATTTTTCAAACCCTCCCCGTACAAAGGAGGTTATGGCGAATTTTTTTGAAAATTTAAGGTGTTAGCCAAATTTTTGAGAAATTAGAAAATTCTTAGAAACTGAAAAGTTGAAGAATGAAAGCCAGAATGAAAGTTGAGTTGGTTAGTTAAACAACTTTCAGCTCCGTTCCTTTTCGAGGAGGAAAAGATTTTAAGTGGAGGAGTTGTAACAACCCGGAATTTCCAAACCAATTTAAAAACATTTATTTTAGCTATTTTAATGGGTTTTGAATATTTAAAATGATTTGTTTAAACAGTAATGACTAAAATTTTATTTTAATCGAAGTTAAAACGTATAAATTTAGAATTTGATTAAAACGAGCCTGAAATGGCGCTGTAGTTTGAAAATTCGATTTTAAATTTCAACTGAATGTATAGGATTCAAAATAAATCAGATTTTAGTAAAACCAAAAACAATTGAATCTGCTTAATAATATCTTTCTAACGAATGAGAAAATTTCAGATTTCATAATATAAACTGAAAGTTATGGCCAGCTTAAAATTTAAAATAGTCGTTATGGAATTTATATATATATTAATATAATATATAGCCCATAAAAATAGCCATTTTGCAAACTACTTCCGTTTTCGACGAAACCACTTTTGTTGGATCTGGAATGTCAAATTAATGTTAGGTTTCAAATTTCATAATTTTTGGAATTAATATGTGAGCGTGGTAAATTTAAACGTGTTTTGTCAATTCAGTTTAAATTTAATCGACCAGAAAATATCCATTTTGCAAACGACCACCAAATTCGACGAAATTAGTTTTCGTAGGACCCTACCGCTAAAACATATATTTTTTTCTGTGATTTTTAGAGTCAGTATGTGGCCCCGGTAAATTAAAATGTACGTTGAAATTTAATACTGACTGTTATATTAATTTATATTTTTATTTTGATGAAAATTGGTCGAAACAGTTGAATCGGCTTACAAAACATATCCCATTGTATTCGGAATAAGGGTATTTGGCTAGGAACGACAGTCGTTGGGTTTGATTTGGAGTTCGGGAATTAAACAAGGTATTTTCGAATTGATTAATAATTATATATATAAAGAAAATTCCTATTCTCCGTCATTCAACATTCCAATGTCGGCCCTAAATGTTTTAACGGCCAGAAAGATGCGATTTGATCCTCAACTTTTCTCCAAATCTACAAACTAACCCACGAAATGTTCAACTGGAAAATCGATCTACTCCTCATGATCTTTAGAACCAACGGTAGAGATCAAAAATTGTTCAACCGCTGGTGTGAAATCGTGGATGAAAGTAGCTGCATTCGATAGGGTTTCCAAACTGCCGTGGGGCCTCGGGTCAGGCGCCGCCACTGACGAGAGAAGGAGGGGACGTGGAGCTTAGACGACATGGGCGACGATGTGGGTCCGGCGATATCTGGTGAGGGGCGATGGCGATTTACGGTTTGATGAATCGATTCACTGCGTGGAGTAATGAAAATGAAGGAAGAAAAAGAAGCGATCTGGATTAATTAATTCATGAAATGCAGTTAGCAATTAATAATTATTTAATTATTTAAATTACGTAATTAAAATGTAAATGATCGTATCTTATTCTATATTCATTAGAATGGAACGATTTCAATTGCGTCGGATTAGCAAGAATGAACACTGCAACATCGAACCGACTGGAACAAATTTGGAGCAAATAAATATTTGAGGCGAATTTAAATTAAAAAAAATAGAAATCATTGGTAAAAGACTGACGGAATGGAAACCAAAGGTAGAACTCCTTCTCACTCAATATTTATCACGTAGTTATTTTTGGAGTTCAACACATGAATTCACACAAATCATTTGAATAGAAGCGATGTATGGATATTAGCAACACTCACATTTCATACTCCGCGGATGGATATTTGTGGCACCATAAATGGAATTGGGTAGTTGAGTATTTATTTATATGGATGATTTGGTGATTTTTGTATTGTGATTGTGATGATTAACATATTAAAATAATGTTAACATAATTGTGGTAGTTAAAATTAAATTATAACTATCCATTTATAATTAAAACAAGGAAAATTGGTTAAATAGAAAAGTAAAACCAAACCACATATATATAGAGCTGAATAGAAAAGTATAAAATTATATATATGCGTTGCGAATATATATATATATATATATATGCATTGTGAAATTATACATATATACGATGTGAAAAATATATATATGCATTGTGAAATTATACATATATGCGATGTTAAAAAAAAAATATGCGTTGTATAATATATATATATGCATTGTGACATTATATATATATATATATATATATATATATATGCGATGTGAAAAATATTTGTTCGCTAAAAATATAATTTTTAACATATATATATGATATATAAAATGGTCATGTATTGAAATAAATAATGGTTAGTTAAAAATATAATTTTTAATGTATATATGAGATATATAAAATGGTCATGTATTGAAATAAATATTGGTTGGCTAAAAATATTATTTTTAACATATATATGAGATATATATAATGGTCATGTATTGAAATAAATATTGGTTGTGTAATGGCCCGCAAATCCGTAATATCAGAGTTGACTACATACACCATACATCCAACCCAAATATCACGAAAATACGAATCATTTTTTAGAAGAAAAAGGTAGAAGAAGAACAGAAATAACAACACAGAATCTCACACCGCAACGGAATAAAATATAATATATCATAACTTTTGAAATACAAAATTTTAACTGTATAACTTATCATTATCAGAGTATCACTATCAGAGTACAACTTACAACACAGCAGAAATAACAATAGCTAGATAATGTTGAAGCCTCCTGCTCCAAGCTCCTTTGGATAAATCTATAAAATCATGAACTACTTGACTGCCCATATAAAATTGGGCACCCAAGAGTTTAGGTAAAACAAAACAAAATAAACTCCAGGTTAGTCATGAGACTGGTATGAGTAAGCAATTTAAAACAGTTTCAGAAGCTAGATGATATCTCATATGACCATGCCGTATAACATGAAACGACTTTTTCCCTTATGAGAATCCAAATACTTGATTTAACTTTAAAAATCCTTTTGAAAGAAATGATAATCTTTATATCAAAACTCTTTTGATATTATGATAGTGTCTAAATCAAATAAATAACAATCTAGTGGAACGTTTGCATCTCACGTTCCACATATATTATATACAATCAAAATCACAAGCACTTATTGGGTAATGAATTTTCAACTATGACAAGGTATGGAACCACCTTCTGATAGGGTATCTCTAGAGGAGAATACACTAGGTTCAACAAGAACATCTTGTAACACGGCCACACATGACCGACCACTCATTTCGCTTGAGTGTATCGAATGTACATCACCAATGGTTGGGATCAAAAACCATTTTCCGAATGGGACAGCATCGAATAGAATAAGTAATTAAATGAATCTCTAGATAGGTGATAATACACCCTAATGGGAGCTAACCACATAGCCTTGCTGCTTGCCCAATTTTTGTCATTTCCCGGTTGTTAAGGCCTGAGGCTACGCTTACTTGCCCTTTATTGATAACATAATCACGTTGAATGCCACATTTTCAGATCCATTAATCACTTTGATAACCAAAGGGATTTTCAGCCCTGAAAATCGACATAAATACCTTCATGCCTACTTTCCAAACACCGAAAACACTGGAACATTATTAGAACGAAATTAGAGGGTGAGATAAGAAAGAATGAAATATTAGAATAGAAGAAGAACCAACACAACACAGAATTAGAGTCTCACATCGCAGTGGAACAAAATATAATACAGAAATAAAACTTTATTGAGATCTTTTAAAAATACTTATAATATCAGAGTACACCAACATCTCCGGACATTTATAATAATCTATCCCATATACAACCCACAGCGGAATAGTAGCTATATAATATCATACGTCTGGACTCTTCCAGCTCGTCTCTTCACAGCATTCATAACATGAACCTGTACACCCCAGGCTTACCCGAGCATTTACAAAACACCGGGTCAGTCTAGTGAACCAGAGTAAGAAAAACTCGCAAAGTTTAGGGTATCACATTACTTGATTTTTAAGTCAAAAATATTTTCGAAAGAAAAAGCTAATCGTAAGACCGAATGCACACATAAATACAGACGGTTTTTAACTTACGATAACCCAAAACATTTTTGAAATCAATATCTTTTCTGATATTATAAAAGTGTCTAAATACAAATAAATATCAATCTAGCAGAACGCTTGCATCTCACGCTCCACATATATAGTATACAATCAAAACGGCAGGCGCTTATTGGAGATTGAATTCTAACTATGATAAGGTATGGGACCGCCTACCGATAGTGTATATCTAGAGGCGAATACACTGGGTTCAACAAGAACGTCTTGCAATTCGGACCTCACATGACCGACCACTCATTTCTCTTGAGTGTATCGAATGTATATCACCATCGGTTGGGCTCAAACCACCTTTTCCCAAAAAGGGACAGCATCGAAATAGTTTAAAGAAGCAAAAGGAATTTCTCTAAATAGGTGATTATACACCCTAATGGGAGCGACCCACATAGCCATGCTGCCTACCTGATTTTTTTGTCATATCCCAGTTGATGAGGCTTGAGGTTTGAATTTCCTTTAGAACATATGGCCATCGTTCAATTTGAATGCCAAATCGTCAGATCCGCCAGATATCACTAATTGACATTCACAAAAATACTCCAGTTGATAAGCTAAGAGAATGTGCACTTCTCCACCATCAACTTGGTATGTTTGAAAATATCAATGTACGTGACTCCCTTGGAAATACTCTGTTAGACATCCATCCCTACAAGTCATCCAGGAACAGGATGAACCGAAGGTACTCTCCTACTGCATCCAATATAGGAATCACCCCATGTATCAGTAGCGAGAAGTCCTTGCAACCCATAGATTTCAACCACGAACGAACCACAGTACATCTTTGGGTCCAGACCGAAGATTATTAGCAGTTCTTCCGATTATGAAGATCTACGGTCTTTAATGCTCCATCTCGATCATCTTCTGATATCTTCACGTATTTGTTGGTCGGAATGGTTTTTCGAATACAAATTCGATCCCGGTCTTTCCGTACCAACAAGCGCATTGGACAGATTTGATAGTCGGTGATTTAACTATCAAAATAAATAGTGATTCAATCATGAACATCCAATGAGTTCACTGGTTCAGTATTCAGCATCAACTGGCCTTTTTAATTAAAAATAAATATAATTTAAAACTCTTTATATATATATATATATATCAATCTTATAAATATAGTTTCTCTTTTCATTTAACATAAGAATTGTCTTTAAACAAATATCGTTACAACTTCACTTTGGAATCCTTAAAATGATAATCCATACTTATTCTTATGGAGAAGAATTCAACTTCACGTTTCCTTTTCTAATTCACAAATATTGTGAATATTTTACGCAACTATTTTTTTTATTTCCCCTTTTTCTTTGGAATCCTCATTTTTATATTTTTCTCAATTTTCATTAAACGTTGCCTTATTATTTCTTTAATGGACATAATAAATTTTTACTAACCCCTATCACCATTACCAACTAATATCATCTGCAGATAATCCTGAAGTCGTTCAAGTTGGGGCACTTTGATTACCTCTCAGACCTTTATCAACGACGTTCATATCTAAAGATAAATATGAGTTGTAATCTAAAAACCAATATCACATTCTAATATCAAAACAAATACCATTTATCTAATTAAGGTTTCCTAAAATCTTCTTATTTAAAAAAATCTCTTTCCCTAGTATAACCATTATTACTTACTTTAAAAATTAAGTAATCTAGTATAGGGCTCTATTTTTAACCTTTACTCCTTAAACAAATCCATTTTTATATAATTCGGATTTTGATTCCAAAATCCTATGATCCATTTCTTTTACCAATTTCACTATCCTCAAACCCATTCAACCATTCCTACCTTGGAAATTTTATTTTAATTTCCCCTTCTTACTTAATCTCGTTATTAAGTAACGTCAATTTAAAATTAACGATATAACAACTCATCGCTTTATAAACCATGTTTAAATAATTTATGGTTTAATCAAACCCTTTCTGTTCTCAATTCCCTTTTCACTTAATTCGAATATTTAAGTCATATTTATTTAAGCTATCGCTTAAGTTCCCCTTTTATAACTTCGTTATAAAGCTCAAGTTTAAAATAAAATCTATTCATAAACTCCTTTCACCATTCAATTCGATTTCATTTCTACTTTGGTTACTTTTTAAATGAATTCCCATTTAAAAAGTAATTCCCTAAATTATTATTAATTAAAATAATAATTTATTTCGATCATTAACTATTATAGAGGTAGTTAATTTCTTTATTAACAAAAGCAAGTAGTCATTCCCCTTTTAAAACCCTATTAAAATTTAAACAATATTCATTAAACTCTTTTATTTAAAATACATTAATTTAGTCATCATCCCTATTCAAACGATATATTTAGTTATTCAAATCATGGTCATCTTATTAACCAATACCAATTCATTCTCTCTTTAAATTAATTAATAATTAATTTAAATAATTCCATTTATTTGTTTCTTAACAATACAATTTTCCAATTTTAAATCGTCAGGTTAATTTCTATTCACTCGTATATCAAACTGATTAACATCAGAATTTCTTTACAAAATCAATTTATAATCAATTGTAAATTTAAATAATAAATAATAAATATTTATTTTCATTTTAGTAAACTATTATTTTGAATAAATATATTTCAAAACCTATCCCCCGTTATAAAAAAATAAATTTTATAACTTCAGTTTTATCGATTCACCCGACGGTAATATTTATAAAACGATTGATTCTATAGGCCATATGCTGCCAAATACACAACCAATACTGCCCATTGGTTTTGACAAAACAAATTTGTTTAATATTCAGTCAATAATCAACAATTAAATCAATCACCCCATTAGGTCAGTTCATATGTGATAATATGAAAATAAATAATATATTTGAGGAATCTGGTTGGTTCCCTCCAACCTATTATTCATTGTATTCAAATGGTTGTCTTCAAACATATCATTCAGTTTCATTTAACCGATAATAATAAATAACGACCATTAACACTAACCAATCCACGAGCAATTCAAATCATTCAAACAATTCAAACACGTTTATTTTATAAACGTGACCAATCAAGGTGAGTCACTTTTATTGGAATCCATCATTAAAATAACGATTTGGTATTTCACTGAAATTAAACGAGGGTTTAATTTCATTGGTTAATCAACTAATAAATATATAACTAGCAAACAGTCAACCATTGGCAAGCAGAGCACACAAAATAAAAACCCAATTTATATAAAAATATAAATGGAAAAAATGAGTGAATTTAACTCACCTTGATATGGTTTGGTCATTAAACGCCAGGTTTTTTTTAAATTAAATTAAACACCGATTTAATTTAATTAAAAATCCTTCGTGCTTCCAGTCTTGACTGATCCTGCTCCATCTCGAAACTCTCATTTCTACGGTTCTAACGAAACTTACCGTGCTAAAATCTGATAACGTGGCAGCGAGATCTCCTATTAACAAATTCACAAAGTAATTTAAATAAATTAAACATGAATTTATATTTTAAAACCCTGGCCTTTTACCTTTTCCCAGAGGCCTAAAAAAAAGTCCACCTGTTTCCCCTTAAAACCCTTCCATCGGATCCACTTCTCACAAATCCACCGCCTCCATCAATTTAATTAGTCCATGGCCGAAATTTAAACCCTAATCCCCTTTTCTTCCTTCCGGAAAAAGGAATCGAGGTTCATTTGCATCGCAACCCTTTCACACCACCACATATTCGATCTTCCCTTCTCTCCACCCTTAATCAGCCATCAACAACTTCTTCACAATCACCACGGCTTCACCGCCCAACCCACCTCTTCCAGAAAAAGTCAACCTCCTCCTCTATCACCTTAGACAACCAATCGAGCTTCGAATCTGACCGAACCCTTGGTAATCGTCCAAGAGTATCGAGATTTTAAAAACTTGGATCCAGAAATACAGATAAGTCTTTTAACTGATTTTGAGTTGCAAGTATTATTTCTGTTCTGATTTTTAAGTGGTTCAGATTTTTTCTTCTTTACTGCTTGTTCTGCGAATTGAAATGTGGTGCATGGATGTGTATTTATACTAGTAGATGATCCAGATAGGATCAACGTCAAAATTGAATTGTAAAATCATAGGTTTAGATTTTTATCTATGCCTATTTCTTAGGTGATATATTCGTTCATTTCAACCATGTGATTTGAACTGTGGTACTGGTGATGGAAATCCGGTTGCGTGATTATAACAGAGATTTTTAATGCATTTTATATCAGTTCCATGGTACTACTGATCTGTCCAAATGGGGCACAGATCGAACTTGTACATGTATAGATGGTGGCTACAAATTTTTTTATTCAATCAAAGATTTGAACCGTATTATTGTAGATTTTCATTACACTTTTAAATGAATGAAAACAGTGATTGAAAGCTGTTCGATTAAACTGTAGGATTGATGTATAAAAATATGTACATATTTCTAGATTTCTTAGTTGTTTAATGTCCATGTCTATAGCTTGTTTGGTACTGTTTTTTTTTAGCTGATTAGCTGTTTTATTCAGCTATTCGAATCGTGATGTATAAAGATATAAATCTCTCTGTTCATTGATCTGTTTCTAGTTGTTCTTCACCTATTTAACTTAGCTGTTCTTCAGATTTTCTTATTCAGCTGTCCAAGATATTTTCTTTAGCTATTCATGATCAGTGCACATGGGAAATTTGTGTTTTACTGTGACTTGAACGAAACAAGATATGCAGCAATTTAAAAAAAATTAGAATGAATCTATATATATGTCATTGTTATTATATCTACATACATATATATTAACATTTTCAGTTGGTAATCTTGTGTCCATATGTTACAGGAAGGAAACAGGAAAAGGAAATGAAGTGGGAGCAAGGCAACAACAAAGAAAAGATAGAACAGTAGTGATAGGAGGAGATTGAGTAGTACTTCCCAATACAACAGAAGGGAACGCACAATGATATGAATTGTTTTCCCTTGTATTGTTTTTGTACAAACAGTGTACTATGAATATATGTATGGATAATGATACGCTTTTTATTTGTATTTGTACATTCCCTTGTATTTGTCTTATTCCTCGAGCAAATTTGTATTTGTTGTGCAAGTAAAATGTGTATTTAGTTTCCATGTCCATGTAGCACTTATTAGTTTGTTGAACAAAAATGATATGTATGCGGGTTTCATTCGTATTATCGAACCAAAAGAAATGCTGATGGGTACGTGTATACATACATATACACACACATAAGAATCTATACTGAAATATAAACAGTGTATGTGTAGTACACAAGCCTTAGGTGGGTTTATTTATAATCTTAAAAAAATGTAGATACGATATACATTAAATTCAACAGCTAATTTTAATGATAATAAATTAAGGTCATTGTATCTGTTAAAACAACAGCTTAAATCTTGAACAGTATAGAACTTCAAAATCTCAACATTTAAAATACTGAGCTTAAATGATAATCCATTTATATTCATAAATAAATCGTTATAGTATAAAAACGATTCCATAGTGATTATTTTAAAATATGATTTGGCCATAACTTACAATTTATGATACGAAATCTGGGATTTTCTCTTTCATATGAAAATTATAATCAACACGGTTCTAACGTTTCTCATTTCACAGAAATCCGACTTATATCGGATCCTGTATATCAAATTGAAGTTCAAAACTCCAATTTACAAACTGCCGTGGGATTTCGAGCTCGTTTTATAATTATATAAATATATAACGTTTAAACTTCGTTTTAATAATGAATTAAATATTAAAGTCCTTTAATATTCCAAATAAAATATTTTAAATAATAAATAAAATAAAATATTTGACTTCCAAAAATACGGGACGTTACATTCTTCCCCCCTTAAAATAATTTCGTCCTCGAAATTGCTAAGGTAAGAAAGAACTTTATAGACCCATTAATTTCCAAATCCAATTTACATTAAATCGAAAAACAATTCAACACCTTAAATTCCCGGAAAAATTTGGCAGATTCTACCCTGCACGAAGTGACATCTGCGATATCGCAGGAACAAATTATATATACATCGACCCACATAGTCGGAAATCAAAACCCAAAATTTATATTTTTCGCGTAGGCGTACCTTTTACGAGCGCTATTGAGCATATCTGCTCAACGTATATGCGATTTACTTAACCAATATCAATCTGCCTAGCCACCAGGCACCTGTGTTTAACTAACTTCACATGTAAGTCACAAATACATGAGATTCCAAATAACATTTCATTGAACGACAAGTATAAATTTACAAATTCACAAATTCAAACATGAGCTTCAATTTATTTTCCCATACAGGTATATATCCTTATTCTCAGTTCACATGAAGTTTAATCCAGTTTTATTGTTTTGGAATTTGTTTACTTTAGTTTATAATTTATTTAGCTCCATTACATTATTGATTATTCCCATTTAAATAAATTACCATCCACTAACAAAAAATTCACAACCAATACACAATCAAATCAACCAAATTAATTGAATTTGCATTCAATATTAATACTTTATTTTGGGTTTCACATATTTGAACATCAATCAGTTAATACCCAATTTATTTTCATTTGATTATTATTAGTTCAAATTCCAATTTCCCAATCTATTTTATTTGATTTTGATGTTATTCTCGATTTAATTACACTTAACCAAGTTAAGTTTCAATTCAAAATTTCAACTCAATTTGAATATCATTCAAATCAATCAAACCCAGTAATTTCTCAATAATTTGATAAAATTATTTCTTATATATAAAAATATAACTTGGGTAAATTATTTCATCTACCCTCTTTTCAAAACAATACTATATCGATTTCCAGTTCAACGCTTCTCAACGATTGAACATCAACAAACACAATACAAAACGTTTGTATATAAAATTTACAATTACGCTCTCATATATATACACTCAATCTCGATCTAGGGTATTACTAACCCAATCTCTACTGAGTTATAACACAGAGCCAAGGTTATTACTAAACCAATAGCTCTGATACCACTGTAACGACCCAAGTGATTTTCGGTCCTGAAAATCGACATAAATACCTTTAACGTAACTCATGCCAACTTTCCAAACACCGAAAACACTAGAACGTTATTAGAACGAAATTAGAGGGTGAGATAAGAAAGAAAGAAATATTAGAGTAGAAGAAGAAGAAGAAGAGCCAACACAACACAGAATCAGAGTCTCACATCGCAGCAGAACAAAATATAATACAGAAATAAAACTTTATTGAGAGCTTTTAAAAATATTTATAATATCAGAGTACACCAACATCTTCGAACAGTTATAATAATCCGTCCCATATATAAAACACAGTGGAATAGTAGCTATATAATATCATACGTTTGGACTCTTCCAACGCGTCTCTTCACAACATTCGATAACCTGAACCTGTACAACCCGGGCTAACCCGAGCATTTAAAAACACCGGGTCAGTCTAGTGAAACAGAGTGAGAAAAACTTGCAAAGTTTAGGGTATCACGCAACTTGATTTTTAAGTCAAAAATCTTTTCAAAAGAAAAAAATAATCGTAAGACCGAATCCACACATAAATACAAACGGTTTTTACCTTACGATAACCCAAAACATTTTTAAAATCAATATCTTTTCTGATATTATAATAGTGTCTAAATACAAGTAAATATCAATCTAGCGGAACGCTTGCATCTCAAGCTCCACATATATAGTATACAATCAAAACCGCAGGCGCTTATTGGAGATTGGATTCCGACTATGACAAGGTATGGGACCGCCTACCGATAGTGTATATCTAGAGGCGAATACACTGGGTTCAACAAGAACGTCTTGCAATTCGGACCTCACATGACCGACCACTCATTTCTCTTGAGTGTATCGAATGTATATCACCATCGGTTGGGCTCAAACCACCTTTTCCCAAAAAGGGACAGCATCGAAATAGTTTAAAGAAGCAAAAGGAATTTCTCTAAATAGGTGATTATACACCCTAATGGGAGCGACCCACATAGCCATGCTGCCTACCTGATTTTTTTGATATCCCAGTTGATGAGGCTTGAGGTTTGAATTTCCTTTAGAACATATGGCCATCGTTCAATTTGAATGCCAAATCGTCAGATCCGCCAGATATCACTAATTGACATTCACAAAAATACTCCAGTTGATAAGCTAAGAGAATGTGCACTTCTCCGCCATCAACTTGGTACGTTTGAAAATATCAACGTACGTGACTCCTTTGGAAATACTCTGTCAGACATCCGTCCATACAAGTCATCCAGGAACAGGATGAACCGAAGGTACTCTCCTACTGCATCCAATATAGGAACCACCCCATGTATCAGTAGTGAGAAGTCCTTGCAACCCATAGATTTCAACCACGACCGAACGACAGTACTTCTTTGGCTGCAGACCGAAGATTATTAGCAGTTCTTCCGTTTATGAAGATCAGCGGTCTTCAATGCCCCATCTCGATCATCTACTGATATCTTCAGGTATTTGCTGGTTAGAATGGTTTTTCGAATATAAATTCGATCCCGGTCTTTCCGTACCAACAAGCGTATTGGACATATTTGATAGCCGGTGATTTAACTATCAAAATAAACAGTGATTCAATCATGAACATCCAATGAGTTCATCGGTTCAGTATTCAGCATCAACTGGCCTTTTTAATCAAAAACAAATGTAATTTAAAACTCTTATATATATATATATCAATCTTATAAATATAGTTTCTCTTTTCATTTAACATATGAATTGTCTTTAAACAAATATCGTTACAACTTCACTTTGGAATCCTTAAAATAATAATCCATAGTTATTCTTATGGAGAAGAATTCAAATTCACGTTTCCTTTTCTAATTCACAAATATTGTAAAAAATTTACACAACTCTTTTTTTTATTTCCCCTTTTTCTTTGGAATCCTCATTTTTATATTTTTCTCAATTTTCCTTAAACGTTACCTTATTATTTCTTTAATGGACGTAATAAATTTTTACTAACCCCTTTCACCATTACCAAATAATATCATCTTCAGATAATCCCGAAGTCGTTCAAGTTGGAGCATTTTGATTACCTCTCAGACCTTGATCAACGACGTTCGTATCTAAAGATAAATATGAGTTGTAATCTAAAAACCAATATCTCATTCTAATATCAAAACAAATACCATTTATCTAATTATGGTTTCCTAAAATTTTCTTATTTTTTTTTAAAACTCTTTCCCTAGTATATAACCATTCTTACTTACTTTAAAAATTAAGTAATCTAGTATAGGGCTCTATTTTTAACCTTTACTCCTTAAACAAATCCATTTTTATATAATTCGGATTTTGATTCCAAAATCCTATGATCCATTTCTTTTACCAATTTCACTATCCTCAAACCCATTCAACCATTCCTACCTTGGAAATTTTATTTTAATTTCCCCTTCTTACTTAATCTCGTTATTAAGTAACGTCAATTTAAAATTAACGATATAACAACTCATCGCTTTATAAACCATGTTTAAATAATTTATGGTTTAATCAAACCCTTTCTGATCTCAATTCCCTTTTCACTTAATTCGAATATTTAAGTCATATTTATTTAAGCTATCGCTTAAGTTCCCCTTTTATAACTTCGTTATAAAGCTCAAGTTTAAAATAAAATCTGTTCATAAACTCCTTTCACCATTCAATTTGATTTCATTTCTACTTTGGTTACTTTTTAAATGAATTCCCATTTAAAAAGTAATTCCCTAAATTATTATTAATTAAAATAATAATTTATTTCGATCATTAACTATTATAGAGGTAGTTAATTTCTTTATTAACAAAAGCAAGTAGTCATTCCCCTTTTAAAACCCTATTAAAATTTAAACAATATTCATTAAATTCTTTTATTTAAAATACACTAATCTAATCATCATCCCTAATTTAAACAGTCGATTTAGTTATTCAAATCATCGTCATCTTATTAACCAATGCCAATTCGTTCTCGCTTTAAATTAATTAATAATTAATTTAAATAATTCCATTTATTTGTTTCTTAACAAAACAATTTTCCAATATTAAATCGTCAGGTTAATTTCTATTCACTCGTATATCAAGCTGATTAACATCAGAATTTCTTATAAAATCAATTTATAATCAATTATGAATTAAATAATAAATATTTATTTTCTTTTTAGTAAACTATTATTTTAAATAAAATATATTTCAAAACCTATCCCCGTTATAAAAAATAAATTTTTATAACTTCAGTTTTATCGATTCACCTGACGGTAATATTTATAAAACGATTGATTCTATAGGCCATATGCTTCCAAATACACAACCAATACTGCCCATTAGTTTAGACAAAATGAATTTGTTGAATATTCAGTCAATAATCAACAATCAAATCAATCACCCCATCAAGTCAGTTCATATGTGATGATATGAAAATAAATAATATATTTGAGGAATCCGGTTGGATCCTTCCAACCTGTTCTTCATTGTATTCAAATGGTTATCTTCAAACATATCATTATGTTTCATTTAACCGATAACAATAAATAACGACAATTAACACCAACCAATTCACGAGCAATTCAAATCATTCAAAAAATTCAAACATGTTTATTTTATGAACGTGACCAATCAAGGTGAGACACCTTTATTGGAATCCATCGTTAAAATAACGATTTGGTATTTCACTAAAATTAAAAAACAGTTTAATTTCATTGGTTAATCAACCAATAAATATATAACTAGCAAACAGTCAACCATTGGCAAGCACAGCACACAAAATAAAAACCCAATTTATATAAAAATATAAATGGGAAAACTGAGTGAGTTTGTCTCACCTTGATATGGTTTGGTCATTAAAAACCGAGTTTTTTCAATTAAATTAAACAACCATTTAATTTAATTAAAAATCCTTCATGCTTCTTGTCTTAACTGATCCTACTCCATCTCGAAACTCTCGTTTCTATGGTTCTAACAAAACTGACCTGCTAAAATCTAATAACGTGCCAGTGAGATTTCCTATTAACAAATTTACAAAGTAATTAAAATAAATTAAACATGAATTAATATTTTAAAACCCTGGCCTTTTTCCTTTTCCCTGCGGCCCAAAAAAGAAAAAAGCCCACCCGTTTCCCTTTAAAACCCTTCCATCGGATCCATTCCTCACAAATCCACCGCCTCCATCAATTTAATTAGTCCATGGCCAAAATTTAAACCCCAATCCCCTTTTCATTCTTCCGGAAAAAGGAATCGAGGTTCAGTTGCATCGCAACCCTCTCACGCCACCACATCTTCGTTCTCCCCTTCTCCTCACCCTTAATCAGCCCTCAACAACTTCTTCACAATCACCATGGCTTCACCGCCCTTAATATATATTCATGACCAGTGCACATGGGAAGTTTGTGTTTTACTATGACTTGAACAAAACAAGATATGCAGAAATTTAAAAAAAATAGAATGAATCTATATATATGTCGTTGTTATTATATTTACACATATATATATATAAACATTTTTAGTTGGTACTCTTGTGTCCATATGTTACAGGAAGGAAACAGGAAAGGAAATGAAGTGGGAGCAAGGCAACAACAAAGAAAAGATAGAACAGCAGTGACAGGAAGAGATTGAGTAGTACTTCCCAATACAACAGAAGGGAACGCACAATGATATGAATTGTTTTCCCTTGTATTTGTTTTTGTACAAAAAGTATATTATGAATATATGTACGGATAATGATATGTTTTGTATTTGTATTTGTACATTCCCTTGGATTTGTCTTATTCCTCGAGCAAATTTGTATTTGTTGTG
Organism: Allium sativum; assembly: GCA_030737875.1. Lineage (NCBI taxonomy): Eukaryota > Viridiplantae > Streptophyta > Magnoliopsida > Asparagales > Amaryllidaceae > Allium > Allium sativum. Next base: position 1,662,831 of record JASFAX010000056.1, on the reverse strand, counting down.
CAAGTAAAATGTGTATTCAGTTTCCATGTCCATGTAGCACTTATCGGTTTGTTGAACAAAAATGATATGTATGCGAGTTTCATTCGTATTATCGAACCAAATGAAATGCTGATGGGTATGTGTATACATACATACACACACACATAAGAATCTATACTGAAATATAAATTATGTATATGTAGTACACAAGCCTTAGTGGGTTTATTTATAATCTTAAAAAAATGTCGATACGATATACATTAAATTCAACAGCAAATTTTAATGATAATAAATTAAGGTCATCATATCTATTAAAACAACAGCTTAAATCTTGAACAGTATAGAACTACAAAATCTCAACATTTAAAATTCTGAACTTAAATGATAATCCATTTATATTCATAAATAAATCGTTATAATATAAAAATAATTCCATAGTGATTATTTTAAAATTTGATTTGGCCATAACTTACAATTTACAATACGAAATCTGGATTTTTCTCTTTCATATTAAAAGTATAATCAACACAGTTCCAACGTTTCTCGTTTCACATAAATCCGACTTATATCGGATCCTGTATATCAAATTGAAGTTCAAAACTCCAATTTACAAACTACCGCACGATTTCGAGCTCGTATATAACGTTCAAACTTCGTTTTAATAACAAATTTAGTATTAAAGTCCTTTAATATTCCAAATAAAATATTTAAAATAATAAATTAAATTAAATATTGGATTGCCAAAAATACGGGACGTTACAGTTATATATAACCATTCCTATTTTATAATCTTATATGATTATAAGAATAACAACCAACACATCCAAAATATAATAATTTCAGAAAATTATTCTTTCTATATCAAAATATAGTTTTGGGTAAAGTTATTTCATTTACCCACTTTAAAACAATATTGTGTCGAATTTTTCTGCTCAAGTGTTTTAGAAACAACAATCGATTTAGTTGTACTTCCTGTATCGATCAGAATTCATAAATCACCTGCTAAACCAATCAACACAATATAAAACAGTTTTTATATCAACTAATAAATACGCGCCCTCGTATATATACACTCAACTCATTCTAGGGTACTACTGACCCTATCTCTAATGAGCACAACCCTACCAAAGCTTAGGTATTCGCTGAACCTAAGCTCTGATACCAACTGTAATGGACCGCAAATCTATAATATCAGAGTTAACTACATACACCATACATCCAACCCAAATCTCACGAAAATACGAATCATTTTTCTTAGAAGAAAAAGGTAGAAGAAGAATAGAAATAACAACACAGAATCTGTGACGACCCCAAACCCCGTTCTGACGGTGGCAAGGATAATCTTTGGAATATAACACATAAACAGATAATAGCAAAACAGAATTAAATAAATACACTAGATAATGTACAATAGAATACACTGGATAAATATAATCATCAGATTTACACAGTTTACAGGATCATACTTAGTACAAACACAGTTCAGCTATACATAAATGTCTACAGCGGAAAACAAACATAATATGTACAATAGGAGCTGAACAGCATAAAAAGAGATAAATGATAGAATCCATCTTCAGCTCCAGCTATCCAGAAAGAGCCTGCTAAAAACTGAACACAAGGCTGCCCATGTAGAAAAAGGGGCACCCAAGTTTGCAAGTGAAACAAACTACGAGTCAGTCGTGGGACTGGTATGAGAAATTTACTTAACACATTTATAATATGGCTAATCATAGGACCACGCCACTTTCGTGGAACAGGTTTACCCATCGATCTCCACGTACGTCTGGACGATCACCACTCATTATCCATATTTCGGGAGGCCTCCCAATCAGGACATCAGCTATCATCCAACCGAGGTGAAGATCTCCGGTCTTTAACCACCGTCTTCCTCATCGACTTCTTATCGTCAATTCAGTTATTCAGAATTGGACAAACCCGGCCTTTCTGAGCAACTCACGTATATAATTAACAAGTGCTACACAAACACAACATGCGCCTTATTCCAATTCATTAGTCACTAACGGTAAATTAGTAAGAGAACGGTTTCCCAAATATTAACCCCGAAGGCCGAAACCAACATCAGATCAAAACCCAGGAAACCATCCGACTTAGCTAACCTCCAGTTAGTTTATAAATTTCACATTCAACCATCAAAAATTCAATAAACCGGGTAAATTTTGTTTATTTCCATTCCATATCATTTATAATATTTTATAATGATTTATCGCTATTTTTATTTATTTAAAAATAGCCATTTCATTCAAACGACGCTTCGGGCCATAACGCGGCCATGGCGCTGTTTTTCTTTAGATTTGATTTACACATGTCGGAAAATCTAACCGTTGGATCTTCACAAATTTTATATCATTAGAAAGATCTTTTCAAAACGAATCCAACGGTTTTAGTTTTGGGAAAAGCCGACGGTCAGATCTCCCGGTACACTCGTTTGAAGTTTCGATTTCAAAATACGAACTACAGCGTCATTATTCGATTTAATTTAATTATATATATATATATATAATCGATTCTGGCACTGTTTTTCTTCAGATTTTAATTAAACATTCCAGACAATCCTACCGTTGGATTTTCACAAAGTGGATGTCGTTGGAAAGATATTTCCAAGATGAACCCAACGGTTATGGTTTCGGGAAAATCCAACTGTCAGATCTCCTGCACTAATCGTTTGAAATCACGGTTTCAAAACACGAACTACAGCTTCGTTATTCGATATATTTTAATTATATTTATATATATAAATATAATCGATTCTTAGATTTCAAAACCATATTCTTTTCGTACATTTGATAAAAATGATATTTTTATCCAACAGACATTTATTTCGACACTTCACTATTTTTAACAATTCATGTATATAATAAAACTGTGATTTTTATTGTAAAACATTTTATTTCAAAACACGACTATTTTATATAGTTCATATAGATGATAAAAATATGATTTTTATTATAAAACAATTTATTTCAAAACATGGCTATTTTATATAGTTCATATAGATGATAAAAATATGATTTTTATTATAAAACAATTTATTTCAAAACATGAATGTCGTTCAACACATGAATTCCTATTCAACACATGAATTTCTATTCAACACATGGATTTCTATTCAACACACGAATATAGTTTCAACACATGAAAATAATTCTAACACATGAATATTATTGAAAATTTCGGCAACATAGCGGCAGGGTAGTTAAAATCGGGACCGTCCCTAGTACGGCTCCTCGCTCTACCTTAAAGCCTCGCAGCTTTTGACAATGGGGATTTCATGCATCTAGTTCACACGCAGGCGGCATGTTTATTTTCTTTTCCACAAACTAATCCTATGTGGTTTTAACCAAATAATACTCAACCACAAACTGGTATTTTTCAACCACAATCAATCAATTTCAACCACAAACACTTTTAATCAACCATTCACTATCAACCAATTTTCACACCAATCACAACCAATAAATATCGTCCATGGTTTGTGGACGAGGGGCGTGTCTATATATATATATATATATATATATATATATATATATATATATATATATATAAGTATATTTCAGTTCCATTTCAATACATATATAATTTTTACAACGCATATATAACTTATACATCGAACATACAACTTATACAACGCTTATACATGAGGTGTACAACGCTTATATAACTCATACTTCGAATATATAATTTATACATCGTCATTTCCATCGTTCATAATTCAGAGAACTCACATTGGGTTCCACTCCACCAAAAATAGCAGGAGGCTCAGAAAAATATGCGGTCTGTTCTAGAATGTAGAAGACGTCCACACGAGTCCACTATCTCTTATTTCACTGAATTTCGTCAAAAACGAAAAAGATATGATTTTTACAGTGAAATCAAAAACCGTAGCGCTTTAAAGTGCTATAGAATAGTTTAAAATAATTTCAGTCGTACCTCTCTGAAGTTGTTCAAAACTAGGAATTGATTTTTCGCGAAATCCATGAAGGTGTAGGACGATCGGGCTACGCAGCGTCAAAGGGGGACGGAGGGCGCACTTGCGCGCGGCGGAGGGGGCCCACTCGTTGGTCGGAATTTGCCTCGCTGGCGGTCGAAAGCCACCAACTTCCAGAGCTCGATTCGAGCTCTACAGGTCACGAAAAAAATCCAAACTTCGTATGGATGTGAAGATCGTGAGGAGTACTACAGAATCCTCCAAAGGGCCATGGGTTTTTATTGAGTGGATTTGAAGAAAAAGAGGAGAGAAGGTTTGAATGAATTCCGCCGTCGCCTGGAAGGTTTATCCGGGAGAGAGAATCTGCGTCGACCAATAGGATTATTTATTTATTTATATATTTTTAAAAACCCAAAAATATCCCTTCTCTCATACGAACACTAATCCAAACCCAACGACTGCCGTCCCTAGCCAAATACCCCATTCCGAACACAATGGGATATGTTTCGTAGGCCCATTCGACTGTTTCAGTCAGTTTCTCTTCAAAATAAAATATAAAACATTCAATATTCGATTTGAACGTACATTTCTATTTGTCGGGGCCACATACTAACTCTAAAAACTCCCAAAAAATAAATCCAGCTATGTTTTGATGATACGGTCCCAACAAAACTAGTTTCGTCGAATTCTTAGACCATTTGAAAAATGGCCCTTTTTTTGGTCGATCCAATTTAATGGAAATTGACCAAAGACAATTTCCTTTGCCACGCTCACATACTAGCCTCAAAAATTATGAAATTTGAAACATAGCAATAATTTGACATCCCGGATCCAACAAAAGTGGTTTCGTCGAATTCTGAAGTCGTTTGCAAAATGTCCATTTTCACGGGCTATATAAACTCTATAGCGACCCTTCTGAAAATTCATTTGGCCGTATTCGATTTTTCAGATTCGTTAGAAAGATATTCATAAACAGATTTAAATATTTTTGGTTTCACTAAAATCTGTTTTGTTTTGCACCCGGTACAGTCAGTCAAAGTTTGAATTCAAATTTTGAAACTGTCGCGCCATTTCAGGCCTTGTTTATAATTAGAATTAATTATATTTATTTTCAAACGTCGATTCAAACACACTTTTCGTCGTTATTATTTAAAATATTTATTTTAAATATTTTAAATTCACTAAAATAGCCAAATTAAAATTTTCAAACTGGTTTAGATTTTCAGGGTTGTTACAGAATCTCACATCTCAGCGGAATAAAATATAATATATCATAACTTTTGAAATACAAAATTTTAACTGTATAACATATCATTATTAGAGTATCACTATCAGAGTACAACTTACAACACAGTAGAAATAACAATAACTAGATAACGTTGGAGCCTCCTGCTCCAAGCTCCTTTGGATAAATCTGTAAAATCCTGAACTACTTGACTACCCTTATAAAATTGGGCCCCCAAGAGTTTAGGTAAAACAAAACAAAATAAACTCCAATTCAGACATGAGATTGGTATGAGTAAACAATTTAAAACAGTTTCAGAAACTAGATGATATCTCATAAGACCACGCCATATAACATGGAGCGGGTTTTTCCCTTATGAGAATCCAAACACTTGATTTAACTTTAAAAATCCTTTTGAAAGAAATGATAATCTTTATATCAAAACTCTATTGATATTATGACAGTGTCTAAATCAAATAAGTAAAAATCTAGTGGAACGTTTGCATCTCCCGTTCCACATATATTATATACAATCAAAACCGCAAGCACTTATTGGGTAATGAATTTCCAACTATGATAAGGTATGGAACCACCTTCCGATAGTGTATCTCTAGAGGAGAATTCACTGGGTTCAACAAGAACATCTTGTAACCCGACCACACATGATCAACCACTCATTTTGCATGAGTGTATCGAACGTACATCATTAAAAGTTGGGATCAGCAACCGTTTCCCGAATGGGACAACTTCGAATAGAATAAGGAATTAAATGAATCTCTAGATAGGTGATAATACACCATAATGGGAGCTAACCACGTAGCCATGCTTCCTGCTCGATTTTTGTCATTTCCCGGTTGTTGAGGCCTGAGGCTACGCTTACTTGCCATTCATTGATAACATAATCACTTTGAATGTCACATTGTCAGATCCGTTAATCACTAATTTATTTGCACAAATATATTCTGGATAATATGCTAAGGGAATAAATCCATTGTCACCATATATATTTGTACAGCCCAAAATGCGATCATTTGAAATATTCTGTCAGACATTCGTCCATATACGTTCATTCCGGGATTGATAGAAACCGAAGGCACAATTTCCATTAATAGAAAAAGCCCTTGCACTTAACTTCGTCTTCAATATATTCAGCATACTTGGTTTGCAACGCTTATTCCAATACGGAGTGGTTCTTTGGATAATATTCCAATCGGTCTCTCCATATTAACAATGTTAAAATGGTTAAAAACTTTGATAGTCGGTGATTTAACTATCAAATGAAAAATGTCCATGTACACACAATGATCTTATTTCCAAATGGAAATTTTGTCGATCAATCATCTTATACCTTATTTTCTATATTAAGAAAATATATGTTATAGACTCTGGAAAACATTCCCATTGCATATTTACATATCACTATTCTTCCACATCTATCAGACTCTAACTGTAAATGTGTAACACCCTATGTCCATTAATGTCACTCACAAAGGGAATGCATCAATGTCCATGAAGCGTTATTGTTGTATAGAACAAATATATTACAAGAATAAATAAATAAAACAACACAGTGGAAGAAAAAACTTATTTCATTTCATTATAACTCAAAGCGAGTTTACTTAAGTAGTTTCCAAACCATTACAACAGGATCAATCGTCTTTTCCAAAAACTTCAAAGTACATAAAGAAGCAAATACTTGAATAACATAAATTCATAAATCCCCACTGAGCATAAGCAAAGCAACAAAGATGAGAGTGTCCCAAGCGATACATCTACTCTCTTCAAGCAACCGAAGGAAATCAGCACTAAGCTGTAGTATTCCCTCCTTGAAAACCTGAAAGAGGGGAAGGAATAAAAGAGGTGGAAAGAAAAGGGGGTCAGACATAAAGTCTGGCGAGTGTGATAACTTTAACAATATAATTATCAGAATAACTAGGATAAGGCATAAGCTGGAAAATAAGGAAACGACTGTGAACAATTGGGTATGACAGAACAAAACGAGGAAATAAGATGAACCAAGATAACGTTAAAGGTGCCCCTAATCACTATAAGATAATTACTACACTGCACCACCACTAGTCACCCTTAAAGGTTGATCCCGCCTACAGAACTTAATAATGATAATGGTAGTATAGTGTACCCCTAGCTGCCTTCATAGGTGTCGTCTGCCCCTATCTCCACTAGGTGTACCCACTACCCCCATTCGATCGGCTCCCTAACTCGTAGATACCCGTGTTGGCCCCACAGTGGGGTGTATCACTCCCCAAAGTGGCAACCCGATACAACCAAAAATGCATGGCTTATATCTACACGATGCAACAACGTCTTACCTACCAGCCTGGGCCCACACACGCGTATGAACTCGTTTGACTTGCATTGCCACCGCTGACCAGTTTTGACCTCTTACAATCAAATCCAGTATGCGTGTCCCGTCCTCGACTTGGGTCGAGCCCACAAAGATACTTAATGGATTACTGGTTTGAAAAGGGTCCCCATGCATGACACAAGCTTTCCACCTATGCTTGGTCTCCTCTAAGGTTTTTCCCATTTAACCCCATTCTTATTCATGTCTTCTTACATGTTTCAATCTTGGTTAAGTGCATCTAATCGTATTTCATATGCCTCCCAATGCACCCACTAAATTCCACATGCCACCCATGGCACCCACTAAATTCTACATGCCACCCAAGGCACCCACTTAACCCCCTCATGTCCCACTACATGTTTATCTAGTTAAGTGTTTATTAATTCATTAAGACCGTAACCTTGTAAAGACCTCCCACATTAGACTAGCATTTGTGGCAGCTGGATTTGCCGGGCGGGTCTGGGCAATCTTACACCACAAACGAGCCTAACCTCGTGTCTTTACAACTGTTATGTATTTAATTTATGCCTACGACCTCCCACATTAGACTGGCGTTTGTGGCAGCTGGATTTGTCGGGCGGGTCCAGGCAGTCTTACAACACAAAAGAGTCTAACATCTTGTCTTAGGCGACGAATTACACCTAATTAATTATCCCCAATTTGAATTAATTTCCCTATTCAAATTGCCAATCAATTACAAATTTAACTATGTCCATAACTGACTCAATGATGTCCATCTATTTATGGTATAAAAAATTATACTAATTAACATCACAATTAAGGCATTTATGCCAATTCTCAATATTAAATTTTTTAATATTATTCCATTTCTCCACGTTGTACGTTCATTTGTTTAATGTATATGTAACACCCCACCTCCGTTATGGTCACTTATAAAGGAAATGCCTTAACTTTGATGGATCGTTTTAGTAGAAAAAAACAGAAATTTACAAGATAGATAAAACAGTACTTGAAAAATTAATAACTTTATTTCAACAGAAACCAAAGTAAGTTTGGTTACATCTTTTCAAATCACAATATCAGAATTCAAGTACAAAATATCGGTCTGGTACAAAGACTTCAGAATGCATAGTTTTTAAGGTCATAATCCCCAACATAAACTGCCATGGAAAGATAGAGTCAAAGCCAAGCGATACTTCATGCAGAGAAGATCTGAATCAAGATCCTAGATTTCCACCCTACAAACCTGGGGGGGAACGGAAAGAAAAGGGGTGAAAAACAAACGAGGTCAGACATAAAGTATGGCGAGTCCAGTGATTTCCAGCATATGAACAGATAATAATAATCATGGCATGCAAATAAAACTGGATGCGAGATAATAGTAACAGGAGTAGCAGATATACTTAGGTTAAACAGAAGAAACAGAATGATGTAAGCTATTACTTTTCACTTCTCTTCACTAATACTAGTATAACAGGATTAGGTGTTACCCTAATGTCTAAAAAGAAACAGAATAATGGGCCTTTACCACCAGAACAGAAGGTACAGAAACAGAAACAGAATAATCCTTACGGAAACAGAATGTTAGAATTAGGTGTACACTAGTAAATGGGCCTTTACCACCCTAACAGACGGTACCACACAGAAACAGACAGGTGTTACCACCCAACAGAAACAGACGGTACCCCAACGGAAACAGACAGAACTAAGTGTACCCTAAATATACCCCAAGCGATCGGCTCCCTAATACATAAATACCCTGTGCCAGCCCCACAAAAGGGTGTATCATTCACTAAAGTGGCAACCTTTGAATGACACAGACCTATTTACAGATGTCACGGCGTCTTACATCCTCAGAGGAAGACCGGGATCCATGCACGCACATGACCCGGTTGGAACGCACCATCAACACCCTCGCCATTATCAGAATGAACCACTTATAATTTGTTCAGTAAGCGTGCCCGGACCCTACCTACTGTTGGGTCATAGTTTTGATACCAGAAAGGGTTGCTGACTAATATGGGTCGCAAACAACAGATGACACAATTATTTTCCCTCCTAACATTGTGTCCCCAGACTAACAGATTTCAGATTTACTTATTTACAAGTTTTAGACATATAGAGTTCAGATCAACCAGTTCACAAATCAGACAATCAAGTTAACAAGTTTTCAGACTAACGGATCAGACTTACAGATTTGTCTATCTTTGTATTCGGCCTACAGATTTATGAAACGGGTTTATTAGTCCGGTTGGTTTAACCGTATCCACCCAACACGTTTTAGACATCATATTTATCTTAGATTTGCATTAATTACTTATTAATGCACAAACCTCTCACATTAGGTTGCTAGCTTGTCGCCGCTGGATGTGTCGGGCGGTTCCGGGCAGACTTCTGCCACAAGCCAGACCTAACCTCGTGTCTAAGCATATTTTAGTTATGCCTACGACCTCTCACATTAGGCTAACAGTTTGCGGTCGCTGGTTAAGCCGGTTGGTTCCGGGCAGGCTTCTACCGCAAACAGAGCCTAAACTCGTGTCATAGCCAATTCATTCCAATACAGATTTTTCACATATCAGACTAATTCTGTTTATTTTACATATTAAACTTCTTCACAGGATACAACAGATTAATCAAATTTCCATGTTTTACTAAATCTTAGGTCGAGCCTACGGATTTCCATAACCAGATTACCATTATCTAGTTTTCAACAGATCAGACAATTCAACAGATAGCAGATCTAGCAGTTTAAGCGATTCAACAGATTTAGCAGATAACAGATTTAGCAGTTTAGGCAATTCAACAGATTTAGCAGATAACGGATTAGGAAATTTAACAGATTTAGCAGATAATAGATTTAGCAGATTATATATATCTAAAACTCTATTTACATATCTTGCGTAATCATAAATTTAGCCTAAACTTACGTGCCCAAATCAAGGTCATAATTCATAATACAATATATGCCCCAAATTTTAGTCTTAATATTCCCATTTACAGTTCATGTAAAAACTAGATTTAGTATTCTAGTTTACCATTTTTTCCAAGACTAATACACATGTAAATCATTCTCTATTATAGCCAATTCAGATTATGCCAACATATTTGTTATGCCAAATTAACTTTATTAAGCTATGCCTAATCCCCGTATAACATGTTTCCACAAGTTCTCTAAGTACTCATGAAATGGCCCTAACAAAAGGAATAGGAGATAAGCACAAGAATTGATATAAAAGAATAGGCATGCAATAATGAACCAAATACAACAATAATGGCCCCAATAGGCTCGATTTACATAACAGTGAATGGGAATAAACTAGCAATGTTACATACTAAATATGAGATCTAACATCATTAAGGGAATAGGCATAAGAAACTAACTACAACAGTTATAGGCAACTAACCACAATAGTCATGGGCGACTAATCACAATAGTTTGTTATTCAATTTCATAGGCAATAGTCTCATAGTCATGAATCATAGTCATAGGCGATAGTCTCATAGGCGTGAATCATAGTCATAGGCAATAGTCTCATAGGCATGAATCATAGTCATAGGCAATAGTCTCATAGGCAACAGTTTCATGTCCAATTATGCATTATTCATTATTTGTCCCAAAATTTAGCATTCGTGCGTTAATCTCTTATGAGATTCGGCGCAGGCTCGTAGTAGCCTGGCTATAGAACAGAAAGAAGAAAGAGGTACAGAATAGTCACAGAAAAACAGATCTGACAGATAAGAATATACATAACCTCATATTCAGATTTATAACCACGTCAAGATCATAATTAAAGTTCATATCTGAAAAAAACTGTACTCACTATCAAAAAGGAAAGTCTTGATTTCTGGTTTCTGAGTTCTGAATTTGATATGCTTTCCTTTGGGTAGACTAACGTTGTTTTGATTCGTGTTTTACTCCAGTATTGGCTTGTCTCTAAGCTTTCTAACTGACCGCCACTCCTAATTTCTTTGCAGTAGCATGACAACTTTAGTTCTATATTATTTGTGTGAATTTAGGGTTAGACTTGAGTTGTATTTATAGAATTTTAATTTGACTAGAGCCGTCGATGAAGCTAGAGTGAATCCAGACCATCCATCTCAAGAGAAGCCAATCAGAAAGTGACATGTAAGCCCTAGTGACTCAGCCAAGCTTCAGAAATCGACCAGAACCTGATCAGGCCAGCCAGGGCCTGAACAACAGAGTTTTCTGGCCTGGGTGCACTTGGAAGGTACGCCAGTGCTAAAATTGTACTGGCGCACTTCCCAAGTGCGCCAGTGCAATTTTGTTCTGGCGCACTTCCCAAGTGCGCCAGTGCATTCTGACCCGTTTCTGGTTTTTCTGCCCAACTTCGTTCGTCCATATCTTCTTCATACGGTATTCGTTTTACGCAAACTTAGACTCTATCTCAAGCAGAATTTCGAGTAGAACGCAATGGCGTAACCCATTTCCCTTAATTCCATCATTTAGAATTAATTATTCTATGATTTGTAACTTATACGTTCACAGAAAATACGGGGTGTTACATTCTCCCCTCCTTAAAGGATTTCGTCCCTGAATTCTTCAAGTTAAGAAGAATGTGTCCTACCATCCAATCATCCATCTACTCAACCATCATTCACAAGCATCCATTGTCCTTAGGAAACATCTAATGTTGTATGAACATATGCAAAAGTGTGTGTATATGTTCCTTATCTAATGCAAAGATCAGGCGGTCCACTGATTCAGTTGACCTCCTTAATGCGAACTATGTCAGTGTCATGAGTCCAACATGTATGCAATTTTCCTATTTGATACATATCATTCTTATATGAGTGACAACCATTCATTCATATGAAACATCCATGTGATAAGTCAATCATTTTGCATCCACAGAAATTGAAAATGATCACACGTCCATATGCAGTATAAGAGTGTTTTCGAGCCGATCTAGTGCCTAGTGTGTGTATATGCATCCACGGCAACCACTAGCAACCACTTGCATCCACTTGCAACCATCAAACATAACATGTCTTAAACACATGTTTACATCCATAGGATTCCTATCTATAGGTCGAAGACTCGATCGATAGGATACAGTCGAGTGATGGGAGCGAGTGCAGATAAACAAAAACTTGGTTTCCATTAGACATTGGTTGAGAGACTAATTCCCCTAAGTATCAACCCCGAAAACCGAAATCAACATCGGATTGACACCCAGAGGATTACCCTCTTTAGACAGTGTCAAAACTGGAAATCTTAACCTTATCAGAAATATTCAGATATTTACAAACTACTAGTACAGATCAGATTATCGAATGATTCTTAGAAAACGAAGCATGGGAAAATCCCACCATATCTCTCAAAACCCCAGAATGTATGCATTACAATCGACTTGACGCCTAACACAGATACCCTCAAACCCCAACCTACCACCAACAGATGAATCGTAACCCCTATGGGGTTTGAGACTATAACCAGATCAGAAACAAGACTAGTATTAAAGTGCAGAGACTTGACTACAGAATCAGAATGCCATAATCGGAAAGAGTTCTAACTCAATAACCAGATAAGGAAACTAAACTCTCTACGTAAATTTTCCTACTTCTATCCTATCCATCAACTATGAGAGCATTCGCATGCCTTCCCGAAGTAGGTCACGTCCTCTGTCCTTGCCCCGTTTCTTCGGGCAGTCCCTAGTGAAGTGTCCCATCTCACCACAGTTGAAGTGAGTGTCCTTCCTCTTTCGGCAATCCTTGTTCAGATGAGTCAAGCTTCCATAAGTAAAGAACTTTTCTCCTCTTTATCCTCAGACTTTTCTTTCTTCTTTTGTGTTTCCTTTTTGCCTCCTTTGTGAACCAAGTCCATATCCATGAGTTTCTCATCCTTGGGTTGTGCTCCTTAGCCAAACTCCATCATTCTCATCTTTACTATCCGTGTGTAACACATTGACAAGTCCCTCGAAAGCAGCTTCCATTGCACGAAAAAATCCTACAAAGCTCGAAAGAAAATTAGCCATAGGTGAGACTACTGCGGCTACAGATGGAAGTCGGGCGCTTATTTACCCTTTGACCGGTGTCGTAGTCTTATCAAGCCTACAGAACCATGCCGCGATGAGGTTACCTCCCAGAAAGCCGGGAGCCCCAGAGAAAGAAGGAAACAAAGATTCAAACAGAGGATCAAAAGATAGATATATGGCATTTGGGGATTATGTTTTTCAAAATAAACTTTATTTTTGAAAATACTTCCTTTTAAAACCTATTTGAAAATAGTTTTCAAAAACTTTACCCAATCTGGTAACCTTCAGCTCTGATACCAAGTGTAACACCCCACCTCCGTTAAGGTCACTCACAAAGGGAATGCCTTAACTTTGATGGAGTGTTTTAGTAGACAGAACAGAAATTTACAAGACAGATAAATCAGTATTTGAAAAATTAATAAGTTTATTTCAACCGAAACCGAAGTAAGTTTGGTTACATCTTTCAAATCACAATATCAGAATTCAAGTACAAAATATCGGTCTTGTACAAAGCCTTAAGAATGCATAGTTTTTAAAGTCATAATCCCCAACAAAAACTGCCGTGGAAAGATAGAGCCAAAGCCAAGCAATAATTCAAGCAGAGAAGATCTGAATCAAACTCCTAGATTTCCACCCTACAAACCTGGGGGAGGACGGAAAGAAAAGGGGCGAAAAACAAACGAGATCGGACATAAAGTCTGGCGAGTCTAGTGATTTCCAGCATATGAACAGATAATAATAATCATGGCATGCAAATAAAACTGGATGCGAGATAACAGTAACAGGAGTAGCAGAAATACTTAGGTTAAACAGAAGAAACAGAATGATGTAAGCTATTACTTTTCACTTCTCTGCACTAATACTAGTATAACAGAATTAGGTGTTACCCTAATGTCTAAACAGAAACAGAATAATGGGCCTATACCACCCGAATAGAAGGTACAGAAACAGAAACTGAATAACCCTTACGGAAACAGAATATTAGAATTAGGTGTACACTAGTAAATGGGCGTTTACCACCCCAACAGACAGTACCACGCAGAAACAGACAGGTGTTACCACCCAACAGAAACAGACGGTACCCCAACAGAAAAAGACAGAACTAAGTGTACCCTAAATCTACCCCAAGCGATCGGCTCCCTAATACATAAATACCCCGTGCCAGCCCCACAAAAGGGTGTATCATTCCCTAAAGTGGCAACCTTTGAATGACACAGACCTATTTACAGATGTCACGGCGTCTTACATCCTCAGAGGCAGACCGGGATCCATGCACGCACATGACCCGGTTGGAACGCACCATCAACACCCCTCTCCATTATCAGAATGAACCGCTTATAATTAGTTCAGTAAGCGTGCCCGGACCCTACCTACTTTTGGGTCATAGTTTTGATACCAGAAAGGGTTACTGACTATTATGAGTCCCAAACAACAGATGACACAAGTATCTTCCCTCCTAACCTTGTGTCCCCAGACTAACAGATTTCAGATTTACTTGTTTACAAGTTTCATACATACAGAATTCAGATCAACCAGTTCACAGATCAGACAATCAAGTTAACAAGTTTTCAGCCTAATGGATCAGACTTACGGATTTGTCTATCTTCGTATTGGGCCTACAGATTTATGAAATGGGTTTACTAGTCTAGTTGGTTTAACCCTATCCACCCAACACGTTTTAGACATCATATTTATCTTAGATTTGCATTAATTACTTATTAATGCACAGACCTCTCACATTAGGTTGCTAGCTTGTGGCCGCTGGATGTGCCGGGCGGTTCCGGGCAGACTTTTGCCACAAGCCAGACCTAACCTCGTGTCTAAGCATATTTTAGTTATGCCTACGACCTCTCACATTAGACTGACAGTTTGTGGTTGCTGGTTAAGCCGGTTGGTTCCGGGGAGGCTTCTACCGCAAACAGAGCCTAACCTCGTGTCATAGCCAATTCATTTCAATACAGATTTTTCACATATCAGACTAATTCTGTTTATTTTACAGATTAAACTTCTTCACAGGATACAACAGATTAATCAAATTTCCATGTTTTACTAAATCTTAGGTCAATCCTACGGATTTCCATACCCAGATTACCATTATCTAGCTTCCAACAGATCAGACAATTCAACAGATAGCAGATCTAGCAGTTTAAGCGATTCAACAGATTTAGCTGATAACAGATTTAGCAGTTTAGGCAACTCAACAGATTTAGGAGATAATGGATTAGGCAATTTAACAGATTTAGCAGATAATAGATTTAGCATATTATATATATTTAAAACTCTATTTACATATCTTGCCTAATCATAAATTTAGCCTAAACTTACGTGCCCCAATCAAGGTCATAATTCGTAATACAATATTTGCCCCAAATTTTAGTCTTAATATTCCCATTTACAGTTCATGTCAAAACTAGATTAAATATTCTAGTTTACCATTTTTGTCCAAGACTAATACACATGTAAATCATTCTCTATTATAGCCAATTCAGATTATGCCAACATATTTGTTATGCCAAATTAACTTAATTAAGCTACGCCCAATCCCCGTATATCCACAAGTTCTTTAGGTACTCATGAAATGGCCTTAACAAAAGGAATAGGGGATAAGCACAAGAATTGATATAAAAGAATAGGCATGTAATAATGAACCAAATACAATAATAATGGCCCCAATAGGCTCGATGTACATAACAGTGAATAGGAATAAACTAGCAAAGTTACATACTAAATATGAGATCTAACATCATTAAGGGAATAGGCATAAGAAACTAACTACAATAGTTATAGGCAACTAACCACAATAGTCATGGGCGACTAATCACAATACTTTCTTATTCAATGTCATAGGAAATAGTCTCATAGTCATGAATCATTGTCATAGGCAATAGTCTCTTAGGAGTGAATCATAATCATAGGCAATAGTCTCATAGGCATGAATCATAGTCATAGGCAATAGTCTCATAGGCAACAGTTTCATGTCCAATAATGAATTATTCATTATTTGTCCCAAAATCTAGCGTTCGTGCATTAATCTCTTATGAGATTCAGCGCAGGATCGTAGTAGCCTGGCTATAGAACAGAAAGAAGAAAGAGGTATAAAATAGTCACTGAAAAACAGATCTGACAGATAAGAATATACATAACCTCAGATTCAGATTTATAACCACGTCAAGATCATAATTAAAGTTCATATCTGAAAATAACTGTACTCACTATCAAAAAGGAAAGTCTTTATTTCTGGTTTCTGGGTTCTGAATTTGATATGCTTTCCTTTGGGTAGACTAACGTTGTTTTGATTCGTGTTTTACTCTAGTACTGGCTTGTCTCTAAGCTTTCTAACTGACGGCCACTCCTAGTTTCTTTGCAGCAGCATGACGGCTTTAGTTCTATATTATTTGTGTGAATTTAGGGTTAGATTTGAGTTGTATTTATAGAATTTTAATTTGATTAGAGTCGTCGAAGAAGCTAGAGTGAATCCAGACCATCCATCTCAAGAGAAGCCAATCAGAAAGTGACATGTAAGCCCTAGTGACTCAGCCAAGCCTCGGAAATCGACCAGAACCTGACCAGGCCAGCCAGGGCCTGACCAACAGGTTTTCTGGCCTGGGCACACTTGGCAGGTGCGCCAGTGCTAAAATTGTACTGGCACACTTCCCAAGTGTGCCAGTGCAATTTTGTTCTGGCGCACTTCCCAAGTGCGCCAGTGCATTCTGACCCGTTTCTGATTTTTCTGCCCAACTTCGTTCGTCCATATCTTCTTCATACGGTATCCATTTTACGCAAACTTGGACTCTATCTCAAGCAGAATTTCGAGATGAACGCAATGGCGTAACCCATTTCCCTTAATTTCATCATTTAAAATTAATTATTCTCTTATTTGTTACTTATACGTTCACAGAAATTACGGGGTGCTACGGTATACGTTAGACTCGAATAGTCTAACTTATGGAATAAAGAGAATACATCACAACATGCATAGAATAAAAACTAGATCTAGACATAAGGGGTGAACTTGCATGTGTGAATAAGGTTTTTCATCCGAAAACTTGCATAGGTTAAAGTTACAAACTTGCATAAACTATGGTTGTCATAGATCTAATCATAAGGTGTAAACTTGCATAGGCAATAGTCACAAACTTTATATTACATGATTCATACTCCAACATATATATATACTTGCATATGTGATTTATACAACATAAACTATGAAGTAAACTTGCATCTAACTCACACATGTCATAGCCTAACTTTAGGTCCAATTTACACATAAAATAGATGTCATGAAACTTGTAAGGTTGTATGTGATTCTCACTAACTTGCATATGATTCATATCTAAATTAACATATAAACTTGGATATAGAATTATCAAGTTAAACTTACATATGATTTAACATATGAATTAATTCTAACAACATAACCAAACTAGCATATGAAACATCATTATGAATTGATTGTACATAAGCCAACAATTAACAAAGATTTACAAAATAGATGATAACATCACAGCTTTACAACATAGACAATAACATCATAGATTTACAACATAGATAATAACATAACGGTCAATGATTCACAACATAACCATATAATCCAAATCATAACTCAACCTAATTAAATTGTTAATTATCTTATTAAAGAAATTGAACTCACAAAAAGAAGGTCTTGCATTCTGAAATCTGAGTTCTGAAATTGATTTAGCTTGCCTTGGTAGTAGATTCGTTATTGTTTAGATTAGAGTTGAATAGAATTGAGTTGATTAGCTTTTCTTCCTCTTTAATTTGTGGCGGCTACTCTAGGTTACAAGATGACAGCATGACGGTCATGATTCCAATTTTTATTTGATTCTAGTGTTTGAGTCTACACATGTTTATATAGAATTTCAATTTCATTATAGCCGTCGGATGATACTAGGATTAATCAAAACCATTCAGTCGGGATAGGGTTACACCTCAGCCCTAATGACTTGGCAAAGAGTCAGAAAGGACTCAGCAATGAGTAACAATATGGATCAGATTACACCAGAAAGCTGTACAGGCTTTCTGCTCAGCCTGGGCACACTTGGCAGGTGCACCAGTGCAACATTTGTACTGGCGCACTTTCCAAGTGTGCCAGTGTATCTATTTTTTTTCCTCTGATTTTTCTGCCTAATTACGTTCGTCCATATCTCCTTTATCCGGTATCCGTTTTACGCAAACTCGAACTCTTTCTCAACAAGAATTCCGAGACGAACACAATGACGCAACCTGTTTCCCTTAATTCTCAATCTGAGATTAATTATTCTTGAATTTAGGTAATTCGATTATTCAAAATTCATGGTGTTACAAAACTTGTAAGAGAACAATTTCCTAAGTATAAACCCCGAAGGCCGAAACCAACATCAGATCGATAGTCAAAAAGTCGTTCAACTCAACTAATTTCCAGTCAGTTTCTAATTTTACTTAACTCCATTTCTTTAACTCCATTTTATTAACTTCTTATCAAAACGATCATTTTAAATCTGCAAATCATTTGCTTTTAAATCATCGTTAACTTTAAAATGTATATCTCCCAGGATTTCGTTTATAAAATTCCTTTTCGTTTATAATATATTATTTTAAGTTCGTTTCATTATCGAATTCTATATATATCGATATATCGATTTCTAGTTTATCAAATCTTCTTTAAAATATTCTAACTCCTTAAATTTCCAGAAAAAATCGCCATAACCTCCTTTGTACGGGGTTACCGGAAAAAGTCAAACCTTGCCACACAGGCATCTCCATTCAAAAAGAAAATCAAAAAAAGCCAAGCGGCTAGCCGATACGGCGCATAAAATCTCATATTCAATTTGAATACGTACCTTTTTGTCGAGCATTATATTTATACTCTTCCATTTCTTCATTTCTATACCTTCTTAACATATATCTAATCATTCTAATTCATTCCAACTTAATACACTTGTTTTAACTCGACTCGTTAATTAACTTGTTAATCAACTCTTTTTCCTATTTCACTTTCATATTTGAATATGACATGTTCAAATATATTTTAACTTAGTTATAAACCAATCCAATTCCAATTTTCAAACACAGGTTTCATATTCATGTTATCCAATTTATGATTTTTCCTTTTTATTTACAAACCCCATTTATTTTACTTGCTCATGTATTTAATCAAGTCTGGATTTCAAATTTCATTTGAAATAAATATTTCTACTTTGTAAAAATAAATTTCCCTTTTCAAATTAACATTTGTATTTATATTTCTGAATTTTCCCATGATAATTCATTTCAGTTCATTTATAAACTTCGTTTATAAATGGACTGCTTGTTTTTTTTTCAAAACAAGTTAATATTTCTATTCTATTCGAATTTCAAATTCTATTTTAGAAAAATAGAATTTCCCTTTTAAATCTCAAATATCCTTTTCATGATATTTTTATATATATCAACATTTTGGAGCCAGTGACATTCAACAATTCAAAACACCTAATTAATCAACCATAGGTTTTCAAACACACCATATATAACCATATATGTGGTAAAAACAATAATATTTTTTTGAGGAATCCACTTGGATTCTTCCAACCTATTTTCCTTCATCCACAGACGTTAGCCAACATAAATAATACCCATTCTGCTTCATGGCAGAATATCGCGATACAGAAGGTCATCCACTATCATAGCATGGGGCGTATAGGGTCATCCGCTAATGATACTACGGGCATCCGCCAATGGTACTGCAGGAATCCAATCAATCACCAATATATATATATAATAGCCACAAACACCAATACTAAATAACTAATATATATTTTACTATAGCCACAATAAAATTCCAATGCAACAAAACAACCATCAATTATTTTCAACGAATAAAAATAATTCTAAATAATAAATTGAGTGAGATTTACTCACCATGATTTTAATTGCAGTCCATTCCAATTTCTTTTCAAATTTAAATCGAATAAATGTTAGATTAAATTTGAAAATTCTCTTTAACTCCAACCCATTCAATTTGCAGCTACAAATTCATTGTGACTTGTTTATCCCATTGCTGGTTTCAAATGATTTCACCCTAAATTAATTTATTGCATTTACAAATTAACTTTTGAATTTTAAAGCTAAGTAAAATTTAAGCTAATTTATTATTAAGATAAATTTTCATACCTTAATCACTTTTACATTGTTCCCGAT
Organism: Allium sativum; assembly: GCA_030737875.1. NCBI lineage: Eukaryota > Viridiplantae > Streptophyta > Magnoliopsida > Asparagales > Amaryllidaceae > Allium > Allium sativum. Next base: position 1,642,180 of record JASFAX010000056.1, on the reverse strand, counting down.
TTCCAAACCACTGCTATTTTTACCATGGATAGAATCACTTGAACCCATCAGCATAAAAATGTCGATATCAATCCAAAAGTTGTTTAAACTTCTTCTTTATCCTCTTAACAAAAGTTAGATTTTCATACCGAGATCCCCCCTTGCAATTGCAAACATCAGCAATCCCTTGCCAACCGAAATCTAATTTCCTTGTAGTGCCAAGCAACTCGCTGCCATCGAAGCTCAACATCTTTCTTTCCATACAAGCATGAACACGGTACTGAGAACCTGAATTGCCCCTTCTGTCTACACGCATTCAAACAAAATAGTCATCGTTTCCTTCCCCTTCTCCAAATCTTCCACTGAATCTCCAATTTGCAAGAGTATCACCTTAGAACTCCTCTACTGCCATTCAGTAAAGTTGCGAGAACTAGTAAACATCTCGAACCATTTCTCCCTGTCACTTCAACCCTTTCCATGTATTGCGCCACTCCTTTTGGCACTCCCGACCACTATTTCTCTGCCATCACTACATCGCACTCATTCCAGATGCGATCCAAACCAGCTCCGCCCCTTCATGAAATCGCATCGATCCTTTTCTATCCCATCGCACACTTTGTTCAGGTTGAAATCCCCATTTGCAAAGCTTCGAACAACGATGACAATCGTATATCCTCCTAACGTGAGCTTGAGTCTTGCTCTAGGAACTCGCGGTCCTTACCGCGATCTCGATCTGTATATATTTTTTTAAATCGATTTCATTTGTTGAGGATAATAAGGAATACGGCTTTCATTTGTTAAGGATATCAGTAAATATGATTTCCATTTGTTCAGGCGTAAGAATGGAGCTTGCGAACCCTTATATTCGAATTCAACTTTCAATTTTTGATTTAGAAATTTCAGAAAGGGGACCATTGTTTTATTTATACTTTAAGTTGTTTTCCTCGAATTTGGTTCTGAACAGAAAAAGAAAACAAAGAGGGAGGACCGCATTTATATAATCCAGGATTATTTGGGTGGAAGGAAGGGAACCAACGTACAAGAAACTAAAAGGAGACGTGGCTGAAGCGTGTACCATAAGCTTAGAGTAGAAGGAATCAATTAAAATTTATCTTAATTTATTTTAGTTAGGATTAACCGGTCCAACTTCAATTAGAATACCCCATGATTCCCAACTCCTTTCTGAGCCCAACAACCGACATTCCTAAGGTAAAATCGCTATTCTGAACAAACAGGGACAGGTATCGAAACCCCATTTGATCAAATGGAGAAGATATAAATTTTAAATTGATTTAAATTAATTTTAAAACAATTAATTCTCCGGTAATCAATTAATATTATTATTCCAATTCAAATAGGAGTTTAAATTGATTATCTGAACTATTTCCAATTCAGTGTTGACTTTGAATTCAAACAAATTCAATTCCGTATTTCGATAATTATATATTTGAAATAAATCATATTGCGATTTTTAAATAGATAACAAAATATAAAAATTCATTAATATTCTCAAATCAATATTTAAAATAAATATTAAATATTCAAAATTAATCGACCAGAAATCCGAATCGTTACAGGTTGGCTAAAAATATAATTTTTAACGTATATATGAGGTATATAAAATGGTCATGTATTGAAATAAATCTTAGTTGGCTAAAAATATAATTTTTAACGTATATATGAGATATATAAAATGGTTATGTATTGAAACAAATATTTGTCGGCTAAAAATATTATTTTTAGCCTACATATGAAATGGATAAAAGGGCCATGCTATGGAATAGTCATTGGATCGTTAAAAATATAATTTTTAACATACATATGCACTGTATAAAATTGTCATGTAACGGAATATTCAATTTTGATTTAAAATTGAAATGGAAGATGGAATCGTTTTTAAAACGAATTTATAAATGATTTATAAAATACGTTTTAAATGGAAATCGATGATACATATTTATATATAATGGCTAGAATAGAACACGCCGCGTAGCTACCGTTTTCAAATTTCGACCATTAACTTCAAATTGATGTAACGGGATATCCGACCGTCGGATTCTCCTAAAACTGGAACCGTTGGGTTCGTATCGAAAAGATATTTCCAATGAATATAAGAGATTTAAATTTTATTGGTTGGATTTGGAAATATGTCCAAATCAATTTCAGAAAAGGTCGCTATGGATGCAGTTCAGTGGCCGCTATTGGAAACCGACTATAAGGACCTTAACAAAATTATAAATATGGAAAAATTGTGTAAAATCATAATAAATGATTTATAAAGACTTTGGGTGAAAATTCCAAGTATGGAAAGATAAAAATATATTTTTGTCGAAATGAACTAGTTATTAACTATAATAATAACCCAACGCTTTTAAATTAATAAATTTGATTTGAAATGGTTATGATATAACCTGAATTTCCTAATGCATGAATTGGAATGGAAATAATCTTCGGAATATTTCGATATTAGATTCCGTGATTATACAGATATTATTAAGAAATTTGGATGATACAAATATCGTTATTCCCAATACGATATGTGACAACCCGGAATTTTGGAACCAATTTAAAAATTTTATTTTAGAAATTTTAATGGATTTCAAATATTTAAGATAATTTATTTTAAATAATAACGATTAAAAGTCTATTTAAATTGAAGTTAGAAAAAATATGTTTATTTGGAATTAGAAATAGCACGGTAGTTTCAAAATTTGAATTTGAACTTTGACTAAATGTACAGGATTCAAAATAAAATGGCCCAAAATATTTAAATCTGTTTAAAAATATCTTTCCAACGAATCTGAAAATTTGAAATTTCATAACAGGACACAAAAGTTATGGCCAGTTAAACATTCGTAATAGTCGCTACGGAATTTATGTATATATTTTAATATAACATATAGAGATTATGCCAACGACCTCCATTTTCGACAAAACCACTTTGGTTGGATCTGGAATGTCAAATTATTGCAAGATTCCAATTTTCATAATTTTTGTAATTAAGATGTGAGCATGGAAAATCAAAACGAGTTTTGTCAATTTTAGTCAATTTGGATTGACCAGAAATGGCTATTTTTCAAACGGTCTCCAAATTCGATGAAATTAATTTTGTTAGGACCATATCGTTAAAACATAGCTATGTTTATTTTTTGGAAATTTTTGGAGTCTGTATGTGGCCCCGGTAAATTTAAATGTACGATCGAATAAAATAAATAAATGATTTAAATTTTAAATTAAAGAAAATGGACTGAAAATGATCGATTGGGCTGACGGGACCTAGCCCATTGTATACGGAACAGGGGAATTTGGGTGGGAACAACTCTCGTTGGGCTGAAATTGGAGCTGAAAAGGATTAACGGTTTTTTTTTGTAAATTAGAACATTTAATAATATTATATTATAAATATTGATTAAAATAAAACCCTAGCCCTAACTAAGACAAACGCCATTCTCCTTTATTCGTTGGATGAGGCGCTCCGATCTTCTTCCCTAATTAACTTGTAATCCGTTCACAAATTCAACCAACACCCAAAGAGAAAATCGAAGAGCATCTCGAGTTCTTTCATGTCAACGGTGAAGGGGCTGCCAATTTGTCGAAATCCAAATGCAAAGGCATTGCGTTTATGGGTGGTTTTGTGGACCCTAAGGGGGCGCGAGTTATTGATGAGGGGTGGCACGGGGAGGCAGCGGTGGCGGCTTTCTGGTGATGGCTTCCGATCGGAGTATGACGCTTGGACGGTGGTGGAGCAGGTTCCTTTTTTTTCGATGATGGGTTTCGACTTGGTCATAAAGAGGAGTGATGGAGAAGGAATCATAGTGATTAACATGGTAATTTGGGTATAACTAAATTTAATTATAATTTAAAATATCTAATTATGAAATTAATCTTTAAATTGCAATATCTTATTCATGTGAGGTAGGAATCAGACAAACCAAAGTACGTTGGACTCATATCAGAAAACACTACAACATGGACTGACTGGAACAGAGTTGGAGCTGGTTATGATTTTTGATAAAATTAGACCACTATTTAATTTTATTTAAATAATCGTTATCATCGATTTCTGAAACCTATCAAGGTGAGAAATTCTACTTTTATTATATATAATTAAAATTAATTAATCATAATTGTGTTATTACCTATACGCTGTAATATTCTATTGATTGTCATACAAGATTTGATCTGGAATTGATATGGTTATGTAGAACTATAGATTTGATGATTGTTGTTTTGAACAAAATAGAATTGTTGAAATAAAATTGTCATTTTTGACAAATTATAATTGTTGAATCAAAAATTATCATTTTTGTTGATTAGAATAGTTGAAACAATAATTATCATTTTTGTTAATTAGAATTGAGTTAATCAAAAATCATCATTTTTGTTAATTAGAATCGAGTTAATAAAAAATTAGCATTTTGGTTAATTAGAATTAAGTTAATAAAAAATTATCATTTTTGTTAATTAGAATTGAGTTAATCAGAAATTAACATTTTTATTAATTGGATTTGAGTAAATCAAAAATTATCATTTTTGTTAATTGGAAATAAGTTAAAAAAAATTAACATTTTTAATAACTAGAATTGAATTAAACAAAAATTATCATTTTTGTTAATTAGAATAGTTGAATCAAAAATTATCATTTTTGTCAAAATTAAAATAATACTATTAAAATATACATTTTCGTCAAAGTAGTTTAGTTAAACAAAAATATTCATTTTTGTCGAAGTAGTTTAGTTAAACAAAAATATACATTTCTGTCAAAGTAGATTAGTTGAAACAAAATATACATTTTTGTCAAAATATATTAGTTGAAACAAAAATATACATTTTTGTCAAAATATATTAGTTGAAACAAAATATAGATTTTTAGCAAAATATAAATATTGGATCAAAATTGACATTTCTTCAAAATATAATTGTTGAATTAAATTTGTCATTTTTGTTGAAACAAAATAGTTGAAATAAAAAGGACATTTTTGTTGTAACAAAATAGTTGAAATAAAAAGGACATTTTTGTCTTAACAAAATAGTTGAAATAAAAAGGACATTTTTGTCGTAACAAAATAGTTGAAATAAAAAGGACACTTTTGTCGTAACAAAATAGTTGAAATAAAAAGGACATTTGACATTTTTGTCGTAACAAAATAGTTGAAATAAAAAGGACATTTTTGTCGTAACAAAATAGTTGAAATAAAAAGGACATTTTGTTGTAAGAAAATAGTGAAACAAAAATTATAATTTTTATAGTTGAATCAAGATTATATTTTTGTCAAAGTATATTTGTTGAAACAAAAATATTCATTTTTGTCAAAATAGAATTATTGAAACAAAATAGTCATTTTTGTCAAAATAGAATTATTGAAACAAAAATATTTTTTTTTAAATATAATTGTTGAATCAAAATATAAATTTTTGTCAAAATATAATAGTTGAAACAAAAAAATTCATTTCGTCAAAATATGAGGTGTAACACCCCGTATTTTCTGTGAACGTTAATGTAACAAATCAAAGTATACTTAGTTTTTAAGAGAAGAATTAAGGGAAATGGGTTATGCCATTGCGTTCGTCTCGGAAGTTTGCTTGAGATAGAGTCCGAGTTTGCGTGAATCAGACTTTGTATAAAGAAGTTATGGCCTTCGAAAGTTTCAGCTCAAATTTAAAAACAGCTCAGTTCCAATTCAAAACACACAGCCGGGTTGGGCGGGAAATTTCCCGCCCAGGACCCAGACCCAGGTCGACCTACCCTGGTTCGGCCAGACCAGATCTGCAGCGAATTTTTGGCTTGTGTTGTGTCATCAGGGCTATGTGGTAACTCCTGATTGGTCTAATGACGATTTTTGATGTGTTGGATGGACCCGGTGGCTTCCACGGTGATCTATGGGCTCTGAAACACTCCCTACTCTGATAAAAGAATGCCTAGGCCTAAGGTTTCTCCACACAAATTCTTTTAGGTGTCTACATGCTGTTTCTCTTTGGCCTCCACCATTGAAATAAATCTTATTCTCCATTAAAACAAGTTATAGTTCTTCTTCAAATTGGAGATTCAAATCAAGTTAAAGCTTCAAGTTGGACCATAGGCATTCCGCTTCAAGCAACGCCACTCGAATCAAAGCAAATCGCCTTTTCTAAACCGATCACTGTAAGTTCGGTTATTCCTTAGATTTGAACGTGTAACTGGAATTGTGAATGTAATGAATCAAAATATAGAACTATATCAATTTGCAAGTTAATTATCTTTGATTCAAGCTTATGTGAAATCGAAAGTTGTCTATGCCTTTAGATCTGATTTACGACTAAGACTATGAGACTTTTGCCCAAGACAATGACTATGAGACTTTTGCCTAAGACTATGACTATGAGACTGTTGCCTAAGACTATGACTATGAAACTGTTGCCTATGAAGCTATTTCCTATGACTATGAGATCTTTGTCTAAGACTATGGCCATGAACTGTCACCTATAAAATTATTGCCTACGACTATGAATCACAACTATGAGACTATTGCCTACGACACTGGTTAAGAAATTATTGTGATTAGTCGCCTATGACTATTATGGTTAATTACCTATGACTATTGTAGTTAGTTGCTTATTACTATTCCCATTGTTACAATTAACCAATCATGTTGTACCTTGAACTAGCATTATGTTGGACCAAATCACCTATGCATATTCCCTTGATTATGTGGATCTCATATTTAGTGTGTAACTTGGCTAGTTTATTCCTATTCACTATTATGTACATCGAACCTGTTGGAGCCATTATTTTTGCATGCCTAATATTTTATATCAATTCTTGTGTTTATCCCCTATTCCTTTTGATTATTGACATTTCATGAGTACATAGAAAACTTGTGAAATCATGTTATACGTACGATTATGAAGCAGGGATTGGGCATAGCTTAATTAAGTTAATTTGGCATAATAAATATGCTGGCATAATCTAATTTTTCTATAATAGTGAATGATTTACATGCATATTAGACTTAGGCATAAATTGATAAATTTAATTGGCCGCAAAGTGTGTAATTGGCATGTAAACCAAGTTTTGGACATAAACGGTAAACAAGAATATTAAATCTAGTTTTGACATGAACAGTAAATTGGAATATTAATCTAGATTGGGCATGAATTGAAAAAGGGGAATATTAAATCTAAATTGGTATAAACTGCAAGTTGGGTTAATTGATTGGTAAACAAAGTTTTGGCATAGAATATAAGTATGTTAATTTATATGACAGTTTAATATGATCTAGGCTAAATTGGTTTACGGAAAAATTTACATAAATAGTAAATATGTAAATTTAGTAAAAGGCGAATATGCCTAACCCGAGGTTAGACTGAGTTGTGGTATAAAACTGCCCGAAACCGAATGGCACATCCAGTGACCACAACAATACATGTGTAATGTAGGTGGTTAGTGCATCAAGCCCAGAAAGACCCGAGGTTAGATTGAGTTGTGGTGTAAACCTGCCCGGAAACGACCGGCACATCTAGTAACCACAACAATATATGTCTAATGTGAGTGGTTGGTGCTTTAATTAATTAATTAATTAATTAAGGCTCATGAATAAATCAAGCTAAATTTGGTGAGGTTAAGTAACTAGGGAAACACTTAACCGTAATAACATGTTAACAAAGACAAGAAGGGTGGGGTTAAGTAATCGAGAAAACACTTAGCCAATTCAACATGATAACTAGACAAGATTGATAGGGGTCAAGTTAATTTGGACACTTAACCAACTTAACATGTTAACAAGGCAAGATTTGTGGGGGGTTAAGTAACTAAGGGAACACTTAACCATAATAACATGTTAACTAGACAAGTGGGTAGGGTTAAGTAAGTGTTTAACATGCTAACTAGACTAGATGGTGAGGTTAAGTAAATTTAGAACACTTAACCGTCATAACTTGTTAACTATGCAAGTGGGTGAGGTTAAGTAAAATTAGAACACTTAATCGTCATGACATGTTAATTAGACAAGTGGGCGAGGTTAAGTTAATAGGACACACTAAACCAATATATATATATATATATATATATCATGATGTGTGATAGGGTTAAGTAAAACAAGAGGAACACTTAACCAAAATATATATATAACATGATATGTGATAGGGGTTAAGTAACACAAGGGGAACACTTAACCAATATATAAATATAAATATATATTTATATAACATGATGAGTGGGCAGGTTAAGTTAACTTGAATGAATGGATGACACTTAACCAAGAACATATAAATCAACTTGAATCAATGGGAGGGTTAAGTACATATCGGGTTGGTGGGTAATATTAGTAATATAGGCCCAAAAACTTAACCGTTAAATAAACATGCTTGAACCAGTGGAAAGGTTAAGTACATATCGGGATCAGTGGGTAATATTAGTACATATAGGCCCACAAACTTAACCATTAAATAGACATGCTTGAATCGGTGGGAGGGTAAAGTACATCACGTGTAGGTGGGTAATATTGTATATATATATAGGCCCACAAACTTAACCAGTATGAAACACTAGTAACGGGGACCTATTTCAACAGTAACCCACATAGATGTATCATGGTACCCTGAGCTAGGCAGGGTGGGGCACGATTATTGGGTTGATTCTAAGCGGTCGAAATAGCGGCAGGGGTAAGTCAGTGCAGGTTCCGATGGTTTACGGGCGTGCACATACTCCAAAGTGGAAAAAGTAGGCACTGGGTACCAGTAGTTATACACTGTGCATCTTGAATTGTGTCGGGTGGCTATTATAAGGCTTGATACACCTTATGATGGGGCCAGCACAGAGTATCGACACGCAAGAGAGGGCCGACTGATATAGACACATGGAAAATTTAATACTAAGTAGGCAGCATAATCCCTAGTTGGACCTAGGTTGCGTAAACCCTGAATCCGAGAAGCGTTCAATTGGTAGCATAAACCCCAGTTGTAACGACCCGCATTCTACGCATCGCAGGATCGTAGAATATTAAATTCTTTCACATACGAAGTCGTATGGTCATGTAACTTTGGGAGACGACTATTGGGGTCATTTCCCATGTTCATGATTTTTGCCGATTTTTAAATGACTATTTTGCCCCTAACTGATCTTGTTTTGGCCATAACTTTTAATTGGAAAGGAGTTTTGAACTGAAACCACTTCCATTGGATCTGGATGATGGTTTACAAATCTGTAGAGTGGTCACGTTAGCCCAATGGACTCACTATTTGGGAGATATGGCTGAAACAAGTTTCAGATGGTAAAAAACAGCTTAATTGGCCTTAACCGGGTGATTAACAGCTGGGCCCAAGGGGGAATTTTGGGATTAGGAGTTTAAAAGGGCTGTTAGGGTTTGGAGAATACCTTTTTCTCATTTTTCAGCCGTCATTATTCATTCCTCTTAGCCTAGCCATGGCCTCCAACATCTAAAACATCCCCAAACCACTTTCTAATTGAAGATTAGCCTAATCAACATCAAATTGAGGAGGAATAGCACCAAAGCAAGGTTAGAGCTGCTGTGTTGTATTGGGAACAGCGCCATAACAGAGATTTATTTCAGATCTGAAAGTTAATTTGTGGCAAAGGTGAGTGATTTGCATAGTTCCTCACTAATTATTGTTAATTAATGGTAATTAGTGTTAATTAGCGAATTTAAACTTGATTAAATTCTGGAAAAATATTTATAAATTTTGAAACATTGTTTTAGGCCTCTTTTAGGAAATTTAGTTGATTTGGTTAAGTTTTGCTAATCATATCATTAGTTTTGCTTAAACATGCATAGTGGAAAATATGGGATTTTGGCTATGTTTGATCCGTTTAACCTTGTAATATTGTTGTTTTGGTGTTTGTGGTCACTTCTATTTGTTGCTATGAATGTATGGTATGCTTTGTGAATGATTAGAAGAGTTAGATTGGTCAAAAACGTCGTCGTATGGCGTAAAACAGTCGCTGGAAAAGTTGCAGGAAGCAGTGCAGGGTTTCAGATCGGATCGGGTTAGGGGCCTCGGGTCGAGTCGGAGAACTGAGCAGAGAACCGAACCGGATTGGAACCTAGTACAAGAAGAGAGCTTGGCAAGAAGGAAGGCCTCTCGCATAAGGGTTGGAGTTGGTATTGGACTAAAGCTGGACGTGGGATCGGATCGGATTAACTAGAGGAAAGAAATGCAGAAGCACCGAACCGAATCAAGATAGTGAGATAGCTGAACCCAAGTGACATGGAAGCACCGAACTGAACCGAGGGTGGAGCTCCGAACCGAACCGGATGGCCAGGAAGTGGAGTAAGCCGAACCGAACCAGGGAAGGACAACCGAACCGAACTGGACTGGAGCTGCGATTACGCGACGACTCTTCTGAAGACCAACCCCAATTCGACCAAAACCAGAGATGCAAAGGAAGTCCAAATAGGAAGTAGAGCACAGGATCCAGTTGGGAATCAAGGAGTTAACTTCATAAGTTGGACTTCGCTGCGGGACGTGTGCTAAGGGGTTGTAGATGTCTATAACTTTGGTCACTATGTGTAGGGGGTACGTGAACGGATTCAGGGCCACAGTGGCCTAGGTACGACTAAAGAGCTATAGACCAATGAAGTGGGGTCATTTGTAAAGATTTGGTCATGACTCCATAGGGCAAGCTTGGTAGTAGTAGTTGTACAAGTCGAACTCCGTCACTGCTTCGATGGGTCTAGTGATTGACAGTGGTGGACATCGTATTCTTTACGCACTGAGTGAGAGATGTGAGGATGGTTGCTATGTTTGATTTGTTTGCCATCATTATGACATGCACACCCCACCCCAGTTATCTTTACATCATATGTTAGTGGCACCTTAGAGTATTGTACGCTATGTAGTGCTAACTCTTTGGTTGCAGGTTCAGGTATGGTTTAGTATACCTGTTATTGTTCTGTTTTGCTGCTTATCGCTCGTACCAGACTTTTTGTCTGACCCAGAGTTTTATGTCTCTTCTTATTACTCTGGGTGCTCTCACGAGCAGACTAGAGACAGGTTAGGTGGTATGCACGAGTAGCTGTACCGAAGACGAGAAGGAGGCTTCCACGTATGATATATAGATATTCTCCCTGTGTCTCTGCTGGTCACTACTTTGGGCATTAGTAGTGTACCCTTCCTTTCTTTTACTTTAGAGACAGTTTTAAAGTTGTAATAATGATGATGTGGAACATAAGCTGTATTTGGATTTTCCACTGCTATGATGCTTAGTTTTCAGCTTATGCACTGTCTCGCCTGTTTTATGCCAAGTATGTTGTTATCATATTTTAACCCATGCGCTATGAGATATTCTACAGGTTCTTGATTAGTTCATTCTCTTCTTTCCTTTCTTTGGCGACCGTTCCGTGCTAGTCAGGCATGTGTATAGCGCACTTTCGGAGGAAATGCCGACTTGTGCGGGGCGGCCGTCACACTTGGTACCAGAGCTCTAGATTGCGTAGTTAACCTAGGGAAAGACACCAGGGAGAGATAATACGTATATGAGAGCGCGTATTTGCGATTATTTTGGTTTTCAAAAGCTATATATATATTATTAGTATAGTTAAGGACGAAGTCGCACTGCACTGGCACCACTATGGAGATGGTTAATCGTTTTCTCTTTACAGATTGAACGATGAGCCGATATGAAAGGGGTACCGGTAGAGGGGCCAATAATGGGAATGTTGTTGATATGAGGACGATGTTTACTAACCTCATGAGAGAGATGCTTAGGGATGTGCAGAAGGCAGCTCCAAATGCTGGTAATGGTGGTGGTCCAATAGTGCAGGCGCCTAGGGCCGATTTCGCCAAGCTGAACAAGGATTATACTAGTCTTGGTGGGAAGTCATTCCACGGAAAGGAGTCGGCTACAGATGTTCAGGATTGGTCGGATAGATGCGAGCGTATCTTCGAAGACTTGGGTATCAAGGATGCGATGAAGAGAAGGCTAGCATCCCGTCAGCTGCAAGGATCGGCAATGAATTGGTGGAATGCTATAAAGGAAGCTACTCCCGAGGATCAGATTACTTGGGATCAGTTTAAGGTTTGCTTTAGCGATAAGTTCATTCCAACTGCTCTGAAGTCGGTGTTGTTTGAGAAATTCTTGGAACTCAAGCAGAATGGCAGAGCTGTCTCGGAGTATATTGCCAAATTCGACACTTTGTCGAAATATGGGTTATCCCTAATAGATACTGCCGAGAAGAAGAACGAGAAGTTCATAACTGGCTTGGATCAGTACTTGGGGGAAAGGCTTATTAACCACATCGATAAGACGTTTGAATCTATTACGTGGAAAACATTGAGGTAAGAGAGTCTTTACCCTAAGTCGAAGACTGAGGTTGCATCTGTAGAGGAGCCAAAGCCGCAAGCAAGTGGTGGAGGCAAGAATGGTTCTCAGAATAAGAGGAAGCAGAACTAGAATAAGGATGGCCAGAAGAAGAAGAAGAAAGATGTTGAGTGCTTTAGCTGTGGTAAGAAGGGCCATTATGCTAGTAATTGTCGGGCCAAGCCAGCGGATAGGAAGTGCTTCAACTGTCGCCAAGTGGGACATCACAAGAAAAAGTGTCGGCAACCCCCAAAAGAAAAGTAGATGGTGAAAGCATATGCCATTAATGCTATTCCTTCTTCGTCGAATGCCCCAAATGCGGCGGAGAAGGGAAAGAATGTCGTTATTCAAGGTATGCTTTCTGTTTATGATGTTCCTACTCGAGTATTGTTTGATACCGGAGCTTCCAGTTCCTTCATATCTAGTGACCTGGTAGATAGGTTGGGATTGGAGCCCGAGATCGTCGATAGACCTTTAGTAGTGACGAACCCGATTTGTGGTTCGACTAACCTTAGCATGATTTGTCGTAATGTGGTCTTATCGAGTTATGGATGCATGTTTGTTTGTGATTGCTTTGTTTTGGGCTTTATTCGGTTTGGCAATATTTTGGGAGTCGATTGGCTCCAAAGATACAGGGTGGTGGTAGACTATGAGGGCTTTTTGGTGATAGCTAGAGCGGACGATGGGCAGAGGGTAGTATTTGGTGGTTTACCTAGTGATGGGTTAATGGCCAGTTTTCTAAATTCCCTCGACATCCCGCATAGTGAGTTGTCAGGTTTGCCTGTGGTTGGCCAGCATCCGGATGTCTTCGAGGAAGTGACCGGGCTTCCACCACACCGAGAGATTGAGTTTCGTATTGATTTAGTGAAAGATGCCAAACGTATAGTGATGCCACTTCGTCGTATGTCACCAAGGGAGCAGCGAGAGCTCGGGGTGCAACTCAGCGATCTCTTGAAGAAGGGATTTATCAGAAGGAGTGTTTCTAAATGGGGAGCACCAGTTGTGTTTGCTACCAACGCGGATGGTTCCCTTCGATTGTGTGTGGACTACCGCGAATTAAATAAAGTGACGAGGAAGAATAAATATCCTCTACCGCAGATTGGTGATTTGTTTGATCAGCTGAGTGGCGCGAGAGTATTCTCCCAGTTGGATCTCACGACAAATTTTCATCAGCCTAGGGTGGAACCTGAGAGTATAGCTAAAAACGGCATTTCGGACGCCGTCTGGATTATATGAATGGTTGGTCATGCCATTTGGGTTGACCAATGCACCAGCATATTTTGTGAATCTTATGAATAGAGTATTCAGAGATCAGTTGAATAAGTTTATTCTTGTGTTGGTGGACGATATACTTGTTTATTTTAGGATAGAGGAAGAGCACAAGGAACATTTAAGATTGGTGATGGAGGTGTTGAGAAAACACCAATTGAAAGCAAAGTTTTCTAAGTGTCACTTCTAGAGGAGGGAAGTGAGATTCTTGGGCCATGTTGTTTCAGAAAATGGTATCTCGTGGACCCTGCGAAGGTGGTTATGGTACAAGATTGGTCTATGCGACAGACATAAGAAGTTTCTTGGGTTTAGCTGGATATTATCATAAGTTTATTCAAGATTTTTCCAAGATAGCAGCACCGTTGATTGAGTTGACCAAGAAGAATCAAGCTTTCGTCTGGGACGAAAAGTGCGAGAATGCATTCAAGAGTCTAAAGGAAAAGTTGACATGTGTACCAGTGTTAGTCATTCCTAAGGGGAATGAAGAGATGACGGTATATACGGATGCATGTGGTACCGGACTAGGTGCTGTATTGATGCAAGGAGGTAGGGTTGTAGCTTATGCAAGTCGGCAACTGAAACCGCATGAGAAAAGATACCCTACCCATGATTTGGAATTGGCAGCGATCGTGTTTTCATTGAAGATGTGGAGACATTATCTCTTGGGAGAAAGATTCGAGTTGTTTACCGATCATAAATCATTAAAGTATCTCTTCTCTCAGAAGGATCTAAATCTCCGACAGCAAAGATGGTTAGAATTCTTGGCTTCCGATGATTTCGATATCGCATACACATCAGGAAATGGCAACGCGGTAGCTAATGCATTGAGTAAAAGACATGCCAGTTTAGGGGCTATGTTTCTTGAATGGAAGCAACTGGAGTACATCGCTCGGTATGATTTCAGACCAAAGTGCGAGTTGGATCCAGAAATGTTAGCAAGTTTGATGATCAGACCCACTTTGATTGAGCGGATTGGTTCCAGTCAGAGAGACGATCCTAACCAATTGGAAATCATCTCAAAGATAGAGATGGGAATCGACGAAGAGATGAATAAGTATGGACTTGATCGATATGGATGGCTTAGGAAGAATGGAAGACTAGTTGTACCCAATGTCAATGGATTGAGAGATGAAGTGATTAGAGAATGTCATCACTCAAAACTGACTATACACCCCGGGGGTAACAAGATGTATCGAGACATGAAGCAGACCTACTACTGGGAAGGGATGAAAAGAGACGTTGGAACGTTTATATCCAAATGCATGAATTACCAGCTAGTTAAAGTTTAGCAAAATAAGCCTAGTGGTTTGTTACAATCATTAGAAATTCCAGAATGGAAATGGGAACACGTGTTAATGGATTTCATTGATGGGTTACTAAGGACTAAATCGGGCCATGATAGCATTTGGGTGATTATGGACCGATTGACTAAGAGTGCAAGGTTTATACCCGTCAAGTCAAACAGGACGGCAGCTAAGTTAGCGGAACTGTATATAAAGTGGGTAGTGAGATTTCATGGAATACCTAAAGGCATTATGAGTGACCGAGATCCGTTGTTCATTAGTGGATTCTGGAAGAGCTTACAAGAGGCGTTAGGATCATAACTACATCTCAGTACCGCGTACCATCCTCAAACCGATGGTCAAACAGAGAGGGTGAATCGTATATTAGAAGACCTCTTGAGAGCCTGTGTATTGGATTTTGGTGGATCATGGGATGGCCATTTGCATCTAGTAGAGATTGCATATAATAATAGTTATCAATCCAGTATTTGTATGGCTCCATTTGAAGCTTTGTATGTAAGACCGTGCAACTCAACGCGCTATTAGTTAGAGACAGTTAAGAAATATGTGCTTGGACTAGAAGTAATAAGAGAAACATCAGACAAGATAAAGGTTATCCAACAGCGAATGAAGGCTGCCCAAGATAGGCAGAAAAGTTATGATGATAAGAGGAGAAGAGAATTAAAGTTCTCCATTGGCGACTTGGTATTTGTCAAGATTTCTCCGTTGAAGATCGTGACACGATTTGGCAGGAGAGGCAAGTTAGCACCAAGATTTGTTGGTCCATTCCCAGTTCTTGAGCAAATTGGGAATTTGGCATACAAAGTTCAATTACCCGAGAAGATGGCAGGAGTTCACAACGTATTTCATGTTTCCCAGTTAAGGAAGTTCGTACGCGACCCAGATGTGGCTATTTCACCTGATCAGTTGGATGATATCGAAGTTGAACCCGAGGCGGTTGGGAACTGCAAGCCTATGCGTATTGTTGGGAATGATACGAAGAAACTTTGAAGGAAAGCGGTGAATCTAGTCAAAGTCCAGTGGGGCGAGAATGAGAATGATTGTACTTAGGAGACAGAGGAGAGCATTAGGAAGACGTCTCCAGAACTCTTCGCCTGGTAAGATTTCAGTTTCGATTTAGTCTTTCTGCATGCTAAGATAGGTTTTTTTTAACTGTTTTGCATGTTTGATTGTTGTATATGATTGGTTGGCATTCAGGATCCGTTGTATGTTTTGGATTAAGGAATTTCGGGGACGAAATTTCTTAAGGGGGGAAGAGTGTAACGACCTGCGTTCTACGCATCGCAGGATCGTAGAATATTTATTTCTTTCAGATACTAAGTCATATGGTCATGTAACTTTGGGAGACGACTATTGGGGTCATTTCCCATGTTCATTATTTTTGCCGATTTTTAAATGACCATTTTGCCCCTAGCTGATCTTGTTTTGGCCATAACTTTTAATTGGAAAGGATTTTTGACTTGAAACCACTTCCATTGGATCCAGATTATGGTTTACAATTCCGTAGAGTGGTCATGTTAGCCAAATGGACTAACTGTTTGGGAGATATGGCTGAAACAAGTTTCAGATGGCGAAAAACAGCTTAATCGGGCTTAACGGGGTGATTAACAGCTAGGCCCAAGGGGGAATTTCGGGATTAGGAGTTTAAAAGGGCTTTTAGGGTTTGGGGAATATCTTTTTCTCATTTTTCAACCGTAACTATTCATTCCTGTAAACCTAGCCATGGCCTTCAACATCTAAAACATCCCCAAACCACTTTCTAATTGAAGATTAGCCTAATCAACATCAAATTGAGGAGGAATAGCACCAAATCAAGGTTAGAGCTGCTGTGTTGCATTGGGAATAACACCATAACAGAGATTTATTTCAGATCTAAAAGTTAATTTGTGGCCAAGGTGACTGATTTGCATAGTTCCTCACTAATTATGGTTAATTAAGGGTAATTAGTGCTAATTACCGAATTTAAACTTGATTAAATTCTGGAAAAATATTTATAAATTTCGAAACATTGTTTTAGGCCTCTTTAAGGAAATTTGGTTGATTTGGTTAAGTTTTGCTAATCATGTCATTAGTTTTGCTTAAACATGCTTAGGGGAAAATATGGGATTTTGGCTATGTTTGATCCATTTAACCTTGTCATATTGTTGTTTTGGTGTTTGTGGTCACTACTATTTGTTGCTATGACTGTATGGTATGCTTCATGATTGATTAGAAGAGTTAGATTGGTCGAAAACGCCGTCGTATGGCGTAAAACAGTAGCAGGAAAAATTGCAAGAAGCAATGCAGGGTTTCGGATTGGATCGGGTTAGGGGGCTCGGGTCGGATCGGAGAACTGAGCAGAGAATCGAACCGGATCAGAACCTAGTACAAGAAGAGAGCTAGGCAAGAAGGAAGGCCTCTCGCATAAGGGTTAGAGTTGGTATTGGACTAAAGCTGGACGTGGGATCAGATCGGATTAACTAGAGGAAAGAAAGGAAGAAGCACTGAACCGAATCAAGATAGTGAGATAGCTGAACCCAAGTGACATGGAAGCACCGAACCGAGGGTGGAGCTCCGAACCGAACCGGATGGCCAGGAAGTGGAGTAAGTCAAACCGAACCAGTAAAAGACAACCGAACCAAACCAGATTGGAGTTGCGATTACGCGAGGACTCTTCAGAAGACCAACTTCAATTCGACCTAAACCAAAGATGCAAAGGAAGTCTAAATAGGAAGTAGAGCACAGGATCCAGTTGGGAACCAACGAGTTAACTTCATGAGTTGGGCTTTGCTGCGGGACGTGTGCTAAGTGGTTGTCGATGTCTATAACTTTGGATCACTATGTTTAGGGGGTACGGAACGGATTCAGGGCCACAGTGGCCTAGGTACGACTAAAGAGCTACAGACCAATGAAGTGGGGTCATTTGTAAAGATTTGGCCATGACTCCATGGGGCAAGCTTGGTAGTAGAAGTAGTTGTACAAGTCGAACTACGTCACTACTTCAATGGGTCTAGTGATTGACAGTGGTAGACATCGTATGCTTTACGCACCGAGTGAGATGTGAGGATGGTTGCTATGTTTGATTTGTTTGCCATCATTATGACATACACACCCCACCCCCCTTATCTTTACATCATATGTAAGTGGCATCTTAGAGTAGTGTACGGTATGTAGTGCAAAATCTTTGGTTGCAGGTTCAGGTATGGTTTAGTATACCTGTTATTGTTCTGTTTTGCTGCTTGTCGCTCATACCAGACTTTTTGTCTGACCCAGAGTTTTATGTCTCTTCTTCTTACTCTGGGTGCTCTCACGAGCAGACTAGAGACAGGTTAGGTGGTATGCACGAGTAGCTGTACCGAAGATGAGCAGGAGGCTTCCACGTATGATATATAGATATTCTCCCTATGTCACTGCTAGTCACTACTTTGGGCATTAGTAGTGTACCCTTCCTTTCTTTAACTTTAGAGACAGTTTTAAAGTTGTAATAATAATGATGTGGAACATAAGCTGTATTTGGATTTTCCGCTGCTATAATGTTTTGTTTCAGCTTGTGCATGTCTCGCCTGTTTTATGTCAAGTATGTTGTTATTATATTTTATCCCATGTGCTGTGAGGCATTCTACGGGTTCTTGATTAGTTCATTCTCTTCTTTTCTTTCTTTGGCGACTGTTCTGTGCTAGTCGGGCATGTGTACAACGCACTTTCGGAGGAAATGCCGGCTGGTGCGGGGTGGGCCGTCACACCAGTGGCCCTGGGTAGCGTAAACCCTGGTTGAATCTAGGAAGCACTCGATAGTAAACCCTAGATTAGATCTAGGTAATAAATGGAATCCCCTGAATAGATGTACACCTGAAGGCAACCGCAAATACGGGAATTGGGATCACGTTATCATATGATCATAGATTACTAGTTTGGACACTAGTAGGTAGTGCAGAGATATAGAAATCAGTATAACCGATTAGTTGCGAAGCAGAGAAGGAGTAGAAGCGCATTCAGTTTATCAGTACATTCAGTTTATTAGTACATTCAGTTTATCTTGCCATATCCCATGGTTACCCCATGTTACTATGGTTTAGTCTTATATTTAGTTTATTCATGTCATGACCCTTTTCCTCGTTTAAATGCTAAGAATCACTGGACTTACCAGACTTTATGTCTGACCTAGTTTGCTTTCGCCTCTTTTCTTCCGTTACCCCCCCCCCCCCCAGGTAGTTAGGGAGGGAAAAGCTCAGCTCATTTTGGGGCCGTAACTCTTTCCGAGCTTGAAGATTCTTTGGCGCATTGCTTTGAACTCCATTTTCTACTGCAATGGCTGGCTCATGCTTTATTGGGGAATATCATTGTTAGTTTGTGCTTCTTATATATTACACAAGACAGATTCTTTCTTGTAATAAGTATTGGTGTTGTAATACAATCTTTGTACAAGCTGTTTTAATCAATAAAGGTTATTTATTTTTCGCTGCTTTATTTGTCTGTCTTGTAATTTTTCTGCATCTTGTACTAAAAATGCTCCACCGAAGTTAAGGCATTCCTTTTGTGAGTGACCTTAACGGAGGTAGGGTGTTTCACTTGGTATTAGAGCTGAAGGTTACCGGATCAGATAAAAGATTTGAAAAATTATTTTCAAAACAGTTTTAAAAGAAGCATTTTTTAAAAGAAAAGTTTGTTTTAAAGGCATATTCCCCAAAGCCATATGCACTATCTTTTGATCCTCTGTTTGAATCCTTGTTTCCTTCTTTCTTGGGCCTCCGGGGGCTCCTAGCTTTCTGGGAGGTAACCTCATCGCGGCATGGTTCCATAGGCTCGACAAGACTACGACACTTGTCAAAGGGCAAAGAAGTGCCCAACTTCCATCTGTAGCCATAGCAGTTTCACCTGCGGCTAGTTTTCTTTCGAGCTTTGTAGGATTCTTCATGCAATGGAAGCAGCTTTCGAGAGACATGTCAAAAAGTTACACAACAATGGCAAAGTTGAGAATGAGAGGGCCTGGCTATGGGGCACAACACAAGGATGAAGAACCCATGGATATGGACTTGGTTCACAAAGGAGGGGAGGAAAAAAAAAGTAAAACCTAAAACAAGAGGAAGTTTCTTTATTTTAGTATAACGGGTCGTATAATTAAGGGCAAGGGCAAGAACAATGGACCGGATTTTCTGGAAGGCGAGTGCATGCTCTCACCTCTAGCCTACCTGAGAGAGAGGCAGTAAGATTTTGGTTGAAAGAGTTTTTCCTTTTTGATTATCTTGTTAGTACTCCTTCCGATTTTAGCGCTTCACATCCGTATATATATCTGCTTCCATAGTTGAGTCTCTGCACCCTAGATGTTGTGTAGTAGAGGATCCCATTATAGTCTCAAATCCAATTGTTGGTTCGACCCATTTATCTTTGACTTGTGAGGTTTTGAGAATATCTATATTTCTGCTTATGTTTTGGGTATGGGTTGATTCTAGGCATTGATTGGTTAGCTAGTAATTATGAAACAAGGGTAGTTAGACTTTCGACTTGCCTCGAGAATACCCTTGAGATTTTGTACGATCCTAAGGGATCAGTTTGTCTTAGCTACCTAGAATCACTTTACTTATCTATCGACGATTTTCGATCCGTTGGGGTAGTCCATGAGTACGCAAGATGTTTTGATTAGGGTAGGGGTTTTCCCTCTAAAATTCAAGACAGACTTCCGCATGTATCTAGATGACACTGCAAAGCCAGTTATGTGATCAACGATAATTCTGGTGAGGATAGCCAGAGCCCTTAAAATGCTCGATTATTTGGTTGTTTTGTTAGTACCATCTCACATTGATCGTCCAAATTCGGTGGAGGTGTCCCTTGGGAGCTTGTCTGATATTGGTTTAGGCCTTTGGGGTTTGTACTTGAGGGATGCCGAGTTCGACGAGGATGGGTTGTGTAAGAAATAAATGCTTAGGGCTAGCACCCTAAGTTAGACTGACCTGAAGAGAGGTAATAAGCACATAATAACCATTAGCTTTAGACCCTCAGATTTGCAGCATGATGGATAAGCTAAGTAGATGAGAGACCTCTAATCATCTTAGGTATATATACTTGGTAACATGATTAACATATGTTTTCTCGGGAGGATAGTTCGACTACATTGGATACCCTCTAGCATAGTAAGTGCGCGAGGTCCTATCTTTACTAGTGGGTTTTGGAAATGGAGGCCAAGAAGCTTCGCGATCGT
This sequence comes from Allium sativum, assembly GCA_030737875.1. Taxonomy (NCBI): domain Eukaryota; kingdom Viridiplantae; phylum Streptophyta; class Magnoliopsida; order Asparagales; family Amaryllidaceae; genus Allium; species Allium sativum. The sequence goes on along the minus strand of JASFAX010000056.1, from coordinate 1,621,158 downwards.
GAAGGTAAATTAGTTAAGGTACAGTGGAGTGAAGCTCAAGAAGATGCGACTTAAAAGACTGAAGACCAGATACGCGCATCATACCCTTTTTGAGGGTATATCCTTGATTCCATGTTCTCTGTAATTTTTATCTTTTAAATATATCCCCTAGGTCGTACCTTCGATCCTAAGATAGGAACCCATTTGGATGTAAATATGTAATTGAAACATGTTATGATTGATGGTTGCAAGTGGTTGCCAGTGGTTGCTCGTGGATGCATATACACACATTAGGCACTAGATCGGCTCAGTCACTTTCATGTTTGCATATGCATATATGTATTTGTATATGGATTAAAACTTGTTGTGTTATCATATGGATGTTGCATATGGATGAATGAATATACACGCATATAGTACTCACATGATAGGGATAATTGTATACATGATGGACTCATGGCACTGACATAATTCGCATTAAGGAGGTCAACTGAATCAGTAGACCGCCTGATTTTACATTAGATAAGGATATGTACACACACTATGCATGGAATCATGAAAGAATTAGAAATACTTTTAGGGACAATGGATGCCTGTGATTGAATGGTTGAGTAGATGGATGTTGGATGTTAGGATACATTCTTCTTAACTTGAAGATTTCGGGGACGAAATACTTTAAGGAGGGGAAAATGTAACACCCGGTATTTTTTGTAAATGTTAATGTAAAAATCAAAGTATACTTAATTTTTAAGAGAAGAATTAAGGGAAACGGGTTATGCCATTGCGTTCGTCTCGGAATTCTGCTTGAGATAGAGTCCGAGTTTCGTGAATCGGACTTCGTATGAAGAAGTTATGGCCTTCGGAAGCTTCAGCTCAAATTTAAAAACAGCTCAGTTCAAATTCAAAACACACAGCCGGGCTGGTCAGGAAATTTCCCGCCCAGGACCCAGGTCGACCAGGGGGTTGACCTGGGGGTCGACCAGGGGGTCGACCTGTGGGTCGACCTAGGGGTCGACCTACCTTGGTTCAGCCAGACCAGATCTGCAGCGAATTTTTGGCTTGTGTTGTGTCATTAGGGAAACATGGTATCTCCTGATTGGTCTGATGACGATTTTTGATGTGTTGGACGAACCTGGTGGCATCTATGATGATCTAAGGGCTCTGAAACACTCTCTACTCCTATAAAAGAATGCCTAGACCTAAGGTTTCTCCACATAAATTCTTTTAGGTGTCTACATGTTGTTTCTCTCTAGCCTCCACCATTAAAATAAATCTTATTCTCCATTAAAACCAGTTATTGTTCTTCTTCAAATTGGAGATTCAAATCAATTTAAAGCTTCAAGTTGGACCATAGGCATTCCGCTTCAAGCAACGTCACTCGAATCATAGCAAATCGCCTTTTCTAAACCGATCACTGTAAGTTTGGTTATTCCCTAGATTTGAACGTGTAACTGGAATTGTGAATGTAATGAATCAAAGTATAGAACTATATCAATTTGCAAGTTAATTATCTTTGATTCATGCTTATGTGAAATCGAAAGTTGTCTATGCCTTTGGATCTGATTTACGACTAAGACTATGAGACTTTTGCCCAAGACAATGACTATGAGACTTTTGCCTAAGACTATGACTATGAGACTGTTGCCTAAGACTATGACTATGAAACTGTTGCCTATGAAGCTATTGCCTATGACTATGACTATGAGATCTTTGTCTAAGACTATGGCCATGAACTGTCACCTATAAAATTATTGCCTACGACTATGAATCATAACTATGAGACTACTGCCTATGACATTGGTTAAGAAATTATTGTGATTAGTCGCCCATGACTATTATGGTTAGTTGCCTATGACTATTGTAGTTAGTCGCTTATGACTATTCCCATTGTTACAATTAACCGATCATGTTTACCTTGAACTGGCATTATGTTGGACCAAATCACCTATGCCTATTCCCTTGATTATGTGGACCTCATATTTAGTGTGTAACTTGGATAGTTTATTCCTATTCACTATTATGTACGTCGAACCTGTTGGAGGAGTTATTTTTGCAAACCTAATCTTTTATATCAATTCTTGTGCTTATCCCCTATTCCTTTTGATTAGTGCCATTTCATGAGTACATAGAAAACTTGTGAAATCATGTTATACCTACGATTATGATGCGGGGATTGGGCGTAGCTTAATTAAGTTAATTTGGCATAATAAATACGCAGGCATAATCTAAATTTGCTATAATAGTGAATGATTTACATGCATATTAGACTTGGGCATAAATTGATAAATTTAATTGGCCGAAAAGTGTGTAATTAGCGTGTAAAACAAGTTTTGGACATAAACGGTAAACTAGAATATTAAATCTAGTTTTGACATGAATCGTAAACTGGAATATAAATCTTTATTGGGCATGAATTGGAAAAGGGGAATATTAAATCTAAATTGGTATAAACTGCAAGTTGGGTTAATTGATTGGTAAACCAAGTTTTGGCATAGAATATAAGTATGTTAATTGGCATGATAGTTGAATATGATCTAGGGTAAATTGGTTTACGGAAAAATTTAAATAAATAGTAAATATGTAAATTTACTAAAAGACGAATATGCCTAACCCGAGGTTAGACTGAGTTGTGGTGTAAAACTGCCTGGAACCGACCGGCCCATCCAGTGACCACAACAATACCTATCTAAAGTGGGTGGTCAGTGCATCAAGCCCAGAAAGACCCGAGGTTAGACCGAGTTGTGGTGTAAACCTGCCCAGAACCGACCGGCACATCCAGTAACCACAACAATATCTGTCTAATGTGAGTGGTTGGTGCTTTAATTAATTAATTAAGGCTCATGAATAAATCAAGCTAGAAATGGTGAGGTTAAGTAACTAGGGAAACACTTAACCGTAATAACATGTTAACAAAGACAAGAAGGGCGGGGTTAAGTAATCGAGAAAACACTTAGCCAATTCAACATGTTAACTAGACAAGATTGATAGGGGTCAAGTTAATATGGACACTAAACCAACTTAACATGTTAACAAGGAAAGATTTGTGGGGGGGTTAAGTAACTAAGGGAACACTTAACCATAATAACATGTTAACTAGACAAGTGGGTAGGGTTAAGTAAGCGTTTAACATGCTAACTAGACTCGATAGTGAGGTTAAGTAAATTTAGAACACTTAACCATTATAACATGTTAACTAGGAAGTGGGTAAGGTGAAGTAAAATTAGAAAACTTAACCGTCATAACATGTTAATTAGACAAGTGGGCGAGCTTAAGTTAATATGACACACTTAACCAATGTATATATATATATAACATGATGTGTGATAGGGTTAAGTAACACAAGAGGAACACTTAACCAAAAAATATATATATAACATGATATGTGATAGAGGTTAAGTAACACAAGGGGAACACTTAACCTATATATATACATATATATATATAACATGATGAGTAGGCAGGTTAAGTTAACTTGAATGAATGGATAACACTTAACCAAGAATATTTATATATATCAACTTGAATCAGTGGGAGGGTTAAGTACATATAGTGTTGGTGGGTAATATTAGTAATATAGGCCCACTAACTTTACCATTAAATAAACATGCTTGAACCAGTGGAAAGGTTAAGTACATATCGGGATCGGTGGGTAATATTAGAACATATAGGCACACAAACTTAACCATTAAATAAACATGCTTGAATCAGTGGGAGCGTTAAGTACATCACGTGTAGGTGGGTAATATTGTGTATATATAGGCCCACAAATTTATCCAGTAGGAAACCCTAGTAACGGGGACCCATTTCAGCAGTAACCCACACAGATATATCACAGTACCCTGAGCTAGGCAGGGTGGAGCACGATTACTGGGCTGATTGTAAGTGGTCAAAATAGCGGCAGGGGGTACGTCAGTGTAGGTTCCGACGGTTTACGGGTGTGCACATACTACGGAGTGGAAAAAGCAGGCACTGGCTACCAATAGTTATACACTGTGCATCTTGAATCGCGTCGGGTCACTATCATAAGGCTTGATACACCTTATGGTGGGGCCAGCACAGAGTATCTACACGCAAGAGAGGGCCGACTGACACAGACACATGGAAAATTAATACTAAGTAGGTAGCATAATCCCTAGTTGGACCTAGGTTGCGTAAACCCTGAATCTGAGAAGCGTTCAATCGGTGGCATAAACCCCAGTAGCCCTGGGTAGCATAAACCCTGGTTGGACCTAGGAAGCGCTCGATAGTAAACCCTAGATTAGATCTAGGTAATAAATGGAATCCCCTGAATAGATGTACACTTGAAGGCAACCGCAAATACGGGGATTGGGATCATGTTATCATATGATCATAGATTACTAGTTTGGACACTAGTAGGTAGTGCAGAGATATAGAAATTAGTATAACAGGGTAGTTGCAAAGCAGAGAAGGAGTAGAAGCGCATTCAGTTTATCAGTGCATTTAGTTTATCAGTACATTCAGTTTATCTTGCCATATCCCATGCTTACCCCAATGTTACTATGGTTTAGTCTTATATTTAGTATATTCATCTCATGAAGCTTTTCCTCGTTTAAATACTAAGAATCACTGGACTTACCAGACTTTATGTCTGACCTAGTTTTCTTTTGCTTCTTTTCTTCCATTCACCCCCTCCCCTCCCAGGTAGTCAAGGAGGGAAAAGCTCAGCTCATTTTGGGGTCGTTACTCATTCCGAACTTGAAGATTCTTTGGCGCATTGCTTTGATCTCTATTTTCTACTGCTATGGCTGGCTCATGCTTTATTGGGGAATATCATTGTTAGTTTGTGCTTCTTGTATATTAAACAAGACAGATGCTTTCTTGTAATAAGTATTGGTGTTGTAAAGCAATCTTTGTACAAGCTGTTTTAATCAATAAAGGTTATTTATTTTTCGCTGCTTTATTTGTCTGTCTTGTAATTTTTTTGCATCTTATACTAAAAATGCTCCACCGAAGTTAAGGCATTCCCTTTGTGAGTGACATTAATGGAGATGGGGTGTTTCATGATGGTTGAAAACAAAAACTACATTTTTGTTACATATGATTTGAGCTAAACAAAAATTACATTTTTGTTAAATAAGATTTGAGTTAAACAAAAATTACATTTTTGTTAAATAAGATTTCGGTTAAACAAAAAATTACATTTTTGTTAAATATATTTGGGGTAAAACAAGAATTGACATTTTTGTTAAATAGATTTTTGTTGAGCAAAAATATTAATTTTGTTGAATTAGAATTGTTAACAAAATGAAATTATCACTTTTTATTCAATTTGTTAAATTAGAATTGTTAACAAAATGAAATTATCACTTTTTAATCATTTGGTTAAATTAAAATTGTTAAAGAAATGAAATTGTCATTTTTAATCATTTTGTTGAACTAGAATTGTCAACAAAAATGAATGAATCATCTTAATCATTTTATTGAACTAAACTTGTCAACAAAAATGAAAATATCATTTTAATCATTTTGTCGAAATAGAATTGTCAACAAAATGATTGAATCACTTTTTAATCATTTTGTTGAACTAGAATTGTCAACAAAAATGAATGTATCACTTTTTAGACATTTTGTTGAAATAGAATTTGTATGCAAACATAAGAATCGTTTTTATTATTAAAACTTACATTAGAATTTGTATGCAAACATAAGGATCATTTTTATTGTTAAAACATGCAATAGAATTTGTATGCAAATCAAAGTAACATTTTCACTACCAAATTATACAATAGAATTTGTATGCAAATCAAAGTAACATTTTTATTGTCAAATTATATATTAGAATTTATGTACAAAGTAAAGAGCATTTTATATGTTATGTTACACATTGAAACTATATATACAAAAAAAATATTTCCTTTTTATTTGTTCAAGTTAAAAATAGAAATTGCATAAAAATAATGAAAATAAAAATTATCTTTTTATTTGTCATTAGAAAAAATACATTTTATTTGACGTCATAAACATGTAGATTTGTTATGCAAACAAAACATTCTTTTATTTGGCATGTTAAACCATGTTAGTGGAATCATTGAGTAATTTATATTTATATATAATTATATATATATATCTATAAATATAAACTAAAATTAAATGAATCGTGGCGGTAGTTCGCATTTCAGAATCGTAACTTTAAACGATTATACCGAAAGATCCGACCGTCGGATTTTCCCAAAAGTGGAACAGTTAGCACCATTTTGGGAAGATCTTTCCGACTATATAAATTTTTTCAAAATCCAACGGTTAGATTTCAAGAAATGTGTATATCAAATATGGGTAAAAACAGCGGTAGGGCCGCCTGTTAATCCGAGCGTCGTTAAATTAAATTGGGCTATTTTTATATGAATAAAAATAGCGGTAAATTGTTATAAAATAATATTAACGATATGAAATGATATAATTATATATATATTAGAATTATTTGAAAAGACTGAGCTCAATCTCATTTCAAATAATTATATAACGATTTAAATCGAAGATATTGTAGACAGTAATTGAAGACTGGCAGTCTTCACATCGAATGGATGACTACTGATGCCCGACATTAGGTAGCTCCTAGTAAAGTGTTAAATTGGTAGTTGTCTGGACGTACTTGTTGATTGTCCAGATAAGCGAGCACCTCTCTTCTGTATTGGACATACGGGACGAGGAATAAGGTGTCTCCGGTTTCGTTCAGACCCAGAACGGACTTGTAAATGGATGTTTGTCCGACATTGGATTTCATTCCATGTAAATTGATTTCTATCTAATATACATATATTTGGTGGTGGGGAATTTATTCTCTTGCTTAACACATTTCTCTGAGACGCATGAGCTCAGAGGTTGTATATAGGTAGTTATCGATCGTATAGCATGGATTGTCAATGTGGCATGCCAAGATGCAAATGTTTAAGGCTTTTGTCGAAAAGCAAAGCCTTGTGGTTGATGATCAAAGCACAACCTATTTAGGCATAGCTTTGTGTACAGTGATACCTCGCGAGCCTCACACCCTGATAGGAGTCAAAAACGGGACAATGGACCCAAGGAGTGCACACGTTTCTTTCTAGCCAGAAGTGGTATCAGGGTTTTGTAAGCCCTGACATTTTACTTATGTGGTTGATGGATTACGAGGCCTCGGTTATATTGGTCGATAGTGACCAATTTATAGGTTCAATAGGACCAGGAAACGAGTGTTCAGGCATAACTAATCCACTAAAGTATTTGTGGACCGGCCTTGGTGCATCTAAGGGCTCGCCAATGTCTGAGTCCTGAGACATGTGCTAGAGTGTCTCGAATCGGTAAAGAGATTGTCCCTAGCCTTGACTCAAGATGGAAACCCAATTTCCAATACGACGTTACTGTTTTGATTGTAAACCTATATATGGCTGCATAGTAGGATGGGGTAATTTGCCGTTTAGGATTGATACATTTACTTTGAAGTATTTTAAAACTGATTAGACATTAATAATAATATTAAAATATTATTTTCTACGTATCAAGCATGTTTTGATCATTATAAGGTAAAACTCTATCCTTCGGTTTGCATTGCATTGTGTGATGGGACTTGAGTCTTATAATGATTTCATTTTCTAAAAAGTATTGCGTTGTTTTGAATAAAAATTTATTTAATTTATGCACTGGAAATCCATTAGAGTAAACCCGTTCCGCATTAGCGGCTGGTCCTGTGATTAGCCATATTATTTGATAAGTTAGGAACGATTTCTCACACCAGTGTCATGACTAACTCGTAGTTTGTTTCACTTTGCAAACTCAGCTGCCCTATTTTCCACATGGGCAGTCGAGTAGCTTATTTTGCAAATATATTAAGCAGGATTCTGGATCAAGCTTAAAGCTGTGTCCAGAGCATTGATAGTCTTCGGTTGTGCTAGTTTATTCATTTTAGCTGTGTTGTATTAAATTTGTTGTAAATTAATCTTCCGTTGTATTGTTGTTTATCGATGTACTCTGTTATTCTGTACTCTGATGTAACATTATTACGATATTTATGAAAGTCTTATGTTATTTGTTCTAATGTGTTGTATACCCAAAGCTAAAGCACGCGGGATTCGAACGGTCTTGGTCAATTTAGCGATCGATTAGGTCCGGGAGAAATCCGTTGTCGTTACGGCTAGTATCAGAGCTTTGGTTAACTCAAATATTTGGGATACAACTCGTTAGAACGGAACAAAATACTCCTCGGAGGTAGGATTAGAAATATCCTATAAAAGAATACATATTAGAGATTGGAACAATAGTATCCTAGAATGAGAAAACTCGTTAGAGATGGGGTTAGAAATGCACTAGAATGAGTTGAGAGTAACAAGTTTATAGTTTACGTATTCGTGATTATATATAAAATCCGATCTTAGAAAATATAATTTTTAAATATATAAAAGTTATGTATGTTTGATAAGTTAATCAACTAATAAAATTATTGAAACCAATAAAAGCATGAAAGTTGACTTGGTTAATTAAACAACTTTCAGTTCGGTTCCTTTTCGAGGACAAAAAGATTTTAAGTGGGGGAGATTGTAACAACCTGGAATTTTGGAACCAATTTAAAATTTTTATTTTAGAAATTTTAATGGATTTTAAATATATAAGATAATTTATTTTAAATAATAACGATAAATCAATTTAAATTGAAGTTAGAACAAATATATTTATTTGGAGTTAGAAATAGCACGGTAGTTTGGAAATTTGAATTTGAACTTGACTAAATGTACAGGATTCAAAATAAAACGGATTTCTGTAAAACTAGACATATTTAAATCTGTTTAAAAATATCTTTCCAACGAATCTGAAAAATTAAAATTTCATAATGGGAATCAAAAGTTATGTCCAGTTAAATATTCAGAATAGTCGTTATGGAGTATATGTATATATATATATATATATTAATATAATATATTGCCGTTTTGCAAACGACCTCCGTTTTCGACGAAACCACCTTGGTTGAATTCGGAATGTCAAATTATTACAAGACTCCAATTTTCATAATTTTTGGAATTAATATGTGAGAATGGCAAATCAAAACGAGTTTTGTCAATTTGGATCGACTAGAAAATGACCATTTTTCAAACGGTCTCCAAATTCGACGAAATTAATTTTGTTAGGACCGTATCGTCAAAACATAGATAGGTTTATTTTTCGAAAATTTTTGGAGTCCGTATGTGGCCCCCGTAAATTTAAATGTATGATCGAATTAAATAAATAAATGATATAAATTTTAATTTAAAGAAAACAGACTGAAAACAATCGATTAGGCTGACGGTACCTAGCCCATTGTGTCCGGAATGGGGGCATTTGGGTAGGAACAACTCTCATTGGGCTGAAATTGGAGTAGAAAAGGATTAACGGTTTTTTTTGTAAATTAGAACAATTAATAATATTATATTATAATTATGGATTAAAATAAAACCCTAGCACCAACTAAGACAGTAGTCATTCTCCTTTATTGAATGGCTGAGGCACTCCGATCTTCTTCCCCAGTTAACTTGTAATCTGTTCACAAATTCAACCAACATCCAAATAGAAAATCGAAGAGCATCTCGAGTTCTTTCATGTCAACGGTGAAGGGGCTGCCAATTTGTCGAATTCCAAATGCAAAGGCGCTGCGTTTATGGGTGGTTTGTGGGCCTTAGAGGGTGCGAGTAGATCGATGAGGGCTGGCACGGGGAGGCAGCGGCGGCGGCTTTCTGGTGATGGCTTCTGATCAGAGTACGACGCTTGGACAGTGGTGAAGCGGGTTCCTTTTTTTTGATGATGGGTTTCGATTTGGTCAGAAAGAGTAGCGATGAAGAAGAAGGAACCGTAGTGATTAATTTGGTAATTAGGGGATAACTAAATTTTATTTATAATTGAAATTATCTAAATATGTAATTAATCTTTAAATTGCAATATCTTATTCATGTGAGGTCAGAATCGGACAAACCAAAGTGTGTTGGACTCATATCAGAAAACACAACAACATGGGACTGACTGGAATAGATTTGGAGCTGGTTATGATTTTTGATAAAATTAAACCACTGTTTAATTTTATTTAAATAATCATTATCATCGATTTCTGAAACCTAACAAGGTGAGAAATTTTACTTTTTTTATATGTATAATTAAAATTAATTAATCATAATTGTGGTATTACCCATACGCTGTAATATTCTATTGATTGTCATACGTGATTTGATCTAGAATTAATATGGTTATGTAGATCTATAGATTTGATGATTGTTGTGTTGAACAAAATAGAATTGTTGAATAAAATTGTCATTTTTGACAAATTATAATTGTTGAATCTAAAATTATCATTTTTGTTGATTAGAATAGTTGAAACAATAAATATCATTTTTGTTAATTAGAATTGAGTTAATCAAAAATCATAATTTTTGTTAATTAGAATCGAGTGAATAAAAAATTATTATTTTTGTTAATTAGAATTCAGTTAATCAAAAAAATTCATTTTTGTTAATTAGAATTGAGTTAATCAAAAATTAACATTTTTGTTAATTAGAATTGAGTTAATCAAAAATTAACATTTTTGTTAATTAGAATTGAGTTAATCAAAAATTAACATTTTTGTTAATTAGAATTGAGTTAAACAAAAATTAACTTTTGTTAATTAGAATTGAGTTAAACAAAATTTATCATTTTTGTTAATTAGAATAATTGAATCAAAAATTATTATTTTTTCCAAAATTAGAATAATTGGATTAAAATATTCATTTTTGTCAAAGTAGTTTAGTTAAACAAAAATATACATTTTTGTCAAAGAAGATTAGTTGAAACAAAATATACATTTTTGTCAAAATATATTAGTTGAAACAAAAATATACATTTTTCTCAAAATATATCAGTTGAAACAAAATATACATTTTGGCAAATTATAAATATTGGATCAAAATTTATATTTTGTCAAAATATAATTGTTGAATTAAATTTTCATTTTTGTCGAAACAAAATAGTTGAAATAAAAAGGACATTTTTGTCGTAACAAAATAGTAGAAATAAAAAGGACATTTTTGTTGTAACAAAATAGTTGAAATAAAACGGACATTTTTGTAGTAACAAAATAGTTGAAATAAAAAGGGCATTTTGTTGTAAGAAAATAGTTAAACCAAAATTATCATTTTTATAGTTGAATCAAAATCTACATTTTCGTCAAAGTATATTTGTTGAAACAAAAATATTCATTTTTGTCAAAATAGAATTGTTGAACCAAAAATATTCATTTTTGTCAAAATAGAATTGTTGAAACAAAAATTTACATTTTTGTCAAAATAGAATTGTTGAATCAAAATATACATTTTTATCAAAATACAATAGTTGAAACAAAAATTTACATTTTGTCAAAATATGATGGTTGAAAACAAAAATTACATTTTTGTTAAATAAGATTTGTGTTAAACAAAAATTACATTTTTGTTAAATAAGATTTGAGTTAAACAAAAAATTACATTTTTGTTATAAAGATTTAGGGTAAAACAAGAATTGACATTTTTGTTAAATAGATTTATGTTGAGCAGAAATATTAATTTTGTTGAATTTGAATTATTAACAAAATGAAATTATCACTTTTTATTCATTTTGTTAAATTAGAATTGTTAACAAAATGAAATTATCACTTTTTAATCATTTGGTTAAACTAGAATTGTTAACGAAATGAAATTGCCACTTTTAGTCATTTTGTTGTACTAGAGTTGTCAACAAAAATGAATGAATCATTTTAATCATTTTGTTGAACTAGAATTGTCAACAAAAATGAAAATATCATTTTATTCATTTTGTTGAAATAGAATTGTCAATAAAATGAATGAATCACTTTTTAATCATTTTGTTGAACTAGAATTGTCAACAAAAATAAATGTATCACTTTTTAGACATTTTGTTGAAATAGAATTTGTATGTAAACATAAGAATCATTTTTATTTTTAAAACATACATTTGAATTTGTATGCAAACATAAGAATCACTTTATTGTTAACACTTACAATAGAATTTGCATGTAAATCAAAGTAACATTTTTACTGTCAAATTATACAATAGTATTTGTATGCAAATCAAAGTGACATTTTTATTGTCAAATTATATATTAGAATTTGTGTACAAAGTAAAGAGGCATTTTATATGTTATGTTATACATTGAAACTATGTATACAAATAAAATATTTCCTTTTTATTTGTTAAAGTTAAAAATAGAAACTGCATACAAATAATGAAAATTAAATTATCTTTTTTATTTGTCATTAGCAAAAATGTCATGTAAATAAAATACATTTAATCTGAACATTATAAACATATAGTTCTGTTATGCAAACGAAACATTCTTTTATTTGGCATGTTAAACCACGTTAGTTGAATCGTCGAGTAATTTATATTTGTATATAATTATATATATATAGATTAAAATTAAAAGAATCGCACACGGTAGTTCGCGTTTCGGAATCGTAGCTTTAAACGATTATACCGAAAGATCTGACCGTCGGATTTTCCCAAAATTGGAACCGTTAGGACCGCTCTGGGAAGATCTTTCTGATGATATAAATTTTGTCAAAATCCAATGGCTAGATTTCGTGAAATGTGTAAATCAAATTTGGGAAAAAAACAGCGTCACGGCCGCCTATTGACCCGAAACGTCGTTAAATTAAATTGATCTATTTTTATATGAATAAAAATAACGATAAATCGTTATAAAATAATATTAATGATATGAAATGATTTAAATTATATATATACGAGAATTATTTGAAAAGGCCGAGTTTAATCCCATTTCAAATAATTACACGACTATTTAAATCGAAGATATTGAAGATGGTAATTGAAGACCGACGATCTTCATATCGAATGGATGACTACTGATGCCCGGCATTGGTTAGCTCCCAGTAAAGGGTTAAAGTGGTAGTTGTCCGGACGTACTTGTTGACTGTCTGGATAAGCGAGCACCTCATTTCCGCATTGGACATACGGCACGAGGAATAAGGTATCTCCTGTTTCATTCAGACCCAGAACGGACTTGTAAATGGATGTGTGTCCGACATTGGATTTCATTCCCTGTACATTGATTTCTATCTAATATCTGTTTGGTGGTGGGGAATTTATTCTCTTGCTTAACACCCTTCTCTGAGACGCACGAGCTCAGAGGTTGTATATTGATAGTTATCGATCGCATGGCATGGATTGTCAATGTGGCATGCCAAGATGCAAATGATCAAGGCTTTTGTTGAAAAGCAGAGCCTTGTGGTTGATGATCAAAGCACAACCTATTTAGGCATAGCTTTGTATACAGCGATACTTCGCAAGCCTCACAGCGCGATAGGAGTCAAAAACGGGTTAAGGGACCCAAGGAGTGCACACGTTTCTTTCTAGCTAGAAGTGGTATCAGGGTTTTGCAAGCCCTGACATTTTACTTATGTGGATGATGGATTACATGGCCTCGATTATATTGGTCGATAGTGACCAATTTATAGGTTCAATAGGACCGGGATACGTGTGTTCAGGCATAACTAATCCACTAAAGTATTTATGGACCGGCCTTGGAGGGTCCATGGGCTCGCCAGTGTCCGTGTCCTGAAACAATTGCTAGAGTGTCTCGAATCGGTAAGGAGATCGTCCCTTGCCTTGACACATGATGGAAACCGAATTTCCAATACGACATTACGGTTTCGATTGTAAACCTATATATGGCGACATAGTAGGATGGGTACTATGCCGTCTAGGATTGATACATTTACTTTGAAGTGTTTTAAAACTGATTAGCCACTAATAATAATATTAAAATATTATTTTCTATGTATCAAGCATGTTTTGATCATTATAAGGTAAAACTCTATCCTTCGGTTTGCGTTGCATTGTTTGATGGGACTTGAGTCTTATAATGATTTCAGTTTCTAAAAAGAATTGTGTTGTTTTGAATAAAAATTTATTTAATTTATGCACTGGCAATCGAATGGAGTAAACATGTTCCGCGTTAGGAGTATGGTCCTATGATTAGCCATGTTGTTAGATAAGTTAGGAAATATTTCTCATACAGGTCCCACGACTGACTCATAGTTTGTTCCACTTTACAAACTCGGGTGCCCTCTTTTCCAAACGGGTAATCGAGTAGCTTATTTTGCAGATATATTGAGCAGGATTCTGGATCAAAGCTTAAAGTTGTGTTCAGAGCATTGATAATCATCCGCTATGCTAGTTTATTCATTTCCGCTGTGTTGTATTAAGTATGTTGTAAATTAATCTTCCACTATATTATTGTTTATCGATGTACTTTGATATTCTGTACTCTAATATAACATTATTATGATGTTTATAAAAGTCTTCTGTTATTTGTTCTGTTGTGTTGTATGCCCAAAGTTAGCGTATGCGAGATTCGAACGGTCTTGGTCGATTTAGCGATCGATTAGGTCCGGGCGAAATTCATTGTCGTTACACGATATTTGTTGGTTTGAGAATTTGATATTGAATATAAGTCGATAAAATTTCTATTCAATGCCGTGTATTTCATATCAAATTGGATTTTTGGGTTTGTCGTGAATGATTTCTTTTATGACACTGTCCTTAAACCCAGTTGAGAAAAGAATAAATCTTTTAATTAAGATTAATGAAGTTTACCAATTAATTAATTTAATTGGAATTAAAATGGAAGTTGATTTTGGGTCCATCATGAATTTTTTTTAAATAACATTTGTTCTTAAAACCCAATTAACAATGAAGATATGATTTGGAATTTGTAAATCTTTTTATTAAGATTTAATGGAAATTTTCCAAAATGAAGTTTTCCATTTTAATATATTAAATAGAAATTGAATGAAATTCGATTTGGTAATAATCGAGATGAGATTCTGTGAAGGAAGATCGTTACTATATATGGAATTTAAAAGGCTTCGCCGTCACGGGAATTTATATAGATTATAGACTGTTATGATTTCCGTGTGATTCCATTTCGATGGAAGAGGATTCTGGGTTTACCTTGAATAATGTTTTAAACGACATTAATTCTTTAACCCAGTTAAAAGGAGGATTAATTTCCAGAATGTTAAATAGTCATAAAGTAATGGATTTTGGATATTAAAACCAAATTGAATATTTTAGTAAATCTTTAATTAGATGGAATGTGAGTGGAATAATTAAATTTTTCGAATTCATGAAATGATCGAGAATGGAGTACCACCAGTTTTACTCTAGGCGATACTTAAATCTATAATTAGATTTGAATGTGAAATGGTAATTAATTTTATCGATAACACCATGGGTGTTAGATATGGATTACTACCAGTTTTGCTCTATGGGATGAATAGGTTAGGATTGGAAAATAAAATAAATGGTTACTTTGGTAAGGCTCGATAATCCTGACTAGTTGATAAAACCTTTTGAAAATGTTATTCAAAGGAAGATTAAAGAATAAATTCAAAAGAATTTATCTTTGATAAAATTAATTTCCCTGAAGAAGTGGATATTTAAATAAAAGAATATTCTGAATTGGAATGAGGCGTATGATGTATTTTTATAGCACTTGATTATTTATTATAAAATACGTGAGTTATTTGGAAAGATAGGGTTTATCCCATTTTGAATAACTAGTACGACGATTAAAAGTCGACGATGAAGACGGTGGTTGGAGACCAGAGATCTTCACATCGAATGGATGATTACTAATGTCTGGATTGGGCCATACACCTAAGACAAGGTAATAAGTGGTTATCATCCAGATGTACTTTGAGATCGACCGGATTTACGAGGGCCTCTCTCCTGTATTGGACATATGGGACGAGGAATAAGCTTCCTTCGATTTCGTTCAGACCCAAAACGGACTTGCAAATGGATGCTGTGTCTGACATTGTATTACTTTATATTTTATTTGTTGATCTTTGCTAAATATATATCTATTTGGTGGCGGAGAATCTATTCTCCTGTTTAACACCCTTCTCTCAGACGTACGAGCTTAGAGGTAATATATTGGTGGAAATCAATGGTACAGTATGGATTGACAAGGTGGCATGCTGAGTTATATGGATCAAGGCTTTTGTTGAAAAATAGAGTCTTGGGGATGATGATTAAAGCATAGCTTTAATATAGCATAGCTTTGTACGTCGAGACGTGACTTCAACGACTTTCACAAACAGTGAAAGATTGAGGCCGGATAATAAACGGCAAGAGTGAATCCGGTATCTGAGATAACTGATAGGGGTGATTCGCCATTGTAGGCTATGGGATCAGGGAGCCCGTTAAGGTGTGCTCCACTGTCATAGCGAGAAGGATACCAGATAGGCCCATAATCAAGGTAAGACATTGAGTGCATATCGATATGAAATCACTATTTCAAGCCTTGGATTTAAATGTAATAATTAAATGCATGTCGATATGATTTCTTTCGAGTCTTGGATTCAATGTAGAGATGGCAAGAAATCCTCGGTCATTGATGGAATCCACTTCCAGTACGAACCTTTACGGTTTTAATTGTAAGCTATGTATGTAGTCGTAGTACACTACGTCTGCTATGATTGATATATTTATTTGTGAAGAATGATTTTTACACTATACACTTATAGTAATATCAAAATGATTTGTTTTACAGCGTATCAAGAATGTTTGGCTATTATAAGGTAAAACTCTATCCTCCGGCTTGCGTTGCATTATGTGATGGGACCTAAGTCTTATAATGGTTTCATTTTTCTCTATTTAGCATTGCGTTTTTTGTTTTACGGTGTTCTCAAGAGGAAACCCGCTCCGTGTCATACGGCGTGGTTCCTTGATTTACCCAATATAAAAATAAAGTTAATAACTGTTTTAATTCTCACACAGTCCCATGACTAACTCAGAGTTTATTATTTCTACCTAAACTCTGGGTGCCCTTATTTTCCACACGGGCATCTAGAAGTTTTGGTTTTCAAGATATTCTTTTTTATGGATCCTGGATTACAGCTGGAGCTATATTTGGAAAGCTTTGTATCCGTCTATTTCTTTCAGTTGTGTCAGTTGATTTATTTCCAATACACATTGTATTTACACATTTTTATTTCCGCTTCTATGTATTTTAATCTCTGATATTTTCCGCTTTGTAATATTATTTATCTGAACTCTAATATATTCTTGTACTCTGATGTAAATTGTTGTAATAGCAATGAAATGTTCTATTGTATGCGCTCTGATACATCATGTTCTCAAAATAACCCGGGCTCCTCCGTATCTTTGGGGATCGGGGAAGTCTGATCGTCTCAGTTCTGCTCTACTGTCAGTTACTCACACTGCCCCTTTCCCCTAATAGATTTTATGTCATCTTCTAGTTCTGTAGGACCTGGATCTTAGGTTTCTTGATTTGGTATTTCTAGAGCTACTTCTGGAGCAGGAGCTTTGTCTAGGTGCAGGCTGGCTTGGACAGCCGCCTATTCGTGATGAGGTGATAGTAAGTTCAATGGGCCCCTGTAGCTTGGGGGTTTATTTTGACTTCTTCTGGATGTTCTTCGCTTCATCTTTTTCTTATGAGCCAGCGACTAGGCTCGTTTGTCAGATCTTTCCAAAGGTTGTTTTGTAGTGCTTGTTGCACTTCTATATTTTTGTCACCTATGTATTATTCGTACAAAATTTGTAATGCTTCTTACTACAAATCTATAATGCTTCTTACTACAAATCTATTTTTATACGCCACTAGAGAAAGGCTATTTTCTCCCTTTTGGTATATAGATCTCTTTTTGGTTAAAAAAATATATTTAAATCCATGTATTTAAATTAATTACATAGTCCAAGTTTTAAGTTATTCAAATAAATTTAACTTATTTCTTATAGAAACTAAACAATGACAAATTTTTTTTTTTTGGCTCTATATACCTACGCTTTAAATTCTTTATAATTATTTACAAAGCTTCAATTTCTTAAATTTCACATTTAAGGCCATATATTATAATTAACTACATAATATTGAAAATATTTTTAGATAACATTAGCACACAGTTATCCATTAATTCGTCTAATAAATCATATATAAACTAATCATATTCATATTAACAAAAATGAGAAAAAAATCATTTTGCAAAATGCTTCAATCACGTAATGTAAATTATACACATAAATAATAATCACAAATTTGATGTTTAATTCATTTACAACATATAATATTAACGTTAATTGCCTACATTTCAAAATTTATTTACTTATTTACAAAACACTCCACAATATCGCTTAATCTTTACATTGAAGTCAATTTATTTAAATTAATTATGTGATTCCTTGTTTGATAAATAAATTCAATCAATAAGTAGTCAATTCATCTAATTAATGCTAATTATGACGTTTGAAAATACATACCACATTTGTGTCAACAGTGGCGACAAATATAATGTTAAATAAGTCATATAGTATAAATGCAAATAATAACAATAATAATAATAATAATAATAATAATAATAATAAATTTAATGTATTATTCATTTATCTTAATAAACTTATCATATATTGAAGAAACAAAATTTCAACTTCAAATTCTTGTAATTTAACATTTGCACAATTATTTCTATGACCCTCTCATGAATGCAGTTGTTCATGTGTTTCGAATTAGAGATGTAACAGTTCCAAAGAAACATTCCTTTAGTTAATGTCGCTTGCATTTATTACTAGTTGCGACTACACAACTTCAGTGAGGTTGTAAGGACACAAGCATGGGGTTGGTTCCGAATGGAAGAGTTCAGCACCGTTGGAAGAGGTTGATTGCGAATTCATTTCATAATGAGTGTGACGTCTGCAAGTAATGGATGAATGGGATGAACTGGATAGTTTTCTATAACTGTCTGAGATTTCTAAATGGATGTTGGAATATTGTTCAACATTTTTCATCGATTGGTTACCATTCAAATAGGAATAGTATGATAGCGCTTAAGTCATGCCCGATTCTTTGTCGAGAGATAATAGATTAATATTTCTTATTTTTGGAATGGTAACCAAGATGTCGGGTCATATATGGATTGTATTTAATATTTGATGCATCTGATTAGTTGGATTAGTACCTTGCATGCTAGGATAGGTATGGATGTTATTTTCCATAATTGTTATTGTTTTTCTTATGCATGTTTGATTGATGATGCTTGCATGCCAATTTATATTTATATGATTGCTAGACATGTAGGATAATTGTATTGTCGTACCGTTCATTTATTTAAAATAAAATTCATACATGACTTGACATGCTTATGTTATATAAATTCATTTTTTTAACATGCTTATTTCTCTTGTTGTTATTTTTACTATTGTGTCTAAACCTTTTGTTGAGTACATGCCCATGTGCAAAGAAGCAAGATTTAAATTGTTTGGATGATAATTGGCTTTTATTTGCTTCTAAATGCTAAGCTTGCTTAAAGGAGGTATGTAGTTGATAAAGAGGTGTGGTTTTTTTCATTTGGTGTATTTTAGTGATTTTCCCCGTGTATGGTTTGCCACTATTGGGATTTTGTTTTCTTTTGTTGGGATGAGCCTTGTATGGCGAGTTGCGGGTTTTTTGGATCGAGTCATACAAAGGAAGTGCTGCCAAATTTTTTTGTGAACTTTGCTAGATTTGAAAAGAAATTTAATATGCGCTGTTAAGTTGAATTGTTTTTCAGTTAGTGAGTTGCCACTTTTATTTAACAATATCTGTTTGTTTGGGAAATAAGTATACAACTTAGATGTTTGGCTTGGTTACATCGATTCCGAATTTGATTGTGGTTGTATTTACGAATGGGAATAGTGGCTCCATGCCAAATTTCGAGATTATCTCCTTTATTGTGATCGCTTCTAATGATATTTGTTGAGAGCATTAAGTGATGGTTTTCCTTGTATCATCACTCGTTGGAGAATGTTGGATTATGTTGTTTTATTCTTAAGGATTTCAAGGATGAAATCCTTTAAGAATGAAAGATTGTAACAACCCATATTTTAACGATTGGATATTTAAATATCTAATTTAGATATTGATCGTTAATTATTCAATTGACGGTTCCAACAATGAATATTTACAAACAATCAAATTAAGACTCGAGACAAGTTCCATTGAGTTCATATGGTTCATTACGTGAATAAAAGATATATGGATCGCTATGTTTCAAGTTTGGACTAGTTGTTGGTCAAAACGGTCTCGAAATACACGTAAATAGCCGTTTTGGGAGCACAGTGTAGGATTTCCATGAAACTTATATTTCCAGAATCTCAGTAGTGAGTTATTGCATGCCACCATGTTTCATAGCGATCGGATGTACCATTTTATCGTGCAAAATTAGAACGCGTGTCAATTTCTAAAGAAACTAGAATTGTATAATTCTAGTTTTAAAGGCTAAATTCAACATATGATTGATTAGAGTCTCTGGACTAGTCTCATTTTTTTCAAAACGCATTTCTACATAGATGATGTTAGGCGACATGCATCAATTGGAAGTCGTGATTTTTTGGGCCCGCATGTGAATAAATTAACAAAATAATAAACTAATTTTCCTACAAGCTATAATAACCAAACCTAACCCATTATCTCTTTCTCCCTAAAGTCGTAAGATACTGTTTTATCAACAAATGGCAATTTCCTATTTATTCTTTGAGAAATCCTGTCTTCCTCTACAATGCACAAAAAATCATGAAATTATATTGGTTGGAATCAGATCGAGGAGATCTTCATACCCATGTTCTTTTTATCCCTTACGATAACACTTGGCCATGACCAATTTTTCAATGGCCAAGTTATGGTTCGATCTTGCACTGAATATAAAAGGAGTTTGTTGGATTCGATTGTCGCATTGGATTTCTTTTCGAATGTAGTATCTTTGAACCGTGTTTCATGAAGTCTGGTGATACGAAGTGAAACTCATCATTGGATGGGGTATCGAATATCCATTAGCTTGGGTCTTGGGTCATGATTCCTATCATTGGACCGAGCTTTACCTAGAGGGCATCATCATGAGAAGCATGCGATGATGAGTTCACAACAATTGACGGATCTTCATTTCTTCCAGAAACGAAGTTAGAATTATGATTTGAAAATAACGATTATTGGGTTTGGGCATTTTCTTGTTGGTGCATGCTACAGTAGTTTGTTAGAGGGAAGGGAAGATAATAAAGGTAGTTAACGAGTTTATTAATCATAGGTTATTTGTTTACTCATATAATCCATGAACTTACATCCTATGTATCTTTTTCATACAAGATTGGAATTGGACGTCGTTTCTTCTGATGGACTTGTATTGGCGAGCTACATGCATTAGAGTTGGTCTAGGCTTAATTGGCTAAGCTGAGTGATATTGTCTCTCGCTGAAATGTATTTGTCAGTATATTATAAATTTGACATTTTAAATGATTTATGTTTATAAAACCTAATATTTAGGATAGTTGAACCTAGTAAATAATTAATGGAAAGATTATAAGGCGATTTAAGTAATTTAAACCATTATTATCATAATTTACCTAGTTGTGCGCTATTGTGTGTGTTATTTACGCATTTACACGTAGTTGAGCACTATTTTGACCATATCGCTAGATTTAGATTATTTGGACATTTATATAACTTTTATTGCTATAGATAGATTCTATTTAGTTTATTATTTCTGTTACGGATATTTACATGCTAGCTTAGGAATTTGTATGGCTATTGCTTGCATTTTTGCATTGTTTACTTAGTTTAGCTTAAAATTACATTCGTAGGTGATCTAGTATTAAGATAAATTTTGTTCGTAAGGGTTTTGGTGAATATTGATTAAACACACTTGTTAGCTTGTGTTGATTGAGTGGACAAGGATGATAACGAACAGATGGGAAAAATTCTCGAAGGATCTTTTGAGCACAAGGAAGAATTCGACAATGGAGCACTAGTGGAGCTTGGCGACGAATTAGAAGGCTGAGGGACATTGCAGCTTAGTGGCCGACCTGAAGATAGTTGATGGACTTAGCAAAGAGTTGGATTTCGCGATGAATGGTGGAAGTTTTCCCTGAATGCGTATTTAACCCATTTTGGTTAAATAGGTGATCCGAGTAGTCATTATCGATTACTATGACGTGGCTGATATCAATTACTATCGTTATTGGCCACTTTGGCCAATTTGGTAGGATAATGTTGCAATTTTGAGGAGCATAAACTAGTGGTTTGTTCGATATTGATTTCGACATGATTGTTCTTCGATTAATGGCTTTGGCTTAAGACGAGGAGTGGTGCTTCTATGCAGTAGTTTGTCATTCAACGATTATGATTTTAGGATGGGGAGCAAAACTGCTACGATGGATAGTTTTCTCCGAGATGTAGTCAAGGTGACATTAAGTCGTATTGGGTTGACTGTTGGAGAAAGAAAGATGGGTAACACAGGGTGATATCCTACGACATACGATTACCGTCGAGGAAAATTCCCATATTGAGACTTCTTCGAATAGGAATCTTATGGATAATCAGTAAGATGGATTTTGTTGTAGCGAACATATGAAAGGGGTGTTGGTACTCGCGACTTCGATGTGCCTTTGACAGAGTGACTTAATGACAGATCTGAGCCAGTTAACATTGGATTAATCGGCCCAGGAACCTTGAGTTTGTCGATATTTTGGACTGGGTATAGTTACTCACTACATTCTGTCGTTGTTTTGACATATTAGGTAGTCCGATAGAGTCAGTTGATGTTTCAGACCTGCCAATGCCTCGATGGTTTAGTGATCGAAGTATTGAACTTCATATGTTTTAAGCACCGAGTGAGTGAATGTGAGGATGGTTGGTGAATGTTATGGCCATTTACCCATTTATCATCATTTTGTACTTAGACATCTATCACACCTTCTCTAGTTGATGTTTATCATAGTGTAGTATACCAGTTGTCAGGTGCTAACACCGTGGATGCAGGGGTAGAATGGGTATGATTCTCCATGCCCTCTGAGTCATGTTTAATATTATGACTTTTACAGTACTTTGAGGTACTCACACCAGACTGTTGTCTAACCTAAGATTTTATTTCTCTCTTACTACTTTGGGTGCTCATCGACGATGGTGATGAGCTGACTAGGTGGCAGGTATAGATATTATTTGGAGTTGCAAGGGTGGATTAGCAGGAGACTATGTTTTCCATATTTATACTTGTATCCTTATTTTTCATTCCTCTATGTTGCACTGTGGAGCCTTGATAGTGTTATATATTCTTATTAGAGACAGTTTATCAATTCGATTTATTTGCCTTATGTATAAGTTCTATCACTGTTTTGTATAACTGTGTGAACCCGTATACTCTCATTATATGGTTTATATAGTTATTATTGTCTGATTTGTTTTATATCTATGATCTTTACAATTATAGGTTATCTGATGTGCTGTGAGATGTACGACAGATTCTATGAATGTATTTATGTTCTGTGTTCCTTCTTTTATGATCTATTTCCTTCTTTTTTTCTCCTCTTTTTACTGTTATTTCATTTTGATGAACGCTTCACAATGGTCGGTTGTTTGTCTAGTATAAATTTTTAGTTATGGACAATAGTGATGTATAGCACAATTCAGCACATCGACATTCCATAGTCGATCGAACCCTATTGAGGCTCAATTCAACCACCAATATTATTATTTTTCTAATTTTTTTCATTCTTTTGATTTTCGTATCCCTCTCATGTGGATCTGGAGAAGTTATATACGGAAATCTTCCCAAAAATGCCATGGATCCCGTAGTGTAAGTTTCTTACCCAAAATCTGACAATTGTGAAATCTTGCTTCATAGTTGTTCAATTTTTAATTAAATTCTGTTATTTAATTTAGAAAAAAAAATCTGAGATATAGTCATTCTACATTTATTTCAGTCAATGTAGATGTATAATTTGTTAGTGGTCTCCTTAGCCATGAGTTGCGCACTTCTTGATATTTACAAAATGTTACGTACACCAGTTTCAAGGATGTGTCAGTATCATTATTTCAAACTTCTTTATCTGGAATATTTATGACAAAATTTTATTTAAAACATACAAGCTACTTTTACAGTTGTAATTTGGTTCTGGCGACACAAAAATGCAACATAAGTTTTATTATTGTCAAAATTAGGGAGGCATCCCTATTTCAAACTTAATTTAGTGTGGATCCTTGTGTAACTTCGCATGTAATGTGGGTCCTTATTTCCAAAAGCAACGTTTATTTTTTATTCTTATGTTGTTGTATGAAAAATTTTCAAAAATTGTAAATATTCATGAAAGGATTCTGCAAAAGAAAATGCTGAAATATCAGCACTTTTTATGAATAATTGCTGACATTTACGTAATTATTCACACAGTGTAGTGCATATATTAAAAGACGTCATGCTCAAAAATATATTGAAAGATGAAAGGATAGTTGCAGTACTGTCTATAATTATTATATATAACTGTAGATATATCTGCAATATTCTGACAGTTGAGTGAAAAAGGCGTTGCTATATGAAAAAGTTGCAGACATGTCTGTAAATTTTGCAAATAGTTGCATCTTTTGCATCATTACTGGAAATGAAACAATTTTCTTTTGTATGCAATTTTTATCATTTTTCTAATGATTTTTCTGCAATACTTTGATGTTTAAATAAGTGTAGGTAGCAAAAATTGCGTGAAAAGCTGCAAGTTTTTGAAATAATTGTTATGTGTATGCAATTTTTCGAAAAATTGCTGAAATTTGCGGGAACGCGAAATTTTTTTGAATCATTTTTTGTAGTTTTCTTGCATGAATTTGAGGATGATTATGTGTTGAACTAAATTTTGTTGTTCTTGTTTTTGATGATTTTCAAAAAACATGGACATAATTTATAAAGTTATTAGACAGGGAGTTTTTTTTTTTTTGAAACTTAAACTGGACCTGAGCGTAACTTCTTGTGGCATGCAACTTGAGTTCATTTCATTAGTTGCATGAACTGAGTCGCTTTTAGAACTTAAAATTACCACAATTTATTGTCTAAAATTTAAGCGTATTTGTATATTCTCATTCAACCATGAATGTGCCTTGATTATTATAAATTTTAGTTGCCCATAATGAAGGCATTTGATGAGCAAAATCTATTAAGTGTTGGATGTTTCTCCAAATTGTAGTTAGATAGTTATATTTGTTTTATTCTGAAAATGTACCACAAGAAATACATGTAACTTCTGAAAAAACATTACTAAGTGAGATGACTATTTTAAAGAGTGTAAATAGGCCAATGAAGTTGGGCTGTAAATTCATGATTATACAAAGGGTTTAATTTAGTCCAACACAAAAATACGACGGGCCTTTAAAATTAAATATGCTGATGGTATATTAGCCTTTTCTGTGGAGTAACCATAATAATAAATTGGTCACGCAATTAAAAGATACTGCAATTTTAAATTAGATTTTTTTACGTAGATTTTAGTGTAATTGGTTAAACTGTTAATTAGGACCCTTCATGTACATTAAGAATTATGCTAAAACAAGTATAATCCAAGCCATCGTTATCCATGTCATATTCATATATAGTTAAGCTATTAGGGCGATAATAGGAGGAAGATCCACGGGAAATTAACAATGCTTGATTCTGGAGGGGAATTTTGAGGCTTGCTACTCTTCGTTCCTGGATTCCTATTAATTAGTGTGTAACTAGTGCGTTGCACACGATAATATTATAAAATATAGTTATAAAATTTTAGTGTTAAAATTGAAAATTTATTATACAACACACGATAAAATTGGCAAATTAAATGTAATGTACATTGTTGTTGTTGTTGTTTATGCATGGTATGTATTATGTAACTTGTATTTCTTTGAAGTAAAACAATAATTGTATCGTTCCTACTATTTGAACAAGTATTCTTATTGAAATTGACATATTATAATTTTTTAGATTAATTAACAAATATTATTTAACTTATTGTTTTTATACGTTATACTTTTTTTAAGTATGTAACACCCCATGTCCATTAATGTCACTCACAAAGGGAATGCATCAATGTCCATGAAGCGTTATTGTTGTATAGAACAGATAAATTACAAGAATAAATAAATAAATAAATAAAACACAGCGAAAGTTAAAACTTATTTCATATCATCATAACTCAAAACGAGTTTACATAAGTAGTCTCCAAAACCATTATAACAGGATCAATAGTCTTTTTTCAAAAACTTCAAAATACATAAAGAAGCAAATACTTAAATATCATAAATGCATAAATCCCCACTGAGCATAAGCAAAGCCATAAAGATGAGAGAGTCCCAAGCGATACATCTACTCTCTTCAAGCAACTGAAAGAAATCAGCACTAAGCTGTAGTATTCCCTCCTTGCAAACCTTGGGGGGGAAGGAAGAAAAGAGGTGGAAAGAAAAGGGGGTCAGACATAAAGTCTGGTGAGTGCGACAACTTTAACAATATAATTATCAAAATAACTAGGATAAGGCATAAGCTAGAAAATAAGGAAATGACTGTGAACAAATGGGTATGACAGAACAAAATGAAGAAATAAGATGAACCAAGATAACGTTAAAGGCGCACCTAGTCACTATAAGATAATTACTACACTGCACCACCACTAGTCACCCTAAAGGTTGATCCCGCCTACAGAACTTAATACTGCTAATGGTAGTTTCGTGTACCCCTATCTACCTCCATAGGTGTCGTCTGCCCCTATCTCCACTAGGTGTACCCACTACCCGTATTCGATCGGCTCCCTAACTTGTAGATACCCGTGCTGGCCCCACAGTGGGGTGTATCACTCCCCAAAGTGGCAACCCAATACAACCAAAAATGCATGGCTTATATCTACGCGATGCAACAACTTCTTACCTACTAGCCCGGGCCCACACACGCATATGAACCCATTGGACTTGCGTTGCCACCGCTGACCCGTTTTGACCTCTTACAAACAAATCCAGTACACGTGTCCTGTCCTCGACTTGGGTCGAGCCCACAAAGATACTTAATGGGTTACTGGTTTGAAAAGGGCCCCCATGCATGACACAATCTTTCCACCTATGCTTGGTCCCCTCTAAGGTTTTCCCCCCACTTAACCCCATTCTTAATCATGTTTTTTACATGTTTCAATCTTGGTTAAGTGCATCTAATCATATTTCAACTGCCACTCAAGGCACCCACTAAATTCCACAAGCCACCCAAGGCACCCACTTAACCCCCTCATGTCCCACTACATGTTTATCTGGTTAAGTGTTTCTTAATTCATTAAGACCGTAACCTTGTAAAGACCTCCCACATTAGATTGGCATTTGTTGCAGCTGGATTTGTCGGGTGGGTCCAGGCAGTCTTACACAACAAACGAGCCTAAACTTGTGTCTTTACAACTGTTATGTATTTAATTTATGCCTAAGACCTCCCACATTAGACTGGTATTTGTGGCAGCTAGATTTTTCGGTGGGTTCGGGCAGTTTTATACCACGAACGAGTCTAACCTTGTGTCTTATGAGGTTTATTATTACACACAATTAATTATCCCCAGTTTGAATTAATTTCCCTATTCAAACTGTCAATCAATTACAAATTTAACTATGTCCATAATTAACACCTTAATTATGTCTATCTATTTATGGTATATAAAATTATGCCAATTAGTCATCACATTTAAGGCATTTACGCCAATTCTCAATATTAAATCTTTTAACATTATCCCATTGCCCCCACGTTGTACGTTCGTTCGTTTGACGTGAAATATACCTTAGACTCGAATAGTCTAACTTATGGAATAAAGAGAAAACATCACAACATGCATATAATAAAAACTAGATCTAAACATAAGGGTTGAACTTGCATGCGTGAATAAGGTTTTTCATCTAAAACTTGCATAGGCCCAAGTCACAAACTTGTATAAACTATGGATGTCATAGATCAAATCATAAGGTGTACACTTGCATAGGCAATAGTTACAAACTTTACATGACTCATACTCCAATATATATATATATATATATATATATATATATATATATATATATATATATATATATATACTTGCATATGTAATTTATGCAACATAAACTATGATGTAAACTTGCATCTAAAACATGTAAATTAAGATCTACATGTAAACTAGCATATAGAATTTTGTATACTAGTATATAACTCACACATGTCTTAGCCTAAACTTTAGATCCAAGCTTACATAAAATAGATGTCATGAAACATGTAAGGTTGTATATGATTCTCACTAACTTGCATATGATTCATATCTAAATTAACATCTAAACTTGCATATAGAATTATCGAGTTAAACTTACATATGATTTAACATATGAATTAGTTCCAACAACATTACCAAACTAGCATATGAAACATCATTACGAATTGGTTGTACATAAGCCAACAATTAGCATAGATAATAACATCACAGCTTTACAACACAGATAATAACATAACGGTCAATGATTCACAACATAACCATATAATCCAAATCATAACTCAACTTAATTAAATTGTTAATTATCTTATTAAAGAAATTGAACTCATAACTCAAAGAAGGTCTTGAGTTCTGAAATCTGAGTTCAGAAATTGATTTAGCTCGCCTTTGAAGAAGACAAATTCGATGTTGTCAAGATTTGAATTGAATAGAATTGAGTTGATTAGTTTTTCTTCCTCTCTAATTGGTGGCGGCTATTCTAGGTTGCAAAGTGATAGCATGACGACCATTCTTCTAATTTCTATTCGATTTTAGGGTTTGAGTCTACACATGTTTATATAGAATTTCAATTTAATTATAGTCGTCTTATGAACTTAGGGTTAATCAAAACCATTCAGTCAGAATAGGGTGACACCTCAGCTCTAATGACTCAGCAAGGAGTCAGAAAGGACTCAGCAATGAGTCACAGTATGGATCAGATCACACCAGAAAGCTGTGCAGGCTTTCTACTCGGCCTGGGCGCACTTGGGAAGTGCGCTAGTGTATTTTTGTACTGGAGCACTTCCCAAGTGCGCCAGTGCATTTATATTTTTCTCTCTCTCTCTTCTTCTTCTGGTTTTTCCGCCTAACTTCATTCGTCCATATCTCCTTCATACGGTGTCCATTTTATGCAAACTCAGACTCTATATCAACCAGATTCCGAGACGAACACAATGGCGTAACCCGTTTCCCTTGATTCTCACATTTAGATTTAAGTATCTTTTAATTTGTTAGCTTATGTTAACAGAGAACACGGGGTGTTACATTCTCCCCTCCTTAAAGGATTTCGCCCCCGAAATCTCCAAGTTAAGGAGAATGCATATCCTAACATCCAATCATCCATCTACTCAACCATCAAACACAGACATATATTGTCCTTACAAAATTTCTAATGTTGTATGAACATATGCGAGGAGTGTGTGTATATGTTCCTTATCTAATGCAAAATCAGGCGGTCTACTGATTTCAATCGACCTCCTTAATGCAAACCGTGATAGTGCCATGCGTCCATTATGTTTGTGAAAGAATCCTATCGATACATATTATTTCTACATGTGTGCATAACCATTCATCAAAATGCAGCATCCAAATGATAACATAACCATTACACATCCATTAATTTAAATATGCACACACATTTATATGCAACATGAAGGTGATTAGCCGATCTAGTGCCTAAGTTGTGTGTATATGCATCCACGAGCAACCACTTGCATCCACATGCATCCATTATACATAACATGTCTCAAACACATGTTTCAACCATAGGACTACCCTATCTAAAGGTCAAAGATACTAGCGAGAGGACATACTAAAGATAAAACAAGTACAAACTAAGCGATAAAGGAGAAATTAAAAGACATACCCTCGAAAAGAAAAGGGTACAATGAATGCATCTTCTCTTCCGTCTCCCAAGTAGCATCGCTGTCATCGTCTCCCCATTGCACATTGACTAGCTTGACCTCTCGATTCCTCAACTTCTTAATCTCTGACCCAAGAATGCATGTATGAGCTCGTCGAACCGTCGCATCACGCTCTATCTCCACCTCTCTAAGCAAGCTCGGCTCTACCACTTCTGCGGTCTCATGCAAGCACTTCCTCAAATGTGATACATGGAATACATCGTGTACACCATTAAGTCTCTCAGGCAACTCCACTCTATACGCCATCTATCCAATCATCTCCTTAATAGGAAACGACCCTACGAACCTTGGTGCTAACTTCCTAACGGACCCAAAGCGAACAACATTCCGTAATGGAGACACCTTGATAAAGACCATGTCCCCAATATCAAACTCAAGATCTGTCCTCCTCTTGTCCGCATAAGATTTCTGTCTCTCTTGCGTCGTTTTCATCCTCCTTCGAATCAAATCGATCTTTTCTGAAGTCTCCCTAATCATATCGGGCCCAAATAAGATCTTATCCGTAGATTCCCACCAACACGTAGGTGAACGACAAGGCCTTCCATAAAGAGCCTCGAAAGGTGCTATGCCAATGCTAGACTGAAAGCTATTATTATATGCAAACTCTACCAAGGGAAGATGCTCTTCCCATGTACCTCCGAAATCTAAAACACATAGCCTCAAAAGGTCCTCTAGAATACGATTCACCCTCTCGGTCTGGCCGTCCATCTGAGGATGTTATGCGGTGCTCAAACATAACTGAGTCCCTACTGCCTCTTGCTAGCTCTTCCAAAACTCGCTATAAAGATAGGATCGCGATCGCTCACTATGCTAGAAGGAACACCGTGCAAACGAACTATCTCTTGAATGCATACGGAGGCTAACCATGGAGCAGTCCTCTTACTCTTCACGGGAATGAAGTGGGCGCTCTTAGTAAGTCTGTCTACCATGACCCAAATCCTTGTATTACCCTTCCTCGATCTCGGTAACCCATCAACAAAGTCCATCGAGACACTCTCCCACTTCGATTGTGGGATCTCCAATGGGTGAAGCAACTCACCGGGCTTCTTTTGCTTTGCTTTTACTTATTGGCACACCAAGCATCTACCGACAAACTTGGCCACATCCTTCTTAATACTGGCCCAAAAGTAAACTCGTCTCACGTCCATGTACATCTTGTCCCTGCCGGGATGAATGGTCATCTTCGAACGATGTGCATCATCAAGAATGGTCTTCCACAAGTTCTCGTCTCGTGTCACACAAAGTCTACCGTCCCTACGTAACCAACCCTTATCATCTTGGGTATACCTACTGAGATGGCTCGATGACTCCCCCCTTTTGAGCTTCTCTACTAACTCAACCAACTGTAGATCATCTCGCTATGCCTCACCAATCTGTCCCAAAAGCGTAGGTCTGACCTCTAAGGATGCTAGCAAATCGGGTACAAAGTCAATGGAAGGTCTAAAGTCAAACATAGAGATGAACTCTAAGCTTCGCCGCTCAACAAACAATGGACTCAAGGACAACCTTTTCCTACTTAAGGCGTCTGCCACCACGTTACCCTTGCCAAGGGTATATGCTATCTCGAAATCATAGGACACTAAGAATTCCATCCACCTTTGCTGTCTTAAGTTCAAGTCCTTCTGAGAGAACAAGTAATTTAGCGATTTGTGGTCAGTAAACAATTTGAATTTCTCGCCAAGAAGATAATGGCACCAAGATTTAAGCGTGAAAACAATAGCGGCCAACTCTAGGTCATGCGTAGGGTAATTTCACTCATGCACTCTCAACTGCCTTCCTCCATAGGCTATTACCCTTCCCTCTTGCATTAAGACTGCACCTATCCTGTCCCAAAAGCATCAATATAAATGGTAAATGGCTTACTCCCATCTCGCAACACTAAGACTGGGGTTGTGGTCAAATCTCTCTTTAAACGTTGGAACGCGTCATCACAATCTACGTCCCACGTGTAAACTAGGTTCTTCTTCGTCAAGCATGTTAATGGGGCTGATATCTTGGCGAAGTCCTTGATAAACTTCCTATAGTAGTCGGCCAACCCCAAGAAACTCCTCACCTCGGTAGCATTTTTAGGGACCTTCCAATCTTGGATGGCCACCACCTTTGCGAGATCCACAACTATCCCTTCTTTGGAAACCACATGCCCTAAGAATCGCACTTCCTTCCTCCAAAAGTGGCATTTAGAAAATTTCGCTTTAAGGTTACGCACCCGAAGGGTCTCCAATACTTTCGTAAGATGTAGGACATGCTCTTCCTTGCTCTTAGAAAAGATCAAGATGTCATCGACAAAGACCACCACGAATTTATTAAGGTACTCCCTAAACACCCTACTCATCAAGTCAACAAAGTATGCGGGGGCGTTTGTCAAACCGAAGGGCATTACAAGTCACTCATAGAAACCGTCCGGAGTCCTAAAGGCAGTCTTGTCTATGTTATCCTCAGCCTCTCTCAACTGATGGAAACCAGTAGCTAAGTCCAACTGTGAAAACACTGAGGTGCCAACTAACTGATCAAAGAGATCGTCAATCCTCGGCAATGGGTGCCTATTCTTCTTAGTAAGTTTATTAAGTTCTTTATAGTCCACACAAAGTCTAAGGGACCCATCCGCCTTCATGGAAAATACTACTGGAGCACCCCACTCCGATATACTACGTCTTATGAACTCCTTCTCAAGCAATTCCCCTACTTTCTTATTGAGCTCCCTCCTCTCACCAGGAGCCATGTGGCGCACTGGCAGAGATATTGGTTTTGCATTGTCTACAAGATAAATACGAAAGTCTATCTCACGTTTTGGGGGCAGATCCCTCACCTCATCGAAGACATCGACATATTCACGGACTATACGAACAGATTGTAAATCATCATTGGATGCGTCAAGTGACTCAAGATAACTAAGCATCACCGATCCTCTAGGGTCACAAGAAATATCAAGGGTCTTTCCACTATGAGTCAACAATTTTACTACCCTTCGTTCACAATCTAGGATGGCGCCATATCGGGCTAGCCAATCCATCCCTAGAATCAACCCATAGCCCATGAAACTAAGCACAAAAGCATTACATTCAAAACCAATGCCTAAGATAGACAATCTCAAATCCCTACAAACCATGGATAAATGAGCCGACCCACCAATAGGATTTGAGACTACAATGGGATCCACAACAAGACTAGTATTTAAGTGCAGTGTCTCAACTAATGATGTAGAGATAAATGAATGTGATGCGTCAGAATTGAATAAAGTACGGACAGGATGATCAAACAGAAAAACTAAACTCTCAACGGAAATGTTTCTACCTTGTTCTTGCAGCGGTGGGACCGCGAGAGCCTGGACCTGCTCCCTTGCCTGCCCCGCTGCCATGAGAGCCTGAAGCTGCCCTCCAAAAGTTCTTTGCCCTTGCCCCTGTTTCCTTGGGCAGTCCTTAACTAGATGACCTGCCTCTCCACAGTGGAAACAGCCAGTCTTCTTCTTTTTCCTACAGTCTTTACTCAGATGGCCTGGTGTCCCACAATTGAAGCACTTCTTATTTCCTTTGCCAATATTGTTCTTCCCGCCCTTCTTGTTTTGTTGTTGCTATTGCGGTTTCTTTTGATCCCCTTTCTTATCGGGTGCCTTATTAGCATTGGTGCCCTTCTCCTCTTCATGCATAAGCGCCATGTTAACTAGTCTCTCGAAGGTAGCCCCCATAGGGATGTGGGTCATAGCTAACCCATGTAGCAGCTCGTTCAAACCCTTAACAAATCTCAGGGCCTTCTTTTTGGGTGTATTCACCTAGTCCAAGCCAAATCTCGCCAACTGATTGAACTTGTTGACGTATTCTTTTACTAACAGATTCCCTTGCTTTAATGCCAAAAACATTTCCATGTATAGATTCTCTTCAGCCCGTGAGAGAAACTTTGCGTCAAACCTATGCCTGAAATCTGGCCATGTATCAACCGGATGCTCTCCATTAGTGACCTCCCACCAAAACGAAGCTTCGTCCTTCATCAACCAAGCAGCCAATCGGACCTTCTTACAATCGTCCAAATCGAAAATGCCAAACAGATCCTCCACTTCTTTCAACCAATTTCTAGCTTCAATGAAAGTTTCAGTCCTAGTAAAAGATTTTCCACCCATCGAACGAAAGTCTTTATCTATCTTGGAGAAAGTATCTCCACGCGGAGGAATGACTGGAGCTGGGGGAGGAGGAGGTGGAATATTGGTCGGACCCGCGGCAGCGGCCCTAGCCTCGAGATATTGACGAAACCAACTAGGTACATGAACACCCTCTGGTATCTCAGATGCTCCAGACATGCGGAAAAGAAAAAAAAGAAAGAGTTTCAAAACAAGGGAAGTGAAAGAGAGATGTATGGATTACGGGGATTATGCTCTTTAAAGTAAACTTTCCTTGAAAATTGCTTCTTTAAAACAAATTTTTGAAAATACTTTCTAGGAAAATAATACTTTTGAAAACACTTTTCAAAACTTTTTATCTGTTCTTATAACCATAGCTCTGATACCACGTGTAACACCCCGTGTCCATTAATGTCACTCACAAAGGGAATGCATCAATGTTCATGAAGCGTTATTGTTGTATAGAACTGATAAATTACAAGAATAAATAAATAAAACAACACAGCAGAAGTTAAAACTTATTTCATATCATCATAACTCAAAACGAGTTTACATAAGTAGTCTCCAAAACCATTATAACTGGATCAATAGTCTTTTTCCAAAAACTTCAAAATACATAAAGAAGAAAATACTTAAATAGCATAAATGCATAAATCCCAACTGAGCGTAAGCAAAGCCATAAAGACGAGAGAGTCCCAAGCGATACATCTACTCTCTTCAAGCAACTAAATGAAATCGGCACTAAGCCGTAGTATTCCCTCCTTGCAAATCGGGGGGGGGGGGGGGGGGGGGGGAGGAAGAAAAGAGGGTCAGACATAAAGTCTGGCGAGTGCGATAACTTTAACAATATAATTATAAAAATAACTAGGATAAGGCATAAGCTGGAAGATAAGGAAACGACTGTGAACAAATGGGTATGACAGAACAAAACGAGAAAATAAGATGAACCAAGATAACGTTAAAGGCGCACCTAGTCACTATAAGATAATTAATAAACTGCACCACCACTAGTCACCCTAAAGGTTGATCCCGCCTACAGAACTTAATACTGCTAATGGTAGTTTCGTGTACCTCTATCTACCTCCATAGGTGCCGTCTGCCCCTATCCCCACTAGGTGTACCCACTACCCCCATTTGATCGGCTCCCTAACTCGTAGATACCCGTGCTAGCCCCACAGTGGGGTGTATCACTCCCCAAAGTGGCAACCCGATACAACCAAAAATGCATGGCTTATATCTACACGATGCAACAACGTCTTACCTACCAGCCTGTGCCCACACACGCATATGTACCCGTTGGACTTGCATTGCCACCGCTGACCCGTTTTGACCTCTTACAATCAAATCCAACACGCATGTCCTGTCCTCGACTTGGGTCGAGCCCACAAAGATACTTAATGGGTTACTGGTTTGAAAAGGGCCCCTATGCATGACACAAGCTTTCCACCTATGCTTGGTCCCCTCTAAGGTTTTTTCCCCGCTTAACCCCATTCTTAATCATATCTTTTTACATGTTTCAATATTAGTTAAGTGCATCTAATCGTATTTCAACTACCACCCAAGGCACCCACTAAATTCCACATGCCACCCAAGGCACCACTTAACCTCCTCGTGTCCCACTACATGTTTATCTAGTTAAGTGTTTCTTAATTCATTAAGACCGTAACCTTGTAAAGACCTCCCACATTAGACTGGCATTTGTGGCAGCTGGATTTGTCGGGCGGGTCTGGGCAATCTTACACCACAAACGAGCCTAACCTCGTGTCTTTACAACTGTTACGCATTTAATTTATGCCTAAGACCTCCCACATTAGACTGGCATTTTGGCAGCTGGATTTGCTGGGCGGGTCCGGGCAGTCTTACACCACAAACGAGTCTAACCTCGTGTCTTAGGCGGTTTATTATTACACATAATTAATTATCCCCTGTTTGAATTGATTTCCCTATTCAAATTGTCAATCAATTACAAATTTAACTATGTCCATAATTAACACCTTAATAATGTCTATCTATTTATGGTATGTAAAATTATACCGATTAGTCATCACATTTAAGGCATTTATACCAGTTCTCAATATTAAACCTTTTAATATTATCCCATTGCCCCACATTGTACGTTCGTTCGTTTAACATGAAATATACGTTAGACTCGAATAGTCTAACTTATATAATAAAGAGAAAGCATCACAACATGCATAGAATAAAAACTAGATCTAAACATAAGGGATGAACATGCATGTGTGAATAAGATTTTTCATCTAAAACTTGCATAGGCCAAAGCCACAAACTTGCATAAACTATGGATGTCATAGATCTTATCATAAGGTGTAAACTTGCATAGGCAATAGTTACAAACTTTACATGATTCATACTCCAATATATATATACTTGCATATGTAATTTATGCAACATAAACTATGGTGTAAACTTGCATCTAAAACATGTAAATTAAGATCTACATGTAAACTAGCATATAGAATTTTGTATACTTGTATATAACTCACACATGTCTTAGCCTAAACTTTCGATCCAAGCTTAAATAAAATAGATATCATGAAACATGTAAGGTTGTATATGATTCTCACTAACTTGCATATGATTCATATATAAATTAACATCTAAACTTGCATATAGAGTTATCGAGTTAAACTTACATATGATTTAACATATGAATTAGTTCCAACAACATAACCAAACTAGCATATGAAACATCATTATGAATTGATTATACATAAGCCAACAATTAACATAGATTTACAACATAGATAAAAACATCACAACTTTATAACATAGATAATATTATAACGGTCAATGATTCACAACATAACCATATAATCCAAATCATAACTCAACCTAATTAAATTGTTAATTATCTTATTAAAGAAATCAAACTCACAACTCAAAGAAGGTCTTGAGATCTGAAATTGATTTAGCTCGCCTTTGAAGAAGACAAATTCGTTGTTGTCAAGATTTGAATTCAATATAATTGAGTTGATTAGCTTTTCTTCTTCTCTAATTGGTGGCGGCTATTCTAGGTTGCAAGGTGATAGCATGACGGCCATTGTTCTAATTTTTATTTGATTTTAGGGTTTAAGTCTGCACATGTTTATATAGAATTTCAATTTAATTATAGCCGTCGGATGATCTTAGGCTTAATCAAAACCATTCAGTCAGAATAGGGTGACACCTCAGCCCTAATGACTCAACAAGGAGTCAGAAAGGACTCTGCAATGAGTCACAGTATGGATCAGATCACACCAGAAAGCTGTGTAGGCTTTCTGCTCGGCCTGGGCGCACTTGGGAAGTGCGCCATTGTATTTTTGTACTGGCGCACTTCCCAAGTGCGGCAGTGCATTTATATTTTTTTCTCTCTTCTTCTTCTTCTGGTTTTTCTGCCTAACTTCATTCGTCCATATCTCCTTCATACGTTGTCCGTTTTACGCAAACTCGGACTCTATCTCAACCAGAATTCCAAGACGAACACAACGGCATAAGCTGTTTCCCTTGATTCTCACATTTAGATTTAAGTATCTTTTAATTTGTTAGCTTATGTTAATAGAGAACACGGGGTGTTACAAAGTAGCTCTTGGATTGTGATCGGTACTCTATATATTGTCCTTTGCCTTTTGTTATCTGGAAATTCTTCCTTTATGGCATAGGTAGGATTTCTAATGTGGTTCGGAGCTCCATTTTTCTTCTAGCTGCTTGGATGTCAGTTCAGTTTGTGTCCTCCTTTTGGATGGCTTTGCTTTGGAACAAGTTGGCTCCATGCAGGTCTTTGAGATTTTTCCAGAGTGTCTGCTATCCCATTCCAGACTGGGATCATTTTGGTTTGTTATTTTATTCAATGGGTTTGGCTTGCTATTCTGGCTCCTGGTTTTGTGTCTTTTTTACCTTTTTTTGGGGTGGTCTGAGTATCTACATTTCCGTGATGGCTATTTGCTTAGTTCCTACATATACATTTGCTTTGTGTTGTTTATTTATTTTTATGAGCCAGCGAAGAAAGGCGAATTATCTCTCCAATTTTGTTGTATACTTTCTTTTGTTTGAAAAAAAAAGGTTAAGAAGGATTTGAAAAAAGATTGTAGAGATTTAATGTGAAGTTATTTGAACTAAAAATAGAACCTTTAAACATTGTGTAAGATAAATTTATTGTTTTTTTACATAAATGATTATAGTTAATTTGCAAATCAACTTAGTTATTGTTGTTGGGCAATGTTATTGACACTCTAAATATTGTAAGGAGGGAATTTTTTTTATTTTTTCAAAAATTGTTTAGGGGAGTACCAATGAAGAAAGTAGCTCCTTAAACCGTAAAGGTGATTTTACCTTAACAAATATTGCAAGGATCATAGTAATTTTTTATTCAATTTGCATATATTATTATTTTTTAAACCCTAACGGATAAGCGTTTCCAGAGGAAGAAGATCGATTTTTTGTCGACATAAATATGCCGAATTTTATTATTATGAAGGCAATGCACTGAAATAATTATTAGTTTTCGACATATCACTATCGAATACATACGTAATTGATTATGTGCTGCATTCGGTGCAATGGTGACGAACTGCTTATTTTAATTCAGTTTCCCTCGTAGAATAAGTTTTTTTAAATCTAATTTGAAGGGGTAATCCGGGAATATTGAGTAGTGTGAAATAATATATTCGCGTAGCCCCTTAACATTTTTTCAAAGAGTGGAGTGTTTTTAAAAAAAATGACTCCCCCTTAAAAATAGTCGGAGTGTCAATAACAACACCCTTATTGTTTATGTACATAAATACATGCATGTGACTTATATATCTATATAGTTAAACACAAATTTTTATTGTTGTTTTTATTAGCACGTATTTGTATACATGTACAACTGATATATAAATTGTTAAAATACTTTAGATTTGTAATTTTGTAAGCGATTTAAATCCATGGATCTAAACATGAAAGATTATGAAACAGTCATTGGAGTTGTACATTACTATAGAAATGTCAAAATATTGATATTTAAAGTTAAAAACAGAATTCAGAAATGCAGATAAATTTATTGAGATAACTGAATAATAAATTAGTTTTGCTAATATTGTTCATATAAAATATTTATGATACCAGAATTATATATTATTATATTTAAAAGAAAACTCTATTTAACTGCTTTTCTTAATATGAATGTGACGTACTAATTTAACCATCACATTTACGCATATATTAGACAAATTAATGAAATTTATTATAATAAAATAAAACTAAGATTATATAGTTAGTTAAAAATATATTGACGTAAATGTACAAAATTATGTGACATTGAGGTTGGTTTTGTAAGCAACCGAAGAAATTTCAAAATGCAAGCACTTTTTTTAAAATAAGAATTTTATGACGTAATGCATCGATGTATCAATATGGATGAATCACCCGTATGATAATAATCTACAAAAGGCAGAAGTAGAGTTGAAGGACAAGTTAAAGAATGATATGGAAATGGAATTACAAGCATTAAGACATAGTGCTTTCTTTAGAAGAGAGGTTGAAGCTGATAGGAACACTATTTTTTCATAATTCTTTAAAACTCAAGAAGGCCAGAGATTCTATTTTTGTGATCTGGGACATGAATGGTCATACTCATTCTTCTATGACTAGAATAAATTATGCATTTGTCAATTATTTTTCTAACATATTAGCTTCTCTAAATCCTCTTATTCTAAAAATTCAGCCTCTCTTTAGTATTGAACTTCCATCCCATTCAGAACAGCAGTCATGTGATCTCATTAGTGTTATTTTAGGAGAGGAAATTAAAGCTATTGTATTTAGTCTGGATGCTTCAAGATGTGGAGGTCCATACGGATACACTGCTTTTTTCATGCAGAAATGTTGGTCAACTATTGTGATGATGTTATTAATGCTATTCAGTTCTTCTTTTTGCACAATGTATTACCATCTGTCTTATCAGCAACTGCTACAGCACTAGCACCCATGGCAGATACCCTACCCTTTTTTCGGAATTCAGACCTATATCTTGTTGCAACATACTTTACAAGGTGATTAATAAGATACTTGCTTATAGATTGCAATTAGTTCTTCCTTCAATCATTTCTTCTTATCAATCAGCTTTCATTAATCGTAGATCTATAAGTGATAAAATAATAATAACACAAGAATTGCTTCATGGATATAATAGGAGTAACATTTCCCCTCGTTGTATGTTAAAGTTGGATATTAGGGAGGTATTTGACTATGTATCTTGGAATTCTGTGCTGGCTATTATGTCTAGAATGAATTTCCCGAAGCCATTTCTAGCTTGGATCTATACTTTCATATCATCACCATATTATTCATTATTAATAAATGGTAATTTACATGGTTACTTTAAAGGTACTCAAGGAGTTAAACAATGTGATCCAATATCTTCCTATATATTCATTACTATTATGGAGCTTTTGAATTCACTGATTGTAGATCAAGTGGTGAGGAAGAACTTGGATTTGCGTCCTGAATGTAAGTCACCCATGATAACACATTTGATATTTGCGGATGTTAGCCTACTTTGTGAACTAGGCAACACAAAGTCAAGAAACCAACCATTGAAGAGTATTTTAAGTTATAAGACTTCGGCTCGGATTGGAAGAAAACACCACAATTCAGATTGATAGCAGCATATTGGTTCGGATCGGATAGAGTTCCCTGTTCGGATCGGTTGTCTCTTACTGGACAGATTGGCAAAGCATATCCAATCGGATCGAAAGGCAAATAAACCTCAAAAGGATCGGAAAGCCATTTGCTTGCCACGACGCTGGAGCGGAGCGGAGTAGGTCAGAGAAGGAGAGACGTCCAAGCCACTCCGGTTCGGATCGGGTATTCCGATCCGAACCCCCAACATGCACGCCTCCGATCCGCACCCATGATCCAGGTTAATCTCCTTTAATATCGCCTGGAGAACCGGACCGGCTATGACTAATTCCTACCCCTAACGTTCATCTCTTTGATGTGTTGTCAGCTTGATAGTTCATCCGAACCCGAAGAGAGTGCGATGGATAACACGTGGTCCGACCCGGATTGAATCTCAGGCAAATTCACACCTATAAATACCCCATCTGGAGACAAAGAGAAGGATCTTCTTTCAGCACTTACAGAATTCAATCACCTTCGACATCCGAACTCCATTACTCCCGGAAAATCCAAATCATCTTTTATTTCTTGTTTTAGTCAATTGAGTGAACAAAAGTGAGTTGTGAGTGAATCTTTCATTGTATTTGCAACTGAATTATTGAATATAGTAAAGAATAAGTGGACGTAGGCATTTGTTCGCCGAACCACTATAAATCTTGTGTGTTCATTTTTATTTTTATCTCGTTTTATCTTGTTTCAAATCAATTTGGGTGTTAGAACCACTTTTGGGTCTAACATTTTGGTGCTTTCACTGAAAATCCTCATCTAAATTCTTTATTTTCCGGGATCTCTTTCTACTTTTTGGACCGTCGAGTTCAAAGAAGTGAATCCTTAAGTTTCTCCGCTCTCTTACATTCGTTGAAGTAATTGTCAAAGACTCATGGCCAAAGGAAAAGGCAAGGAAGTTCAGTCTGTTCAAGGAAATGGAGCTGGCGAAGATCAGCAACATGCTGTTGTAACAAGGTCTCGGGGGCAGAGTTCAGCAGCAGGAAGAATCAATGCAGGAAATCCGAACCGACTGCAAGGGGAGAGCTCCGATCCGATCCGGGTAGGAGACTCTGAAGCAGTGCACTCCCCCAATCTGAACCGACCCGAGTTGCTCGCTGCACACCGATCCGACCAAGCGCCCCAGCTCCGATCCGACCCGACTTCCTACCTCCGATCCGACCCGATGCTTGGTGAAGCTGGAACATCTACTCGAGTCCCCACGAATGCTCCAATTCTAGCTGCCAGGGTTGGTGATCAGGTCAATTCATCTGCGCCCATCACTCAAGGAGATTTCTCGCGCTTGCTTGATATGCTTGAGAGCACGAGGGAAGCTATGATAGTTCATGAGCGCACTAATCTCATGATGCAGGAAAATATGAGGCTCATGAGTCGGGAGATCAATGAGCTCCGCCGGTAGAGAACTCCATCACCGGTTCGTCACACACCCATAGATCAATCTTCATCTTCCGAGGAAGAAAGGCCCCGTGAACGAAGGCCACTCGAACGACCTCAGAATGTGGAGCAGCTAACGTTTGGATCTTTGAGATCTCGCGAGGATATCGCACGAGCATTAGGAAACGATAGCCCCACTCGGGGGCAAAGACTCCAGTCCCCTCTTCCCGAGATCGACCGGGAACACAGGGAAAGGAATCGAGCAGAGGCAGCTCGAAGAAGAAGGGCATCTCCTGAGCAAGAGCCCCGAAGGAACTCGGACACTAGGGCCAGGGAACCTGAGCAGCCCCTAACTAGTGCCGATGTGCAGGCAATGGTTCGCCGAATTATGTCCGAGAGCCGGAATTATACAAATGAAGACTATGGCATTGAGCGAAGCCATACTCCGTTCACTGACGATATCCTAGACTTCCAGTTTCCCCGACGCTTTAACTTGCCACAGATGGACAAATATAACGGAAGGACTGATCTAGGACAGCATCTGATGCAGTATTCGTGGCTCATGAATGCCGCTGTTGCCCCTGATGAAGTGAAGTGCAAAGCATTCCCAATCTACCTAGAAGATGTGGCATTATTTTGGTTTACCCGACTTCCTCCTCGGTCAATTTCTAATTACAAAGAACTAAGCGAGCGTTTCATGAACCAGTTCCGACTACATGCCCGAAAGTCCAAGAGTGTTATTGAATTGTCGAGAATCATACAGGCACCGGGAGAGTCTTTAAGGGCATATCTAGATCGTTTTAACCAAGCTGTAACTGAGGTCAGTGACCCGCACGAGCCCACTATTCTGATGGCATTGAAGGAAGGAGTCGATCCTGAATCCGAGTTTGGAGACTACCTTTCTGGGAAAACACCCCCCACAAGGGCGATATTCTACGAAAAAGCCGATATTTATCTGAGATGAGAGGAAGCCAGGGCAAACCGAAAAAGAAAGTCTGAGACAGCTTCAAAGGAGAATGTGCAGAGTAATATTGCCGTGAAGCAGTCTGGGGAAAGTTCTGGCAAGGTTGAAGTAAATGTAGGAAACAAGGGTGGAAACAGCAATACTGGAAATGGGGGAAACAACAACAACCGTAATTCGAACGGTAACAGGAGAAACAGAAATAGGGGAAGCGACCCTAACAAAAGGCCCCGATTCCAGAATTATGAGAACTATACACCATTGAATGACACCCTGGAAAATATTTACCTGGATACGTACAATGTGTTGCAGTACAAAAGACCGCCACCTCGTGATTCGACCGAGAAAGAAATGGCGACAGGGAAATTTTGCTTGTTTCACGGAACACATGGACATTCGACCAATGAGTGTCGGCATTTGAGGGATGTAATTGAAAAGCTGCTGCGTGAAGGAAAGTTGGATGAGTACAAGGTTGCCCCGAGGGACAGGGGGCAAGGAGAGCAGGCTCCAAAACAGATTCTACCTGCTCCTAAGCCTACCGCGCAGCAGAAAGGTAAAGGGATTGTCATCAACTCCATAGTAGGCGGACCTCACCCGACAATCCGAAGTTTTAGGTCAATGGACCAATATGTGAATGCTGCCAAGCATCTAGATGTGAATGAAGGTGACGATTTGGAAGATGTCACCCCCATAAAACAACAAAAAACCATGTTCGACGACGTGGTATTTCGCAGCCGAGACAACACGGGGATACAATCTCCCACCAATGATCCGTTGGTTATTACTACCACCATTGGGCCGGCCTTGGTCCATAAGGTATTAGTAGACAACGGAAGTTCCGTTAATATTTTGTTCAAGAAGTCATTTGATCAGATGAAGCTTGAGCCCGAAGATCTGAAACCTTGTGAAGGATGGATTAGAGGCTTCAACGGAGCGACGACAGCTCCCATGGGATATATAGAGTTGCCCGTGACCCTAGGGCAAGGAGAACGTAGAAGAGTGCGAATGCTTCAGTTCGTAGTATTGGACGTAGATTCGCCATATAACGCATTTTTAGGGAGACCTGCCCTCGCTGAATTTAGAGTTTGTATCGCCCCTTGGTGCTTGTTACTAAAGTTCCCAACCGAAGCCGGGACTGGAGTAATAAGAGGGGATCAGGTTTCTGGACGGGCCTGCTATGTGGCCGAACTGAGGATGTTGATGAAAGGAGTTAATGCTGAGAGTAAGGATGCCTCATCTCCCTCAAAGGGGGACTCGGCATAACAATTAGAGAGATTGAACCCAAGGGAGTTGCCCAAAGGAACGCCAGAAGACCTGGATCCTAGAAAAGACGAGGAACCAGAGGCTAGGAATGCAACTCCTAATGAAGCGACAGTGGAAATTCCTGTTGATAAAGCTGATCCGACGAAAGTTTTGAAGATTGGTTCCCAATTGGACCCACGTCGTGCTGAAGAGCTGACGGACTTCTTGAAGGCAAACTTAGATGTGTTCGCCTGGACCCATGTTGACATGTGTGGGATATCGCCTTCCATTATCAGTCACAAATTGAATGTAAATCCGAAGCATCCGCCTGTGAAGCAAAAGAGACGCATGCTGGGCCCAGAGAGGTCGGCTGCTCTCAAAGAGGAAGTAGAGAAATTGAAGCAAAATGGATTTATTCGAGATTCGACTTATCCCGACTGGATATCGAATCCCGTCTTGGTAAAGAAGCCAAACGGAAAGTGGCGAACTTGTATTGACTTTTCAGATTTAAATAAGGCTTGCCCAAAAGATAGTTTCCCACTTCCCAGGATTGACCAGCTTGTAGACTCGACAGCAGGTCATGAACTTCTCTCTTTCATGGATGCATACTCTGGATACAACCAAATTCCTATGCATGTACCAGACCAAGAGCATACGAGTTTCA
Organism: Allium sativum; assembly: GCA_030737875.1. NCBI lineage: Eukaryota > Viridiplantae > Streptophyta > Magnoliopsida > Asparagales > Amaryllidaceae > Allium > Allium sativum. The sequence goes on along the minus strand of JASFAX010000056.1, from coordinate 1,576,438 downwards.
TTACGAATTTGGGGCTATATTGTTATGTTGTAATGCCATTCGGATTAAAAAACGCTGGAGCTACTTATCAGCGGTTGGTAAATAGAATGTTTTATAATCAAATAGGAAAAACTATGGAAGTTTATGTGGATGATATGCTTGTTAAATCAAGGCAATCTTCCAGCCATACGCAAGACTTAGCAGAAATGTTTGGTATCTTGCGAAAATATCGTATGAAATTGAATCCTTTAAAATGTTCATTTGGAGTGGCGTCGGGAAAGTTTCTTGGCTTTATTGTGAGTTCCCGAGGAATTGAAATCAACCCTAGCCAGATAGCAGCGATTAGAAATATCGAAGAACCGAGGAGAATTAAAGACGTTCAAAGTCTGGCAGGGAAAGTAGCGGCGTTGAGTAGATTCATCTCCAAAGCCACAGATAAGTGTGTTCCGTTTTTTGATTTAATAAAAAGGGGAAAGAAGAACTTCCAATGGACCCCCGATTGTGTTGAGGCCTTTCAAAATCTGTTAGAACTATTAGAAAGACCGCCAATCTTATCGAAGCCCGTAGATCACGAAGAATTATTTGTTTATCTAGCAGTCTTGGCTCACGCTGTCAGCACAGCCCTGGTTCGAGAAGAAGACAAAGTACAAAGGCCAGTATACTATGTGAGTAAGAAATTAACAGCGGCAGAGCGCAACTACCCAAAAATTGAGAAGCTCGCTTACAGCCTCCTGATTGCATCCCGAAAACTTCGTCACTACTTCCAAGCTCATCCAATAACCATATACACCGATCAGCCGTTAAGACAGGTGTTGCAGAGACCCGAAGCATCGGGAAGGTTGATTAAATGGAACATAGAACTAAGCCAGTTTGATTTGAATTTTCAACCACGAAAATCAATCAGGGGGCAGGCTCTAGCAGACTTTATTGCGGAGTTCACCGTTCCAGAGGAGGAAATAATCAATGACCGAGTGGTCAAATCCGAGGATGAGCTAGAGATGAATCCGTGGAAGTTATATACAGATGGAGCTAAAAATGACCGAAGGTCCGGAGCTGGAATTGTCTTAGTCACTCCCAAGGGACGGTCGTTATATTACGCCCTGCGATTAGAATTTTCAGCAACTAACAATGATACTGAGTATGAAGCCCTGATTGCCGGGCTGAAACTTGCTAAAGACCTCGGAGTAAAAGTGATGGACATATTTTGTGACTCTAAGATTGTTGTTTGTCAAGTGCGAGAGGAATTCGCGGCTCGAGGACCTCGACTTATCGCCTACCTCAAGAAAGTGAAAGAGCTATTAAATAGCTTAGAGCGGTACAACATAACACATATTCCCAGAATTGAAAACCAGAAAGCGGATAGACTGGCAAAGTTGGCTAGTTCCGACAATCCAGAAGAGACTGAGGTAATTCCAATTGAAACGTTGGAGTTGCCAAGCTTCGAGTCAATGGAAATTGAATTCGCTTTTGAAGCGGAACCAGAGAAGGAGTCATGGATGACTCCGATTAAGAATTTTCTTAAGAATGGGACACTCCCATCAAAGAAGAGTGAAAAGAGAGCTGTAGTGCGCAAAGCTACCAGATATGTTATACAAGACAATATTCTCTATAGACAAGGATTTTCTATGCCCCTGTTACGATGTATCGCACACGACGACATCAAGCGTGTACTAAGAGAAGTACACGAAGGTGAGTGTGGAGATCATACGGGAGGTCAAACTTTAGCAAAGAAAATATTGCGGTACGGATACTTCTGGCCTACGATCAATAAAGATGCAGCTGATTATTCACGACGCTGCGATAAGTGTCAGAGATTCGCCAAAATCCCCAGGGCACCGTCAACCCAGCTTAAATCGATGGTGAGTCCTTAGCCGTTTGCCACATGGGGAATTGATATCATTGGAATTTTACCGATTGCTAAAGGAGGAGCTAAGTATGCAATAGTAGCCGTAGATTATTTCACAAAGTGGGTGGAAGCTGAGCCCTTGACTAAGATCACCACAAGAAAGGTGACAAGTTTTGTGGTCAGAAATATTATATGCCGATTCGGGATCCCAAGGACAATTGTTACTGACAACGGGACCCAATTTGATAGCTCTGAATTCAGAAATTTTTGCCAGAAATATAAGATAGACAAACGATATACTGCAGTTGCCTATCCACAATCTAATGGGCAAGTAGAGGCGATAAACAAGGTAATAAAATCCATCCTCAAGAAGCGATTAGAGCGTGCAAAGGCAAAATGGGTTGATGAATTGCCCCTAGCCTTGTGGGCATATCGAACAACGTTTAAAACGGCTACCGGTCATACCCCTTTCTCTCTCTCCTTTGGCTCAGAAGCAGTAATTCCAGTTGAACTGGAAGTTCCTTCCCACAGGGTGATGTATTATGACCCGATGACGAATCGGGCACTTTTACTTGAGTCTCTTGATGAAATCGAAGAGAAAAGGGACGAAGCAGACTTGCGTGCAGCAAGACATCGGCATCAGATGGCACGCTATTATGACAAAAAAGTTCGTCTCAGAACTTTTGAACCAGGAGATTTGGTGCTAAAGAGAGTTTTTCCATCCCTTCCTCACTTCGGCTCAAAATGGGAAGGACCCTTTGTCATCCAACGGAAACTTGAAAAAGGAACCTTCAAGTTAACGACCGTAGATGGCGAAGAAGTTCCTCGAGCATGGAATGCCCAACACTTAATGCGATATTTGGATTAGAAATGCTATATTTTTTGTTATTTTTACTGTGGATTCTGTAACAAGACATGCTTTGCCTTGGGAAAATCTGATGATATGAATAAAGGACTATAAAGTGGACGTAGGCTACGACTTAGCTGAACCACTATAAAAATATTGTGTGTTATTTACTTTTATGCATTTACATTCATTAGTTGTTCTGTTGTGATTATAAAATACAGGATAACTAAGAGCCTAAAAAAGGTTAAAAACAGTCTGGACATAAAAAGAAGCACAATGATTATTTGTGCAAAAAGACGTAAAAGAATGAGAAAACGACATTCGAACTCTAACTCTGCAGAGAAAGAGAGAGAGTATAAAAGCGTCTCAGACTGAGCGCTGAAAAAGAAATTCTATTCTTAACTCTAACTCTCCAGAGAAAGAGAGAGAGTATAAAAGCGTCTCAGACTGAGCGCTGAAAAAGAAATTCTATTCTTAACTCTAACTCTCCAGAGAAAGAGAGAGAGTATAAAAGCGTCTCAGACTGAGCGCTGAAAAAGAAATTCTATTCTTAACTCTAACTCTTCAGAGAAAGAGAGAGAGAGTATAAAAGCGTCTCTGACTGAGCGCAGAGAAAGAGGTTCAACTCCGAACTCTAACTTTCCAGAGAGAAAGAGAGTATAAAGGCGTCTCCGACCGAGCGCCGATAAAGAAATCTCTTCCCGTTGAACGACCGGGGAATAAACAAATAACTGAACTCGAACTCTAACTCTCAAGAGAATGAGAGAGAGTATAAAAGAAATGCCAGGAAAAACAACAGGTATTGATGACACAGGAAATGCTATCCCGTTAGAGAATCGGGAGCATTCAGATTGCATAGCTGAGCATTGAATAACTTATGGAAATTGACTGGGGACACATATACATACACATATCTCCTCTCTCCGCAACTTTGTTTCATAACTATAGACATGCATTTTTACATAAGTGCAGAACTGCTAACAAATAAACATTGCAAAAAGTGAATTATTTTTATTTACAAATGAATGAATTTGTACAGGGAAATAACTAAAAAAGAAAGTGCGGAAGCTGCTGTTGTAGCAGCACTTATTGGTTTACAAAGATGCTAAAAGGACACAGGGGAACCCACTATTTGGGTTTGGGATGAGCCTTCGATTTCTTGGCAGCTTTTTCCGCATCCTTTGCTTCCTTCTCGGCTTCAGTCAAGATTCGTTTTGATTTCTTTTTCCCTGAAGATGTAGTACTGGAGCCAGCAGACTTCTTCCCGGAGGGCGGGGCACTGGAATCAAGAGAAGATTTTTTAGCAAGTTCTTCGGTAATAGATCTAGTTGAGAGCTTAACAACTAACCTTGAACCTGCATCCACAACTGCGAGGGGCTTGAGGACCTCAGGGTCTAATTCTTCAGCCTTTAATTGCAAGCGCTTGTCTTGATCGGCCTTCATGGCCGCCAAGGTAACGTCATCGGCGCTTTTTGACTCCCCGGTTATTGTGACCTCCGGTTCCTCATCATGCCCCTCGTCTCCTCCGTCGTCTTTTAAGGCTGCAATCATTTCTTCATCATGGGGAGTAGTGACCTTAGTTGGCTCACTTCTTTCCCCCAGGTCTGTTGAAGCAGCCTTGTCTTCCCCTTCTTTGACCCTATCAGCGGGCTTTGTCCCAGCGGTAGCTCCTTGAGCTACATCTGTCTTTGCGAATGATTCAACGCCTACAAAATGAGAAACATCGGTTATCAACTCAGGCGAAAGCAAAGGATTTCTCATCGAACGTTCAATCATGTAGCCAAAGGTAGTAGTAGCCTTGACAAATTGAGGAGAAAAGATAGGGATACCTTCTGAAGACTTTTCGGCGGGGGTGACTACTACCTCTGGAGTTATTTCAGGAATGGGAGATAGCAAAGTTGTTCGGGGAATTCCCGGGTTTTCGGGATCATACCCTTCTACTTCGGGAGTTACAGGAGCAGAAGAAGAGGAACCAGCTTCAGGAATGGTTTTCTGTTTAGACTTCCGCCTCTCTTCTTCCATGGCCTCAGCAATTAGACGGCGCCCTTCAGCTAGGCGCTCCGGTTCGTCGTCTCTCAAGTATTTCTCCATCAGCTTATCTTCATCGAGGGAATCGACCTTAAGTTATTCTTTTTCCCACTCGACGATTTGATTCCACACTTGAACCAGAGTGGATGGATAGTCCTCGATCCAGGAAATGTTTCGATGACGAATAATGTGCAAGAAGAATTCTATCATTAGCTCGCCGAAGCCCTGAATATCAGCCTCCGCCTCTGATAGTTGTTTGCGGGTTTCCTCCGCAGATTTAATAGCGCATTCCACATTGCCCTCAGCCAGAGCAGCCCTGTTCTCCGCCTCCAACAATTTTGAAGCCAAGTCTGCGTTTTTCTTTTCTAACTCAGCACTCCTTTTCGCTAACTCGGCGTTTTTCTGTTCAAGCTCAGCATAAGCAAGGCGTGTCTTAGCAGCCTCTGATTTGGCCTCGTCGGCTTGCTTCTTCAACTCAGAACGCTCCTGAGTGTGGGACTCAAGTAAGTCATGATAACGCTTTTGCATGTCTTCAAACTGTTGTTTGAAATTAGAAGCGTTCTTTTGAGCGACAGCTAGTTGAGCTTGAGTGTCTTCTAGGTCCTTTCCTAAGGTTTTTAAGGCCTTAGCATCCTCCTCCGCGGTTTTGTGCATTGAGTCAGCATTTGTCATTAGAGTGCGGATGATTCTGGAAAGATTGCGAGAATACTTGAACATCTCGGAATATTGTTTTTCTACCAAGTCAATTTTTGCCTTAGCCTCATCTGCCCAATTAGAAGAAATGGGTTCAAGGGTAGGTAGAAAGGTCAGAGTCTCGAAGTAGTGCTCGGGAAATTGCTCCTTTAAATATGCCAGCCTTACTGCGGTTCCCGCATCTAGTGGAGGAGGAGCAAGGATTGTTAGTTCGGTGTCCCTTCCTGAAGAAGATTCTGTAGAACCCTTGTCTGTCCTAGGTCGTTTAGTAGCAGGGACTTTTTGCTTACTTCGAGACCCGGTTTCCTTTGGAGGAGTTTTCTCTCTACTCCGCTTTTCATGGGAGGAAGTGGAATCCCTAGATTGTGGTTTATCCTCCTCCCTATGACCTTGATAGCTTTTGTATTTCTCTTGTTCCGGTCGAACTGGTGAGCGGGAGCGTGAGGGTCGAGATCGATAGGGATCATAGGGTCTTCTTTCCTCCCTACCACGGTCATCCCGGCGATCATACTCGACATCCTGAGGAGGATTGGACATGCTGCGACGAAGCTTTCTTATATCATAATAGGACCGAGACATTGTACCTGCACGATAAAATAAGCGAAGTTTAGAATCAATGGATTCATGGAGAAAGAAGTGCAATGAATGCTAATGATGTGGTATAAAGTGCATCCTAAGTGGTGTGTGTGTCCCCCCAACCAACCCGAGTCTGAAGCTAGACTGGTGCGGGCAGGCTCTTTGGCCTTAGCAGGAGTAGTTTCTTCAGAAGAAGTGAAGACTAAAGGGTCCTTCCTGAAATCTTCTGAAGTATATATAGTCTCGGGTAAGGGGAGATCCCCCAAACCCTGAAATATGTGCTCGTCGATGCTAGGAACATCCCCTTCGGAAGCGCGAAGTGGCGACTCTTGGGAAGACTTTGACTTATCTGGAGAAGTAGTTTCCTCGGGGCAATATACCCTTCACGATGTTTTTCGTCCAGATTAGCCAGTTCGTGATCTTGTGTGGAAGAGGGAGAAGGTGAAGTTTGAAGAGGAGCGGCAGGAATTCCCGAGCCTTCTCCTATCTCTGGAACTGTTTCCACTGGAGGAATGTATGCATAAGGGACCGTCCCATGACCGATGCTACGGAAAACGGATAGCAGCCCGTGAAAATGAAGATATTCATCTTTAAGGACCTCGTCGATAGTCAGGAATTTTTGGTCGCCATTAAGAAGACGGTGCATCCGATCAAAGAACACTTGGTCTGATATCTGTTTGGGATTGTCGACTGCAAACAAAAAAGGAAAACAGGTCAGAGTGATGATTCAAGTGTATAGAGTCCGGGTTCAGAAAATCAATGCTTTACTTGATTTTGTCCATCTCCTGGCGCATCCAGACTGTTGCTTTATATAGAACCACTCTAGTCTGGAATCTCCAGCTTTACTGCTAAACGGCGTAGAGATTATCTTCCTCTTTGGGACTGATTCAAAGTAACAGAAAGATGGAGTTTCTCTAGTCCGATGTTTGAAATTATAGAAGAAATGAACATCATCAAACGTGAGCTCTACGCCAAGAATTTCACGATATGCTATGAATAAGGTATGCAGATAGGCATATGAATTGGGATGCAACTGCATGGGGGCAATCCGCATTTGTCTTAAGAAGTCAACGATGAAAGGCGAGAATGGAGGAATGGCGCCAACCATGCACATCAGTCGAGTGACCGTCATATATCCTTTTGGAGGGTTGTGGGGACGGTCAGAGCGTGAGGGCACTAAGGTGTCCCTTTTCATTATTCCATACTTCAAGCAAATTCGAACAAGTCGGTCGTTGACGATTGTCGATTCTACGGAATCTGGAGGTGACTCCAATATAATGGCCGAGTCAAATTCATCGGGTGCTCGATTGTCACCAATCCCTCCTTCCTCCTCAAAGCCTAGGGAAACTTCATTTTCTGAAGACATTTCGTCGTTTTCCCGATGACCAACTCCGTAATCCGGACCCTCACTGTCCCATTCCGGATCAGATGAAGAAGATATATCCTCAAGAGTGGTTTTGTTGGAAGTTTCCGGAGCTTCTTTCCTTTCAGCTAGACGAGAAGAGCGTCTGGGCCTCATTGTCATGGAACTATTGAAGAAGCAATAGCACGAATTAGAGTAAATTATCCCGTGTCCCCCTTTTGTGTATGTGTGTGAACTAAAGTGTGTGCAGCAAATGTGGGAAATGCAATGTAAAAGTACAGCAATGTAAGACGAAGCTTTAAAGAGAAGGTGATAGTCAGAGTTGTTCACAAGGCACTATCCTAACTGTCCGCGAAGCATATTCGTCTAGAGTAAGTGTTAGTTGAATTAGTGGGGTAGTCTTTATGTGTCAAGTTTGATACGTTCGGTTCGGTTCGGATATGCATATGATGACTGGCTCAATACAAATACAGATAACAGTCGGTTCAGGTGCTTCAGTAAGGCAAGGTTAGTTCAAGACAAGAGAAACGATGGGTTCGGAAGCAGGACTGATCTGATCGGATCGGGTGACCTGATCCGAACCGAACTAGCACCACTCAACCGATCCATTTATTTCAACCTCTTATCCCGTTCACTTCTCCGACCCGAACCGACGTTTTCTTTCCTCCCCGTCTTTCTAAAGTACGAAACCCGAACCGATCCCCTTTCCTTCTCCTTCCTTTTTGCTCCTTCGTCTTCTGCCCGAACCAGCTCCAATTTGTCATCACGCTCCTCATCTTCTTCCTCTTTCCCCCCTACTCGCAAACAAACCTGTTCCATCGCCAAAGCTACCGTTAAGGACAATTGTTTGCCCTCTCCAGCATCGCAACGCCTCGAAGCGATGGCGGATCCACCAGTAACGACGTGGAGTTCAAGTAGAGCCTCGTGGCTAAGTCATCCCAGTCAACTGCGAATTGAAATCAAGTACAGATGCAACGAAGTTATTCGAGATTAAAAAGCTACCTATATGTTCGATTTGAGAAATCTACAACGAATGATTTCAAGATATTGGAGTTTATGACGTTTTCAATGCTAGGTTTGGAAGCGGCGGTGGAAAAGAAGAAGAAAAGAAAGAAGACGGTGGTGAGTTTATATAAGGGGTAATGTTGACTCCTCGTATTCCTATTCTTTCTCACCCGCTCGGACCGGAGTGAAGGCCCAGAAGCACAACTCTCCCTGAAGGCCCAATGTCAAAGAGCCAAACCCACGAAAGCGCTTCGGATCGGAATCCGAACCGAGCAAATTTCACACGTTATTTTATCATCCGACTCGAATTGAAGAGAAGGAGAGTAAAGGAAGAGCATACCTGCAAGAAGCATTACATGGCGAGAAGAGTTCCCAAATTTGCTCAGAAATGAAGAAAATGTGCTCGGGTCGGACGCCGAACCGAATGGAAATATGTGCATTACTCCTGACTGTTCTGATTCAAGAACTAGCATTTAAACAACGTCAAAGCACGCTTTGTACAACAGAAGCATCCTTTGAGGGGGCAAAATGTTAGCCTACTTTGTGAACTAGGCAACACAAAGTCAAGAAACCAACCATTGAAGAGTATTTTAAGTTATAAGACTTCGGCTCGGATTGGAAGAAAACACCACAATTCAGATTGATAGCAGCATATTGGTTCGGATCGGATAGAGTTCCCTGTTCGGATCGGTTGTCTCTTACTGGACAGATTGGCAAAGCATATCCAATCGGATCGAAAGGCAAATAAACCTCAAAAGGATCGGAAAGCCATCTGCTTGCCACGACGCTGGAGCGGAGCGGAGTAGGTTAGAGAAGGAAAGACGTCCAAGCCACTCCGGTTCGGATCGGGTATTCCGATCCGAACCCCCAACATGCACGCCTCCGACCCGCACCCATGATCCAGGTTAATCTCCTTTAATATCGCCTGGAGAACCGGACCGGCTATGACTAATTCCTACCCCTAACGTTCATCTCTTTGATGTGTTGTCAGCTTGATAGTTCATCCGAACCCGAAGAGAGTGCGATGGATAACACGTGGTCCGACCCGGATTGAATCTCAGGAAAATTCACACCTATAAATACCCCATCTAGAGACAAAGAGAAGGATCTTCTTTCAGCACTTACATAATTCAATCACCTTCGACATCCGAACTCCATTACTCCCGAAAAATCCAAATCACCTTTTATTTCTTGTTTTAGTCAATTGAGTGAACAAAAGTGAGTTGTGAGTGAATCTTTCATTGTATTTGCAACTGAATTATTGAATATAGTAAAGAATAAGTGGACGTAGGCATTTGTTCGCCGAACCACTATAAATCTTGTGTGTTCATTTTTATTTTTATCTCGTTTTATCTTGTTTCAAATCAATTTGTGTGTTAGAACCACTTTTGGGTCTAACAGCGGATGACTTGATAATTTTTACTAAACCATCTCATTAAAACATTCAAACCATTTTGGAGGTACTTCACTGCTTTTATACTATGACTGGACTTCAAATTAATTTCAACAAATCCAACATTATGATAGATGGACTGCCAAGTGATAAGAGAAATGAAATTATTAATAGTTCAGGTCTGATGGAGCTACCTTCTACTGCCTTCAATTTAGGTCTGCCTTTAATTTGTTCAAGAATTACTAAGGAGAAGTGTCGACCTCTTTTTGGGAAGATTATTGCGAAGCTGCAGCAATAGCCATGTTGTAAGCTATCTCAATTGGGTAGGTTAACCACAGTTCAATCTATTACAATAGTCATGACTACTTACTGGGCTAGGCACTATACCTTACCAGTTAAGATATTAAATATGGTAACTAGTGCAACTCAATAAATTTTTATGGCAAAGTGAATGTTTCTCTAAAAAAATGATACCAGTTTCATTTCACAAGCTATATGATGCAAAGAAATTTGGAGGTTTAGGCATTATTAATATACATCCCTGGAATAACGTAGCAATTTCTTCATATACCAATAAGTTTTTCCATTCTAAGAATATCTTATGGACGTAGTGGGTTAAACAATATTAAAGATTTTTGGACCATGCGAGTTCCTCAAAATTGCAGTTGGAGCTGGAGGAATATTTTAAATCGTAGGAGATCCTTTCCACCTTATATCCAATGTAACTATAATTTAATGAAGAAAAATTCATTTGGGCATTCACCTTGGGAAAAATCTAGATTGTTTCTAAGTGATATAGTGGACTACGACTTGAGAGTAGTCTTTGGCATTCCTAATAAGGCACTTTTAAAGATTATTTATATGATGGTAATCTAGTTCTGCTATATACTTGTTCAGCTGTTTCAAGGAACCATTGGAATGACTTGTCAATAAACCTTCATGTCAGGGGTAATGAGCACGCTAGTTGGATGGGGAAAGATCATTCAATAAAACATGTATATAATTTAATGCAGAGCGAACAACAAGTTTTTCCATGGCACTCAAGAATTTGGAACACGTCCAGCTCTATAAAAGAAAATTATGTTTCATGGAAATTAATGGTTGATGCTTTAAATACAAAGGCGGATCTTTAATCTATTGGTCTTATAGCTAAAAATTTGTGTGTCATTTGCAAAGCTGAAGCTGAAACAAATATACATTTATTTTTTGAATGTTCTTTTGTGCATCAGATCTGGTATAGGATACTAGCTAATGGAGGTTTTCATAGACCGTTGAATGTTAGCAAAACTTAGTGGTTCAACATCTTCAAAGCTACACATTGGAAAACAGCTAAAACTAAGTTATTGTTGAAGATTCTAAAGCGGTTTATTTATGCTATCTGGAGTGAGAAGAACAATAGGGTTTTTGGTATTAGTATTATGAATGCTAATGAACTTTACTCTTTAATTCATAGGAGGATTTTGAAAGATATCTCTTTAAGTTGTTCATGAGCTATGCTGGTGTTAAGCTGCTGGTTTGGATGATCAATGAATGGCAGTAGAGGAATTGAAGTTTTGTTGCAGTGATGGCATCTCTTAACTACAAGTGGTTGTTGTACATGAATAATTATGTTGACTTTTGCTATCTGTTTTTGGTAATTTTGTTGTACTTTGAGATTTCATTGAGTAGATGTGGATATGTTGTAGTTAGGGATGGCAAAAAAATCCGTACCCGCGGTTATCCGCGGGTAAAATACGTCATGGATATGAAATGGATAGTTAAATGGGTATCCATGGGTAAAATAAATGGGTATTTTTAATATCCGTTAATTAATGGGGTGGGTATGGATAGTAAGATATCCATGTCCGTGGGTACCCATGCCCGTATTGAATGTGATTTATTATCAATAGTCAATACAAAAAATATTGTTGTTGGCTGTTCGGTATTTGTGTGCAAGCTTTTACAAAACAATTTATAACTGGCTGTTGATATTTTGATGGATACTTATGTTGTTATCTCTTCTTTTTTGGATGTTGGTTTAAATATGTATTGGTATTTTGATGTTAGCATTTAAGAATTGGTCTAATTTGTTTTTTTTAACAAATGTACTTTTGAATAATTTCAGTAAATGACTAAAAAATAAATTAAATAAATATAATGGATACCCACGAATACCCGCCATTACCCGCAACCTGTTTAAAACCCGTTTAGTGGATACCCGTGCGGGTATGGGGCGGGCACGGGGCAAAAAATCACCCAACGGGGCGGGTGATGGGTTGGTACTACCCGCGCCCGCCCCGCCCCATTGCCATCCCTAGTTGTAGTTTATAGTGCTATGTACATTTTAAATCCAGCTTGTGTTAATAAAGTTGACTGCCTTTCAATAAACTAATGTATTTGGATTTCCAAAGGAATTTATATCTGTAACACCACATATTTTCTATGAACATAAAAGTAACAAAACAAAGTATACTTAATTTTTAAAAGAAGAACTAAGGGAAATGGGTTACACCATTGCGTTTGTCTCGGAATTGTGCATGAGATAGAGTCCAAGTTTGTGTAAATCAGACTCCGTATGAAGAAGTTATAGCCTTTAGAAGATTCAACAAAAATTCAAAACAGTTCGAAATCTGGCCCAAGCAGCTGGGCGGGAAATTTCCTGCCATCAACCAAGCAGGTCGGCCTGGGGGTCGACCTGGGGGCTAGGTCGACCGGGGGTCGACCTGGATGTCGACCTACCCCAAGGGAGGTCGACCTGTCTTCTAGATCTGGGCAGTTTTTCCTGTGACGTGTTTTTTTATGTGCTGTACGAATCTGATGGCTTCTAGGTCAATCTAAGGGCTCTAAAACACTCTCTACACCAATAAATACATAGCAAGACCCAACCCTAATTCATTAACAAGAGGAATGGCGCCTCCATGCTCCTAAAACCTAAAGTGACCTAGCCTCCACCCTAATCAATCAATTCAAGCCAGAAGATAAAGATAGTAAATCAACGCCTGCATCAACGGAGAGCTAAATCAACTCCAGAAATCAGATCCTAGAACGTTCTTCTCTTTCTTAAACCACGATTTGTGAGTACAATTATTTTCGGATATGAAATTTAATTATGATCTTAACATGGTTATAAATCTGAATTGGAGATTATGCATCAGATCTGTTTTTCTGTGTAGATCTATCTTATTAATACTATTGTAACTGTTCTGTATCTCTTCCTTCTTTCTGTTCTATAACCAGGCTACCATGAGCGTGAGCCAAACTCATAAGAGATGAATGTACGAACACTAAATTTGGGGAAAATATTGAATGTTGCATAATTGGGCATAACTAATTTGTGACTAAATTGAGAACACAACATATGTTGTAATTTAAGGTCTAGATCTAGGCATACTATATATGACGGTTTATGATTTGGAAGAAGGAGAATTATTGTATGACAACATTTGACTTCTAATTTGGGGAAATAATGCATGTTATAATTCAAGATCTGATTTTGAGGACATAATACATGTTGTAATTTAAGATCTAGATTTGGAGTATATTTTATTTGACGATCTATGACTTGGAAGAAAAGGGTATGTGACTTAGGCCAGAAAAACCTATATTAAAATAGAGATAAATATTAATGTGAATATGCCTAATTCGGATTTTTTGATATTTGGCATACGCTGAAATCAAAGGTTATAATTTGGCATAATTCATATTATATATAATGATTTGGGGTTTTTGGAGAATATTCTGTACTATGTAAATTTAACTAAAAAAATTTGGGCATATGTTATATTGTGAATTATGACCATAATTTAGGCATGAAAATAAGGCTTAATTTTATGATTAAGCAAGGTATGTCAATGGAATTTTTAAGGATGATTAAATCTGTTAAATTGCCTAATCTGCTAAATCTGTTGAAACTAAATACGGTAATTTAGGGTATGAAAATATGTAGGCTCGGTCTAAAATTGAGCAAAACATGTTAAAATAACTTTGAATAATTTGTTGAAACTTGTAAAGAAGTTAATTCGGAATTGGCCTAATTAATCTCATATTGGCATAATTTGTGAATGAATACTTTAGCTAAAATAAGAATGCTGAGACACAAGGTTAGACTCTGTTTGCGGTAGAAGCCTGCCCGGACCCAACCGGCTTAACCAGCAACCGCAAACTGTCAGTCTAATGTGAGAGGTCGTAGGCATAAAGATTCTTAGACATGAGGTTAGGTCTGGCTTGTAGCAGAAGTCTACCCGGAACCGCCCGGCACATCCAGCGGCCACAAGCTACAGACCTAATGTGAGAGGTCTGTGCATTAATATTTAGTTAATTCAAATCTAAGATAAATGTGATATCTAAAACGTGTTGGGTGGATATGGTTAAAACAACTAGACTGATGAATCTAATAAATTTGTTTTGCAAATCTGTAGGCCCAATACAAGGTTAGGTGAAACAAGTTGTAAGTTAATCTGTATATCTGATCTATTAGTCTGAAAACTTGTTAACCTGTATGTCTGATCTGAGAACTAGTTAATCTAAACTTTGTACATCTAAAATCTGTAAGCAAGTTAATCTGAAATCTGTTAGTCTAGGGACACAAGGTTAGGAGGGGTAATTACTTGTGTCATCTGTTGTTTGGGACCCATATTAGCCAGTATCCCTTTATGGTATCAAAACTATGACCCAACACTAAGAGGGGTCCAGGTACGCTTACTGGACTAATTGTAAGAGGTTCATTCTTATAATGGTGAGGGTTGTTGATGGTGCATTCCAACCGGGTCATGTGCGTGCATGGATCAGGTCTGCTCTGAGGATGTAAGACGCCGTGATATCTGTAAATAGGTCTATATCCATAGATTGCCACTTGAGGGAATGATACACCCTTCAGTGGGGCCGGAACAAGGTATTTATATATTAGGGAGCCTACCGCTTAGGGTAGTATTTAGGGTACACCTAGTTCTGTCTATTTCTGTTGGGGTACCATTTGTTTTTGTTGGGGTGGTAACACCTATCTGTTTCTGCGTGGTACTGTCTGTTGGGGTGGTAAAGGCCCATCACTAGTGTACACCTAATTCTAACATTCTGTTTCCGTAGAGAATATTCTATTTCTGTCTCAGATTCCCTTTCTGCTTCTGTTTCTATACCGTCTATCTTAGTTCGGGTGGTAAAGGCCCATTACTAGCATTCTGTTTCTGCAACCGTCTGTCTCTGTTCAGGTGGTAAAGGCCTATTACTAGCATTCTGTTTCTGTACGTCTGTCTCTGTTAGGGTGGTAAAGGCCCATTACTAGCATCGTGTTTCTGAAGAGATCGTTCTGTTTTCTATTTAGATATTAGGACAACACCTAATTCTGTTGTACTAGTATTGGTGTAGAGAACTGAAAAGTAAGTAAGAAGCATAGCTTGATCTAGGTTATTCTGTTATGTTCCGTTTACCCTGTTTACACCTGTTATTCTTGTTCCTGTTATCTCTCATCCAGTTTTATTTCCATGTCATGATACTATTATCGGTTTATATGTTGAAAGTCACTGTACTCACCAGACTTATGTCTGACCTAGTTGGTTTCGCATCTTTTCTTCTATCCCCAACCCCAGGTTCTCAGGGAGGAAATACGCAAGCTTAGTTCTGATATCTATTTCTTCCAGCTTGAAGTTGAAGATGTATTGCTTGGCTTTGATTCTGCTTACTTTTGGCATTTTCTGTTGGAGATTATGGCTTTAAAAATTATGTACTCTGAAGGCTTCTGTACAAGATTATATTTATGTACTTGAATTTTGGTATTATAGCTTTGAAAGATGTAACCAAACTTATTTCTGTTTCCGATGCAATAAAGTTATAAAAAATTTCAAGTACTACTTTAAGTATTTATCTTGTAATACTTTGTTCTGTTTACTTATAATGTTCCACCAAAGTTAAGGCATTCCCCGAGTGAGTGACCTTAACGGAGGTGGGGTGTTACACTTGGTATCTGTAACACCCTGTATTTTTCTGTGAACATAAGAGTAACAAATCAGAGAATAATTAAATTGTAACAAAATAATTAAGGGAAACGGGTTACGCCATTGCGTTCGTCTCAAAATTCTACTTGGAATAGAGTCCAAGTTTGCGTAAATCGGACTCCGTATTAAGAAGATATGGCCTTCGGAAGTTTCAATAAAAACCAGCCCGAAATTCAAAATTCAGATTTCGAAATTCAAAACAAACACCCGGGCTGGGCAGGAAAATTCTCGCCTAGGACCCAAGTCGACACTAGAGTCAACCTGGGGGTCGACAAGGATAAATAGGTCGACACTAGGGTCGACCTCCCCTCCCCTTTTTTCAGATCTGGAGACAGATCCATTTTTCTGCACCTGGATGACTTTCTGACCGGATTCGTGAGCTCTAACCTATTTAAACACCACCAAACCTAGCTTTCTCTCCACACAATTTCATTTTTCCTATATTCTACCTCTATTCTAGTTAAAAATAAAAATGGCATTGCTACTCTGCTGGAATCAAAACTAGAACTAGTGCATCTTCTTCCAATCTGAATAGAGTTAAAAGAGAACAATTATTTTCTAATCTAAAACGATTAGTCTACATCAAAGGCGGGCATTTCAGGTTCAGAATACAGATTCCAGAATACAAGAATCGTTCCTTTTTATGAGTATAGTTATTTTCAGATATGAAATTTAATAATTATCTTGACATTTTTGTGAATCTGGATCTGAGGTTATGCATACTTTTCTTTGGATCTATCTTGTTAATATTATTGTGACTGTTCTATATCTGTTCCCTCTTTTCTTCCTTTTTGTTTATAGCCAGGCTACCACGAGCCTGCGCCAAATCTCATAAGAGCTTAACGCACGAATGCTAAATTTTGGGAAAAATAATGAATGATGCATAATTGGACATGACTGATCTGTGACTAATTTGAGAAAAGAGACATATGTTGTAAATTAGATCAAGATCTGTGCATACTCTGTGATTTGGAAGAAGAGGAATCATTGTATGATAACATGTGACTTGAAACTTCGGGACATAATGCATATTAAATTTAAGATATGATTTTGAGATGTTATAATTTAAAGATCTAGACTTTTGGGTAAAATTTATGTAACGATTCATGACTTGAAAAAGGAATATGTGACTTAGGCGTAGAAACCTATATTATAATAGGATAACTATCAATGTGAATACGTCTGAAAGTGGATTTTTGGATAGTTGGCATTAAAGGCTATAATTTGGCATAATTCATATGGTATATCATGATTTGGGGCTTTTAGAGAATATTTTGTACTGTGCAAAGTTTAACTAAAAATTTGGGCATATGTTGTACTATGAATTATGACCAGGATTTAGGCCTGTAAGTTTAGGCTTAATTTATGATTAGGCAAGATATGTAAATAGAATTTTAGAAATATATAATCTGTTGAATTGCCAAATCTGCTAAATCTGTTGAATTGCCTAATCTGCTAAATCTGTTATCTGCTAAATCTGTTGAATTGCTTAATCTGCTAAATCTATTATCTACTAAATCTTTTGAATCGCCTAATCTGCTAGATCTGTTATATGTTGAATTGCCTAATCTGTTGAAAGCTAAATAATTGTAATTTGGGTATGAAAATCCGTAGGCTTGATCTTAGATTGAGTAAAACATGGAAATTTGATTAATCTGCTGTAACAGAATTATTCTGATATCTGTATTGGGATGAATTGGCTATGACACGAGGTTAGACTCCGATTGCGGTAGAAGCCTGCCCAGAGCTAACCGGCTTAACCAGCAACCGCAAACTGTCAGTCTAATGTGAGAGGTCATAGGCATAACTAAAATTTGCTTAGACAAGAGGTTAGGTCAAGCTTGTGGCAGAAGTCTGCCCGGAACTGCCCGGCACAACCAATGGCCACAAGCTACCGACCTAATGTGAGAGGTCTATGCATTAATATTTAATTAATGCAAATTTAAGAGAAATGTAGTGTCTAAAAACTTTTTGGGTGGATAGGGTTAAACCAACTGGACTGATGAATCTAATAGACCTGTTTCGTGAATATTTAGGCCGAAATCAAAGTTAGACAATCTGTAAGTCTGTTAAATCCGTACATCTGATCTGTTAATCTGAAAACTTGTTAACTTGATTATCTGATCTGTGAACTAGTAATCTAAACTCTGTCTGAAACTTGTAAACAAGTTAATCTGAAATCTGCTAGCCTGGGGAGACACGGTTAGGAGGGTAAATACTTGTGTCATCTGTTGCATATTAGTTAGTAACCCTTTCTGGTATCAAAACTTTGACCCCATACTATGTAGGGGTCCGAGCACGCTTCGTGAACTAATTATAAGCGGTTCATTCTAATAATGGCGAGGGGTGTTGATGGCGCGTTCCAACCGGGTCATGTGCGTGCGTGGATCCGGTCTGCGCTGAGGATGTAAGACACCGTGACATCTGTAAATAGGTCTGTGCCTATTGGTTGCCACTTTAGGGAGTGATACACCCTACTGTCGGGATGACACAGGGTGTTTATGTATTAGGGAGCCGATTGCTTGGGGGTAGGACTTAGGGTACACTTAGTTCTGTCTATTTATGTTGGTACCGTCTATTTCTGTTGTGTGGTAACACCTGTCTGTTTCTGCGTGGTACCGTCTGTTGGGGTGGTAAAGGCCCATGACTAGTGTACACCTAATTCTAACATTCTGTTTCTGTTGGGATTATTCTGTTTCCGTCTCTGATTCCGTTTCCGATTCTGTTTCCGTACCTTCTGTCTGCTGGGGTGGTAAAGGCCCATTAGTTGGGTGGTAAAGGCCCATTATTAGTATTCTGTTTCCGTACCTTCTGTCTGTTGGGGTGGTAAAGGCCCATTATTTGTATTCTACTTCTGTATTTTCTGTCTGTTCAGGTGGTAAAGGCCTATTACTTGCACCCTGTTTCTGTAGAGATTATTCTTTTTCCGTTTCTGTTTCAGTTTAGACATTAGGGTAACATTAATCCTGTTATACTAGTATTAGTGCAGAGAAGTGAAAAGCTTAGCTTAGCTTATATCATTCCGTTTCTTTTGTTAACTTGTTATTCCTGTTACGGTTATCTCTCATCTAGTTTTATTTACATGTCATGATACTATTATCTGTTTATATGCTGAAAGTCACTGGACTCACCAGACGTATGTCTGACCTAGTTTATTTCGCCTCTTTTCTTTCCGTTCCCCCCTTCCCCCCAGGTTTTCAAGGTGGAAACAAAGGAGCTTGATTCAAATTCTCTCTGCTTGAAGTGTTTGAAGTATTGCTTGGCTTTGGCTCTATCTTTCCATGGCAGTTTATATTGGGGATTATGGCTTTAAAAACTATGCATTCTGAAGGCTTTTGTACAAGACCGATATTTATGTACTTGAATTCCGATATTGTGATTTTGAAAGATGTAACTAAACTTATTTCTGTTTATGTTGTAATAAAGTTATAAAATTTTCAAGTACTACTTTATATGTGTTGTAAATTTCTGTTCTATCTACTAAAAACCCTTCACCAAAGTTAAGCAATTTCCTTTGCGAGTGACCTTAACGGAGGTGGGGTGTTACACTTGGTATCAGAGCTGTAGGTTACCAGATTTGATAAAAAGTTTTTGAAAACTATTTTCAAAAGGGTTTTGAAAGGAAGTATTTTCAAAAGTAGAGTTTGTTTTGAAAAACATAATCCCCAAAGCCATGTGCCTATCTTTCTATCCTTTGTTTTGAATCTTTCCTTTTCTTTTGTTTCAACATGTCTGGGGATCTTAACCTTCCGGAGGGCGTACCGATACCTGGCTGGTTAAGGAGGCACCAAGAATCTAGGACTAATAATGCGGGCCTAGCAGACGTCCCTCCTCCCCCAGCTGCAGCAGTTCCTCCTCCTCCGCGCATGAATACTTTCCCGAAGATATGTTGAGACTTTCGAGCTATGGGTGGGAAGAACTTTAATGGAACCGAATCCTTCGTGGAGGCAAGGAACTGGCTTAAAGAAACCGAGGATTTGTTCGTTATCTTCTAGGTGGACGATAGGCAGAAGATACATTTGGCGGTATGGTTGCTTAAGGACGAAGCTTCTTTTTGGTGGGAGGTCACAAATGGAGAGCGTCCGGTAGAGAGATGGATGGATTTCAGGCATAGGTTCGGGATGAAATTTCTCTCACAAGTGGAAGAGAGTCTATACATAGAGAGGTTCTTGGCGTTGAAGCAGGGGAATTTATCAGTGAGAGAGTACGTCAACAAGTTTAATCAGTTGGCGAGATTCGTCTTAGATTTGGTAAATACACCGCATAAGAAGGCACTAAGGTTAGCTAAAGGTTTGAACGAGCTGCTACACGGATTGGCAATGTCCCACATTCCTATGGGGGCTACCTTCGAGAAATTAGTTGACATGGCATTCATGCATAAAGAGGAAACCAAAAGTGAGAAGAAAGAAGAAAAGCTTGAAGGACCACAAAACAAGAAGGCGGGGCCCAAAAAGGAAACACAAAAGAAGGATGAGAAGTCTGAAGATAAGAAGGATAAGAAGTGCTTTACTTGTGGAAGGTCGACCCATCTGAACAAGGATTGCAGAAAGAGGAAGGGCACTTGCTTCAACTGTGGAGAAATGGGACACTTCACTAGGGACTGCCCAAAGAAACTAGGATAAGGGTAGAGGGCAAGACCTACTTCTGGAGGGCAGGCGAATGCTCGCGAGGCTGGTGGAGAGGAAAGAAATAAGAAAATTTATGTATAAGGTTTAATTTCCTTATCTGATTGTGGAGTTAAAACTCTTTCTGATTCTGGCATTTTGATTCTGTAATTGATACTCTGCACTTTAATACTAGTCTTGTTTCTGATCTCGCTGTAGACTCAAACCCATAAGGGTTATGATTCATCTGTTTGTGATAAGTTAGTGTTTGAGGGTATATGTGTTGGGCGTTAAGTTGACTATGACTCATACATTCTGGGTTTTTATCATGCTTAGTTTCCTAAGAATCATTTGGTAATCTGATCTATGCCAGTGGTCTGTAAGTATCTGAATATTTCTGAAAAAGGAAAGGGATTTTTACTCAAAGCATGAAGTAGATTTCTAGTTGCACATTTGTTTAATGGAAGTAGTTCTCTGAGTGTCAGTCTGATGTTGATTTCGGTCTTCGGGGTTGATACTTAAGGAGTTATTCTCTTAAACCGATATCTAATGGGAACCAAGCTTTTGTTTCAATTGTACTTTCTTCTATCACTCGGCTTTATCCTATCGACCGAATCTTTGACCTTTAGGTAGAAACTAATGGGTGTAAACATGTGTTTGAGACATGTTATGTTTGATGGTTGCAAGTGGATGAAGTGGACGAAGTGGTTGCTAGTGGTTGCTCATGGATGCATACACACACACTAGGCACTAGATCGGTTCAAAAACACTCTCATACTGCATATGGATGTGTGTGCATTTTTCAATTTTTGGATGAAAAATGGTTGACTCAGCACATGGATGTTGCATATGAATGAACGGTTGTGCCCTCATATAGAAACTATATGTATCAAATAGGAAAATTGCATACATTTTGGACTCATGGCACTGACATAGTTCGCATTAAGGAGGTCAACTGAATCGGTGGATCGCCTGATCTTTGCATTAGATAAGAGACATATACACACACTTTTGCATATGTTCATACAACATTAGAAGTTTTCTAAGGAAAATGGATGATTGTGGATGATGGTTGAGTAGATGGTTGACTGAATGGTAGGACACATTTTTCCTAACTTGAAGATTTCTAGGGCAAAATCCTTTAAGGAAGGGAGAATGTAACACCCCGTATTTTCTATGAACATAAGAGTAACCAATCAGAGAATAATTAAATTGTACCAAAACAATTAAGGGAAACGATTACGCCATTGCGTTCGTCTCGAAATTCTGCTTGGAACAGAGTCCAAGTTTGATATGGCCTTCGGAAGTTTCAATAAAAACCAGCCCGAAATTCAAAATTCAGATTTCGAAATTCAAAACAGACACCTGGACTGGGTGGGAAAATTCCCGCCCAGGACCCAGGTCGACAATAGGGTCGACCTGGGGGTCGATCTGGGTAAACAGGTCGACATTAGGGTCAACCTCCCCCTTCTCCCCCCCTTTTCCAGATCTGGAGACAAATCCATTTTTTTGCACCTGGATGCCTTTCTGACCGGATTCGTGAGTTCTAACCTATATAAACACCCCCAAACCTAGCTTTCTCTCCACACAATTTCATTATGTCTACAATCTGCCTCTATTCTAATTAAAAATAAAAATGGAATCGCTACTCTGCTGGAATCAAAACTAGAGCTAGTGCATCTTCTTCCAATCTGAATAGAGTTAAAAGAGAACAACTATTTTCAAATCTAAAATGATTAGTCTACATCAAAGGCGAGCATTTCAGTTTCAGAATATAGATTCCAGAATACAAGAATCATTCCTTTTCGTGAGTACAGTTATTTTCAGATATGAAATTTAATAATTATCTTGACATTTTTGTGAATCTGGATCTGAGGTTATGCATACTTTTCTATGGATCTATCTTGTTAATATTATTGTGACTGTTCTGTATTTGTTCCCTCTTTTCTTCCTTTTTGTTTATAGCCAGGCTACCACGAGCCTGTGCCAAATCTCATAATAGATTAACGCACAAACACTAAATTTTGGGAAAATAATGAATGATGCATAATTGGACATGACTGATCTGTGACTAATTTGAGAAAAGAGACATATGTTGTAAATTAGATCAAGATCTGTGCATACTCTATGATTTGGAAGAAGAGGAATCATTGTATGATAACATGTGACTTGAAACTTGGGGACATAATGCATATTAAAATTAAGATATGATTTTGAGATGTTATAATTTAAAGATCTAGACTTTTGGGTAAAATTTATGTAACGATTCATGACTTGAAAAAGGAATATGTGACTTAGGCGTAGAAACCTATATTATAATAAGATAACTATCAATGTGAATACGCATGAAAGTGGATTTTTGGATAGTTGGCAATAAAGGCCATAATTTGGCATAATTCGTATGGTATATCATGATTTGGGGCTTTTAGAGAATATTCTGTACTGTGCAAAGTTTAACTAAAAATTTGGGCATATGTTGTATTATGAATTATGACCAGGATTTAGGCATGTAACTTTAGGCTTAATTTATGATTAGGCAAGATATGTAAATAGAATTTTAGAAATATATAATCTATTGAATTGCCTAATCTGCTAAATCTGTTGAATTGCCTAATCTGCTAAATTTGTTATCTGCTAAATCTGTTGAATTTCCTAATCTGCTAAATCTATTATCTGATAAATCTGTTGAATCGCCTAATCTGCTAGATCTGTTATCTGTTGAATTGCCTAATCTGTTGAAAGCTAAATAATTGTAATTTGGGTATGAAAATCCATAGGCTCGATCTAAGATTGAGTAAAACATGGAAATTTGATTAATCTGCTGTAACCGGTAAAGAAGTTTAATCTGTTAAATGAACAGAATTAGTCTGATATCTGTATAATCTGTATTGGATGGATTGGTTATGACACGAGGTTAGACTCCGTTTGCGGTAGAAGCCTGCCCGGAAGCAACCGGCTTAACCAGCAACCGCAAACTGTCAGTCTAATGTGAGACGTCGTAGGCATAACTAAAATATGCTTAGACACGAGGTTAGGTCTGGCATGTGGCAGTAGTCTGCCCCGAACCTCCAGGCACATCCAGCGGCCACAAGTTAGTGACCTAATATGAGAGGTCTATGCATTAATATTTAATTAATGCAAATTTAAGAGAAATGTAGTGTCTAAAAACGTGTTGGGTGGTAGGGTTAAACCAACTGGACTGATGAATCTAATAAACCTGTTTTGTGAATCTATAGGTCCAATACAAAGTTAAATAATCTGTAAGTCTGTTATATCCGTACATCTGATCTGTTAATCTGAAAACTTGTTAACTTGATTGTCTGATCTGTGAACTAGTTATATGAACTCTATCTGAAACTTGTAAACAATTTAATCTGAAATCTGCTAGTATGAGGACACAAGGTTAGGAGGGGAAACACTTGTGTCATCTGTTGTTTAGGACCCATATTAGTTAGTAACCTTTTCTGGTATCAAAACTTTGACCCCACACTATGTAGGGGTCCGGGAATGCTTATTGAACTAATTATAAGCGGTTCATTCTGATAATGGCGAGGGGTGCTGATGGCGCGTTCCAACCGGATCATGTGCGTGCATGGATCGGGTCTGCTCTGAGGATGTAAGACACCGTGACATCTGTAAAAAGGTATGTGCCAACAGGTTGCCACTTTAGGGAGTGATACACCCTACTGTGGGCCGACACATGGTATTTATGTATTAGGGAGCCGATCGCTCTGGGGTAGGACTTAGGGTACACTTAGTTTTGTTGTTTCTGTTGGTACCGCCTGTTTCTGTTGGGTCGTAACACCTGTCTGTTTCTGCGTGGTATCGTCTGTTGGGGGTGGTAAAGGCCCATTACTAGTGTACACCTAATTCTAACATTCTGTTTCCGAAGGGATTATTCTGTTTCCGTCTCAGATTCTATTTTCGATTTTGTTTCCGTACCTTCTGTCTGCTGGGGTGGTAAAGGCCCATTAGTTAGGTGGTAAAGGCCTATTATTAGTATTTTGTTTCCGTACCTTCTGTCTGTTGGGGTGGTAAAGGGCCATTATTAGTATTCAGCTTCTGTACCTTCTGTCTGTTCGAGTGGTAAAGGCCCATTACTAGCACTCTATTTCTGTAGAGATTATTCTGTTTTCGTTTCTGTTTCAGTTTAGACATTAGGGTAACACCTAATCCCGTTATACTTGTACTAGTGCAGAGAAGTGAAAAGCTTAGCTTAGCTTATATCATTTTGTTTCTTCTGTTAACCTGCTATTCCTGTTATGGTTATCTCTCATCCAGTTTTATTTACATGTCATGATACTATTGTCTGTATATATGACGAAAGTCACTGGACTCACCAGAATTATGTCTGACCTAGTTTGTTTCACCTATTTTCTTTCCGTTCCCTCCCCCCCCAGGTTTTCAGGGTGGAAATATAGGAGCTTGATTTAGATTCTCTCTCCTTGAAGTGTTTGAAGTATTGCTTGGCTTTGGCTTTATCTTTCCATGGCAGTTTATATTGAGGATTATGGCTTTAAAAACTATGCATTCTAAAGGCTTTTGTATAAGACCGATATTTATGTACTTGAATTATGATATTGTGATTTTGAAAGATGTAACCAAACTTATTTCTGTTTCTATTGTAATAAAGTTATAAAATTTTCAAGTACTACTTTATCTGTCTTGTAAATTTCTATTCTGTCTACTAAAAACGCTTCACCAAAGTTAAGGCATTCCCTTTGCGAGTGACCTTAACGGAGGTGGTGTTACAATATCAGAGCTGAAGGTTACCAGATTTGATAAAAAATCTTTGTAAACTATTTTCAAAAAGGTTTTAAAAAGAAAGTATTTTCAAAAGTAGAGTTTATTTTGAAAAATATAATCCCCAAGAGCCATATATCTATCTTTCGATTCTCCGTTTTGAATCTCTTCCCTTTTTCTTTTCAGCATGTCTGGGGTGCCCGAGATACCCGAGGGCATACAGATACCAACTTGGTTCAGAAGGTATCTGGAGGCTACGGCCATCGCCGCAAGCCCAGCAGACGTTCCTCCTCCTCCCCCTCCCCGCATTGACACTTTTTCGAAGATATGTAAGGACTTTCGGGCAATGGGCAGGAAACCTTTTCATGGGTCAGAGACGTTTGTTGAAGCTCGAAATTGGCTTAAGGACGTGGAATATTTGTTTGGTATCTTCGAGATAGAAGATGGAAGGAAGGTCCAATTAGCTGCTTGGTTAATGAAGGACGAAGCCTCGTTTTGGTGGGAGGTCACAAATGGAGAGCGTCCAGTGGAGACATGGAAGCATTTCAGGCATAGGTTCGAGATGAAATTTCTCTCACGAGCAGAAGAGAATTTATACAAGGAGAGGTTCTTAGCATTGAAGCAAGGGAATTTATCAGTAAAGGAGTGCGTCAACAAGATCAATCAGTTGGCGAGATTCGGCTTAGACTTGATAAACACACCTGATAAGAAGGCCCTGAGATACGTTAAAGGTTTGAATGAGCTGCTACACGGGTTGGGTATGACCCACATTCCTATGGGGGCTACCTTCGAGAAATTGGTTGACATGGCGTTAATGCATGAAGAGGAAGCCAAAAGTGAGAAGAAAGAGGAAAAGCTCGGAGGACCATAGAACAAGAAGGCATGGCCCAAAAAGGAAACACAAAAGAAGGATGAAAAGTCTGAAGATAAGAAGGAGAAAAAAGTGTTTTACTTATGGAAGCTTGACTCATCTGAACAAGGATTGCAGAAAGAGGAAGGGCGCTTGCTTCAACTGCGGAGAAATGTGACACTTCACAAGGGACTGACTGAAGAAACGAGGGCAAGGGCAGAGGACAGAACCTACTTCTGGAGGGCAGGCGAATGCTCTCGTGGCTGGTGGATAGGATAGAGATACGAAATTTTTTGTAGAAGTTTTAATTTCCTTATCTGATTATTGAGTTAAAACTCTTTTTGATTCTGGCATTCTGATTCTGTAATTGAGACTCTACACTTTAATACTAGTCTTGTTTCTGATCCCGCTATAGTTTCGAACCCCATGAGGGTTACGACTCATCTATTTGTGATAAGTTGAGGTTTGAGGGTATCTGTGTTAGGCGTTAAGTTGACTATGACGCATACATTCTGGGATTTGTGGGATATGGTGAGGTTTTATCATGCTTAGTTTCCTAAGAATCGTTTGATAATCTGATATGTACCAGTAGTCTGTAAGTACCTGAATATTTCTGAAAAGGTTTGGGGGTTTTACTCAAAACGTGAAGTAGATTTCCAGTTTGGACATTGTTTAATGGGAGTAATTCTTTGATTGTCAATCTGACGTTGATTTCGGTCTTCGGGATTGATACTTAGGGATTTATTCTCTTAACCGATGTCTAATGGGAACAAAGCTTTTGTTTTAATTATACTTGCTCGGCTGTATCTTATCAATCGAGTTTTCGACCTTTAGGTAGAAACTAATGGGTGTAAACATGTGTTTGAGACATGTTATGTTTGATGGTTGCAAGCGGAAGCAAGTGGTTGCTAGTGGTTTCTCGTGGATGCATATACACACACTAGGCACTAGATCGGCTTGAAAACACTCTCATACAGCATATGGATGTGTGTTCTTTTTTCAATTTTTGTGGATGCAAAATGATTGACTCATCACATGGATGTTGCATTTGGATGAATGGTTATGCACTAGAAATGATGTGTATCAATAGGATTTCTTGCATACATAATTGGACTCATGGCACTAGCATAATTCGCATTTAGGAGGTCAACTGAATCAGTAAGACTGCCTGATCTTTGCATTAGATAAGAGGCATATACACACACTTTTGCATATGTTCATACAACATTAGAAGTTTTCTTAGGACAATGGAGGGGAGAATGTAACACCCTGTATTTTCTGTGAACATAAAAGTAACAAAACAAAATATACTTAATTTTTAAAAGAAGAATTAAGAGAAACAGGTTACGCCATTGCGTTCATCTCGGAATTCTTCTTGAGATAGAGTTCGAGTTTGCGTAAATCGGACTCCGTATGAAGAAGTTATGGCCTTTAGAAGATTCAACTAAAATTCAAAACAGTTCGAAATCCGACCTAGGCAGGTGGGCGGAAAATTTCCCGCCATCAACCAAGCAGGTTGACCAGGGGGTCGACCTGGGTGTTGACCTACCACAAGGGAGGTCGACCTGGGGGTCGACCTGTCCTTTAGATCTAGGCAGTTTTTCCTGTGACATGTTTTTTTATGTGTTGTACGAATCTGATGGCTTCTAGGTCAATCTAAGGGCTCTAAAACACTCTCTACACCTATAAATACATAGCAAGACCCAACCCTAATTCATTAACAAAGAGGAATGGCGCCTCCATGCTCCTAAAACCTAAAGTGACCTAGCCTCCACCCTAATCAATCAATTCAAGCGAGAAGATAAAGATAATAAATGAACGCCTACTTCAACAGAAAGCTAAATCAACTCCAGAAATCAGATCCTAGAACATTCTTCTCTTTCTTAAACCACGATTTGTGAGTATAGTTATTTTCAAATATGAAATTTAATTATGATCTTGACATGGTTATAAACCTAAATTGGAGGTTATGGTCAGATCAGTTTTTCTATGTAGATCTATCTTATTAATACTGTTGTAACTATTTTGTATCTCTTCCTTCCTTCTGTTCTATAGCCAGGCTACCACGAGCCTGAGCCAAATCTCATAAGATATGAACGCACGAACAATAAATTTGGGGAAAATATTGAATGATGCATAATTGGGCATAACTGATTTGTGGCTAAATTGAGAACACAACATATGTTGTAATTTAAGGTCTAGATCTAGGCATACTATATATGACAGTTTATAATTTGGAAGAAGGAGAATTATTGTATGACAACATATGACTTGTAATTTGGGGACAAAATGCATGTTATAATTCAAGATCTGATTTTGAGGACATAATACATGTTGTAATTTAAGATCTAGATTTGTGGTATTTTTTATATGATGATCTATAACTTAGAAGAAAAGGATATGTGCCATAGGCCTGAAAAACCTATATTAAAATAGGGATAACTATTAATGTGAATACGCCTAATTCAGATTTTTGGATATTTGGCATACGCTGAAATCTAAGCCTATAATTTGGCATAATTCATATTGTATATCTTGATTTGGGGTTTTTGGAGAATATTCTGTACTATGTAAATTTAACTAAAAAATTTGGGGCACATGTTATATTGTGAATAAAGACTATAATTTAGGCATGAAAAATTAGGCTTAATTTTATGATTAAGCGAGGTATGTTAATGGAATTTTTAAGGGATGATTAAATTTGCTAAATTGCCTAATCTGCTAAATCGGTTGAAACTGAATATGGTAATTTGGTGTATGAAAATATGTTGGTTCGATCTAAAATTGAGCAAAACTTGTTAATAGAACTTTGAATAATCTGTTGTAACTTGTAAAGAAGTTAATTTGTTGAATTGGCATAATTAATCTGATATTGGTATAATCTATGAATGAATACTATAGCTAAAATAAGAATGCTGAGACATGAGGTTAGACTCTGTTTGCGGTAGAAGCCTGCCCGGACCCAACTGGCTTAACTAGTAACCGCAAATGGTCAGTCTAATGTGAGAGGTCGTAGGCATAAAGATGCTTAGACATGAGGTTAGGTCTGGCTTGTGGCAGAAGTCTACCTGGAACCGCCCGACACATCTAGCGGCCAAAAGCTACCAACCTAATGTGAGAGGTCTGTGCATTAATATTTAATTAATGCAAATCTAAGATAAATATGATGCCTAAAATGTGTTGGGTGGATAGGGTTAAAACAACTGGACTGATGAATCTAATAAACCCGTTTCGTAAATCTTTAGGCCCAATACAAGGTTAGGTGAAACAAGCTGTAAGTTTGTTAATCTGTATATCTGATCTTTTAGTGTGAAAACTTGTTAACCTGTATGTATGATCTGAAAACTAGTTAATCTGAACTTTGTACATCTAAAATCTGTACGCAAGTTAGTCTGAAATTTATTAGTCTGTGACACAAGGTTAGTGTAACGAGGAGGAATTTCGCTCGGTCCGAACCAGTCGCTAAACCGACCCAGACCGTTCGAAACGCCCAATCGTTTGAGAACACGACAAATCAGAACGCAAATAGAAGAACATTTCATTGTATACAACAACAATGCATCAGATTACAAGAATATACAGAGTATAAATGAATATTACACAGAAATATCAGAGATTTAAATTACATTTAAATACATAGCAGCGGAAAATAATACAATACACAACTAGAAAGAGATATACGGATACAAAGCTTTCCGGATATCGTTCCAGCTGTAAACCAGGATCCTGTGAATATAAATCTGCAAAACCAAAACTACTAGCTGCCCGTGTCAAAATAAGGGCACCCAGAATTTAGGTTAAAACAATAAACTCCAGGTCAGTCATGTTACTGGTGTGAGAACTAAAACAGTTATTAGTCTTTATTTTAAATCATTAGGTAAATCAAGGGACCACGCCGTATAACATGGAACGGGTTTCCTCCCAAGAATACCAGTGCATAAAACAACAGCGCAATGCTAAATAAAGAAAAATGAAGCTGTTATAAGACCCAGGTCCTATCACACAATGCAACGCAAGCCGGGGGATAGGGTTTTTACCTTATAACGGCCAAAGAATGCTTGATACGTTTAAAACAAATCATTTGATAATATTTTAAGTGCATAGTGTATAAAACAACTTCAAATCATAAGTATCAATCATAGGCGGCATGAGCGCCCCATCCCACTATGTCGCCATATATAGGTTTACAAATAAAACCGCAAATGTCACGTATTTGGAAATTGGATTTCCGTCTATGAACCGAGGCAAAAGATAGTCCTCAACCGATTCGAGACGCTCTAGCCCGCCCCTCAGGACCCAGACTCAGGTGGGCCCTTGGATCGTCAGGGCCGGTCCACCGATGTGGATTAAAATGCCTGAACACTACGTTTCCCCACCCTATGGGGTGTAAGTCTGGTCCGTCTGCCGACCAGAATGCATCGGCCGAAACCGATATAACCGAGGCGCCTCGCAACAGCAACAACCACATAAGTCAAACTCTTCAGGGCGTGTAAAACCACTGACGCCACTTCTAGCTAGAAAGAAACGCAAGTCCTCCCTGAGGTCCGTCTCCCGTTTTTGGTTCATACCGGGTGTGAAACTCGCGAATTCACGTTACACAAAGCTGTGCCACACAGGCTGTGCTTTGATCATCACCACAAGACTTTGCTTTTCAACAGAAGCCTCGATCAATTGCCACTTAGGCATGCCACACAGGCAATTCACTCCATGCGTTTGATATCCATCGATATATAACCCCTGAGCTCGTACGTCTCAGAGAAGGGCGTTAAGCAAGAGAATAAATTCTCCGCCGCTAAACAGATATATATTTAATAGAGATCAATCACACGGACTAAAATCCAATGTCAGACACACAGTCCATTTACAAGTCCGTTCTGGGTCTGAACGAAACCGGAGGCACCTAGTACCCTGCATATCCATCGATCTCCAAGTACGTCTGGACGATCACTAACTGTTTCCATCTTCTTGGGTGTACAGCCCAATCAAGATCATCAGTAACCACCCAAACGACGTGAAGACTTCCGGTCTTCGACCACCGTCTTCATCTTCGACACCACGTCGAATCAGTTATTCAGAATGGGATAAACCCGGTCTTTCTGAATAACTCGCGTATATATTATAAAAGTGTTACACAAACACAACATACGCCTCATTCCAATTCAGAATATTCTTTTATTCCTTTGAATATCAATTCAAACTAGTCGGGATTAGCGAACCACACCGAAGTAATCATTTATTTTATTTCCCAATCCCAACCTATTCATCCCATGAAGTAAAACTGGTTATACTTCATATCTAACACCCCGGTGTTATCGGTAAATTCAATTACCATTTCACGTTCAAATCTAATTAAAGATTTAACTATCGCCTGGAGTAAAACTGGTGATACTCCATTCTCGATCTTTTCAATCTAATTAAAGATTCATTAAAACTCCACTTAGTTTTAATCTTTGACTGGGTTAAAGAATCAGTGTCATTTAAAACACAGTTCACGATAAACCCAAAGTCACATCCCATTGATTATCGGGTTAAAGAACGAGTGTTATTTAAAACACTGTCCACGATAAACCCAAAAATCGATATCAATTCAATTCCAATTAAATATTCTTTAATTGGTACACTTCATTAAATCTAAATAAAAAGATTTAACCTTTTCTCAACTGGGTTCAAGAACAGTGTTAGTGAAGACACCACTCACGACAAACCCAAATCACATTCGATATTTAATACAAGGCTCTGAATAGAAAATATATCGGCTTATATTCAATATCGAATTCTATGACTAACAAATGTCGTATTGGAAATAACGATATAAATATATATCTTTCAAATTTCCATAACAACATCTGTATAATCACGAATTCCAACATCGAAATATTCCGAAGACAATTTCGATTCAAATCCACTCCAATGCAATCATTGGATATTCTGGTTATTTTTAAAACCCTTTTTAAATTCAATTTATTTATTTAAAAATAAATAGAATTATAATTCTAGTTCAAAACTAGTTCATTTCGATAAAAAACTATTTTTATCCTTTCAAATATGGAGTTTTTCATCCCAAATCTTCACAAATCATTTCTTATGATTTTACACAAATTATTACCATTTTTAATAATTTTATCAAGGCCCGTACAGTCGATTTCCATCAATGGCCATCGAACTGCACTTACAACGACCTTTTTCAAATTTGATTTGGACATAATTCCAAATCCAACCGTTAGATTTCTAATATCTAATATTCGTTAGAAAGCTCTTTTCGATACGAACCCAACGGTTCCGGTTTTAGGAGAATCCGACGGTCGGTTCTCCCGCAATGTCCATTTGAAATAAATGGTCGAAATTCACGAACTGCCGCGGCGCGGCGCATTCTATTCAGGCCATTATATTATATATATAATATATATAATATATATATCGTCGATTTCCATTTAAAACGAATTATATAAATAGTTTTAAATTTGTTTTAAAAGCAATTTCAACATCCATTTCAATTCAAATCGAAATTGAATTCTTCTTTATAAATTCGTTTCAAAATTCATTTCTATTCAATTCAATTTGAATTCATTTCAATTCGCTTTCAATTCAATTTGAATTCGTTTTCAATTCATTTCGAAATCGTTTTCAATTCAATTTATTTCGAAATCGTTCTCAATTC
This sequence comes from Allium sativum, assembly GCA_030737875.1. Taxonomy (NCBI): domain Eukaryota; kingdom Viridiplantae; phylum Streptophyta; class Magnoliopsida; order Asparagales; family Amaryllidaceae; genus Allium; species Allium sativum. The sequence goes on along the minus strand of JASFAX010000056.1, from coordinate 1,543,887 downwards.
ATTTCATTTCGAAATCGTTCTCAATTCATTTCATTTCGAAATCGTTTTCAATTCAATTCATTTCGAAATCGTTTTCAATTCAATTCATTTCGAAATCGTTTTCAATTCAATTCATTTCGAAATTGTTTTCAATTCAATTCATTTCGAAATCGTTTTCAATTCAATTCATTTCGAAATCGTTTTCAATTCAATTCATTTCGAAATCGTTTTCCATTCAATTCATTTCGAAATCGTTTTCAATTCAATTCATTTCGAAATCGTTTTCAATTCAATTCATTTCGAAATCGTCGATTTCCATTTCACTTTTCAATATTCATTTTTAAAATGAATAAAGTCGATAAAAATATCGTTCACGTCAAAATGGCGTCAATCTAATCAACACGGCTTCATAAATTTCTATTTTCAAATTTTCTTTATTTTTCAAATTGGAATGAGGCCCAATCAATTACCATATAAAATTAATTATATGGATTTCCATACAACACATGTATATAATAGCATTGAAAAATAATCAACCATCAACCAAAGTGCACTACACTGTATAAGCATCAAGTATAGATATTCAACGCTTATAACAGCCTGTCAATCAATCGATCGACATATTTAATCAATCAGGATGAGTGAAATTCATATTTCATCCCAACACCCGTGTGGGGTTTCAAATCAACAAACACACATTTTTGTTTGTGCAGTTGGGCGATGTGTAAAATTTATCAACCCAATCAATATCCGTCAAATCAGTGTAAATAAACAAATCGGCCGATTTGTTTATAAATATTTATTTATTCACTTTCACGTTAAAAATTATATTTTTTAACGTCAAAAATATTTATTTCAACACTTGAATTTGTATTCAGTTCACTTACACAATAAAAATGATATTTTTATTTTTCTAACATATTTTAGAAAATTTCGGCGGCATAACGGCACGATACTAGAAACGGGACGAGGCCTAGCCTTATCCCCGGTCTAGTGAAGGCCCACGCAATTCACACATCAATTAATCCATTCTTTCCCCAAACAATTCAATTTCACCAAACGATTCAATTTCACCAAACAATTCAATTTCAAATCAAATCATCTATCTAATCTATGCAACCAAACAAACAAGTCCATGGTCTGTGGACGGGTGTCGGGTGCTACTAAGCACCGTCTGCATCCTAGTATATATATATAACTAGAAAAATTAATTTGAAAGGTGAGGAGTTCTCACCGAAAGCTATCCAACTTCACGACACTCCTATTGTAGAGATCTTCGTCGTTCTCGCCCTTTTTGTCAGCTTCGTTGTCGTAGCCACTACATATGTAAAAATCGAATTTTTACTTCGCTATTCAATATATAAAAATCGAAGTTTTACTTTGCTATTCAATATATAAAAATCGAAGTTTTACTTTGCTATTCAATATATAAAAATCGAAGTTTTACTTTGCTATTCAATATATAAAAATCGAAGTTTTACTTTGCTATTCAATATATAAAAATCGAAGTTTTACTTTGCTATTCAATATATAAAAATCGAAGTTTTACTTTGCTATTCAATATATAAAAATCGAAGTTTTTTCTACTATGTTATATAGATAAAAATTATATTTTTATCACGCTATTTTCTATATGAAGATTTCGCCTTTTTAAATTTAAAGATTTCACCTTTTTTAAATTTAAAGATTTCACCTTTTTAAATTTAAAGATTTCACCTTTTTAAATTTAAAGATTTCACCCTTTTTTAAATTTAAAGATTTCACCTTTTTAAATTTAAAGATTTCACCTTTTTAAATTTAAAGATTTCACCTTTTTAAATTTAAAGATTTCACCTTTTTAAATTTCTCATCTTTTTCCATTTAAAATTCAAATCTTTTTCCATTTAAAAATTCAAATCCTTTTTCCATTTAAAATCTTAAAATAAAATCAGTTTTTCCAACTTTTAAAAAAAATTCGGTTTAAAATTCTAAAAAAAACAGTTTATTTTCTGTTTATATAAAATAAAAATAAAATAAACTAATAAATAAAAAAGGACTTACAGAGAGGGGGGGAGTGCGGATTTCTGCCCGTCGGCGACAGAGGACGTCAGGGGGGGGGGGTCGGCGAGGTCTGGCGGAGGAGAGGGGAAAGGAAGCGTGCGCGAGGTAGGCGGAGAAGGATAGGGTGGCGCGACGAAGGTAAGGGGGCGAGGCGATTTGGGGAATCGGGTTTGGTTTCGAGCGCGCGGATCGGGGAATTGAAGATGGAGGAGAGAGGAGCAAGGAGATGGAGGGGAGATCAAAGTGGGGGGGGGGGGGGCGCCGAGGTCGGGTGGCGCGGTGGTCCACGCCAGTACTGGCGAACGGAATCGGGGGGGGGGGGGTGGCGGCTGAGCGTTCTTCCCCCTTCTTCTATTTTTTTTTTATTTTTGTTTCGATTTCTGAGAATGAAAAAAAAGGGGGGGTATAAAAGGTTTTTTTTTTATAAAAAAAATTAAATTATACTAATTAATTTCTCCTAGGGTTGACTTTACCTTCGAACTCGAAACGAGACCCAACGACTGTCGTCCCTAGCGTTTCGCCCCCATTCCGAACACAATGGGATATGTATCACAAGCTGATTCGGCTGTTACAATCAGTTTCCGTTAAATTTACATTTAAATTACTATATTGAATTTTAAACTTACATTTCAAATTACCGGGGTCACATACTAACTCTAAAAATTCTCGAAAAATATTTTCTAGCTTCGTATTGACGATACGGTCCTATCAAAACTAGTTTCGTCGAATTCTGAGACCGTTAGAAAAATGGCCAATTTCCAGTCGATTAAAATCAACTGAAATGGTCAAAACGCGTTTTCCTTTGCCACGCTCACATATTGATTCCAAAAATTATGAAATTTGAAACCTAGCAATAATTCGACATCACGGACCCAACAAAAGTGGTTTCGTCGAAATCCGAGGTCATTTGCAAAATGTCCATTTTTAAGGGCTTGAATTCCATAGCGACTATTCAGAATTTTCAACTGGACATATCTATTGATTCCCGCCATGAAATCTCAATTGGTCGGATTCGTTGGAAAGATATCATCAATTAGATCCTATCATTTTTGGTTTCACTAAAATCCGGATTGTTTTGCACCCGGTACATTCAATTGAAGTTTGAAATCGAATTACCGAACTATCGCGCCATTTTCAATTCTATTTATAATTATATATAAATATTTATATTCTAACGACGACGCGTATAATATATACGTCGATTTCAATTCAAAATAAATTTCTCGCCGATTTTATTTGAAATAATTCATTTTAAATAATCAAAATTCGCTAAAATCGCCAAAATAAAATTTTCAAACTGGCTCGCATTTTACGGGTTGTTACAATCTCCCCCACTTAAAACTTTTCGTCCCCGAAAAGGAACAAAGTCGAAAGTGGTTTGATAATTCAACTCTATGTTCGATCCGGCTTCCATTCTCCAACTTTTCAGTTTCTGAGAATTTTCAAAATTTCAAAAATTTGGCTAACACCCTAAATTTTTGAAAAATTTCACCGGGAGCATCGGGGAATTTCAAATAGCTTCCCCGGTCCTTCAGATCTCAAAAAGAAAAAGAAAAAGCCAAGCGGCTAGCCAATAGGCTCATAAAATCATCATCACCCAAACAAAACAGTAAATTATATAGTAAACATGTACCTATTTGTCGGGCAAACAAATTTTTTTCTCTGCTCTAGCCTCCTTGCTATGACCTGTTCAATGTAAGTATATGTATATGCAAGCAAATGCGACCAATTTCAATACAATTCAATTTTTGATGCTATTAGGCTAAATGGCTAAAAATTAGCAAACAAATAAACAAACAACACAAACATCAATCAATTAGTGAATTTAACTTTTCAAATTCATAATTTTGATACATATACAAAAAATCGTGTTTTGGTGCCAAATCACAACAATGTATTCTAGCTATATTAGTTTTGGTTCTCACACCTGTCTAATGGAAATATATAGAAATCCCACCTTCGAAACACGAATATAAATATTGATAATGCGGCCGCATTACCAAAATTATCTCCGAGCGACTAGAGTGTGATTCTATATCTATCCAGTATATTAAAATTTCAAATACACGTTTGCAAGGCGTATATGCAAAATTTTTATATACTGAACTGTCCAAATCAATATAAATAAATAATCAAATACGAATAATTGATTTAAATTTTCAAAACAAAATTTGTTTTCACTTTTATTTATCTAAAACACTACTCTTCACACTCGTTCTAGGATACTACTGATCCCATCTCTAACGAGTCATTCTAATTGGATATCACTAATCCAATATCTGATGAATTCTTTCGTATGGTTCTAATGTGCCTTGTTCTCGAGCTTTGCAAACCAAAGCTCTGATACCAACTGTGACGAGATGGAATTTCGCTCGGTCCGAACCAGTCGCTAAACCGACCCAGACCGTTCGAAACGCCCTATCGTTTGGGAACACGACAAATCAGAACGCAAACAGAAGAACATTTCATTGTATATAACAACAATGCATCAGATTACAAGAATATACAGAGTATAAATGAATATTACACAGAAATATCAGAGATTTAAATTACATTTAAATACATAGCAGCGGAAAATAATACAATACACAACTAGAAAGAGATATACGGATACAAAGCTTTCCGGATATCGTTCCAGCTGTAAACCAGGATCCTGTGAATATAAATCTGCAAAACCAAAACTACTAGCTGCCCGTGTCAAAATAAGGGCACCCAGAGTTTAGGTTAAAACAATAAACTCCAGGTCAGTCATGTGACTGGTGTGAGAACTAAAACAGTTATTAGTCTTTATTTTAAATCATTAGGTAAATCAAGGGACCACGCCGTATAACACGGAACGGGTTTCCTCCCAAGAATACCAGTGCATAAAACAACAGCGCAATGCTAAATAAAGAAAAATGAAGCTGTTATAAGACCCAGGTCCTATCACACAATGCAACGCAAGCCGGGGGATAGGGTTTTTACCTTATAACAGCCAAAGAATGCTTGATATGTTTAAAACAAATCATTTGATAATATTTTAAGTGCATAGTGTATAAAACAACTTCAAATCATAAGTATCAATCATAGGCGGCATGAGCGCCCCATCCCACTATGTCGCCATATATAGGTTTACAAATAAAACCGCAAATGTCACGTATTTGGAAATTGGATTTCCGTCTATGAACCGAGGCAAAAGATAGTCCTCAACCGATTCGAGACGCTCTAGCCCGCCCCTCAGGACCCAGACTCAGGTGGGCCCTTGGATCGTCAGGGCCGGTCCACCGATGTGGATTAAAATGCCTGAACACTACGTTTCCCCACCTTATGGGGTGTAAGTCTGGTCCGTCTGCCGACCAGAATGCATCGGCCGAAACCGATATAACCGAGGCGCCTCGCAACAGCAACAACCACATAAGTCAAACTCGTCAGGGCGTGTAAAACCACTGACGCCACTTCTAGCTAGAAAGAAACGCAAGTCCTCCCTGAGGTCCGTCTCCCGTTTTTGGTTCATACCGGGTGTGAAACTCGCGAATTCACGTTACACAAAGCTGTGCCACACAGGCTGTGCTTTGATCATCACCATAAGACTTTGCTTTTCAACAGAAGCCTCGATCAATTGCCACTTAGGCATGCCACACAGGCAATTCACTCCATGCGTTTGATATCCATCGATATATAACCCCTGAGCTCGTACGTCTGAGAGAAGGGCGTTAAGCAAGAGAATAAATTCTCCGCCGCCAAACAGATATATATTTAATAGAGATCAATCACACGGACTAAAATCCAATGTCAGACACACAGTCCATTTACAAGTCCGTTCTGGGTCTGAACGAAACCGGAGGCACCTAGTACCCCGCATATCCATCGATCTCCAAGTACGTCTGGACGATCACTAACTGTTTCCATCTTCTTGGGTGTACAGCCCAATCAAGATCATCAGTAACCACCCAAACGACGTGAAGACTTCCGGTGTTCGACCACCGTCTTCATCTTCGACACCACGTCGAATCAGTTATTCAGAATGGGATAAACCCGGTCTTTCTGAATAACTCGCGTATATATTATAAAAGTGTTACACAAACACAACATATGCCTCATTCCAATTCAGAATATTCTTTTATTCCTTTGAATATCAATTCAAACTAGTCGGGATTAGCGAACCACACCGAAGTAATCATTTATTTTATTTCCCAATCCCAACCTATTCATCCCATGAAGTAAAACTGGTTATACTTCATATCTAACACCCCGGTGTTATCGATAAATTCAATTACCATTTCACGTTCAAATCTAATTAAAGATTTAACTATCGCCTGGAGTAAAACTGGTGATACTCCATTCTCGATCTTTTCAATCTAATTAAAGATTCAGTAAAACTCCACTTAGTTTTAATCTTTGACTGGGTTAAAGAATCAGTGTCATTTAAAACACAGTTCACGATAAACCCAAAGTCACATCCCATTGATTATCGGGTTAAAGAACGAGTGTTATTTAAAACACTGTCCACGATAAACCCAAAAATCAATATCAATTCAATTCCAATTAAATGTTCTTTAATTGGTACACTTCATTAAATCTAAATAAAAAGATTTAACCTTTTCTCAACTGGGTTCAAGAACAGTGTTAGTGAAGACACCACTCACGACAAACCCAAATCACATTCGATATTCAATACAAGGCTCTGAATAGAAAATATATCGGCTTATATTCAAAATCGAATTCTACGACTAACAAATGTCGTATTGGAAATAACGATATAAATATATATCTTTCAAATTTCAATAACAACATCTGTATAATCACGAATTCCAATATCGAAATATTCCGAAGACAATTTCGATTCAAATCCACTCCAATGCAATCATTGGATATTCTGGTTATTTTTAAAACCCTTTTTAAATTCAATTTATTTATTTAAAAATAAATAGAATTATAATTCTAGTTCAAAACTAGTTCATTTCGATAAAAAACTATTTTTATCCTTTCAAATATGGAGTTTTTCATCCCAAATCTTCACAAATCATTTCTTATGATTTTACACAAATTATTACCATTTTTAATAATTTTATCAAGGCCCGTACAGTCGATTTCCATCAATGGCCATCGAACTGCACTTACAGCGACCTTTTTCAAATTTGATTTGGACATAATTCCAAATCCAACTGTTAGATTTCTAATTTCTAATATTCGTTAGAAAGCTCTTTTCGATACGAACCCAACGGTTCCGGTTTTAGGAGAATCCGACGGTCGGATCTCCCGCAATGTCCGTTTGAAATAAATGGTCGAAATTCACGAACTGCCGCGGCGCGGCGCGTTCTATTCAGGCCATTATATTATATATATAATATATATAATATATATATCGTCGATTTCCATTTAAAACGAATTATATAAATAGTTTTAAATTCGTTTCAAAAACAATTTCAACTTCCATTTCAATTCAAATCGAAATTGAATTCTTCTTTATAAATTCGTTTCAAAATTCATTTCTATTCAAATCAAATTTCAATTCAATTTGAATTCATTTCTATTCGCTTTCAATTCAATTTGAATTCATTTTCAATTCATTTCGAAATCGTTTTCAATTCAATTTATTTCGAAATCGTTCTCAATTCATTTCATTTCGAAATCGTTCTCAATTCATTTCATTTCGAAATCGTTTTCAATTCAATTCATTTCGAAATCGTTTTCAATTCAATTCATTTCGAAATCGTTTTCAATTCAATTCATTTTGAAATCGTTTTCAATTCAATTCATTTTGAAATCGTTTTCAATTCAATTCATTTCGAAATCGTTTTCAATTCAATTCATTTCGAAATCGTTTTCAATTCAATTCATTTCGAAATCGTTTTCAATTCAATTCATTTCGAAATCGTTTTCAATTCAATTCATTTCGAAATCGTTTTCAATTCAATTCATTTCGAAATCGTCGATTTCCATTTCACTTTTCAATATTCATTTTTAAAATGAATAAAGTCGATAAAAATATCGTTCACGTCAAAATGGCGTCAATCTAATCAACACGGCTTCATAAATTTCTATTTTCAAATTTTCTTTATTTTTCAAATTGGAATGAGGCCCAATCAATTACCATATAAAATTAATTATATGGATTTCCATACAACACATGTATATAATAGCATTGAAAAATAATCAACCATCAACCAAAGTGCACTACACTGTATAAGCATCAAGTATAGATATTTAACGCTTATAACAGCCTGTCAATCAATCGATCGACATATTTAATCAATCAGGATGAGTGAAATTCATATTTCATCCCAACACCTGTGTGGGGTTTCAAATCAACAAACACACATTTTTGTTTGTGCAGTTGGGCGATGTGTAAAATTTATCAACCCAATCAATATCCGTCAAATCAGTGTAAATAAACAAATCGGCCGATTTGTTTATAAATATTTATTTATTCACTTTCACGTTAAAAATTATATTTTTTAACGTCAAAAATATTTATTTCAACACTTGAATTTGTATTCAGTTCACTTACACAATAAAAATGATATTTTTATTTTTCTAACATATTTTAGAAAATTTCGGCGGCATAACGGCACGATACTAGAAACGGGACGAGGCCTAGCCTTTTCCCCGGTCTAGTGAAGGCCCACGCCATTCACACATCAATTAATCCATTCATTTCCCCAAATAATTCAATTACACCAAACGATTCAATTTCACCAAACAATTCAATTTCAAATCAAATCATCTATCTAATCTATGCAACCAAACAAACAAGTCCATGGTCTGTGGACGGGTGTCGGGTGCTACTAAGCACCGTCTGCATCCTAGTATATATATATAACTAGAAAAATTAATTTGAAAGGTGAGGAGTTCTCACCGAAAGCTATCCAACTTCACGACACTCCTATTGTAGAGATCTTCGTCGTTCTCGCCCTTTTTGTCAGCTTCGTTGTCGTAGCCACTACATATGTAAAAATCGAATTTTTACTTCGCTATTCAATATATAAAAATCGAAGTTTTACTTTGCTATTCAATATATAAAAATCGAAGTTTTACTTTGCTATTCAATATATAAAAATTGAAGTTTTACTTTGCTATTCAATATATAAAAATCGAAGTTTTACTTTGCTATTCAATATATAAAAATCGAAGTTTTACTTTGCTATTCAATATATAAAAATCGAAGTTTTTTCTACTATGTTATATAGATAAAAATTATATTTTTATCACGCTATTTTCTATATGAAGATTTCGCCTTTTTAAATTTAAAGATTTCACCTTTTTTAAATTTAAAGATTTCACCTTTTTAAATTTAAAGATTTCACCTTTTTAAATTTAAAGATTTCACCCTTTTTTAAATTTAAAGATTTCACCTTTTTAAATTTAAAGATTTCACCTTTTTAAATTTAAAGATTTCACCTTTTTAAATTTAAAGATTTCACCTTTTTAAATTTCTCATCTTTTTCCATTTAAAATTCAAATCTTTTTCCATTTAAAAATTCAAATCCTTTTTCCATTTAAAATCTTAAAATAAAATCAGTTTTTCCAACTTTTAAAAAAAATTCGGTTTAAAATTCTAAAAAAAAAACAGTTTATTTTCTGTTTATATAAAATAAAAATAAAATAAACTAATAAATAAAAAAGGACTTACAGAGAGGGGGGGGAGTGCGGATTTCTGCCCGTCGGCGACAGAGGACATCAGGGGGGGGGGGTCGGCGAGGTCTGGCGGAGGAGAGGGGAAAGGAAGCGTGCGCGAGGTAGGCGGAGGAGGATAGGGTGGCGCGACGAAGGTAAGGGGGCGAGGCGATTTGGGGAATCGGGTTTGGTTTCGAGCGCGCGGATCGGGGAATTGAAGATGGAGGAGAGAGGAGCAAGGAGATGGAGGGGAGATCGAAGTGGGGGGGCGCCGATGTCGGGTGGCGCGGTGGTCCACGCCAGTACTGGCGAACGGAATCGGGGGGGGGGGTGGCTAAGCGTTCTCCCCCCTTCTATTTTTTTTTCATTTTTGTTTCGATTTCTGAGAATGAAAAAAAAGGGGGGGGTATAAAAGGTTTTTTTTTATAAAAAAATTAAATTATATTAATTAATTTCTCCTATGGTTGACTTTAACTTCGAACTCGAAACGAGAACCAACGATTGTCGTCCCTAGCGTTTCGCCCCCATTCCGAACACAATGGGATATGTATCGCAAGCTGATTCGGCTGTTACAATTAGTTTCCGTTAAATTTACATTTAAATTACTATATTGAATTTTAAACTTACATTTCAAATTACCGGGGTCACATACTAACTCTAAAAATTCTCGAAAAATATTTTCTAGCTTCGTATTGACGATACGGTCCTATCAAAACTAGTTTCGTCGAATTCTGAGACCGTTAGAAAAATGGCCAATTTCCAGTCGATTAAAATCAACTGAAATGGTCAAAACGCGTTTTCCTTTGCCACGCTCACATATTGATTCGAAAAATTATGAAATTTGAAACCTAGCAATAATTCGACATCACGGACCCAACAAAAGTGGTTTCGTCGAAATCCGAGGTCATTTGCAAAATGTCCATTTTTAAGGGCCTGAATTCCATAGCGACTATTCAGAATTTTCAACTGGACATATCTATTGATTCCCGCCATGAAATCTCAATTGGTCGGATTCGTTGGAAAGATATCATCAATTAGATCCTATCATTTTTGGTTTCACTAAAATCCGGATTGTTTTGCACCCGGTACATTCAATTGAAGTTTGAAATCGAATTACCGAACTACCGCGCCATTTTCAATTCTATTTATAATTATATATAAATATTTATATTCTAACGACGACGCGTATAATATATACGTCGATTTCAATTCAAAATAAATTTCTCGCCGATTTTATTTAAAATAATTCATTTTAAATAATCAAAATTCGCTAAAATCGCCAAAATAAAATTTTCAAACTGGCTCGCATTTTACGGGTTGTTACAGTTAGGAGGGGTAATTACTTGTGTCATCTGTTGTTTGGGACCCATATTAGTCAGTAACCCTTTTTGGTATCAAAACTATGACCTAACACTAAGAGGAGTCCAGGCACAAGGTTAGGAGGGGTAATTACTTCTGTAACCGTCTGTCTCTGTTCGGGCGGTAAAGGCTTATTATTAGCATTTTGTTCCTGTACGTCTGTCTCTGTTAGGTTAGTAAAGGCCCATTATTAGCATCGCGTTTTTGAAGAGATCGTTCTGTTTTCTGTTTAGATATTAGGACAACACCTAATTCTGTTGTACTAGTATTAGTGCAGAGAAGTGAAAAGTAAGTAAGAAGCATAGCTTGGTCTAGGTTATTCTGTTCTGTTCCGTTTACCCTGTTTATACCTGTTATTCTTGTTCCTGTTATCTCTCATCCAGTTTTATTTTCATGTCATGATACTATTATCTGTTTATATGCTGAAAGTCACTGGACTCACCAGAATTATGTCTGACCTAGTTTGTTTCGCCTCTTTTCTTTCATTCCCTCCCCCCGCCCCCAGGTTCTCAGGGAGGAAATACGCAAGCTTAGTTCGGATATCTCTTTCTTCCAGCTTGAAGTTGAAGATGTATTGCTTGGCTTTGATTCTGCTTATTTATGGCATTTTCTGTTGGGGATTATCGCTTTAAAAATTATGTACTTTGAAGGCTTATGTACAAGATTGATATTTATGTACTTGAATTTTGGTATTGTGGTTTTGAAAGATGTAACCAAACTTATTTCTGTTTCCGCTGTAATAAAGTTATAAAATTTTCAAGTACTACTTTAAGTGTCTATCTTGTAATATTCTGTTCTATTTATTTATAACATTCCACTGAAGTTAAGGCATTCCCCTTATGAGTGACCTTAACGAAGGTGGGGTGCTACAATATCTTTTTTGTCAATACTTTTACCGTGCTATTATTGGAAATTTCGTATTTTTATGATTTACTTGACACATCAACAATAAATAGTTTACTAAATTTAATTATAGTTTTAAGATTTTTGATTAACTCTAATATATGAAGTCAAATAAAAAATATTAGAAGGGAACCAAGATAGTTGGGTAACCGGTTTATGAATTTTAAAAGTAAGGTTTTTGCTATTGAAAAAAATAATATAATTTTGTAATGCATACGAATTTATTGATACTTATTCTGATGTATTTTCTATTATTTTTTAATTTATGTCAAAAGTTAAATTTTTACTTAATCTCACGTTTCTATAATCAAATCCTTTTGAATTTTCTTTTCTAAAGTGATTTTTTTGCAAATTTGAAAATATTTTATTTTTCTATTGAAATTATGCAACGATCTAGGAATTTTAATCAATTTAAAGCCATGATTTCAAATATCAAATTAGACTTTTTCAATATAAATTGAATTTAATTCGATTTAAATATGAATTTGGGTTTAAATATAAAATAAATATTTAGTTTAGTTTTAATATAAATATGGTTAAGCAATGAACTGGATGCTTAATTTTGTCAAAATATAATAGTAAAATTTTGGTAAAAAATTATCAAGTTTTTTGTTACAATGAATTTTCTAAATACGTATTTATAAAACTATTTTAAAATGTGATATTTAGTAGTTAAATAAATATATTTAAATTTAGATAATAAAATTAAATAATTATTTTGAAAAGCTAAATAAGTTAATAACATCGTTCAGTTTTGATAACGTTAATCATCGGACATTAAAACGTCTAAACAACGGCTTAAAAGTGAACCATTTGTAACGTATATAAGCGTAGCTAAAATAAAACACTTTTAAAGTGTTACTAAAATGTTATTATATGAAACCATGTTCAAGTACATGGTATTGGAAAGTGATTTTACAAGGTGTTAACATGCGTGTGTATGTATTCTAGGAAGGAGCCATGTGTCCCTAGAATAATGACCAGAATACCCTTGAAATAAGGCAATATAAGGATGCTTAAGCCTCTCCATTTTGTATCATTCCCTCTCCATTTCCTAAGCTCTATATCCCCATATCCCTCCCTCTTATTTTTGTCCTTGATCCCTTCTCACCTTGTCCAAAATTCGGCCATCCTCCTCCCCACCAACCACCGCCCTCTCCTCTTACCACCACCCTAGCACAAAAACCAACAACCTACCCCTATATCACAACCAAACCCAAACCCCACTTCCCCACCAACCCTACATCGGCCAACACACCCTGCCACTGTTGTGCTCCTCTTCCTCCAAGACACTCCAGTCGAGCCTTCTCTTCTCCAAACCCATAGCTTAGCCCTCTCCAAACCGAGCCCTAGCACCACCAAACCACCATCCAAGCCGGCCTAGCCCACCTCCCCTTATGCTAGAGCCACCTAGCACCCGCCTATGTTCGGCCATGGACCCTACTTTCCCTCCTCAAAGCTTCAGCCCCACTTCTCTTATATAAAGAAAAAAGAAATTATACACATAGGTATATAATAATATTATATTTTGTCAAAGAGTCGGTGCGGGGAAATGATGTCCATTAATGATCGCCCGTGGTTAGCTAGGCTCGCCTCCCGGGACTATTTAAGGAGAAATTGTGTCGATGAGAACTCATTTGACCAAATTTGAATTATTTATTTTAGTGAGAAACTCTATACGTTTTTATTTATGTATGGTTAATTTTATGGATGATAAATATATGTATGTAATAGTGGATGAATGATTGTGTAGTAAGTAACATATATACATTGATAAGTGTTGATTACCGTAACGCTTGCAGGTAGTTTATCAACATTGATTGATGATATCGTTACCGATTGTTATGAATGTTTGTACATGGTTAGTTGTTGTCTGAATGTAATCACACACCTATGATACCATAGTTATGGCATTATAAAAGTGACTAGTTTTGTCACTGGTCCATATAAATATAATTTATATTATTTTAATATAAAAATAATGACCAAAAATGGAATTTGGAATTTGATATCCAAAATAGTTTGGAAATGAAATTAAAGTATATACGAACAACTTTTGTAAAGGTGGAAACGTATTTAAAAACGATTTTGATTATTTATGGCATGTACAAGTTTAAAATCGATTTTCAAATGGTGAATTTTAAATTTTTGGTTGACTTATGTATGTAAACAATAGTTTAGGTTCAAACCGATTATTCCGATAGTCTTACATAATATTTAATTTGATTTCTACAAAGTTTGAAGTTCATCGGAATAATTTTTGAAAGGTAATATTATTATATTAATATAATAATATTATAATATTCAACTTTTTTCAAAATTGAATTTGATGAAAAAGTTTAAAAAATATTGTTTTAAATAAGTTTTTATATGTTTATAAAGATTTATAATCATATTATAAGTGAATTAGATGAATTCTTATTAATGTCGTATGTGGTCTGAATTGGACTTGTCATGTTGCGGTAGTTCGCGAATTTCGACTATAAACTTTAACCAATTATAACTAATGCAATTTAAATCGGATTGACATGAAGCGAAAAACATTTCTTTCTAATAATAACAGTTTTCAAATGAAAAAGAATTTTTCAAATTTTGATATATAAATTTGAATTTATATTTAAATCTATTTTCAAATAGAATCGTGGTTTTGTTGTTCGATGGCCGTAATTGGAAATTGAATAAAGACGACTTTATAAAAATAATTAAAAATATGGAATTCTTTTTCTAAATCATAATTAATTATTTGATAGTAATTTAAAGTGAAAATATTAGGTTTTGGATAATCAAAAGGCTATTTTGACTAAACTAGCTATTCAGGTTCGCTTTTGCAATGTTTTTAAAAAATAACGTATTTTGAAATTTTAAACTTTGTAAAGAATTGTTTATAAATGATTTAAAAAATATTTTTGGAAGTTTATAACACTTAATTACCTTAGGTTTAAGTAAAATCTAATTCATCTTAAAAAAAAAGGTTTTCCAATTATTAACGAAATTGGAAATGGATGAAAGTGATCCTCCAATGTCGATATTAATTCAATAAGTATACTTGTAATATTCGGGGAATTTAAAAGGTAGGTTTACTATTATTCAGCAAAAGGTATTAATTAAGTACGAGAATTGATACCAAGCGTGAGCTGTTATAGTTTCCAAGTTCCTATATTAAATGGTTTTAGTTTGATCTTTTGATTAAAGAAATAGGTTTTCAAGTTGGGTTTGGATAGAAATGGTCTTCGGATATTTGATATGGAGTTTCGTTGCTAGAGGTATACTATTTGAGGAATTTTAAATATGTTACATTGTTATTCCACTTATACTACTCGTTGCTTTCAAAAATTGGTATTAAATATAAGTTGACCCAATTTCTATATAAATCTTATGTTTAATATCAATTATTGGATTTAAATAATTTTTCAACAAAGGTTTTGGATAACAACATTTTAAAAGTAAGTAAAGCTATGAAAACTTACTAGTCTTAAATGCCTCGATTTTAAAGATAAGGTTTAAAAAGTATATTTAAGAAATAAATCATCAAAGAAATGATTTAGTTAAAATAAGAATCCGAATAAGGAAGTCTTGATTTAGTTTCGATTAATAAAATACATGATTTTAAGGAATAAGTTTCAGAAGGCTGAGAATGGTTTTAAGGGAAAATTTTGATTAATCAGGATAATGTAAATGGAGACTTGATTAAAATCTGATGTAATCCATAATTGTTTTTAGAATTTGCATTGTTTTTTTTTTGAAAGATCGGGATCAGGTCTATATCCAAAAACCATTTCGAATAATTATACAATGTAATGGAGAAATTGTAGATAATGGTTGAAGAACGGGAATCTTTACATCAAAGGTGCTACTTGTTGATGCATCTGTTGGGAGGCATCCCATAATGAGGTTAGTAGTAGCAGTGGTTCTGACGTACTTGTAAATTTTCTAGATTTACAAGGACATCCCTTCATTATCGATGAGGAATAAGGTGCCTTCAGTTTTGTCTGAACCTTGGACGAACTTGTATGGATGTATGTCTGACAGTGTATTTTGTAATGTATTGATTGATTTTCACTAAACATATTTCTGATTGATGGAGGAGAATATATACTCTTAGCTTACCACCCATATTTGAGACATGCGAGCCCAAAGGTTATATGGTTAGTAATTATCGATTATATGTTATGAGATGACATTGTGGCATACGAAGAGATAAGCCATTGATGATCAAAGCATGGCATAAGAAAAGCGTAGCTTTGTGTAAGGAGACTTCAGTAAGCCTCACATCCCGGAAATGGCCCAAATAAGAAAAATGCAGTGAGGATATAGGTTTTTGTCTCCTTCTAGATAAAAAGTGTACCATGGTATGGAGCCTAGGAATTACTTATATGGAAACTTCTACTTATGTGGTTGTTAATGATGCGGGATCCCGGTTAAAGGTTAGTTACTACCAGGAAACATCATACTCATGCATGCTCTAAGTTATCCAGTTGAGGAATAACCCGACCTTACATTAGCATAGAGCCAGTAAGTTCTCGGGACATCCCTCTAGAGGTGTACCCATTTGATAAGGAAGTTCCTTAGCCTGGTCATTTTTTGGAAATCCATTCTCTCCACTACGAGCATGTACGATTTCAGTTGTATACTATACATCATCATAGCATATGGTACCTATGTTGGTTAGGATTGATACATTTACTTATGAAAGGATTCTTCACACTTCACACTCTACACTAATAATAATATTAGAGGATTTTATGTGTCAAGCATTTTTTGTTATCATAAGAAGAAACCACACTCAAGTATACGTTTGCATTGTGTGTGTTCCGCGAGACCTTATGGTAGCTTCATTTTCCAAAAAGCATTGTGAATTTTTATGCGCTAGTATTCATAAGGAAAAAACTCGTTCCATGTTTTACGGAGTGGTCTTATAATTTACCTAACTTAAAATAGACCTAAATATAATTGTTTTAGTTTCTCACACCAGTCCCATGACTGACCCATAGTTTATTGTTTCCTTCACCTAAACTCTAGGTACCTATTATTTTCCGTACAGAAAGCTAGCAGTTTTGGTTTGCAGATTTAGTCTTGGAGTCAGTTAGAGCAGAATTCAGGATTAAGGTCAGAGCAATATCTTGGATCATTATTCTTTTACTGAGAGTTTTAATATTTATTTCCGTTGTGTATTCTGTCATACTCTGATGATCATTGTAACTCTGATATAAAATTACTGTTATGATAATTAAAAGTTATTTAACTTTTGGTCCAATGTGTAAGTAACCCTAACAATCTGTTTTATGAACGCTTTGAGTCAGTTTAATTACCGGGTTGAAATAGGCAAAAAGGCGAGTCATTACAGAATTAGCATCAGAGCTTTGGTCTATATAAACATTGGGGTACGTCACATTAGAATGAAAGGAAAAGACACATTTTAGATACGATTAGTAATATCTTGTAATGAGTAACTCGTTAGAGATTGGGTTAGCAATAACCTAGAATGAGTTTTTAGAGTTCTATATGTGAAAGGGCATATTTTCACATAAAATTAATTTGGTTTTTGAAAGGTAGTTTATTTTGGATATAAAAGAATTTACATTGGAATATAAATTAGGACCAAATCGATCAATATATCAGTGATCTCCCCTAAACATATTAATTATGATTTCTAAAATTTGAATACGAACATTTGGTAATTGGAATTCCACAAAGATATTCGTATGAAATTGTAATTAGGATAGATAATCTAAGCATGAAAAGCTTTGTAAATCTATGAATTTGGGTAAAAGTATGTTTTAGGAAATAACTAAGGTAAATTAAACCTAAGTAAGTTAAAACGTAAAGGTTTTAGATTAAAATCTTGATGATTTTGGACAATCGACAAATATTAAGGAGTTTGAATATGAAAGATAAACTATAGGTATTAGACAATGAACTTATTCGAGAATAATCTTGAGTTGCCTAAAGTTTTCATTAGCAAGTAAATGAAGGATAACCTAACTTAGGCTACTAATAAATTTTATAGGAATCTAAATTCGAATTGGGATTCCAAACAATTTCTAGCAGTCAACAAATGCTAGAATAAGAAATAAAATACTTGAAGCACAAATACCTCATGAATTAAGTTTCACAATTTGATTAAAAGGTATTTGAGATTAAAAACAAGAAGTGGTCTAAACTAAGGTACTTGGATAAGTTAAGTTGTAAGGAAGTATAGGTTAAATAATAATTTTGGGAATTTTGAAATCTGACAAGAATTAAGTTTCACAATTTTTAGACTTATTAGTTAACCAAGAATCAAACCTAGGAAACAAGTTCTAACTCTAAAGTTCTTTGCTAATTTTAGGGAGGTAGACCGCTTAACGTTAGGCAGTACTTCGCTCAGTTTACCACTGGAGACGATAATTGCTTATCAGGATCCGACTCAGAGGGTTAGGTGTTTGATCCATTGAACGATGCCGAGACAAGCGACGTACAGCCAGAGGGTTCTCTACCCTGAGAGCCCAAGCCTAGAGCCTGAGGATCCAACACCGACCGATGATGGTGTAGAGTACGCAACTGATGACGAGAGTTATGACTCAAAAGCTGACAAGCATATTGTCTGGGAGATAGGCACTCCCTTTAGCGATGATGGGATGAGAGATTCCGGAGAGGATGCGTAGCTTCAGCAGGGCGATGATCTTGAGATATTCCAGAGTGAGAATATTCCCTCAGACGCTATGATGATTGATCAACAAGATGACTTTGAGGAGAAGATGGAAGAGTTTGACGTTGTAGCTCAGTTTGATAGACAGATGGATGAGCAAAGGAGCCTATCATTAATGAAGATGTTCCAAAGTGGGACCTCGCACCTTATATTGAAGAGGACAATGACCGTGAGGTCATAGATGAGGATAGGTATTTGGAAGACGATGATCCGATGGGTGATGATGACGAAAATGATTTCACGGATGATGAGCCTAGGAGTTAAGTGCGTCCGAACCATCTAATGATGGGTCAGATATGTTAGGTAGTTAGATAGTAGGTGGTTTTTATTTTGGGGACAGTGTGGATATTGTATATATAGTTATCTTAAGCGCTTAGTTTGCACTAAGATATTATTGGGCTAGGACATCTTTTTGGGACAAATACCTTGTAGACAGGCATACTTTTTGTTGTTGTATATAGACCACCTCAAGTGCGTAGTACATGCTCAAGTTGGTAGGATAACACTATTATGTACTCAAACATGGATATTTACTATGATATGACATTCTTTTTGGCTGACTATAGCATGATGTTCTGTGTTAATTTATTCATGTTTTAGAATATCTCTACCCAGCATTTTCGTTATAAGGATGAGATTCATCATTTTTCAAGGACAAGTTTTTTTTTTAAATTTGAGTATAAAGGATTTTTTATTCTTTTTTGTTTGAAAACATATAAATTACAATTCTCTCTCCTTTTTGAGGATGAAAAGTTTTGAAGGGGGAGAGTTTAATGATCCAGAATTTTTAATCAGTTTAAAACTATGATTTCAAATATTAAATTAGAATTTTTGAATATAAATTGAATTTAATTTGGTTTAAATATGAATTTAGGGTTAAATATAATATAAATTTTAATTTAGTTTTAATATAAATATGTTTAATTAATGAAATAAATGTTTAATTTTGTCAAAATATAATAGTATAATTTTGGTAAAAATTTATCAAGTTTTATTGCAACGAATTTGCAAATTCATATTTGTAAACCTATTTTAAAAGGTGATCTTTGCTAGTTAAATAAATATATTTAAATATAGAGAATAAAATTAAATAATTATTTTGGAAAGTCAAATAAGTTAATAACATCGTTCAGTTTTGATAGCGTTAATCATCGAACATTAAAAGGATAAACTATAGCTTAGAAGTGAATCATTTGTAACTTGTATAAGTCCCTCCTCGAAAAATGATTCCAGAATAATGTAGCTAAATTGAAACACTTTCAAAATATTACTAAAATGTTACTACATGAAACCATATTCAAGTACATGGTATTGGAAAGTGGTTTTGCAAGGTGTTAACATGCAAGCATATGTATTCTAGGAAGGAGCCAGGTGTGCCTAGGAAGATAACTAGAATACCCTTGAAATAAAACTATATAAGGAGGCCTAAGCCTTTCCATTTTGCATCACTTTCCTCTCCAGTTACTAAGTTCCATTTCTCAATCTCCCTCCCTCTTCTTTTTGGCCTTAGGCCCTCCACACCTTGGCCAAAGTTCATCCATCCTCTTCCCCACCAACCACCACCCTCTCCTCCTCCAAAACACCATCACCCTAAGCACTAAAACCCACGACCAACCTGCTTAACACCAGCAAACCTGGACCTCACTTCCCCACCAACTCCACGCTGGCCAACCAACCTCCACCATGCTCTTCCACCTTCTAGGCAATCCACCCAAGCCTCCTCTCCTCCAAAACCCACGGCTTGGCCCACCACTCTAAACTGAGCCCTAACACCACTAAACCACCACCCAAGCCAGCCTAGCTCACCTCCCCCTCACGCCAGCACCACCTATAACCCACCTAGGTTCAGCCATGGACCCCGCTCCTGTAACAGCCCACATTTTACGTTACGGGGGATCGTAAAATAATTTTATTAAATTCCCTGAGGGTTGGAACACTCACATATTTTAATATGTTATTTATGAGGATGTGAGACATATCCATATTTTTTACCAATTTTATTTGTGACAATTTTGCCCCCATCAATTTTGTACAGGACATAACTTTTGACTAGGATCAAATCGGGTGCTAGGATCAATTTCATTGGAAAGGAAATGATGTTTCCAATTCCATAGAGTGGTCACATTAAAGATTTGGTTCAGCAGTTTGGGAGAAATCGTTGTTTTAGTGCTGCAAAAAAATCTTTTCAGGTTTGGCTAGTCATTGATGGGCTGAATTGTTGTGTCCCATTAGCGAGCTATAGGCTATAAATAGGGGGTTAAGGCATGGGGAATAGTCTAGTGTAACAACCCGGAATTTTGGAACCAATTTAAATTTTTTATTTTAGAAATTTTAATTGGTTTTGAATATTTAAAATAATTTATTTTAAGTAATAACGATTAAATTTTTATTTAAATCGAAGTTTGAACGAATTTTTTTTATTTAATTACAGAAGGAGTTAGAAATAGCGCGACAGTTTGAAAATTTGAATTTAAACTTTGACTGACTGTACAGGATGCAAAATAAACCGGATTTTAGTGAAACCAAAAATATATAAATTTGTTCAAAAAATATCTTTCCAACGAATCTGAAAAATTGAAATTTCATAGCGGGAATAAAAATTTATGGTCAGTTGAATATTCAGAATAGTCGTTGTAGAATTTAATATAATATACAGCCCGTATAAATAGCCATTTTGCAAATGACCTCCATTTTCGACGAAACCACTTTGGTTGGATCCAGAAGGTCAAATTATTGCAAGATTCCAATTTTCATAATTTTAGGAATTAATATGTGAGCGTCGTAAATCAAAAAATGTTTTGTCAATTTGGATCGACCAGAAAATGGTCGTTTTTCAAACGGTCTCCAAATTCGACGAAATTAATTTTTTTAGGACCGTGTGGTCAAAACATAGCTAGAAATAATTTTTCTGTAACTTTTAGAGTTAGTATGTGGCCCCGGTAACTTTAAATGTACGATCAAATTAAATAAGTAAATGATTTGAATTTTAATTTAAAGAAAACAGACTGAAAACGATAGTTTGGACTGATGGGACCCAGCCCACAATGTCCGAAACGGGGGCATTTGGGTAGCAACAACTTCCGTTGGGCTAAAATTGGAGTTGAAAAGGGTTAACGGGCTTAAACTAGTAATTAAGAGATTTATTATTATATAAATACCTAGGTTAAATTAACAAAACCCTAATTTCAAATGAGAGCAGCCGCTAGTGAACAAACCGATGGTCCATACGCTCTGAAATTCGCCCCACATTTTTTCTAAATCCAATCAATAATTTTGGAAAATCCCAAAGCCAAAAATGAAGAGCTAATCGAGATCCTTATTTTCAACGATTGAGATCTGAAATGACTGTCTGAGGTGGCCGATTTTGCTGCTCAAAGGCAGCACCCTTGAGGTGGTTTTCTGGAGCCACATGACTTCCGAATTCATCCAAGTCGAGGGTGGCGGCGGCTCTTGCAGCGGCGATCGAGGTAGGGGTGTTGATGGTGGTGTAGGTAGCCTGTAACGGAGGCGGCGGTGGTGTTTTGAAGTCGAGCGAAGTGATTACGGGTTCCAGATTGTCTTGAGCGGGAGGGTGATTAAGAAAATGATTAAATAATTATTTGATTAGTTTAGTTAATTATATATTAAGCTTGTTTTAATTTGTAATAGTTCATTCGGAATCGGAATCGCGCACGGGGTGATCGTATTGAAGAACACTACAACATGAAACTGACCGGAATTGAAAAGGAGCAAATCTGAATTTAGAGCAAATTCAAATCTGAACTGTACAGAAATGAAAATCAGGAATAAAACCGATCAAGGTGAGATTTCTTGATTTAAAATTAATATATATATATATATATATATTGTGATTGTAATATTAAATATATGCACCGTATAAAATTGAGATTGTCTGATTGATTGTGGTTGTGATGATTTGGTGAATTATATTTGTGTAAAATAAAAATGACATTTTGTTAGATCATGTTATGTTTGATAGAAATATCCTTTTATTGTTCACATATAAATTATTAGATTTGTTAACATTAAAAATACCCTTTATTTTTTAACATGTAAATTGTTTAAATTTGTTAACAATAGAAATATCCTTTTATTTTTCACATATAAATTGTTAGATTTGTTAACGGTAAAAATACTCTTCGTATCGTTTACATGTAATGTTAGAATTGTTAAACATCAAAATACTCTTTTTATTATAACATATGATTGTTAGAATTGTTAAACATTAAACATATTCTTTTATTGTTTACATGTAACGTTAGAAATTGTCTGTACAATAAAAATACTCTTTTTATTGTACATGTTGATAATAGTAACTGTTAGACTATAAAAACTCCCATTTTATTTGTCACATGTTAGAAAATTATAAAAAGGAAAATTATGTAAAATATGTTATGTTATTAAAAATAACATTACTTTTAACATGTTAGTTAAAATAAAAAAGTAAATAGATGTTAATATATGTTTATTATTAAAAAAAAAAGACATTTCTTATGTTAGATTAAGACTAAAAGAATAACACGTTACTGCATGTTTTGTCATTTAAATGACATTTTAATATGTTAAGTTAGATTAAAATGTTCACTTATTTGAAATGAAAATATGTTAACGATAAAATTCACATTCTTACCGTATATATAGAGAAGTTTTAAAACAAAATATTCATTTTTGTTAAATAGAAATGTGTTAAAGCAAAATTTATATTTTTGTCAAATAGATTTGTGTTAAAACAAAATTATCAATTTTGTCGAATTAGATTATTGTTAACAAAATAAAATTATCATTTTTAATTGTCTTGTTGAAGTAGATTTGCCAACAAAATAAATTATCTTTTTATATTGTCATGAAAACAAAATTATATTTTTATTTTTTCACTAGAATTATAAACATGTTTATATGACAAAGTTGTCTTTAATTTGTCATTTGAAATGTAGACATTGTTATGACATATAAATGCTCTTTTTATTTGACACTAGAAAGGTAAGAAAGGTTATGAAAATAACAAACCATCTTTTTATTTGTCATATAAGAAGATTGAAAATAAAATTCCCATTTTATTTGCCATATATAAGCGTAGGAATTGTGGAAAAAAAATTACAATAAAAATTTACATTTTTGCTGTATATTAGGAATGATTAAAAACGTGCATTGTTTTACATAGAAAAATGTTCATTTGAATATATATGTTTTGTTAGTTAAAACATTA
The DNA here is from genome assembly GCA_030737875.1 of Allium sativum. Taxonomy (NCBI): domain Eukaryota; kingdom Viridiplantae; phylum Streptophyta; class Magnoliopsida; order Asparagales; family Amaryllidaceae; genus Allium; species Allium sativum. The sequence continues at coordinate 1,520,116 of JASFAX010000056.1, read as the reverse complement.
TCATTTATATGTTAGAAACATAATAAAATGTTCATTTTTCTATTTATGTTTTGTTAATTAAACCATTATCATTTATATGTTAGTGAAATAGAAAAAAAATGTTTATTTAGAAGCATATGTTGATTCATTAAAAATAGTGTCACTTAACATTATTAGCATTACAAAAATGCCACTTAGTTAGGACATGTTTGGTGAAATAAAAATACATTATTTAGAATAATGTCATGAGAAATAATAAATGTCATTTTATTAGATAATGTCATGTTAGAATAAAATTGTCATTTTAGTTAAAAATGTCATTTTAGTTAAAAATGTCATGATAGAAATAAAAATGTCATTTATGTTAGAAATAAAAATGTCATTTATGTTAGAGATTAAAATTTCATTTATGTTAGAGAATAAAAACATTATTGCTAGAAAATAAATATGTCATTTATGTTAGAGTATAAAAATGTCATTTATTTAGAATAATATTTGTGAAATAAAAATGTTACCTTTACAATGTTAGACAAGAATAAAAAAATATTTGCTTGTTAAAGTATATGTTCTGTTGAAATTAAATTATAAATATTTATTTATAAATTAATAGTGAAAATTGGTTAAATAGAAAATAATTTGAACTGAATTATAATTGGTTAAATCTATTAACCAATGATTTATTTATATAAACTATTGTTGTTTGATAACACCACACGGGTATAGGGATGATATTTGACATACACTAATCCCAGTATTTAATTAATTGTCAATCGGTGGATTGACAGTCTGTGATGAGCGTTATTTATTTATTTTAATGCTCACATAGTTATAAACTTCACTTTGGATGTGAATATATTGTTTGATGATTGTTTATCATTATCGTTGAATATATGCAATGTATGAAATCCATATAACTGAAATTATATGATAATTGATTGAGTCACATTCCGATTCAGAGTAAAGAACATTTTTAAAAGAATATTTTAATATAAAGAATATTTTAAAATAAAGAATATTCAATATAAAGAATATTTTAATATAAAGAATATTTTAATATAAAGAATATTTTAATATAAAGAATATTTTAAAATAAAGAGTATTTTAAAATAAATTTAGTAAAGAATAAAGTTATGATTTTATGTCTGTCTTCAATGGACACAAAAATATAAAAAAATATGAAGCCAAGCTAAGTATAGAAACGCCATTTTTAGCCCGAATGGGTTAGCGATCTATTTTATTCTTTTTAGAATGAATATCGGAAAGTAGTGATTTCAAAATCTAATATTTTGAAAATATTAATATTATAATATTATAAATATATAGAATATCCAATTTGGATTTAAAATAGTAAATGAAGCTAAAATCATTTTAAAATAAATTTATAAATATTTTATTAAATATGTTTTAAAAGGAAATCGACGATATATATAATATATATATATATTTATTTATTTATTTAATGGCCTGAATAGAACGCGCAGCGACCGGTTGCGAATTTCGACCATTAATTTCAAATTGATGTAACGGGAGATCCAACCGTTGGATTCTCCTAAAACCAGAATTGTTGGGTTTGTATCGAAAAGTGCTTTCTAACGAATATAAGAGTTTTGGAATCTAATGGTTAGATTTGGAGTTATATCCAAATCAATTTTAGAAAAGGTCGATGTAAGTGCGGTTCGATGACCGTTATTGGAAACCGACTGTATGGGCCTAAATAAAATTATTAAAAATATGAAAAAATTAAGTAAAATCATAATTAATGATTTGAAAAGATTTTGGATGAAAATTCCATATTTGAAAAGATAAAAATATATCTTTATCGAAATGAACTAGTTATTAACTGGGATAAATCTTTTAATTAAAGATTTAATGAAGTTTTCCTATTAATTAATATTTAATTAGAATTAAATAAAATAAATTGGATTTTTGGGTTTGTCATGAATGGTGTCTTAAATAACACTATTCTTAAACCCCGTATGAAAAAGAATAAATCTTTTAATTAACATTATTAGAGTTTCCAATTATACTTAGTAACTGGAATAAGATGAAATGTGGATTGGGTTATTGTGAACTGTGTTTTTAACGATATTCGTTCTTTAACCCAAATTTATATTGAAAATATAATTTGAAATTTATAAATCTTTTACTAAGATTTAAATGGAAATTTTCCCAAGTAAAGTTTTCCAACTTAATAATTGGAATTGAATGGAATTCGATTCAGTAATAATCGAGATGAGCTTCTGTAAAAGAAGACCATTATTATATATGGAATTTAAAAGGGTTTGCCGTTATTCCATTTATATTAATAGTCCGATACAGAAATTTATATCGATTATATATGAAGCGACCCGAACTTCCCCGGTCTCCGAAGAGATGAGAAAGAACGAATTACTGTGAGGACAAGACAAAATAGAATGCATACGGAAGAACATTTCATTGCTATTACAACAATTCCATCAGATACAAGAATATACAGAGTATAAATGAATAAATTACATACAATAAATATCAGAGATTACAATAAATTACATAGCAGCGGAAAATAATACAAAAGCACAACTAGAAGTGATACACGGATACAGAGCTTTCTGAGCATCGTTCCAGCTGTAAATCAGGACCCTGTGAATATAAATCTGCAAAACCAAAACTACTAGCTGCCCGTGCGGAAAATAGGGGCACCCAGAGTTTAGGTTAAAACAATAAACTCCAGGTCAGTCATGGGACTGGTGTGAGAACTAAAACAGTTATTAATATTGGTTTTAAAGTTAGGTAAATCAAGGGACCACGCCGTATAACACGGAACGGGTTTCCTCCCAAGAATACCAGTGCATAGAACAAACAGCGCAATGCTAAATAAAGAAAAATGAAGCTGTTATAAGACCCAGGTCCCATCACACAATGCAACGCAAGCCGGAGGATAGGGTTTTCCCTTATAACAGCCAAAGCATGCTTGATACGTTTAAAACACATTATTTGATACTATTATAAGTGTATAGTGTCAAAACAATTTCAATCATAAGTATCAATCATAGGCGGCATGGGTACCATCTATCATGTCGCCATACTAGTTCTACAATTAAAACCGCAATACACGTATTGGAAATTGGATTTCCGTCATGAGCCGAGGCAAGGGGCAAGCTCCTCTCCGCGTTCGAGACACTCTAGCAAATGTCTCAGGACCCCACTATGATCCTTGGATCTTCAGGGCCGGTCCTCTCTTACTTTTGAGGATTGGAAATTCCTGAACACACGTTTCCCGGTCCTTACAGACCTATATCCGAGGCGCCTCATATCCAACAACCACACAGGTGAAAAGTATATAAATGTCAGGGCTGGTAGGTCACTGACACCACCCTAGCTAGAAAGAAACGTCGTGCTCTCCCTGCAGTCCGTCTCCCGTTTTTGACTCATACCGAGGTGTGAGGCTCGCGAATTCACGTTATACACAAAGCTATGCCACACAGGCCGTGCTTTGATCATCAACCACAAGACTTTGCTTTTCAACAGAAGCCCTGATCAATTGCCACTTATGCATGCCACATTAGCAATTCACTCCATGTGACTGATGTCCATCGATATACAACCTCTGAGCTCGTACGTCTCAGAGAAGGGCGTTAAGCAAGAGAATAAATTCTCCGCCGCCAAACAGATGTATATTTAATAGAGATCAATCAACACAAAATAAAATCCAATGTCAGACACACAATCCATTTACAAGTTCGTTCTGGGTCTGAACGAAACCGGAGGCACTTTCCTCGCATATCCATCCATCTCCAGGTACGTCTGGACGATCACCAACTGATTCCCTCATCCTGGGTGTACAGCCCAATCAAGATCATCAGTAATCACCCAAACGATGTGAAGACTTCCGGTCTTCAACCACCGTCTTCATCTTCGACATCTCGTCGAATCGGTTATTCAGAATGGGTATAAACCCGGCCTTTCTGAATAACCCACGTATATAATAAACGAATGTTACACAAACACAACGAACGCCTCATTCCAATTCAGAATATTCTTTTATTCACAAAATCACATTCTTAGGGAAATGTTCCCATTAATTTTATCCAAGATAAATTCTTCTAAATTTATTCTTTAATCCTCCTATGGATATCATTTCAAACTAGTCGGGATTAACGAACCACACCGAAGTAATTATTTGTTTTATTTCCCAATCCCAACCTATATATCCCATGGAGCAAAACTGGTGATACTCCATATCTAACACCACGGTGTTATCGGTAAATTCAATTAACATTTCACGTTCAAATCTAATTAAAGATTTAACCATCGCCTGGAGCAAAACTGGTGATACTCCACTCTCGATCACTTTTCTGATTTGATAATTTAAATTATCAATTCACATTTTTAATCTAATTAAAGATTCATTAAAACTCCACTTAGTTTTAATCTTCTCAAAAATCAATATTCTGTCTTTAACTGGGTTAAAGAACCAATGTCTTCTAAAACACGATTCACGGTAAACCCAAATCACATTTGATATTAAATACAAGGCTCTGAATAGAAAATATATCGGCTTATATTCAATATCAAATTCTGAAACCAACAAATATCGTATTGGAAATAACGATATAACATATATCTTTCAAATTCCCATAACAATATCCGTATAGTCACGAAATCCAATATCGAAATATTCCGAAGATAATTTCGATTCAACTCCAGTCCAATCCACGTATTGGGAATATCAATTATTTTTAAAATCACTTTCAAATTCAATTTATTCATTTCAAAAATAAATTGATTTTTAATTCTAGTTCAAAACTAGTTCATTTCGATAAAAATCTATTTTTATTTTTTCAAATGTGGAATTTTTCACCCCAGTTCTTTCCAATTCACAAATTATAATTTTACACAAATTATAGATATTTTTAATAATTTTATCAAGGCCCGTACAGTCGATTTCCATCAATGGCCATCGAACTGCACTTACAGCGACCTTTTCTGAAATTGATTTGGACATAATTCCAAATCCAACCGTTAGATTTCAAATTTCTAATATTCATTGGAAAGCTCTTTTCGATACGAACCCAACGGTTCCGGTTTTAGGAGAATCCGACGGTCGGATCTCCCGCAATGTCCGTTTGAAATAAATGGTCGAAATTCACGAACTGCCGCGGCGCGGCGCATTCCATTCAGGCCATTATATTATATATATAATATATATAATATATATTTCGTCGATTTCTATTTAAAACGAATTATATAAATAGTTTTAAATCCGTTTCAAAAGCAATTTCAACTTCCCTTTCAATTCAAATTAAAATTGAATTCTTTTTTATAAATTCGTTTTAAAATTCATTTCAACTCAATTCGAATTTCAATTCAATTTGAATTCATTTCAATTCGCTTTCAATTCGATTTGTATTCGTTTTCAATTCAATTCATTTCGAAATCGTTTTCAATTCAAATTCACTTTCTATTCAATTCGAATCGAATTCATTTTCTATTCAATTCGAATTTATTTCAAATTGATTCAATAAAATTTCCATTTGAATTTTTAATCTAATTCAATTTGAATTTCCTTTCAAAATATTAAATTTTGAAATCACTTTTCAATATTCATTATAAAACGAATAAAATCGATATAAACATCGTTCGCGTCAAAATAACGCATCTCTAATCAACACGGCTTTATATTTCAATAATTCGTTATTCTATTCAACAAATGAATATTTGTTCTATTCAACACATGAATCTATATTTCTTTCAACACACGACTAATCTCAACACATGAGTACTGTCGACACATCACTATTTTTGTTATGTAAAATATTTTATAAAACTATGGTATCTATCGTTTGATTTTTAATTAGACTTCTACTGAGAAGTAGTTCTAATTTTAAATATGATAAAGATGTAATTTTTATTATATTTAAAATATTTCACTCAACACATGAATAGTTTCAACACATGAATTTTCCTTTATAATATTCATTATTTTCCCGATTGGAATGAGGCCCAATCAATCACCATATAATGTCAATTATATGGATTTCCATACAACACATGTATATAATAGCATTGAAAAATAATCAACCGTCAACCAAAGTGCACTACACTGTATAAGCATCAAATATAGATATCTAACGCTTATAACAGCCTGTCAATCAATCGATCGACATATTTAATCAATCAGGATGAGTGAACTTCAAATTTCATCCCAACACCCGTGTGGGGTTTCAAACAATCAAACACAGATTTTATTTGTGCAGTTGGGCGACGTGTAAAATTTATCGACCCAATCAATATCAGTCAAATTAGTGTATATAAACAAATCGGCCGATTTGTTTATAAATATTCATTTATCCACTTTCACGTTAAAAATTATATTTTTAACGTCAAAAATATTTATTTCAACACTTGAATTTCTATTCAGTTCATTTATTCAATAAATGATTATTTTTATTTTTCTAACATATTTTAGAAAATTTCGGCGGCATAACGGCACGATACTAGAAACGGGACAAGGCCTAGCCTTATCCCCGGTCTAGTGAAGGCCCACGCCATTCACACATCAATCAAATCACTTTCGTTATACAAACCACAAAATTTGGAGTAAGAGTCTAACCTAGCCTTACTCCTTCGCCTTATAACGGCGCACGTCTAATCCTAACCAATTTATCGATTCGATTTTTCACACCACAAACCACATTCTAACCAATATCGCAATCAATCACCAAACAGCCAAACAAACAATTCCATGGTCTGTGGACGATTGTGTCGGGTGCTACTAAGCACCGTCTGCATCCTAGTATATATATATAATTTGAAAAAGAAGTTTAGAGTGAGAAATTCTCACCGAAAGCTATCCAATACCACGACACTCCTATTGTAGAGATCTTCTTCGTTATCCCATCTTCGTCATCTTCGTTGCCCGTAGTCACTATATATATAAAAATCACACATTTTTATATTTCGATGTTTTTAAAATAAAAATCACATTTTTATTTGTTCACTTTCAATTTAAAAATCATATTTTTATAATCACTTCATATATTTAAAAATCGAATTTTTTTACTATGCTATTCCATATATACAAATCATATTTCCTTACCGCTAATATATAGACAATAATTCCATTTCAAAAATATTGATTTCGCCTTTATAAAAATAAAGTTTTCGCCTTTATAAAAATAAAGTTTTCGCCTTTATAAAAATAAAGTTTTCGCCTTTATAAAAATAAAGTTTTCGCCTTTATAAAAATCACCACTTTATTTCAACGTATATAAAATAAAAATCAGATTTTTATTTCGCTACATATACAAAGATGATATTTTTATATTCTCTATCCTATAAAGATTATATTTTTAATACTTTAAAAATATAAAAATCATATTTTTAATATTTCTATATAGTAAAGATTATATTTTTAATACTTTAAAAATATAAAAATCATATTTTTACTTTATAAATATAAAGATCATACCTTTTACCAAATAAAAATCCTATCTTTTCTATTTTAAACCTTAAAATAAAATCAGTTTTCTTTTCCTTTAAAAATCAATTTTTAAAATTTAAACAAATCAGTTTTAAGTCTTAAAAAAAACAGTTTTAAATCACTTAAAAAATAAAAACAGTTTTAAATCACTAAAAAAATAAAAACAGTTTTAAATCACTAAAAAAAAAAACAGTTTTAAATCACTTAAAAAATAAAAACAGTTTTAAATCACTTAAAAAATAAAAACAGTTTTAAATCACTTAAAAAAAATCAGTTTTATAATATTCCTAAAAATCAGTTTTTAAATCTGAAAATAAAAATAAAAATAAAATAACTTAAAATTTCTCACCGCTGGATGCGAAGGGGAGGAGGGAATTCCACGTCAGCACTGGGTGGAGGAGGATGCTCGGGAGGGGCGGATCACCGGCGGTGAGCCCAGCGAGGGAGGCGGTGACGGTTTTAAGTGGGTTGGGGTGTTTGGGTGCGGTTCGTGCTCCGATGGCTTTGGTCTTGAGCATCGAACGGAGGAGGGGGGTTGCGCGGCGCTTGTCAGCGCTGGAGGAGGGGCTTCGACGAAGGGGCTGTCGCGAGGGGAGGGGACGGTAGGCGGCGCGGGGCGTCGACGGGGTGGCGGAAGGATCGGCGGTGGCGAGCTCCGTCCGTCCTCTTTTCTTTTTTTTTTCCTCGATTTTCTGATTTGATTTCAACGGGGGGGGGGGGGGGCCTGGTTAAGGAGAAAAAGGGGGTTTTTATTTTTTTATATTTTATTATTTAATTATTTTAAATTCAAAGAAGTTGACTTTTACATACGACCTCTAAACGAGGCCCACTGCCTGTCGCCCATAGCGTTTCACCCCCATTCCGAACACAATGGGATATGTATCGTAGGTTGATTCGATCATTTGAATCAGTTTCCGTTTAATTTACATTTAAATCACTATATTGAATTTTAAACGTACATTTCAAATTACCGGGGTCACATACTAACTCTAAAAATTCCAGAAAAATATTTTCTAGCTTCGTATTGACGATACGGTCCTAACAAAACTAGTTTCGTCGAATTCTGAGACCGTTAGAAAAATGGCCAATTTCCAGTCGATTAAAATCAACTGAAATGGTCAAAACACGTTTTCCTTTGCCACGCTCACATACTGATTTGAAAAATTATGAAATTTGGAATCTAGCAATAATTTGACAACACGGACCTAACAAAACTGGTTTCGTCGAAATCCGAGGTCATTTGCAAGATGTCCATTTTTAAGGGCCTGAATTCCATAGCGACTATTCAGAATTTTCAACTGGACATATCTTTTGATTCCCGCCATGAAATCTCAATTTGTCGGATTCGTTGGAAAGATATCCACAATTAGATCCTAATGTTTTTGGTTTCACTAAAATCCGGATTGTTTTGCACCCGGTACATTCAATTGAAGTTTGAAATCGAATTATCGAACTACCGCGCCATTTTCAATTCTATTTATAATTATATATAAATATTTATATTCTAACGACGACGTATATAATATATACGTCGAATTATATTCAAAATAGATTTTCTCGTCGATATTATTTAAAATAATTCATTTTAAATATTCAAAATTCGCTAAAATTGCCAAAATAAAAATTTCAAACTGGCTCGCATTTTCGGGTTGTTACAATCTCCCCCACTTAAAACTTTTCGTCCCCGAAAAGGAACAAAGTCGAAAGTGGTTTGATTATTAAGCTCTACATTCGGTCGGGCTTCCATTCTCCAACTTTTCAGTTTCTGAGAATTCCCCAAATTTCAAAAATTTGGCTAACACCCTAAATTTTCGAAAAATTTCGCCATAACCTCCCCTGCACCGGGAGCTTCGGGGAATTTCAAATAGCTTCCCCGGTCCTTCAGATCTCAAAAAGAAAAAGAAAAAGCCAAGCGGCTAGCCAATAGGCTCACAAAATCATCATCACCCAAACAAAACAGGAAATTATGTAGTAAACATGTACCTATTTGTCGGGCAAACAAATTTTATTCTCTGCTCTAGCCTCCTTGCTATGACCTGTTCAATGTAAGTATATGTATATGCAAGCAAATGCAACCAATTTTCAATACAATTCAATATTTGGTTCAATTAGGATAAATGGTTAAAATTAGCAAACAATTAAACAAACAACCCAAACATCAATCAATTAGTGAATTAGAGTTTCAAATTCATAATTTTGATATATATACAAAAAATCATGTTTTGATGCCAATTCACAACAAAGTGTTCTAACTATATAAGTTTTGGTTCTCACACCAGTCTAATGGAAATATATAGATATCACACCTTCGTTACTCGAACATGAATACTAATGACAACTAGTCAATCATCAGAATCATCTTCGGGCCACTAGAGTATGATTCTATATCTATCCAGTATATTAAAACTTCGAATATACGTTCATGACGCGTATACGCGAAATCTATATATACTCGATTGTCCATATTCAAAATAAATAAATATTCAAATACGTATAAAGAGATTTAAATTTTAAAACAAAATTGTTTTCATTTGAAAAATATACTCTTCACACTCGTTCTAGGATACTACTGATCCTATCTCTAACGAGTCATTCTAATTGGATATTGCTAATCCAATATCTGATGAATTCTTTCGTATGGTTCTAATGTGTCTTATTCTCGAGCTCTGTAAACCAAAGCTCCGATACCAACTGAAGCGACCCGAACTTCCCCGGTCTCCGAAGAGATGAGAAAGAACGAATTACTGTGAGGACAAGACAAAATAGAATGAATACGGAAGAACATTTCATTGCTATTACAACAATTCCATCAGATACAAGAATATACAGAGTATAAATGAATAAATTACATACAATAAATATCAGAGATTACAATAAATTACATAGCAGCGGAAAATAATACAAAAGCACAACTAGAAGTGATACACGGATACAGAGCTTTCCGAGCATCGTTCCAGCTGTAAATCAGGACCCTGTGAATATAAATCTGCAAAACCAAAACTACTAGCTGCCCGTGCGGAAAATAGGGGCACCCAGAGTTTAGGTTAAAACAATAAACTCCAGGTCAGTCATGGGACTGGTGTGAGAACTAAAACAGTTATTAATATTGGTTTTAAAGTTAGGTAAATCAAGGGACCACGCCGTATAACACGGAACGGGTTTCCTCCCAAGAATACCAGTGCATAGAACAAACAACGCAATGCTAAATAAAGAAAAATGAAGCTGTTATAAGACCCAGGTCCCATCACACAATGCAAAGCAAGCCGGAGGATAGGGTTTTCCCTTATAACAGCCAAAGCATGCACGATACGTTTAAAACACATTATTTGATACTATTATAAGTGTATAGTGTCAAAACAATTTCAATCATAAGTATCAATCATAGGCGGCATGGGTACCATCTATCATGTCGCCATACTAGTTCTACAATTAAAACCGCAATACACGTATTGGAAATTGGATTTCCGTCATGAGCCGAGGCAAGGGGCAAGCTCCTCTCCGCGTTCGAGACACTCTAGCAAATGTCTCAGGACCCCACTATGATCCTTGGATCTTCAGGGCCGGTCCTCTCTTACTTTTGAGGATTGGCAATTCCTGAACACGCGTTTCCCGGTCCTTACAGACCTATATCCGAGGCGCCTCATATCCAACAACCACGCAGGTGAAAAGTATATAAATGTCAGGGCTGGTAGGTCACTGACACCACCCTAGCTAGAAAGAAACGTCGTGCTCTCCCTGCAGTCCGTCACCCGTTTTTGACTCATACCGAGGTGTGAGGCTCGCGAATTCACGTTATACACAAAGCTATGCCACACAGGCCGTGCTTTGATCATCAACCACAAGACTTTGCTTTTCAACAGAAGCCCTGACAAATTGCCACTTACGCATGCCACATTGGCAATTCACTCCATGCGACTGATGTCCATCGATATACAACCTCTGAGCTCGTACGTCTCAGAGAAGGGCGTTAAGCAAGAGAATAAATTCTCCGCCGCCAAACAGATGTATATTTAATAGAGATCAATCAACACAGAATAAAATCCAATGTCAGACACACAATCCATTTACAAGTTCGTTCTGGGTCTGAACGAAACCGGAGGCACTTTCCTCGCATATCCATCCATCTCCAGGTACGTCTGGACGATCACCAACTGATTCCCTCATCCTGGGTGTACAGCCCAATCAAGATCATCAGTAATCACCCAAACGATGTGAAGACTTCCGGTCTTCAACCACCGTCTTCATCTTCGACATCTCATCGAATCGGTTATTCAGAATGGGTATAAACCCGGCCTTTCTGAATAACCCACGTATATAATAAACGAATGTTACACAAACACAACGAACGCCTCATTCCAATTCAGAATATTCTTTTATTCACAAAATCACATTCTTAGGGAAATGTTCCCATTAATTTTATCCAAGATAAATTCTTCTAAATTTATTCTTTAATCCTCCTATGGATATCATTTCAAACTAGTCGGGATTAACGAACCACACTGAAGTAATTATTTGTTTTATTTCCCAATCCCAACCTATATATCCCATGGAGCAAAACTGGTGATACTCCATATCTAACACCACGGTGTTATCGGTAAATTCAATTACCATTTCACGTTCAAATCTAATTAAAGATTTAACCATCGCCTGGAGCAAAACTGGTGATACTCCACTCTCGATCACTTTTCTGATTTGATAATTTAAATTATCAATTCACATTTTTAATCTAATTAAAGATTCATTAAAACTCCACTTAGTTTTAATCTTCTCAAAAATCAATATTCTGTCTTTAACTGGGTTAAAGAACCAATGTCTTCTAAAACACGATTCACGGTAAACCCAAATCACATTTGATATTAAATACAAGGCTCTGAATAGAAAATATATCGGCTTATATTCAATATCAAATTCTGAAACCAACAAATATCGTATTGGAAATAACGATATAACATATATCTTTCAAATTCCCATAACAATATCTGTATAGTCACGAAATCCAATATCGAAATATTCCGAAGATAATTTCGATTCAACTCCAGTCCAATCCACGTATTGGGAATATCGATTATTTTTAAAATCACTTTCAAATTCAATTTATTCATTTCAAAAATAAATTGATTTTTAATTCTAGTTCAAAACTAGTTCATTTCGATAAAAATCTATTTTTATCTTTTCAAATGTGGAATTTTTCACCCCAGTTCTTTCCAATTCACAAATTATAATTTTACACAAATTATAGATATTTTTAATAATTTTATCAAGGCCCGTACAGTCGATTTCCATCAATGGCCATCGAACTGCACTTACAGCGACCTTTTCTGAAATTGATTTGGACATAATTCCAAATCCAACCGTTAGATTTCAAATTTCTAATATTCATTGGAAAGCTCTTTTCGATACGAACCCAACGGTTCCGGTTTTAGGAGAATCCGACGGTCGCCCGCAATGTCCGTTTGAAATAAATGGTCGAAATTCACGAACTACCGCGGCGCGTTCCATTCAGGCCATTATATTATATATATAATATATATAATATATTTCGTCGATTTCTGTTTAAAACGAATTATATAAATAGTTTTAAATCCGTTTCAAAAGCAATTTCAACTTCCCTTTCAATTCAAATTAAAATTGAATTCTTCTTTATAAATTCGTTTTAAAATTCATTTCAACTCAATTCGAATTTCAATTCAATTTGAATTCATTTCAATTCGCTTTCAATTCGATTTGAATTCGTTTTCAATTCAATTCATTTCGAAATCGTTTTCAATTCAAATTCACTTTCTATTCAATTCGAATCGAATTCATTTTCTATTCAATTCGAATTTATTTCAAATTGATTCAATAAAATTTCCATTTGAATTTTTAATCTAATTCAATTTGAATTTCCTTTCAAAATATTAAATTTTGAAATCACTTTTCAATATTCATTATAAAACGAATAAAATCGATATAAACATCGTTCGCGTCAAAATAACGCATCTCTAATCAACACGGCTTTATATTTCAATAATTCGTTATTCTATTCAACAAATGAATATTTGTTCTATTCAACACATGAATCTATATTTCTTTCAACACACGACTAATCTCAACACATGAGTACTGTCGACACATCACTATTTTTGTTATGTAAAATATTTTATAAAACTATGGTATCTATCGTTTGATTTTTAATTAGACTTCTACTGAGAAGTAGTTCTAATTTTAAATATGATAAAGATGTAATTTTTATTATATTTAAAATATTTCACTCAACACATGAATAGTTTCAACACATGAATTTTCCTTTATAATATTCATTATTTTCCCGATTGGAATGAGGCCCAATCAATCACCATATAATGTCAATTATATGGATTTCCATACAACACATGTATATAATAGCATTGAAAAATAATCAACCATCAACCAAAGTGCACTACACTGTATAAGCATCAAATATAGATATCTAACGCTTATAACAGCCTGTCAATCAATCGATCGACATATTTAATCAATCAGGATGAGTGAACTTCAAATTTCATCCCAACACCCGTGTGGGGTTTCAAACAATCAAACACAGATTTTATTTGTGCAGTTGGGCGACGTGTAAAATTTATCGACCCAATCAATATCAGTCAAATTAGTGTATATAAACAAATCGGCCGATTTGTTTATAAATATTCATTTATCCACTTTCACGTTAAAAATTATATTTTTAACGTCAAAAATATTTATTTCAACACTTGAATTTCTATTCAGTTCATTTATTCAATAAATGATTATTTTTATTTTTCTAACATATTTTAGAAAATTTCGGCGGCATAACGGCACGATACTAGAAACGGGACAAGGCCTAGCCTTATCCCCGGTCTAGTGAAGGCCCACGCCATTCACACATTAATCAAATCACTTTCGTTATACAAACCACAAAATTTGGAGTAAGAGTCTAACCTAGCCTTACTGCTTCGCCTTATAACGGTGCACGTCTAATCCTAACCAATTTATCGATTCGATTTTTCACACCACAAACCACATTCTAACCAATATCGCAATCAATCACCAAACAGCCAAACAAACAAGTCCATGGTCTATGGACGATTGTGTCGGGTGCTACTAAGCACCGTCTGCATCCTAGTATATATATATAATTTGAAAAAGAAGTTTAGAGTGAGAAGTTCTCACCGAAAGCTATCCAATACCACGACACTCCTATTGTAGAGATCTTCTTCGTTATCCCATCTTCGTCATCTTCGTTGCCCGTAGTCACTATATATATAAAAATCACACATTTTTATATTTCGATGTTTTTAAAATAAAAATCACATTTTTATTTGTTCACTTTCAATTTAAAAATCATATTTTTATAATCACTTCATATATTTAAAAATCGAATTTTTTTACTATGCTATTCCATATATACAAATCATATTTCCTTACCGCTAATATATAGACAATAATTCCATTTCAAAAATATTGATTTCGCCTTTATAAAAATAAAGTTTTCGCCTTTATAAAAATAAAGTTTTCGCCTTTATAAAAATCACCACTTTATTTCAACGTATATAAAATAAAAATCAGATTTTTATTTCGCTACATATACAAAGATGATATTTTTATATTCTCTATCCTATAAAGATTATATTTTTAATACTTTAAAAAAATAAAAATCATATTTTAAATATTTCTATATAGTAAAGATTATATTTTTAATACTTTAAAAATATAAAAATCATATTTTTACTATATAAATATAAAGATCATACCTTTTACCAAATAAAAATCCTATCTTTTCTATTTTAAACCTTAAAATAAAATCAGTTTTCTTTTCCTTTAAAAATCAGTTTTTAAAATTTAAACAAATCAGTTTTAAGTCTTAAAAAAAACAGTTTTAAATCACTTAAAAAATAAAAATAGTTTTAAATCACTAAAAAAATAAAAACAGTTTTAAATCACTAAAAAAATAAAAACAGTTTTAAATCACTTAAAAAATAAAAACAGTTTTAAATCACTTAAAAAATAAAAACAGTTTTAAATCACTTAAAAAAAATCAGTTTTATAATATTCCTAAAAATCAGTTTTTAAATCTGAAAATAAAAATAAAAATAAAATAACTTAAAATTTCTCACCGCTGGATGCGAAGGGGAGGAGGGAATTCCACGTCAGCACTGGGTGGAGGAGGATGCTCGGGAGGGGCGGATCACCGGCGGTGAGCCCAGCGAGGGAGGCGGTGACGGTTTTAAGTGGGTTGGGGTGTTTGGGTGCGGTTCGTGCTCCGATGGCTTTGGTCTTGAGCATCGAACGGAGGAGGGGGGTTGCGCGGCGCTTGTCAGCGCTGGAGGAGGGGCTTCGACGAAGGGGCTGTCGCGAGGGGAGGGGACGGTAGGCGGCACGGGGTGGCGGAAGGATCGGCGGTGGCGAGCTCCGTCCGTCCTCTTTTTTTTTTTTTTCCTCGATTTTCTGATTTGATTTCAACGGGGGGGGGGGGGGGGGCTGGTTAAGGAGAAAAAGGGGGTTTTTATTTTTTTATATTTTATTATTTAATTATTTTAAATTCAAAGAAGTTGACTTTTACATACGACCTCTAAACGAGGCCCACTGCCTGTCGCCCATAGCGTTTCACCCCCATTCCGAACACAATGGGATATGTATCGTAGGTTGATTCGATCATTTGAATCAGTTTCCGTTTAATTTACATTTAAATCACTATATTGAATTTTAAACGTACATTTCAAATTACCGGGGTCACATACTAACTCTAAAAATTCCAGAAAAATATTTTCTAGCTTCGTATTGACGATACGGTCCTAACAAAACTAGTTTCGTCGAATTCTGAGACCGTTAGAAAAATGGCCAATTTCCAGTCGATTAAAATCAACTGAAATGGTCAAAACACGTTTTCCTTTGCCACGCTCACATACTGATTCGAAAAATTATGAAATTTGGAATCTAGCAATAATTTGACAACACGGACCTAACAAAACTGGTTTCGTCGAAATCCGAGGTCATTTGCAAAATGTCCATTTTTAAGGGCCTGAATTCCATAGCGACTATTCAGAATTTTCAACTGGACATATCTTTTGATTCCCGCCATGAAATCTCAATTTGTCGGATTCGTTGGAAAGATATCCACAATTAGATCCTAATGTTTTTGGTTTCACTAAAATCCGGATTGTTTTGCACCCGGTATATTCAATTGAATTTTGAAATCGAATTATCGAACTACCGCGCCATTTTCAATTCTATTTATAATTATATATAAATATTTATATTCTAACGACGACGTATATAATATATACGTCGAATTATATTCAAAATAGATTTTCTCGTCGATATTATTTAAAATAATTCATTTTAAATATTCAAAATTCGCTAAAATTGCCAAAATAAAAATTTCAAACTGGCTCGCATTTTCGGGTTGTTACAATATATTGATTTGATTTCTGTGAAAATTCCATATTTAATGGAAGATGATTTTGGGTTTGTCGTGAACTGTGTTTTGAATGACATTGGTTCTTTAACCCAGTTAAAGACAAGATTAATTTCGTAAAGTTGAATAATCATTAAATAATGATTTTTGAGATTAAAACCAAATTAGAGTTTTGATGAATCTTTAAAAAGAAGATTAAAGAATAAATTTAAAAGAACTTATCTTTGATAAAATTAACGGGACCCTTTCCCTAATAATATGAATATTCATTTAAAAGAATATTCTGAATTGGAATGAGGCGTATAATGTGTTTTATAGCACTTATTTATTGATTATAAAATACGTGAGTTATTCGGAAAGACCGGTTTCAACCCACTCTGAATAATTACTACGACAATTAAAAGCCAAAGATGAAGACGGTGGTTGAAGACCGGAGGTCTTCACATCGTTTGGATGATTACTGATGTCTTAATTGGGAGGCATCCCAAGACAAGCTAATAACTGGTGATCGTCCAAACGTACTTGGAGATCGACCGGATATGCGAGGACCTCTCTCCTGTATTGGATATATGGGACGAGGAACAAGGTGCCTCCGGTTTCGTTCAGACCCAGAATGAACTTGTAAATGGATGGTATGTCTGACATTGTATTCCTTTATGCTGAATTCGTTAATCTCTGCTAAATATATATATGTACATATATGTTTGGTGACGGAGAATTTATTCTCTTGCTTAACATCCTTCTCTGAGACGTACGAGCTTAGAGGTTATATATTGGCAGAAATTAATGGTATGGTATGGATTGACAATGTGGCATGCTAAGATGCAAATGATCAAGGCTTATTGTTGAAAAGCAGAGCCTTGTGGTTGATGATCAAAGAATAGCTTTATTTAGCATAGCTTTGTGTAGCGATACTTCGCGAGCCCCACACCCCGGTATGACCAGAAACGGGAGAAGGACCCCAAGGAGAACATGCGTTTCTTTCTAGCTAGAAGTGGTGTTTGGGTTTTACAAGCCCAGATATTTTTAGTTATGTGGATAATGGAATACGAGGTACCTCGGATTTGAGTCCCTAGTGGCTCTATTTTACGCCCCATAGGGCGGGGAGACGTATTGTCCAGGCATAACTAATCCACTAACATATTTGTGGACTGGTCTGGTGCTCCTAGGTGCAGTTGCGGCTGTATCGTGAGACATGGTAGGCTAGATTGTCTCGAATTCGGTAAGAATGATTCCTTGCCTTGGTTCATGATGGAAATCCAACTTCCAATATGACCCCATATGGTTTTGATTGTATAACTAGTATGGCGACATAGTATATGGTAGCTATGCTGCCTATGATTGATACACTATGATTGAAATGTTTTTGAAAACATATATACACTAATAATAATATCAAATTCGTTTTATCATATCAAGCATTTTTGACCATTATAAGGTAAAACTCTATCCTCCGATTTGCGTTACAATGTGTGATGGGACTTGAGTCTTATAATGGTTTCATTTTTCTAAAAAGCATTGCTTTGTTTTCAACGATTTACTTTATTTATGCACTGGCAATCCAATGGAGTAAAGTCATTCCGCGTTAGCGGCGTGGTCCTGTGATTAGCCTTATTATTATTAAATAGGCTAGGTAAGATTTCTCATACCAGTCCCATGACTGACTCGTAGTTGTTTCACTTTGCAAACTCGGGTGCCCTCTTTTCCACACGGGCAGTCGAGTGGCTTGCTTTGCAGATATCTATTTATTAGGCAGGATTATGGATCAAAGCTTAAAGCTGCGGCCAGAGCAATGATAGTCTTCCGCTGTGTTAGTTTAATTGTTCTGCTGCATTGTACTACATTTATTGTAAATTGTCTTCCACTGTTGTATCATTATATTCGATGTACTCTGATATTCTATACTCTGATGTAACATTATTATAATGTTTATAAAAGTCTTCTGTTATCTATTCTGTTGTGTTGTATAACCAAAGTTAGCGTATTCGGGTTTTGGAATGGCCATGGTCGATTCAACGAACGATTAGGTTCGGGCGAAATCTGGATCGTTACATTTAGTTTCTTCATTTCTCTCAATTGGTTGAGCTTGTGATTCTCCTTTCTCAATCAAATATACTTTTCCTCCATTAAGTTTCTAGATCTACGGAAAAATATTGACGATCTACATCAAGCAAAGCTAGATCTACATCGAGTGAAGGACGATTGCATCAAATTGATAGGTTTGAATGTTGATAATCGTTGTCCGGATTTGAGAATCATGCAATGATTCGAAAAAATAATATTTTACAGCGTTTGGAAAACATCGTGGTAGGGTCATGGATCGGGAAAAACTGGCAGAGTGCCAAACGTGTGTTGTGCAGGGAAAAAAGGAGGAGTTGCCAAGCATCTGGATGGATCGGGAAAATTTTGGTTTACTTTAACATTTATAAACACTATGGCATGGATTGGGCAAAATACTAAAGTACCACATTGGCCTGCGCACAGTAAAAACTTGGATTTGCCAAGGCACGCACAGGGGGATCTGCAAAATTTCCATGGATCGGGTGAAAACATATTATAGCATTTCTTAATGCTATGGTATGGATCGGGCTAAATGCCAAAGTACCAAGTACCACATTTACCTGTGCATAGTGAAAACTTGGATTTGCCAAGGCATGCACTGGGGAAATCATGGATCAGGCAGTTTCCATGGATCGGGCGGAATTGGCAGCGCTTCAGAAAAGCTATAAAAAACCGATTGATTGACTACTTCTGGAGTATGGATCGTGCACATAAAAATGTGTGTTTCGCACGCGTTTTTTGGCTGTTTTGAGAGGTCGACCAACAGACCGATCTAGAACAACAGGACACAGGGATATGGTAAACGTTGTGAAAGGCAGTTTTGACATTGTGCTTAATTTTTCTTAGCCAGAAAGATGGAAATGCTATGAAATGCAAAATCGACCAAACGAAGCATATTTTTGGATCGATGATGGTTATAGCTTCGATGCGAATTTTCAAGCAGGAATGTTCGAAGTGTTATGAAGTGTTCATTAATCGCTGAAATGTAACCAATATGCAGATGACTCAAGTATGTTTTGAGCTCGTGGATAATGGCTTCCCTAGATGATTTGAGCTTGTTAATGGTTGCCGATAATGATGACTGGAGATAAAGAAGAATAAGGAATTATCGTTATCGTAAGTTCTAGCAGACTCAAAGCAGGGGTATAATACGGATGCTTAAAAGACTAGATGATTAATTTATTACCCTGGGTAGCAATGAAAGGCCTAGATACGTAGTGATGAAAGGCGTATGGAGTTTTTGCTAGAACTGGGGTTACCATTAGCCATTGACCGAAGGCATGAAGATATGGCCATTCATACAATTAGCAATGGTTTCGAAACAAGATTGGCGGTGATAGCTAGAGTCATGGATAATGATTGTCAGCTTGTATTGTCTTGTGTAGATTATTCGACGTCGACGGAGATTTCTCTTCGGTGCTTTTCTGATGTTGGTTTAGGACTTCAGGGCTTATGCTTGGGAGATGTCAATATTGATTAGAATGGTCTAGCTTGATAACTGACCGCCATGAATGTACTCTTTGTTTCTATTTGATTATTGTAAAGGCTATCGCTGTCCGATGCAGAGAAGACGGGTTTGGGTTCTTCTCTGTTGATGACGGTAGGTTAGTTGATTAATCTTTCTAATCTCATATACTTTTTTGAAGATGTTAGATAGTTGTTTTATCGCTCATTAAGACTATTGTCTGACTCATGGTTTTATGTTTCTCTTATTACCTTGGGTTATTAATCCATGATGTTGTGCATGGGCAGGGGTTATTAATCCATGATGTTGTGCATGGGCAGACTAAGTAGTAGGTGACAGATGATTAATTTTGATGAGGCGATGCTTCCGAGCAATGACAAGCGGGAGGCTAGCGTATTAATTTCTACTATCTACTATTTTTGTTTTCCGCTATTTGATGTATTCTCTAAGTGACTTGTGGTGAGGCACATTGTGCATAATTTTATGTTGTATCCAGTTTGATGTTTGGACAATTCATGATGATATGAAAGTTAAAAATTCTGCTCAATTCTGCCTCACTATTATTGCATGTTGTATATGTTCTATTATATTTTATCTTTGCATTGTGAGTTATACGACAGGTTCCACATGTGTTATCTTAGCTTGATGATCGTCCATAGACGCCTAGTACACTTTTCAGTGCATTATTCCTGTTGTTTAGTGCAGAAGTTCTGGGCGATTGTCACATTTGGTATCAAAGCTTTGGTTAATCGATTATAGCCAAAGTTCAAGAACATAATAACATATGGGATACATAATCGTAGACTTCTGATTAATGTATACTATATATTAGTGTAGAGTATGATAGCAGTTGAACTCCATTTGCAGTTTTTCACGTGTGTGGACTAATCATTATATTTGTTAGATTCTGAATGAGTCGTCGAATGTCGAGGCACACTGCTAGGGAGGAGACTGTTCCTAGAGGGGGTGTTGGAGGTATAACATAATACCCGGCTATGTTCGAGGCCATGGTGGCAGCGATCATGAGGAGAGAACCTGCTCCAGAAGCAGCCGCGTAGATGCAGGAGTTCAAGTGCAAGTGCCTAGGGCTGTGGACTTCCCAAAGTTATGTAAAGACTTCACTATTCTAGGAGGACAGTCATTTAAGGGGACGAAGCTGATTGTAGAGATTAAAAGGCGGTTGATACTTGTATTTGGATTTTTGAGGACTTAGGGATTGGTGATGCAACCAAGAGGAAGCTTGCATCAAGGCAGCTAGAGGGCAGAGCTATGGACTAGTGGAACTCTGTCACTCTAGAAACTCCAAAAGATGAAATTTCATGGAAGCAATTCCAAGTCAAGCTTGAGACCAAGTTTATCTCTACTGTTCAGAAGTCTATTCTGTTTAAGAGGTTTGTGGAGCTTAAGCAAAACGGTCGACCAGTGCTGGAGTATGTTTCTGACTTCGAAGCTTTGTCGATGTATGCTTGTTCATATGTCGAGACTCCTAATCAGAAGAACGAGAAGTTTGTCATGGGCTAGGACAAATATCTTGGGAATCATCTGGTTGATCACTTGGATTGTACTTATGGGAAGATCGTGGAAAAACCTCTAGGGCATGAGAGTTTATTTCCCAAGTAAGAGAGTGTTATTGCAGGAAAGAAAGAACCGAAATCATGGTAGGGTGGTAATAACAAAAAAAGGAAGCATCAAAAGCAGAAAAGAAAAGATGGCCAGAAAAAGTAGAAAAACGAGATGATATGCTTCAACTTATAGGAGAAGGGCCACTATTCCAGGGATTGCAAGAATCTGAAAGCTGAGAAGAAGTGCTTCAACTATGGGAAGCCTAGGCATAACAAGAAGGATTGCCCAGAACCATCCAAGGGTAAGCAAGTTGTGAAGGTGTATGCTTTGGAAGTTGTATCAACTTCTTCTAGGGCTCCTATGGCGGAGGAGAAAGGGAAGAGTGTCATTGTTCAAGGTATTCTTTTCATTCGAGATGTTTTAGTTTGAGTGTTTTTTATACTGGAGCATCGCATTCTTTCATTGGTAATGAGCTTGTTTGCCGCTTGGGTTTGGAACCCGAGATTTATGATAGACCATCGATCGTGACTAATCAGGTTGGGGGTTCGTCCAGTTGGTGTATAATTTTTCATGGTCTAATGTTATTGAGTCATGGTTGATCCTTTGTGTGTGATTTCTTTATTTTGAACTTCGCCAGGTTTGGGGTTGTTTTGGGTATGGATTGGCTCAAGAGGTATGTGGCAAAGGCGGATTGCGAGAAGCTGGAGGTGACAGTCGGGAATGTGGAAGGGCGACTGGTTGTGATTCGAAGTAAGCCAGAAGACAGGGACTTTGTAAGCTATTTTTATTCGCTTGCGATTCCACGGGAAGACTTGTCATCATTGCCAATCGCTAGTGAGTTTGATGATGTCTTTTACGAGGTCAAAGGGTTGTCACCGCATTGCGAGATTGAGTTCAGAATTGATTTGGTAGAAGGTGCTAGACCTATCATCATGCCTCTTAGGAGGATGGCGCCTAAGGAACAATGAGAGCTAGAGGTGCAAGTATGTGACCTTTTGGGAAAAGGATTCATTCGGGGAAGTGTATCTGAATGGGATGCACCAGTGCGTTTGCAGCCGAGACGGAGGGATAATTAAGACTGTGTGTGGACTATCATGAGCTGAACAAGGTGATCAAGAAGAACAAGTATCCGTTGTCGAGGGTAGGTGACTTGTTCAATCAGCTTCACGACCCCAAAGTGTTTTCTCATATGGATTTGTCAATGGGATTTCACCAGTTGAGAGTGGCAAAGTATAGTGTGCCAAAGACTACTTTTAGGACACCATCCAATTTCTTCGAATGGTTGGTGATTTGGGTAAACTAACGTGCTAGCGTATTTCCTGGATCTTACAAATAGATTTTTTAGAGATCAATTGAACAAGTTCGTGCTTGTGTTCGTAGGCGATATTCTATTTTTATTCGAAAATGAGGAAGAGCATAAGACACACTTGCGAGTTATTTTGGAAATCTTGCGAAAGCATCAGTTGAGAGATAAGTTTTTGAAGTGTCACTTCTGGAAACAAGGACAACTGGTTGTTCCTAATATTGACGGACTGAGAAACGAGGTTCTGAGGGAATATCATCACTCGAAGTTGACTATTCATCATGTTGGTAATAAGATGTATCGGGAAAGAAGCAATCTTACTACTGGGAAGGGATGAAGAGGGACGTTGGAAAGTTTATTTCCAAATGCATGAACTGTCAGTTGGTGAAAGCTGAACAGAAGAAGCGGACTGGATTGCTTCATACATTGGAAGTTCCTACATGGAAGTGAGAGTAGATATCGACGGATCTTATCGATGGACTACCAAGAACCAGGACAGGAAACGAAGGAATTTGGGTCATCGTGAATCGCTTGACCAAAAGTGCAAGATTTATTCATGTCAAATTAACTAGGACAGCAACGAAGTTAATTGAGATTTATGTAAAATGGATAGTACGTTTCCATGGTATCCCAAAGAGCATAGTGAGTTATCGAGATCGATTATTCATGGGTGGATTTTGGAAGAGTTTGCAAGAGACTTTGGGAACTGAGTTGTTTTTATGTATGGCTTATCATCCCCAAACCGATGGCCAAACCGAGAGGGTTTTCTGAGTTTTGGAAGATCTCTTGAGGGCTTGTGTATTGGACTTTGTAGGATCAATAAAAACACCATGTTACAACTTTAATTTTACAACTATGCGAGAAGCACAACCATAATATATGCCTTTTTACAACTGTGCAAAATGCACTGTTGTAATAAATGTTTTTTACAACTGTGAAAAAATCAATGTTACAATAAACATATGTATCACAACTTTTCTTTTTTGTCTGTTGTAATAAGTAATATATAATAATTAATTTCTGATAATTAATAGTTAAATTAGAAAGTAATTTAACCACAAGCCAAAGGTACATTATAATTTCTAACAGACAATGAATATACTCAGATTTTCTTTTTGAAAATTTGCACTACCAAACTGCTAGTTGATAATTTATTTAAATTTATAGTTTAGGTAAGGTTATTTTTGCCTGCTTAGAAGCCCTTGAATGCTTAGGCTTATGCTCCATTGATTGCAAGTCTTTCCCTTGAGGTCAAATAGTGAATTAGTGCCTTCGAACAAGGTGTACTTTGGGTATTCTAAGAACTGCATATGAGTTTTCATTGGGGTGAATCCATCAACAATGTAAATGGAGAGCCATATCCGTTGGGTATGCAAGGGGAAATGGACGATGCTACTACTTCCATGAACTTAAAAAGTTGGAAATATAACTCAGTATATATTTATTGTCGCTTTCTCCTCAAACTGTATCTAGAAATAAAATATTCAAACATCAGCTGAGTATGATGCCTACACAGTTGCATAGTTTCTAGGAAGTCTTTTATGCTGCTATCAAAAGGGAAGCTTTGCATGCAGAGCCGAAATTGGACTACTCATTCCAGTAATAATCATTGCTATGCCAAAAGAATTGATATAGGTAACAACACTATATAATTCAGTAAACATCAGATATAATTTTTACATAACTATGCAGATCGGCGACAAACAAAATCATCTTCGGTGACTATTTATAAAATGATTGTTGTAATTTTCAAAAAATACTTAAAGATGTACTGAAAAACTACAAATCATCTACTGAGATAAGTTATTC
Source organism: Allium sativum (assembly GCA_030737875.1). Taxonomy (NCBI): domain Eukaryota; kingdom Viridiplantae; phylum Streptophyta; class Magnoliopsida; order Asparagales; family Amaryllidaceae; genus Allium; species Allium sativum. The sequence continues at coordinate 1,495,065 of JASFAX010000056.1, read as the reverse complement.
ATGGCATTGAAAGTTTGAAATAACTACAATTCCTGTAAGTTCTTTCATGGCATTGAAAGTTTGAAAAACTACAAATCATGTACTGGAATAACTACATATCATGTGCTACTCAATTTTTTTTTTAACCTTTTGCTTTTGTTCCAGCCTTCTAATTTCTTATTTCTATATTGTGGGCACGAATGAGAATCTTCACAAAATTGAGAAGTGTAGAAATAGTTGAAATATAGGAGATGAAGGGAAGTAATATGCTATGTAGTGGTATGTAGTGTTGTTATGTTGAAGATGTGGTTCTTATACTATTGGGGTGACTTAATATGAAGTAATTATCTTTTGGATTTCATGATGCATCAGCTTCGATTGGTAGCTTTCCTCCCCTTAGTTGCAAGTCAAGGAACTCAACTTAATGTGTTGCAAGTGAGTCTTTCATGTCATGTTTCCAGGCCTGTTTGTTCAGAAGTGTTTTTTTCTATGTCATTGTTGTTTGATGTCAAGCAAGTTTGTGTATGATCATGTACTAGTAGGCGAAATATTTTCTAAAAATTATTCCTTGTAATATTGAAAATTTGAGTATTTAAATAAATTAGTTTGCAAATAACTATAATATTAATTTTGCTTATGGAGTATCGCTATATTTAGTGTATTGTTCATTTCAGCTGCAAAAGATGTTTATTTTTTTTAAAATGCAATTGTCAATCACAACGGTGCATAACGGTTGCAGTAGATATTATTACAACGGTGCATAAGTGTTGTAACAAAGTTTATTACAACGGTGGAAAAGTTGTAAATTATGCATATTACAATGGTGTAGCAATGGTGCAAAAAAGTTGTAAAAGATTTTAGTCTATTACAACTTCTTAATACACGACGGTTAGCCCACCTTTGTAAAATGTACTTTACAACAGTTTTCCACCGTTGTAATAGGTTCATTTTGTGGTAGTGATGGGAAGACCATCTACATTTAGTTGAGTATGCATACAACAGTAGCTACTAGTCGAGCATTGGGATGGCACTATACGAATCATTGTATGGAAGTCCATGTAATTCTATGGCTTGTTGGTTAGAGACTGGAGATAAGTTGATACTTGGGCTTGAGATGATTAGAGAGACCATGGATTGTATCGAGATCATTCAACGACAAATGAAGGCACCCCAAGACCGTTAGAAGGGTTGCACCGATAAGCGTCGAAAAGATTTGGAATTTGACGTAGGTGAAATTTCGTGAAGATTTCGCCGTTAAAGCATGTTGTCCGATTTGGAAAGGAAAGTTAGCTCCAAGATTCGTTGGACCGTTTTCGATAATCAAGCGGATGGGGAAGCTCACGTATAGATTGGATTTACCTTAAAAGATGTCGAGTGTGCACAATGTTTTCTATGTGACGTTTTTATGGAAGTGTGTGCATGATTCGAATATGGTGGTACTCCGGAGCAGTACGAAGAACTAGAAGTCGAGACCTCGTAAGACGCTTCGCGTTGTGGGGAATGACACGAAATAGCTTAGGAGGAAGATGGTTATGCTGGTCAAGGTGCAGTAGAGTGAGGATGATGACAATTGTACGTAGGAGACGGAAGAGGGTATGAATATGACCCATCCACAACTCTTCATCGGTATGACCCATTAATGTCGTGTTACCTTACACCATTGTAACTTGTACTATTTCGTTAGAATTCTGCATGCTAGGAGAAGGCTATGGATGCATGGCTTGTTGGATGCTAGTTTGGATGGTAAAATTGGCTGCTCTTGGATGATAGGCATGTGGAATGGTTTTGGTTGCTTGTGTTTATTTAGAATTTCAGGGGCGAAATTCCAAGGGGGAAAACGAATAGCCCACATTTTACGTGTCGGAGGATTATAAAATATTTTTATTTAATTCCCTAAGGGTTGGATCATTCTCATATTTTAATATGTTGTTTACAGAGTTGTGAGACATGTCCATAATTTTTACCAATTTTATTTGTGACCATTTTTCCCCTGTCAGTTTTGTATAGGGAATAACTTTTGACTGGGATTGAATCAGGTGGTGGAATCGATTTCAGTGGAAAGGAAATGATGTTTCCAATTCCGTAGAGTGGTCATATTAAAGATTTGTTTCAGCGGTTTGGGAGAAATCGTTGTTTTAGTGCTACACAAAATTCTATTTAGGTTTGGCTAGTCATTAATGGGATGAATTGGTATGGCCCAATAGTGGGCTGTTTGCTATAAATAGGGGCGTAGAGGCATGGATAATAGTTTAGTTTCTTCATTTATCTCATTTGGTTGAGCTTGTGATTCTCCTTGCTCAATCAAATACATCTCCCCTCCATTAAATTTCTAGATCTACGCAAGAAGATTGAAGATCTACATCAAGCAAAGCTATATCTACATCGAGTGAAGGAAGATGGCATCAAATTAGGAGGTTTGAAAGTTGATCATCGTTGTTCGGATTTGAGAATAGTCGATTTCAAGTTATTTTGAATAATTGATGAGTGATAAGCATCTTTTGCACAGATTCAATTGAGTGTATGGGTTGTGTGATCTTATGTTCATCATTTCAAGTTGTTTTCATATAGATCTAATCAATGTAAGTATGATTTCAATTTCAACACCATCGGATCTAATTCTAGAAACTTATAAATGGTATTTTATATGCTAATTCTATGTTTGGATCCATTTATTGATTTGACTGATAATTAAATCATTGTTTTAATGTTTGTTGACAATTGTGTAATTTGTTGTTATTTCATTGATTGGATCTTTGTTGGAAAAATTGAAGATTGATTGGTTTTCGAGTACAAAATCACGTTGAATTCAAGAATGGAAATGTTGGAGTTTTGGCTTGAAAAAAATGCATGGATCATGCAGAAAAATCAAGCAATGATCCCAAAAAGAAATTACAGCGTTTGTAAAATGCTGTGGTAGGGTCTTGGATTGGGAAACCTGGCAAAGTGCCAAGCGCATGTTGCGCATTGCAAAAAGGAGGATTTGGCAAGCATTTTGGAGGGATCGGGAAAATTTTGGTTTGCTATAGGGTTATAAATGCTATGGTATGGATCGGGTTGTGCCAGAGTACCTCATTGGCCTGCGAACGGTAAAAACTTGGATTTGCCAAGGCGCGCACTTGGGAATCTGCGAAATTTCCATGGATCAGACGAAAACGTAGTATAGAGTTTTTAAATGCTATGGTATTGATCGGGCTAACTTCCAGAGTACCAAGTACCACATTTACCTGCGCATGGTGAAAACTTGGATTTGCCAAGGTGCGCGTTGGAGAAATCATCGGTCGAGCAGCTTTCATGGATCGGGCGAAATTGACAGCGCTTCAGGAACGCTATAAAAAGGCAATGGATTGGCCACTTCTGGAGTATGGATCGGGCACATGAAAATGTGTTGCGCACACGTTTTTGGGCTGTTTTGAGAGATCGACCAACAAACCGATCCCGAATGTGATGCAGGGATATGGTAGTGTTTCCTAAACGCTGTAAAAGGCAGTTTTGACGTTATTCTTAGATTTTCAAAGCGAGAAAGCTAGAAATGCTATGAAATGTAGAATCGACCAAACGAAGCTTATTTTTGGATCGATGATGGTTATAACTTCGACGGGAATTCAAGCAGGAATGTTGGAAGTGTTACCAAGTGTTCATTGATTGATGAAATGCAACGAATATGCAGATGACTTAAATATGTTTTGAGCTCATGGATAATGGCTGCTCAAGAAGATTTGAGCTTGTTTATGGTCGCCGTTGATGATGCTAGTGATAAAGAAGGCTGAGGAATTGTCGTTATCGTAGGTTCTAGCGGACTCAAAGCTTAACTAAAAATTTGGGCATATGTTGTATTATGAATTATGACCAGGATTTAGGCATGTAGCTTTAGGCTTAATTTATGATTAGGCAAGATATGTAAATAGAATTTTAGAAATATATAATCTGTTGAATTGCCTAATCTGCTAAATCTGTTGAATTGCCTAATCTGCTAAATTTGTTATCTGCTAAATCTGTTGAATTTCCTAATCTGCTAAATCTGTTATCTGATAAATCTGTTGAATCGCCTAATCTGCTAGATCTGTTATCTGTTGAATTGCCTAATCTGTTGAAAGCTAAATAATTGTAATTTGGGTATGAAAATCCATAGGCTCGATCTAAGATTGAGTAAAACATGGAAATTTGATTAATCTGCTGTAACCGGTAAAGAAGTTTAATCTGTTAAATGAACAGAATTAGTCTGATATCTGTATAATCTGTATTGGATGGATTGGTTATGACACGAGGTTAGACTCCGTTTGCGGTAGAAGCCTGCCCGGAACCAACCGGCTTAACCAGCAACCGCAAACTGTCAGTCTAATGTGAGACGCCGTAGGCATAACTAAAATATGCTTAGACACGAGGTTAGGTCTGGCATGTGGCAGTAGTCTGCCCAGAACCTCCAGGCACATCCAGCGGCCACAAGTTAGTGACCTAATATGAGAGGTCTATGCATTAATATTTAATTAATGCAAATTTAAGAGAAATGTAGTGTCTAAAAACGTGTTGGGTGGTAGGGTTAAACCAACTGGACTGATGAATCTAATAAACCTGTTTTGTGAATCTATAGGCCCAATACAAAGTTAAATAATTTGTAAGTCTGTTATATCCGTACATCTGATCTGTTAATCTGAAAACTTGTTAACTTGATTGTCTGATCTGTGAACTAGTAATATGAACTCTATTTGAAACTTGTAAACAATTTAATCTGAAATCTGCTAGTATGAGGACACAAGGTTAGGAGGTGAAACACTTGTGTCATCTGTTGTTTAGGACCCATATTAGTTAGTAACCTTTTCTGGTATCAAAACTTTGACCCCACACTATGTAGGGGTCCGGGAATGCTTATTGAACTAATTATAAGCGGTTCATTCTGATAATGGCGAGGGGTGCTGATGGCGCGTTCCAACCGGATCATGTGCGTGCATGGATCCGGTCTGCTCTGAGGATGTAAGACACCGTGACATCTGTAAAAAGGTATGTGCCAACAGGTTGCCACTTTAGGGAGTGATACACCCTACTGTGGGCCGACACATGGTATTTATGTATTAGGGAGCCGATCGCTCTGGGGTAGGACTTAGGGTACACTTAGTTTTGTTGTTTCTGTTGGTACCGCCTGTTTCTGTTGGGTGGTAACACCTGTCTGTTTCTGCGTGGTATCGTCTGTTGGGGGTGGTAAAGGCCTATTACTAGTGTACACCTAATTCTAACATTCTGTTTCTGAAGGGATTATTCTGTTTCCGTCTCAGATTCTATTTTCGATTTTGTTTCCGTACCTTCTGTCTGCTGGGGTGGTAAAGGCCCATTAGTTAGGTGGTAAAGGCCTATTATTAGTATTTTGTTTCCGTACCTTCTGTCTGTTGGGGTGGTAAAGGGCCATTATTAGTATTCAGCTTCTGTACCTTCTATCTGTTCGAGTGGTAAAGGCCCATTACTAGCACTCTATTTCTGTAGAGATTATTCTGTTTTCGTTTCTGTTTCAGTTTAGACATTAGGGTAACACCTAATCCCGTTATACTTGTACTAGTGCAGAGAAGTGAAAAGCTTAGCTTAGCTTATATCATTTTGTTTCTTCTGTTAACCTGCTATTCCTGTTATGGTTATCTCTCATCCAGTTTTATTTACATGTCATGATACTATTGTCTGTATATATGACGAAAGTCACTGGACTCACCAGACTTATGTCTGACCTAGTTTGTTTCACCTATTTTCTTTCCGTTCCCCCCCCCAGGTTTTCACGGTGGAAATATAGGAGCTTGATTTAGATTCTCTCTACTTGAAGTGTTTGAAGTATTGCTTGGCTTTGGCTCTATCTTTCCATGGCAGTTTATATTGGGGATTATGGCTTTAAAAACTATGCATTCTAAAGGCTTTTGTATAAGACCGATATTTATGTACTTGAATTATGATATTGTGATTTTGAAAGATGTAACCAAACTTATTTCTGTATCTATTATAATAAAGTTATAAAATTTTCAAGTACTACTTTATTTGTCTTGTAAATTTCTATTCTGTCTACTAAAAACGCTTCACCAAAGTTAAGGCATTCCCTTTGCGAGTGACCTTAACGGAGGTGGTGTTACAATATCAGAGCTGAAGGTTACCAGATTTGATAAAAAGTCTTTGTAAACTATTTTCAAAAAGGTTTTAAAAAGAAAGTATTTTCAAAAGTAGAGTTTATTTTGAAAAATATAATCCCCAAGAGCCATATATCTATCTTTCGATTCTCCGTTTTGAATCTCTTCCCTTTTTCTTTTCAGCATGTCTGGGGTACCCGAGATACCCGAGGGCATACAGATACCAACTTGGTTCAGAAGGTATCTGGAGGCTACGGCCATCGCCGCAAGCCCAGCAGACGTTCCTCCTCCTCCCCCTCCCCGCATTGACACTTTTTCGAAGATATGCAAGGACTTTCGGGCAATGGGCAGGAAACCTTTTCATGGGTCAGAGACGTTTGTTGAAGCTCGAAATTGGCTTAAGGACGTGGAATATTTGTTTGGTATCTTCGAGATAGAAGATGGAAGGAAGGTCCAATTAGCTCCTTGGTTAATGAAGGACGAAGCCTCGTTTTGGTGGGAGGTCACAAATGGAGAGCGTCCAGTGGAGACATGGAGGCATTTCAGGCATAGGTTCGAGATGAAATTTCTCTCACGAGCAGAAGAGAATTTATACAAGGAGAGGTTCTTAGCATTGAAGCAAGGGAATTTATCAGTAAAGGAGTGCGTCAACAAGATCAATCAGTTGGCGAGATTCGGCTTAGACTTGATAAACACACCTGATAAGAAGGCCCTGAGATACGTTAAAGGTTTGAATGAGCTGCTACACGGGTTAGGTATGACCCACATTCCTATGGGGGCTACCTTCGAGAAATTGGTTGACATGGCGTTAATGCATGAAGAGGAAGCCAAAAGTGAGAAGAAAGAGGAAAAGCTCGGAGGACCACAGAACAAGAAGGCATGGCCCAAAAAGGAAACACAAAAGAAGGATGAAAAGTCTGAAGATAAGAAGGAGAAAAAAGTGTTTTACTTATGGAAGCTTGACTCATCTGAACAAGGATTGCAGAAAGAGGAAGGGCGCTTGCTTCAACTGCGGAGAAATGTGACACTTCACAAGGGACTGACTGAAGAAACGAGGGCAAGGGCAGAGGACAGAACCTACTTCTGGAGGGCAGGCGAATGCTCTCGTGGCTGGTGGATAGGATAGAGATACGAAAATTTTTGTAGAAGTTTTAATTTCCTTATCTGATTATTGAGTTAAAACTCTTTTTGATTCTGGCATTCTGATTCTGTAATTGAGACTCTACACTTTAATACTAGTCTTGTTTCTGATCCCGCTATAGTTTCGAACCCCATGAGGGTTACGACTCATCTATTTGTGATAAGTTGAGGTTTGAGGGTATCTGTGTTAGGCGTTAAGTTGACTATGACGCATACATTCTGGGTTTTGTGGGATATGGTGAGGTTTTATCATGCTTAGTTTCCTAAGAATCGTTTGATAATCTGATATGTACCAGTAGTCTGTAAGTATCTGAATATTTCTGAAAAGGTTTGGGGGTTTTACTCAAAACGTGAAGTAGATTTCCATTTTGGACATTGTTTAATGGGAGTAATTCTTTGATTGTCAATCTGACATTGATTTCGGTCTTCGGGATTGATACTTAGGGATTTATTCTCTTAACCGATGTCTAATGGGAACAAAGCTTTTGTTTTAATTATACTTGCTCGGCTGTATCTTATCAATCGAGTTTTCGACCTTTAGGTAGAAACTAATGGGTGTAAACATGTGTTTGAGACATGTTATGTTTGATGGTTGCAAGCGGAAGCAAGTGGTTGCTAGTGGTTTCTCGTGGATGCATATACACACACTAGGCACTAGATCGGCTTGAAAACACTCTCATACAGCATATGGATGTGTGTTCTTTTTTCAATTTTTGTGGATGCAAAATGATTGACTCATCACATGGATGTTGCATTTGGATGAATGGTTATGCACTAGAAATGATGTGTATCAATAGGATTTCTTGCATACATAATTGGACTCATGGCACTAGCATAATTCGCATTTAGGAGGTCAACTGAATCAGTAAGACTCCTGATCTTTACATTAGATAAGAGGCATATACACACACTTTTGCATATGTTCATACAACATTAGAAGTTTTCTTCGGACAATGGAGGGGAGAATGTAACACCCTGTATTTTCTGTGAACATAAAAGTAACAAAACAAAATATACTTAATTTTTAAAAGAAGAATTAAGAGAAACAGGTTACGCCATTGCGTTCATCTCGGAATTCTTCTTGAGATAGAGTTCGAGTTTGCATAAATCGGACTCCGTATGAAGAAGTTATGGCCTTTAGAAGATTCAACTAGAATTCAAAACAGTTCGAAATCCGACCTAGGCAGGTGGGCGGAAAATTTCCCGCCATCAACCAAGCAGGTTGACCAGGGGGTCGACCTGGGTGTCGACCTACCATAAGGGAGGTCGACCTGGGGGTCGACCTGTCCTTTAGATCTGGGCAGTTTTTCCTGTGACATGTTTTTTTATGTGTTGTACGAATCTGATGGCTTCTAGGTCAATCTAAGGGCTCTAAAACACTCTCTACACCTATAAATACATAGCAAGACCCAACCCTAATTCATTAACAAAGAGGAATGGCGCCTCCATGCTCCTAAAACCTAAAGTGACCTAGCCTCCACCCTAATCAATCAATTCAAGCGAGAAGATAAAGATAATAAATCAACGCCTACTTCAACAGAAAGCTAAATCAACTCCAGAAATCAGATCCTAGAACATTCTTCTCTTTCTTAAACCACGATTTGTGAGTATAGTTATTTTCAAATATGAAATTTAATTATGATCTTGACATGGTTATAAACCTAAATTGGAGATTATGGTCAGATCAGTTTTTCTATGTAGATATATCTTATTAATACTGTTGTAACTATTCTGTATCTCTTCCTTCCTTCTGTTCTATAGCCAGGCTACCACGAGCCTGAGCCAAATCTCATAAGATATGAACGCACGAACACTAAATTTGGGGAAAATATTGAATGATGCATAATTGGGCATAACTGATTTGTGGCTAAATTGAGAACACAACATATGTTGTAATTTAAGGTCTAGATCTAGGCATACTATATATGACGGTTTATAATTTGGAAGAAGGAGAATTATTGTATGACAACATATGACTTGTAATTTGGGGACAAAATGCATGTTATAATTCAAGATCTGATTTTGAGGACATAATACATGTTGTAATTTAAGATCTAGATTTGTGGTATTTTTTATATGATGATCTATAACTTAGAAGAAAAGGATATGTGCCATAGGCCTGAAAAACCTATATTAAAATAGGGATAACTATTAAAGTGAATACGCCTAATTCAGATTTTTGGATATTTGGCATACGCTGAAATCTAAGCCTATAATTTGGCATAATTCATATTGTATATCATGATTTGGGGTTTTTGGAGAATATTCTGTACTATGTAAATTTAACTAAAAAATTTGGGGCACATGTTATATTGTGAATAAAGACTATAATTTAGGCATGAAAAATTAGGCTTAATTTTATGATTAAGCGAGGTATGTTAATGGAATTTTTAAGGGATGATTAAATTTGCTAAATTGCCTAATCTGCTAAATCGGTTGAAACTGAATATGGTAATTTGGGGTATGAAAATATGTTGGTTCGATCTAAAATTGAGCAAAACTTGTTAATAGAACTTTGAATAATCTGTTGTAACTTGTAAAGAAGTTAATTTGTTGAATTGGCATAATTAATATGATATTGGTATAATCTATGAATGAATACTATAGCTAAAATAAGAATGCTGAGACATGAGGTTAGACTCTGTTTGCGGTAGAAGCCTGCCCGGACCCAACCGGCTTAACTAGTAACCGCAAATGGTCAGTCTAATGTGAGAGATCGTAGGCATAAAGATGCTTAGACATGAGGTTAGGTCTGGCTTGTGGCAGAAGTCTACCTGGAACCGCCCGGCACATCTAGCGGCCAAAAGCTACCAACCTAATGTGAGAGGTCTGTGCATTAATATTTAATTAATGCAAATCTAAGATAAATGTGATGCCTAAAATGTGTTGGGTGGATAGGGTTAAAACAACTGGACTGATGAATCTAATAAACCCGTTTCGTAAATCTTTAGGCCCAATACAAGGTTAGGTGAAACAAGCTGTAAGTTTGTTAATCTGTATATCTGATCTTTTAGTGTGAAAACTTGTTAACCTGTATGTCTGATCTGAGAACTAGTTAATCTGAACTTTGTACATTTAAAATCTGTACGCAAGTTAGTCTGAAATTTATTAGTCTGGGACACAAGGTTAGGAGGGGTAATTACTTGTGTCATCTGTTGTTTGGGACCCATATTAGTCAGTAACCCTTTTTGGTATCAAAACTATGACCTAACACTAAGAGGAGTCCAGGCACAAGGTTAGGAGGGGTAATTACTTCTGTAACCGTCTGTCTCTGTTCGGGCGGTAAAGGCTCATTATTAGCATTTTGTTCCTGTACGTCTGTCTCTGTTAGGTTAGTAAAGGCCCATTATTAGCATCGCGTTTCTGAAGAGATCGTTCTGTTTTCTGTTTAGATATTAGGACAACAACTAATTCTGTTGTACTAGTATTAGTGCAGAGAAGTGAAAAGTAAGTAAGAAGCATAGCTTGGTCTAGGTTATTCTGTTCTGTTCCGTTTACCCTGTTTATACCTGTGATTCTTGTTCCTGTTATCTCTCATCCAGTTTTATTTTCATGTCATGATACTATTATCTGTTTATATGCTGAAAGTCACTGGACTCACCAGAATTATGTCTGACCTAGTTTGTTTCGCCTCTTTTCTTTCGTTCCCTCCCCCCCCCCCCAGGTTCTCAGGGAGGAAATACACAAGCTTAGTTCGGATATCTCTTTCTTCCAGCTTGAAGTTGAAGATGTATTGCTTGGCTTTGATTCTGCTTATTTATGGCATTTTCTGTTGGGGATTATCGCTTTAAAAATTATGTACTTTGAAGGCTTATGTACAAGATTGATATTTATGTACTTGAATTTTGGTATTGTGGTTTTGAAAGATGTAACCAAACTTATTTCTGTTTCCGCTGTAATAAAGTTATAAAATTTTCAAGTACTACTTTAAGTGTCTATCTTGTAATATTCTGTTCTATTTATTTATAACATTCCACTGAAGTTAAGGCATTCCCCTTATGAGTGACCTTAACGAAGGTGGGGTGCTACAATATCTTTTTTGTCAATACTTTTACCGTGCTATTATTGGAAATTTCGTATTTTTATGATTTACTTGACACATCAACAACAAATAGTTTACTAAATTTAATTATAGTTTTAAGATTTTTGATTAACTCTAATATATGAAGTCAAATAAAAAATATTAGAAGGGAACCAAGATAGTTGGGTAACCGGTTTATGAATTTTAAAAGTAAGGTTTTTGCTATTGAAAAAAATAATATAATTTTGTAATGCATACGAATTTATTGATACTTATTCTGATATATTTTCTATTATTTTTTAATTTATGTCAAAAGTTAAATTTTTACTTAATCTCACGTTTCTATAATCAAATCCTTTTGAATTTTCTTTTCTAAAGTGATTTTTTTGCAAATTTGAAAATATTTTATTTTTCTATTGAAATTATGCAACGATCTAGGAATTTTAATCAATTTAAAGCCATGATTTCAAATATCAAATTAGACTTTTTCAATATAAATTGAATTTAATTCGATTTAAATATGAATTTGGGTTTAAATATAAAATAAATTTTTAGTTTAGTTTTAATATAAATATGGTTAAGCAATGAACTGGATGCTTAATTTTGTCAAAATATAATAGTATAATTTTGGTAAAAAATTATCAAATTTTTTGTTACAATGAATTTTCTAAATACGTATTTATAAAACTATTTTAAAATGTGATATTTAGTAGTTAAATAAATATATTTAAATTTAGATAATAAAATTAAATAATTATTTTGAAAAGCTAAATAAGTTAATAACATCGTTCAGTTTTGATAACGTTAATCATCGGACATTAAAACGTCTAAACAACGGCTTAAAAGTGAACCATTTGTAACGTATATAAGCATAGCTAAACTAAAACACTTTTAAAGTGTTACTAAAATGTTATTATATGAAACCATGTTCAAGTACATGGTATTGGAAAGTGATTTTACAAGGTGTTAACATGCGTGTGTATGTATTCTAGGAAGGAGCCATGTGTCCCTAGAATAATGACCAGAATACCCTTGAAATAAGGCAATATAAGGATGCTTAAGCCTCTCCATTTTGTATCATTCCCTCTCCATTTCCTAAGCTCTATATCCCCATATCCCTCCCTCTTATTTTTGTCCTTGATCCCTTCTCACCTTGTCCAAAATTCGGCCATCCTCCTCCCCACCAACCACCGCCCTCTCCTCTTACCACCACCCTAGCACAAAAACCAACAACCTACCCCTATATCACAACCAAACCCAAACCCCACTTCCCCACCAACCCTACACCGGCCAACACACCCTGCCACTGTTGTGCTCCTCTTCCTCCAAGACACTCCAGTCGAGCCTTCTCTTCTCCAAACCCATAGCTTAGCCCTCTCCAAACCGAGCCCTAGCACCACCAAACCACCATCCAAGCCGGCCTAGCCCACCTCCCCTTATGCTAGAGCCACCTAGCACCCGCCTATGTTCGGCCATGGACCCTACTTTCCCTCCTCAAAGCCTCAGCCCCACTTCTCTTATATAAAGAAAAAAGAAATTATACACATAGGTATATAATAATATTATATTTTGTCAAAGAGTCGGTGCGGGGAAATGATGTCCATTAATGATCGCCCGTGGTTAGCTAGGCTCGCCTCCCGGGACTATTTAAGGAGAAATTGTGTCGATGAGAACTCATTTGACCAAATTTGAATTATTTATTTTAGTGAGAAACTCTATACGTTTTTATTTATGTATGGTTAATTTTATGGATGATAAATATATGTATGTAATAGTGGATGAATGATTGTGTAGTAAGTAACATATATACATTGATAAGTGTTGATTACCGTAACGCTTGCAGGTAGTTTATCAACATTGATTGATGATATCGTTACCGATTGTTATGAATGTTTGTACATGGTTAGTTGTTGTCTGAATGTAATCACACACCTATGATACCATAGTTATGGCATTATAAAAGTGACTAGTTATGTTACTGGTCCATATAAATATGATTTATATTATTTTAATATAAAAATAATGACCAAAAATGGAATTTGGAATTTGATATCCAAAATAGTTTGGAAATGAAATTAAAGTATATACGAACAACTTTTGTAAAGGTGGAAACGTATTTAAAAACGATTTTGATTATTTATGGCATGTACAAGTTTAAAATCGATTTTCGAATGGTGAATTTTAAATTTTTGGTTGACTTATGTATGTAAACAATAGTTTAGGTTCAAACCGATTATTCCGATAGTCTTACATAATATTTAATTTGATTTCTACAAAGTTTGAAGTTCATCGGAATAATTTTTGAAAGATAATATTATTATATTAATATAATAATATTATAATATTCAACTTTTTTCAAAATTGAATTTGATGAAAAAGTTTAAAAAATATTGTTTTAAATAAGTTTTTATATGTTTATAAAGATTTATAATCATATTAGAAGTGAATTAGATGAATTCTTATTAATGTCGTTTGTGGTCTGAATTGGACTTGTCATGTTGCGGTAGTTCGCGAATTTCGACTATAAACTTTAACCAATTATAACTAATGCAATTTAAATCGGATTGACATGAAGCGAAAAACATTTCTTTCTAATAATAACAGTTTTCAAATGAAAAAGAATTTTTCAAATTTTGATATATAAATTTGAATTTATATTTAAATCTATTTTCAAATAGAATCGTGGTTTTGTTGTTCGATGGCCGTAATTGGAAATTGAATAAAGACGACTTTATAAAAATAATTAAAAATATGGAATTCTTTTTCTAAATCATAATTAATTATTTGATAGTAATTTAAAGTGAAAATATTAGGTTTTGGATAATCAAAAGGCTATTTTGACTAAACTAGCTATTCAGGTTCGCTTTTGCAATGTTTTTAAAAAATAACGTATTTTGAAATTTTAAACTTTGTAAAGAATTGTTTATAAATGATTTAAAAAATATTTTTGGAAGTTTATAACACTTAATTACCTTAGGTTGAAGTAAAATCTAATTCATCTTAAAACAAAAAAGGTTTTCCAATTATTAACGAAATTGGAAATGGATGAAAGTGATCCTCCAATGTCGATATTAATTCAATAAGTATACTTGTAATATTAGGGGAATTTAAAAGGTAGGTTTACTATTATTTAGCAAAAGGTATTAATTAAGTACGAGAATTGATACCAAGCGTGAGCTGTTATAGTTTCCAAGTTCCTATATTAAATGGTTTTAGTTTGATCTTTTGATTAAAGAAATAGGTTTTCAAGTTGGGTTTGGATAGAAATGGTCTTCGGATATTTGATATGGAGTTTCGTTGCTAGAGGTATACTATTTGAGGAATTTTAAATATGTTACATTGTTATTCCACTTATACTACTCGTTGCTTTCAAGAATTGGTATTAAATATAAGTTGACCCAATTTCTATATAAATCTTATGTTTAATATCAATTATTGGATTTAAATAATTTTTCAACAAAGGTTTTGGATAACAACATTTTAAAAGTAAGTAAAGCTATGAAAACTTACTAGTCTTAAATGCCTCGATTTTAAAGATAAGGTTTAAAAAGTATATTTAAGAAATAAATCATCAAAGAAATGATTTAGTTAAAATAAGAATCCGAATAAGGAAGTCTTGATTTAGTTTCGATTAATAAAATACATGATTTTAAGGAATAAATTTCAGAAGGATGAGAATGGTTTTAAGGGAAAATTTTGATTAATCAGGATAATGTAAATGGAGACTTGATTAAAATCTGATGTAATCCATAATTGTTTTTAGAATTTGCATTGTTTTTTTTTTTGAAAGATCGGGATCAGGTCTATATCCAAAAACCATTTCGAATAATTATACAATGTAATGGAGAAATTGTAGATAATGGTTGAAGAATGGGAATCTTTACATCAAAGGTGCTACTTGTTGATGCATCTGTTGGGAGGCATCCCATAATGAGGTTAGTAGTAGCAGTGGTTCTGACGTACTTGTAAATTTTCTAGATTTACAAGGACATACCTTCATTATCGATGAGGAATAAGGTGCCTTCAGTTTTGTCTGAACCTTGGACGAACTTGTATGGATGTATGTCTGACAGTGTATTTTGTAATGTATTGATTGATTTTCACTAAACATATTTCTGATTGATGGAGGAGAATATATACTCTTAGCTTACCACCCATATTTGAGACATGCGAGCCCAAAGGTTATATGGTTAGTAATTATCGATTATATGTTATGAGATGACATTGTGGCATACGAAGAGATAAGCCATTGATGATCAAAGCATGGCATAAGAAAAGCGTAGCTTTGTGTAACAAGACTTCAGTAAGCCTCACATCCCGGAAATGGCCCAAATAAGAAAAATGCAGTGAGGATATAGGTTTTTGTCTCCTTCTAGATAAAAAGTGTACCATGGTATGGAGCCTAGGAATTACTTATATGGCAACTTCTACTTATGTGGTTGTTAATGATGCGGGATCCCGGTTAAAGGTTAGTTACTACCAGGAAACATCATACTCATGCATGCTCTAAGTTATCCAGTTGAGGGATAACCCGACCTTACATTAGCATAGAGCCAGTAAGTTCTCGGGACATCCCTCTAGAGGTGTACCCATTTGATAAGGAAGTTCCTTAGCCTGGTCATTTTTTGGAAATCCATTCTCTCCACTACGAGCATGTACGATTTCAGTTGTATACTATAAATCATCATAGCATATGGTACCTATGTTGGTTAGGATTGATACATTTACTTATGAAAGGATTCTTCACACTTCACACTCTACACTAATAATAATATTAGAGGATTTTATGTGTCAAGCATTTTTTGTTATCATAAGAAGAAACCACACTCAAGTATACGTTTTCATTGTGTGTGTTCCGCGAGACCTTATGGTAGCTTCATTTTCCAAAAAGCATTGTGAATTTTTATGCGCTAGTATTCATAAGGAAAAAACTCGTTCCATGTTTTACGGAGTGGTCTTATAATTTACCTAACTTAAAATAGACCTAAATATAATTGTTTTAGTTTCTCACACCAGTCCCATGACTGACCCATAGTTTATTGTTTCCTTCACCTAAACTCTAGGTACCTATTATTTTCCGTACAGAAAGCTAGCTGTTTTGGTTTGCAGATTTAGTCTTGGAGTCAGTTAGAGCAGAATTCAGGATTAAGGTCAGAGCAATATCTTGGATCATTATTCTTTTACTGAGAGTTTTAATATTTATTTCCGTTGTGTATTCTGTCGTACTCTGATGATCATTGTAACTCTGATATAAAATTACTGTTATGATAATTAAAAGTTATTTAACTTCTGGTCCAATGTGTAAGTAACCCTAACAATCTGTTTTATGAACGCTTTGAGTCAGTTTAATTACCGGGTTGAAATAGGCAAAAAGGCGAGTCGTTACAGAATTAGCATCAGAGCTTTGGTCTATATAAACATTGGGGTACGTCACATTAGAATGGAAGGAAAAGACACATTTTAGATACGATTAGTAATATCTTGTAATGAGTAACTCGTTAGAGATTGGGTTAGCAATAACCTAGAATGAGTTTTTAGAGTTCTATATGTGAAAGGGCATATTTTCACATAAAATTAATTTGGTTTTTGAAAGGTAGTTTATTTTGGATATAAAAGAATTTACATTGGAATATAAATTAGGACCAAATCGATCAATATATCAGTGATCTCCCCTAAACATATTAATTAAGATTTCTAAAATTTGAATACGAACATTTGGTAATTGGAATTCCACAAAGATATTCGTATGAAATTGTAATTAGGATAGATAATCTAAGCATGAAAAGCTTTGTAAATCTATGAATTTGGGTAAAAGTATGTTTTAGGAAATAACTAAGGTAAATTAAACCTAAGTAAGTTAAAACGTAAAGGTTTTAGATTAAAATCTTGATGATTTTGGACAATCGACAAATATTAAGGAGTTTGAATATGAAAGATAAACTATAGGTATTAGACAATGAACTTATTCGAGAATAATCTTGAGTTGCCTAAAGTTTTCATTAGCAAGTAAATGAAGGATAACCTAACTTAGGCTACTAATAAATTTTATAGGAATCTAAATTCGAATTGGGATTCCAAACAATTTCTAGCAGTCAACAAATGCTAGAATAAGAAATAAAATACTTGAAGCACAAATACCTCATGAATTAAGTTTCACAATTTGATTAAAAGGTATTTGAGATTAAAAACAAGAAGTGGTCTAAACTAAGGTACTTGGATAAGTTAAGTTGTAAGGAAGTATAGGTTAAATAATAATTTTGGGAATTTTGAAATCTGACAAGAATTAAGTTTCACAATTTTTAGACTTATTAGTTAACCAAGAATCAAACCTAGGAAACAAGTTCTAACTCTAAAGTTCTTTGCTAATTTTAGGGAGGTAGACCGCTTAACGTTAGGCAGTACTTCGCTCAGTTTACCACTGGAGACGATAATAGCTTATCAGGATCCGACTCAGAGGGTTGGGTGTTTGATCCATTGAACGATGCCGAGACAAGCGACGTACAGCCAGAGGGTTCTCTACCCTAAGAGCCCAAGCCTAGAGCCTGAGGATCCAACACCGACCGATGATGGTGTAGAGTACGCAACTGATGACGAGAGTTATGACTCAAAAGCTGACAAGCATATTGTCTGGGAGATAGGCACTCCCTTTAGCGATGATGGGATGAGAGATTCCGGAGAGGATGCGTAGCTTCAGCAGGGCGATGATCTTGAGATATTCCAGAGTGAGAATATTCCCTCAGACGCTATGATGATTGATCAACAAGATGACTTTGACGAGAAGATGGAAGAGTTTGACGTTGTATCTCAGTTTGATAGACAGATGGATGAGCAAAGGAGCCTATCATTAATGAAGATGTTCCAAAGTGGGACCTCGCACCTTATATTGAAGAGGACAATGACCGTGAGGTCATAGATGAGGATAGGTATTTGGAAGACGATGATCCGATGGGTGATGATGACGAAAATGATTTCACGGATGATGAGCCTAGGAGTTAAGTGCGTCCGAACCATCTAATGATGGGTCAGATATGTTAGGTAGTTAGATAGTAGGTGGTTTTTATTTTGGGGACAGTGTGGATATTGTATATATAGTTATCTTAAGCGCTTAGTTTGCACTAAGATATTATTGGGCTAGGACATCTTTTTGGGACAAATACCTTGTAGACAGGCATACTTTTTGTTGTTGTATATAGACCACCTCAAGTGCGTAGTACATGCTCAAGTTGGTAGGATAACACTATTATGTACTCAAACATGGATATTTACTATGATATGACATTCTTTTTGGCTGACTATAGCATGATGTTCTGTGTTAATTTATTCATGTTTTAGAATATCTCTACCCAGCATTTTCGTTATAAGGATGAGATTCATCATTTTTCAAGGACAAGTTTTTTTTTAATTTGAGTATAAAGGATTTTTTATTCTTTTTTGTTTGAAAACATATAAATTACAATTCTCTCTCCTTTTTGAGGATGAAAAGTTTTGAAGGGGGAGAGTTTAATGATCCAGAATTTTTAATCAGTTTAAAACTATGATTTCAAATATTAAATTAGAATTTTTGAATATAAATTGAATTTAATTTGGTTTAAATATGAATTTAGGGTTAAATATAATATAAATTTTAATTTAGTTTTAATATAAATATGTTTAATTAATGAAATAAATGTTTAATTTTGTCAAAATATAATAGTATAATTTTGGTAAAAATTTATCAAGTTTTATTGCAACGAATTTGCAAATTCATATTTGTAAACCTATTTTAAAAGGTGATCTTTGCTAGTTAAATAAATATATTTAAATATAGAGAATAAAATTAAATAATTATTTTGGAAAGTCAAATAAGTTAATAACATCGTTCAGTTTTGATAGCGTTAATCATCGAACATTAAAAGGATAAACTATAGCTTAGAAGTGAATCATTTGTAACTTGTATAAGTCCCTCCTCGAAAAATGATTCCAGAATAATGTAGCTAAATTGAAACACTTTCAAAATATTACTAAAATGTTACTACATGAAACCATATTCAAGTACATGGTATTGGAAAGTGGTTTTGCAAGGTGTTAACATGCAAGCATATGTATTCTAGGAAGGAGCCAGGTGTGCCTAGGAAGATAACTAGAATACCCTTGAAATAAAACTATATAAGGAGGCCTAAGCCTTTCCATTTTGCATCACTTTCCTCTCCAGTTACTAAGTTCCATTTCTCAATCTCCCTCCCTCTTCTTTTCGGCCTTGGGCCCTCCACACCTTGGCCAAAGTTCATCCATCCTCTTCCCCACCAACCACCACCCTCTCCTCCTCCAAAACACCATCACCCTAAGCACTAAAACCCACGACCAACCTGCTTAACACCAGCAAACCTGGACCTCACTTCCCCACCAACTCCACGCTGGCCAACCAACCTCCACCATGCTCTTCCACCTTCTAGGCAATCCACCCAAGCCTCCTCTCCTCCAAAACCCACGGCCTGGCCCACCACTCTAAACTGAGCCCTAACACCACTAAACCACCACCCAAGCCAGCCTAGCTCACCTCCCCCTCACGCCAGCACCACCTATAACCCACCTAGGTTCAGCCATGGACCCCGCTCCTGTAACAGCCCACATTTTACGTTACCGGGGATCGTAAAATAATTTTATTAAATTCCCTGAGGGTTGGAACACTCACATATTTTAATATGTTATTTATGAGGATGTGAGACATATCCATATTTTTTACCAATTTTATTTGTGACAATTTTGCCCCCATCAATTTTGTACAGGACATAACTTTTGACTAGGATCAAATCGGGTGCTAGGATCAATTTCATTGGAAAGGAAATGATGTTTCCAATTCCATAGAGTGGTCACATTAAAGATTTGGTTCAGCAGTTTGGGAGAAATCGTTGTTTTAGTGCTGCAAAAAAATCTTTTCAGGTTTGGCTAGTCATTGATGGGCTGAATTGTTGTGTCCCATTAGCGAGCTATAGGCTATAAATAGGGGGTTAAGGCATGGGGAATAGTCTAGTGTAACAACCCGGAATTTTGGAACCAATTTAAATTTTTTATTTTAGAAATTTTAATTGGTTTTGAATATTTAAAATAATTTATTTTAAATAATAACGATTAAATTTTTATTTAAATCGAAGTTTGAACGAATTTTTTTTATTTAATTACAGAAGGAGTTAGAAATAGCGCGACAGTTTGAAAATTTGAATTTAAACTTTGACTGACTGTACAGGATGCAAAATAAACCGGATTTTAGTGAAACCAAAAATATATAAATTTGTTCAAAAAATATCTTTCCAACGAATCTGAAAAATTGAAATTTCATAGCGGGAATAAAAATTTATGGTCAGTTGAATATTCAGAATAGTCGTTGTAGAATTTAATATAATATACAGCCCGTATAAATAGCCATTTTGCAAATGACCTCCATTTTCGACGAAACCACTTTGGTTGGATCCAGAAGGTCAAATTATTGCAAGATTCCAATTTTCATAATTTTAGGAATTAATATGTGAGCGTCGTAAATCAAAAAATGTTTTGTCAATTTGGATCGACCAGAAAATGGTCGTTTTTCAAACGGTCTCCAAATTCGACGAAATTAATTTTTTTAGGACCGTGTTGTCAAAACATAGCTAGAAATAATTTTTCTGTAACTTTTAGAGTTAGTATGTGGCCCCGGTAACTTTAAATGTACGATCAAATTAAATAAGTAAATGATTTGAATTTTAATTTAAAGAAAACAGATTGAAAACGATAGTTTGGACTGATGGGACCCAGCCCACAATGTCCGAAACGGGGGCATTTGGGTTGCAACAACTTCCGTTGGGCTAAAATTGGAGTTGAAAAGGGTTAACGGGCTTAAACTAGTAATTAAGAGATTTATTATTATATAAATACCTAGGTTAAATTAACAAAACCCTAATTTCAAATGAGAGCAGCCGCTAGTGAACAAACCGATGGTCCATACGCTCTGAAATTCGCCCCACATTTTTTCTAAATCCAATCAATAATTTTGGAAAATCCCAAAGCCAAAAATGAAGAGCTAATCGAGATCCTTATTTTCAACGATTGAGATCTGAAATGACTGTCTGAGGTGGCCGATTTTGCTGCTCAAAGGCAGCACCCTTGAGGTGGTTTTCTGGAGCCACATGACTTCTGAATTCATCCAAGTCGAGGGTGGCGGAGGCTCTTGCAGCGGCGATCGAGGTAGGGGTGTTGATGGTGGTGTAGGTGGCCTGTAACGGAGGCGGCGGTGGTGTTTTGAAGTCGAGCGAAGTGATTACGGGTTCCAGATTGTCTTGAGCGGGAGGGTGATTAAGAAAATGATTAAATAATTATTTGATTAGTTTAGTTAATTATATATTAAGCTTGTTTTAATTTGTAATAGTTCATTCGGAATCGGAATCGCGCACGGGGTGATCGTATTGAAGAACACTACAACATGAAACTGACCGGAATTGAAAAGGAGCAAATCTGAATTTAGAGCAAATTCAAATCTGAACTGTACAGAAATGAAAATCAGGAATAAAACCGATCAAGGTGAGATTTCTTGATTTAAAATTAATATATATATATATATATATATATATATTGTGATTGTAATATTAAATATATGCACCGTATAAAATTGAGATTGTCTGATTGATTGTGGTTGTGATGATTTGGTGAATTATATTTATGTAAAATAAAAATGACATTTTGTTAGATCATGTTATGTTTGATAGAAATATCCTTTTATTGTTCACATATAAATTATTAGATTTGTTAACATTAAAAATACCATTTATTTTTTAACATGTAAATTGTTTAAATTTGTTAACAATAGAAATATCCTTTTATTTTTCACATATAAATTGTTAGATTTGTTAACGGTAAAAATACTCTTCGTATCGTTTACATGTAATGTTAGAATTGTTAAACATCAAAACACTCTTTTTATTATAACATATGATTGTTAGAATTGTTAAACATTAAACATATTCTTTTATTGTTTACATGTAACGTTAGAAATTGTCTGTACAATAAAAATACTCTTTTTATTGTACATGTTGATAATAGTAACTGTTAGACTATAAAAACTCCCATTTTATTTGTCACATGTTAGAAAATTATAAAAAGGAAAATTATGTAAAATATGTTATGTTATTAAAAATAACATTACTTTTAACATGTTAGTTAAAATAAAAAAGTAAATAGATGTTAATATATGTTTATTATTAAAAAAAAAAAGACATTTCTTATGTTAGATTAAGACTAAAAGAATAACACATTACCGCATGTTTTGTCATTTAAATGACATTTTAATATGTTAAGTTAGATTAAAATGTTCACTTATTTGAAATGAAAATATGTTAACGATAAAATTCACATTCTTACCGTATATATAGAGAAGTTTTAAAACAAAATATTCATTTTTGTTAAATAGAAATGTGTTAAAGCAAAATTTATATTTTTGTCAAATAGATTTGTGTTAAAACAAAATTATCAATTTTGTCGAATTAGATTATTGTTAACAAAATAAAATTATCATTTTTAATTGTCTTGTTGAAGTAGATTTGCCAACAAAATAAATTATCTTTTTATATTGTCATGAAAACAAAATTATATTTTTATTTTTTCACTAGAATTATAAACATGTTTATATGACAAAGTTGTCTTTAATTTGTCATTTGAAATGTAGACAATGTTATGACATATAAATGCTCTTTTTATTTGACACTAGAAAGGTAAGAAAGGTTATGAAAATAACAAACCATCTTTTTATTTGTCATATAAGAAGATTGAAAATAAAATTCCCATTTTATTTGCCATATATAAGCGTAGGAATTGTGGAAAAAAAAATTACAATAAAAATTTACATTTTTGCTGTATATTAGGAATGATTAAAAACGTGCATTGTTTTACATAGAAAAATGTTCATTTGAATATATATGTTTTGTTAGTTAAAACATTATCATTTATATGTTAGAAACATAATAAAATGTTCATTTGTCTATTTATGTTTTGTTAATTAAACCATTCTCATTTATATGTTAGTGAAATAGAAAAAAAAATGTTTATTTAGAAGCATATGTTGATTCATTAAAAATAGTGTCACTTAACATTATTAGCATTACAAAAATGCCACTTAGTTAGGACATGTTTGGTGAAATAAAAATACATTATTTAGAATAATGTCATGAGAAATAATAAATGTCATTTTATTAGATAATGTCATGTTAGAATAAAATTGTCATTTTAGTTAAAAATGTCATTTTAGTTAAAAATGTCATTTTAGTTAAAAATGTCATGATAGAAATAAAAATGTCATTTATGTTAGAAATAAAAATGTCATTTATGTTAGAGATTAAAATTTCATTTATGTTAGAGAATAAAAACATTATTGCTAGAAAATAAATATGTCATTTATGTTAGAGTATAAAAATGTCATTTATTTAGAATAATATTTGTGAAATAAAAATGTTACCTTTACAATGTTAGACAAGAATAAAAAAATATTTGCTTGTTAAAGTATATGTTCTGTTGAAATTAAATTATAAATATTTATTTATAAATTAATAGTGAAAATTGGTTAAATAGAAAATAATTTGAACTGAATTATAATTGGTTAAATCTATTAACCAATGATTTATTTATATAAACTATTGTTGTTTGATAACACCACACGGGTATAGGGATGATATTTGACATACACTAATCCCAGTATTTAATTAATTGTCAATCGGTGGATTGACAGTCTGTGATGAGCGTTATTTATTTATTTTAATGCTCACATAGTTATAAATTTCACTTTGGATGTGAATATATTGTTTGATGATTGTTTATCATTATCGTTGAATATATGCAATGTATGAAATCCATATAACTGAAATTATATGATAATTGATTGAGTCACATTCCGATTCAGAGTAAAGAACATTTTTAAAAGAATATTTTAATATAAAGAATATTTTAAAATAAAGAATATTCAATATAAAGAATATTTTAATATAAAGAATATTTTAATATAAAGAATATTTTAATATAAAGAATATTTTAAAATAAAGAGTATTTTAAAATAAATTTAGTAAAGAATAAAGTTATGATTTTATGTCTGTCTTCAATGGACACAAAAATATAAAAAAATATGAAGCCAAGCTAAGTATAGAAACGCCATTTTTAGCCCGAATGGGTTAGCGATCTATTTTATTCTTTTTAGAATGAATATCGGAAAGTAGTGATTTCAAAATCTAATATTTTGAAAATATTAATATTATAATATTATAAATATATAGAATATCCAATTTGGATTTAAAATAGTAAATGAAGCTAAAATCATTTTAAAATAAATTTATAAATATTTTATTAAATATGTTTTAAAAGGAAATCGACGATATATATAATATATATATTTATTTATTTATTTAATGGCCTGAATAGAACGCGCCGCGCAGCGACCGGTTGCGAATTTCGACCATTAATTTCAAATTGATGTAACGGGAGATCCAACCGTTGGATTCTCCTAAAACCAGAACTGTTGGGTTTGTATCGAAAAGTGCTTTCCAATGAATATAAGAGTTTTGGAATCTAATGGTTAGATTTAGAGTTATGTCCAAATCAATTTTAGAAAAGGTCGATGTAAGTGCGGTTCGATGACCGTTATTGGAAACCGACTGTATGGGCCTAAATAAAATTATTAAAAATATGAAAAAATTAAGTAAAATCATAATTAATGATTTGAAAAGATTTTGGATGAAAATTCCATATTTGAAAAGATAAAAATATATCTTTATCGAAATGAACTAGTTATTAACTGGGATAAATCTTTTAATTAAAGATTTAATGAAGTTTTCCTATTAATTAATATTTAATTAGAATTAAATAAAATAAATTGGATTTTTGGGTTTGTCATGAATGGTGTCTTAAATAACACTATTCTTAAACCCCGTATGAAAAAGAATAAATCTTTTAATTAACATTATTAGAGTTTCCAATTATACTTAGTAACTGGAATAAGATGAAATGTGGATTGGGTTATTGTGAACTATGTTTTTAACGATATTCGTTCTTTAACCCAAATTTATAGTGAAAATATAATTAGAAATTTATAAATCTTTTACTAAGATTTAAATGGAAATTTTCCCAAGTAAAGTTTTCCAACTTAATAATTGGAATTGAATGGAATTCGATTCAGTAATAATCGAGATGAGCTTCTGTAAAAGAAGACCATTATTATATATGGAATTTAAAAGGGTTTGCCGTTATTCCATTTATATTAATAGTCCGATACAGAAATTTATATCGATTATATATTGATTTAATTTCTGTGAAAATTCCATATTTAATGGAAGATGATTTTGGGTTTGTCGTGAACTGTGTTTTAAATGACATTGGTTCTTTAACCCAGTTAAAGACAAGATTAATTTCGTAAAGTTGAATAATCATTAAATAATGATTTTTGAGATTAAAACCAAATTAGAGTTTTGATGAATCTTTAAAAAGAAGATTAAAGAATAAATTTAAAAGAACTTATCTTTGATAAAATTAACGGGACCCTTTCCCTAATAATGTGAATATTCATTTAAAAGAATATTCTGAATTGGAATGAGGCGTATAATGTGTTTTATAGCACTTATTTATTGATTATAAAATACGTGAGTTATTCGGAAAGACCGGTTTCAACCCACTCTGAATAATTACTACGACAATTAAAAGCCAAAGATGAAGACGGTGGTTGAAGACCGGAGGTCTTCACATCGTTTGGATGATTACTGATGTCTTAATTGGGAGGCATCCCAAGACAAGCTAATAACTGGTGATCGTCCAAACGTACTTGGAGATCGACCGGATATGCGAGGACCTCTCTCCTGTATTGGATATATGGGACGAGGAACAAGGTGCCTCCGGTTTCGTTCAGACCCAGAATGAACATGTAAATGGATGGTATGTCTGACATTGTATTCCTTTATGCTGAATTCGTTAATCTCTGCTAAATATATATATGTATATATATGTTTGGTGACGGAGAATTTATTCTCTTGCTTAACATCCTTCTCTGAGACGTACGAGCTTAGAGGTTATATATTGGCAGAAATTAATGGTATGGTATGGATTGACAATGTGGCATGCTAAGATGCAAATGATCAAGGCTTATTGTTGAAAAGCAGAGCTTTGTGGTTGATGATCAAAGAATAGCTTTATTTAGCATAGCTTTGTGTAGCGATACTTCGCGAGCCCCACGCCCCGGTATGACCAGAAACGGGAGAAGGACCCCAAGGAGAACATGCGTTTCTTTCTAGCTAGAAGTGGTGTCTGGGTTTTACAAGCCCAGATATTTTTAGTTATGTGGATAATGGAATACGAGGTACCTCGGATTTGAGTCCCTAGTGGCTCTATTTTACGCCCCATAGGGCGGGGAGACGTATTGTCCAGGCATAACTAATCCACTAACATATTTGTGGACTGGTCTGGTGCTCCTAGGTGCAGTTGCGGCTGTATCGTGAGACATGGTAGGCTAGATTGTCTCGAAATCGGTAAGAATGATTCCTTGCCTTGGTTCATGATGGAAATCCAACTTCCAATACGACCCCATATGGTTTTGATTGTATAACTAGTATGGCGACATAGTATATGGTAGCTATACTGCCTATGATTGATACACTATGATTGAAATGTTTTTGAAAACATATATACACTAATAATAATATCAAATTCGTTTTATCATATCAAGCATTTTTGACCATTATAAGGTAAAACTCTATCCTCCGATTTGCGTTACAATGTGTGATGGGACTTGAGTCTTATAATGGTTTCATTTTTCTAAAAAGCATTGCTTTGTTTTCAACGATTTACTTTATTTATGCACTGGCAATCCAATGGAGTAAAGTCATTCCGCGTTAGCGGCGTGGTCCTGTGATTAGCCTTATTATTATTAAATAGGCTAGGTAAGATTTCTCATACCAGTCCCATGACTGACTAGTAGTTGTTTCACTTTGCAAACTCGGGTGCCCTCTTTTCCACATGGGCAGTCGAGTGGCTTGCTTTGCAGATATCTATTTATTAGGCAGGATTATGGATCAAAGCTTAAAGCTGTGGCCAGAGCAATGATAGTCTTCCGCTGTGTTAGTTTAATTGTTCTGCTGCATTGTACTACATTTATTGTAAATTGTCTTCCACTGTTGTATCATTATATTCGATGTACTCTGATATTCTATACTCTGATGTAACATTATTATAATGTTTATAAAAGTCTTCTGTTATCTATTCTGATGTGTTGTATAACCAAAGTTAGCGTATTCGGGTTTTGGAATGGCCTTGGTTGATTCAACGAACGATTAGGTTCGGGCGAAATCTGGATCGTTACATTTAGTTTCTTCATTTCTCTCAATTGGTTGAGCTTGTGATTCTCCTTTCTCAATCAAATATACTTTTCCTCCATTAAGTTTCTAGATCTACGCAAAAATATTGACGATCTACATCAAGCAAAGCTAGATCTACATCGAGTGAAGGACGATTGCATCAAATTGATAGGTTTGAATGTTGATAATCGTTGTCCGGATTTGAGAATCATGCAATGATTCGAAAAAATAATATTTTACAGCGTTTGGAAAACATCGTGGTAGGGTCATGGATCGGGAAAAACTGGCAGAGTGCCAAACGTGTGTTGTGCAGGGAAAAAAGGAGGAGTTGCCAAGCATCTGGATGGATCGGGAAAATTTTGGTTTACTTTAACATTTATAAACACTATGGCATGGATTGGGCAAAATACTAAAGTACCACATTGGCCTGCGCACAGTAAAAACTTGGATTTGCCAAGGCACGCACAGGGGGATCTGCAAAATTTCCATGGATCGGGTGAAAACATATTATAGCATTTCTTACTGCTATGGTATGGATCGGGCTAAATGCCAAAGTACCAAGTACCACATTTACCTGTGCATAGTGAAAACTTGGATTTGCCAAGGCATGCACTGGGGAAATCATGGATCAGGCAGTTTCCATGGATCGGGCGGAATTGGCAGCGCTTCAGAAAAGCTATAAAAAACCGATTGATTGACTACTTCTGGAGTATGGATCGTGCACACAAAAATGTGTGTTTCACACGCATTTTTTGGCTGTTTTGAGAGGTCGACCAGCAGACCGATCTAGAACAATAGGACACAGGGATATGGTAAACGTTGTGAAAGGCAGTTTTGACATTGTGCTTAATTTTTCTTAGCCAGAAAGATGGAAATGCTATGAAATGCAAAATCGACCAAACGAAGCATATTTTTGGATCGATGATGGTTATAGCTTCGATGCGAATTTTCAAGCAGGAATGTTCGAAGTGTTATGAAGTGTTCGTTAATCGCTGAAATGTAACAAATATGCAGATGACTCAAGTATGTTTTGAGCTCATGGATAATGGCTTCCCTAGATGATTTGAGCTTGTTAATGGTTGCCGATAATGATGACTGGAGATAAAGAAGAATAAGGAATTATCGTTATCGTAAGTTCTAGCAGACTCAAAGCAGGGGTATAATACGGATGCTTAAAAGACTAGATGATTAATTTATTACCCTGGGTAGCAATGAAAGGCCTAGATACGTAGTGATGAAAGGCGTATGGAGTTTTTGCTAGAACTGGGGTTACCATTAGCCATTGACCGAAGGCATGAAGATATGGCCATTCATACAATTAGCAATGGTTTCGAAACAAGATTGGCGGTGATAGCTAGAGTCATGGATAATGATTGTCAGCTTGTATTGTCTTGTGTAGATTATTCGACGTCGACGGAGATTTCTCTTCGGTGCTTTTCTGATGTTGGTTTAGGACTTCAGGGCTTATGCTTGGGAGATGTCAATATTGATTAGAATGGTCTAGCTTGATAACTGACCGCCATGAATGTACTCTTTGTTTCTATTTGATTATTGTAAAGGTTATCGCTGTCCGATGCAGAGAAGACGGGTTTGGGTTCTTCTCTGTTGATGACGGTAGGTTAGTTGATTAATCTTTCTAATCTCATATACTTTTTTGATGATGTTAGATAGTTGTTTTATCGCTCATTAAGACTATTGTCTAACTCATGGTTTTATGTTTCTCTTATTACCTTGGGTTATTAATCCATGATGTTGTGCATGGGCAGGGGTTATTAATCCATGATGTTGTGCATGGGCAGACTAAGTAGTAGGTGACAGATGATTAATTTTGATGAGGCGATGCTTCCGAGCAATGACAAGCGGGAGGCTAGCGTATTAATTTCTACTATCTACTATTTTTGTTTTCCGCTATTTGATGTATTCTCTAAGTGACTTGTGGTGAGGCACATTGTGCATAATTTTATGTTGTATCCAGTTTGATGTTTGGACAATTCATGATGATATGAAAGTTAAAAATTCTGCTCAATTCTGCCTCACTATTATTGCATGTTGTATATGTTCTATTATATTTTATCTTTGCATTGTGAGTTATACGACAGGTTCCACATGTGTTATCTTAGCTTGATGATCGTCCATAGATGCCTAGTACACTTTTCAGTGCATTATTCCTGTTGTTTAGTGCAGAAGTTCTGGGCGATTGTCACATTTGGTATCAAAGCTCTGGTTAATCGATTATAGCCAAAGTTCAAGAACATAATAACATATGGGATACATAATCGTAGACTTCTGATTAATGTATACTATATATTAGTGTAGAGTATGATAGCAGTTGAACTCCATTTGCAGTTTTTCACGTGTGTGGACTAATCATTATATTTGTTAGATTCTGAATGAGTCGTCGAATGTCGAGGCACACTGCTAGGGAGGAGACTGTTCCTAGAGGGGGTGTTGGAGGTATAACATATTACCCGGCTATGTTCGAGGCCATGGTGGCAGCGATCATGAGGAGAGAACCTGCTCCAGAAGCAGCCGCGTAGATGCAGGAGTTCAAGTGCAAGTGCCTAGGGCTGTGGACTTCCCAAAGTTATGTAAAGACTTCACTATTCTAGGAGGACAGTCATTTAAGGGGACGAAGCTGATTGTAGAGATTAAAAGGTGGTTGATACTTGTATTTGGATTTTTGAAGACTTAGGGATTGGTGATGCAACCAAGAGGAAGCTTGCATCAAGGCAGCTAGAGGGCAGAGCTATGGACTAGTGGAACTCTGTCACTCTAGAAACTCCAAAAGATGAAATTTCATGGAAGCAATTCCAAGTCAAGCTTGAGACCAAGTTTATCTCTACTGTTCAGAAGTCTATTCTGTTTAAGAGGTTTGTGGAGCTTAAGCAAAATGGTCGACCAGTGCTGGAGTATGTTTCTGACTTCGAAGCTTTGTCGATGTATGCTTGTTCATATGTCGAGACTCCTAATCAGAAGAACGAGAAGTTTGTCATGGGCTTGGACAAATATCTTGGGAATCATCTGGTTGATCACTTGGATTGTACTTATGGGAAGATCGTGGAAAAACCTCTAAGGCATGAGAGTTTATTTCCCAAGTAAGAGACTGTTATTGCAGGAAAGAAAGAACCGAAATCATGGTAGGGTGGTAATAACAAAAAAAGGAAGCATCAAAAGCAGAAAAGAAAAGATGGCCAGAAAAAGTAGAAAAACGAGATGATATGCTTCAACTTATAGGAGAAGGGCCACTATTCCAGGGATTGCAAGAATCTGAAAGCTGAGAAGAAGTGCTTCAACTATGGGAAGCCTAGGCATAACAAGAAGGATTGCCCAAAACCATCCAAGGGTAAGCAAGTTGTGAAGGTGTATGCTTTGGAAGTTGTATCAACTTCTTCTAGGGCTCCTATGGCGGAGGAGAAAGGGAAGAGTGTCATTGTTCAAGGTATTCTTTTCATTAGAGATGTTTTAGTTTGAGTGTTTTTTATACTGGAGCATCGCATTCTTTCATTGGTAATGAGCTTGTTTGCCGCTTGGGTTTGGAACCCGAGATTTATGATAGACCATCGATCGTGACTAATCAGGTTGGGGGTTCGTCCAGTTGGTGTATAATTTTTCATGGTCTAATGTTATTGAGTCATGGTTGATCCTTTGTGTGTGATTTCTTTATTTTGAACTTCGCCAGGTTTGGGGTTGTTTTGGGTATGGATTGGCTCAAGAGGTATGTGGCAAAGGTGGATTGCGAGAAGCTGGAGGTGACAGTCGGGAATGTGGAAGGGCGACTGGTTGTGATTCGAAGTAAGCCAGAAGACAGGGACTTTGTAAGCTATTTATATTCGCTTGCGATTCCACGGGAAGACTTGTCATCATTGCCAATCGCTAGTGAGTTTGATGATGTCTTTTACGAGGTCAAAGGGTTGTCACCGCATTGCGAGATTGAGTTCAGAATTGATTTGGTAGAAGGTGCTAGACCTATCATCATGCCTCTTAGGAGGATGGCGCCTAAGGAACAATGAGAGCTAGAGGTGCAAGTACGTGACCTTTTGGGAAAAGGATTCATTCGGGGAAGTGTATCTGAATGGGGTGCACCAGTGCGTTTGCAGCCGAGACGGAGGGATAATTAAGACTGTGTGTGGACTATCATGAGCTGAACAAGGTGATCAAGAAGAACAAGTATCCGTTGTCGAGGGTAGGTGACTTGTTCAATCAGCTTCACGACCCCAAAGTGTTTTCTCATATGGATTTGTCAATGGGATTTCACCAGTTGAGAGTGGCAAAGTATAGTGTGCCAAAGACTACTTTTAGGACACCATCCAATTTCTTCGAATGGTTGGTGATTTGGGTAAACTAACGTGCTAGCGTATTTCCTGGATCTTACAAATAGGTTTTTTAGAGATCAATTGAACAAGTTCGTGCTTGTGTTCGTAGGCGATATTCTATTTTTATTCGAAAATGAGGAAGAGCATAAGACACACTTGCGAGTTATTTTGGAAATCTTGCGAAAGCATCAGTTGAGAGATAAGTTTTTGAAGTGTCACTTCTGGAAACAAGGACAACTGGTTGTTCCTAATATTGACGGACTGAGAAACGAGGTTCTGAGGGAATATCATCACTCGAAGTTGACTATTCATCATGTTGGTAATAAGATGTATCGGGAAAGAAGAAATCTTACTACTGGGAAGGGATGAAGAGGGACGTTGGAAAGTTTATTTCCAAATGCATGAACTGTCAGTTGGTGAAAGCTGAACAGAAGAAGCGGACTGGATTGCTTCATACATTGGAAGTTCCTACATGGAAGTGAGAGTAGATATCGACGGATCTTATCGATGGACTACCAAGAACCAGGACAGGAAACGAAGGAATTTGGGTCATCGTGAATCGCTTGACCAAAAGTGCAAGATTTATTCATGTCAAATTAACTAGGACAGCAACGAAGTTAATTGAGATTTATGTAAAATGGATAGTACGTTTCCATGGTATCCCAAAGAGCATAGTGAGGTATCGAGATCGATTATTCATGGGTGGATTTTGGAAGAGTTTGCAAGAGACTTTGGGAACTGAGTTGTGTTTAAGTATGGCTTATCATCCCCAAACCGATGGCCAAACCGAGAGGGTTTTCTGAGTTTTGGAAGATCTCTTGAGGGCTTGTGTATTGGACTTTGTAGGATCAATAAAAACACCATGTTACAACTTTAATTTACAACTATGCGAGAAGCACAACCATAATATATGCCTTTTTACAACTGTGCAAAATGCACTGTTGTAATAAATGTTTTTTACCACTGTGAAAAAATCAATGTTACAATAAACATATGTATCACAACTTTTCTTTTTTGTCTGTTGTAATAACTAATATATAATAATTAATTTCTGATAATTAATAGTTAAATTAGAAAGTAATTTAACCACAAGCCAAAGGTACATTATAATTTCTAACAGACAATGAATATACTCAGATTTTTTTTTTGAAAATTTGCACTACCAAACTGCTAGTTGATAATTTATTTAAATTTATAGTTTAGGTAAGGTTATTTTTGCCTGCTTAGAAGCCCTTGAATGCTTAGGCTTATGCTCCATTGATTGCAAGTCTTTCCCTTGAGGTCAAATAGTGAATTAGTGCCTTCGAACAAGGTGTACTTTGGGTATTCTAAGAACTGCATATGAGTTTTCATTGGGGTGAATCCATCAACAATGTAAATGGAGAGCCATATCCGTTGGGTATGCAAGGGGAAATGGACGATGCTACTACTTCCATGAACATAAAAAGTTGGAAATATAACTCAGTATATATTTATTGTCAATTTCTCCTCAAACTGTATCTAGAAATAAAATATTCAAACATCAGCTGAGTATGATGCCTACACAGTTGCATAGTTTCTAGGAAGTCTTTTATGCTGCTATCAAAAGGGAAGCTTTGCATGCAGAGCCGAAATTGGACTACTCATTCCAGTAATAATCATTGCTATGCCAAAAGAATTGATATAGGTAACAAAACTATATAATTCAGTAAACATCAGATATAATTTTTACATAACTATGCAGATCGGCGACAAACAAAATCATCTTCGGTGACTATTTATAAAATGATTGTTGTAATTTTCAAAAAATACTTAAAGATGTACTGAAAAACTACAAATCATCTGCTGAGATAAGTTATTCATGGCATTGAAAGTTTGAAATAACTACAATTCCTGTAAGTTCTTTCATGGCATTGAAAGTTTGAAAAACTACAAATCATGTACTGGAATAACTACATATCATGTGCTACTCAATTTTTTTTTAACCTTTTGCTTTTGTTCCAGCCTTCTACTTTCTTATTTCTATATTGTGGGCACGAATGAGAATCTTCACAAAATTGAGAAGTGTAGAAATAGTTGAAATATAGGAGATGAAGGGAAGTAATATGCTATGTAGTGGTATGTAGTGTTGTTATGTTGAAGATGTGGTTCTTATACTATTGGGGTGACTTAATATGAAGTAATTATCTTTTGGATTTCATGATGCATCAGCTTCGATTGGTAGCTTTCCTCCCCTTAGTTGCAAGTCAAGGAACTCAACTTAATGTGTTGCAAGTGAGTCTTTCATGTCATGTTTCCAGGCCTGTTTGTTCAGAAGTATTTTTTTCTATGTCATTGTTGTTTGATGTCAAGCAAGTTTGTGTATGATCATGTACTAGTAGGCGAAATATTTTCTAAAAATTATTCCTTGTAATATTGAAAATTTGAGTATTTAAATAAATTAGTTTGCAAATAACTATAATATTAATTTTGCTTATGGAGTATCGCTATATTTAGTGTATTGTTCATTTCAGCTGCAAAAGATGTTTATTTTTTTTAAAATGCAATTGTCAATCACAACGGTGCATAACGGTTACAGTAGATATTATTACAACGGTGCATAAGTGTTGTAACAAAGTTTATTACAACGGTGGAAAAGTTGTAAATTATGCATATTACAATGGTGTAGCAATGGTGCAAAAAAGTTGTAAAAGATTTTAGTCTATTACAACTTCTTAATACACGACGGTTAGCCCACCTTTGTAAAATGTACTTTACAACAGTTTTCCACCGTTGTAATAGGTTCATTTTGTGGTAGTGATGGGAAGACCATCTACATTTAGTTGAGTATGCATACAACAGTAGCTACCAGTCGAGCATTGGGATGGCACTATACGAATCATTGTATGGAAGTCCATGTAATTCTATGGCTTGTTGGTTAGAGACTGGAGATAAGTTGATACTTGGGCTTGAGATGATTAGAGAGACCATGGATTGTATCGAGATCATTCAACGACAAATGAAGGCACCCCAAGACCGTTAGAAGGGTTGCACCGATAAGCGTCGAAAAGATTTGGAATTTGAAGTAGGTGAAATTTCGTGAAGATTTCGCCGTTAAAGCATGTTGTCCGATTTGGAAAGGAAAGTTAGCTCCAAGATTCGTTGGACCGTTTTCGATAATCAAGCGGATGGGGAAGCTCACGTATAGATTGGATTTACCTTAAAAGATGTCGAGTGTGCACAATGTTTTCTATGTGACGTTTTTATGGAAGTGTGTGCATGATTCGAATATGGTGGTACTCCGGAGCAGTACGAAGAACTAGAAGTCGAGACCTCGTAAGCCGCTTTGCGTTGTGGGGAATGACACGAAATAGCTTAGGAGGAAGATGGTTATGCTGGTCAAGGTGCAGTAGAGTGAGGATGATGACAATTGTACGTAGGAGACGGAAGAGGGTATGAATATGACCCATCCACAACTCTTCATCGGTATGACCCATTAATGTCGTGTTACCTTACACCATTGTAACTTGTACTATTTCGTTAGAATTCTGCATGCTAGGAGAAGGCTATGGATGCATGGCTTGTTGGATGCTAGTTTGGATGGTAAAATTGGCTGCTCTTGGATGATAGGCATGTGGAATGGTTTTGGTTGCTTGTGTTTATTTAGAATTTCAGGGGCGAAATTCCAAGGGGGAAAACGAATAGCCCACATTTTACGTGTCGGAGGATTATAAAATATTTTTATTTAATTCCCTAAGGGTTGGATCATTCTCATATTTTAATATGTTGTTTACAGAGTTGTGAGACATGTCCATAATTTTTACCAATTTTATTTGTGACCATTTTTCCCCTGTCAGTTTTGTATAGGGAATAACTTTTGACTGGGATTGAATCAGGTGGTGGAATCGATTTCAGTGGAAAGGAAATGATGTTTCCAATTCCGTAGAGTGGTCATATTAAAGATTTATTTCAGCGGTTTGGGAGAAATCGTTGTTTTAGTGCTACACAAAATTCTATTTAGGTTTGGCTAGTCATTAATGGGATGAATTGGTATGGCCCAATAGTGGGCTGTTTGCTATAAATAGGGGCGTAGAGGCATGGATAATAGTTTAGTTTCTTCATTTATCTCATTTGGTTGAGCTTGTGATTCTCCTTGCTCAATCAAATACATCTCCCCTCCATTAAATTTCTAGATCTACGCAAGAAGATTGAAGATCTACATCAAGCAAAGCTATATCTACATCGAGTGAAGGAAGATGGCATCAAATTAGGAGGTTTGAAAGTTGATCATCGTTGTTCGGATTTGAGAATAGTCGATTTCAAGTTATTTTGAATAATTGATGAGTGATAAGCATCTTTTGCACAGATTCAATTGAGTGTATGGGTTGTGTGATCTTATGTTCATCATTTCAAGTTGTTTTCATATAGATCTAATCAATGTAAGTATGATTTCAATTTCAACACCATCGGATCTAATTCTAGAAACTTATAAATGGTATTTTATATGCTAATTCTATGTTTGGATCCATTTATTGATTTGACTGATAATTAAATCATTGTTTTAATGTTTGTTGACAATTGTGTAATTTGTTGTTATTTCATTGATTGGATCTTTGTTGGAAAAATTGAAGATTGATTGGTTTTCGAGTACAAAATCACGTTGAATTCAAGAATGGAAATGTTGGAGTTTTGGCTTGAAAAAAATGCATGGATCATGCAGAAAAATCAAGCAATGATCCCAAAAAGAAATTACAGCGTTTGTAAAATGCTGTGGTAGGGTCTTGGATTGGGAAACCTGGCAAAGTGCCAAGCGCATGTTGCGCATTGCAAAAAGGAGGATTTGGCAAGCATTTTGGAGGGATCGGGAAAATTTTGGTTTGCTATAGGGTTATAAATGCTATGGTATGGATCGGGTTGTGCCAGAGTACCACATTGGCCTGCGCACGGTAAAAACTTGGATTTGCCAAGGCGCGCACTTGGGAATCTGCGAAATTTCCATGGATCAGACGAAAACGTAGTATAGCGTTTTTAAATGCTATGGTATTGATCGGGCTAACTTCCAGAGTACCAAGTACCACATTTACCTGCGCATGGTGAAAACTTGGATTTGCCAAGGTGCGCGTTGGAGAAATCATGGGTCGAGCAGCTTTCATGGATCGGGCGAAATTGACAGCGCTTCAGGAACGCTATAAAAAGGCAATGGATTGGCCACTTCTGGAGTATGGATCGGGCACATGAAAATGTGTTGCGCACACGTTTTTGGGCTGTTTTGAGAGATCGACCAACAAACCGATCCCGAATGTGATGCAGGGATATGGTAGTGTTTCCTAAACGCTGTAAAAGGCAGTTTTGACGTTATTCTTAGATTTTCAAAGCGAGAAAGCTAGAAATGCTATGAAATGTAGAATCGACCAAACGAAGCTTATTTTTGGATCGATGATGGTTATAGCTTCGACGGGAATTCAAGCAGGAATGTTGGAAGTGTTACAAAGTGTTCATTGATTGATGAAATGCAACGAATATGAAGATGACTTAAATATGTTTTGAGCTCATGGATAATGGCTGCTCAAGAAGATTTGAGCTTGTTTATGGTCGCCGTTGATGATACTAGTGATAAAGAAGGCTGAGGAATTGTCGTTATCGTAGGTTCTAGCGGACTCAAAGCTTAACTAAAAATTTGGGCATATGTTGTATTATGAATTATGACCAGGATTTAGGCATGTAACTTTAGGCTTAATTTATGATTAGGCAAGATATGTAAATAGAATTTTAGAAATATATAATCTGTTGAATTGCCTAATCTGCTAAATCTGTTGAATTGCCTAATCTGCTAAATTTGTTATCTGCTAAATCTGTTGAATTTCCTAATCTGCTAAATCTGTTATCTGATAAATCTGTTGAATCGCCTAATCTGCTAGATCTGTTATCTGTTGAATTGCCTAATCTGTTGAAAGATAAATAATTGTAATTTGGGTATGAAAATCCATAGGCTCGATCTAAGATTGAGTAAAACATGGAAATTTTATTAATCTGCTGTAACCGGTAAAGAAGTTTAATCTGTTAAATGAACAGAATTAGTCTGATATCTGTATAATCTGTATTGGATGGATTGGTTATGACACGAGGTTAGACTCCGTTTGCGGTAGAAGCCTGCCCGGAACCAACCGGCTTAACCAGCAACCGCAAACTGTCAGTCTAATGTGAGACGTCGTAGGCATAAATAAAATATGCTTAGACACGAGGTTAGGTCTGGCATGTGGCAGTAGTCTGCCCAGAACCTCCAGGCACATCCAGCGGCCACAAGTTAGTGACCTAATATGAGAGGTCTATGCATTAATATTTAATTAATGCAAATTTAAGAGAAATGTAG
Organism: Allium sativum; assembly: GCA_030737875.1. NCBI lineage: Eukaryota > Viridiplantae > Streptophyta > Magnoliopsida > Asparagales > Amaryllidaceae > Allium > Allium sativum. The sequence goes on along the minus strand of JASFAX010000056.1, from coordinate 1,456,861 downwards.
TGCCTAAAAACGTGTTGGGTGGTAGGGTTAAACCAACTGGACTGATGAATCTAATAAACCTGTTTTGTGAATCTATAGGCCCAATACAAAGTTAAATAATCTGTAAGTCTGTTATATCCGTACATCTGATCTGTTAATCTGAAAACTTGTTAACTTGATTGTCTGATCTGTGAACTAGTAATATGAACTCTATCTGAAACTTGTAAACAATTTAATCTGAAATCTGCTAGTATGAGGACACAAGGTTAGGAGGGGAAACACTTGTGTCATCTGTTGTTTAGGACCCATATTAGTTAGTAACCTTTTCTGGTATCAAAACTTTGACCCCACACTATGTAGGGGTCCGGGAATGCTTATTGAACTAATTATAAGCGGTTCATTCTGATAATGGCGAGGGGTGTTGATGGCGCGTTCCAACCGGATCATGTGCGTGCATGGATCCGGTCTGCTCTGAGGATGTAAGACACCGTGACATCTGTAAAAAGGTATGTGCCAACAGGTTGCCACTTTAGGGAGTGATACACCCTACTGTGGGCCGACACATGGTATTTATGTATTAGGGAGCCGATCGCTCTGGGGTAGGACTTAGGGTACACTTAGTTTTGTTGTTTCTGTTGGTACCGCCTGTTTCTGTTGGGTGGTAACACCTGTCTGTTTCTGCGTGGTATCGTCTGTTGGGGGTGGTAAAGGCCCATTACTAGTGTACACCTAATTCTAACATTCTGTTTCCGAAGGGATTATTCTGTTTCCGTCTCAGATTCTATTTTCGATTTTGTTTCCGTACCTTCTGTCTGCTGGGGTGGTAAAGGCCCATTAGTTAGGTGGTAAAGGCCTATTATTAGTATTTTGTTTCCGTACCTTCTGTCTGTTGGGGTGGTAAAGGGCCATTATTAGTATTCAGCTTCTGTACCTTCTATCTGTTCGAGTGGTAAAGGCCCATTACTAGCACTCTATTTCTGTAGAGATTATTCTGTTTTCGTTTCTGTTTCAGTTTAGACATTAGGGTAACACCTAATCCCGTTATACTTGTACTAGTGCAGAGAAGTGAAAAGCTTAGCTTAGCTTATATCATTTTGTTTCTTCTGTTAACCTGCTATTCCTGTTATGGTTATCTCTCATCCAGTTTTATTTACATGTCATGATACTATTGTCTGTATATATGACGAAAGTCACTGGACTCACCAGACTTATGTCTGACCTAGTTTGTTTCACCTATTTTCTTTCCGTCCCCCCCCCCCCCCCCAGGTTTTCAGGGTGGAAATATAGGAGCTTGATTTAGATTCTCTCTTCTTGAAGTGTTTGAAGTATTGCTTGGCTTTGGCTCTATCTTTCCATGGCAGTTTATATTGGGGATTATGGCTTTAAAAACTATGCATTCTAAAGGCTTTTGTATAAGACCGATATTTATGTACTTGAATTATGATATTGTGATTTTGAAAGATGTAACCAAACTTATTTCTGTTTCTATTGTAATAAAGTTATAAAATTTTCAAGTACTACTTTATCAGTCTTGTAAATTTCTATTCTGTCTACTAAAAACGCTTCACCAAAGTTAAGGCATTCCCTTTGCGAGTGACCTTATCGGAGGTGGTGTTACAATATCAGAGCTGAAGGTTACCAGATTTGATAAAAAGTCTTTGTAAACTATTTTCAAAAAGGTTTTAAAAAGAAAGTATTTTCAAAAGTAGAGTTTATTTTGAAAAATATAATCCCCAAGAGTCATATATCTATCTTTCGATTCTCCGTTTTGAATCTCTTCCCTTTTTCTTTTCAGCATGTCTGGGGTACCCGAGATACCCGAGGGCATACAGATACCAACTTGGTTCAGAAGGTATCTGGAGGCTACGGCCATCGCCGCAAGCCCAGCATACGTTCCTCCTCCTCCCCCTCCCCGCATTGACACTTTTTCGAAGATATGCAAGGACTTTCGGGCAATGGGCAGGAAACCTTTTCATGGGTCAGAGACGTTTGTTGAAGCTCGAAATTGGCTTAAGGACGTGGAATATTTGTTTGGTATCTTCGAGATAGAAGATGGAAGGAAGGTCCAATTAGCTACTTGGTTAATGAAGGACGAAGCCTCGTTTTGGTGGGAGGTCACAAATGGAGAGCATCCAGTGGAGACATGGAGGCATTTCAGGCATAGGTTCGAGATGAAATTTCTCTCACGAGCAGAAGAGAATTTATACAAGGAGAGGTTCTTAGCATTGAAGCAAGGGAATTTATCAGTAAAGGAGTGCGTCAACAAGATCAATCAGTTGGCGAGATTCGGCTTAGACTTGATAAACACACCTGATAAGAAGGCCCTGAGATACGTTAAAGGTTTGAATGAGCTGCTACACGGGTTAGGTATGACCCACATTCCTATGGGGGCTACCTTCGAGAAATTGGTTGACATGGCGTTAATGCATGAAGAGGAAGCCAAAAGTGAGAAGAAAGAGGAAAAGCTCGGAGGACCACAGAACAAGAAGGCATGGCCCAAAAAGGAAACACAAAAGAAGGATGAAAAGTCTGAAGATAAGAAGGAGAAAAAAGTGTTTTACTTATGGAAGCTTGACTCATCTGAACAAGGATTGCAGAAAGAGGAAGGGCGCTTGCTTCAACTGCGGAGAAATGTGACACTTCACAAGGGACTGACTGAAGAAACGAGGGCAAGGGCAGAGGACAGAACCTACTTCTGGAGGGCAGGCGAATGCTCTCGTGGCTGGTGGATAGGATAGAGATACGAAAATTTTTGTAGAAGTTTTAATTTCCTTATCTGATTATTGAGTTAAAACTCTTTTTGATTCTGGCATTCTGATTCTGTAATTGAGACTCTACACTTTAATACTAGTCTTGTTTCTGATCCCGCTATAGTTTCGAACCCCATGAGGGTTACGACTCATCTATTTGTGATAAGTTGAGGTTTGAGGGTATCTGTGTTAGGCGTTAAGTTGACTATGACGCATACATTCTGGGTTTTGTGGGATATGGTGAGGTTTTATCATGCTTAGTTTCCTAAGAATCGTTTGATAATCTGATATGTACCAGTAGTCTGTAAGTATCTGAATATTTCTGAAAAGGTTTGTGGGTTTTACTCAAAACGTGAAGTAGATTTCCATTTTGGACATTGTTTAATGGGAGTAATTCTTTGATTGTCAATCTGACGTTGATTTCGTTCTTCGGGATTGATACTTAGGGATTTATTCTCTTAACCGATGTCTAATGGGAACAAAGCTTTTGTTTTAATTATACTTGCTCGGCTGTATCTTATCAATCGAGTTTTCGACCTTTAGGTAGAAACTAATGGGTGTAAACATGTGTTTGAGACATGTTATGTTTGATGGTTGCAAGCGGAAGCAAGTGGTTGCTAGTGGTTTCTCGTGGATGCATATACACACACTAGGCACTAGATCGGCTTGAAAACACTCTCATACAGCATATGGATGTGTGTTCTTTTTTCAATTTTTGTGGATGCAAAATGATTGACTCATCACATGGATGTTGCATTTGGATGAATGGTTATGCACTAGAAATGATGTGTATCAATAGGATTTCTTGCATACATAATTGGACTCATGGCACTAGCATAATTCGCATTTAGGAGGTCAACTGAATCAGTAAGACTCCTGATCTTTGCATTAGATAAGAGGCATATACACACACTTTTGCATATGTTCATACAACATTAGAAGTTTTCTTAGGACAATGGAGGGGAGAATGTAACACCCTGTATTTTCTGTGAACATAAAAGTAACAAAACAAAATATACTTAATTTTTAAAAGAAGAATTAAGAGAAACAGGTTACGCCATTGCGTTCATCTCGGAATTCTTCTTGAGATAGAGTTCGAGTTTGCGTAAATTGGACTCCGTATGAAGAAGTTATGGCCTTTAGAAGATTCAACTAAAATTCAAAACAGTTCGAAATCCGACCTAGGCAGGTGGGCGGAAAATTTCCCGCCATCAACCAAGCAGGTTGACCAGGGGGTCGACCTGGGTGTCGACCTACCATAAGGGAGGTCGACCTGGGGGTCGACCTGTCCTTTAGATCTGGGTTGTTTTTCCTGTGACATGTTTTTTTATGTGTTGTACGAATCTGATGGCTTCTAGGTCAATCTAAGGGCTCTAAAACACTCTCTACACCTATAAATACATAGCAAGACCCAACCCTAATTCATTAACAAAGAGGAATGGCGCCTCCATGCTCCTAAAACCTAAAGTGACCTAGCCTCCACCCTAATCAATCAATTCAAGCGAGAAGATAAAGATAATAAATCAACGCCTACTTCAACAGAAAGCTAAATCAACTCCAGAAATCAGATCCTAGAACATTCTTCTCTTTCTTAAACCACGATTTGTGAGTATAGTTATTTTCAAATATGAAATTTAATTATGATCTTGACATGGTTATAAACCTAAATTGGAGATTATGGTCAGATCAGTTTTTCTATGTAGATCTATCTTATTAATACTGTTGTAACTATTCTGTATCTCTTCCTTCCTTCTGTTCTATAGCCAGGCTACCACGAGCCTGAGCCAAATCTCATAAGATATGAACGCACGAACACTAAATTTGGGGAAAATATTGAATGATGCATAATTGGGCATAACTGATTTGTGGCTAAATTGAGAACACAACATATGTTGTAATTTAAGGTCTAGATCTAGGCATACTATATATGACGGTTTATAATTTGGAAGAAGGAGAATTATTGTATGACAACATATGACTTGTAATTTGGGGACAAAATGCATGTTATAATTCAAGATCTGATTTTGAGGACATAATACATGTTGTAATTTAAGATCTAGATTTGTGGTATTTTTTATATGATGATCTATAACTTAGAAGAAAAGGATATGTGCCATAGGCCTGAAAAACCTATATTAAAATAGGGATAACTATTAATGTGAATACGCCTAATTCAGATTTTTGGATATTTGGCATACGCTGAAATCTAAGCCTATAATTTGGCATAATTCATATTGTATATCATGATTTGGGGTTTTTGGAGAATATTCTGTACTATGTAAATTTAACTAAAAAATTTGGGGCACATGTTATATTGTGAATAAAGACTATAATTTAGGCATGAAAAATTAGGCTTAATTTTATGATTAAGCGAGGTATGTTAATGGAATTTTTAAGGGATGATTAAATTTGCTAAATTGCCTAATCTGCTAAATCGGTTGAAACTGAATATGGTAATTTGGGGTATGAAAATATGTTGGTTCGATCTAAAATTGAGCAAAACTTGTTAATAGAACTTTGAATAATCTGTTGTAACTTGTAAAGAAGTTAATTTGTTGAATTGGCATAATTAATCTGATATTGGTATAATCTATGAATGAATACTATAGCTAAAATAAGAATGCTGAGACATGAGGTTAGACTCTGTTTGCGGTAGAAGCCTGCCCGGACCCAACCGGCTTAACTAGTAACCGCAAATGGTCAGTCTAATGTGAGAGGTCGTAGGCATAAAGATGCTTAGACATGAGGTTAGGTCTGGCTTGTGGCAGAAGTCTACCTGGAACCGCCCGGCACATCTAGCGGCCAAAAGCTACCAACCTAATGTGAGAGGTTTGTGCATTAATATTTAATTAATGCAAATCTAAGATAAATGTGATGCCTAAAATGTGTTGGGTGGATAGGGTTAAAACAACTGGACTGATGAATCTAATAAACCCGTTTCGTAAATCTTTAGGCCCAATACAAGGTTAGGTGAAACAAGCTGTAAGTTTGTTAATCTGTATATCTGATCTTTTAGTGTGAAAACTTGTTAACCTGTATGTCTGATCTGAGAACTAGTTAATCTGAACTTTGTACATCTAAAATCTGTACGCAAGTTAGTCTGAAATTTATTAGTCTGGGACACAAGGTTAGGAGGGGTAATTACTTGTGTCATCTGTTGTTTGGGACCCATATTAGTCAGTAACCCTTTTTGGTATCAAAACTATGACCTAACACTAAGAGGAGTCCAGGCACAAGGTTAGGAGGGGTAATTACTTCTGTAACCGTCTGTCTCTGTTCGGGCGGTAAAGGCTCATTATTAGCATTTTGTTCCTGTACGTCTGTCTCTGTTAGGTTAGTAAAGGCCCATTATTAGCATCGCGTTTCTGAAGAGATCGTTCTGTTTTCTGTTTAGATATTAGGACAACACCTAATTCTGTTGTACTAGTATTAGTGCAGAGAAGTGAAAAGTAAGTAAGAAGCATAGCTTGGTCTAGGTTATTCTGTTCTGTTCCGTTTACCCTATTTATACATGTGATTCTTGTTCCTGTTATCTCTCATCCAGTTTTATTTTCATGTCATGATACTATTATCTGTTTATATGCTGAAAGTCACTGGACTCACCAGAATTATGTCTGACCTAGCTTGTTTCGCCTCTTTTCTTTCGTTCCCTCCCCCCCCCCCCAGGTTCTCAGGGAGGAAATACGCAAGCTTAGTTCGGATATCTCTTTCTTCCAGCTTGAAGTTGAAGATGTATTGCTTGGCTTTGATTCTGCTTATTTATGGCATTTTCTGTTGGGGATTATCGCTTTAAAAATTATGTACTTTGAAGGCTTATGTACAAGATTGATATTTATGTACTTGAATTTTGGTATTGTGGTTTTGAAAGATGTAACCAAACTTATTTCTGTTTCCGCTGTAATAAAGTTATAAAATTTTCAAGTACTACTTTAAGTGTCTATCTTGTAATATTCTGTTCTATTTATTTATAACATTCCACTGAAGTTAAGGCATTCCCCTTATGAGTGACCTTAACGAAGGTGGGGTGCTACAATATCATTTTTGTCAATACTTTTACCGTGCTATTATTGGAAATTTCGTATTTTTATGATTTACTTGACACATCAACAACAAATAGTTTACTAAATTTAATTATAGTTTTAAGATTTTTGATTAACTCTAATATATGAAGTCAAATAAAAAATATTAGAAGGGAACCAAGATAGTTGGGTAACCGGTTTATGAATTTTAAAAGTAAGGTTTTTGCTATTGAAAAAAATAATATAATTTTGTAATGCATACGAATTTATTGATACTTATTCTGATATATTTTCTATTATTTTTTAATTTATGTCAAAAGTTAAATTTTTACTTAATCTCACGTTTCTATAATCAAATCCTTTTGAATTTTCTTTTCTAAAGTGATTTTTTTGCAAATTTGAAAATATTTTATTTTTCTATTGAAATTATGCAACGATCTAGGAATTTTAATCAATTTAAAGCCATGATTTCAAATATCAAATTAGACTTTTTCAATATAAATTGAATTTAATTCGATTTAAATATGAATTTGGGTTTAAATATAAAATAAATTTTTAGTTTAGTTTTAATATAAATATGGTTAAGCAATGAACTGGATGCTTAATTTTGTCAAAATATAATAGTATAATTTTGGTAAAAAATTATCAAGTTTTTTGTTACAATGAATTTTCTAAATACGTATTTATAAAACTATTTTAAAATGTGATATTTAGTAGTTAAATAAATATATTTAAATTTAGATAATAAAATTAAATAATTATTTTGAAAAGCTAAATAAGTTAATAACATCGTTCAGTTTTGATAACGTTAATCATCGGACATTAAAACGTCTAAACAACGGCTTAAAAGTGAACCATTTGTAACGTATATAAGCATAGCTAAACTAAAACACTTTTAAAGTGTTACTAAAATGTTATTATATGAAACCATGTTCAAGTACATGGTATTGGAAAGTGATTTTACAAGGTGTTAACATGCGTGTGTATGTATTCTAGGAAGGAGCCATGTGTCCCTAGAATAATGACCAGAATACCCTTGAAATAAGGCAATATAAGGATGCTTAAGCCTCTCCATTTTGTATCATTCCCTCTCCATTTCCTAAGCTCTATATCCCCATATCCCTCCCTCTTATTTTTGTCCTTGATCCCTTCTCACCTTGTCCAAAATTCGGCCATCCTCCTCCCCACCAACCACCGCCCTCTCCTCTTACCACCACCCTAGCACAAAAACCAACAACCTACCCCTATATCACAACCAAACCCAAACCCCACTTCCCCACCAACCCTACACCGGCCAACACACCCTGCCACTGTTGTGCTCCTCTTCCTCCAAGACACTCCAGTCGAGCCTTCTCTTCTCCAAACCCATAGCTTAGCCCTCTCCAAACCGAGCCCTAGCACCACCAAACCACCATCCAAGCCGGCCTAGCCCACCTCCCCTTATGCTAGAGCCACCTAGCACCCGCCTATGTTCGGCCATGGACCCTACTTTCCCTCCTCAAAGCCTCAGCCCCACTTCTCTTATATAAAGAAAAAAGAAATTATACACATAGGTATATAATAATATTATATTTTGTCAAAGAGTCGGTGCGGGGAAATGATGTCCATTAATGATCGCCCGTGGTTAGCTAGGCTCGCCTCCCGGGACTATTTAAGGAGAAATTGTGTCGATGAGAACTCATTTGACCAAATTTGAATTATTTATTTTAGTGAGAAACTCTATACGTTTTTATTTATGTATGGTTAATTTTATGGATGATAAATATATGTATGTAATAGTGGATGAATGATTGTGTAGTAAGTAACATATATACATTGATAAGTGTTGATTACCGTAACGCTTGCAGGTAGTTTATCAACATTGATTGATGATATCGTTACCGATTGTTATGAATGTTTGTACATGGTTAGTTGTTGTCTGAATGTAATCACACACCTATGATACCATAGTTATGGCATTATAAAAGTGACTAGTTATGTCACTGGTCTATATAAATATGATTTATATTATTTTAATATAAAAATAATGACCAAAAATGGAATTTGGAATTTGATATCCAAAATAGTTTGGAAATGAAATTAAAGTATATACGAACAACTTTTGTAAAGGTGGAAACGTATTTAAAAACGATTTTGATTATTTATGGCATGTACAAGTTTAAAATCGATTTTCGAATGGTGAATTTTAAATTTTTGGTTGACTTATGTATGTAAACAATAGTTTAGGTTCAAACCGATTATTCCGATAGTCTTACATAATATTTAATTTGATTTCTACAAAGTTTGAAGTTCATCGGAATAATTTTTGAAAGATAATATTATTATATTAATATAATAATATTATAATATTCAACTTTTTTCAAAATTGAATTTGATGAAAAAGTTTAAAAAATATTGTTTTAAATAAGTTTTTATATGTTTATAAAGATTTATAATCATATTAGAAGTGAATTAGATGAATTCTTATTAATGTCGTATGTGGTCTGAATTGGACTTGTCATGTTGCGGTAGTTCGCGAATTTCGACTATAAACTTTAACCAATTATAACTAATGCAATTTAAATCAGATTGACATGAAGCGAAAAACATTTCTTTCTAATAATACCGGTTTTCAAATGAAAAAGAATTTTTCAAATTTTGATATATAAATTTGAATTTATATTTAAATCTATTTTCAAATAGAATCGTGGTTTTGTTGTTCGATGGCCGTAATTGGAAATTGAATAAAGACGACTTTATAAAAATAATTAAAAATATGGAATTCTTTTTCTAAATCATAATTAATTATTTGATAGTAATTTAAAGTGAAAATATTAGGTTTTGGATAATCAAAAGGCTATTTTGACTAAACTAGCTATTCAGGTTCGCTTTTGCAATGTTTTTAAAAAATAACGTATTTTGAAATTTTAAACTTTGTAAAGAATTGTTTATAAATGATTTAAAAAATATTTTTGGAAGTTTATAACACTTAATTACCTTAGGTTTAAGTAAAATCTAATTCATCTTAAAACAAAAAAGGTTTTCCAATTATTAACGAAATTGGAAATGGATGAAAGTGATCCTCCAATGTCGATATTAATTCAATAAGTATACTTGTAATATTCGGGGAATTTAAAAGGTAGGTTTACTATTATTCAGCAAAAGGTATTAATTAAGTACGAGAATTGATACCAAGCGTGAGCTGTTATAGTTTCCAAGTTCCTATATTAAATGGTTTTAGTTTGATCTTTTGATTAAAGAAATAGGTTTTCAAGTTGGGTTTGGATAGAAATGGTCTTCGGATATTTGATATGGAGTTTCGTTGCTAGAGGTATACTATTTGAGGAATTTTAAATATGTTACATTGTTATTCCACTTATACTACTCGTTGCTTTCAAGAATTGGTATTAAATATAAGTTGACCCAATTTCTATATAAATCTTATGTTTAATATCAATTATTGGATTTAAATAATTTTTCAACAAAGGTTTGGGATAACAACATTTTAAAAGTAAGTAAAGCTATGAAAACTTACTAGTCTTAAATGCCTCGATTTTAAAGATAAGGTTTAAAAAGTATATTTAAGAAATAAATCATCAAAGAAATGATTTAGTTAAAATAAGAATCCGAATAAGGAAGTCTTGATTTAGTTTCGATTAATAAAATACATGATTTTAAGGAATAAATTTTAGAAGGCTGAGAATGGTTTTAAGGGAAAATTTTGATTAATCAGGATAATGTAAATGGAGACTTGATTAAAATCTGATGTAATCCATAATTGTTTTTAGAATTTGCATTGTTTTTTTTTTTTGAAAGATCGGGATCAGGTCTATATCCAAAAACCATTTCGAATAATTATACAATGTAATGGAGAAATTGTAGATAATGGTTGAAGAACGGGAATCTTTACATCAAAGGTGCTACTTGTTGATGCATCTGTTGGGAGGCATCCCATAATGAGGTTAGTAGTAGCAGTGGTTCTGACGTACTTGTAAATTTTCTAGATTTACAAGGACATACCTTCATTATCGATGAGGAATAAGGTGCCTTCAGTTTTGTCTGAACCTTGGACGAACTTGTATGGATGTATGTCTGACAGTGTATTTTGTAATGTATTGATTGATTTTCACTAAACATATTTCTGATTGATGGAGGAGAATATATACTCTTAGCTTACCACCCATATTTGAGACATGCAAGCCCAAAGGTTATATGGTTAGTAATTATCGATTATATGTTATGAGATGACATTGTGGCATACGAAGAGATAAGCCATTGATGATCAAAGCATGGCATAAGAAAAGCGTAGCTTTGTGTAACGAGACTTCAGTAAGCCTCACATCCCGGAAATGGCCCAAATAAGAAAAATGCAGTGAGGATATAGGTTTTTGTCTCCTTCTAGATAAAAAGTGTATCATGGTATGGAGCCTAGGAATTACTTATATGGCAACTTCTACTTATGTGGTTGTTAATGATGCGGGATCCCGGTTAAAGGTTAGTTACTACCAGGAAACATCATACTCATGCATGCTCTAAGTTATCCAGTTGAGGGATAACCCGACCTTACATTAGCATAGAGCCAGTAAGTTCTCGGGACATCCCTCTAGAGGTGTACTGTAACAACCCGGAAAATCTGGGCCAGTTTGAAATTTTTATTTTGGCAATTTTAGCGAATTTTGAATATTTAAAATAGATTATTTTAAATAATATCGACGAGAAATCTATTTTGAATATAATTAGAACGTATATATTATATACGTCGTCGTTAGAATATATAATAATTATATATAATTATTAAAGGAATTGAAAATGGCGCGGTAGTTCGATAATTCGATTTCAAAACTTCAATTGAATGTACCGGGTGCAAAACAATCCGGATTTTAGTGAAACCAAAAACATTAGGATCTGATTGATAATATCTTTCTAACGGATGTAAGAAACTGAGATTTCACTTTAAAAATTGAGAGATATGTCCAGTTGAAAATTAGAAATAGTCGCTGTGGAATTTATATATATTTTTATATATATAAGGCCCTTAAAAATGGACATTTTGCAAACGACCTCGGATTTCGACGAAACCAGTTTTGTTGGGTCCGTCATGTCAAGTTATTGCTAGGTTTCAAATTTCATAATTTTTCAAATCAATATGTGAGCGTGGCAAAGGAAAACGTGTTTGACCGGTTTCAGTTGATTTTAATCGACTGGAAATTGGTCATTTTTCAAACGGTCTCAGAATTCGACGAAACTAGTTTTATTAGGACCGTATCGTCCATATGAAGCTAGAAAATATTTTTCTGGAATTTTTCGTGTTCGTATGTAGCCCCGGTAATTTGAAATGTGCGTTTAAAATTCAGTATAGTGATTTAAATGAAAATTCAAAAGGAAACTGATTGTAACGATCAAATCAGCTTGTGATTCATATCCCATTGTGTTCGGAATGGGGGTTAAACGCTATGGACGACAGGCGGTGGGCCTCGTTTCGAGGTCATATGTAAAACTCAACCTTTTAGCCAAATATAATAATTAAATAAAAAAAAAAATATATATATACTTCTCTCCCCTTAAAATCGTTCTGGCCCCCCCCTTCCTTTCATTCTCGATCATCACTGAAATAAAAAAAAAAAAAAAAAAAAAGAATGGCGACCTCGACGGATCGCTACCACCGCCGCTCCAGGTGGAGCGCCTCCCCTCCCTAGACCGCACACCCCCTCCTCCGCCTAACCCCCATCACGAGCGTGAGCTCGAAGCCCCAAATCAGCCACCACACCCAAAAACTCCACCGACGCCAGCACCACCTTCCAGCGCCCGTAGCTTCGCCCTCCCTTCCCCCTTCGAACCCCTAGCGAGCCGCCCATCCCCTCCATCTTGCGTCGACGCAGCACCCACGCCCCCTCCTTTTTCTGTAAGTTTTTTATTTATTTATTTTATTTATTTATTTATTTTATTTTTATTTTAATTCTGATTTTTAAAAGTTGTTTAAAACTGATTTATATGAATTTAAAAACTGGATTTTTTAAAAGAAAATAAAAACTGGATTTTTTGAAAGAAAAGTAAAAACTGATTTTCTTTTTAAAATAAAAACTGATTTAGTTATTCATTAATAAAAACTGATTTTGTCATAAGTAAAAAAAAAAAAAAAAACTGATTTTAAAAGGGATTTTGAAACTGATTCTTTTATTTTTAAAAGGTTTAAAAAGACTTTTATTTTTAAAAGGTTTAAAAAGACTTTTATTTTTAAAAGGTTTAAAAAGACTTTTATTTTTAAAAGGTTTAAAAAGACTTTTATTTTTAAAAGGTTTAAAAAGACTTTTATTTTTAAAAGGTTTAAAAAGACTTTTATTTTTAAAAGGTTTAAAAAGACTTTTATTTTAAAAAAAAAAGGTTTAAAAAGACTTTTATTTTTAAAGGGTTTAAAAAGATTTTTATTTTTAAAAGGTAAAAGATTTGAATTTTGAAAGGTAAATAATTTAAGCTTTAAGAAAAATATGATTTTTATATATTGAACTTCGATAGAAAAATAGAATTTTATATATGGAGCACCGAAGTAAAAATTCGATTTTTATATATTGAATAGCGAAGTAAAAATATGATTTTACATATGTAGTGAAAGCGAGCAACGAAGGTGACAAAAAGGCGAAACGACGAAGACTTCTGCAAAAGAAGAGCCGTGGAGCTAGGATAGCTATAAGTGAGAATTTCTCACCTTTCAAATTTATTTTCTAGTTATATATATACTAGGATGCAGACGGTGCTTAGTAGCACCCGACACAATCGTCCACAGACCATGGACTTGTTTGTTTGATTGTTTGGTGATTGATTGCGATATTGGTTTGAATGTGATTTGTGGTGTGAAAAATCGAATCGATAAATTGGTTAGGATTAGACGTGCGCCGTTATAAGGCGAAGGAGTAAGGCTAGGTTAGACTCTTACTCCAAATTTTGTGGTTTGCATAACGAATTGATTTGATTGATGTGTGAATGGCGTGGGCCTTCACTAGACCGGGGATAAGGCTAGGCCTTGTCCCGTTTCTAGTATCGTGCCGTTATGCCGCCGAAATTTTCTAAAATAAGTTAGAAAAATAAAAATAGCATTTTATTTAAAGAATGAACTGAATAGAAATTCATATGTTAAAATAAAATGTTTTATCGTTAAAAATATAATTTTTAACGTGAATGTGAATAAATAAATATTCATTTACAAACCAGACGGTTTGTTTATGTACACCTATTTGAATGACATTGATTGGGACGATAAATTCCACACATCGCCCAACAGCACAAATAAAATATGTGTTTGATTGATTGAAACCCCACACGGGTGTTAGGATGAAATTTGAAGTTCACTCATCCTGATTGATTAAATATGTCGATCGATTGATTGACAGGCTGTTATAAGCGTTGAATATCTATATTTGATGCTTATACAGTGTAGTGCACTTTGGTTGATGGTTGATTATTTTCAATGCCATTATATACATGTGTTGTATGAAAATCCATATAATTAATTTTATATGGTAATTGATTGGGCCTCATTCCAGTTTTGAAAAAGAAATATTTGAAAAAGAAATATTTGAAATAGAATATTTAAAAATAAAGGAATATATGAAGCCGAGTTGATTAGATTGACGCCATTTTGACGTGAACGATATTTATATCAATTTTAAAACGATTTCGAAATGAATTGAATTGAAAACGATTTCGAAATGAATTGAATTGAAAACGATTTCGAAATGAATTGAATTGAAAACGATTTCGAAATGAATTGAATTGAAAACGATTTTGAATTGAATTGAAAACGATTTCGAATTGAATTGAAAACAAATTGAAATGAATTCAAATTGAATTGAAATTTGAATTGAATAGAAATGAATTTTAAAACGAATTTATAAAGAAGAATTCAATTTTGATTTGAATTGAAAAGGAAGTTGAAATTGTTTTTGAAACGAATTCAAAACTATTTATATAATTCGTTTTAAATAGAAATCGACGAAGTATATATTATATATATTATATATATAATATAATGGCCTGAATAGAACGCGCCGCGTCGCGGCAGTTCGCGAATTTCGACCATTTATTTCAAGCGGACATTACGGGAGATCCGACCGTCGGATTCTCCTAAAACCGGAACCGTTGGGTTCGTATCGAAAAGAGCTTTCTAATGAATGTTAGAAATTTGAAATCTAACGGTTGGATTTGGAGATACGTCCAAATCAAATTCGAAAAAGGTCGCTGTAAGTGCAGTTCGATGGCCGTTGTTGGAAATCGACTGTACGGGCCTTGATAAAATTATTAAAAATAGTAATAATTTGTGTAAAATCATAAGAAATGATTTGTGAAAGTTTGGGATGAAAAACTCCATATTTGAAAAGATAAAAATAGATTTTTATCGAAATGAACTAGTTTTGAACTAGAATTATAATTCTATTTATTTTTAAATAAATAAATTGAATTTGAAATGGTTTTGAAAATAACCAAAATTTCCAATGATTGCATTGGAGTGGATTTGAATCGAAATTGTCTTCGGAATATTTCGATGTTGGAATTCGTGATTATACAGGTGTTGTTATGGAAATTTGAAAGATATATATTTATATCGTTATTTCCAATACGACATTTGTTAGTCGTAGAATTCGATATTGAATATAAGCCGATATATTTTCTATTCAGAGCCTTGTATTGAATATCGAATGTGATTTGGGTTTGTCGTGAATGGTGTCTTCACTAACACTGTTCTTGAACCCAGTTGAGAAAAGATTAAATCTTTTTATTTAGATTTAATGAAGTGTACCAATTAAATGATATTTAATTGGAATTGAATTGGTATTGATTTTTGGGTTTATCGTGAACAGTGTTTTAAATAACACTTGTTCTTTAACCCGATAATTAATGGAATGTGATTTGGGTTTGTCGTGAATGGTGTCTTCACTAACACTGTTCTTGAACCCAGTTGAGAAAGGATTAAATCTTTTTATTTAGATTTAATGAAGTGTACCAATTAAATGATATTTAATTGGAATTGAATTGGTATTGATTTTTGGGTTTATCGTGAACAGTGTTTTAAATAACACTTGTTCTTTAACCCGATAATTAATGGAATGTGATTTTGGGTTTATCGTGAATCGTGTTTTAAATGACACTGATTCTTTAACCCAGATAATGATTAAAACTAAGTGGAGTTTTAATGAATCTTTAATTAGATTGAAAAGATCGAGAATGGAGTATCACCAGTTTTGCTCCAGGCGATAGATAAATCTTTAATTAGATTTGAACGTGAAATTTAGAAACTAACTGTCGGTTAGCCAAGCAGAATGGTTTTCTGGATATTGATCTGATGTTGGTTTCGGCCTTCGGGGTTAATATTTGGGGAATTATTCTCTTGATTAATTTACGGTTAGTGACTAATGAATTGGAATGAGGCGTATGTTGTGTTTGTGTAACACTTTTATAATATATACGCGAGTTATTCGGAAAGACCGGGTTTATCCCATTCTGAATAACTGATACGACGATAAGTCGAAGATGAAGACGATGGTCGAAGACCGGAAGTCTTCACGTCGTTTGGGTGATAACTGATGATCTTGATTGGGCTGTACACCCAAGAAGATGGAAACAGTTGGTGATCGTCCAGACGTACTTGGAGATCGATGGATATGCGGGGTACTAGGTGCCTCCGGTTTCGTTCAGACCCAGAACGGACTTGTAAATGGACTGTGTGTCTGACATCGGATTTCATTCTGTGTGACTGATATTGGTTGCATAGGATGGTTTGCCTGTGTGGCATGCTAAGATGCAAATGATCAAGGCTTCTGTTGAAAAGCAAAGTCTTGTGGTTGATGATCAAAGCACGGCCTTTGTGGCGTAGCTTTGTGTAACGTTTACCTCGCGTGTTTCACACCAGGTATGAACCAAAAACGGGAGACGGACCTCAGGGAGGACTTGCGTTTCTTTCTAGTTAGAAGTGGCGTCAGTGGTTTTACACGCCCTGACGAGTTTGACTTATGTGGTTGTTGCTGTTGCGAGGCGCCTCGGTTATATCGGTTTCGGCCGAATGCATTCTGGTCGGCTGACGGACCAGACTTACACCCCATAGGGTGGGGAAACGTAGTGTTCAGGCATTTTAATCCACATCGGTGGACCGGCCCTGTCGCTCCAAGGGTCACTCGAGCTCTGATCCTGTGGCTCGGGCTAGAGAGTCACGAATCGGTTGAGGACTATCTTTTGCCTCGGTTCATAGACAGAAATCCAATTTCCAAATACGTGCCATTTGCGGTTTTATTTGTAAACCTATATATGGCGACATAGTGGTATGGGGCATTCATGCCGCCTATGATTGATACTTATGATTTGAAGTTGTTTTATACTCTATGCACTTATAATAGTATCAAATGATTTGTTTTAAACGTATCAAGCATTCTTTAGCTGTTATAAGGGAAAACCCTATCCCCCGGCTTGCGATTGCATTGTGTGATAGGACCTGGGTCTTATAACAGCTTCATTTTTCTTTATTTAGCATTGCGCTGTTGTTTTATGCACTGGTATTCTTGGGAGGAAACCCGTTCCGTGTTATACGGCGTGGTCCCTTGATTTACCTAACTTTTAAAATAAAGAATTATAACTGTTTTAGTTCTCACACCAGTCCCATGACTGACCTGGAGTTTATTGTTTTAACCTAAACTCTGGGTGCCCCTATTTTCCGCACGGGCAGCTAGTAGTTTTGGTTTTGCAGATTTATATTCACAGGATCCTGGTTTACAGCTGGAACGATATCCGGAAAGCTTTGTATCCGTATATCTCCTTCTAGTTGTGTATTGTATTATTTTCCGCTGCTATGTATTTAAATGTAATTTAAATCTCTGATATTTCTGTGTATATTCATTTATACTCTGTATATTCTTGTAATCTGATGCATTGTTGTAATATACAGTGAAATGTTCTTCTGTATGCGTTCTGTTTTGTCGTGTTCTCAAACGATAGGGCGTTTCGAACGGCCTGGATCGGTTTTAGCGACTGGTTCGGACCGAGCGAGATTCCTTGCCGTCACAGTTGGTATCAGAGCTTTGGTTTACAAAGCAGAGAACAAGACACATTAGAACCGTACGAAAGAATTCATCAGAAATTGGATTAGTAATATCCAACGAGAATGACTCGTTAGAGATGGGATCAGTAGTATCCTAGAACGAGTGTGAAGAGTATATTTTTGAAAATGAAAACAAATTTTTGTTTTGAAAATTTAATCAATTATTCGTATTTGATTATCTATTTAAATTGATGTGGACAATCCAGTATATATAGATTTTGCGTATACGTCTGATCCGCGTGTATTCGAAGTTTTAATATATTGGATAGATATAGAGTCGCACTCTAGTCGCCCGGACATGGTCCTGATGATGAAGTATACCATCACCAGCATTTATTTTCGAGTAACGAAAGTGTGATATCTATATATTTCCATTAGGCTGGTGTGAGAACCAAATCTTATATAGCTAGAACACTTTGTTGTGAATTGACATCAAAAACAAGATTTTCAGTATATATATCAAAATTATGAATTCGAAACGTTAAATTCACTAATTGATTGATGTTTGTGTTGTTTGTTCATTTGTTTGCTAATTTTAAACCATTTAGCCTAATTGAATCAAATATTGGATTATATTGAAAATTGGTCGCATTTGCTTGCATATACATATACTTATATTGAGCAGGTCATAGCAAGGAGGCTAGAGCCAGAGAATAAAATTTGTTTGCCCGACAAATAGGTACATGTTTACTACATAATTTCCTGTTTTGTTTGGGTGATGATGATTTTGTGAGCCTATTGGCTAGCCGCTTGGCTTTTTTCTTTTTCTTTTTGAGATCTGAAGGACCGGGGAAGCTATTTGAAATTCCCCGATGCTCCCGGTGCAGGGGAGGTTATGGCGAAATTTTTCGAAAATTTAGGGTGTTAGCCAAATTTTTGAAATTTTGAAAATTCTCAGAAACTAAAGAGTTGGAGAATGGAAGTCAGATCGAACGTAGAGTGGAATAATCAAACCACTTTCGACTTTGTTCCTTTTCGGGGACGAAAAGTTTTAAGTGGGGGAGATTGTAACAACCCGGAAAATCTGGGCCAGTTTGAAATTTTTATTTTGGCAATTTTAGCGAATTTTGAATATTTAAAATAGATTATTTTAAATAATATCGACGAGAAATCTATTTTGAATATAATTAGAACGTATATATTATATACGTCGTCGTTAGAATATATAATAATTATATATAATTATTAAAGGAATTGAAAATGGCGCGGTAGTTCGATAATTCGATTTCAAAACTTCAATTGAATGTACCGGGTGCAAAACAATCCGGATTTTAGTGAAACCAAAAACATTAGGATCTGATTGATAATATCTTTCTAACGGATGTAAGAAACTGAGATTTCACTTTAAAAATTGAGAGATATGTCCAGTTGAAAATTAGAAATAGTCGCTGTGGAATTTATATATATTTTTATATATATAAGGCCCTTAAAAATGGACATTTTGCAAACGACCTCGGATTTCGACGAAACCAGTTTTGTTGGGTCCGTCATGTCAAGTTATTGCTAGGTTTCAAATTTCATAATTTTTCAAATCAATATGTGAGCGTGGCAAAGGAAAACGTGTTTGACCGGTTTCAGTTGATTTTAATCGACTGGAAATTGGTCATTTTTCAAACGGTCTCAGAATTCGACGAAACTAGTTTTATTAGGACCGTATCGTCCATATGAAGCTAGAAAATATTTTTCTGGAATTTTTCGTGTTCGTATGTAGCCCCGGTAATTTGAAATGTGCGTTTAAAATTCAGTATAGTGATTTAAATGAAAATTCAAAAGGAAACTGATTGTAACGATCAAATCAGCTTGTGATTCATATCCCATTGTGTTCGGAATGGGGGTTAAACGCTATGGACGACAGGCGGTGGGCCTCGTTTCGAGGTCATATGTAAAACTCAACCTTTTAGCCAAATATAATAATTAAATAAAAAAAAATATATATATATACTTCTCTCCCCTTAAAATCGTTCTGGCCCCCCCCTTCCTTTCATTCTCGATCATCACTGAAATAAAAAAAAAAAAAAAAAAAAAGAATGGCGACCTCGACGGATCGCTACCACCGCCGCTCCAGGTGGAGCGCCTCCCCTCCCTAGACCGCACACCCCCTCCTCCGCCTAACCCCCATCACGAGCGTGAGCTCGAAGCCCCAAATCAGCCACCACACCCAAAAACTCCACCGACGCCAGCACCACCTTCCAGCGCCCGTAGCTTCGCCCTCCCTTCCCCCTTCGAACCCCTAGCGAGCCGCCCATCCCCTCCATCTTGCGTCGACGCAGCACCCACGCCCCCTCCTTTTTCTGTAAGTTTTTTATTTATTTATTTTATTTATTTATTTATTTTATTTTTATTTTAATTCTGATTTTTAAAAGTTGTTTAAAACTGATTTATATGAATTTAAAAACTGGATTTTTTAAAAGAAAATAAAAACTGGATTTTTTGAAAGAAAAGTAAAAACTGATTTTCTTTTTAAAATAAAAACTGATTTAGTTATTCATTAATAAAAACTGATTTTGTCATAAGTAAAAAAAAAAAAAAAAACTGATTTTAAAAGGGATTTTGAAACTGATTCTTTTATTTTTAAAAGGTTTAAAAAGACTTTTATTTTTAAAAGGTTTAAAAAGACTTTTATTTTTAAAAGGTTTAAAAAGACTTTTATTTTTAAAAGGTTTAAAAAGACTTTTATTTTTAAAAGGTTTAAAAAGACTTTTATTTTTAAAAGGTTTAAAAAGACTTTTATTTTTAAAAGGTTTAAAAAGACTTTTATTTTAAAAAAAAAGGTTTAAAAAGACTTTTATTTTTAAAGGGTTTAAAAAGATTTTTATTTTTAAAAGGTAAAAGATTTGAATTTTGAAAGGTAAATAATTTAAGCTTTAAGAAAAATATGATTTTTATATATTGAACTTCGATAGAAAAATAGAATTTTATATATGGAGCACCGAAGTAAAAATTCGATTTTTATATATTGAATAGCGAAGTAAAAATATGATTTTACATATGTAGTGAAAGCGAGCAACGAAGGTGACAAAAAGGCGAAACGACGAAGACTTCTGCAAAAGAAGAGCCGTGGAGCTAGGATAGCTATAAGTGAGAATTTCTCACCTTTCAAATTTATTTTCTAGTTATATATATACTAGGATGCAGACGGTGCTTAGTAGCACCCGACACAATCGTCCACAGACCATGGACTTGTTTGTTTGATTGTTTGGTGATTGATTGCGATATTGGTTTGAATGTGATTTGTGGTGTGAAAAATCGAATCGATAAATTGGTTAGGATTAGACGTGCGCCGTTATAAGGCGAAGGAGTAAGGCTAGGTTAGACTCTTACTCCAAATTTTGTGGTTTGCATAACGAATTGATTTGATTGATGTGTGAATGGCGTGGGCCTTCACTAGACCGGGGATAAGGCTAGGCCTTGTCCCGTTTCTAGTATCGTGCCGTTATGCCGCCGAAATTTTCTAAAATAAGTTAGAAAAATAAAAATAGCATTTTATTTAAAGAATGAACTGAATAGAAATTCATATGTTAAAATAAAATGTTTTATCGTTAAAAATATAATTTTTAACGTGAATGTGAATAAATAAATATTCATTTACAAACCAGACGGTTTGTTTATGTACACCTATTTGAATGACATTGATTGGGACGATAAATTCCACACATCGCCCAACAGCACAAATAAAATATGTGTTTGATTGATTGAAACCCCACACGGGTGTTAGGATGAAATTTGAAGTTCACTCATCCTGATTGATTAAATATGTCGATCGATTGATTGACAGGCTGTTATAAGCGTTGAATATCTATATTTGATGCTTATACAGTGTAGTGCACTTTGGTTGATGGTTGATTATTTTCAATGCCATTATATACATGTGTTGTATGAAAATCCATATAATTAATTTTATATGGTAATTGATTGGGCCTCATTCCAGTTTTGAAAAAGAAATATTTGAAAAAGAAATATTTGAAATAGAATATTTAAAAATAAAGGAATATATGAAGCCGAGTTGATTAGATTGACGCCATTTTGACGTGAACGATATTTATATCAATTTTAAAACGATTTCGAAATGAATTGAATTGAAAACGATTTCGAAATGAATTGAATTGAAAACGATTTCGAAATGAATTGAATTGAAAACGATTTCGAAATGAATTGAATTGAAAACGATTTTGAATTGAATTGAAAACGATTTCGAATTGAATTGAAAACAAATTGAAATGAATTCAAATTGAATTGAAATTTGAATTGAATAGAAATGAATTTTAAAACGAATTTATAAAGAAGAATTCAATTTTGATTTGAATTGAAAAGGAAGTTGAAATTGTTTTTGAAACGAATTCAAAACTATTTATATAATTCGTTTTAAATAGAAATCGACGAAGTATATATTATATATATTATATATATAATATAATGGCCTGAATAGAACGCGCCGCGTCGCGGCAGTTCGCGAATTTCGACCATTTATTTCAAGCGGACATTACGGGAGATCCGACCGTCGGATTCTCCTAAAACCGGAACCGTTGGGTTCGTATCGAAAAGAGCTTTCTAATGAATGTTAGAAATTTGAAATCTAACGGTTGGATTTGGAGATACGTCCAAATCAAATTCGAAAAAGGTCGCTGTAAGTGCAGTTCGATGGCCGTTGTTGGAAATCGACTGTACGGGCCTTGATAAAATTATTAAAAATAGTAATAATTTGTGTAAAATCATAAGAAATGATTTGTGAAAGTTTGGGATGAAAAACTCCATATTTGAAAAGATAAAAATAGATTTTTATCGAAATGAACTAGTTTTGAACTAGAATTATAATTCTATTTATTTTTAAATAAATAAATTGAATTTGAAATGGTTTTGAAAATAACCAAAATTTCCAATGATTGCATTGGAGTGGATTTGAATCGAAATTGTCTTCGGAATATTTCGATGTTGGAATTCGTGATTATACAGGTGTTGTTATGGAAATTTGAAAGATATATATTTATATCGTTATTTCCAATACGACATTTGTTAGTCGTAGAATTCGATATTGAATATAAGCCGATATATTTTCTATTCAGAGCCTTGTATTGAATATCGAATGTGATTTGGGTTTGTCGTGAATGGTGTCTTCACTAACACTGTTCTTGAACCCAGTTGAGAAAAGATTAAATCTTTTTATTTAGATTTAATGAAGTGTACCAATTAAATGATATTTAATTGGAATTGAATTGGTATTGATTTTTGGGTTTATCGTGAACAGTGTTTTAAATAACACTTGTTCTTTAACCCGATAATTAATGGAATGTGATTTGGGTTTGTCGTGAATGGTGTCTTCACTAACACTGTTCTTGAACCCAGTTGAGAAAGGATTAAATCTTTTTATTTAGATTTAATGAAGTGTACCAATTAAATGATATTTAATTGGAATTGAATTGGTATTGATTTTTGGGTTTATCGTGAACAGTGTTTTAAATAACACTTGTTCTTTAACCCGATAATTAATGGAATGTGATTTTGGGTTTATCGTGAATCGTGTTTTAAATGACACTGATTCTTTAACCCAGATAATGATTAAAACTAAGTGGAGTTTTAATGAATCTTTAATTAGATTGAAAAGATCGAGAATGGAGTATCACCAGTTTTGCTCCAGGCGATAGATAAATCTTTAATTAGATTTGAACGTGAAATTTAGAAACTAACTGTCGGTTAGCCAAGCAGAATGGTTTTCTGGATATTGATCTGATGTTGGTTTCGGCCTTCGGGGTTAATATTTGGGGAATTATTCTCTTGATTAATTTACGGTTAGTGACTAATGAATTGGAATGAGGCGTATGTTGTGTTTGTGTAACACTTTTATAATATATACGCGAGTTATTCGGAAAGACCGGGTTTATCCCATTCTGAATAACTGATACGACGATAAGTCGAAGATGAAGACGATGGTCGAAGACCGGAAGTCTTCACGTCGTTTGGGTGATAACTGATGATCTTGATTGGGCTGTACACCCAAGAAGATGGAAACAGTTGGTGATCGTCCAGACGTACTTGGAGATCGATGGATATGCGGGGTACTAGGTGCCTCCGGTTTCGTTCAGACCCAGAACGGACTTGTAAATGGACTGTGTGTCTGACATCGGATTTCATTCTGTGTGACTGATATTGGTTGCATAGGATGGTTTGCCTGTGTGGCATGCTAAGATGCAAATGATCAAGGCTTCTGTTGAAAAGCAAAGTCTTGTGGTTGATGATCAAAGCACGGCCTTTGTGGCGTAGCTTTGTGTAACGTTTACCTCGCGTGTTTCACACCAGGTATGAACCAAAAACGGGAGACGGACCTCAGGGAGGACTTGCGTTTCTTTCTAGTTAGAAGTGGCGTCAGTGGTTTTACACGCCCTGACGAGTTTGACTTATGTGGTTGTTGCTGTTGCGAGGCGCCTCGGTTATATCGGTTTCGGCCGAATGCATTCTGGTCGGCTGACGGACCAGACTTACACCCCATAGGGTGGGGAAACGTAGTGTTCAGGCATTTTAATCCACATCGGTGGACCGGCCCTGTCGCTCCAAGGGTCACTCGAGCTCTGATCCTGTGGCTCGGGCTAGAGAGTCACGAATCGGTTGAGGACTATCTTTTGCCTCGGTTCATAGACAGAAATCCAATTTCCAAATACGTGCCATTTGCGGTTTTATTTGTAAACCTATATATGGCGACATAGTGGTATGGGGCATTCATGCCGCCTATGATTGATACTTATGATTTGAAGTTGTTTTATACTCTATGCACTTATAATAGTATCAAATGATTTGTTTTAAACGTATCAAGCATTCTTTAGCTGTTATAAGGGAAAACCCTATCCCCCGGCTTGCGATTGCATTGTGTGATAGGACCTGGGTCTTATAACAGCTTCATTTTTCTTTATTTAGCATTGCGCTGTTGTTTTATGCACTGGTATTCTTGGGAGGAAACCCGTTCCGTGTTATACGGCGTGGTCCCTTGATTTACCTAACTTTTAAAATAAAGAATTATAACTGTTTTAGTTCTCACACCAGTCCCATGACTGACCTGGAGTTTATTGTTTTAACCTAAACTCTGGGTGCCCCTATTTTCCGCACGGGCAGCTAGTAGTTTTGGTTTTGCAGATTTATATTCACAGGATCCTGGTTTACAGCTGGAACGATATCCGGAAAGCTTTGTATCCGTATATCTCCTTCTAGTTGTGTATTGTATTATTTTCCGCTGCTATGTATTTAAATGTAATTTAAATCTCTGATATTTCTGTGTATATTCATTTATACTCTGTATATTCTTGTAATCTGATGCATTGTTGTAATATACAGTGAAATGTTCTTCTGTATGCGTTCTGTTTTGTCGTGTTCTCAAACGATAGGGCGTTTCGAACGGCCTGGATCGGTTTTAGCGACTGGTTCGGACCGAGCGAGATTCCTTGCCGTCACAGTCGATGTGGCATTAAAAGTGAATGGTGGCCAGATATTCTGGAAGATAATTCAAACCTCAAGCCTCACAACCGGGAATTGACAAAAATCGGGAAGGCAGCATGGCTAAGTGGGTCGCTCCCATTAGGATGTATAATCACCTATCTAGAGAAATTCCATTTGATTCTTTAATCTATCGATGCTGTCCCTTTCGGGAAACGGTTGCTGATCCCAACCGTTGGTGATATACATTCGATACACTCAAGCAAAATGAGTGGTCGGTCATGTGAGGGCCGGGTTGCAAGACGTTCTTGTTGAACCCAGTGTATTCGTCTCTAGAGATACACTATCAGAAGGTGGTCCCATACCTTGTCATGTTGGAAATCCAATCTCCAATAAGCGCCCTGCGGTTTTCGATTTTATATTATATATGGAGCGTCAGATGCAAGCGTTCCGCTAGATTATATTTATTTGATGTAGACATTATTATAATATCACTGGATTTGATATCAAAAATATTTTTGGTTATCGTAAGGTAAAAACCATCCGTGTTTATGTGTGGATCGGTCTTACGATTATCATTTCTTTCGAAAGGATTTTGAAAGTTAAACAAATGGTTGGAGTTTACTCACACCAGTCCCATGACTGACCCATAGTTTTATTTTGTTTGTTTTCCCTAACTCTTGGGTGCCCAAATTTTTACGGGCAGTCAAGTAGTCGGGATTTTTCAGATTCACTTGGAGGAGCTCGAAGCAGGAGGCTTCACCTGTTAGCTATAGATTATCATATTCCGCTGTGTACTGTTTATGTATCTGGAAACAAGTGGTTATAACTGTTCCAGAGATAACCGTTGTGCTCTGATAATGGTATGTATATAATGTTACTGATTTCTATTTCAAAGTCTATGTTATCTAATATATTTATTCGTTCCTCTGTGAGTTGTGATCTTCGTTTTCTTCTATCCTAATATTTCTTTCTTTTTATTCTCATCCTCTAACTTCTATCTAATGATGATTCGTATTTCAGTGTCATTTGGGTTGGACGTGTGGTGTTATTAGTCAACTCAAAGGGTACGGAAATTCGGGTCGTTACAATAGTGGTTATAATGCTCCTCTCCCTTTGCATGAGGACGTTGCAGAAACCTGGTCGCGCTTGCTTCCAGTCATGCGCATGTCCACGTATATGTGTGTCTATATGCACACACATGCGCATGCATGCGTGTATTGCATGGTTGAATTTTAGGGCTTGGGCCTTGATCTGAAAATAAGGGTTTGGGTCTTTATTAGGGCTTCAAGGGTAGAAGATTCATAAATGAAAAATAAAGGTATAGAATAAGAAAGAGTGTGGACTTGTTTACTTTAGGACTGGATTTTAAGTTCAATAATTTTGTTCTTTTTTTCTTTGTAATAATTCCGCTTACTTATTTGTACTAAGTTTTAATTTAATCTGCTTATCACTTCGTTTACGAAATACAACCCACGACTATTCCAAACAAATTTAAATGATATAACTCACCAAAATATTTCATGTTCAATGAAAACAATTCATTCGATTTCAATAAATTAGTCCAAAAGAATTCATAGATTTAATTCAGTTGACCAAACAAAAATCTTTTGTTAAATCGAAATTAATTAAGGAAATCATACTTTAAGAGCAAATGTTAATCAACTTTTTGACAAAGTATGTTTCCACTCGAATTTTAATGTCTGGATGAGGACGAAACAAGGATATAAAAATCTTGTATATGGGGCACTGAACTAGTGACTGTTATGGGATACTTTTTAAAAAAGAACAAAAAATAATTCAAAGGATTTTCTGAACGAATGTAGCAAAGAAATAAGCGGTATCAGAACCTCTTTGAAATAAATCAATCTAATGGGAAATGTGTCTGAAATACAATGAATGGGAGTTAGTAGACCAATGGGAAGAAGGATGGGAGGTTCCCTTGTAGAAACTACGATCATTACCAACTACTGTTGCTTAGCACCGAGTGATTTTTATTGGTTATTGGGTTTGGTTACTCGCTCCTACTTTTAACGTTCAAAAGTTGGCACAACACCCAAAGATTTCCACGACAGTGATAATAAGCATAAATAAGGTAAATTTGCAGGGAAAATGCAAGAAAAACGGTAATACAGTATTTAAAGTGGTTCGACTTGTCAAAGCCTACATCCACTCCGGTAATTTAGCACTTTATTGATTAGCTTTCATCAATTACAAGGTGGGATTGGTATTTCTCCCAAAAGCACAAGAGCCATGAGGATCCCCAGTGCCAAAAGTGAGAAGAAGCTTTCAAAGTCCAAGAAGCCAAGCCAAAAACGGATCCAATTCTTGTATCCCAAAGGGGTATTTATAGGTGAGGTCTTAGAGGGAAGCCAGGCAGGTGCGTGGGAGGAAGCCCAAGAGGGCCCAAGGCCCAAATCCCTATGCACTGAGATCGATACTGAACTCGAAATTTGTACCAATCTTGAAACACATAGTTGAACTTTGGGATTTGGGCATGGCAAGCTATTCTTTTGGCTTTGCTTATCTTTTGGTGAAGTTTGGTTGGAAGTTGCTTGATGGATCGGGAAGTACGATGATTTGAAGTTGGAATCCGGGATTCACACCGACTCTGAAATCCTCATGATTCCGACCCTCCAGCACTTGGTGGTGCTTTTTAGTGATTTTAGGAGTTACACCGACCCCTGATGTTTCGAGGACTCCTATCAATCCTAGAAGGTTGGAGGATCCCTACCGATCATGGATGACTTAGACTTATATTTTGAGTTATTCAGAGCGTAGGATTCACACTGATCCCTGGTATAAGTTTATACGGATCTCCAAACACTTATCCAGCTACGAGCTATTTTAATGAGCTGTGACGATTGTATTTGCACAAATCTGTCTACAACGACTTCTAGGTGTTCGAGTGACACTTCTGAGTCTTTTGGCTACACAACGGTTGAGTCTAGTGGTCTGAATTGATTCTAATAGCCGGGCCAAAAGGTTGGGTAACACTTGCCCTCCAAAGTATGTATTATGTGAACATGAAATGCTTTGAATTGAGAAAAGTTCTTCGATATTTGAAAAGATCTCCAAGCTGTATTTAGCGAATGGTCATGACCTTTCTATTGAGTGGTGCATTCCGGTAAGTATGTCACTTCTGAGCAGCTATGACGCTTTGTCGAAGCTTGTTGGTATAAGTATGTAGTTCCAGAATTGTTGAGAACTGTAGTTATTTTGAACTTTATTGCTCGCACCGGAACTTGTTTGATCTCCCAGGTTATTGCCTAATCTCTGTCAATTCAAGAAATTAAACGTTAATCGTCGACTGTCACGTATTGCATGTTTGCATGTGGTTTCACGTGATACGATCAGAGTTGTAAATACAAAACATAACAGAGTTGGTATGTTTGGATGCGTAATTGCATAGGTTTGTTTTCATAGCGAGATTGAGCTCGTGTGCTAAACATGCACACTTGGATGGCTAAGCATTTGTTGAGTACATGAGTGGTCGTCGATTCAAGTTTGACATAACAATCGAGGCTTTGAAGATCAGTGACTACGATCGTAGCATTGTTTGGACTCTAATTATGTTGATCCCAAAGTGCACATTTCCCTTATTTCCTTTGTTGTTTTGAAAAATGACCAGGGATACATACCAATTCGAAGGTCGGCACCGACCCTCCGGCATTTAGCCGTTCTACTAAATTTCTTTCTTCCTACATGTAACTTCACCAATTCCTTAGTTCGTATCCCTATGGCTTAAAGTTTTTTTGGTGAGTACACAAAGTCGATCATGGGAGAGCAGTGGATTGGAAAGAAAAGGGGGCAAATTCTTAAGTATTCGGGGATACAAAATTTCATTTCGTATCCGAAATACTTGGTGGTTTTCGTGGGTACGAAATGAAATTTTATATCTCGAAAACTTGAGATCTTTCCCTGAGTTTCCAGGAGGAACTTCACGGGGATGAAGTTGAGAAGGGGGTCGGATTGATGTGGAAGAATCGGTAGTGGATAAGGAGGAATACCTTGAGTTTCTAGAATGAAGTTTTCTGCCATCCCTATAATACTGGTCCCTCAAATATCGATCCCCAAAACTTGAAATTCTTTCTTCGGAGGAGAAAAAATAAACCAAGTATGAAGGGATACGAAATTTCATTTTGTATCCCGAATATTTGTTCATTTTCGAGGATACGAAATGAACTTTCATACCCTGAAAACTTGGATTTTTCTTAGAGTTCAGGGTGAAGAAAAGTGGGGATACAAAATTGAGTAAGTGGACAGGGATTGGTAGTTTGGGGAAATAGATTTAGAGTTTGAGGAAGTTTACATGTATGAGAGGATACAAATTTAATTTGGTATCGTGAAAACTTAAGCAAAAAAATTTGGATTTCTTGGGAGTTTAAACCTTTGGAAAAAAAATTCGATTCTGGACTCGAGCTTTCAAACCTGAGTCATTATGCAACGTTGCGCAATTGGATTGCTTTTCCTATTCTTTTAGTTACTGATTTATGGATTGGACAAAAAAAGCACGAACCTTTGAATCTTTAGTCGCAAGCGAAGTGAGATTCGCTACCGAACTAAATAGAAAAGTAGAATCAGAATTGTCAGAATTGTGATTCGCTCACCTTGAATTGGTCAAGCGGAATTATGCTTGGAGTGAAAGAAATTCCGAAAACATATCGCATTATAACGACTTAACAGTTGAGAAAGGAACTTGTTTGAACCGATAACTAGGATATGCACATACGATGTGGATATATGACTGAACCATCAACTTCAGCGTTCGGTTCTTAACCTAATCACGATGTGATTGCGACTCGGCCAAAGTTTTGCATCGATGGTTAGCGATGACAATGGTTTTAGTTATAAAAATAAAGGTTGTCACCGCCTCCCAAAGTTTTTGTCTAAAGAAAGTCTTGGTCTTAGGAGACGTTGGGAGTGACTTCCGTAATGCAAAGCCTTGTTCTCAGGTCATCTTTTTCACATGGCGTATTCGCTTCTTGAAGCTCGCTCCATGGGTGGAAAAGATGGCAGCGAAGATGATGATGTGGGAGAAGATGGAGGAGACGTGCTCCTGGGCCCGCTTCTGGATGTTCCTCCTGTCGTGTTTCCCGATGTGCCCCAAACTGAAGGGGAAGTGGCTAGAGCTCAAGAGGAGGTGAAAGGCCATGACCATGATGATGAGGAGCTATTCGTCGGAGAAGAGGGCTTGCTTTCTACTCCCGTTTCATGTTCGAAGGATGAGGCGAGGTTGGGAGAAGCTTCCAAACCGGTTTCTCCAGTAACGACCTTAAAAACCATCGCTTCAATGCAATAAGAGTTTGTTAAAAGTGCTCGAGTATTTTTTACACTTTCTAGTAATTATACTCATGCAAAATAACACATCATTATTCTTAGATTCGCGTTACTCGAGACTTCACTTTTGATGAACTTAATTCGTGTGAAGTTCGAGTGTGTTGACCTCACTCTCAAGACCTCTTTTTGGTTGTTAGTCTTGAGTCGTGTGAAGCCAGAGTTTAGTAACTCCACAATCAGGACCTCCTTTTGGTCATTGATCCCAGATCGTGAGGATCATTTGGTAGCTCCACTCTAGGGACCTCTTTTCGGTCATTGATCCCAAGTTATGAGGAGCGTTTGATAGCTCCACTCTCGGGAGCTCCTTTCGGTAGTTAATCCCAAGTTGTGAGGAGTTAAGTGGTAGATGCCGTTGGTTCATCCTTTATACTCTCCCATCGTTTTATTTGGGTTAGAGTAGACGACATTGTTCATTTAGTAGTGTATACTCAAATCCCTCTGAGGATTGATGTTAGCTGAGCGAGCGGTTGGTTTTACACTTGCCTAGCTGGAGCCAACGAATAGACTCCTAAATATTCCTTAGCAGTGATAGGTCATGTACTAACCATCAGACTTGGTAGTTCCAACGGATTGTCTCCTAAATATGCCTGAGAAAAGATAGGTTGTAGACTAAGCATCGGGCTTGGTACTTGCCCTCCGCTTTGGAGGTAAGTGGGGTAATACCAATGGACGAACTCCTAAGTATGCTTGTGCGTAAATAAGTCATGTCAAGTCCATCAGTCTTGAGTCGCTTGCCCCTAGTTTAGGAGGAAGTAGGGTTGTACCAATGGATGGACTCCTAAGTGCGCCTGGGCATAAATAAGTCGGGCCAAGCCCATTGGTCTCGAGTCAGTTACCCCCAGTTTAGGGGCTAAATGATGGTTGCAACAGTCTAATTGTGTTTGTTATATTAGTATCCGACGATCCACGGGTGAATCACAAAGGTTTAGGATGGAACTTTAACACTTCAAGTTACACTTAGGTTGGACATGTCGAAGTAAAATCCTGCAATCAAACTAGTCTTTAAAAACGTACAACAAGGTTTACATGGAATGTAAATTCAATATGAATGAAGTAAGCATTATGGTATCGTAGATCTAAGCCACTTATCTCTGTTGCAACCTTGCTGAGTTAAGAAATCAATCCCTGAGGATCTAGTATATGATCAAGGGCCTCGCTAGTTGTAGTTCTTAGTGAGCGTTAGACGCCCCCGAACTTCATTTGGAGGACCCTATTTGTACTACTTAAGCTCTCTTTGGCGGAGAGGATTTTCAATAGCATTCGTAGGACGATTACAGTTGATTGTGCCATGGTCATACGCTTCATGGTAAACACGGTCGAGGGAGTCATTTAGCGAAGTGTAATTGTCGAGTGAATCATGATTATCTTCATTATTTCTGCCTTGAGCAGTTTTATTGAGATCATTAGAACCAGAGTCATCGGAGCTTTCCCCGGTTTGTTCAGCTGGGACACTGTTTGTCACATTGCCCAGATGTGGATTGTTAAGATGACCATTACGAATAGTGTAACGCCCCACCTCTATACTCGCGTTAGCCAAGGCCATTACAAGCAACGGTGTCAACTAACCCGAAGAATAAGGCTGTTGAGGAGTGACTATCTGTATATTAGCTTTGAACGAGTGTTAAATATGTCGGATAATATGGTCTATTTTTTTAAATCTCATAAGGAAGTCCGACACATCTAAATCAAGTCCGAATCTACTACACAGTGGCTATATATATTTCGGAAAGCAATATAAAATACACAACAATAAAATCAGAGTCAGACAAAGATATTCATATCACAATGGCGGAAATAGATATGAATAATACTACAAGAGTGGTGGTCATAGTATAAATGGTCATACAAGATCCACTATATCATAAAATGATAGATACATGTACAACACAAAAGAATACATACATATAAGAGTCATAATCTCAAGTACATGAAAGATAAACTACTAAAACAAGTGTGGTTAGCCAAAAGAAAGATTAGCCCTGCTATAGTCAAATACTCGGTCTGACCCGAGTATTATTTGTAAGAATAAATAATAAACGGATCAGTCTAGCTGTACTCATCATAATAAATTGAGATAGAAATAGAGATATAAATAGAAAATGACATATATGAAATAACAACAATGTTCACATGTAAAATGTGAAGACTCGATATGTCTAGAAAATATGCCAAAGAAATCTCAGCACTATACAATGATATCTTAATGACAAAGAAACTAAGATTGATAAATTAATATCAATATGAGATTGACAACACATATGTTAATAAAAATATGATTGATAAATTAATATCAGTACGTGGATATTCATGAGAAATGATGTCACCCATCAAATCTACATGAAATAGAAAATATGATATCAACACATGAATAATACTGAGAAATGATGTCACCCATCAAATCAACGCAAAATAGATAACTTAGATCGATAACATAGTATCGATAAAAACTCAAATGAACCAAAGTTCCTCAAGATGATTTGGAAATCATCAGAATAACCCGAAGGTCAGAATGATTTGAATATTCACTGGAACCGAAGTTCCTACGATAAGATGGAACAGAAGTTCCACAATTAGTCCGAAGACTCTCAAGATGAACCGAAGTTCCTCGGGATGATCAGAGGATCATCAAAATGACCCGAAGGTTGGGTTGATCAGAACTGATCAAGTATAGTGTAACTAGACCAAGCTAGTAAATATAAGAGTTGAGCTACATGTCTCATAACCACTTGCTCTACTCGAATATTTACGAACAAGTTGTATATTCCACTAGAAATACGAAACAATCATTGCCACAGTGTTCAATCGAACGAGTCCAAGAATAATTAACCGTCAAAGCAAACACAAGGGGTCATAGTCCTTGTTTTTACTAATGCGTTTAATTAGATTTCTCATACGAACGAGAAAAAGGTTTATGAAATCAAATACTAATAGATAGTAAAACAAATTTGGAAAATAACCTCATATAATGAAGTAGAATTTGAAACCGTTTAGTAAAAGATTGGTATCTACTAATAATTTTAAAACCCCTTTTCATGTAGTTTTGAAGTGGCAATTCTCATGTAATAGTGATCGAAATTACGATCGAACAAAGAATTCACGTTATAATAACGTAAAAAAAATCTCACGACTATCGATTATAATTTCGTTTACCAAGAATCAGTCGAAAGTTCATGAAATTGAAACACAGAAATCTGCAAACCAGAGAAACCGAAAAGTCACAAAAAAAGTTGAAATGGGCCGACACTCGGCCGGGAAAGAGCCTGAATGGGCCTTAACTGTTATTCGTGGTCTCCACTGGTCAACAGTAGAAAAACAGGATTCAGACGTCTGAATTAAAAAATGCAGACGTCTGAATTTGCATTTTCCTGAAGCAACAACGTTTTAGTTCATTTTTGAGCAATTTGAGACATCTGAATTTTTCTAACCTAAAATATTCAGACGTCTGAACCTGGACCTGAGCATAATGTTGCCTTAAAAATATGCTCAAAGTGATATTGACAAACGCCCAAAGGCCTGTGACGTTATATACATGAATATGAGGCTTTTATAGCTTGCCGAAGCAACTCACAACATGTGACGACCCAAATTTCCGGTATCATTTGAGCTGACCAAACAACACCAATCCAACCCAAATTGTACTGGAAACCTTGATGCTAATAGAAAGAAATTAGAGGGTGAGATAAGAAAGAAAGAATATTAGAGTAGAAGAATAAGAAGAACCAACACAACACAGAGTCTCACATCGCAGAGGAACAAAATATAATACATAAATAACTTTATTGAAAGCTTGAAGTAATATGCATACATACATCAAAGTACAATGGACACCTCTGGACAGTTATAACAAACTGTCCTCAAATACAGCACACATCGGAATATACTAGATAAAATCATACGACTGAACTCCTCCAACACGTCTTCTGAACTTCGTATTGTCCAATGATCTGAACCTGTACAACCCGGTCTAACCCGAGCATTACAAATACCGGGTCTGTCTGGTGAACCAGAGTGAGAAACCCACTAAGTTTATATAACATCCATATTGATTTTAATATTCAAAATCCTTTTGAAAGAAAAGGATAATAGTAAGACCAGCCTGCACATAAACACGGGCAGTTTTTACTATAACCCAAAACAGTTTTGAAATCATATCTTATTCTGATATTATAATAGTGTCTAAATACAAATAAATATCAATCTAGTGGAATGCTTACATCTCATGCCCCACATATATAGTATACAGTCAAAATCGCGGGCGCTTATTGGAGATTGGATTCCGACTACGACAAGGCATAGAACCACCCGCCGATAGTGTATCTCTAAAGGGGGATACAATGGGTTCAACAAGAATGTCTTGCAACCCAGCCACACATGACTGACCACTCATTTCTCTTGAGTGTATCGAATATATTGTCAACTACGGTTGGCGCCAACATAACCGTTTCCCAGGAGATACAGAAATGAAAAGAAGTAACAAATATGAATATTTCCTAGATGATGACAATACACCTAAATGGGTGCGACCCACATAGCCATGCTGCCTGCCCGATTTTTGTCATTTCCCGGTTGATGAGGGTTGAGGTTAAAATCGACTTTTGGAACATCTGGCCACCTTTCACATCGTCTATACAAGTCATCCAGGAACAGGATGAACTGAAGGCACCCTCCTACCGCATCCAAAGGATCAATATCTAGTAGTCCTTGCAATCCGAAAAAATCTCAACCACGACCGAATCACATCAGGATACCTCTGGTAGCTAGCCAGAGAATATTTGACAAGTAATCCTTCCACTTATGAAGATCCTCGGTCTTCAAAGATCCATCTCGACCATCTTCAGATATCTTCAACGTTTACATATTTGCTGGTCAGAATGGTTTTTGAATATAAATTCGATCCCGGTCTTTCCGTACCAACAAAGCTTTTGGCCAGATTTTGATAGTCGGTGATTTAACTATCAAAATGAACATCCATACATCCATGAAAATAAAAAGGATTTACTAGTTCAGTACAACATCACTTGGCCATTTAATTAGTCAATTGTTAATTAAAAACTTCTACATCTTAACTCTTTCAATATTTGGGAAAAGGTTCCCACTACTTACTCAACTTGCATCTCAATTTTTCTTACTAATCCTGCATTGTAAATTGGTAAGCGAATAAATCTCTAAGTATACAACCCCGAAGGCCGAAACCAACATCAGATTGACACCTCGAAATTTACTCAACTCAACCAACGTACAACCGGTTTTCTTTCAATTTCCTTTATGACTATGTTTATTTTCAAACATTATTCACTTTTAAATTCAATCACTACAAGAAAAATCACTTTTGACTACAATCATTATCAGCGTTTTCCATTGAAGTGCGGTCGAAAGTTTACCTGGATGAATTATTTTCACGTTAAAACGCTGACATAGACGTTTTTTTCCAAAACACATTGCTTCTTTCATTTGTTCCCATAAAATAAAATTTGGTTTCCCTCTTTTCTGTTCACTCAGTTTCATTTCCCCCAATTCGATTTCATCTTCCCCTCTTCTTCTTTTCGCTCAGTTTCATTTCCCTTCTATCCGATTTCATCTTTTCCTCTTCTTCTATTCGCTCAGTTTCATTTCCCCCTATACGATTTCATCTTGCCCTAAAACAGTACTTTCTCATTTCATCTTTCCCCATTCCCTCGTTTTCCAATTTCAGTGGTACCCTAATTTGTCTCATTCAGGTACTTCGACCAATTCAGTTCTAATTTGTTTTTTTATATGTTTGGATTCAGCCATTGTATAGTAATTTAGTATTGGCCAGGAGGTCGATTTCTAAAGTCTTCAGTTTTTTCCAGGAGGTTGATTCCATAATTTTTTTCCTCATACATTGATTCAGTTTTGGTTTTGATTTTTCCAGTAAAGTTGAATCGGTACTATACCTCTATATAATATGACATATTAATCAACATAGAGATGCTTGCTATATATATAATTTATAACTCTAATGAAATATTCGATACTTGCACTTTGGTTTTTACGGCTCTTCTGGACCTTGTTTCATTGAACTGTGTATTATATGCTACTGCAAGTGGCTGTGCTCATCCTTTCATCGTAACTTGTAAAAGTTGTAATACAATTTTACTTCATTTGCTTTGTTCGTAGGCTAACAATTGCGTGTTTCCATTTTAGTTCTCATGTTTCATCTTAATAGATATTTTAGTATTATAAAAATCTATTTTTATTCTATTTTTCACATTTTAGGTCACTGTTTAGTGAGCTTATGAGACCAGAATTGATTTAATACAGCAAAAATCTTCATTTTTGGTTTTTGTCAGACTATAACCATAGGAATTTGGTGAATGAATGATAGTGAAATAATATATACATACAAATAAGTCTTACTCCTCAAATCATATAAGCCAGGATTGAATTACCATAAATGTTATGTTTCAGCTGTTCGCTATGAACAACTTCATAATGTGGCTCAGCAAGTGCTGTAGCTCGGAGGAAAATGCATAAGCTGCAGGGTGTATACGATGTTGGGTTCAAACCACATTTTCTTTGTCACTCAAATTCAGTTGCACACTTACCAACATAGTTGCTCAATATATTCTGCTTCTCAAATAGTTGTACTTCCTAATTATAGTACTTGACCACTCGAGCAATACAATGCTTGCTCTTATTTATAAGAAATTGGATACATACATACAATGTACGTTTTTGACTTTATTCTCAGTAATTTTCTATTTTTTATTTATCAGGTTATCATTTCAAGCATTTCACGCCAAGAGTTCAGAAACCTCAGTATATTGCTGATCTATAGTGAAATTTTCATGTTGTTGAAGTAAGGATAACATTCAATTTTACAATTTGTAGGCCAGTCTAAAAAATGTTATAAAACGGGTTTGTAGTAACCATGCAATTCCATTGACCTTATGCATCATGGTTTCTTTTTTTAATATTTAAGAATGTTATTAACATTTAGTTCATCCTCTTTATTTAGTTTTACTTAGTAAACTCACTAGCAATTGACGATTATGTGATTTGAAATCGTATATATCTTATGTAATCAAAGGTTTCATATTAGACCGAAATAACCAAAGTGCTTCAGTGAAAAACCCAAACAAGCTTCAGTTTTGAAACAGACTACGCCAATTAACTTGAGTGTAGAAGGAAATGCTAATGATAAGGGGAGCAATACAATTCATAAAAGTAGATTACTTGAAGGGAGTATGCCAATTAACAATATGTTTCAAGTGCTTGAGTTGTTAGAGGATGTTGAAATTCTTGTGGATAGAGACAAATCCCTTGATGATGATGTTAACAACATGAATTTGAATGAAGAAAAAGAAATAAGGTAGAAAATGCAAATGAAAAATCTGGAATTTCTTCAATGCATGCTGAGAATCCGAATCTTGGTGGTAGTGATAAGTCCGTATGTTCAGGAAGTTTTTTGCAGCAAAGTGATGTGTGGTGCTGCAGTATGACCAAGTAAAACATGTTGAGACTCAAATTACAAATTGTGATGTATTACAAATCAATAATGTGCCAAATGCGTCTGATGACTAGTTTCTCCTTACTGGTCTGAATGTGCAAGTCACGAATGTAATCTACTTTTTTTAATGCTAATAGTTGAGAACCAGGTAGTGAAGCTGGCAAGATTCAAAATGCTTACTGTATTGATCCACCTAACAATTCTGGAATTTATGATAAACCTCGTACAACAGCACATGTGCATTGTGTTTTTGTTAGCAAATATATCCATTGGCTTATCTAAGCCAGTTTCTGCCACTAGGGAATGCTAATGGTTTCGGGTGAGGGGGTGCCACATTTGGCTTTGGGGTTGTAAGCATTTTTGTGCATGTGCATAGAGTTTTTGTTAGCAATATTTAAAATTCTACGGTATACAAAAAATAGATTGCTCTTTTCGGTAGAAAATGTTATAGTTCCCTGGCAATCATACGACAAGTCAATCATAGAAAATGAAAAAGGCATTGCTAAAATCTAACTAGATGAAATTCATTATTTCATAATGATTTAGATTCTCTATATTA
Organism: Allium sativum; assembly: GCA_030737875.1. NCBI lineage: Eukaryota > Viridiplantae > Streptophyta > Magnoliopsida > Asparagales > Amaryllidaceae > Allium > Allium sativum. The sequence continues at coordinate 1,418,268 of JASFAX010000056.1, read as the reverse complement.
ATTTATCACTATTTCTACCTTATTGTACGCTATGAAGTAACAATAAATTTGACTCAAGCATTTACGTGGGGAATATAAGTAAAGAAGATAGAGTGGAATCCAATTCATATAAGTAATTGTAAATTTAAATTGAGGGGGTGCTTTGTTTTGATTAAGCTTTAATACTCGGTTATATGCCGCATGATGGTCCATTTTAAACAAAGGGATGCATCATTTTTTAATATTGAATGATGCCCAGTTTTTTGAAACTGATAATTTCATTATGGACACTTTTATGCGTTTCACTTATTCTTTGCTAATGTTTACACATAAGGTGCACGACCCTCCTGAACTCGTAACTTATATTGTTTGCACAGGCATTGGATAAGATAAGGTATGAGAGCTTAAGGGATAAGAGTAAGCTTGATGTGCAGCTTGAATTGTTCATTAGGATTGTGCCCGACAAGGAGAACAAGACTTTGAGCATCATTGACAGTGGAGTTGGCATGACTAAAGCTGGTAAGGTATGTTTACAATTTTAAACACAAAGAGGAAGATGCATAATGAATAATATTTAATTATTTTGTTGAAAGGGTTTATCAATCGAGTTTAGGAGTTTGTGAGGAAAGTAACATGCGATTAACGGAATTGATTTTGTGGTACATGATTACAGAGGAGTAATTCCAAGAAATATTTAGGTAATTTTGCTAACTTTAACATGTTATCATTTTTAGTAATCCATAATCGCATGTAATACACGTCTTGGTGAATGCTTTAAATTTGAAAATGAGAGATATAATAGTGTGAACTATAAAAAGAATAAGAAAAAACCGCAAAATAATTTAGGTAATTTAGAAAGCCTCTCAGATGTTGTGTAAAACCTATTTGTTGAACATACCATACAACAGGTGCATCTTATATAGGTAAAATAGCATAGACAGCAGGAAAAGCCAAAATAAACCATAAAATAATTTTCTGCTTGATACCAAATCAACTTGTTACTCCTGAGCTCAGGGTCACTAAACTTGCTTTACATTCATATCCTGTGAGCATCAAGCAAACAATAGAAGGGTCAACTGTGAGTACATACACATGCACGTACATCAAATAAGTTATTGCATGATGCATACATGCTTAAATATTCCCCGATTCCCAAACTAGATTAACTACCGTGTAATGAAAAAAAAGTGTTCTACCAAAAGAGGAAGGAAAATTTAGAATACCTTACGACACCGTTTAAGTTTTTCAGTAATGTTATTTGATCCGGTTTAATTAATTACGACAGTTCAATATTACATGATTTTTTTTCTTTTTCTGATGAGCCTGTATTGAAAATAGGCATTAGTATTAGGATTCACTGATAGTAATCTCCGAAATTCGTTTAAGTTTGAAGGACCAAAGAACTATTTGATGAGCTTGTAAAATTATTTTGTTCCATAGCTGCAATACCTGTTCAAGTTCTTTTGATGGGGTAAGTTATGCTTGTCTAGATAAGTTGTGTGCTCACATGTTTAGATACTGCTAATTTTAAATTTAATTATGAACTATGGTACAGTTTCTATTAAGCAGGGCCTACATGTAGATATCAGAGGGATATTCCCAGAACTTGTGTACCATCTTCGAAGAATTCCTCAAAAAGTGGGTTTATGTCAGCGACAAAGGAAATGTTTTCCCAAGCACGAAATCAAACTCTTCTTCAGAGTTATGGCAGTGTAATATACCTGAAACCAAAGATGTTCCCTATCTCCTGGTATTATTCAGTGTCCTTATTTTTCTCTTGTGTACAATTCTATATAACCGCTAGCATCATCTAATGCAGGCTTGCTGCTTCGCAGCCTCGGAACAGCAAGCTAGGCTTGCTGCCTTGGAACAACAAGCTCTGGCTTGCTGTTCCGAAACAACAAGCGCAGGCTTTCTGTTCCGAAACAACAAGCCTAAGAGCTTGTTGTTCGGAGCAGCAAGCGTAGGCTTGCTGTTCGGAACAACAATTGCACTTGCTGTTCCGAAACAGCAAGCCTAAGAGCATGACTGTCGACAAACCGAAATGTTCTAAATTTCAAGCTTTCCTATCTATGAATGTGTTTTAAGTTTAGGATGGTTTTTCCTTGTTGATGCAGGTCATAACTAAGGGCATGACTCTCGACGCACCGAAATTAGCAGGTTTAACTTGTCATTTTTCAATATTCATTATACGATATATTTGTTGTTTATACAGTATATTCCGTAACTGCATTTTGAACTTGGCTATGTCATCTTGCTCTTATTCTCAATGTTTAGCTTAAGCCATAAAGATAGCCAAAACTGAAATATCTACTTATGATTTCATAAAGAAAATAGGAAACTCACAATAGTTGTTCTAGTGTATGCCAATACATGTTTAGGTTCTCGTTAATTTTATCAAAGACATGAAGTTAGAGATCAATTTTGCTGTCATATTCACTTTTATTCTTGAGCAATGGAAATTTGCAGTTAATCTATTATATTTAATTCATGGTCATTCAAGTGAATATCATTTATATACTGGTCTTATTTTACTCGGGTACAGTTTTGCTCCTTTGGCCATTTTTTTCTTCTTCTTTACATGGCTTAGGTTTTACAGCAATATTATTTTAACATGTATGTTAAAACATAGAATAAAATTAAAGAAAGGTTGATTGATCTATTGTTAGTAATTTAGATATCAAAAATTATTGATCTTGTGTGTATGTTAATATTCGGTAAAATATGACATTAATATTTGAGGTCTAATTGGCTTTTGGTTAGCTTAGATTTATTTCTAATATTTAAACTTTATGTTAGGATGAACTTTGTTTGAAATAAATATTTGAAGTTAGATTGAATGTACAAACAATAGTTTACAAACATAATCATCGTACCATACTGAATTCAAGTACATGTTGCAATGTGTGGTATGTATCCAACATACAAAACATCATAATGGAGCAAGCGACTTGAATGTATAATATTATAGTGGAGAACCTATTTGTTTATTGCACGTTATTTGAACATTTAATGTTGCTTATATTAGACAGTTTACTTGTTTTACAATTACGTGATTATTAGCATATTAGGCTGTAAGTTACTTTTTGAGGCAAATGCCCATTACTGATCACCATGACATATTGGTATATGGACATTAGTAGCATACTGGAATTCCAGATATTGCAACTCTATACATATAATAAGGGATAAATTTAACGTCGACTGAATAAAATCTATTTAAGCAATTAAGTTAAGTTGTATTATTAGCTTTAAGTTGATCATCTCTCTTATTTTCAAGATGTAGGTAAGAGCGATATTTTACGATTTGGACTGATCATTGCTAATTTTTTTGAATTAAAGATCAGAAAAGGAAGAAATCTTCAAATAGGAAAAACTATTTTTGGTTACAAGAGAAGATGCAAGAAGCCAAAATATCCAATATTTTTGCAACAAGAAATTTCCTATTATATTTTTTTAATGAAATAATGGTCCTCAAGGAAAGAAAAATACTCTTTATTTAGTCATGTTTGAAGGTAATAAAAGCTATCAATATGTCTAATAGTCGATGATATTATTTATATGTATATATACAAAACATCGATCTTCATATATCAAAATAGGCAATAAAAATTGAAACGTGGATTCCTAAAGTGTAGCTTGACATGTGATATTGGGTGATGAAAAATAAGGAGCAGATTTTGTAAATGAAAAGAGGAATGAATTAAATTATAACTTTGATATGAATGAGAAAAGCACCAAAGAAAGTGTATTAGTTACTTATAATATTACTACTAATCTATCCTTAATCACAACAAGCTCTGATTTTATTTAATATACCTTGTTAGATGAACATATATAACTAAATATGAGCATGAATGTATGATTTTATTTTCTTGTTCCTGTAGGATGATGAAGGAATTATTACATCCTGATGCTTTGGTTATTCTAAAATCCTAACGTTAATGTTAGAACCATACATGCTTTTTGAAGGTACATGACTTATTTTCTTTACTTGCTTTGCAGTATTAATAATGTAACAGCCGACATGTTTTGAACTCAATGGTCATTTACTGTAATGTAACAGTAAGAAGAAATATAGAATTAACTAGGATAATAAATATAGTAATTGAATATAATGTTAAGATACGTTACAAATTTGATACGTTTCCATTTACAAATTGAATGTAACGATATAGATAATAACGTTTCCATTATATATAATATAACTGTCAAGTTGTGAATAAATTTCATTCATATTTGTTTGGTATTAAATTCACATCCTGAGATTTTTTTTTCCAGCTATTTTTGACATTTCCATTTTCATTAATTGTTTGATGTGTATTTGCAGGCTGCCACACACAAGAGAGAAAAGGTAAATTAATGTAATAAATTCCTATTTATGAGTTTTATTTATGAAAATGTGGATGATAAATTATCTAAGTGTATTTTGGGTACTATGTTAATTATTAAATTACTAGTATATATTTGGTATTAATTAATTATTGGTTACCCTATACAGTCGTTAATCCTAATATGAAACCCAGCTTTTAATTTATTACGTATAGTTTCTTAAGAAAACCTACTTCATTCTTTTAAATTTTTAATGCAATTTATTACTGTGTAAAAGGAGTGATTTTTTTCTATACTATAGTAATTTATTGCTGTGTGAAAGAAGGTAGTGACAAACATATCATATTGACAGTAATAAGGAAAATTCAACAGATAATAAAAGTATGAAATTATTTCATTTTCTTTTAATGATCTATGAATTTGCAGGCAGACACCAGACATGAGGAAAAAAGAAGAAGAAGCCTATAGTTAAACGTAAGAAGAGAGGAAAGGACAGTATGTTTCTCTATTTACTATTTGTTTGTGTTTGTATTGAACATGACAGAATTTGGTGAAGCTTTCCTTATCTTGGCATGTGCAAGGAGATTTTCTTGTTTAAATATGATACTACTGAACTGCAGGAACGATGAACCACCATTTTGTGATAAAGTCATTCCAGAAAATATGGATTCAGGTCTTGTAAAGCCTCACCCTTTTTCTAAAGAAAATGAAAAATGAAAGGGTTCATTTTATCCGTTGGTTATCATTGTGATTGTTAATGATAGTTCGTTAATTCTGGCAGATAACCATATTTGTTTGGGTATCTGGTCTGACTATGAATTAAGCTGTCTCCGCTAAAGTGGAAAAAATGGTAAGCATATTTGGTTTCAGTTTGACACATATCAGCATATGTCTCGTTCATTTTTATTTGCTTTGCATTTTGCGAGAAAGCATGTTTCTTGTTACTACTAAGTCATTATATGATATATATATATATACATATTCATACAAGTAAAATCTTATAAACTATTCGTTATATAAAGCATAGTTAATACCAGGCTTTGATTATTTATAAAGATGGTTGGAGCATCGGATTGGCTTTTAAAACTTGACGGATGGTTTTAGAGGGACTGGGATATCTCATGAAGTTGGAGCTTTTGTTTTCCAAGGAAATCTTGTGAAAATCTTGTTCTGAAACAAGAATATGCAGATTAGTTGTGTTTTCTTGAATGGTAATTAATTGGATCGATATAAAAGGTAAGCTGATTATCACTTTGTATCTTCACAGCCAGCAGAGATTAACAAACAATTAACCTATTCGTGTTCATGTCATCTACTATAATATCTTTTGATAACATGATGGTTTTCAATGATGGCGAGCTAATTCTTTCCATAAAAAAACCTGTCAGGTTTACATTTACCCATGTCAATTTTTTATTTATTTCAAGAGCTTGTTCGCGTCAGTATTTTGATAACTCATCTCTCTTTTTCTTGAGTTTTGGACAACAAATTTAAATGCCCCACGCGTGGTCCAATTTTTATAATACACAGTAAATAATTCTACTTTTCCAAATGAAATTTGTGTATTACACCAGCATAGTGCTGCTGCCTCCCATGGTAGCTCTAATTGCTTCCGGGGACTAGAAAGAACAGAAAGAATCCTAAATTAAACAAATTTATGCATGGTTATGCTTAGGATACTTCATTTGTACTCACATGGCTGAATTCAGCAATCCTGCATGTAGAAAGCTATCCATGGTGTTTTCTCACACTTGCCCATGGTGTTTTGTTTTTCATTTTTCATTTCATAATTCTTTAGATAGAAATTAGCATGTTTCTGTCTACGAACTCCTTCTTTGAATAAAAAATGGTTTTTAAGGTGTGTCTTTGTCACGTGAGCACAACATTTTTCTTATATATATATATTGTAAAATTTGATATTGCAGCATACAACAGGTGAAGCCTATTTCAATGAAATATGGACTTGGCTTGCCAGATCATGGTACCGAAGGCAGACTTGTTGTAGTTTTATATGTGCATTATTTACGGCTTTACCGGTCATCATTTGAGGTCAACCTTTTATATGAAGTTGATTTTTGTCGTTTTGTAATTTGAAGTTTTGACGTGGTATAAAGGAAAATGAAATCACCAGAAAATAAGGACATGTATACTATAACTCGGTTCAAGAAGCAAACTTTTCTTCCAGTCGAGAAGACCGTTGGTGCACCATAGTGGTGCTACCGATGGTGCAAATTCCATTATTTGTGAAACCTCCATTTTTTGCGAAACTTCCATTAATAATGGAATAAGCGAAGTCTGCACAACAAGCTCGGCCTGCTGTCCGCACAACAAGCCTAGGCTTCCTGTCCGCACAACAAGCCCGACTTGCTGTGCGAACAGCATCCGGGCCTGCTGTTCGGACAGCAAGCCTGGGATTTTCGTCTGCATAGCAAGCCCGGTCTTTCCATCCGCACAACAAGTCCGGTCTTTCCATCCGCACAAGCATGCGTTGTTTCGAAACAGCAAGCACAAACTCAGGCTTGCTTTTCGGATAGCAAGCTCAGGCTTGCTGTTCGAATAGCAAGCTCAACCTTGTTGTTTCGAAACCACATGAGCTTGTTGTTCGGACAGCAAGCCTGCGCTGTCCAAACATCAATGCTAGCTTTGAACAAAATGAAGGATTTTTGTTTTGAAATTATTTCTGGCTTTCAAATTAGATTTTATAACTCCACTCAAAATTTCCGCATCATCAACTACAAAAGTATCAGTTGGTGGACCTTTGTTGATAATATCAAACTCTGAAGCACATGCAGAGTTTACATGGTAAATAGGAGCGAAATTGATGGCTGCTAAAGAAAGAGTTGTTGTAGCTACCCCATGTTTAATGTAGGTTAAAATGCTCTTTTGTGATGATTCTTGTAAGGATGAAGTAATGACTCTTTGGTTTTTAAGGTTGAATGATTTTGAATAGTTCGATTTTGGAACTGCTAAGCATGGCATGAATGATCTATGACCTAGTTCAGAAACCTGTTCTTTGTGAAATATACACAGGTTGTGACTCATGTAGAAGAAAAACGAAACCAACGAAGTTGAAAAAAAAAACATTGTTTGTGTTGAAGTAATTATATCCACTGCAAATAATAAAAGGCATACAATTATCAAATACATGTAGAAGTTACAGAATAGTTTGTTAGTATAAAAGCTAATATTTAACATACATGTGCATGATGAATTTCAATATCAAGAAAAACATCGTAGCTATGCACCTAATCGATGAATTTTTTTAATCGGTAATCATTTAACTTGAGTCATAGTACAAGGTGCAAGAAGTTTCAGTGGTTATTCATGTTTTTATTTTATTGTTGTCATATTAATGAAGTTGTTTCTTATTTGATCAGCAAAAGTACCTGAGATGCAAAGGTTCATGTTTCTTATCTGTCACTGCAGATCTTATTTCTTTGCCTAAATATACAATCATTACATAAAATCTAACATACCAATTTATGATTATATTTCTGTTTCAGGTAAATTTTACTTATCAAGCTAGGAAAAGCACTTTCTGAGGGAAAAAGCTACTGAGAAATATTATAGGTGCACGGTGTGGTTTCCTCCCCTGATCGGTTTCGCGACTTGACTACTTTGTCTCGTATGCGATCTATATTAACCAAGTATTGCATTGATATCTAGATTTTGATTGTTGGGGTTGTATTAGTTTACAAAATAACAATGGTAAATGCTTATATTTATAAATAATTGCATGTTGTGTTTGCTAAGAGATGTTATTTTCATGGCTTATACTATTTCAGCTTGCTTTTGTCCATGTTTCTTTCATTATATTGAGACTGCCCAATCCTGCCGTGTTGAAGCTTAAGTGGACTTGAAGCATTAAAGAGATGAACAATGGAGCAGTCTGCAGTGTGGACTAAAAGGAAGTAATAAACGACATGCTTAAGTGGTATGTGCCAGAACCAAAGGTTGAAAGGATAAATATGTTTGTTTTTAACATGCATTGTAAATAGGTTTGTTTTCATAAGTTTGTCCAATGTTGTATGACGTTTGTTTATGAATTTATGTAAATTTTGTTTACGAATATTGTAATCGTATTACTTTATGAAAATGATTAATAATTATATTTTCATATGTTAGTTTCTAGTTTGATATGGTCTTATGTATATTGTTTAGTTGAAATATGATGAAATGAGTGTAGATTATTGATATAAATATTGCAATGGAACGAGACAGTATTGGAGTAAAAATATCAGAAACTAACGACAGCGTTTATACAACGCTGTTAGTTCTAAGAAAAGACAAAGTATATGCACTATAACAGCATAAGAAAAACGCTGTGAAATAATAGTAATAGCGTTTATAATCCGCTGTTGAAAATGGAAGGAACACATACTTGAAAACTATTAACATCTCATTATAAACGCTGTGCATAAAGTATTAACAGCTCAGAAAAAACGCTGTGCAAAAAGTATTAACAGCACAGAAAAAACGCTGTGAAATCCACTTTTTAACAGCGTTTGTTTGCTGCTGTTGAAAATTATGAGCGTACGACAGCATGTCGTTATACAGCGTTTATATTAACGCTGTTATAACTTTTAACAGCGTTTTTGAAACGCTGTTAAAAGCCTTATTTGTTGTAGTGAATATTATTCATTTTATAGAAATCTGGACTCAATATATAAAAACAACTTGATTCCATTTGAAAACACTATTATATATATATATATATCTTATCTATCAAGTCACTTTATGAATTCATATTCATACTATACTTTCAAAATCTCGATTACAGGTCAACTCCTCGTTGATTGTCTAACATCCTTTATATCCAATAGTTTGTGTAACACCCCGTAATTATGTTAATATTAATATTCACAAATTAAAGAATAACTAATCTCAGACGTGAGAATTGTGGGAAACGGGTTGCGCCATTGTGTTCGTCTCGGAATTCTGGTTGAAATAGAGTCCGAGTTTGCGTGAATTGGACTTCGTATGAAGAAGTTATGGCCATCCAAAGTTTCAGAAAATTCAAAACAGCTCGCAGGAAATTTAAAATTCAAACAGAAAAGTGCAGAAGCGGGCTGGGCGGGAAAATTCCCGCCCAGGTAGGTCGAACGGGGAGTCGACACTAGTGTCGACCCCTCTCCCCCCAGGTCGACTACCATGTCGACCTCTCTCCCCCGAGCTCGACTATAGTGTCGACATGGGTGTCGACCTGGTCAGTCGGCTAGGGTTTTGGCTGAGTCTGTTTTTGACTGAGTGATGACCCATTAGGGTTTTGACCTAATCTGGTTGGCTGGGATTAGTTCTGTGTTGATCTGACGGTCTAAAATAAATCCTAACTCTATAAATACCTAGGTAGTCTCTCACCCTAATTGATATGAAAAATAGAATAGCTACCATCATACCGCCGCCATGGAACTCAGTGGAGCCGCCGCCAACTAAGAAGGAAGAAAAGCTAATCAAAACCTAATTCTACTCAACTCTAAAGCAAATCTAGGCTATCTTTTCTCTTCTAAATTGTGAGTAAGATGATCTTAACAAGATTATTATTATTTTGATTAGATTAAGTCATGAATGGATTATGAGTAGATGATGTGAATTGTCATATATGTTGTTGTAAAACTTATACTATTATGTATGCTATAAATCCTATGCTATGTGGTGATGATATCCTATATGTTGTAAATCATGCTATGATGATGTTATGTATGTTAAAAGTTTCTATGCTAAGTTGAGATGAATCATACATGTTATAAAATCATGATGTTATTGTCTATGCTAATTAGTTCATGTTAATCAAATTATAATGTTGATACTATTTGGGTTATGTTGATCTATATGACAAGTCACATATGCAAGTTTAGGTTGATTAGTAAAAGTTATGAACATATGCCATGACATCTATTATGACATCTAGAATTATGCTATGACGTATGTAAATTCTATGCTAGTTCACACCATCACTATGTTGCCTAAAACCCCATATGCAAGTTCATACATAAATTCGGGTTATGATCATATCATGTAAATTGTGACATTTAACAAGTTGACACCTTTAGATCCTTAACATGTGTAGTTTATGCAAGTTTCACCCCTATTATGATTAGATTCATTTTAATTGTCTATATGTTGTGATAATTTATTTTTGTGCTATAAGTTAGACTATTCGAGTCTAACGTATATTCTGCTTTGAATAAGCGAACGTATAAACGTGGGGTAGGGGTAATATTAAGGATTTAACAATAAGAAGTTGGGGTGCAATTGATATGATTTTGCATGCCATAAGTGGATGGCCATAATTGAGTCAATTATGGACATCATTAAAAGTTGACTTAACTAATAATTTGAATAGGAAATTATTAAAACTGGGGTAAAAGATTATAAGTGATAATCAATGCTTAGGACACGAGGTTGGACTCGTTTGTGACGTAAACCTGCCCGGACCCGTCCGGCAAATCCAGTGGTCACAAATGTCAGCCCAATGTGAGAGGCCCTAGGCCTAAACTAAAGCATAACAGTTGCAAAGACACGAGGTTAGACTCTTTTATGGTGTAAGACTGTCCGGACCCGCCCGACAAATCCAGCTGCCATAAATGCCAGTCTAATGTGAGAGGTCTTTATGAGGTTATGGCCTGAATGAATTAAGAAATACTTAACCTGATAAACATGTAAAGGGGGACATGAGGGTTAAGTAGGTGCCTTGGGTGGCATGAGGAATCTAGTGGGTGCCCTTAGTGGCATGTGAAATACGAGTAGTAAGACTTAACCAAATACACATGTAAATGAACATGACTAAGAGGGTTAAGTGGGATATACTAATGGTGACTAGCTTAGGTGGGTAGTTTGTGAGGGCCCATTTCAACCAGTAACCCAAACATATCTTTGTGGGCTCGACCCAAGTCGAGGACGGGACACGCATACTGGGCTTGACTATAAGAGGCCAAAACGGGGTAGCGGTGGCAACGCAAGTCCAACGGGTTTCATATGCGTGTGTGGAACCGGGCTGGTAGGTAAGACGTTGTTGCATCGTGTAGGTATAAGCCGTGCATTCTCAAGTTGTATCGGGTTGCCACTTTAGGGGAGTGATACACCCCACTGTGGGGCCAGCACGGGTATCTATGAGTAGGGAGCCGATCAAAAGTGGGTAGTGGGGTACACCTAGTGGAGATAGGGGCAGACGACACCTATGTAGTCAGCTAGGGGTACGCAACGCTATTTATAAAGTTTCTGTGTGAAGTAAGTGGGATCAACCTTTAGGGTGGCTGGTGCGGTGCAGTGTAGTAATGTGCGGTGCAGTGTAGTAATTATTCGTTACTAATTAGGTATGCCTTTAGCGTATCTTTCACGTTATCTTTATCTGCTCATTCCATACCTAATAGTTCATAGACATTTACTTGTCTTCCAGCTTATGCCTTAGTCTAGTTATTTTGATAATAGTATTGTTAGAATTATCATACTCGCCAGACTTTATGTCTGACCCCCTCCATTTCTATCCTTTTTCCCCTCCAGGTCCTCTGGTTGGGCCCAACTCTAGTGGAGTTTGATTGGATTGCTTTATCTCTCTTGGAAAGCTTGGACCGTTGAAGTAAACTCCAGCTTGTTATCTCTTTTTAATGGCTATTTGTGTAATGGGATTATGTATTTTGTTTTATGAAGATGGATATTGTACTTGACTCTGATTTAAGGTTTTTATGATGTAACAAACATGTTTAATTTTCGCTGCAATAAAATGAAGTTTTAGATTTCTAAGTACTACTTATTATCTGTCTTGTTGTAATTTTTCTATTCTATATTCACTTAAAACCTCCATGGAAGTTAATGCATTCCCTTTGTAAGTGACATTGATGGACGTGGGGTGTTACACGTGGTATCAGAGCTTAAGGTTACCAGAACAGATATTTTTTTTAGAAAAAACTATTTTCTAAAGTATTTTTGGAAGAAGTGCTTTCAAAAACTTGTTTTAATGAGTAATTCGAAGAGGAAAGTTTTTAAGAAAAACGTAATCCCCAAATAGCCATATATCTTTATCTTTCGAATTCTCCATTTTGAATCTTTCCTTTTTCATTTCAGCATGGCTGAATATCTTAACCTTCCGGACGGTGTAACGATACCAGGATGGTATAGGAGGCTGTTAGAGGCTAGGGTCGCTGCAGGTCCAGCCAATATTCCTCCACCACCAGTTGCACCCGTTCCTCCTCCTCCTCGCGTAGATACTTTTGCAAAGACGTGCAAGGAATTTAAGGCTATGCGTGGAAACCCCTTTCAAGGGTCAGAAACGTTTGTGGAAGCTAGAGATTGGCTTAAGGAGGTGGAAGAATTGCTAGAAATCTTTGAAGTGGAAGAAAGGAGGAAAGTTCATTTAGCAGCTTGGTTGATGAAGGGAGAGGCCTCGTTTTGGTGGGAGGTCACCAATGGGGAGCGTCCTGTTGACTCTTGGGCGGATTTCAGACGTAGGTTCGAGGCGAAGTTTCTCTCAAGGGCGGAAGAAAATCTATATATGGAAAAGTTCTTGACATTGAAGCAAGGAAGTTCATCAGTGAAAGAATATGTCAACAAATTTAATCAGTTTGCAAGGTTTGGCTTGGACTTAGTGAACACGCCGGAGAAGAAGGCTTTGAGGTTCGTTAATGGCTTGAATGAACCGTTGCAAGGGTTGGCTATGACCCACATCCCTATGGGGGCCACCTTTGTGAAGCTAGTAGAAATGGCGCTCATGCAAGAGGAGAAAAGCGCTAATGCTAATAAGGCACCCGAGAAGAAAGGGGATCAGAAGAAACCACAGCAAAACAAGAAGGGTGGTAAAGATAATAATGGCAAGGGAAAGAAGAAATTCTTTAACTGTGGAACCCCAGGCCATCTCAGCAAGGATTGCCGAAAGAAAAAGAAGACTGGCTGTTTTCATTGTGGCGATGCGGGACATTTAGTGAAGGACTGCCCAAAGAAGGGGCAGAGGGCAGGAGCTACCTCGGGAGGACAGGTGCAGGCTCTTATGGCACCAGGGCAGGCAAGGGGACAAGTTCAGGCTTTCGCGGTCCCACCGCTGCAAGAACGAGGTAGAACCATTTCTATTGAAAGCTTAGTTTTTCTGTTTGATCATCTTGTCCGTACCTTATTCGATTCGGGCGCATCGCATTCGTTTATCTCTACATCATTAGTTGAATCACTGCACTTAAACACCGGTTTAGTAGAGGATCCCTTAGTTGTTTCGAATCCAATTGGGGGCTCACTTTATTTGTCCATGATGTGTTTGGATTTGAAAATTTCTATACTTAGCGTTGAGTTTAGATGTGATGCTTATGTGTTGGGCTTCACGGGCTATGGGCTAATTTTAGGAATGGATTGGTTATCCAAAAATGGGGCCGTTCTTGATTGTGAAAGGAGAGTAGTTAGGCTCATGACTCGCTTTGGCAACACTCTCGAAATCTTTTGTAATCCCATAAATTCTGTTATGCTAAGTTATTTAGAATCGCTTGACGCGTCTGAGGAAAATCTACGATCTGTTAGAGTGGTCCGAGAATATTCGGATGTGTTTGAGGAGGTGAAGGGCTTGCCTCCGAAGCGGGAGATAGATTTTCGGATATGTCTTGTGGATAATGCGAAACCAGTATCTTTGCCAGTACGCCACATGGCTCCTCGTGAAAGGAGGGAACTCGATAAGCAAGTGAAGGAGTTGCTTGAGAAGGGGTTCATAAGACGAAGTATATCGGAGTGGGGTGCTCTAGTAGTGTTTGCCACGAAGGCGGATGGGTCCCTTAGACTTTGTGTGGACTATAGAGAACTTAATAAGCTTACTAAGAAGAACAGACACCCACTGCCGAGGATTGACGTTCTCTTCGATCAGTTAGTTGGCGCCTCAGTGTTTTCGCAGTTGGACTTAGCAACTGGATTCCATCAGTTGAGAGTGGCTGAGGATAGCATAGACAAGACTGCCTTTAGGACTCTGGACGGTTTTTATGAATGGCTAGTGATGCCCTTCGGTTTGACAAACGCCCCCGCATACTTTGTTGATCTGATGAGTAGGGTGTTTAGGGAGTACCTTAACAAATTCGTGGTAGTCTTTGTAGATGACATCTTGATCTTTTCTAAGGATGAAGAAGAGCATGCCCTACATCTTAGGGAAGTGTTGGAGACCCTACGAGCGCATAACCTTAAAGCTAAATTTTCTAAGTGTCACTTCTGGAGGAAGGAAGTACGATTCTTAGGGCACGTGGTTTCCAAAGAAGGGATAGCTGTGGATCCAGCGAAGGTGGTGGCCATCCAAGATTGGAAGGTCCCTAAAAATGCTACCGAAGTGAGAAGTTTCTTGGGGTTGGCTGGCTACTATAGGAAGTTTATCAAAGACTTCGCAAAGATATCAGCTCCATTAACACGCTTGACGAAGAAGAACCTAGTTTTCACATGGGATATAGATTGCGATGATGCGTTCCAACGTTTGATGAGAGCTTTGACCTCAGCCCCAGTCTTAGTATTGCCAGACGGGAGTAAGCCGTTTACTGTTTATACTGACGCTTGCGGGACAGGACTAGGCGCAGTCTTAATGCAAGAGGGAAGGGTAATAGCCTATGGTGGAAGGCAGTTGAGAGCGCATGAGAAGAATTACCCTACACATGACCTAGAGTTGGCCGCTATTGTTTTCGCGCTTAAGTCTTGGCGTCATTATCTTCTTGGCGAGAAATTCGAATTATTCACTGACCACAAATCTTTAAAATACTTATTCTCTCAAATGGACTTGAACTTAAGGCAGCAAAGGTGGATGGAGTTCTTAGCGTCCTACGATTTTGAAATAGCATATACCCCTGGCAAGGGTAACGTGGTGGCCGATGCCTTAAGTAGAAAAAGATTATCTTTAAGTCCTTTGTTTGTTGAGCGGCGAAGCTTAGAATTCATTTCGATGTTTGACTTTAGACCTTCCGTTGACTTTGTACCCGGTTTGCTAGCATCCTTGGAGGTCAGACCTACACTTTTGGGACGGATTGGCGAGGCACAGCGAGATGACCCACAGTTGGTTGAGTTAGTAGAAAAGCTCAAAGGAGGGGAGTCATCAATCCATCTCCGTAGGTATACCCTAGATGATAAGGGTTGGTTACGTAGGGATGGTAGACTTTGTGTACCAAAAGACGATGACCTAAGGAAGACTATTCTTGACGAAGCACATCGTTCGAAGATGACCATTCATCCCGGTGGGAACAAGATGTACATGGACATGAGACGAGTTTACTTTTGGGCCAGCATGAAGAAAGATGTGGCCGAATATGTCGCTAGATGCTTGGTGTGCCAACAAGTAAAAGCGGAGCAAAAGAAACCCGGTGGGTTGCTTCACCCATTGGAGGTTCCACTATGGAAATGGGAAAGTGTCTCGATGGATTTTGTGGATGGATTACCGCGATCAAGGAAGGGTAATACGGGGATTTGGGTTATAGTAGATAGACTTACTAAGAGCGCCCATTTCATTCCCGTGAAGAGTAAGAGGACTGCTTCATGGTTAGCTTCGGTATACGTCCGAGAAATAGTTCATTTACACGGTGTTCCTTCTAGTATAGTGAGCGACCGCGATCCTATTTTCACTAGCGAATTTTGGAGAAGCTTACAAGAGGCGGTAGGGACTCAATTATGTTTGAGCACCGCATATCATCCTCAGAAGGACGGCCAAACCGAGAGGGTGAATCGCATTCTAGAGGATCTTTTGAGGCTATGTATCCTAGGCTTTGGGGGTACATGGGAAGAGCATCTTCCATTGGTTGAGTTCGCATATAATAATAGCTTTCAGTCCAGCATTGGTATGACACCATTCGAAGCTCTTTATGGACGACCTTGTCGTTCACCTACATGTTGGTGGGAATCTACAGATATGATCTTACTTGGGCCCGATATGATTAGAGAGACTTCGGAAAAGATCGACTTGATTCGAAGGAGGATGAAGACAGCGCAAGATAGGCAGTAATCTTATGTGGATAAGAGGAGGACAGATCTCGAGTTTGATGTTGGGGACATGGTCTTTGTCAAAGTATCTCCGTTACGAAACGTCGTTCGCTTTGGGTCGGTTGGTAAGTTAGCACCAAGGTTTGTAGGGTCGTTTCCTATTAAGGAGAAGATTGGACAGATGGCATATAGAGTGGAGTTGCCTGAGAGACTTAGTGGTGTACACGACGTATTCCATGTGTCGCATTTGAGGAAGTGCTTGCACGAGACCGCATAAGTGGTAGAGCCGAGCTTGCTTAGAGAGGTGGAGATCGAGCGTGACGTGACAATTCGACGATCTCCTACGCGCATCCTTGGGTCGGAGATCAAGAAGCTGAGAAATCGAGAGGTCAGACTAGTCAAAGTACAATGGGGAGATGATGAGAGCAACGCTACTTGGGAGACGGAAGAGAAGATGCGTTCGTTGTACCCTTTTCTTTTCGAGGGTATGTCCTTTAATTTCTCCTTTATCGCTTATCTTGTACTTATCTTACCTTTGGAGTATCCTCTCGCTAGTATTCTTGACCTTTAGTTAGGATAATCCTATGGCTGAAACATGTGTTTGAGACATGTTATGTATGATGGATGCAAAGTGGATGCAAGTGTTTGCTAGTGGTTGCTCGTGGACGCATATACACACACTATTAGGCACTAGATCGGCTCAGTCACTTCCAAATTGCATATTGCATATAAATTGATGTATTTAGTAAAATGGATGTATAATGGTTGTGCTATCATATGGATACCGCATTCGGACGATGATTGTGCACGCATATAGAGATAATATGTAGCATTAGGGAACTTTTGCATACATAATGCACGCATGGCACTATCATGATTTGCATTAAGGAGGTCAACTGAATCAGTGGACCGCCTGATTTTGCATTAGATATGGACATATACACACACTGTGCATTTAAACATGAAAGCATTAGAAATCTATAAGGACAATGGATGCCTGTGTTTGATGGTTGAGTAAATGGACGATTGGATGTTAGGATATACATTCTTCTTGACTTGAAGATTTCGGGGACGAAATCCTTTAAGGAGGGGAGAATGTAACACCCCGTAATTCTGTTAATATTAATATTCACAAATTAAAGAATAACTAATCTCAGACGTGAGAATTGTGGGAAACGGGTTGCGCCATTGTGTTCGTCTTGGAATTCTGGTTGAAATAGAGTCCGAGTTTGCGTGAATTGGACTTCGTATGAAGAATTTATGGCCATCCGAAGTTTCAGAAAAATCAAAACAGCTCGCAGGAAATTTAAAATTCAAACAGAAAAGTGCAGAAGCGGGCTGAGTGGGAAAATTCCCGCCCAGGCAGGTCGATTGGGGAGTCGACACTAGTGTCGACCCCCCCCAGGTCGACTACCATGTCGACCTCCCCCCCCCCCCCCAGGTCGACTATAGTGTCGACCTGGGTGTCGATCTGGTCAGTCGGCTAGGGTTTTGGCTGAGTCTGTTTTTGACTGAGTGATGACCCATTAGGGTTTTGACCTAATCTGGTTGGCTGGGATTAGTTTTGTGTTGATCTGACGGTCTAAAATAAATCCTAACTCTATAAATACCTAGGTAGTCTCTCACCCTAATTCATATGAAAAATAGAATAGCTACCGTCATACCGCCGCCATGGAACTCAGTGGAGCCGCCGCCAACTAAGAAGGAAGAAAAGCTAATCAAAACCTAATTCTACTCAACTCTAAAGCAAATCTAGGCTATCTTTTCTCTTCTAAATTGTGAGTAAGATGATCTTAACAAGATTATTATTATTTTAATTAGATTAAGTCATGAATGGATTATGAGTAGAAGATGTGAATTGTCATATATGTTGTTGTAAACCTTATACTATCATGTATGTTATAAATCCTATGCTATGTGGTGATGATATCCTATATGTTGTAAATCATGCAATGATGATGTTATGTATGTTGAAAGTTTCTATGCTAAGTTGAGATTAATCATACAGGTTATAAAATCATGATGGTATTGTCTATGCTAATTAGTTCATGTTAATCAAATTATAATGTTGATACTATATGGGTTATGTTGATCTATATGACAAGTCACATATGCAAGTTTAGGTTGATTAGTAAAAGTTATGAACATATGCCATGACATCTATTATGACATCTAGAATTATGCTATGACGTATGTGAATTCTATGCTAGTTCACACCATCATTATGTTGCCTAAAACCCCATATGCAAGTTCATACATAAATTTGGGTTATGATCATATCATGTAAATTGTGACATTTAACAAGTTGACACCTTTAGATCCTTAACATGTGTAGTTTATGCAAGTTTCACCCCTATTATGATTAGATTCATTTTAATTGTCTATATGTTGTGATAATTTATTTTTGTGCTATAAGTTAGACTATTCGAGTCTAACATATATTCTGCGTTGAATAAGCGAACGTATAAACGTGGGGTAGGGGTAATATTAAGGATTTAATAATAAGAAGTTGGGGTGCAATTGATATGATTTTGCATGCCATAATTGAGCCAATTATGGACATCATTAAAAGTTGACTTAATTAGTAATTTGAATAGGGAATTATTAAAACTGGGGTAAAAGATTATAAGTGATAATCAATGCTTAGGACACGAGGTTGGACTCATTTGTGACGTAAACCTGCCCGGACCCGCCCGGCAAATCCAGTGGTCACAAATGTCAGCCCAATGTGAGAGGTCCTAGGCCTAAACTAAAGCATAACAGTTGTAAAGACACGTGGTTAGACTCTTTTATGGTGTAAGACTGCCCGGACCCACCCGGCAAATCCAACTGCCATAAATGCCAGTCTAATGTGAGAGGTCTTTATGAGGTTATGGCCTGAATGTATTAAGAAATACTTAACCAGATAAACATGTAAAGGGGGACATGGGGGTTAAGTAGGTGCCTTGGGTGGCATGAGGAATCTTGTGGGTGCCCTTAGTGGCATGTGAAATACGAGTAGTAAGACTTAACCAAATACACATGTAAATGAACATGACTAAGAGGGTTAAGTGGGATATACTAATGGTGACAAGCTTAGGTGGGTAGCTTGTGGGAGCCCATTTCAACCAGTAACCCAAACGTATCTTTGTGGGCTCGACCCATGTCGAGGACGGGACACGCATACTGGGCTTGACTATAAGAGGTCAAAACGGGGTAGCGGTGGCAACGCAAGTCCAACGGGTTATGCATGTGTGGACCCGGGCTGGTAGGTAAGACGTTGTTGCATCGTGTAGGTATAAGCCGTGCATTCTCAAGTTGTATCGGGTTGCCACTTTAGGGGAGTGATACACCCCACTGTGGGGCCAACATGGGTATCTACGAGTAGGGAGCCGATCGAAAGTGGGTAGTGGGGTACACCTAGTGGAGATAGGGGCAGACGGCACCTATGTAGTCTGCTAGGGGTACGCAAGGCTATTTATAAAGTTTCTGTGTGAAGCAAGTGGGATCAACCTTTAGGGTGACTGGTGCGGTGCAGTGTAGTAATGTGCGTTGCAGTGTAGTAATTATTCGTTAGTAATTAGGTATGCCTTTAACGTATCTTTCACGTTATCTTTATCTGCTCATTCCATACCTAATAGTTCATAGACATTTACTTGTCTTCCAGCTTATGCCTTAGTCTAGTTATTTTGATAATCGTATTGTTAGAATTATCATACTCGCCAGACTTTATGTCTGACCCCCTCCATTTCTATCCTTTTCCCCCCTCCAGGTCCTCAGGTTGGGCCCAGCTCTAGTGAAGTTTGATTGGATTCCTTTATCTCTCTTGGAAAGCTTGGACCGTTGAAGTAAACTCCAGCTTGTTATCTCTTTTTAATGGCTATTTGTGTAATGGGATTATGTATTTTGTTTTATGAAGATGGATATTGTACTTGACTCTGATTTAAGGTTTTTATGATTTAACAAACATGTTTAATTTCCGCTGCAATAAAATGAAGTTTTAGATTTCCAAGTACTACTTATTATCCGTCTTGTTGTAATTTTTCTGTTCTATATTCACTTAAAACCTCCATGGAAGTTAATGCATTCCCTTTGTGAGTGACATTAATGGACGTGGGGTGTTACAGTTTGCTTCATTATCATCTATAAATAAAATAATTAATCCTTCTTAAAAGGTTATTTTTAAAATGATATTTAAGTCGGATAATAGTTTCTAATAATCAATTCTCGTGCAAGTAGTTGACTTGGTCATCTCAATCAAGGTTATTGTGTTAACCATTTCCACTTGGTTATTAAATTAATTTAATTAGCTTTATTTGATTTAACAATCCAATTAAATTATATAATCTCATTTAATTGTCTATTGAAAACAATTAATTCAATTCTTAATCATTTTGTTCACTATTGCTCACTTGCTTACAAAACTCGTTAACCTACACATCTCCCTTTGTGTACAGGTTTTAAATTTACGAGATAAAAATAATTAATTATTTCCATTAATAACCTCATTTAAAAATAATATATATAAAATAGATTTCACAAATCTGTCTTTAGTTATAAAACAAAATTTATAACTTCATTTCTAGTGGTTTACCTGACGGTAAATCAATTTCTATAAAACGATTCATTTTCAGGCCATCTGCCGATAATTACTCAACCAATATCACCCAATGGTTAATATCAACAAGTGTTGATTTTGGTTTCAACAATCAAAAATCAATTAAACTGATTAAACAGCTCATATAACCAAACAACATATTTGAGGAATCCGGTTGGATTCCTCCAACCTGCCCTTGCCTGCATTAAAATGGGTTATTTCAAATTCAATACGACATTATATTTATTCATCACGATAAACAGAAATAAACAGTTTAACTTATAACAGCCAACAAACGATTTATCACACCCAATCAAGCATCAATGATTATTTAATACGTTTATATGATTATAAACGTAACCAACAAGGTAAGTTACCTTATTTGGAATCTAGTCGTTAAAATAATGACTTATTCTGATTAAATCAAACAAACGTTTAATTTAGTCAGTAAATATTAAAAATATTCAACACACATGTAAATAGTCACCCAATCATCAATCATTAGCAAACATTGTATACAAAATAAAAACCTGGTTTATATAAAAATATAAACGGGATAACTAAGTGAGTTAAACTCACCTTAGGTTTCATCTGACGGTAAAATGGTTTGTTTTACAAGCTTACAGTTGCATTCACTCCATCTGTTCCCATTTCAAAATCTTACGTCCGTTGGTGTGGTTTCAACGTTTCCTTGTTTTGTCCATTTCTATTAACATATGAGTGTGGTCCACAAGTTATAATCATACGTTATTTACTAATCTAAAATAATTTTATTAAAACTTTAATTAACTAAATTATTAAAATGTTAATCGTATGTTTTAATTTAAATAAATATTTTTATTATTTCCTTAACTAAAAACAAACTAACATTCTAAGGGTGTCACATGTCCTTACCATTTTATTTATATGGGCCATGATAGTTATAAATGATTTTGCACATTTTCATGACATATAGTTGGCCAAATTTCTAAACTAGGCATATTAATATGTAGATATATACCAGGCCGTGCCATGCTATGACAAATTAGGCATGCGAAACTTTTCCAGATCACGTTATAATATTAATATCTTAATATAAACATCCTTAACCAAACCGTGACTCAATTAGGCACCTTATAAATTTAGTTATACACAATTCGACACGTATAAATTAAAATGGCTGGTCACGCCAAGATGGACGAATGTCATCGATATCATACTAGGTATCATATATATTTGGCACATTATAAAATTAAGGGGGCAGGCGCAGTTAAACAAAACTGGGCATATTAAAATTATCCAGTCTGCGTCATTATTAATAGTATAATGGATCTTATACCTTTAAACACGCTGATAACTAGTCATTGCCGTTGCCATTTGAAACCGCCAGTGAACTTCGGAATGAACACAACACCTATCTATGCAGTGTCCCAACGTCCTCACTGTATCCCTGTTCTAGTAAAACCACTTTGAAGCCAACTCCCTTCTTTCCAGTCCCCACGTTCTGTTTGCAATTGTCACCTTGTCACTCATCAGTCATCATCCCATAGGACCAGTGTGAGCTTCCTTGAACCCACTCTCTCCACTGCTTACAGCCCTATACACCACGTGTACTCACGCCATCACACTCCCTTACTCCATGCAAAACCAGTCCTGCTTCTTCTCCTTGCATCCAATCTTTCTCCGGTGCCACAGTTTCACATATTTCTTCTTTAATATATTTCTCCATTCACGTGTATGTTGTAGCATGTCCAAATCCTTCCTCATAGGAACTGTCTTCAAGAACCAACGTCCTCTCACGTGTGCTCTCCCTTTTCTCTTCTCTCGCATGCACACACATCTCCCCAGATCGCCTTGCTTTTGCTCCCTTCATTACTTTGTTGTTCCGCACTTTTTATTTTATTTCTTCTAATCACTGCTTTGTTCCCATATCCAACTCTCATGCAAAAGAAAACTGACTCACACATCTACTAACGTTTCTCTCATCACCTCGCAAACCAGCCTTCTTGCGCCGAATTCCCCTGCACACATACTTCCATGTTCCGAACCTACTCCAACATATTACTTCACCACCGCTACCCCATTTTACCATCCCACAGCAACACCGAGACCTCGACAGAGGCTCCGACCGTCACCAGCTTGCCGGAATCCACGCCCTCCGCTTGTCAGTAGCCCACTTGCCACTTTACTCTACTGCCTCACCTTAGTCACATCCCGAGCATCATCATGCTGCTGTCAACACATCACTGCTAACACCCCCTGACTCCACAGAACTCAACGCCAGCGTCACTGATCACTGGAGCACCACCCTTCACCTCCACGAACTATTCCTCCATCCTCTATCATGAACTCCGACCATATGGATGAATGTGAGGTTCTATAATATTCCCTATAAACGGATGAAAGCATGCTACATGCACCCATATTTTCATTTATAAGTTTTTATGTGAATTGTTTTCATTTTGAAACACTTGCGGTATGTCAGTTTCAATGGTTTTTCTGGTGAGCAAAAGAAGAGAATGGCGTGGGAGAATAGTAGAAGAAGTGGGGTTTTGGTTATGGTTCTACTGCAAGAAATTAGGATGGTAGAGCACTCGTATTTATAAAAGATAAAAGACGTGGTATCCACGGTGTGTTGAGTAATAGGATTGTAGCAGTAGGGTACTGTTTGCATGGGATTCTCAATAAAAACCGTGGTCTGCACGGTTTTGAGATTTGTTTGTGTCACAAGAAATGAACAGTGTTGCAAGATGCAAATAAATTGCAAGGCAAGGAATTTAAAAGTGTGTCTCGCAAGTAATTGGGGAGTGCACGCAAGGACGAAAATTAAAATCAGATATATTATTTGATTGTAGGATTCCATGTGTATCGTAGAGTTTGGTAGTTAATGTGTAACCAAAAGAACGGACAATATAACACAATTTGAGTAGGAAATTGGGCTCTGAAGGGAATCCAGCTAAGGTTTTGAATAGTGGAATGTGTAATGATGGACAAGTCATGTGAAGGTAATTTAATATCGTATGTTGTTTCTAATTTATGAGTATGTACCAAGTTTTGTTTATCTTTCAGAAATTCAGCACCAAAATTCTGAAGCGCACGAGAAAACGGGTAGTCCACGTTGAGTATGGCAACTAAATTCCCAATGTACTGTGGCTTAAACATTTACCTTCAATGAAGGACTAGTCGTGACTCAACGTCTTCCTTTATAACAAACCACCCATATACTTTTGGCGTTTTTGACGTTAATATTGTACTTTGTTTCATGTTAGCATGTTAGTGTCGTAAATGAATTCAGGTAAAACAACATTTTTCTTTCGTATCCATTTCAAATAGCGCCAAACGGCGTTTTGTTTTGGTTTGTTTAACAAAAGACATTCATTGATTTTGTTATCAAACTACAAGCATTATAATTTCATTAAAATAATGAAGTATAACATGAAACATGGGTTTAAATGTATAGCTCTCCAAATTACACAATTCCATTTTGATAAATAATTTCGATATAAAAATCCATTATATTTCCAATATAATATATAAAAATATTTAAATATTCCAATTTAAATGACAGAAAAAATCTGGGACGTTACACAACATAACGTTTCACATACATGTACATGTATACATTAGATTGTAATGGTTTGGTTTATAAATTCAAATGTGAACAAAAATCCAAATCAAAGCATGCAAAAGCGATTCAAGCGACTTGTGAAGACTTAAGACTTTGTCGGGGTGACAATAGAGCTTCACAAGATCACTAAATCAACTCGTAACATATGAATTAGATCGTATGAACAATTTTTATCATAATTTTCAATTCGATGAAACACAAATACATGAAATCGGCTAAGTTACACTAGCCAACCCAATTCAATAGCATATGCAAACTTAAATGAACTTTAAATTACACTTTTACAAGCCAATAGCTTGTGGCATAGATGTGAGTTCATAAAGAACTCACCTTTGCTTGCTAAAAGCAAGAATTCAATTCAAAGTTTTTCTAAAACAACCTCTCTTCCAATATAGCTTGCTAATCTCCAACCTAAACATGAATTCACAAACTTCTTAGAAATTAGGTCATAGGAAGTTTCAGAAATTTAAGAGAAAGCAAGGAGGAAAAGATGGAGAAGATGAAGGGGAGGCGTACATAAGTCTTCCCCTTGATTTTGCACTTGATTCCTACAAGATTGGAGCTCCTAGGATCAAGCTAGGTTGAGGGAATTTCTATTTCCCTTTCTTTTCTCCATTTTCTAATTTTTTTTGAAGTATTGGAATGAATGGGAGAGATAGGGGCTGCTTTGCTTATAAGGAGTGGGATAGGTTTAGCCAAACCAAGACCCAACCAAAGTCCAAATTTTGACATACTCAAAATATGTCGAAGCTTATAGTCAAAAAGGCTGTAAACGATGATCCAGACTCAATGGAAGTGATTTCGAGTCCAAATTCTTCCATATGCAAAATGTGACTTTTTGGACCTATACACGATAAACGACATTATATTTAAATAAAATATTTAAATATATTATCGTTAAACATGCGGGTTGTTACAGACTTCCCCATTAAAGAAATTACGTCCTTACAATTACTTAAGGAAAAACTCAACATAAATAACAACCATGCATCACAAGATCTATTTAAAGATGGATTAACTCAAAATTCACTTTGAATAAAATTTTAATTTTGAGTTATAAATCACTATATAACTTAAGTTTATACACGTATAATGTTCAAATAAAAGTCACGAACATATACGAGCAACTAACTTATTTTTCTTTCATTAGATAACGGTAATCCAATAGATCCAGATAATTCTTATTTCAAAGAATTTCGACTTGTATTGGATCCTACACACTCATTTGAAATTCAAATAAATAATTACGAACTACCGTCACGCGGTAAGTTCGTTTTAATAAAATTTAATTAATTCATTTAACATTCAATGAATTTATAATTTAAAAACTATACTCTTGCATTTTTCAACACAATATAATTAATTTAGTCAAATTAAAAAGTTGGAAACATCAACTATCCAAAATCGTCAAACATTCCCTATCTCGTTTTAGCTAGAAAGTTTTATCCCTTAAAAAATTTACTAAAAGTATTCTAGCTTATAAAATTTCTTACATTGATTAAGATGTATATGATGGTCATATATCCCATTCGCAAGGATAAGCGATCCCGTTGGGAAAACAAAATCATGAAAAATAAAAATTTGGGTTATACACCCTAAATTGGAAATATTAGCACGTTCTCTAATGTTTCGAAAACAAATAAACTAGAACTTTTAAGTTTCTAACAAACCCCCAAAAATCTCAAATTTTAAATATTAGCACATCCTCTAATATTTCCCGAACAACTTCTAAATCGCGTAAACATGATAAATGGTAGAAGTTGAAAGAATTTCATAAAACTTGAAAACTTTTGGTTTTCAAATCACAAGGACATTACCAAGAAGAATGAGGTCAAACTGGTCGGGTTATGATCTCAAAAACTTGGTTCAATAAGGTTAACAAATCAAACAGGAAAAATTGTTACCCCATATTCACGAGGTCTCAGAGATAACGAATTCGGAATTCAGAATCCGGAAACAAGAGACTAAAATTGATAAGCAAAACATAGCTTATCATTTTTCGATAGAAAATTCGAGATAATTTTCCAAAGGAAAACTCGAATCACTCAAATTCTAGAATTCACACAAACAGATCTAGACGAATCTAAATATGGAAAGATGCTCAAATAATAATCTGTGAGAGCGTACAAATTCCATAAATAGCAAAGTGACTATAAATGATTGAAAAGTAAAGCGAAATTTTACATTAAGTTAGTAAATAGGCGAGCTTAGCCAAATGTACTATAACCACTGGCTTAACTCACGGATTTCCGAAAAAATTGCAAAAATCCACTATTAATCATAACATGGAGTCCTTTCGTCATTCGACGAGGTGATCAGACAACCATGGCATCGACAAGGTCGCTGACAACACCAAGAGCAGTTTGATCATAATGACAAGGTCGCTGACACCACCCAAAAGCAGTTCTGTCAATAATGGTCAGGTTGCTGACACCTCCCAAAAGCATTTTTGTCAGCCATATTTCCATCATAGAATACATAAGGTTCTCGTTGATGTACATAAAGATGTACATCACACAAGTTCCAAAGAAAGTGGTCAACATCAATGTATATAAAGATATACAACACATGTGATCTCTCAAACAAAAACAACCGACACTGACGTATATAAAGATATACAACACATGTGACTCTCTCCTTACACATGTATATAAAGATATACAACATATAAGGTCACATCGATGTACATAAAGATATACACCACACGAGCTCAAAAATGATCAACATCGATGTATATAAAGATATACAACACATGTGATCGATTCCTTATTGATGTATATAAAGATATACAACACATAAGGTTCCCGCTGATGTACATAAAGATATACACCACATGAGCTCAAAAATGATCAACATCGATGTATAGATGTATAACACATAATGTTACCGCCGATGTACATAAAGATATACACCACACGAGCTCAAAAATGATCAACATCGATGTATATAAAGATATACAACACATGTTATCGATTCCTTACCGATGTATATAAATATATACAACACATAAGGTCCATGCCGATGTACATAAAAATATACACCACACGAGCTCAAAAATGATCGACATCGATGTATATAAATATATACAACACATGTGATCGATTCCTTACCGATGTATATAAAGATATATAACATATAAGGTTCCCACCGATGTACATAAAGATATTCACCACAAGAGCTCAAAAATGATCAACATCGATGTATATAAAGATATACAACACATGTGATCAATTCCTTACCGATGTATATAAAGATACACAACACATAAGGACAACAAAGATGATAAATCAAAGGAAAGTAAAAACTCATAAAGTGAGAGCCTTAAGACTCCACCAAGTGGGGCTTGAGAACTCCACAAAATGATCATCACAATCCTAAGATTTTTAACCCAAAAATAAAGTCAAATCTCAACTGACTAAGTCCAGAAATTAACAGAAAAAGTAAACGCAAGTGTGTCGACCCACTCATTTTTACCAAGATATTTAATTAATTTCTTACTCAATCGAAAAGACGAAATTACTTGTTTGAAACAAGTAACACTCAAAAGTAAATAGAGAATACTCAATCATTACCCAAATAAAGCTAAAGATGTCTCGATAGTAAAATAATTAGGTAATGAAAGCTCAAGGCAAATATGCAAATCCCTAACTCGTGATATATAAGGACAAAGCGTCCATAAGCCCTCTTGGCCCATAAAAGAAATCTCTGAAAGGAAAAATCACAAAAAACAACAATAGCATAATGGTAAAAGGAAATGTACCTTAGTCAAGGAGGATCACTTCTTTCTCTTATTTTGGAGTTTAAGGCATCTTGAAATATGATGGTCCGATCTTTTGCAATAGAGACAAAAGAGGGGATCAGAACAATCACTCGCGAAGTGGTCTTTAGAACCACAATTGAAACATGTCCCATGACTTAGGGTAGAAGCTTTTGATGTTGAAGTTGCCTGCTTTCTTTTCTTCTTAGCAACTGCGACATCATCATCACTATCCTTATCGGCCTCCTCAAGACTAAGAGCGATATCCACTAACTCATCAAAAGGCTCAGCTAATTTAAGAATCCTAGACTTTTTGAGATTGCTGTTGAGCCCACGAAATTTGTTCCAGTTCTTCTTCATTGCAGTATCAATATACTCAAGCCCATATTTGGAGAGAGAGAGTTGAAAGATGTGGCATACTCGGCCACGGAAGAGTCGCCCTGAACAAGGTCTATAAAACATCAGGCTAATGCCTCTTTCCCACTGTCAGGGATGAACTTGGCTTCAAACTTTTCTCGGAATTGTTTCCACGTAAGGTCTGCTTCTTGAGTTTCGGAAGCCATAAGCTCATACCAGTCGAGAGCTCGATCTTCGAGCATACTAGAAGCGACCTAGACCCGATGCAAGTCCGAAAGGTCCATATAGGAAAAAATGCGATCGCATGACCTCAAACACGATTGGACCTCAATAACATCTCCAGAGCCTTTGAATGACTTTCCACCAAGCTTGGTGAAATCACCACATAATCGTGCGAACCTGGGTCTAGGATGGGTGGGCACGGAAGCGGCTCCAGCAGCATGAGCATTAGTCACAAGATCCAAGAGTTGATGAGGGGACTTAAAGGCTCCCTCTTGCGGGGGATTGCTTGAAGAGCCAACACCGCAATGAGAATTTTAAACCATTCTTCTCCTCTAAAAGGGAAAAGAGGAAAAAGGTTAGATTCAAATAAAGTTTATTGGTCAAACGAAGTATCAACATATAAGATAGGATATGACGGGTCCTAAGTCTCGAATAAAATCCTAAACATGATCGCCTAAGAACTTAGGACAATGATCCTCGCCATAATATCATATATTGTTACGAACTCGGCTCTTATATCAAGTGTAATGCCCCACCTTTATACTAGTGTTAGCCAAGGCCATTGCAAGCAACGATATCAACTAACCCGAAGAATAAGGCTGTTGAGGAGCGACCATCTGTATATTAGCTTTGAACGAGTGCTAAATATGTTGGATAATACGGTCTAATTTTTTTAAATCTTATGAGGAAGTACGACACATCTCAATAAAGTACAAATCTACTACATAGTGGCCATATATATATATATATTTTCGGAAAGCAATATAAAATACGAAATAATAAAATCAGAGTCAGACACAGATATTCATATCACAAAGGCAGAAATAGATATTAATAATACTACAAGAGTGGTGGTCATAATATAAATGGTCATACAAGATCCACTATATCATAAAATTATAGATACATGTACAACACAAAAGAATACGTACACATAAGAGTCATAATCTCTAAAACATGAAAGATAAACTACTAAAACAAGTGCAGTTACCAAAAGAAAGATTAGCCCATGCTACAGTCAAGGAGAGGCACCTGTAATACTCGGTCTGGCCAGAGTATTATTTATAAGAATAAATAATAAACGGATCAGTCTAGCTGTTCTCATATTAATAAATTGAGATAGAAATAGAGATATAAATAGAAAATGACATATATGAAATAACAGCAATGTTCACATGTAAAATGTGAAGACTGATGTGTCCAGAAAACATGCCGAAGAAATCTTGGCACTACATAATGATATCTCAATGACAAAGAAACTAAGACTGATAAATTAATATCAATACGAGATTGACAGCAAATATGTCAATAAAAATATATATGATTGATAAATTAATATCAATACGTGGATTTTCATGAGAAATAATGTCACCCATCAAATCTACATGAAATAGAAAATACGATATCAACACATGAATAATAGTGAGAAATGATGTCACCCATCAAATCAACGCAAAATAGATAACTTATATCGATAACATAGTACCAATAAAAACTCAACTGAACCGAAGTTCCTCAAGATGATTTGGAAATCATCAGAATGACTCGAAGGTCAGAATGATCCAAAGATCCACCGGAATCGAAGTTCCTACGATAAGATGGAACCGAAGTTCCAAAATTAGTTCGAACACTCTCAAGATGAACCAAAGTTCCTTGGGATGATCAGAGGATCATCAAAGTGACCCGAAGGTTGGATTGATCAAAATTAATCAAGTATAATGTAACTACACCAAGCTAGTAAATATAAGAGTTAAGCTACATGCCGCATAACCACTTGCTTTACTCAAATATTTACAAACAAGTAATATTTAACACCCTGCATTTTAAACTCAAGATAATAAAAGAGGATAAATTAATTAAATATTCAGAATTAAGTAAAACGTACTATGCCATTGCGTCCATCTCAAAATTTTGGTTAAGATAGACTCCTGGTTTGCGTAAATCGGACATCATATGAAGAAGTTATGAGCATTAGAAGTTTGTATACATATAAGGAGCTTATTTGTATATATACACATATATTAAATAAATATATCCAGAAAATTCGAAAATCAGTTCAAAATTCAAAATTCACGAGCGGGAAAATCTAGAGGGAAATTAGACCATTGGGGGTCGACCTAGGGGTCGACCCACCAACAGTGGGGTCTACCTAGGGGTCGACCCACCAACAGTGGGGTCGACCAAGGGTCGACCCACCCGCGGATCTGGAAAGTTATTTTTTGACGTGGACGATTCTGATGTTTTTAAATTAAATCTGAGGGCCCTGGTTCCTCCGCTACACCTATGAATAAGATCTTAGACCTAACCCTAAACCTCATAATTTGGTGACTATGCTGGAGCTCTGCCATTACTCTCTCTCTCTCTCTTCTCAAATCAATTCTAAAAATTAAAATATTAGCCTAGGAAAATTATAAATCCAGATCTGGAAGAGAGAATTGACAGTAGTAAAAAGATTATCTAGAATCATGAAAGCAAGGTAAAATTCTATATTCAATCCATACAAATTCTTACTCTTCCTTTCCCTTCCCTCTTTTAATGAAGAATATAAAATCCATGGTTGTTAGGTTTTGAATCTAATTAGGGGAAAACCATGGTAGGGTAGATATGGACCAGATCCAGGATTTGGAAAGCTTACGAGGTGAGTGGATTTAAGCCATATTATTTTAGATAATGGTATATTACCGTTTAGCATTCCCCATTATGAAAAATTGGAATATGACATGTTAAGATGCCTAAACATATGCTAATAATGATTAAAGTGGTATATGACATGCGGGAATGATTAACATGATATAACGTTAAATTGTTAATATGAATCAGTTGAAACGTTGGAATGTTTACATGTTATAATATTAATATGAACATGCTGGAAAAATTCATATACTGAATTAGTTGAAGTCCTAAAAAGTTTACATGTTATGAACTTGTTAGAATATGGGTATCAACTGTGACTGTTCTTGTTACATGTTAATTTGTCCCAAATATATACATGAAATAATTGGAGTAAGTATATGACTTATGGTTTCATGTTAACATAGAATTGAATAAATAAATATGGATTGGGCATCAATCAAATTATGTTTAAAGATCTTAAATTGGGCTATTAAATATGACTTAGAAAAAGGGGCATGAAAACCTATAATGAAATAGAAATAATTATTAAAGAATAAACATGCATAGAATTACAGTAACTAGAAACTGTAACCGTACTTAGACACGAGGTTAGATTACACTTGTGATAGAAGTCTGCCCGGACCCGCCCGGCATATCCAACAACCACAAGTGGCGAATCTAATGTGAGGGGTCTAAGTGCATAAAAATGAAATGTGCCAAGACACGAGGCTAAGTTCGACTTGCGGAAGAAGTCAGCTTGGACCCGCCCGACATATCCAGCATCCACAGGTTGTAGGCTTAATGTGAGAGGTCTGGTACATGTATACATATATATAAATATATAAATAGCCAGACTGATAAACAGTATTAATTGAATTTAATGGTAATAAATGGAATTGAATGAAAGAAAGATACAACCGTAAATGATTTGGAATAAATGGGGAAAGATAATAACCTATAACTGATGTAACTGATGGAACTTGTAAGAACGTGATAATAAACTTGTAAACTTGTAATAAACTTGTAACAAGTGGAGAACAAGTGGAGAACTTGTAATAAACTTGTAATAAACTTGTAATAAACTTGTAATAATCTTGTAAGAACGTGATAATAACCTATAACTGATGTAACTGATGTCCTAGGAACAAATGGAGATTATAACTCACGTTATAATAAACTTGTAAGAACGTGATATAACTGATGGAATGAGATAAGTGACACTTAATTTTAAATTAGGTAATCAGTAATTGGGGGAAAGTTGGAACCAGTAGATTTTTGTAAATAGAGAAAGGTGGAAAGCTTATGGAAAGTAAGAAGTAGTACTTAATTATAAATTTAGTTATCTATAAACTTGGAAATTTGAAATCTGTTGATAGAATAATATGTTAAGGCTTGTCCTAAGGACAAGTGAGAATTATGACTTGGGTTATAAGAAAACAATAAGAAAAGGAGGATAACGTATGTTAAGAGATAAATTGGACTTAGTTGTAAATTAAGTTATTGGTGAGAACGAGAGTATGAAATCTACGGATGAGAACAACATAAGTTATGGAAATAAAAACTTATTAATGAACCTTAGTTTAGATAACTAAGTTAATAAGTAAACAACGATAAGTTGTAAAGATGTTGGAAATGGAATTATGATTAATAAGTAAACAATGATAAGTTGTAAAGATGCTGGAAATGGAATTATAATTAAATAAGAAGAATGAAGAAAACTTATGAAATGAAATAAGTTATATTTAATCATAAGTGGTAAGTGACATGTTAATTGGAAAACTTGTGAACTAAGAGATACTTAATAACATATTAGAACATGTTATTATGACCTCGAAATCAAACAAGAATAAAAAGGGATTGTGGATTACAGACCTTGGACCACAATCCAGAGAATAACATGTGGTGGGCTTATTAATAAACTTAAATGGGTTAAGTTATATGACTGAGATTAATAAGCAAGAGAAGCTTGGTAATTTGAATAAGAATTCAATATGAAAGGGAATAACCAAGTTAAATGGAAACCTGGGGAGGTAAGAAAAGTGCGTAAAAGAATGTTTAGACATAGGGTCTAACAACATATTAAAGTGAGGCGCTTGGACCAGTCCGTACATTTGAGGGTGAATAACCCAACAGGGTAGATCATCGAGGTGTTATAAGGCACGAGGGGAGCGCACATTCATCTGATTGTTCTGACGGCTCCAAAGGACCAGAAGGGGAAGCATGCGGCTTCTTGAGGTACGCAAGGTGCTCCTAGTAGTCCTCTGTGCGGTGACAGATGTCTTAGGCTGTGCTCGCAGAGGTTGGGTCTGCGCGTAACTACTGGGTGGGCCTTGACTGCAGAAGTAGCTATGCAGTCAGAATGCTATGACGCGGTGACACCAGGGTGATTCGGTGGTTGCCTCAATGGGGAGGCGGAGGGTCACAACCAATAAGGATATTAAATCGTCGGATACCTGTCATCGACAGCCAGTGGGATGCAAAAAGACTAGAGCTAAACCCAAGATACCATTTACCTTCACTATCGAGTAAGGGGTTGTGGGAAGATGCCAAAGGGATGTTTAGATTATTTGTTATTAGGGGCAGTTGCTTAGCTATTGTAGTCTTTACTAGTTGAGGGAGGGGCCGAGGTGGGGCCATAACCACGGTGAAAACAGACCCTAGGTAAATTTGTATATAGAGGCTCTTTAAAGACGGGCCTGTACAAATATGTAAAAGCTCGCGACCGAGTTCCATGTTTCTTGTATCGCCCTGCCATGGAACTCGGTGCACATTAGAGGACTTGCAATTGAGGCTTCGAGCTACAATTGAAGATACGTATGGTGGACAGTCTGGATACATGCATGTCGGATCTGGGTGGTGTATCGTAGGCTTGACGGCATTACTCCGGTATGAATTCAGATTTGAACAAAGGTGGCAGTCCGCACGTTTGAGTAGCATAGTAATGACAGATATATGCGAAATAAATATTGTTATCCGTACGTCACTACGGCGTAGGATGAGGGACTATGTATATTTCGATGTTGTTACTGTGGAGACCGTGCAAGTAGAGTACCACGGGGTGTACCTCAATATTAGGGGTAGCTACATATATACTATATTAGGTTAATCCATTGGGAAGTAAATGGGTACGACATGTGTGTAAGCCTTGAGTGCTGATATCCCAAGTAACCTAATAAATAAGATAATATGATTGAACGGTATATGTAGGATTATCCAAAGTCAATAGTTTAAATCCAGTCACCAGAACTTGTGTTCTGACCTCCTCCTCATAACATACTCGCAGGTTAAATTTATGGCAGAGACATGATAGCTTTGGATACTGGTTAGACAGTATTAATAATACGGTAAGCTATATTTTGATTATACTATATTTTATCCATTCCGCTGTGAGATATTTTCTGAGCTCTGACATATTTTATGTCTCTGTCTTTTCTACAGGATACCAGAGCAGACCAATCCGAGTTTCGATGGATTGGAATTTTGAAAAAAATTCGGTCCATCGAAATTCGGGTTGTCACATCTGGTATTAGAGCTTAGGTTTAGGATTCCTGTATAAATAGTGAGTGAACGTATTTGTATTTTTAAAAATATAAATATATATTATATATATACCTAGATACATAGAGGAACCCACTAAATAGAAAGAGCGTGATATGTTAAGAAATGAGATGTTGTTTTGTACACTAAAGGAATGAATAACGAAATCTGAGGCCCTTACGTAATTTGGATGGAGAGTGTACAATATACTTTGTATGGAAGGATAGTGAATCTCATAAGATTATAATTTTGGGTTAGTGGGTTTGGTAGTAAAATCTTATAGATTGGGAAAGGTTAGAAAGAGATAAATGGATTAGGAAAATAAATAGTTGAGAGAATTAACCTAGAGGGAGGGTCTAGGAAAGCCTAGAAAAAAATTGGAAACCTGCTTTCAGTCTGACCCCACTGTTAAATTTTAAGAACTTGAAATTATAAAAGTTTTGGGAAAATGATTTATGGTGTTTTCAAGTTTATTCTTAAAAGTTATAGTTTTAAATATGTAAAGTATACATATTGAGTTTTAAAGTAAAATGGGGTATATTTTGTAAATAGTTATTTCTTGCAAACTTTATCTAAAGTAAAATTCTCTGAGTAGAAGGTGCATATTATAGAGCATGTATTGCTCGCTGGTTTTCTTATTATATTTCATAACAAGAGGTTTATAAAAGGAAGATTTGAACTCTCTATTCTTATGATAAATCCTTTTTGATAAATTATTTTAACAAGAGGATTTTGTTGGGTGGACAAAATAAGTCATAGAAATTAGGAGTAGAGTAGATGTTTGCACCTTATAGCAAGGTATTGAACCGACCTTATAGGTAAGAACCAGTCGTAAATACGATTGAGGAATATTTGCCCTTATCTACTCCAGTTTTTCTGATTTGAAAAAAAAATGAATAAATGATTTGCATGACATGTTTTTGTTGTTTGGCAAAAGTAAGTTTTCATGAGGAAAATGAAATTTTGACACTTTTGAATTTTTGGAAGAAAATTTAAATGAAAAAGAAAAGCCAAACCGTGTTTTAAAAGTATGGGGTAGGTAAGGGTTAGTGCCTAGGAAAGATGGGAAATATTTTGGGGCTATATAGTAAATAGTGAGAATTATCTTGGAATAATAGTGAGTTCCCGTAAATGCGTAAGCATTAAATAACCTAGGG
The DNA here is from genome assembly GCA_030737875.1 of Allium sativum. Taxonomy (NCBI): domain Eukaryota; kingdom Viridiplantae; phylum Streptophyta; class Magnoliopsida; order Asparagales; family Amaryllidaceae; genus Allium; species Allium sativum. Next base: position 1,382,221 of record JASFAX010000056.1, on the reverse strand, counting down.
TGTTGCTTGGAATAATTATTGGTACACAGCTAGGACTAGTAGCGACTACTAGATAGAAAAGGGAAAGTAAGTGTTTAGGTCCAGTTGCTAATCTTCACATTAGGGGTAAAACCCATTATCGTATTTCTGTTGTGATCGTTCCATTATTTTGTTGGGTAGTTAGGATAACACCTAAACCTGTCATGGATCCTATAGTTTGGACTTTTCTATTTAAGGGAGACATAGTCTCGAGATTCTTATGTGAGCTGTGCTTAGATAGGATCCAAGTGCGGTGGGAAAAAGGTATATAAAAAAAACAGAAGATGTGAATTTTTTTGTTTTCCACCTTTTTGCAACATAAGAAATCAAATTCAGAAAATTAGATTTTTCTGAATTCGAAAAATAAAGTTGGTTGGTAGGATTATGAATGCAACAATTGGATGAACTACGCTCTTACTTAGTAAGAGTGTGGGAAAAATTGGATGAAAAAGTATTTTGATTTTCAAAATAATGCATTCATGTAGAACTGCCAGTATACTTAGGATGTGAGCATCATAATTTTAAAGGATTTTTGAAAAGTTTGCATACACATAGGAGGTAACGATTAGGCATACATGCATTATTATGTTGTACTTCACTTTGCATAAGTGCACAATGTTTGGAAAATTTTGATGCACACATGTTGGATGTATATTATGCGAGGGGTTAGTTGATTTTACCCTTACCAAATTTCGGGGATGAAATTTCCTAAGAGTGGGAGAATGTAACACCCTGCATTTTTAACTCAAGATAATAAAATAAGTATAACTTAATTAAATATTCAAAATTAAGTAAAACGCACTAAGCCATTGCGTCCGTCTCGAAATTCTGGTCAAGATTGACACATGGTTTGCGTAAATCGGACATCATATGAAGAAGTTATGAGTGTTAGAAGTTTATATACAAATAAGGATCTTATATGTATATATATATACATATATATTAAATAAATGTATCCAGAAAATTCGAAAATCAGTTCAAAAATTAAAATTCACGAGCGGGAAAATCTGGAGGGAAATTAGACCGTTGGGGGTCGACCCACCAACAGTGGGGTCGACCTTGGGGTCGACCCACCCGCAGATCTGGAACGTTCTTTTATAACGTGGAAAATTCTGATGTTTTTAAATTAAATTTGAGGGTCCTGGTTCCTCCGCTACGCCTATAAATAAGACCTTAGACCTAACCCTAAACCTCATAATTTGGCGGCTACGCTGGAGCTCTGCCATTACTCTCTCTCTCTCTCTCTCTCTTCTTAAATCTATTCTGAAAATTAAAAAATATTAACCTAGGAAAATTATGAATCTAGATATGGAAGAGAGAATTGACAGTAATAAAAAGATTATACAGAATCATGAAAGCAAGGTAAAATTCTAGATCCAATCCATTCTAATTCTTACTCTTCCTTTCCCTTCTCTCTTTAAATGAAAATTATAAAATCCATGGTTGTTATGTTCTGAATCTAATAGTGGAAAACCATGGAAGGGTAGATCTGGACCAGATCCAGGATTTGGAAAGCTTACGAGGTGAGTGGATTTAAGCCATATTATTTTAGATAATGGTATATTACCGTTTAGCATTCCCCATTATCACAAATCGGAATATGACCTGTTAAGATGCCTAAACCTATGCTAATAATGATTAAAGTGGTATATGACAGGCAAGAATGATTAGCATGATATAACGTCAAATTGTTAATATGAATCAGTTGAAACGTTGGAATGTTTACATTTTATAATATTAATATGAACATGTTGGAAAAATTCATATATTGAATTAGTTGAAGTGCTAAAAAGTTTACATGTTATGAACTTGTTAGCATATGGGTATCAACTGTGACTGTTCTTGTTACATGTTAATTTGTCCCAAATATATACATGAAATAATTGGAGTAAGTATATGACTATATGGTTTCATGTTAACATAGAATTGAATAAATAAATATGGATTGGGCATCGACCAAATTATGTTTAAAGAACTTAAATTGGGCTAGTAAATATGACTTAGAAAAAGTGGCATGAAAACCTATAATGAAATAAGAATAATTATTAAAGAATAAACATGCCTAGAATTACAGTAATTAGAAACTGTAATCGTATTTAGACACGAGGTTAGATTACAATTGTTGTAGAAGTCTGCCCAGACCCGCCCTGCATATCCAACAACTACAAGTGGCGAATCTAATGTGAGGGGTCTACGTGCATAAAAATGTAATGTGCCAAGACATGACGTTAAATCTGACTTGTGGAAGAAGTCTGCCTGGACCCGTCCGACATATTCCGCTTCCACACGTTGTAGGCTTAATGTGAGAGGTCTGGTACATGTGTGTATATATATATAAATAGCCGGACTGATAAATAGTATTAATTGAAATTAATGGTAATAAATTAAACTGAATGAAAGAAAGATACAACAGTAAATGATTTAGAATAAATGGGGAATGCTAATAACCTATTACAAATTAATAACATTAATGAGAATGTTGTATAATAGGTAGACTTGTCCAAGGGACAAGTGGAGATTATAACTCAGGTAATAATAAACTAGTAAGAACGTGATATAACTAGTGGAATGAGATAAGTGACACTTAATTTTAAATTAAGTAATCAGTAACTGGGGGAAAATTGAAACCAGTAGATTGTAATAAATAGAGAAAGGGGGAAGTTTATGGAAAGTAAGAAGTAGTACTTAATTATAAATTAAGTAATCTATAAATTTGGGTGGAGAGTGTACAATATACTTTGTATGGAAGGACAATGAATCCCATATGATTAGTATTTTGGGTTAGTGGGTTTGGTAGTAAAACCTTATAGATTGGAAAAGGTTAGAAAGAGAAAAATGGATTAGGAAATATATAGTTGAGAGAATTGACCTTGGGGGGGTGTCTAGGAAAGCCTAGAAAAAAATTGGAAACCCGCTTTGAGTCTAACCCCATTGTTAACTTTTAAGAACTTGAAATTATAAAAGTTTTGGGAATATGATTTATGGTGTTTTCAAGTTTTAATCTTAAAAGTTATAGTTTTAAATATGTAAAGTATACATATTGAGTTTTAAAGTAAAATATGGTATATTTTGTAAATAGTGATTTCTTGCAAACTTTATCTAAATTAAAATTCTCTCAGTAAAAGGTGCATATTATAGAGCATGTATAGCTCGCTGGTTTTCTTATTATATTTCATAACAAGAAGTTAATAAAAGTAAGATTTGAAATCTCTATTCTTATGATAAATCCTTTTTGATAAATTATTTTAACAAGAGGATTTTGTTCGGTGGACAAAATAAGTCGTAGAAATCAGGAGTAGAGTAGATGTTTACACCTTATAGCAAGGGACTGAACCGACCTTATAGGTAAGAACCAATCGTAAACCCGATTGGGGAATAGTTGCCCTTTATCTACTCTAGTTTTTGTGATTTGAAAAAAAATGAACGAATGATTTGCATGGCATGTTTTTGTGGTTTGGCAAAAGTAAGTTTTCATGAGGAAAATGAAAATTTGACACTTCTGGATTTTTAGAAGAAAATTTAAATGAAAAAGAAAAGCCAAACCGTATTTTAAAAGTATGGGGTAGGTAAGGGTTAGTGCCTAGGAAAGACGGGAAATTTTTTGAGGCTATGAAGTAAATAGTGAGAATTATCTTGGAATAATAGTGAGTTCCCGTAAATGCGTAAGCATTGAATAGCTTGAGGTGTTGCTTGGAATAATTATTGGTACACAGCTAGGACTAGTAGCGACTACTAGATAAAAAAAGGGCAAGTAAGTGTTTAGATCCCGTTGCTAATTTTCACGTTAGGGGTAAAACATGTTATCGCATTTCTGTTGGGATCATTCCGTTATTTTGTTGGGTAGTTAGGGTAACACCTAAACCTGTCGTGGATCCCATAGTTTGGACTTTTCTGTTTGAGGCAGACATAGTCCTGAGATTCGTGACCCTTAGTAGTAGCTGTGTAGGGTGTTTGTTCTCCTGTTTTAGCTGGAAGACTATAAGCTTATTTAAATTTAAACTAAGATCAGATAATTAAATAAGTTAAGAAAAGAGAAAAGGTACAACTGAAAAGGAAACAGAAAATTCAGTAAAGCAACAAAAATGGAAAATTATGAGAAAAGATGGATAAAGATAAAACTTTCCAAGGTAAGATGAAAAAGAAAATCAGTAACAAAAGAAAATGTTCTTATGTGGGCTGTGCTTGAATAATAAAATAGGAGAATCTTTATAATAGTTTCATAAAATCCAAGTATGGTGGGAAAAAGGTATATAAAAGAAAAACGGAAGATGTGAAAATTTCCATTTTCCACCTTTTTGTAACATAAGAAATCGAATTAAGAAAATTACATTTTTCTGAAATTAGAAAAACAAAGTTGGTTGGTAGAATTATGGATGCAACAATTGGATGAACTACGCTCTTACATAGTAAGAGTGTAGGAAAAATTGGATGAAAAAGTATTTTGATTTTTAAAATAGTGCATTCATGCAGAACTGCCAGTATATTTATGAAGTGAGCATCATAATTTTAAAGGATTTTTGAAAAGTTTGCATATACATAGGAGGTACCAATTAGGCATACATGCATTATTATGTTGTACTTCACTTTGCACAAGTGCACAATGTTTGCAAAAATTGGATGCACACATGTTGGATGTATATTATGCGAGGGGTTAGTTGATTTTACCCTTATCAAATTTCGGGGACGAAATTTCCTAACGGTGGGAGAATGTAACACCCCGCATTTTTAACTCAAGATAATAAAATAAGGATAAATTAATTAAATATTCAGAATTAAGTAAAATGCACTACGCCATTGCGTCCGCCTCGAAATTCTGGTCAAGATAGACACATGGTTTGCATAAATTGGACATCATATGAAGAAGTTATGAGCATTAGAAGTTTGTATACATATAAGGAGAATATATGTATATAAATATAAAATAAATATATCCAGAAAATTCGAAAATCAGTTCAAAAATCAAAATTCACAAGCGGGAAAATCTAGAGGGAAATTAGACCGTTGCCAACAGGGGGTCGACCCACCAACAGTGGGCTCGACCCACCCGCGAATCTGGAAAGTTCTTTTCTAACGTGGACGATTCTGATGTTTTTAAATTAAATCTGAGGGTCCTGGTTCCTCCGCTACACCTATAAATAAGACCTTAGACCTAACCCTAAACTTCATAATTTGGCGGCTACGCTGGAGCTCTGCCATTACTCTCTCTGTCTCTTCTCAAATCTATTCTGAAAATTAAAAAATATTAGCCTAGGAAAATTATGAATCCAGATCTGGAAGAGAGAATTGACAGTAATAAAAAGATTATCCAGAATCATGAAAGCAAGGTAAAATTCTGCATCCAATCCATTCTAATTCTTACTCTTCTTTTCCGTTCTCCCTTTTAATGAAAATTATAAAATCCATGGTTGTTAGGTTCTGAATCTAATTAAGGGAAAACCATGGAAGGGTAGATCTGGACCAGACCCAGGATTTAGAAAGCTTACGAGGTGAGTGGATTTAAGCCATATTATTTTAGATAATGGTATATTACCATTTAGCATTCCGCATTATGACAAATTGGAATATGACATGTTAAGAAGCCTAAACATATGCAAATGATGATTAAAGTGGTATATGACATGAGGGAATGATTAGCAAGATATAACGTCAAATTGTTAATATGAATCAGTTGAAACATTGGAATGTTTACATGTTATAATATTAATATGAACATGTTGGAAAAATTCATATATTGAATTAGTTGAAGTGCTAAAAAGTTTACATGTTATGAACTTGTTAGGATATGGGTATCAACTATAACTGTTCTTGTTACATGTTAATTAGTCCCAAATATATACATGAAATAATTGGAGTAAGTATATGACTATATGGTTTCATGTTAACATAGAATTGAATAAATAAATATGGATTGGGCATCAACCAAATTATGTTTAAAGAACTTAAATTGGGCTAGTAAATACGACTTAGAAAAAGTGGCATGAAAACCTATAATGAAATAGGAATAATTATTAAAGAATAAACATGCCTAGAATTACAGTAATTAGAAACTGTAACTGCACTTAGACACGTGGTTAGATTACACTTGTAGTAGAAGTCTGCTTGGACCCGCCCGACATATCTAGCAATCACAAGTGGTGATTCTAATGTGAGGGGTCTAAGTGCATAAAAATGGAATGTGCCAAGACGCGAGGTTAAGTCTGACTTGTGGAAGAAGTCTGCCCGGACCCGCCCGACATATCCAGCATCCACAGGTTGTATGCTTAATGTGAGAGGTCTGGTACATGTATGTATGCATAAATAAATAAATAAATATGTTTATAGCCGGATTGATAAATAGTATTAATTGAAATTAATGGTAATAAATAGAATTGAATGAAAGAAAGATACAACAGTAAATGATTTGGAATAAATGGGGAGTGATAATAATCTATTATAAATTAATAACATTAATGAGAATATTGTATAATAGGTAGACTTGTCCTAGGGACAAGTGGAGATTATAACTCAGGTTATAATAAACTAGTAAGAACGTGATATAATTGGTGGAATGAGATAAGTGACAATTAATTTTAAATTAAGTAATCATAAATTGGGGGAAAATTGAAACCAGCAGAATGCAATAAATAGAGAAAGGGGAGAAGTTTATGGAAAGTAAGAAGTAGTACTTAAATATAAATTAAGTAATCTATAAACTTGGAAATATGAAATCTGCTGATAGAATAATGTGTTAAGGCTTGTCCTAGGGACAAGTGAGAATTATGAATTGGGTTATAAGAAAACAATAAGAAAAGGGGGATAACTTGTGTTAAGAGATAAATTGGACTTAATTGTAAATTATGTCATCAGTGAGAGTATGAAATCTACGGATGAAAACAACATAAGTTATGGAAAGAAAAACTTATTAGTGAACCTTAGTTAAGGGAACTAAGTTAATAAGTAAACAACGATAAGTTGTAAAGACGGTGGAATTGGAATTACGGTTAAACAAGAAGAATGAGGAAAACTTATGTAATGAAATAAGTTATATTTAATCATAAGTGGTAAGTGACATGTTAATTGGAAAACTTGTGAACTAAGAGATACTTAATAACAAATTAGAACATGTTATTGTGACCTTGAAATCAAACAAGAATAAAAGGGATTGTGGATTACAGACCTTGGACCACTATCCAGAGAATAACATGTGGTGGGCTTATTAATAAACTTAAATGGGTTAAGTTATATGACTGAGAATAATAAGAAAGAGAAACTTGGTAATTTGAATAAGAATTCAATATAAAAGGGAATAACCAAGTTAAATAGAAACCTATTGAGGTAAGGCAAGTGCGTAAAAGAATGTTTAGACATAGATTCTAACAACATATTAAAGTTAGGTGCTTGGACCGGTCTGCACGTTTGAGGGTGAATAACCCAACAGGGTAGATCATCGAGGTGTTATAAGGCACAAGGGGTGCGCACATTCATTTGATTGTTCTGACGGCTCCAAAGGACTGGAAGGGGAAGCACGCGGCTTCCTGAGGTACGTAAGGTGCTCCTTGTAGTCCTCTGTGCGGTGACAGATGTCTTAGGCTGTGCTCGTAGAGGTTGGGTCTGCGTGTAACTACTAGTTGGGTGGCCCTTGACTACAGAAGTAGCTATGCAGTCAAAATGCTGTGACGCGGTTACACCAGGGTGATTCGGCAGTTGCCTCAACGGGGAGGCAGAGGGTCACGACCAAAAAGGATAGTAGATCGTCGGATAACCATCATCAACAACCTGTAGGATGCGAAAAAGACTAGAGCTAAACCCAAGAAACCATTCACCTTTCACTATCGGGGTAAGGGGTTGAGGGGAGATGCCTAATGGATGTTTAGTTTGTTTGTTATTAGAGGCAGTCACTTAGCTCTTGTAGTCTTTACTAGTTGAGGGAAGGGTGAGGTGGGGCTATAGCCACCGTGAAAACATACCCTAGGTATATCTGTATATAGAGGCTCTTTAAAGACGGGTCTGTACAGATATGGAAAAGCTCCCGGCCTAGTTCCGTGTTTCTTATATTGCCCTGCCATGGAACTCGGTGCACATTAGAGGACGTGCGATTGAGGCATCGAGATACAATTGAAGATACGTATGGTGGACAGTCTAGATACATGCATGTTGGATCTAGGTGGTGTATCGTAGGCTTGAGGGCATTACTCCAGTATGAATTCATATTCGAACGAAGGTGGCAGTCCATACGTTTGCGTAGTATAGTAATGACAGATATATGCGGAACGTAATATTGTTATCCGTACGTCACTATGGCGTAGGATGAGGGACTGCGTATATTTCAATGGTGTTAAGGTGGAGACCGTGCGAGTGGGGTACCATGGGGTGTACCTCAATATTGGGGTAGCTACATATATACTATATTAGGTTAATCCACTGGGAAGTAAATGGGTACGACATGTGTGTAAGCCTTGAGTGCTGATAACCGAAGTAACCTAATAAATAAGATAATATGATTGAACGGTATATGTAAGATTATCCAAAGTGTATAATTTAAATCCAGTCACCAGAACTTGTGTTCTGACCCCCTCCTCATAACATGCTCGCGGGTTAGATTTGTGGCAGAGACATGATAGCTTTGGATACTGGTTAGGCAGTATTAATAATACGGTTAGACTATGTGTGACGGCCCGCCCGCACCAGCCGGCATTTCCTCCGAAAGTGCGCTGTACACATGCCCGACTAGCACGGAACGGTCGCCAAAGAATGGAAAGAAGAGAATGAACTAACAAGGAACCTGTAATATGTCTCACAGCGCATGGAATAAAATATAATAGTAACATACTTGACATAAAACATGCGAGACAATGCATAAGCTGAAAACTAAAATCATCATCATCATAGCAGCGGAAATCCAAAATACAGCTTATGATCCACATCGTCATTATTACAACTTTTAAAACTATCTCTAAAAGCAAAGCAAGATAAAGAAGGTACACTACTAATGACCAAGTAGTGACCACTAACGACACAGGGAGAATATCTATATATATCATACGTGGAAGCCTCCCGCTCGCCTCTAGATCAGCTACTCGTGCATCACCAGATAACCTGTCTCTAGTCTGCTCGTGTTAGCACCCAGAGTAATAAGAAGAGACATAAAACTCTGGGTCAGACAAAAGTCTGGTGTGAGCGATAAGCAACAAAACAGAACAATAACAGGTATAATCCAATCATACCTGAACCTGGACCTGCAACCAAAGAGTTAGCACTACATACCGTACAATACTCTAAGGTGCCACTAACATACAGTGTAAGAGATACGGGGGTGGGGGTGTGCATGTCATAGTGATGTCAAACAATCAAGCATAGCAATCATCCTCACATCCATCACTCAGTGCGTAAAGCATACGATATCCACTACTTTGCTCACCTAATACTTTGGGCCATGACGGAATCCAATCCCGTGTAACTATCACTACAAGCCCACTATCCATCTCTCAATGGTGAACCAAAGTTATGAATACCGACAACCCCTTTGCACACGTCCCGCAGCAAAGCCCAATCATGAAGTGAACTCATTGGTTCCCATTTGGATCTTGAGCTCTAACTTCCATTTGGACTACCTTTGCATCTCGGGTTTTAGTCATCATCTTCATCCGGATCGGTCTCCACTTCACCTTGCTTCGGATCGTGGTCATCACCCTCGCTCGGGTCGGATCGTGACCCGCGGATCGCCCATGGTGTCAGCTCGTGCTCCTTCCATTGGATCGGGTCGTGGTGCTCCACCTGGTTCGGATCGCGATGACCCCATCGGATCGGGTCGGGCTCTAGTGCTTCGCGGCTCCACCATCTGTTCAGATCGTGATGGAGCTTTCATCGGATCGGGTCGAGGCAACTGCACGGGTTCGGGTCGTGATACCCCACTGGTTCGTGGCTCCTTCTCTCGTGGCGCTTCGCGATGGTCCTTCACAATCGGAACGTGATGGCCTCTGGATCAATTCGTGGCCCTCAACATGAAGTGGCTCGTGAATGCATGCTCACGATCGGGTCGGGTCGGAGAAGAAAGGGGGCGATCCGATCCGGTTTCCTGCATATTTTCCTGCAACTCTTCCAGCGACTGTTTACGCCATACGACGGCGTTTTCGACCATTCTAACTTTTCTAATCAATCACAAAGCATATCATACAGTCATAGCAACATGTATAAACATCCACAAACAGCAAAACAACGATATGATATGTCAAAACGGATCAAACATACCCAAAACCCATATTTTCCCCTTAATCCCCCGAATTCCGGGATTTGCAAAATTAGTCGAAATTAACCCAAATTCATATCAGAGGCATAAAATGATGTTTTAGAATTTTAGGAATTTTTCTAGATTTTTCTGAGCCATAATTTCGCTAATCTTCGCTAATTACCATAATTAGCCGTAATTAGTGAAAAACAATGCAAATCACTCACCTTAGCCACAAACAAAACTTAGATCTGAAATAAATCTCTGATTTGGTGAAGATCCCAATACAAAACAGCAACTCTAATCTTGATTTGGTGAAGATCTCCCTTGATTTGATGTTGATAATCTCAATCTTCAAGTTGCTAATGATTTGGAGGTGATTTAGAGGTGGGAGACCATTTTTAGGGTTTCTTAGAGGTAAGTGGAGGCTAGAAAACTGAAATGAAATGAAACCCTAACTCATTTCAGCCTCCTCATAACCCTAATCCCGAAATGAGTTATGGGCCCAATTACTAATCACCTTATTTGGCCCGGTTAAGCAGTTTTTCACCTTCCAAACCTTATTTCAGTCATATCTCCCAAACGGTAAGTCCGTTTTTCGCATGTGACCACTCTACGGAAAGGTAAACCATCATCCGAAGCCAATAGAAGTGGTTTCAAGTCAAAAATCCTTTCCAATCAAAAGTTATGGACGAAACAAGATCAACTAGGAGCAAAACGGTCATTTAAAAATGGGCAAAAATCATGAACATGGGAAATGACCCCAATAGTCGTTTCCCAAAGTTACGTGATCATACGACTTCGTATAAGAAAGAAATAAATATTCTATGATCCTCCGATGCGTAGAATGCGGGTTGTTACATTCTCCCCCCCCCCCCCCCTTAAGAAATTTCGCCCCCGAAATTCCCTAACCAAAACACACAAAGGGTCCCGCATGCCTATCAGCCCCAAAACAACAATCAACATGCAAAACAAGTCTATCCTAGCATGCGGTTTACTAACAAGGGAAGAAACTATCACTATCAAAACCTTACCAGGCAAAGAGTTCTGGATACTTCTTCCTTATATCTTCCTCTGTTTCCCAAGTACAGTCTTTTTCATTCTCACCCCACTGGACTTTGACTAGTTTCACCGCCTTCCTTCGAAGCTGCTTCGTATCGTTCCCAACAATACGCATAGGCTTGCGGTTCTCAACCGCCTCGGGTTCAACCTCGATATCGTCCAACTGATCTGGTGAAATAGCCACATTAGGGTCTTGCACAAACTTCCTTAACTGGGAAACATGAAATACGTTGTGAACTCCCGCCGTCTTGTCAGGTAGCTCTACTTCATACGCCAAATTCCCAACTTGCTCGAGGACTGGGAATGGACCAACAAATCTTGGTGCTAACTTACCTCTTCAACCAATCCGAATCACATTCTCAATGGAGAGATCTTGATGAACACCAAGTCGTTAATGAAGAATTCCCAATCTCTTCGTCTCTTATCGAGATAAGTCTTCTGCCTATCTTGGGTAACCTTCATTCTCTAATATACAATTCACTCAAATACCATCATGACCTGACCTAGTCCTTGGTAAACTATCAATATAATCCATTTGAGACTTGTTCTCATTTCCATTTAGAAATTTCTAATGGTTGTAACAAACCACTAGGCTTCTTTTGCTCAGCTTTAACTAACTGACAATTTATGCATTTGGACATAAACTTCCCAACGTCTTTCTTTTTCCTTTCCCAGTAGTAGATCTGCTCCATGTCTTAATACATCTTGTTACCACTGGGATGTATAGTCAATTTCGGGTGATGATATGCTCTAAGCACTTCATCTCTCAGTCCATCTACGTTGGGTACAACTAGTCCCTTATTCTTTCGAAGCCACCCTTCTCGATCAAATCCTTACTTGATCATTCTCTTTCCATCGATACCCATCTCTACCCTAGAGATGGTTTCCAATAGATTAGGATCGTCCTTCTAATTGGAACCAATCCACTCAATCAAAATCGATCTAATCGTCAAGCTTACTAGTGATTCTGAATCCAATTCACTTTTGGGCCTGAAATCATATCCTGTGATATACTCTAGTTGCTTCCATCCTAGAAACAAAACCCCTAAACTGGCATGTCTCCTACTCAATGCAACTATTACCGCACCCAAATCCTTTACTATGATCACTCTGCCCCATGGAGTCATGGCGACTCCACTGCACTAATCCATAGCCACTAGTCCTTTGCTATGTCCACTCTGCCCCATGAAGTCATGACAACTCCACTGCACTGGCTCATAGCCTTACTAATCCTTTACTATGTCCACTTTGCCCCTAGAGTCATGACGACTTTACTGCACTGGCTCATGGTCCTACTACAATCACTTTGTTCCCCATCGCTGGAACCCTACAGGCGATAGTCTACTCAAGAGAAGAAAGATAGGAACAAACATAGCAACCATAACATCCATCAAACAAGTCCTACCGATCACCTGCTAAATTCATAAACACATCGACACCTACATGACTGGTCTAACCAATCCCAATATGACGATTCTAGTATGTCTGGTCCAACCAACATCAATAACTAATGGAAGCCCAGCCTCCATACATACACCGATGCCTACTTGACTGGTCCAACCAATCCCAGGCCAATGGAAGCCCCGCCTCCCTACAGACTACCGTACATCCAACGTACGTTTATCCTCCAAGGATAACTAGATCACGTCCAACGGATCCAGGGTAACGGGCGTCCCCAGATACTCCTGCTTTTAGTCCGCCTAAAATACTTGAGTCCAACCCAAGTCTATCCATTATCTTGCTGCCCTCTTGAGTCCAACTCGAGCCAAATCCAATTCCTTGCAGCCTTCTCGAGTCCAACTCGAGTCAACCTATAACTCAAACCCAGTCTTGAGTATCCATTAACGACAAACTCTAGTCCAACGTGAGTCGTCCTCTCCTTATTCGTTGCATCTCTAAGATCAACGAACACCCATTTTCCTTTTACGAGTTCAAGTCCAACTTGAATCGCCTTAATCTTCGTTGTATCCTCCATGATCAACGAACACATCCTATTCCTTCAAGGTCCTACTATCCCAAGAGAACATCAACATAGGGTTCTAAACAATCCATTACTTTGCATCTTTCTCGAGTCCCAGTCGAGCAATCTCATAACCCTATCGAGTCTAACTCAGGGCAGTCTATACCACTGAACAGTCTTATCATGTTCCGTCTGCCCATCACTCCTCGAGTTAACCAAGATATCATCCAATGAAAAATCACAACAACTATTTACCCCTTACGCAAACCATCCTTGTCGAAATCGACATTCCCCAAGCACAAGCCCCAAAGGCCTAAACCAATATCAGACAAACACCCAAGGAACAACTCCTCCGAGTTCGGACAACCCATGTGAGGTGATACTAGCAAAACAATCTAGCACTGGAGCACTCATTTGCCTCCCAGAGACAACTAGAACTTATTACAACGATAACCTCTTAGCTTCCTTAACTCCAGTTACTATCGCCATCACTAGGTAGGTACCTAATACCACCCTATTCCTTTGGAGTAGATCGACTCCCCAAAATAGTGCTAAACCCAGTAAAGCCCAAAACAAAGCAATCACAATAAACATACATCCATAACTCGATATGACCACATTAAAACAAATCATGCCAAAACTAGTCGAACCACCAATCGGGTTCGTCACATAACTAGAGGTCTATTGACTATCTCGGGTTTGTCAAACAATACCCGAACAGAAACATCTTAAATAGAAAGCATACCTTTTATAACGACACCCTTTCCCTTCTGCACCGCACTTGGAGTATTCGACGAAGGAGGAACAGCGTTGATAGCATACGCTTTCACAATCTGCTTCTCCCTAGGAGGTTGTGGGCAATCATCCTTGTGATGTCCCGCCTGGCCGCAGTTAAAGCACTTCCTTTCCCTAGGCTTTTCTCGACAATCCGGCATAGTGGCCCTTCTTGCCACAACTAAAGCATTCGCCATCTTTCTTATTTTTCTTATTCTGACCATCCATGGTCGGGTTCTGCTTCCTCTTGTTCTGAGAATTCTTCTTGCCTTCACCGCCTGCTTGCGGCTTTGGTTACTCTGTAGATGCAATAGCAACTTCGATCTTCGACATAGGGAAAAGGCTCTCTGACCTTAATGCCTTTCCTACAATAGACTCGAACGTCTCATCGATATGGTTTATAAGTCTTTCCCCCAAGTACCCATCCAAGCCAGTTATGAACTTCTCGTTCTTCTTTTCGACTGTATCGATAAGGGATAGTCCATACTTCGATAAAGTGTCGAACTCAGCAATATAGTCAGAGACTGCCCTACCATTCTGCTTGAGTTCCAAGAATCTCTTAAACAACACTGACTTCTGGGCAGTTGGAATGAACTTCTCGCTAAAGCGAGCCTGGAACTGATCCCAAGTAACTTGATCCTCTGGAGTAGCTGTCTTAATGGCATTCCACCAATTCATCGCTTGTCCTTGCAGCTGACGAGACACTAGCTTTCTCTTCATCACATCCTCGATACCCAAGTCGTCGAAGATACGATCACAGCTATCCAACCAATCCTGAACATCCGTGGCCGACTCCGTTCCGTGCAACAGCTTCCCACCAAGGTTAGTGTAATACTTGCACAACTTGGCGAAATCGACCCTAGGCGCCTGCACTACTGGACAACCACCATTTCCGGGATTGGGAACTGCTCCCTGAACATCCATAAGCATCTCCCTCATGAAGTTGGTGAACATTGTCCTCATGTCAGGAGCATTCCCATGGTTGGTCCCTCTACCAGCACCCCTGGTGTCTCTACTCATCATCAAATCTATAAAGAGGAAACGATTAACGACCCCATAGTGGTGCTAGTGCAGTACGACTTCATTCTTATACTACTAATAGTATATGTATATACAGCTTTTGAAAACCAAAATAATCACAAATACACGCTCTCATATACGTACTATCTCCCCCTGGTGTCTTTCCCTAGGTTAACTACGCAACCTACAGCTCTGATACCAAATGTGACGGCCCGCCCAGCACCAGCCGGCATTTCCTCTGAAAGTGTGCTATACACATGCCCGACTAGCATGGAACGGTCACCAAAGAAAGGAAAGAAGAGAATGAACTAACAAGGAACCTGTAATATGTCTCATAGCGCATGGAATAAAATATAATAGTAACATACTTGACATAAAACAGGCGAGACAGTGCATAAGCTGAAAACTAAAATCATCATCATCATAGCAGCGGAAATCCAAAATACAGCTTATGATCCACATCATCATTATTACAACTTTTAAAACTGTCTCTAAAAGCAAAGCAAGATAAAGAAGGTACACTACTAATGCCCAAGTAGTGACCACCAACGAAACAGGGAGAATATCTATATATATCATACGTGGAAGCCTCCTGCTCGCCTCCAGATCAGCTAGTCGTGCATCACCAGATAACCTGTCTCTAGTCTGCTCATGTGAGCACCCAGAGTAATAAGAAGAGACATAAAACTCTGGGTCAGACAAAAGTCTAGTGTGAGCGATAAGCAACAAAACAGAACAATAACAGGTATAATCCAATCATACCTGAACCTGCAACCAAAGAGTTAGCACTACATACCGTACAATACTCTAAGGTGCCACTAACATATAGTGTAAGAGATACAGGGGTGGGGGTGTGCATGTCATAGTGATGTCAAACAATCAAGCATAGCAATCATCCTCACATCCCTCACTCAGTGCGTAAAGCATATGATATCCACTACTTTGGTCACCTAATACTTTGGACCATGACGGAATCCAATCCCGTGTAACTATCACTACAAGCCCACTATCCATCTCTCAGTGGTGAACCAAAGTTATGAATACCGACAACCCCTTTGCCCACGTCCCGCAGCAAAGCCCAATCATGAAGTGAACCCATTGGTTCCCATCTGGATCCTGAGCTCTAAATTCCATTTGGACTACCTTTGCATCTCGGGTTTTAGTCATCATCTTCATCCGTATCGGTCTCCACTTCACCTTGCTTCGGATCGTGGTCATCACCCTCGCTCGGGTCGGATCATGACTCGCGGACCGCCCTTGGTGTCAGCTCGTGCTCCTTCCATTGGATCGGGTCGTGGTGCTCCACCTGGTTCGGATCGCGATGAACCCGTCGGATCGTGTCGGGCTCCAGTGCTTCGCGGCTCCACCATCTGTTCAGATCGTGATGGAGCTTTCATCGGATCGGGTCGAGGCAACTGCACGGGTTCGGGTCGTGATACCCCACTGGTTCGTGGCTCCTTCTCTCGTGGCGCTTCGTGATGGTCCTTCATGATCGGAACGTGATGGCCTCTGGATCAATTCGTGGCCCTCAACATGAAGTGGCTCGTGAATGCATGCTCGCAATCGGGTCGGGTCAGAGAAGAAAGGGGGCGATCCGATCCGGTTTCCTGCATATTTTCCTGCAACTCTTCCAGCGACTATTTACGCCATACGACGGCGTTTTCGACCATTCTAACTTTTCTAATCAATCACAAAGCATATCATACAGTCATAGCAACATGTATAAACATCCACAAACAGCAAAACAACAATATGATATGTCAAAACGGATCAAACATACCCAAAACCCATATTTTCCCCTTAATCCTCCAAATTCCGGGATTTGCAAAATTAGTCGAAATTGACCCAAATTCATATCAAAGGCATAAAATGATGTTTTAGAATTTTAGGAATTTTTCTAGATTTTTCTGAGCCATAATTTCGCTAATCTTCGCTAATTACCATAATTAGCCGTAGTTAGTGAAAAATAATGCAAATCACTCATCTTAGCCACAAACAAAACTTAGATCTGGAATAAATCTCTGATTTGGTGAAGATCTCAATGCAAAACAGCAGCTCTAATCTTGATTTGGTGAAGATCTCCCTTGATTTGATGTTGCTAATCCCAATCTTCAAGTTGCTAATGATTTGGAGGTGATTTAGAGGTTGGAGGCCATTTTTAGGGTTTCTTAGTGGTAAGTGGAGGCTAGAAAACTGAAATGAAATGAAACCCTAACTCATTTCAGCCTCCTCATAACCCTAATCCCGAAATGGGTTATGGGCCCAATTACTAATCACCTTATTTGGCACGGTTAATCAGTTTTTCACCTTCCAAACCTTATTTCAGCCATATCTCCCAAACGGTAAGTCCGTTTTTCGCATGTGACCACTCTACGGAAAGGTAAACCATCATCCGAAGCCAATGGAAGTGGTTTCAGGTCAAAACTCCTTTCCAATCAAATGTTATGGACGAAACCAGATCAGCTAGGGGCAAAACGGTCATTTAAAAATCGGCAAAAATCATGAACATGGGAAATGACCCCAATAGTCGTTTCCCAAAGATACGTGATCATACGACTTCGTATAAGAAAGAAATAAATATTCTACGATCCTCCGAAGCGTAGAATACGGGTTGTTACTCTATGTTTTGATTATACTATATTTTATCCATTCCGCTATGAGATATTTTCTGAGCTCTGACATATTTTATGTCCCTGTCTTTTCTATAGGATACCGGAGCAAATCAATTCGAGTTTTGAAAAAAATTCGGTCCGTCGAAATTCGGGTTGTCACATTGTATATTCCTATAGAAATACGAAACAATCATTGCCACGATGTTCAATCGAACGAGTCCAAGAATTAACCGTCAAAGCAAACACAAGGGGTCATAGTCCTTGTTTTTACTAAGGCATTTAATTAGATTTCCCGTACGAACGAGAAAAAAGTTTATGAAATCAAATACTAGTAGACAGTAAAACAAATTTGGAAAATAACCTCATATATTGAAGTAGATTTTGAAACAGTTTAATTAAAAGATTGGTATCTACTAATAATTTTAAAACCCCTTTTTATATAGTTTCGAAGTAGCAAATCTCATGTAATAGTGATCGAAATAAAGATGGAACAAAGAATTCACGTTATAATAAAGTAAACAAAATCTCATGACTATCGATTATAATTTCATTCACCACGAATCAGTCGAAAGTTCATGAAATCAAAAATGCAGAAATCTGGGAACCAGAGAAATTGAAAAGTCACAAAAAAGTCGAAATGGGCTGATACTCAGCCGGGAAAAAGTCTAAATGGGCCTAAACTGTTGACCGTGGTCTCCACTGGTCAACAACAGAAAAACAGGATTCAGACGTCTAAATTAAAAATTCAGACATCTAAATTTGCATTTTCCTGAAACAGCAAGGTTTTAGTTCATTTTTGAGCAATTTCACACGTATGATTTTTTTGGACAAGATGTCTGAATTAAAATTCAGATGTTCGAATACAAAAATTCAGACATCTGAATTTTGTTCCTCTTGTTTTAATAATTATTTGAGGTAGGTCAAACGTCTGACCTAAAATATTCAGACGTCCGAATCTGGACATAGGCATAATATTGCCTTGAAAACATGCTCAAAGTGATATTGACAAACACCCGAAGGCCTATGACGTTATATACATGAATATGAGGCTTTTATAGCTTGCCGAAACAACTCACAACACAACGTTTCACATTCATGTACATGTAAAGATTAGATTGCAATGATTCAGCTTATAAATTCAAATGTGAACAAAATTCCAAACCAAAGCATGCAAAAGCGATTCAAGCGACTTGTGAAGACTTAAGACTTTATCGGGGCAACAATGGAGCTTCACAAGATCACTAAGTCAACTCGTAAAATATGAATTAGATCGTATGAACAATCCTTATCACAATTTTCAATTCGATGAAACACAAGTACATGAAATCGGCTAAGTTACACTAGCCAACCCAATTCAATAGCATAAGCAAACTCAAATGAACACTAAATTACACTTTTACAAGCCAATAGCTTGTGGCATACATGTGAGTTCATAAAGAACTCAACTTTGCTTGCTGAAAGAAAGAATTCGACTCAAAGCTTTTCTAAAACAACCTCTCTTCCAATATAGCTTGCTAATCTCCAACCTAAACATGAATTCACAAATTTCCTAGAAGTTAGATCATAGGAAATTTCAGAAATTGGAGAGAAACCAAGGAGGAAAAGATGGAGAAGATGAAGAGGAGGCTCACCTAAGTCTTCCCCTTGATTTTGCACTTGATTCCTACAAGATTGGAGCTCCTAGGATCAAGCTAGGTTGAGGGAATTTCTATTTCCCTTTCTTTTCTCCATTTTCTAATTTTTTTTCTAAGTTTTGGAATGAATGGGAGAGATGGGGGCTGACTTTTTGGACCTATACATAATTAATGACGTTATATTTAAATAAAATATTTAAATATATTATCGTTAAAAATGCGGATTGTTACAAATAGCACGATTACTACTTGCTTCCTCTTGGAATAGGAATTAGCTGGCCTTCTCATTGAAAGTTTCTAGGCTTTTAGGTTGTTTTTGGTCGATCCATTCCCCGAAGTCTGAATCAGGGAGTACGCCCTTAGCCAGATGGACGAGGACAACATGGGAATATGGATCTTCAACTTCTGCCAAGGCATTGATGAACCTCTCTAAGTAGCTATTCAAGGTTTTTCTAGTCCCTTGGTAGATGTTGGAAATAGCCAGGATGTCTTTGGGTCTGGTCATGTGCATTTTGAACTGTTTGATTAATCTCCTTGCAAGTTGGTCAAAGGTTGAAATGGTTTTTGGAGGATGTGACGACCCCAAACCCCGTTCCACGGTGGCAAGGGTAATCTTTGGAATATAACACATAAACAGATAACAACAGAATAGAAATAAGAAAATACACTAGATAATGAATAACAGAATACACTGGATAAACATAATCATCAGAGTTACACAGTATACATGATCATACTTAGCACAAAATACAGTTCAACTTTACATAAAATGTCTACAGCAGAATCAAAACATAATTTACAACAGGAGCTGAACAGCATAAAAAGAGATAAATGATAGAATCCATCTTTAGCTCCAGCTATCAAGAAAGAGCCTGCTAAAAACCTGAATACAAGGTTGCCCGTGTAGAAAAAGGGGCACCCGAGTTTGCAAGTGAAACAAACTACGAGTCAGTCATGGGACTGGTATGAGAAATCTACTTAACTTACTTTATAATATGGCCAATCACAGGACCACGCCGCTAACGCGGAACGGGTTTACTCCATTGGATTGCCAGTGCTTTAAAACAAGTAAATCTTTTAAACATCGCAATGCTTTTTACAAAAATGAAGCAATTATAAGACTCAGTTCCCATCACACAATGCTACGCAAACCGGAGGATAGAGTTTTACCTTATAATGGCCAAAATATGCTCGATACGAATAAAACAAAAGCATTTGATATTATTACTAGTGTTTATATGTTTCAAAAACAATTTCAATCATAAGTATCAATCACAGACAGCATGGGTACCATATATCATGTCGCCATATATAGGTATACAATCAAAACCGCACGGTGTCAAATTTGGAAATTAGATTTCTATCATGAACCAAGGCAAGGGATCGTCCTTACCGCTTCGAGACAATCTAGCCCATGTCTCAGGATCAGAACGCATCGACCCTTGGATCGTTAGGGCCGGTCCACTCGATGTGGATTAAAATGCCTGAACACTGCGTTTCCCCGCCCTTTGGGGCGTAAATCTGGCCTGTATAAAGACCATCCTTCGGCTCTAAAGAGACTGAAATAACCAAGACGTCTCGCTTTCCATCATCCACATAAGTAAAATGCCCGGGCGTGTAAAACCCAAAGCACCACTCCTAGCTAGAAGGAAACGCATGTCCTCCCTGAGGTCCTCTCCCGTTTCTGGCTCACACCGGGCTCGCGAAACAACGCTAAACACAAATCTAGCCATTCAAAGCCGTGCTTTGATCATCAAACACGAGGCTCTCCTTTTCAACAAAAGCTTTGATCATTTGCATCTTAGCATGCCACACAGGCAAACCACTCCATGCAACCGATATCCATCAATCACACAGAATGATATCCAATGTCAGACACACAGAACGAAACCGGAGGCACCTTATACCTCGCACATCCGTACAATCAACAAGTACGTCCGGACGGCTACCACTTTAGCCCCTTCAAGGTAGCTACTCCCATCATGAGCATCAGTAGCACCCCTCCATTCGACGTGAAGATCATCGGTCTTGCACCGTCTTCATATCTTCGACTTCTAATCATCGATCAATTATTTGAAATGAGAGTTAACTCGACCTTTCCAAATAATTCACATATGTTTAGAATTTCAAATCAATTCATTTCAATGGTTAAATTATTCGACATCAATAATTCTGTTCTTTAATGTAATTTTCATGCCAAACACATTCAGCCATCAAATATCCAATAAACCGGGTAAATTCGGTTTATTTCCATTCCATATCGTTTATAATATTTTATAACGATTTATCGCTATTTTTATTTATTTAAAAATAGCCAATTCATTCAAACGACGCTTCAAGCCATAACGTGGCCGTGGCACTGTTTTTCTTTAGAATTGATTTACACATATCTGAAAATATAACCATTGGATCTTTGCAAATTTTACATCATTTGAAAGATCTTTTCAAAACGAATCCAACGGTTCCAGTTTTGGGAAAATCCGACGGTCCGATCTCCCATTACAATCGTTTGAAGTTACGATTTCAAAATACAAACTGCAGCCTCGTTATTCGATTTATTTTAGTTATATTTATATATATAAATATAATCGATTCTGGCGCTGTTTTTCTTCGGATTTGAATTAAACATTCCAGACAATCCAACCGTTGGATCCTTGCAAAGTTGGTGTCGTTGGAAAGATATTTCCAAAGCGAACCCAACGGTTTCGGTTTCGGAAAAATCCGATGGTTGGATCTCCCGCACTAATCGTTTGAAATCACAGTTTCAAAATATGAACCGCAGCTTCGTTATTTGATTTATTTTAATTATATTTATATATATTTATATATATAATTCATTCTTCGATTTCAAAACTATATTCATTTTATATATTTGATAAAAATGATATTTTTATCCAACAGATATTTACTTCAACACATCACTATTTTTAACAATCCATATATATAATAAAAATGTGATTTTTATTTTAAAACAATTTATTTCAAAACACGATTATTTAATATAGTTCATACATAAGGTAAAAATGTTATTTTGGTGTTAAAAAAATTTATTTAAAACACTAATATTTTATATAGTCTATATATATGACAAAAATGTTATTTTTATCTTTCAAAGAATTTATTCAATACATGAATGTCATTCAACACATGAATTTCTATTCAACACAGGAATATAGTTTCAACACATGAATATGGTTTCAACACATGAAAATAATTCTAACACATGAATATTTATTGAAAATTTCGGCAGTATAACGGCAGGGTAGTTAAAACCGGCACCGTCCCGAGTACGGCTCCTCGCTCTACCTTAAAGCCTCGCAGCTTTTGACAATGGGGATTTTCAATATCTAGATCGTACGCAGACAAATTTTCCCATATAATAATCCTATTGGGATTTCAACCACAATCAATCATTTCAAATCAACCATTCATGATATTCACCAAATTTCACATCAACCAATAATCCAAACAATATCACAACCAATATATATCGTCCATGGTCTGTGGACGAGGGGAGTATATATATATATATATATAGATATACGTATATAACTATATTTCGATTTCATTTCAATACCATTTCAATTCATTTCAACGCATATATAATTTTTACAACGCATATATAACTTATACACCGAACATACAACTTATACAATGCTTATACATGAGGTGTACAACGCTTATATAACTCATACATCGACTATATAATTTATACATCGTCGTTTCCATATCGTTTATAATTCAGAAATCTCACATTGGGTTCCACTCCACCAAAAATTGTAGAAGGCTCAGAAAAATATCTGGTCTCTTCTAGAATGTAGAAGACGTCGCTACGAGTCTGATGTCTCCTGTTTCATCGAATTCCGTCAAGATAGCAAAAAGATATGATTTTTTTATTTGAAAATCATGGTTTGCAACACTTAAAAGTGTTATGGCCTTTAAGTAATAACCTGGCTGTATACCTTTCACGATGCTTCAAAACTAGGTCACGGGTTTTTGTCGAATCCGTGAAGCGAGATCGAGATCAGCCGGCGCCATGTGAAAGAGGACAGAGAGGCGCACGTCTCGATGTCGGTGGGGTCCAGATCGATGGCCCCTAGAAATCCCGGCGGGGGTGAAACTCGATGCTGGGGCGACGAGGGGTGGTGCAACTTGTCTTGATTTGAAGAGGGAGAAGAGAGCTTCGAAAAGTTGCAAAGGGGCCTAGGGTAATGGAGCACGGTTTGGTCGGAAAGTGGCCGGGAAGGGGAGAATGACAGTCGCCGTCGACGAGAGCAGTTATCGGGGGTTTTTGGATTTTTTTTTATAAAATTAATTTATGGAAGAAAATTTTTGATTGGCCCATACTTTATTTAATTTTAAAATAGGGTTTTCTAAAGCGAACTCCAATTTAAACCGAACGAGTGTCGCCCCTAGCTAAATACCCTCATTCTAAACATAATGGGATATCTTTCGTAAGCCCATTCGACTATTTCAGTCGGTTTTCCTTCTAATTAAAATATAAAACATTCAAATTCTATTTTGAACTTACATTTTAATTTGCCGGGGCCGCATACTAATCCCAAAAATTCCAGAAAAATAAAGCTAGCTATGTTTTGCCGATATGGTCCCAACAAAACTAGTTTCATCGAATTCTGGGACCGTTTGAAAAATGGCCCTTTTCTGATCGATCCAATTTAACTAAAATCAACCAAACACATTTTCCTTTGCCACGCTCACATATTAACTTGAAAAATTATGGAATTTGAAACTTAGCAATAATTTGACATCCCGGATCCAAAAAAAGTGGTTTCGTCAAATTCTGAGGTCGTTTGCAAAATGTCTATTTTCATGGGCTATATATATTCTATAGCGACCTTTCTGAAAATTCATTTGGCCATAGCTTTTGATTCCCGCAATGAAACTTTGATTTTTCAGATTGTTTAGAAAGATATTCATAAACAGATTTAAATATTTTTGGTTTCACTAAAATCCGTTTTACTTTGCACCCGGTACAGTCCGTCAAAGTTTGAATTCAAATTTTGAAACTGCAGCGCCATTTCAGGCCTTGTTTATAATTTAAAATAAATATATTTATTTTCAAGCATCAATTCAAACATACTTTTCGTCGTTATTATTTAAAATAATTTATTTTAAATATTTAAAATCTAGTAAAATAGCCAAATTAAAAATTTTAAACTGGTTCAGATTTTCCGGGTTGTTACAATCTCCACCACTTAAAACTTTTCGTCCCCGAAAAGGAACGAAGTCGAAAGTTGTTTAATTAACCAACCCAACTTTCATTCTGGCTTCCATTCTTTAACTTTTCAGTTTCTAAGAATTTTCCAATTCTTGAAAAATTTGGCTAGCACCCTAAATTTTCAAAAAATTTCGCCATAACCTCCTTTGTACGGGGAGGGGTTTTGAAATTTATTGGGCCGTATTAGGTACCCAATAAATCCTAATAAGCATGCACATATTTATAGTGATATATTCCATTATCCACAGGGGAGTGTGTATAGATAATAACTCCAGAGAATAAATTCTCGTCACCCTATAAATGGTTTTTGTGCCTTAATGACCAGAGAGACGTGTTTATTGTCATCTCCAGACCCGTGTGGGTTTTTTATTAATCTTGCAATTTACCGTTACATTTTATATAGTCCATAACTGTCATCAGTTCAACCAGTAATATATAGTCATCGCCATACAAGCCTCTCGCTCGTATGGTAAATCTTCAACCTCGTCACACAAGCTCCAAATGCTTATGTGGTATATGATGAAGTATGCTTATCTTCATGAAGTATGCCGTGTAGTGTAGTTCAAAATTAATTGTTACTATCCTATGGCGACGTTTATAATTACACACATAAACCAACACTCCGCATCCAATGGCATTCACAGGAGTTGATATAATAATAAAATTACGCAACCAACTCATTAAGGTTTACCTATTTGTCGGGCACGCAAATAAATTCTTTACTCAACAGCTAATCCATTTACCTGTTCAAACATACATAATGCACATGTATATACTTCTAGCTATTTTCAAATCTGTTCAATGTGTGATTTAATTGAATAAATTTACCATCATTCTCTTATTGATTAAATTAACAATCATTCTAATAATTTGGTTAATCAAATTCACAATCACACAACACAAACAACAATCAATTTGTTTTTAACTTTTCAAAAATATACTAATTAATTCATATACTCTTTTAAAATCGTTCAGACTATGTAATTAAAATTTTACATCCATGAAAAGAAAACAACAACAAAGTAGAGAACATAATGGAAATGCAAAATATGGTAAATGTACCTTGCACCAGAGTCAATCAGAGATATCCACCCTGCACTTAGGATAGGATTTCTTAATGCTTTCCTCAGTTTCCCAAGTACAATCTCGTGGATCTCCACTCCATTGCACTTTGACTAAGTGAACCTTCTTGTTCCTCAGCTCTTTGGTTTCCTTGCCAATAATCTTTAGTGGCTCTCTTCTCACAGCCAATTGTATAGTAATTTCTATATCCCATTGCGTGGCTGTAAAGACCCGGAAATTCCCGCTCTTTGAATCGACCATAAACCACACAAGTCTGACCCAAAGGTTGGAAATCTTCGAATACTTTAACTTTGGGAATACAAAACATTAGAACAATAACAGAAGACTTTTATTACATTATAATAATATAACATCAGAGTACAGAATATCAGAGTACAAATAAAGTAAACTACAGCGGAAGATAAATTACAACAGATTTAATACATTAAACAGCGGAAGACTTCTAAGCTCTGGACACAGCTTTAGGCTTCGATCCAGGATCCTGCTAAAGAGAGAGATATCTGCAAAAAGCTACTCGACTGCCCGTGTGGAAAAGAGGGCACCCGAGTTTGCAAAGTGAAACAAACTACGAGTCAGTCATGGGACTGGTGTGAGAATTCTTAACTAGTTTAACTAATAGTAATAAGGCAAATCCAAGGACCACGCCGCTAACGCGGAACGGGTTTACTCTAATGGATTGCCGTGCATAATAAAGTAAATCGTTAAACAACGCAATGTCTTTTTGGAAAAATGAAACCATTATAAGACCCAGGTCCCATCACACAATGCAACGCACACCAGAGGATAGGGTTTTACCTTATAATGGTCAAAAGATGCTTGATACGTATAAAACGGATTTGATATTATTATTAGTGTATATATGTTTCAATAAAAAGATTTGAATCATAAGTATCAATCCTAGACGGCATGGCTACCATATAGCATGTCGCCAATACTAGTTCTACAATCAAAACCGCAAGGGCGTATTGGAAATTTGGATTCCATCATGAGTCGAGGCTAGGGGCAAGCTCCTCTCCGATTCGAGACACTCTAGCAAATGCCTCAGGATCCCCCGCAGTGAACCCTTGGATCTTCAGGGCCGGTCCCCGCCTATGGGCAGTGGATTAGTTATGCCTGAACACACGTTTCCCGGTCCCTTTGGACCTATAGTATGACCACCAACGGCCTATAAAACACGAGGTACCTCAAAATCCATCATCCACATATGTAAAATGTCAGGGCTGGTAGGTCACTGACACTACTCTAGCTAGAAAGAAACGTGTGCACTCCCTGCAGTCCGTATCCCGTTTTTGACTCATACCGGGGTGTGAGGCTCGCGAAGTCACGCTATACACAAAGCTACGCCTAAACAGGCCGTGCTTTGATCATCAACCACAAGGCCTGCTTTTCAACAAAAGCCTTGATCCATGCATCTTGGCATGCCACATTGTCAGTCCAACCATATCATTGATTTCTACCAATATATAACCTCTAAGCTCGTATGTCTCAAAGAAGGGTGTTAATCACCAAACAGATATATATTAATAGAGATCAACGAATGTAGTATAAAGGACTACAACGTCAGACATACATTCCATTTATAAACTTATGCTCTGGGTCTGAGCGAAAGTCAAATCCGTACAAATCAACACTACGTCTGAACGGCCACCACTGAAACCCTTTCAAGGTAGCTACTCCTCTCATGGGTCTCAGTAGCAACACATCCATTCGATGTGAAGATCGACGGTCTTCAATCGCCGTCTTTAAATCTTCGACTTAGAACGTCGTATAATCATTTGAGATGAGATTGAACTCGGTCTTCTCAAATGATTCTCGCATATATATATATATATATATATATATATATATATAATTTTGAAAACATTTCATATCGTTATTAATATTTGATAACGACCTATCGCTGTTCTTATTTATATATAAAAATAGCCTAAATTAATTTAACGACGCTTCGGGTCAATGGGCGACCCTGGCGCTGTTTTCAACCAAATACATATCTTGAAATCTGACCGTTGGATTTTGACGAAGTTTATATCGTTGGAAAGATCTTCCCAAAGTGGTCCTAACGGTTCCAGTTTTGGGAAAATCCGACGGTCGGATCTTTCGGGTATAACTGTTTAAAGTTACGATTGCCGATACGCGAACTACCGCGCGCGATTCGTTAAATTTATAATTTATATTTATATAAATATAAATATAAGTCGTTTGGCGATTTCAATTTCAAAAGTATATTCTTTTTATCGCATCTAAAATGACGATAAAAAATATCACTTTTAATATCTCTGTTTTATTTACACTAAATGTAAATAAATCATACTTTTTCTACATTTGTTTTATTTACCTAAACATAAATAAATTATATCTTTTCTATATTTTAGTTTATTTACACTAAATGTAAATAAATTATATCTTTTTCTTATCCTAATTATTTACCCAAATGTAAATAAATATATTCTTATCTTTTTCTTATTTATTTACCTAAATGTAAATAAATGTATTAATTTTCTTTTGCTATATTTATTTACATTAATTGTAAATAAATGTATCTAATTCTTTATTCATATTTGTCTACACTATTTGTAAATAAATAGTTTTCAATTTCCTTTGCAAATCCTATTTACATAGTAAATGTAAATAATTGTATTTCTTTACTTCTTTCCTAATATTCCTTTTTAACATAAAAAGAATATCTTATGTTAATTCTAACCTTTCTTTTTATTATTTACTTAAGAAAATGTAAATAATTACCATTTACAAATTGGTTCTTTTTATTTACATAAGATAATGTAAATAAATCCTATTCATATAATTATTCTTTTAATCCTTTTTATTTGCATAAGAAAATGTAAATAAATACTTATTCACCTAACTATTATTTTTATTCTTTATATTTACATAGGGAAAAAAAATGTAAATAAATTCTTATTCTATTTATTCTTAATTACATAAAATGTAAATTCTTCCTTATAATCTTAATTAAATAAAATGTAATTTTCTTTACAGTGTAAAACATTTTCTTTTAATTACATATAAAAATGTAATTTATTTAATCTCTTATTTATATAATGTAAATAAATGTTTTTCTTTTTCTTTCTATGTTTTATTTATACTAAATATTTTGAAGAAATTTACATATATGAAATGTAAATTTAGAAAATTAGAATATGCTTTAACCTCTCACATTGGATAGGTATTGTTGTGATTACTGGACAGCCGGGCGGGTCCGGGCAGGTTTACATCACAACTCAATCCAACCTCGGGTTACGCATATTATTTTCTTATCTATTGGAAAATAATGTCATTTATTCTTTTCTCTTTACATAAAGAAATATGAATGGTTTCTTTTTATTTTTCTTACATTAGAAAAATAATATTTTCTATTATATTTTCCTTTTCCTAAAAAAAAAGATGTAACTCTTTTATTTCTTTACATTGAAAATGTAAATGTTAACTCTTTTATTCCCTTACATTAGAAAATTCAATGTTAACTCTTTTATTCCTTTACATTAGAAAATGTAAATATTAACTCTTTTATTCCTTTACATTAGAAAATTCAATTAGAAAGTTAATTTATCTTTCTATGTGATATTTGCATTGTAAAATGCAAATAAAAAGGTGGATTTTATTTCTAAGGTAGACGTCTTTACTAGTGTCAATATTTCTAATATAAATATACTTTCTAATGTCAAGGTTTGATTCATTTCAACTATATTCACATGACGATGGTATTTGGTGTCATTTCAACAAGATTAACATGACAATGATTTTGTGTCATTACAATTAAAAATTAACATAACAATGGTTTGTATCATTACAACTAAAATAAACAAAACGATGACCAAAATTTACACAACGAGGGGTTTTGTGTCATTTCCACTAATATTAACACAACGATAAGTTTTGTGTCGTTTCAACTAATATTAACACAATAATAAGTTTTGTGTCGTTTCAACTAATATTAACACAACAACGTGAATTGTGTCATCACAACTATATTAACATAAACAACATAATATATGATTTGGTGTACTTTTGATGAATCACAATAAAGGTCTCATCTTTATTTTTATTTGTTAGTGAAAATAAAGATTTAAAACTTGCATTTTATTTTGTGAATAAAATAAAGATTAAACTTGCCCTTTTATTATATTCACAAAATAAATGTAACAATTTATCTTTTAATTTGTAAACAAAAATAAAGGTGAAAACTTGTTATTCATTTTGTAAACAAAATGAAGATTTAAAAACTTACATCTTATTACGTTAACAAAATTAAAGGTAAAACTTGTTAACAGAATTAAGGATTAACACTTGCTTTTTATTATAATAACAAAGTTAAAGATAAAATTGCCATTTTATTTTATTCACAAAAATAAAGATAAAAATTGGCATTTTATTATGGAGACCAAAAATAAGGATAAAAATTGTCTTTTTATGTTGTTACCTAAAACTTGTCTTTTTATTTTGTAAACAAACTTGTCTTTTTATTTTGTAAACAAACTTGTCTTTTTATTTTGTAAACAAACTTGCATAAACATTTGTCTTTTATTTGTAAACAAAAATTATGTTAAAAACTTGTCCTTTATTTTATTAACAAAATTTATATTAAAAACTTGTCATATATTTTGTAAGCAAAATTTATGTTAACAATTTCACTTTTATTTTGTAAACAACATATATATGTTAAACTTTTGTCCTTGATTTTGTGAAACAAATAAAGATTATAACTTTTCTTTTGTTTTATAAAAACAAGATTCAACTTTCTTTTGATTTTTAGAGAGAAATAAAAATGAAAACAAAAATAAAATAAAAATAATAATAAAGGAAATAAAGATGAGAATTTATAGAGATTCATCAGAATTTACACTAACATGGTTTTTATCATAGCATCACAGGCATTATAAATCACAATCGATCATACATTACAGTACAATACAAACAGATCAAGCACCAAAAATTTACCACATCACAGCACATATTAAATAACATACAGACGGATATTTAACTGAATAAATAATTTAATTAATTATTTAAATTATAAAAATCAGAGATTCTCACATCGATTGGTTTTCAGAAGTCGTTCGCGTTCAAAATAGCTGAATTTCCAAAGTGCTCGAATTCAGCTCTAGTCTGCGCCATCGCGAAGATCTCATTTTTCTGATTCCAGCGCAACTTACGGTTCGTAAATCGGACCTCGTATGAGAGAGTTATTGATTTTTAAAGATTGAAAAAAATTAAATATTATTAAGTAGATAAATAATTCAAATATTGAAACCTTCTTCCACGTTCTCCCGGATTTAGCCGTAACCCAAAGTTCACCGTGAATCCATCACCTTACAATTTATAGAACCGAGGAAGCTCTTCGATTTGGTTTTGGAATTACTGAAATTGATTGAGTGGATAAAGAAAAGAAGAAAAAAAAAAGAGGAAGGAGTTTCGAAATTTCTGGCCATTGAAATGGACATGGCGGCGGCTATACGTTTGAAAGGGAATTAGTTTTATTTCTAAGTGATTTGAATGATAAATAGAAGAGTAGAGACAGGAAAGAATAAATACATAAGTTATTTTCCTATTTATGTTTCAAAACAAAATTACAAAAAGAGAGAGAACAAACGGATAGAAATAAATGCGTCATAAATTGATTCATGCTAATTGTTAGAAAGTTTTTGAATTCTAAAATTTCAAAACATGGAATATTAAAATCTCGTAATTTAATGAATCTATTCAATGAGCAGGCGAGGATAAATAGAATAGAAATAAATGTGTGGGTTCATTAGTTTTGGAGAGAACCAATGAAGGGAGTAAGTGGAAAGGAGAAATCAAAAGATATAAATTTAAGGAATAAGAGTATGAAATAGGATGCATAAAATAGATTGAAGGAAAATAAATTAATAGGATTAAGCAAAAGAAGTTAATAGATTATAGGAAAGAAATAATTTCGTAATTAATGGGGAAAAAAAAAGAAGGTGAAGGGAAAGAGATAAAAGCATTAAATATAAATAGTCAAAAGGAGCAACGCCAGAAATGAATGGCCTTGGGAATAAATGAACAGAGGAGAGAACACATTTAAATTCCAAAACATAAAACTTGAGAGAAAATGGGTAGCGCAAGTGTATATGGTAAGGAACATTTCTTTTTATCATTGTGGCTTGCGTTTTTTATTTTATTTATATATGTATATATAACGTAACATGAATGCACGCATCAAAAATAAGGAAAGGAAAGCAAATATTCATTCCTAGTAATAAATCAGTATATCCCACAAACCATGCACCATAATATGTGTACACATTTACTCATTCCATTCTTAACGTTTTGAATATATATATATATATATATATTTTGAATGAAAGGTCTTTAATTTCCATTAAATAGGTTTCAAATCTTATTTATCGTACAAAGAAGGTGACTTTCCTTTTTTCTTCTCTCTTCCATAAATGCTTCAAGTCATGTAATGAAATGAATAAAATAAAGAATTAGAACAAGAAATGAATGAATGGGAAAAAAAAAAGGAAAAGAAACGTAACGGTTAGGAGAGAGGGAATGACTACATTAAATAATGAAACAAGCAGCACATTAAGTAGCATGTTGAACATTAAGATGATAAAGAAAAGGGAAGTTAGAACGGTGCAGTCGGAATTAAATAATGAAATGGTTTTTACATTTGTTTGTCATGGCATATTATTATATATATATATCCTTTTCAATGTTAAGTCTAATTGTTACATGTCAAAGTCATGCTCATATTTATAAATAAACTATTCAGGTTTATTATCGTTCTCAGTCTACTTTATTAATGCAAACATAGGCTACAGTCAAATCTTTGTTATATTCATATTTACAAATAAATTATGTTTATTTATTATTAACTCCCAATTATAATTTTCTCAAGGTTCAAAATCAAATATTGAAATTACCACGCCATTTCGGGCTCGGAATGGAATTAATGTAAATTTTAAAGTCTTACTGCAAATAAAAATAAATTTTTAATCGTGATTATTTAAAATAAATTATTTTAAATAACCAAAACTCATTAAAATAAGTTAAAATAAAATTTTAAATTTACCCCAAAATTTAGGGTTGTTACAATCTCCCCCACTTAAAATCTTTTCGTCCTCGAAAAGGAACTAAGCTATAAGTTGTTTAATTTATTAACTAAATTTCAATTTTACTATTATTAATTTCAATTGTGGACTAATTTATCAAATACATATATACTTTTATATATTTAAAAATCTTATCTTCTGAAATAGGATTATATATAATCAAAATACTTTAATTATAAGCTTATCACTCTGAACTCATTCTAGGGCATTACTAACCCCATCTCTAATGAGTATTCTCATTCTAGGACACTGCTGGTCCTATCTCTAATGAGTATTCTTATTGGACATTACTAATCCAATCTCTGATGAGTCTTTTGTTCAGTTCTAACAAGTAGTACCCCAAAGATTTTGAGCTAACCAGAGCTCTGATACCACTGTAAAGACCCGGAAATTCCCGCTCTTTGAATCGACCATAAACCACACAGGTCTGACCCAAAGGTTGGAAATCTTCGAATACTTTAACTTTGGGAATACAAAACATTAGAACAATAACAGAAGACTTTTATTACATTATAATAATATAACATCAGAGTACAGAATATCAGAGTACAAATAAAGTAAACTACAGCGGAAGATAAATTACAACAGATTTAATACATTAAACAGCGGAAGACTTCTAAGCTCTGGACACAACTTTAGGCTTCGATCCAGGATCCTGCTAAAGAGAGAGATATCTGCAAAAAGCTACTCGACTGCCCGTGTGGAAAAGAGGGCACCCGAGTTTGCAAAGTGAAACAAACTACGAGTCAGTCATGGGACTGGTGTGAGAATTCTTAACTAGTTTAACTAATAGTAATAAGGCAAATCCAAGGACCACGCCGCTAACGCGGAACGGGTTTACTCTAATGGATTGCCGTGCATAATAAAGTAAATCGTTAAACAACGCAATGTCTTTTTGGAAAAATGAAACCATTATAAGACCCAGGTCCCATCACACAATGCAACGCACACCAGAGGATAGGGTTTTACCTTATAATGGTCAAAAGATGCTTGATACGTATAAAACGGATTTGATATTATTATTAGTGTATATATGTTTCAATAAAAAGATTTGAATCATAAGTATCAATCCTAGACGGCATGGTTACCATATAGCATGTCGCCAATACTAGTTCTACAATCAAAACCGCAAGGGCGT
The DNA here is from genome assembly GCA_030737875.1 of Allium sativum. NCBI lineage: Eukaryota > Viridiplantae > Streptophyta > Magnoliopsida > Asparagales > Amaryllidaceae > Allium > Allium sativum. The sequence continues at coordinate 1,348,374 of JASFAX010000056.1, read as the reverse complement.
ATTGGAAATTTGGATTCCATCATGAGTCGAGGCTAGGGGCAAGCTCCTCTCCGATTCGAGACACTCTAGCAAATGCCTCAGGATCCCCCGCAGTGAACCCTTGGATCTTCAGGGCCGGTCCCCGCCTATGGGCAGTGGATTAGTTATGCCTGAACACACGTTTCCCGGTCCCTTTGGACCTATAGTATGACCACCAACGGCCTATAAAACACGAGGTACCTCAAAATCCATCATCCACATATGTAAAATGTCAGGGCTGGTAGGTCACTGACACTACTCTAGCTAGAAAGAAACGTGTGCACTCCCTGCAGTCCGTATCCCGTTTTTGACTCATACCGGGGTGTGAGGCTCGCGAAGTCACGCTATACACAAAGCTACGCCTAAACAGGCCGTGCTTTGATCATCAACCACAAGGCCTGCTTTTCAACAAAAGCCTTGATCCATGCATCTTGGCATGCCACATTGTCAGTCCAACCATATCATTGATTTCTACCAATATATAACCTCTAAGCTCGTATGTCTCAGAGAAGGGTGTTAATCACCAAACAGATATATATTAATAGAGATCAACGAATGTAGTATAAAGGACTACAACGTCAGACATACATTCCATTTATAAACTTATGCTCTGGGTCTGAGCGAAAGTCAAATCCGTACAAATCAACACTACGTCTGAACGGCCACCACTGAAACCCTTTCAAGGTAGCTACTCCTCTCATGGGTCTCAGTAGCAACACATCCATTCGATGTGAAGATCGACGGTCTTCAATCGCCGTCTTTAAATCTTCGACTTAGAACGTCGTATAATCATTTGAGATGAGATTGAACTCGGTCTTCTCAAATGATTCTCGCATATATATATATATATATATATATATAATTTTGAAAACATTTCATATCGTTATTAATATTTGATAACGACCTATCGCTGTTCTTATTTATATATAAAAATAGCCTAAATTAATTTAACGACGCTTCGGGTCAATGGGCGACCCTGGCGCTGTTTTCAACCAAATACATATCTTGAAATCTGACCGTTGGATTTTGACGAAGTTTATATCGTTGGAAAGATCTTCCCAAAGTGGTCCTAACGGTTCCAGTTTTGGGAAAATCCGACGGTCGGATCTTTCGGGTATAACTGTTTAAAGTTACGATTGCCGATACGCGAACTACCGCGCGCGATTCGTTAAATTTATAATTTATATTTATATAAATATAAATATAAGTCGTTTGGCGATTTCAATTTCAAAAGTCTATTCTTTTTATCGCATCTAAAATGACGATAAAAAATATCACTTTTAATATCTCTGTTTTATTTACACTAAATGTAAATAAATCATACTTTTTCTACATTTGTTTTATTTACCTAAACATAAATAAATTATATCTTTTCTATATTTTAGTTTATTTACACTAAATGTAAATAAATTATATCTTTTTCTTATCCTAATTATTTACCCAAATGTAAATAAATATATTCTTATCTTTTTCTTATTTATTTACCTAAATGTAAATAAATGTATTAATTTTCTTTTGCTATATTTATTTACATTAATTGTAAATAAATGTATCTAATTCTTTATTCATATTTGTCTACACTATTTGTAAATAAATAGTTTTCAATTTCCTTTGCAAATCCTATTTACATAGTAAATGTAAATAATTGTATTTCTTTACTTCTTTCCTAATATTCCTTTTTAACATAAAAAGAATATCTTATGTTAATTCTAACCTTTCTTTTTATTATTTACTTAAGAAAATGTAAATAATTACCATTTACAAATTGGTTCTTTTTATTTACATAAGATAATGTAAATAAATCCTATTCATATAATTATTCTTTTAATCCTTTTTATTTGCATAAGAAAATGTAAATAAATACTTATTCACCTAACTATTATTTTTATTCTTTATATTTACATAGGGAAAAAAAATGTAAATAAATTCTTATTCTATTTATTCTTAATTACATAAAATGTAAATTCTTCCTTATAATCTTAATTACATAAAATGTAATTTTCTTTACAGTGTAAAACATTTTCTTTTAATTACATATAAAAATGTAATTTATTTAATCTCTTATTTATATAATGTAAATAAATGTTTTTCTTTTTCTTTCTATGTTTTATTTATACTAAATATTTTGAAGAAATTTACATATATGAAATGTAAATTTAGAAAATTAGAATATGCTTTAACCTCTCACATTGGATAGGTATTGTTGTGATTACTGGACAGCCGGGCGGGTCCGGGCAGGTTTACATCACAACTCAATCCAACCTCGGGTTACGCATATTATTTTCTTATCTATTGGAAAATAATGTCATTTATTCTTTTCTCTTTACATAAAGAAATATGAATGGTTTCTTTTTATTTTTCTTACATTAGAAAAATAATATTTTCTATTATATTTTCCTTTTCCTAAAAAAAAAGATGTAACTCTTTTATTTCTTTACATTGAAAATGTAAATGTTAACTCTTTTATTCCCTTACATTAGAAAATTCAATGTTAACTCTTTTATTCCTTTACATTAGAAAATGTAAATATTAACTCTTTTATTCCTTTACATTAGAAAATTCAATTAGAAAGTTAATTTATCTTTCTATGTGATATTTGCATTGTAAAATGCAAATAAAAAGGTGGATTTTATTTCTAAGGTAGACGTCTTTACTAGTGTCAATATTTCTAATATAAATATACTTTCTAATGTCAAGGTTTGATTCATTTCAACTATATTCACATGACGATGGTATTTGGTGTCATTTCAACAAGATTAACATGACAATGATTTTGTGTCATTACAATTAAAAATTAACATAACAATGGTTTGTATCATTACAACTAAAATAAACAAAACGATGACCAAAATTTACACAACGAGGGGTTTTGTGTCATTTCCACTAATATTAACACAACGATAAGTTTTGTGTCGTTTCAACTAATATTAACACAATAATAAGTTTTGTGTCGTTTCAACTAATATTAACACAACAACGTGAATTGTGTCATCACAACTATATTAACATAAACAACATAATATATGATTTGGTGTACTTTTGATGAATCACAATAAAGGTCTCATCTTTATTTTTATTTGTTAGTGAAAATAAAGATTTAAAACTTGCATTTTATTTTGTGAATAAAATAAAGATTAAACTTGCCCTTTTATTATATTCACAAAATAAATGTAACAATTTATCTTTTAATTTGTAAACAAAAATAAAGGTGAAAACTTGTTATTCATTTTGTAAACAAAATGAAGATTTAAAAACTTACATCTTATTACGTTAACAAAATTAAAGGTAAAACTTGTTAACAGAATTAAGGATTAACACTTGCTTTTTATTATAATAACAAAGTTAAAGATAAAATTGCCATTTTATTTTATTCACAAAAATAAAGATAAAAATTGGCATTTTATTATGGAGACCAAAAATAAGGATAAAAATTGTCTTTTTATGTTGTTACCTAAAACTTGTCTTTTTATTTTGTAAACAAACTTGTCTTTTTATTTTGTAAACAAACTTGTCTTTTTATTTTGTAAACAAACTTGCATAAACATTTGTCTTTTATTTGTAAACAAAAATTATGTTAAAAACTTGTCCTTTATTTTATTAACAAAATTTATATTAAAAACTTGTCATATATTTTGTAAGCAAAATTTATGTTAACAATTTCACTTTTATTTTGTAAACAACATATATATGTTAAACTTTTGTCCTTGATTTTGTGAAACAAATAAAGATTATAACTTTTCTTTTGTTTTATAAAAACAAGATTCAACTTTCTTTTGATTTTTAGAGAGAAATAAAAATGAAAACAAAAATAAAATAAAAATAATAATAAAGGAAATAAAGATGAGAATTTATAGAGATTCATCAGAATTTACACTAACATGGTTTTTATCATAGCATCACAGGCATTATAAATCACAATCGATCATACATTACAGTACAATACAAACAGATCAAGCACCAAAAATTTACCACATCACAGCACATATTAAATAACATACAGACGGATATTTAACTGAATAAATAATTTAATTAATTATTTAAATTATAAAAATCAGAGATTCTCACATCGATTGGTTTTCAGAAGTCGTTCGCGTTCAAAATAGCTGAATTTCCAAAGTGCTCGAATTCAGCTCTAGTCTGCGCCATCGCGAAGATCTCATTTTTCTGATTCCAGCGCAACTTACGGTTCGTAAATCGGACCTCGTATGAGAGAGTTATTGATTTTTAAAGATTGAAAAAAATTAAATATTATTAAGTAGATAAATAATTCAAATATTGAAACCTTCTTCCACGTTCTCCCGGATTTAGCCGTAACCCAAAGTTCACCGTGAATCCATCACCTTACAATTTATAGAACCGAGGAAGCTCTTCGATTTGGTTTTGGAATTACTGAAATTGATTGAGTGGATAAAGAAAAGAAGAAAAAAAAAAGAGGAAGGAGTTTCGAAATTTCTGGCCATTGAAATGGACATGGCGGCGGCTATACGTTTGAAAGGGAATTAGTTTTATTTCTAAGTGATTTGAATGATAAATAGAAGAGTAGAGACAGGAAAGAATAAATACATAAGTTATTTTCCTATTTATGTTTCAAAACAAAATTACAAAAAGAGAGAGAACAAACGGATAGAAATAAATGCGTCATAAATTGATTCATGCTAATTGTTAGAAAGTTTTTGAATTCTAAAATTTCAAAACATGGAATATTAAAATCTCGTAATTTAATGAATCTATTCAATGAGCAGGCGAGGATAAATAGAATAGAAATAAATGTGTGGGTTCATTAGTTTTGGAGAGAACCAATGAAGGGAGTAAGTGGAAAGGAGAAATCAAAAGATATAAATTTAAGGAATAAGAGTATGAAATAGGATGCATAAAATAGATTGAAGGAAAATAAATTAATAGGATTAAGCAAAAGAAGTTAATAGATTATAGGAAAGAAATAATTTCGTAATTAATGGGGAAAAAAAAAGAAGGTGAAGGGAAAGAGATAAAAGCATTAAATATAAATAGTCAAAAGGAGCAACGCCAGAAATGAATGGCCTTGGGAATAAATGAACAGAGGAGAGAACACATTTAAATTCCAAAACATAAAACTTGAGAGAAAATGGGTAGCGCAAGTGTATATGGTAAGGAACATTTCTTTTTATCATTGTGGCTTGCGTTTTTTATTTTATTTATATATGTATATATAACGTAACATGAATGCACGCATCAAAAATAAGGAAAGGAAAGCAAATATTCATTCCTAGTAATAAATCAGTATATCCCACAAACCATGCACCATAATATGTGTACACATTTACTCATTCCATTCTTAACGTTTTGAATATATATATATATATATATATTTTGAATGAAAGGTCTTTAATTTCCATTAAATAGGTTTCAAATCTTATTTATCGTACAAAGAAGGTGACTTTCCTTTTTTCTTCTCTCTTCCATAAATGCTTCAAGTCATGTAATGAAATGAATAAAATAAAGAATTAGAACAAGAAATGAATGAATGGGAAAAAAAAAAGGAAAAGAAACGTAACGGTTAGGAGAGAGGGAATGACTACATTAAATAATGAAACAAGCAGCACATTAAGTAGCATGTTGAACATTAAGATGATAAAGAAAAGGGAAGTTAGAACGGTGCAGTCGGAATTAAATAATGAAATGGTTTTTACATTTGTTTGTCATGGCATATTATTATATATATATATCCTTTTCAATGTTAAGTCTAATTGTTACATGTCAAAGTCATGCTCATATTTATAAATAAACTATTCAGGTTTATTATCGTTCTCAGTCTACTTTATTAATGCAAACATAGGCTACAGTCAAATCTTTGTTATATTCATATTTACAAATAAATTATGTTTATTTATTATTAACTCCCAATTATAATTTTCTCAAGGTTCAAAATCAAATATTGAAATTACCACGCCATTTCGGGCTCGGAATGGAATTAATGTAAATTTTAAAGTCTTACTGCAAATAAAAATAAATTTTTAATCGTGATTATTTAAAATAAATTATTTTAAATAACCAAAACTCATTAAAATAAGTTAAAATAAAATTTTAAATTTACCCCAAAATTTAGGGTTGTTACAGTGGCTTCTTCCACGATCAAATCTGGATCATGAACATGATTTTGATGTTGAGATACGTGAAACACATTATGCACTATAGGTAATGTAACACCCCGAATTTTCTATTAACACTAAAGTTGCTAAAATAATAATAAGTGTGTAGAAGAGGGAATGTATCTAATATGAATATAAAAATATTAATAAGTGTGTAAGAGGGGGGATGTATCTAATATGAATATAAAAATATTAATAAGTGTGTAAGAGGGGGGATGTATCTAATATGAATATAAAAGTGTGTAAGAGAGGGGATGTATCTAATATGAATATAATAATATTAATAAGTGTGTAAGAGAGGGGATGTATCTAATATGTATATAAAAACAATAATAAGTGTGTAAAAGGGGGGATGTATCTAATGTGTACATTGTAGAAAATATATATATATATATATATATATATATATATATTGCTGAGTGTTTGCTGACTCACTTCTGACTCATTGCTGAGTCAACAAGATAAACCCCATCTTGTCTGAACGGCTGAGGTTATTTCTAGGTTAATTCTAATGGCCTAAATGCATTCTAAAATCTATAAATAAGTGGGTAGACCCTAAACCTAAATCACTTGTAAAATTAGAGAAGCTATCGTCATGCTGCTGCCATGGAGTTCAGCGTAGCCGTCACAAACTAGGAAGAGGAAGCCTAATCATCTACAACTAAATCTACACAAATCAAATCAAAAGATCTCTCTTTCTCTAATTCTTTTCTTTTGTTGGTGAGTATGATGATTCTCACAAGACTATTACAAACTAATTTGACTCAGTTATGAATGGATCACAAGAAAGTGATGTGATTTGTAATTGTAAATTCTATATATTGTGGATCTCTTATTATTTTATTATGTTTGTCGTATGATGTAAATTATATATGCCATGTCATGCTATGTTGTAAATTCTCTTATGCTATGTCGTGTTATGTTGAGAATCATGTCAAGCTATGTTATACTATCATACTATGCCATGTTATAAATCATGCTATATTATGTTGAAAAATCATGCTGTTGGATCATGCTTAAAGTTATGTTTTTTTTTTCTTAATTTAAATGGATCTTGTTTATGGGAATTTGCCTATTAGGTTAGGTGTACCCATAAACTTGAAACTATAATTAAATAAAACTTGATTATGGGAATTTGCCTATTGAGTTAGGTGTACCCATATAAAACCATGTTGTTAAAAAATTAGATGATGTTGATTCACACATGTTCATATGTAAGTTTATGAAAATTGATTGAGATTATATTAGGTGAATTTTGAACAAGTTGACACCTTTAGGTCCATGACATGTATAATCTATGCAAGTTGGACATATGCAAGTTTCACCCCTTATTGTGATTCATTTGGTCACATATACATGTTGTTATTATGATAATCTCTTTTATGCTATGAGTTAGGCTATTCGAGTCTAACATATATTTTGCGAATAAACGTTCAAACGTGGGGTAGGGGTAATATTAGGAATTAATAAATTAGGTGCAATTTTGTAAGAATTTGCATACCATGAATGGATGTCCATAATTGAGTCAATTATGGATATTGTTAAAAATTGGAAGTAATTAATAATTCAAGTAGGGAATTATTAAAATTGGGGGAAAGTGGATTATTATTAATAATCAATGCTTAGGACACGAGGTTGGACCCGTTTGTGATGTAAACCTGCCCGGACCCGCCCGGCAAATCCAGTAGTCACAAATGTCGGCCCAATGTGAGAGGTCCTAGGCCCAAACTAAAGCATAACAGTTGTAAAGACACGAGGTTAGACTCTTTTATGGTGTAAGACTGCCCGGACCCGCCCGGCAAATCCAGCTGCCATAAATGCCAGTCTAATGTGAGAGGTCTTTATGAGGTTATGGCCTTAATGAACTAAGAAATACTTAACCAGATAATCATGTAAGGTGGGACATGGGGGTTAAGTAGGTGCCTTGGGTGGCATGAGGAATCTGGTGGTTGCCTTTAGAGGCATTTGAAATACGATTAGACTTAACCAAACACACATGTAAATGAACATGACTAAGTGGGTTAAGTGGGATGGACTAATGGGGACAAGCTTAGGTGGAATGCTTGTGGTAAATAGTGGGGGCCCATTTCAACCGGTATCCCAAAACGTATCTTTGTGGGCTCGACCCAAGTCGAGGACGGGACACGCATACTGGGTTTGACTATAAGAGGCCAAAACAGGGAGCGGTGGCAACGCAAGTCCAACGGGTTTCATATGCGTGTGTGGACCCGTGCTGGTAGGTAAGACGTTGTTGCATCGTGTAGGTATAAGCCGTGCATGTCCGTTGTATCAGGTTGCCACTTTAGGGGAGTGATACACCCCACTGTGGGGCCAGCACGGGTATCTACGAGTTAGGGAGCCGATCGAATAATGGGAAGTAGGGTACACCTAGTGGAGATAGGGGCAGGCGGCACCTATGTAGTCAGCTAGGGGTACGTAAAGCCATTGGGAAAGTTTCTAAGTGAAGCTAAGTGGGATGAATCTTTAGGGTGACTGGTGTGGTGCAGTATAGTGTTTATCCTTTAGTATTTAGGAGCGCCTATAACGTTGCCTTTAGCGATTGTCTATGTCCTTAATCTGCTCTTCATAGACATTTTCTTGTTTTCCAGCTTATGCCTTAGTCCAGTTATTTTGGTAATAGTATTGTAGAATTATCATATTCACCAGACTTTGTCTGACCCCCTCTTTTCCATCCTTTTTCTCCCTTCAGGTCCGCAGGTTGGGCCAAGTTCTAGTGGAGTCTAGTTGGATCGCTTATCTTCTGGAAAGCTTGGACTGCTGAAGTAAAGTCCAGCTTGTTATCTTTCTTTTTAATGGCTATTCATGTAATGGGATTATGTACTTGTTTTATCAAGATAGATATTGTACTTGACATTGAATATGGTGTTATGATGTAATCAAACATGTTTTGACTTCTGCTTCAATGAAATAAAGTTTTTGAATTTCCAAGTACTATTTTATATCTGTCTTGTTGTAATTTTACTGTTCTATATTCACTTAAAACCTCCATGGAAGTTAATGCATTCCCTTTGTGAGTGACATTAATGGACGTGGGGTGTTACACGTGGTATCAGAGCATAAGGTTACCAGAACAGATAAATTTTTTTTTTTAGAAAAATATTTTTTTTTCTAAAGTATTTTTGGAAGAAGTGCTTTCAAAAAAAAAACATGTTATTTAAAGAGAGTTTTTATGAAAAACATAATCCCAAATAGCCACATCCTTATCTTTATCTTTCGAATTCTCCATTTTGAATCTTTCCTTTTTCGTTTCAGCATGGCTGAAGATCTTAATCTCCCAGAAGGTGTGACGATTCCAGGGTGGTTTAGGAGATACTTGGAGGCTAGGGCCACCACTGCAGGCCCAGCGGATACTCCTCCACCCCTAGTTGCACCCATTCCTCCTCCTCCTCCTCCTCCTCGTGTTGACACTTTTGCAAAGACGTGCAAGGAATTCAAGGCTATAGGAGGAAAAACTTTTCAAGGGACTGAGACGTTTGTGGAGGCCAGAGATTGGCTTAAGGAGACTGAGGAATTGTTGGATATCTTTGAAGTGGAAGATGGGAGGAAAGTCCGTTTAGCTGCTTGGTTAATGAAGGGAGAGGCCTCGGTTTGGTGGGAGGTCACTAACGGGGAACGTCCAGTTGATTCATGGGCGGATTTCAGACGAAGGTTTGAGGCAAAGTTTCTTTCAAGGGCAGAGGAGAACTTAAATATGGAAAAATTCCTGGCACTAAAGCAAGGGAGCTCATCAGTAAAGGAATATGTCAATAAATTTAATCAGTTAGCAAGGTTTGGCTTGGAGTTGGTGAACACGCCAGAGAAGAAAGCTTTGAGGTTCGTTAGAGGCTTGAATGAACCGTTGCAAGGGTTGGCTATGACCCACATCCCTATGGGAGCCACCTTTGAAAAGCTAGTAGAGATGGCACTTATGCATGAGGATAAGGCAGTTGAAAAGAAAGGGGATCAGAAGAAACCCCAACATCAAAATAAGAAGGGTGGTAAAAACAATAATGGCAAAGGGAAGAAGAAATGCTTCAATTGTGGGACGCCTGGCCATCTCAGCAAAGATTGCAGAAAGAAAAAGAAGACTGGTTGTTTTCATTGTGGAGATGCGGGACATTTAGTGAAGGACTGTCCAAAGAAGGGGCAGTGGGCAGGGTCTACCTCGGGAGGACAGGTGCAGGCTCTTATGGCACCAGGGCAGGCAAGGGGGCAAGTTCAGGCTATTGCGGCCCCACCGCTGCAAGAAAGAGGTAGAACAATTTTTGTTGAAAGCTTAGTTTTTCTGTTTGATCATCCTGTCCGTACCTTATTCGATTCTGGCGCATCTCATTCATTTATCTCTGCATCATTAGTTGAATCACTGCACTTGAACACCAGTTTAGTAGAGGATCCCTTGGTCGTTTCAAATCCAATTGGGGGTTCGGCTCATTTGACCATGATATGTTTGGATTTGAAAATCTCTATACTTAGCGTTGAATTTAGATGTGATGCTTATGTATTGGGCTTCACGGGCTATGGGCTAATTTTAGGAATGGATTGGTTGTCTAGAAATAGGGCCATTCTTGATTGTGAAAGGAGAGTAGTTAGGCTTGTGACTCGCCTTGGTAATGCTCTCGACATCTTTTGTAATCCCATAAATTCCGTTATGCTAAGTTATCTTGAATCGCTTGACGCGTCTGTAGAGAACCTGCGATCGGTAGAAGTGGTCCGGGAATATCCGGATGTGTTTGAGGAGGTGAAGGGCTTACCTTCAAAGCAGGAGATAGACTTTCGAATTTATCTTGTGGATAATGCTAAACCCGTATCTTTGCCAGTGCGCCACATGGCTCCTCGTGAAAGGAGGGAACTCAATAAGCAAGTAAAGGAGTTGCTTGAGAAGGGGTTCATAAGACGTAGTATATCGGAGTAGGGTGCTCCAGTAGTTTTTGCCACAAAGGCGGATGGGTCTCTTAGACTTTGTATGGACTATAGAGAACTAAACAAGCTTACTAAAAAGAACCGACACCCACTGCTGAGGATTGACGATCTCTTTGGTCAGTTAGTTGGCGCCTCAGTGTTTTCGCAGTTGGACTTAGCCACTGGCTTTCATCAACTGAGAGTGGCTGAGGATAGTATAGATAAGACTGCTTTTAGGACTCCTGACGGATTATATGAATGGCTAGTGATGCCCTTTGGTTTGACAAACGCCCCTGCATATTTTGTTGATTTGATGAGTAGGGTGTTTAGGGAATACCTTAACAAATTCGTGGTAGTCTTTGTGGATGACATCTTAGTCTTTTCTAAGAATAAAGAAGAGCACTCCCTACATCTTAGGGAAGTGTTGGAAACCCTTCGAGCACATAACCTTAAGGCAAAATTTTCTAAGTGTCACTTCTGGAGGAAGGAAGTACGGTTCTTAGGGCACGTGGTTTCCAAAGAAGGGATAGCAGTGGATCCCGCAAAGGTGGTGGCCATCCAAGATTGGAAGGTCCCTAAAAATGCAACCGAAGTTTCTTGGGGTTGGCTGGCTATTATAGGAAGTTTATCAAAGACTTCGCAAAAATATCAGCTCCATTAACACGGTTAACGAAGAAGAACCTGGTTTTTACGTGGGACAAAGATTGCGATGATGCGTTCCAACGTTTAAAGAGAGCCTTAACTTCAGCCCCAGTCTTAGTGCTGCCAGACGGGAATAAACCGTTTACCATCTATACTGATGCTTGTGGGACGGGACTTGGCGCGGTCCTCATGCAAGAGGGAAGAGTAATAGCCTATGGTGGAAGGCAGTTGAGGGTTCATGAAAAGAATTACCCCACGCATGACTTAGAGCTAGCCGCAATTGTTTTCGCGCTTAAGTCTTGGCGTCACTATCTTCTTAGTGAGAAATTCGAACTGTTCACTGACCACAAATCATTAAAATACTTATTCTCTCAGAAGGATTTGAATTTAAGGCAGCAACGGTGGATGGAATTCTTAGCCTCCTACGATTTTGAAATAGCATATACCCCGGGCAAGGGTAACGTGGTGGCAGACGCCTTAAGTAGGAAAAGGTTGTCCTTGAGTCCGTTGTTTGTTGAACGACAAAGCTTAGAATTCATCTCTATGTTTGACTTTAGACCCTCCGTTGACTTAGTACCCGGTCTGTTAGCATCCTTGGAGGTTAGACCTACACTTCTAGGACGGGTTGGTAAGGCACAGCGAGACGACCCACAGTTGGTTGAGATAGTAGAAAAGCTCAAAGGGGGGGAGTCGTCAAGCCATCTTCGTAGGTATACCCTAGACGATAAGGGTTGGTTACAAAGGGATAATAGACTTTGTGTACCACAAGACGAAGACTTAAGGAAGGCCATTCTTGATGATGCTCATTGCTCAAAAATGACCATTCATCCCGGCGGGGATAAGATGTACAAAGATATGAAGCTGGTTTTCTTTTGGGCCGGTATGAAAAAGGATGTGGCCGAGTACGTCGCTAGATGCTTGGTGTGCCAACGAGTTAAAGCAGAACAAAAGAAAACCGGTGGGTTGCTTCACCCATTAGAAGTTCCACTATGGAAATGGGAAAGCATCTCAATGGATTTTGTGGATGGATTACCAAGATCAAGGAAGGGTAACACGGGGATTTGGGTTATAGTAGATAGACTTACTAAAAGCGCCCATTTTATTCCCGTGAAAAGTAAGAGGACTGCTCCGTGGTTGGCTTCTGTATACATTAAGGAGATAGTTCGTTTGCACGGTATTCCTTCTAGTATAGTAAGCGACCGTGACCCTATCTTTACTAGCGAATTTTGGAAGAGTTTACAAGAGGCGGTAGGGACTCAGCTATGTTTGAGCACCGCATATCATCCTCAGACAGACGGCCAGACCGAGAGGGTGAATCGCATTCTAGAGGATCTTTTAAGGCTTTGTATCCTAGACTTTGGGGGTACATGGGAAGAGCACTTTCCGTTAGTAGAATTCGCATATAACAATAGCTTTCAGTCTAGTATTGGCATGGCACCTTTCGAAGCTCTTTATGGAAGGCCTTGCCGTTCGCCTACATGTTGGTGGGAATCTACCGATAAAATCCTACTTGGGCCCGATATGGTTAGGGAAACCTCGGAGAAGATTGAGTTGATTCGAAGGATGATGAAAGCAGCACAAGATAGGCAAAAATCGTATGCTGATAAGAGGAGGACAGATCTTGAGTTTGACATTGGGGACATGGTTTTTATCAAAGTATCTCCGTTACAGAATGTTGTTCGCTTTGGGTCCGTGGGGAAATTAGCACCAAGGTTTGTAGGGCCGTTTCCTGTAAAAAACAGGATTGGGAAGATGGCATATAGGGTGGAGTTGCCTGAGAAACTTAGTGGAGTACACGACGTATTCCATGTATCACATTTGAGGAAGTGTTTGCACAAGACCGCGGAGGTGGTAGAGCCGAGCTTGCTTAAAGAGGTGGAAATAGAGCGTGATGCAACAATTAGACGAGCTCCTACATGCATTCTTGGGTCGGAGATCAAAAAGTTGAGGAATCGAGAGGTCAGACTGGTTAAAGTGCAATGGGGAGATGATGAGAGCAACGCAACTTGGGAGACAGAAGAGAAGATGCGTTCGTTGTACCCTTTTCTTTTTGAGGGTATGTCTTTTAATTTCTCCTTTATCGCTTAGCTTATCTTATCTTATCTTTAGTATGTCCTCTCATTAGTATCTTTGACCTTTAGTTAGGATAATCCTATGGTTGAAACATGTGTTTGAGACATGTTATGTATGATGGATGCAAAATGGATGCAAGTGTTTGCTAGTGGTTGCTCGTGGATGCATATATACACACACTTTAGGCACTAGATCGGCTCAGTCACTACATATTGCATATTGCATATATATGGATGTATTTAGTAAAATGGATGAACGATGGTTGTATTATCATGTGGATGCTGCATTCAGATGATGGTTGTGCACGCATATAGAAGTATTATTTAGCATTAAGAATCTTTTGCATACATAATGGATGCATGGCACGATCATAGTTGCATTAAGGAGGTCAACTGAATCAGTGGACCGCCTGATTATGCATTAGATACGGACATATACACACACTGTGCATTTAAACATGAAAGCATTAGAAGTCTGTAAGGACAATGGATGCCTGTGTATGATGGACGAGTAGATGGACGTTTGGATGGTAGGATATACATTCTTCCAGACTTGAAGATTTCGGGGACGAAATCCTAAAAGGAGGGGAGAATGTAACACCCCGAATTTTCTATTAACACTAAAGTTGCTAAAATAATAATAAGTGTGTAGAAGAGGGGATGTATCTAATATGAATATAAAAATATTAATAAGTGTGTAAGAAGGGGGGATGTATCTAATATGAATATAAAAATATTAATAAGTGTGTAAGAGGGGGGATGTATCTAATATGAATATAAAAGTGTGTAAGAGAGGGGATGTATCTAATATGAATATAATAATATTAATAAGTGTGTAAGAGAGGGGATGTATCTAATATGTATATAAAAATAATAATAAGTGTGTAAAAGGGGGGGATGTATCTAATGTGTACATTGTAGAATATATATATATATATATATATATATATATATATATATATATATATATATATTGCTGAGTGTTTGCTGAGTCACTTCTGACTCATTGCTGAGTCAACAAGATAAACCCCATCTTGTCTGAACGGCTGCGGTTATTTCTAGGTTAAATCTAATGGCCTAAATGCATTCTAAAATCTATAAATAAGTGGGTAGACCCTAAACCTAAATCACTTGTAAAATTAGAGAAGCTACCGTCATGCTGCTGCCATGGAGTTCAGCGTAGCCGTCACAAACTAGGAAGAGGAAGCCTAATCATCTACAACTAAATCTACACAAATCAAATCAAAAGATCTCTCTTTCTCTAATTCTTTTCTTTTGTTGGTGAGTATGATGATTCTCACAAGACTATTACAAACTAATTTGACTCAGTTATGAATGGATCACAAGAAAGTGATGTGATTTGTAATTGTAAATTCTATATATTGTGGATCTCTTATTATGTTATTATGTTGTCGTATGATGTAAATTATATATGCTATGTCATGCTATGTTGTAAATTCTCTTATGCTATGTCGTGCTATGTTGAGAATCAAGTCAAGCTATGTTATACTATCATACTATGCCATGTTATAAATCATGCTATATTATGTTGAAAAATCATGTTGTTGGATCATGCTTAAAGTTATGTTTTTTTTTCTTCTAAATTTAAATGGATCTTGTTTATGGGAATTTGCCTATTAGGTTAGGTGTACCCATAAACTTGAAACTATAATTAAATAAAACTTGATTATGGGAATTTGCCTATTGAGTTAGGTGTACCCATATAAAACCATGTTGTTAAAAAATTAGATGATGTTGATTCATACATGTTCATATGTAAGTTTATGAAAATTGATTGAGATTATATTAGGTGAATTTTGAACAAGTTGACACCTTTAGGTCCATGACATGTATAATCTATGCAAGTTGGACATATGCAAGTTTCACCCCTTATTATGATTCATTTGGTCACATATACATGTTGTTATTATGATAATCTCTTTTATGCTATGAGTTAGGCTATTCGAGTCTAACATATATTTTGCGAATAAACGTTCAAACGTGGGGTAGGGGTAATATTAGGAATTAATAAATTGGGTGCAATTTTATAAGAATTTGCATACCATGAATGGATGTCCATAATTGAGTCAATTATGGACATTGTTAAAAATTGGAAGTAATTAATAATTCAAGTAGGGAATTATTAAAATTGGGGGAAAGTGGATTATTATTAATAATCAATGCTTAGGACACGAGGTTGGACCCGTTTGTGATGTAAACCTGCCCGGACCCGCCCGGCAAATCCAGTAGTCACAAATGTCGGCCCAATGTGAGAGGTTCTAGGCCCAAACTAAAGCATAACAGTTGTAAAGACACGAGGTTAGACTCTTTTATGGTGTAAGACTTCCCGGACCCGCCCGGCAAATCCAGCTGCCATAAATGCCAGTCTAATGTGAGAGGTCTTTATGAGGTTATGGCCTTAATGAACTAAGAAATACTTAACCAGATAATCATGTAAGGTGGGACATGGGGGCTAAGTAGGTGCCTTGGGTGGCATGAGGAATCTGGTGGTTGCCTTTAGAGGCATTTGAAATACGATTAGACTTAACCAAACACACATGTAAATGAACATGACTAAGTGGGTTAAGTGGGATGGACTAATGGGGACAAGCTTAGGTGGAATGCTTGTGGTAAATAGTGGGGGCCCATTTCAACCAGTATCCCAAAACGTATCTTTGTGGGCTCGACCCAAGTCGAGGACGGGACACGCATACTGGGTTTGACTATAAGAGGCCAAAACAGGGAGCGGTGGCAACGCAAGTCCAACGGGTTTCATATGCGTGTGTGGACCCGTGCTGGTAGGTAAGACGTTGTTGCATCGTGTAGGTATAAGCCGTGCATGTCCGTTGTATCAGGTTGCCACTTTAGGGGAGTGATACACCCCACTGTGGGGCCAGCACGGGTATCTACGAGTTAGGGAGCCGATCGAATAATGGGAAGTAGGGTACACCTAGTGGAGATAGGGGCAGGCGGCACCTATGTAGTCAGCTAGGGGTACGTAAAGCCATTGGGAAAGTTTCTAAGTGAAGCTAAGTGGGATGAATCTTTAGGGTGACTGGTGTGGTGCAGTATAGTGTTTATCCTTTAGTATTTAGGAGCGCCTATAACGTTGCCTTTAGCGATTGTCTATGTCCTTAATCTGCTCTTCATAGACATTTTCTTGTTTTCCAGCTTATGCCTTAGTCCAGTTATTTTGGTAATAGTATTGTAGAATTATCATATTCACCAGACTTTATGTCTGACCCCCTCTTTTCCATCCTTTTTCTCCCTTCAGGTCCGCAGGTTGGGCCAAGTTCTAGTGGAGTCTAGTTGGATCACTTATCTTCTGGAAAGCTTGGACTGCTGAAGTAAAGTCCAGCTTGTTATCTTTCTTTTTAATGGCTATTCATGTAATGGGATTATGTACTTGTTTTATCAAGATAGATATTGTACTTGACATTGAATATGGTGTTATGATGTAATCAAACATGTTTTGACTTCTGCTACAGTGAAATAAAGTTTTTGAATTTCCAAGTACTATTTTATATCTGTCTTGTTGTAATTTTACTGTTCTATATTCACTTAAAACCTCCATGGAAGTTAATGCATTCCCTTTGTGAGTGACATTAATGGACGTGGGGTGTTACAGGCAACCAATCTGGTAATTGGACCCTATAAGCGAGAGTTCCAATCCGTTCTAGAATAGGAAACGGACCAATAAATTTGGGCGCCAATTTCCCTGTTTTACCGAACCGGATTACTCCTCTCATCGGAGATACCTTCAAATACACGTGGTCGCCAACAGGGAATGATAAATCTCTTCTTCTCTTATCTGCATAGCTCTTCTGTCGGCTTTGGGCGGCTAGTAATCGTTTCTTAACAAAATCGACTTTGTCCGCAGCTTCGCCAATCATTCGGGCCCCAGTACAAGTCTATTGCCAGGTTCTACCCAACAAGCAGGAGATCAGCACGGTCTACCATACAATGCTTTGAATGGTGACATTGTCAGGCTCGCTTGGTAGCTGTTGTTGTATAAGAACTCGGCCAAATGCAAATGGTCTTCCCATAATCCGCCAAAATCAATAACACATGCCCACAATAAATTTTCTAGAATACGATTCACCCTCTCAGTTTGACCATCTGTTTGAGGATGATATGTGGTGCTCAAGTTCAGTTTCGTTCCCAATTCTGCTTGGAATGCTTCCCATAATTTACTTGCAAAAATCGGGTCACGATCGCTAATGATACTCATGGGAACTCCATGAAGTTTAACAATTTCTCTAAAATAAATCTGCGCTAGACTCTGAGCAGTTCTATTCGATCTGACAGGTATAAAATGGGCGGTCTTCGTGAGAAGATCTACGATCACCCAAATATTGTCATTTCCCTTCCTGGTTCTAAGAAAACCATCGATGAAATCCATAGAAATATATTCCCACTTCCCACCTAGAATTTCCAACGGTTGCAATAGTCCGGCGAGTTTCTGCTGATCGCTTTTGACTTGCTGACAAGTAGCACACCAGCTAACGTATAAAGAAATGTCTCGTTTCATAGATCTCCACCAAAAAGTTCGTTTGATATCATTATACATTTTGCTCACTCCTGGATGGATACTAAGCTTGGCTTTGTGACTGTAATAACCCGGAAAATGTGAACTAATTTAAATTTTTTAAAATTGGTTATTGTCAAAGAAATTAAACAATTGAAATAGCATATTTCAATAAAGTAATGAATTGGGAATTGTGAGGCAGTTTGAAAATTTGAATACAAACTTTGTCTGATTGTACCGGGTGGAAAATATAATAGATTTTAGTGAAACCAAAAATATTTAAATCTGTTTATGAATACCTTTCTAACGAATCTGAAAAATCGAAGTTTCATAACAGGAATCAAAAGTTATGGCCGAATGAATTTTCAGAAAGGTCGCTATATAGAATATATAGCCCTTGAAAATAGATATTTTGCATACGACCTCGGAATTCGACAAAACCACTTTTGTTGGATCCGGGATGTCAAACTATTGCTAGGTTTCAAATTTCATAATTTTTGAAGCTAGTATGTGAGAGCGGCAAAAGAAAATGTGATTGGTCAATTTCTGTTAAAATGGGTCGACCTGAAAATAGACATTTTTCATACGATCTCAGAATTCGACGAAACTGGTTTTGTTGGGACCGTATCGTCAAAACAAAGCTAGATTTATTTTTCTGGATTTTTTCGATTCAGTTTGTGGCCCTGGCAAATTAAAATGTATGTTCAAATTGAATATTGAATGTTTTATACTTTAATTTGAAAGATAACTGACTGTAACAGTCAAATTGGCCAACAAAACATATCCCGTTGTGTCCGGAATGGGGGTATTTAGCTAGGGGCGACAGTCGTTGGGTTGAAATTGGTGTACGTTTGTTCAAAAGGATATTTTGGGAATTTAAAATTTAAATATAATAGGAAATATCCTCTATTTTCTCTCTCTTCTGAAATTAGTCAAACCCCCCCACGACGAACGACGGAAACCACTCCAGAGCTTCCATACCCGATCGCCGCTGCCACAGGCGTTTTCGCCACCCCCTTCAGTTGACTTTTTCGTTCGTCTTCCCCCCCCCCTCTTTAAATCAATACAACCCTCGACTGAAATCATTTAGTATTTGCGTCGTTCTACCTCGAGGAAGTCCGCACCTTTGGAGCGCCACCGAGCATCAGAGAGGCCATCGAGTTGAGTGCCACCACAGGCGCTGGAAAGCCTGTTCGAAGCTCTTCGACGTTGCAGCATCTGATCGTGACGATACTTCACGGATTGATCGTGAATTTAAAACCTAGTTTCGAAGGTTCGAAAAACATATCTGCTCTGAAATTTCTGAAAGGAAAATAACACTTTTAAATGTTTCAAAACTTCAAAAAATCATATCTTTTTAGTGTTTTAACGAAATTCGATGAAACAGGAAACATCGGGACCGCAGGGAGGCTCTCTACCATCTAGCAGAAGCCGTGAATTTTTCTGATCTACATACGATTTTTAGCACTTCAAAAACCAATGTGAGGAATCTAAATTAAATTGTGTGAATGGAAATCGTGTTGTATAAATTATATAAGCGAAGTGTAAATTATATACGCATTGTATACCTCATGTACATGTGTTGTATAAGTTATATTAGTGATGTATAAATTATACAAGTGTTGTATGAAACATATATGCTTTGAATTGTGATGAAATGCAAGTGAATTATAGAAATATATATATATATATATATATATATATACTCCCCTCGTCCACAGACCATGAACGATATTTATTGCTTGTGATTGGCGTGAAAATATATAGTATGACGAATGGTTGGAAATAATTGTTTGTGGTTGATATTGTGGTTGAAAAATACCTTTGTGGTTGAAAAATACCCTCTTGTGGTTGAAACAAATTAGAATTGGATTGTGGAAATGAAAATAAAACATGCTGCCTGCGTGCGAACTAGATGCATGATTCCCCATTGTCAAAAACCGCGAGGTTTTAAGGTAGAGCGAGGATCCGTACTAGGGACGGTCCCGGTTTTAACTACCCTGCCATTATGCTGCCGAAATTTTCTGAAATATTCATGTGTTAGAATAATTTTCATTTGTTGAAATTAATTACATATGTTGAAACCGGTATTCATGTGTTGAATTGAAATTCATTCGTTGAATTGAAATTCATGTGTTGAATGTTATTCGAATTTTAAATAAATAGATTTAACGATAAAAATCACATTTTTATATATATATACAAACTATAGAGAATATTCATGTGTTGAATTGAAATTCATTCGTTGAATTGAAATTCATTCGTTGAATTGAAATTCATGTGTTGAATGTTATTCGAATTTTAAATAAATAGATTTAACGATAAAAATCACATTTTTATATATATATAAACTATAGAGAATATATATGTGTTGAATTGAAATTCATTCGTTGAGTTGAAATTCATGTGTTCAATGTTATTCGAATTTTAAATAAATAGATTTAACGATAAAAATCACATTTTTATATATATACAAACTATAGAGAATATTCATGTGTTGAATTGAAATTCATTCGTTGAGTTGAAATTCATGTGTTGAATGTTATTCGAATTTTAAATAAATAGATTTAACGATAAAAATCACATTTTTATATATACAAACTATAGAGAACATTCATGTGTTGAATTGAAATTCATTCGTTGAATTGAAAATTCATGTGTTGAATGTTATTCGTATTTTAAAATAAATTGAATAGACAATAAAAATTACATTTTTATTTTGAATATGAAGTGTTAAAAACATTCACGTGTTGAATAAATATTTTTGATGCTAAAAATATTTCTTTTATCATGTATACGCTTTGATAAAAATACACACGTGTTGAAATAAATATTAGTTCGCTAGAAATATTATTATTAGCTTTGTTCTGCATATATATACATGTGTCGAACAGGGAAAATGGATTAGCTGTAGAGTAAAGAAATTATTTGCGTGCCCGACAAATAGGTAAGCCTTGATGAGTTGGATGCGCAATTTTATTTTTATATCAACTCCTGTGAATGCCATTGGATGCGGAGTGCTGGTTATTCTGTGTGAAATAATAAACATCGCCATAGGATAGTAACAATTAATTTTGAACTACACTACATGGCATACTTCTTGACGATAGGCATATTTCATCATATCCCACATAAGCATTTGGAGCTTGTGTGACGAGGTTGAAGATTTATCATACGAGCGAGAGGCTTGTATGGTGATGATTATATACTACAGGTTGAACTGATGACTGATATGGACTATATAAAATATAACGATAAATTGCCAGATTAATAAAAACCCCATACGGGTCTGGAGTTGACAATAATCACGTCTCTCTAGTCATTAGATACGGCACATGGACTATTTATTCCCACACGGGACGAGGTGACGAGGATTTATCCTCTGGAGTAATTAAAAATACACGCTCCCTCAGGCTTGACAGGGTGACGAGAATTTATTCTCTGGAGTTATTATCTATACACGCTCCCCTGTAAACACCAGAATATATCACTATAAATATGTGGATGCTTTATAGGATTTATTGGGTACCTAACACGGCCCAATAAATTTCCAAACCCCTTCCTGTACAAAGGAGGTTATGGCGAAATTTTTCAAAATATAAAGGCGTTAGTGAAATATTTGAAGTGAAAACGATATTGAAAGTAAAGAATGAACTATATATATATATAAATATAAATAGAATTGAAAGGAATCGAAGCCGTGCAGTTTGTGTTTTGAAATTGTAATTTGAATCGATTAGTATGAGAGATCCGACCATTGGATTTCCCCGAAACCACAACCGTTGGGTTCGCCTTGGAAATATCTTTCCAACGACACCAACTTTGTAAAAATCCAACGGTTGGATTGTCTGGAATGTTTAATTCAAATCTGAAGAAAAACAGCACCAGAATCGTTTATATTTATATATAAATATAAATATAATTAAATTAAATCGAATAACGACGCTGCAGTTCGAATTTTGAAACCGTAACTTCAAACGACTAGTGTGGAAGAGCCGACCGTCGGATTTTCACGAAACTGGAACCGTTGGATTCGCTTTGGGAATATCTTCCCAGTGATATAGACCTTGTAGAAATCCAACGGTTATATTTTCCGATATATGTAAAACAAATTATAGGAAAAACAGCGCCAGTGCCACGGCACGACCTGAAACGTCGTTTAATTAAATATGGCCATTTTTAAATAAATAAAAATGGCGAAAAATTGTTATAAAATATTATAAGCAACATGGATTGGAAATAAACCAATTTGGCTTGATCTGCTTGATATTTGATGGTTGTATGTGTTTGACATGAAAATTATACTAAAGAACTAAAATATGAATGTCGAATAATATAACCATGGAAAGAATTGATTTGAATTCTAATTTCGTGAATTATTTGAAAAGGCTGAGCTAACCCTCATTTCAAATAATTGACCGAACGATTCGAAGGCGAAAATACAAAGACGATTCAAGACCAACGATCTTCGTATCGGTTGGATGGGCGCTGCTGAGGTTCCTGATTGGAGTAGCTACCGTGAAGGAACGGAATTAGTAGCCGTCTGAACGTATGTATTGATTGTACAGATATACGAGGAATTTGGTGCCTCCGGTTTCGTTCAGACCTAGAACGGACTTGTAAATGGACTGTGTGTCTGACATTGGATTTTATTCTATACTGATTGATCTCTGTTAAATATATATCTGTTTGGCGGCGGAGAATTTATTCTTTTGCTTAACGCCCTTCTCTGAGACGTACGAGCTCAGAGGTTATATATCGATAGAAATCAGTCGTATGGAGTGGGTTGCCTATGTGGCATGCGAAGATACAATGATCAAGGCTTCTGTTGCAAAGAAAAGTCTTGTGTTCGATGATCAAAGCACGGCCTACGTGGCCTGGCTTTATGTATAGCGTGGATGCGCGAGCCTCACACCTCGATATGAGTTAAAAACGGGATAAGGACTACAGGGAGAGCACGACGTTTCTTTCTAGCCATGGTGGTGTCAGTGACCTACCAGCCCTGACATTTATATCTACTTTTCACCTATGTGGTTGTTGGAATGCGAGGCGCCTCGATTTTAGGTCTGTAAGGACCGGGAAACGTGTGTTCAGGAATAATTAATCCTCAAACGTAAGAGAGGACCGGCCCTGAAGCATCCAAGGGTTACCCAGAGTGTGTAGTCCTGAGGCATTTGCTAGAGTGTCTCGAAGCGGAGAGGAGCTTGCCCCTTGCCTCGACTCATGATGGAAATCCAATTTCCAATATGAAATAACGGATTTGATTGTAGAACTAGTATGGCGACATAGTGGTATGGGGCACTTATGCCGTCTATGATTGATATTTATGACGCTATTCGTTTCTGAAACATATATGCACTAGTAATAATATCAAATGATTTTGCTTTACACGTATTAAGCATATTTGGCCATTATAAGGTAAAACTCTATCCTCCGGCTTGCGTTGCATTGTATGATAGGACTTGAGTCTTATAATGGCTACATTCTTTTTAAAAGCATTGCGTTGTTTTAAAGGATTTACTTTGTTTTAAATGCACCAGCAATCACTGGAGTAAACCCGTTCCGCAAAAGTGGCGTGGTCCTATGATTTGCTTATTACTGTTGTTTAAACTGTTAAGTAGATTTCTCATACCAGTCCCCATGACTGACTCGTTGTTTGTTTCACCTTGCAAACTCGGGTGCCCTCATTTTCACACGGATAGCCTAGTTCACAGATGACAGGTTGTTTTGGCTCAGCACTGTAGTATGGAGTGCACTTTTGGCTCATGGCGAGGCTGACTTCACCGAGATGACTTTGACATTTTCCGCCATTATTGTATATGTATTATGATTCCGCCTATGGCGATGCAGAATGCTTTACTTCTAGTACTTATTATCATACGTTTATGTACCGCCTCTGGCGATGTAGACTGATACCCTTATTATGTCTCACTGCATGTATATATTCCGCCTATGGCGATGGTGACTGATCATTCCCCTTTTATTTACTAAGTTATATCCTACGTTGTGTTATTCTGATGTTGTTACATATTATGATTCCACTACCATATCTATGTAAAATTATTCTATTTATTCTTTTTGCTATTATCTGTACTCTGCTATGACGATTGATGTGTTATGTTCCAATGATTATCCTTAATACGGTCACACGGATTTTGGGATCGTCACAGTGACATTCATCTAATACTTCTCTCCGGAGTTCAGGAATGTTTGGAACACAAATCCGACCCTTTAACCTCAGAATCCCATCGTTATCGATCTTAAAACTTGACGGCTCGCCTTTCTGAATTCTCTCTCTAATCTTCTACATGAAGTGATCATCCTTTTGAAGAGAAGATATGTTATCAATCAATGAAGGCGTGATGATTAGACTGGCGATAATTACATTCTTTCTGCTGAGCGCATCAGCTACAACATTAGCTTTCCCCGGAGTATATAAGATATCAAGATCATATGCCGTGAGAAATTCTAACCAACGCTGTTGTCTCATATTCAGATCCTTCTGGGTGAATAAATATTTCAATGATTAGTGTATAATTCAAACTTCTCACCCAATAGATAATGCCTCCAGATTTTCATAGCAAACACGATGGATAACAATTCAAGATCGTGAGTTGTATAATTCTTCTCATGTGGCTTCAATTGAAGGCTGGCATAAGCAACTACTTGGCCTCTTTGCATTAGCGCTGCACCAAGACCCTTTTTAGAAGCATCAGTCCAGACTTTCAAGTCCTGATTGCCATCAATTATTGTTAACACTGGAGCAGTCGTCAGTTTTAACTTCAGCTTCTGGAAAGCTGCCTCACATTCGGGAGTCCATTTGAATCTCGAATGTTTCTTAGTAAGCTTTGTTAAGGAACTAGATGTCTTCGCAAAATCCTTAATGAATTTCCGATAATAACTGGCCAATCTGAGAAAACTTCGGACTTCTGTGGGTGTACGAGGTTGTTTCCAATTTTGAATAGCAGTGATTTTACTGGGGTCCACAGAAATTCCTTCCTTTGACATGACGTGATCGAGGAATTTGACTTCTTCTTGCCAGAATATATATTCAGAA
This sequence comes from Allium sativum, assembly GCA_030737875.1. Lineage (NCBI taxonomy): Eukaryota > Viridiplantae > Streptophyta > Magnoliopsida > Asparagales > Amaryllidaceae > Allium > Allium sativum. Next base: position 1,323,030 of record JASFAX010000056.1, on the reverse strand, counting down.
AACTTTGCTTTTAAAACATTCTTTCTCAGAATCTCTAACACATGTTCCAAATGTTTTTCATGTTCGCTTTCTGACTTAGAGAAGATTAATATGTCATCAATGAAAACCAGAACAAATTTATTCAATACTTCTCCGAATACCTGGTTCATTAGATCGACAAAATATGCTGGAGCGTTACATAAGCCGAACGGCATTACTAACCACTCGTAGAATAAATCTAGACCTCTGAATGTTGTCAAAGGAACACACTCTTCGGCAATACGAAGCTGATGGAAACCTGTGGCTAGGTCCATTCGTGAAAATACTTGTGCATCATTCAATCGGTCCAACAAATCATCAATCCGCGGCAATGGATATTTATTTTTCAATGTCTGCTTATTCAAGTCACGATAATCTACGCATAGTTTGAGAGTATCGTCTGACCTCGGGACAAATACCACTGCTGCTCCCCAATCAGAGAAACTAGGTTTGATCAGACCCTTCCATACAAGCTGTCTAGTTTGACTGTCTAACTCTTCTTTTTCCTTCAAAGTCATTCTTCGAATAGCGTGAACTACTGGCCTTGCATTCGGAACTAAAGAGATTTTGAAATCAATTTCTCTATGCGGAGGTAAGCTAACAACTTCTTCAAACACATCCGCATAATTCTTGACAACTGGAATATTTTCAATGTCGATCGGAATATTCTCCGGAACGATAGGAACATGTTCTATTTGCGCAGGAGAAACATCCAACGCTGCCCAGAAGTCTTTTTTATCCGTATTCGGACCTCCACATGGAATGGTTATATATTCTCCGAACTTTTTTTTGCCTTAAAAACTCTCTCGACGCATTTAACTTCTGCTTCATATTTGGTTAACCAATCCAATCCCAATATAAGGTCAAATTCTGTAAAATTCATGATGATCGCGATAGTGGGGAACCGATAACGGGAGAAAGAAACATGCACCCCACAGACCCAACTAAGTTCGAGGGAACCCCCAACCGGATTATAAACAGTCATGGGTTCTTTGAGCTTTTTCAAATTCAAATCCAGCTTTTTAACCGCATTCTTTGCAATAAAGCTTCGCGATGCGCTTGTGTCAAACAGTACTTTAACTGGGATGTTTTTGACAGTAAGCGTGCCTTCTAAAACATCTGGCCTTTCCTGACTAGATGAGGATCCAGGAACCTCTGCCACTTCATTTACATGAACCTTTTCAGATTTCTTTAAGAGCCGGCAATCCTTTTCAAGATGGCCAGTCCGATGGCATTGACTACATTTTCTTTTCTCTTGGAACTTGTCCTTCGATTTCGACCCAACGTTTCTTTCCCTCTTCGAGGATTTACAATTCCCTTGAAAATGCCCTGGCTTCTTGCAATTATTACATATTGCAGTCGTCACTGGTCCTTTCTCAGGTATAAGCTTTTCCCGATTGAATCTAGGCTTCTTTCTGACTTCAGACGTCGTACTCGACTCTGGCTGTGTACTTGTCTCTGGGCTATCAGTTTAAGTTTTCCTTTTGTTGCTCGAACTGACTTCCTCTTCGTCGTAAAAAAGGCCTCGCTTATCTAGATCTTCATACTGATAAGCCATGTATATCATTTTAGAAAAAGGAAGCTTCACGTGCCCCATTACTCTACTTTGGTACTTTCTTTGGAGCCTGTTAATAAACCTCAGATTCTTCCTCTTTGGATTTTGAATTAGATGAGGGGCAAAATGAGAAAGTTCATTGAATTACTTATGATATTCCGGAATGGTCATATCTCCTTGTATCAGATAATAGAATTCATCACATAACCGCTCGGTTGCTTCTGGAGGAATAAATCTTTCATTGAAAATCTCTTTAAATCTATCCCAGGTAATATTACCTTCTGAATTATTCTTAATAATCGAATCGCACCAGAATAAAGCTTCGTCTTTGAGTGCCCAAGATGCCAGTGATCTTTTCTGGTCATCTCTTAGCTTTAAACCTTCAAAGATTTTCTCAGTAGAACGAATCCAAGCTTGTGTTTTAATAATTGATTCTTCGCCCAAGAATGGTACTCCACCCATACTTCTATATTTCTTAAATAGAGCTTCAATATCTGGTTCCAACCTACCTCTTCTACTTCTACCACTCATTTTTCAATGTCTGCAAATAGCAGACAAAGTGTTAGGCCAACAGAAAAGGTAATTTTAAAACATAGAGACATATACTTTTAATGTAAATGTGTCTATCTGGGTGTATTTCATTCTGCTACACTCATTCTAGGATATTACTGATCCTATCTGTAATGAGTGATCCGTCATATAACACTACTGGTTCTATTTCTGACGAGTTCGTTAATATGTTATACTCCAGAACTAAGCTTAACCAAAGCTCTGATACCACGTTGTGACGACCCCAAACCCCATTCCATGGTGGCAAGGGTAATCTTTGGAATATAACACATAAACAAATAACAACAGAACAGAAATAATAAAATACACCAGATAATGAATAACAGAATACACTGGATAAACACAATCATCAGAGTTACACAATATACAAGATCATACTTAGCACAAAATACAGTTCAGCTTTACATAAAATGTCTACAGCGGAATCAAAACATAATATGTACAACAGGAGCTGAACAACATAAAAAGAGATAAATGATAGAATCCATCTTCAGCTCCAGCTATCCAGAAAAAGCCTGCTAAAAACCTGAATACAAGGCTGCCCATGTAGAAAAAGGGGCACCCGAGTTTGCAAGTGAAAAAAACTACGAGTCAGCCGTGGGACTGGTATGAGAAATCTACTTAACTTGCTTTATAATATGGCCAATCACAGAACCACGCCGCTAACGCAGAACGGGTTTACTCCATTGGATTGCCAGTGCTTTAAAACAAGTAAATCTTTTAAACATCGCAATGATTTTTACAAAAATGAAGCCATTATAAGACTCAGTTCCCATCACACAATGCTACGCAAGCCGGAGGATAGAGTTTTACCTTATAATGGTCGAAATATGCTTGATACGAATAAAACAAAAGAATTTGATATTATTACTAGTGTTTATATGTTTCAAAAACAATTTCAATCATAAGTATCAATCATAGACGGCATGGGTACCATATATCATGTCGCCATATATAGGTATACAATCAAAACAGCACGGTGTCGTATTTGTAAATTGGATTTCCGTCATGAACCAAAGCAAGGGATCGTCCTTACCGCTTCGAGACAATCCAGCCCATGTCTCAGGATCAGAACGCATCGACCCTTGGATCATCAGGGCCGGTCCACTCGATGTGGATTAAAATGCCTGAACACTGCGTTTCCCCGCTCTATGGGGCCTAAATCTGGCCTATATAAAGACCATCCTTCGGCTCCAAAGAGACCAAAATAACCGAGACGTCTCGCTTTCCATCATCCACATAAGTAAAATGTCCGGGCGTGTAAAACCCAAAGCACCACTCCTAGCTAGAAGGAAACGCATGTCCTCCTCGAGGTCCTCTCCCGTTTCTAGCTCATACCGGGGTGTGAGGCTCGCGAAACAATGCTAAACACAAAGCTAGCCATTCAAAGTCGTGCTTTGATCGTCAACCACAAAGCTCTTCTTTTCAACAAAAGCTTTGATCGTTTGCATCTTAGCATGCCACACAGGCAAACCACTCCATGCAACCGATATCCATCAATCACACAGAATGATATCCAATGTCAGACACACAGTCCATTTACTAGTACGTTCTGGGTCTGAACGAAACCGGAGGCACCTTATACCTCGCACATCCGTACAATCAACAAGTACGTCCGGACGGCTACCACTTTAGCCCCTTCAAGTTAGCTACTCCCATCATGAGCATCAGTAGCACCCCTCCATTCGACGTGAAGATCATCGGTCTTGCACCGTCTTCATATCTTCGACTTCTAATCGTCGATCAATTATTTGAAATGAGAGTTAACTCGACCTTTCCAAATAATTCACGTATATTTAGAATTTCAAATCAAATCATTTCAATGGTTAAATTATTCGACATCAATAATTCTGTTCTTTAATGTAATTTTCACGCCAAACACATTCAGCCATCAAATATCCAATAAACCGGGTAAATTCGGTTTATTTCCATTTCATATCATTTATAATATTTTATAACGATTTATCGCTATTTTTATTTATTTAAAAATAGCCAATTCATTCAAACGACGCTTCAGGCCATAACGCGGCCGTGGCGCTGTTTTTCTTCAGATTTGATTTACACATATCTGAAAATCTAACCGTTGGATCTTTGCAAATTTTATATCACTAGAAAGATCTTTTCAAAATGAATCCAACGGTTCCAGTTTTGGGAAAATCCGACGGTCGGATCTCCCGTTGCAATCGTTTGAAGTTACGATTTCAAAATACGAACTGCAGCGTCGTTATTCGATTTATTTTAATTATATATATATATATATATATATATATATATATATATAAAATCGATTATGGCGCTGTTTTTCTTCGGATTTGAATTAAACATTCTAGACAATCCAACCGTTGGATCTTTGCAAAGTTAGTGTTGTTGGAAAGATATTTCCAACGCGAACCCAACGGTTTCGGTTTCGGGAAAATCCGATGGTCGGATCTCCTGCACTAATCATTTGAAATCACGGTTTCAAAATACGAACTGCAGCTTCGTTATTCGATTTATTTTAATTATATATATATAAATATAATCCATTCTTCGATTTCAAAACTATATTCATTTTATATATTTGATAAAAATGATATTTTTATCCAACAGATATTTACTTCAACACATCACTATTTTTAACAATCCATATATATAATAAAAATGTGATTTTTATTGTAAAACAATTTATTTCAAAACACGATTATTTTATATAGTTCATACATAAGGTAAAAATGTTATTTTGGTTTTAAAACAATTTATTTAAAACACTAATATTTTATATAGTCTATATATATGACAAAAATGTTATTATTATCTTTCAAAGAATTTATTCAATACATGAATGTCATTCAACACATGAATTTCTATTTAACACATGAATATAGTTTCAACACATGAATATGGTTTCAACACATGAAAATAATTCTAACACATGAATATTTATTGAAAATTTCGGCAGCATAACGGCAGGGTAGTTAAAACCGGCACCGTCCCGAGTACGGTCCTCGCTCTACCTTAAAGCCTCGCAGCTTTTGACAATGGGGATTTTCAATATCTAGTTCGTACGCAGACGAATTTTCCCATATACTAATCGTATTGGGATTTCAACCACAATCAATCATTTCAAATCAACCATTAATGATATTCACCAAATTTCACATCAACCAATAATCTAAACAATATCACAACCAATATATATCGTCCATGGTCTATGGACGAGGGGAGTATATATATATATACGTATATAACTATATTTCGATTTCATTTCAATATCATTTCAAATCATTTCAATGCATATATAATTTTTACAACGCATATACAAATTATACACCGAACATACAACTTATACAACGCTTATACATGAGGTGTACAACGCTTATATAACTCATATATCGACAATATAATTTATACATCGTCATTTCCATATCGTTTATAATTCAGAAATCTCACATTGGGTTCCACTCCTCTAAAAATTGAAGAAGGCTCAGAAAAATATCTGGTCTCTTCTAGAACGTAGAAGACGTCGCTACGAGTCTGATGTCTCCTGTTTCATCGAATTTCGTCAACATAGCAAAAAAGATATGATTTTTTTATTTGAAAATCATGGTTTGCAACACTTAAAAGTGTTATGGCCTCTAAGTAATAACCTGGCTGTATACCTTTCACGATGCTTCAAAACTAGGTCACGGGTTTTTGTCGAATCTGTGAAGCGAGGTCGAGATCAGCCGGCGCCACGTGAAAGAGGATGGAGTGGCGCGCGTCTCGATGTAGGTTGGGTCCATATCGATGGCCCCTAGCAATCCCGGCGGCGCTCCGAAGTGCTGAACTTTGAGGGGGTGAAACTCGATGCTGAGGCGACGAGGGGTGGTGTAACATGTCTTGATTTGAAGAGGGAGAAGGGAGCTTCGAAAAGTTGCAAAGGGAACTAGGGTAATGGAGCACGGTTTGGTCGGAAAGTGGCCGGGAAGGGGAGAATGACAATCGCCGTCGACGAGAGCACTTATCGGGGGTTTTCGAATTTTTTTTTATAAAATTAATTTATGAAGGAAATTTTTTGATTGGCCCATACTTTATTTAATTTTAAAATAAGGTTTTCTAAAACGAACTCCAATTTAAACCCAACGAGTGTCGCCCTTAGTTTAATACCCCCATTCCAAACACAATGGGATATCTTTCGTAAGCCCATTCGACTATTTCAGTCGGTTTTCCTTTAAATTAAAATATAAAACATTCAAATTCTGTTTTGAACATACATTTTAATTTTCCGGGGCCACAAACTGATCCCAAAAATTCCTGAAAAATAAATCTAGCTATGTTTTGCCGATATGGTCCCAACAAAACTAGTTTCGTCGAATTCTGAGATCGTTTGAAAAATGGCCATTTTCTGGTCTATCCAATTTAACTCCAATCAACCAAACACATTTTCCTTTGCCACGCTCACATATTAACTTCAAAAATTATGGAATTTGAAACCTAGCAATAATTTGACATCCCGGATCCAACAAAAGTGGTTTCGTCGAATTCTGAGGTCGTTTGCAAAATGTTTATTTTCAAGGGCTATATATATTCTATAGCGACCTTTCTGAAAATTCATTTGGCCATAACTTTTGATTCCCGCTATGAAACTTCGATTTTTCAGATTCGTTAGAAAGATATTCATAAACAGATTTAAATATTTTTGGTTTCACTAAAATCCATTTTACTTTGCACCCGTTACAGTCAGTCAAAGTTTGAATTCAAATTTTGAAACTGCCGCGCCATTTCAGGCCTTGTTTATAATTTAAAATAAATATATTTATTTTCAAGCATCGAGTCAAACACACTTTTCGTCGTTATTATTTAAAATGATTTATTTTAAATATTTAAAATCCACTAAAATAGCCAAATTAAAATTTTTAAACTGGTTCAGATTTTCCGGGTTGTTACAGAGGAAGTCCAAAGAACCATGGCAAAGCCATGCCTTCAAGGAAGACGGAGAAGCACTTGCACTTCGCGGCGTATGTGTCGTGAGCGGAATCCGTGCGCCTTTCATAACAGTTCAAGAATTTTTGAGGATCTATTTTCCCCGAGTAAACCGCTATCTGCGGTATGTTGAAGCGTTTAGGCCATTCGGCGTTGAGCACGTCCTGAGTAAATTGGCTACGTCTCGCACTTGTTTTTCGGTCATCGTTGACATGACCCCTAGTCTCTTTCACAATGCTACAGACCATGATGGTGCGTACAAGTATTCCGATCTCCACTGGACTCCAGCGGTACTGGTCTAACTCTAGGGTATGCAGCCTAGGACACCTACTTGGATGGACATCTTCATTGTCATGAAATTAATCATCGTCCATCCTTCGATTTCGTAGACTCTAATGAGAAGTAACTTACGCCCGATTTGTTTCTTAAAGCGTAAGCGTCAAGTTTTGTAGAGTGATAGACTAGGCCTGCCTTGTAGGGTGCTGAGCACCAGTCCCTTAGTCGAGACTAGGCCCAATCCGAAATGGTGATGTTGACTCGTTCCATCTCTGATGGTGGTTTCAGCACCATCATGGTTGATTCTTCTCTATTCGCTTCGGTTTCTATGGAGGGAATGAGATGTAGAGCTCTCAAACGTAGTGTGAAGAAGGTTGAGCACTCGTATTTTCCTGATGGCGAGTGATGTCTCTTTGAGCATTATGTTGCAGCTTTTGCATCAATTCAAGGTTGTGCTTAATTTGCTCGTTAAGCTACTTTTGAGTTCTTCCAGCTTTCTTGTGAGTTCACTCACTAGGCTTGAGTGACAGGAGCCCTGGGATCAAGAGATGTAGCCATGTAAGTGGTGGCTAAAACATTGAAAGGTTGTTGCTGGATGGAGGCCTCTAAGTTGGCATTGGAGGGCCCAGCAATGGTGGATTTCCCTTTCCTCACCATCAGTATCAAGCTCGGAAGGTAGATCTTCACAGATCTGAGTAGTTCTCCGAACTTGAATAGAAGAGCGGTGGGAAAAAAGTTAGCTTTCTTGCATCCCTCTACCTGGCGCGCCAAAATAATGACGTCTAAAAGTTGGCACAACACCCAAAAATTTCCACGACAGTGAAAATAATCGTAAATGAGGTAAATACGCAGGGAAAACGCAAAAAAGGAAGCACACTGTTTATAGGTTCGGCTTGTTATAGCCTATATCCACTCTGATAATTTAGCACTTTATTGATCAACTTTCATCAATTACAAAGTAGGATATGTATTTCTCCTAAAAGTACAAGAGTCATGAGATCTCTAGTGCAAAAGTAAGAAGTAGTCCTCAAAGTCCAAGAAGCCAAGGTACCAAAAAATGATCCAATTCTCGTATTCTGGAGGGGTATTTATATGTGAGATCTTAGAGGGAAGCCAGACAGGTGCGCGGGAAGAAGCCCAAGAGGTCCTAGGGCCTAAATCCCTATGCACATGGATCGGTACATAATCCAGGATAGGCACCTATTCCGAAACACTTAGTTGATGTAACACCCCGAATTTGTACCGACACTAAAAGAGGATAAATTAATTTAATATTCAGAATTAGAGGAAATAGACTGCACCATTGCGTACTTCTCGAAATTCTGGTCAAGGCAGACATTTGGTTTGCGTAAAACGGACACCGTATGAGGAAGTTATGAGGGTTTTAAGTTTGTATACGCGTAGAAAAATTATATACATACATATGAGTCAGAGATGAGACAGAGTTGAGTGAGAATTTTGTCCAGGAAGATTGAAATTCGAAAAACTCCTCATAGCGCCAAAATTCCCGCTCTAGGGGTCGACCCCCCTAGAGGGGTGTCGACCTAGTGGTCGACCCCCCAGAAGGGGCGTCGACCTAAGGGTCGACCCACCCACAGAGGTGTCGACACCCTAGGGCTTAGGTGGCAGTCGGTTTTAGGGAGCTCTACAGCTATAAATATGTGGCTATTTCTCATATTTTCTTCATTAAAAATCATGGAGGCCATATGCTGCTGGAGTGCGAACGGAACTGTTTTTCTACAACAACATACTTTGCAAATCAAATTCAAAATTCTAGACCGGTTCCTCCTCATTTCTCTAAACCTAACACTATGAGTTTCTAGATTGCTTTTAGGTTTAGATAAATGAAAGTAAATTGTGAAAGACTATGACCTGGATATGCTGTAAAGTATGATTCTATGCAAGTGTTAAATCATATGCTATGTTATGATAGATCTATTTCTCTAGATCCAATTCAATTGTGATAGTTCTATTGTGGATCTTGGATTGTAACTATATTATGGTTAATATAGATCTATTAATTTGGACAGTTATATCATTGGTGGATCAAATCACTTATGTAAATCATGAACATATGTCACCTTGAATTACTTAGAATTGGATCTAAACCTTTATCTTAATTGTAACTTTTATGACATGATATGATGTGTAGGTGTGTAGATCTATTTCTAAATTAGTAGATCTGGTTTATATAGATATTAAAACTGTTAGACAGATCTAAATTTTCGCCTTATGTTATCATGTTAGATCTATTTCATGTGATTTAAATTATCACCTTGTTATGATGACAATTTCATCTCCATGCCAGTATGTATGTTCACCTTATTATCATACAAATTTATGTTGATGCCAAGATGATCATTTAAGTTATTTTCCCTATTATCGTTTATGACTAGGCTATTGTCTAGCCTAGGCATGTTGCCAATTTTGTGAGGGCGCTAGTTAAGAAACGGGGGAAAAAGGGTTAAAAATGGCATAATTCGAATACGAACATTTATGGACACGTAATTCAAATTATTGTGTAAAATAGGTATTGACACCTATAAAAGGAAAGGATTAATTAATTGATTAATTAATTAAAAATGGAATGTTTAGTAATTATAATTAGGAATTGTAAGTGTACTTATGACACGAGGTTAGGTTGTATTAGTGGTGGAAGTCTGCCCGGACCCGACCGGGATATCCAGCAGCCACTAATACTGAACCTAATGTGGGAGGTCTAAGTATGTGAATACGAATCGGGATAAGACACGAGGTTGGCCCAACTGTGGAATAAGACTGCCCGGACCCGACCGGCATATCCAGCATCCACACGTTGTAGGCTTAATGTGGGAGGTCTAGCCCATTATAACCATAATTGGACATGGTATTGAATTGGACTACTTAACCTAATTTAAAGATTGTATGATTATGAACTTAAGTTAGGGTTAAGTAAAATTGGATGGGTAGCGGGTGGGTTAAGTAAACTAGAGGGGGTGGGTAATATTTATATATAGGCCCTCGAACTTAACCCAATAAGGTTATGTAATTAAAGACACCTAGTGGTATACATAACCGGTAGATAATGTAATGAAGTTATGTAATTAAAGACAACCTTTTAGGGTAAGCATAACTAGTATAGGGCTATGTAATTAAAGACACCTAAGGGTATACATAGTCAGTGGAAAACCTAGTGGGGATACAAGGCAAGGGTGAGAGCTTGTATCATATTGTGTGGGACCCATTTCAGATAGTACCCGGAGTTGGTATCAAGTAAAGAACTCCGTACTAGGCGGAGAAGGGGGACGCTTACTGATTGATTGTAAGAGATCCAAAAGAGACGGACGGTGTCGGCGGCGCAAACCGACCGGAGAGATGTGCGTGCATGGGCCGGGGAGAGGGGGCTAAGACGACCGTGACACCAGTAGATATGGCTGTGCAGATCTTGGGTTGCCACTTTAGGAAGTGATACCTTCTACTGTAGGGAGCCGATCGATTATGGTAGGGGTTAGGGTATACTTGAACGTATGACCTAAGTCTACCAACTTATAGTGGAAGGGATCATCTCATTTCAGTTATGCTAGTAGTAGTGCAGAGTAATCATTAGTGGGGCACATACACCTTATCTTGCTTACCTTGTCACACCTACCATTTATGTAGTAATCTCTCTCTTATCCACTTTATATGCCTATCATGTTGCTTTTATTTATCTACTGGCTAAAAGTAACTAGACTCGCCAGACTTTATGTATGACCCTGTTGTTTCTCCTTCTTTCTTCCGCCCCCCCGGTACTCGGGGAGGAAACACTAAGACTTAATCAGGACTCATATATCATCTTGCTAGGAGCTACTTCTGAAGTATGGCTCAAGTTCTTGTCTCTACTATGACTTAGCTCTTTTAATTTGGGGAAAATTATGTTTTTCGTATTCTTATGTATTCTGATGATGCAAAACAGAAGTTATTTTATTGTAATGGTTTTTGTGACTTATGAAATTGTGGACCACGATATTATGCTTTATGGTTGAAATAAAAACATAAATTTTCCGCTGCTGCCTTATTTATATATGTATTGTAATTATTCTGTGTTTGTTTACCTATAGCGCTTCACGAAACTTAATGTACTCCCTTAGTGAGTGACATTAACGGACGTGGGGTGTCACACCCGACCGGCATATCCAGCAGCTACTAATACTGAACATAATGTGGGAGGTCTAAGTACGTAAAAACGAATCGGGCTAAGACACGAGGTTAGGCCCAACTATGGAATAAGACTGCCCGGACCCGACCGACATATCCAGCATCCACACGTTGTAGGCCTAATGTGGGAGGTCTAGCCCATTATAACCATAATTGGACCTGGTATTGAATTGGACTACTTAACCTAATTTAAAGATTGTATGATTATGAACTTAAGTAAGGGTTAAGTAGAATTGGATGAGTAGTGGGTGGGTTAAGTAAACTAGAGGGGGTGGGTAATATTTATATATAGGCCCACGAACTTAACCCAATAAGGTTATGTAATTAAAGACACCTAGTGGTATACATAACCGGTAGATAATGTAATGAAGTTATGTAATTAAAACACCTTTTTAGGGTAAGCATAACTAGTATATGGCTATGTAATTAAAGACACCTAAGGGTATACATAGTCAGTGGAAAACCTATTGGGGATACAAGGCAAGGGGGAGAGCTTGTATCATATTGTATGGGACCCATTTCAGTCAGTAACCCGGAATTGGTATCAAGTAAAGAACTCCGTACTAGGCGGAGAAGGGGGACGCTTATTGATTGATTGTAAGAGATCCAAACGAGACGGACGGTGTGGGCGGCGCAAACCGACCGGGGAGATGTGCGTGCATGGCCGGGCAGTGAGGGCTAAGACGACCGTGACACCAGTAGATATGGCTGTGCAGATCTTGGGTTGCCACTTTAGAAAGTGATACCTTCTACTGTGGGGCCAGCACAGGATATCTATGGAGTAGGGAGCTGATCGATTATGGTAGGGGTTAGGGTATACTTGGACGTATGACCTAAGTCTACCAACTTATAGTGGAAGGGATCATCTCATTTCAGTTATACTAGTAGTAGTGCAGAATAATCATTAGTGGGGCACATACACCTTATCTTGCTTACCTTGTCACACCTGCCATTTATGTAGTAATCTCTCTCTTATCCACTTTATATGCCTATCATGTTGCTTTTATTTATCTACTGGCTAAAAGTAACTAGACTCGCCAGACTTTATGTCTGACCCTGTTGTTTCTCCTTCTTTCTTCCGCCCCCTGGTACTCAGGGAGGAAACACTAAGACTTAATCAGGACTCATATATCATCTTGCTAGGAGCTACTTCTGAAGTATGGCTCAAGTTCTTGTCTCTACTATGACTTAGCTCTTTTAATTTGGGGAAAATTATGTTTTTCGTATTCTTATGTATTCTAATGATGCAAAACAGAAGTTATTTTATTGTAATGGTTTTTGTGACTTATGAAATTGTGGACCACGATATTATGCTTTATGGTTGAAATAAAAATTTAAATTTTCCGCTGCCGTCTTATTTATATCTGTCTTGTAATTATTTTATGTCTGTTTACTTATAGCGCTTCACGAAACTTAATACATTCCCTTAGTGAGTGACATTCACGGACGTTGGGTGTCACAGTTGATTTTAGGGATTAGGGTGTGATGAGCTCTTCTTTTGGCTTTGCTTCATCTTGTGGTGAAGTTTGGTTAGAAGTTGCTTGATGAGTCTGAAAGTATGATGACTTGAAGTTGGATGTGAATTGTTGGAATCCGGGATTCACATCGACCTTAAAGTCCTCGTGATTCATACCAACCCTGGAAGCACCGATCCTGCTACACTTGGTGTTGGTTTTCAATGATTCTGGTAGTTACACCGGTTCTTGATATTTCAGGGATTCCTACCGATTCTGAATGGTTGAGGGATTCTTATCGATCCTAGATGACTTAAACTTATTTGTTGAATTGTTTGGGGGTATCGGAATTCATATCGATCCCTGGTATAAGTTTATACCGATCTCCAAAACTTAGCCATCTAGGAGCTGTTTTGAAAAGCTCAGATGACCACACTTGCACAAATCTGTCTGAATCTGATTTTTGGGTGTTCGAGTGGCACTTCTAAGTCGTTTAACCATGCGATGGTCAAGTTGGGGTGGTCTGGATTGCTTCTGGTAGTCGAGCCAAAAGGTCGGGTAAAGTCTATATACACAAATCTGAACCTAGACATGGTATATAGCGAGCATTCGATTTAGATTTCCCTATAAATACAATGTATATAGCTTCAAAAAAAAAAAAAAAAAAAAAAAAAAAAAAAAAAAAAGGAAAAAAAAAGAGGACTCAATTCAGACATTTTTGGCAGTTTAGACTTAAGAACTTGTCAATTTTTTAAACTAGTGACCCCAAATATCTCTAAACCAACAAATCAATAAAGTTAACAGTTGATTCATGTCAGATATTGCGGAACTATTATAAAAATCTTTGTGTTCTTTCTACTAGATTAAAGAATGTGGCCTATTATATTTTTTGTACTTGTTTCTTTCATATTCTCTGGAAAGGCAATGAAAATTTTGACGTTGAATTCTCATGCTACATAAATAGAAAACAAACATTGGTAGTAGTTGATTTAGGATAGGTGATTGTTTTTATGTATTAACAATCTTATTACCATTCCACGTACTGTTGAGATTCTAACTTTTGTTGTTTAAGTCTAGTTATGCAATTTAGGAAAATATATTTATATGTGATACATAAATATGAGAAAGTTTATTGAAACACAAAATGTAAATATAATTGACGACAAATTGTATTTTTATTTGTTGAATTGTTTTTTAATTTACGCTTTTCATATAAAAACGAAAGGACACAATAGTTTGGATCTTTTGATTCATCCATTTTCAAATAGCCGACTCCTGTAAATACTAAGTTGCCTCGAATAACTTATATGAAAAAAACTTTAGTTTCCGAGTCAATCAACATACATCAAAATTTCAAGGATTTAATTGTTGAATATTGTTCAAAATTTGGAATAAGTAAGTTTATGGGATACTGCGTTTTTACTATACTGATTCTGCTTATATTTGAAATTTTATGCTTATAGCAGTAACATCGATATGCTGTTTCTTAACACACACACCTTGAAAAAAAAAAAAAAAAAAAAAACGATATGCTATTTCTTGACACGCACACACACCCAAAAAAGGGGGAAAAGTAAGGAAGGAAAAAACTGAATATTAATTGAGCTATACGTACGGTGTGCACAACAGGTGCAATCTGTTTACTGTATTTTGGGCTTTTGCGGATAAAAATGTCCCTGTTTAACTTACAAGAGCAGAGATGAGATGGTCTGTTGGAGGTAAAGCTGTGATTTAGCTCAGTTGCACACCTACTCCGACAGTAAACTGAACAATTGACATATAGTCCCTGTAGTTTTCATTCGTATAGAGATATCGACATACGTACAACAGCCGAAGTCACCTACATTTCCGATCAGACGAACCATTGATCAACATATCCATGTCAGAACCATCATCATAATTCATCTTCATTTCACCGTCAAGCAATTCAATTGTATCGTGCATACCATCCAACAGCATGCTCCCTCTATCACCAGAGGCAAACTCATACAACTGACCATCGATCTCCACAGCACTAAATCCCGGATTCTTCTTTATTCCCTTCTCCTTCATCGTGCTCCTCACTTTCCCAGCCCTATCCCATTTCCCAACCGACGCATATACGTTTGACAACAGTACGAAATTAGAATCCACATCGGGCTCTAACTCGACCAAATGGCCCATCAAATCCTCCGCCAAGCCCACATTCTCGTGCGTTCTACAAGCCGCCATTAAGGACCCCAACACGACTTCGTTAGCACCCATAACTGGCTTCATTCCGGCCACCACTTTCATCGCCTCCTCTAGCTTCCCGGCTCTTCCTAGCAAATCCACTATACATCCATAATGCTCAATCCTCATCCTATTTCTATATTTCTTCTTAATCATCTCATAATACATCAGCCCTTCATCGACTAATCCACCATGGCTACAAGCAGTGAGAGCGCCAGTGAAACTAATACCATCCGGCTCAATCCCCATCTTTTGCATAGTGTCAAAGCAATTAAGCGCCTCGTTACACTGTCCATTTATGGCATATCCGACTACCATGGAGTTCCAAGTAACCCTTGTTCTTTCACCAATATCGATCGTGTCAAACAATTGTCTGGCTAGGTCAACACAACCACACCGCGAATACATGTCGATGAAACTATTTGCAAGCTTTATGTTTTCTAACAAATTGTGTTGCATGGCGAATTTATGAAGCCATGTTCCTAATCCAAGAGCACCTAGACCTGCACAGGCAGAGACAAGAGGTATGACAGTGACATAGTCGGGTTTAATTTGATGGTTCAGCGACTGCATTTCTTGAAAGAGATCCAGGCCCTCATGGAAGAATCCGTTTTTGACAAACCCATCGATTACTGCAGTCCACGAAAATTTGTCTTGGAAAGCTGGGTCCATGGAGTTGAAAGTGGACAGGGCTTCCAGAACCTCTCCACACTTCATATGTCCATCTATCATGGAATTGAAGGTAAAGGCGTTTCTAACGGGCATTACATCAAACAGTTTGCGAGCGTGGCGAGAGAGGCTGAATTTGAAGTAGAAGCAGATAAGGGCAGTGTTGAGCTGGAGCGCGATGTGATCGGGTAGGTGCAAAGGAAAGCGTTTGATGATCTGGGAATGAAGGGAGATTCCGAGAGAAAAATCGGAGCATGAGGAGAGAAGAGTGAGGAAAGTGATGTGATTAGGGTTTCGGAGGAGGGAGAGGACGGTGACGGCCGAGGAGAGGTCCCCGTTGCGGGCGTGGAGGGAGATGGATGAAGTTAGGGATGTTGGTTTGGTGGAGATGAAGTCTATAGGTTTGTTGTTTCGGGTGGTTTGGATTTGAGGAGGAGGAATAGTCGGAGACGATGAGATAGGATGGCCGATTTTGTTGGCGGCGATCGAGCTTATGCTGTATGACGAACTTGGGGCCATGTCACCGATTTGATTTGAAGACGATGAATATCAACGGCTGTTTAATGGCCCGGCAGCGCATGCTATGCTTTGAATTACCAACAGTTGAACCACGTAAGGTTAATTCAATGAAAAGAAATCTAAGTCTTTTTAAATACCCAACCCAACTTTCATTCAACCGGGGTTAATCTCAAACATCAAAACCTTACGGTTCTCAAACTGAAATAACATTACCCGTCCATGTACCCACGGTTCAACTCTATAACGTCGGAAAGAAAAAAAAAAAAACCTTTCAATCCAACCCTTAAAAGTCACGATTCTTAAACTTTGAATAACACTTACTAAGTTCTCATTTTCTTATCTTCGTAATTTTATTATCCAGTTGCAATTGTAACCAATATAGTTAACATTTTTTTTATTTACGTGTGGAACCTAAGACTTCATTCAAGTCATCGCTTGTCGGTCTTAGTAAACCCCACGAGTAGTGATATACCCCGATTTTTCAACGTCTTCACACTACCTACGTGGTCTCACCCCTAGAAATTGGAGGAGGTGGTTCTTGAACCAATATAGTTAACATTATTACGATTATTGCACTTTCTATAATAATAATAATACTTTTTTTTGTTATGTTCATCATGAATGATACCAAATTATAGTATATGCTCTTCTATTATTCTTCTTAGCAACAATATGTTACTACAACTATATATTTAAGATTTAAATGTGACAATTTGATACTGCTTGTATCATTAATAATATGATTCAGTAAAATTTATATTATATAATTTGATGCCATATGGATTTATCTGATTTAGTAAAATATTACAGGCTTTTTTTTTATATGAAATGGTTTATTTTTACTAAAAAAGAAAATGCATAGTTTTCACTTTTCATGGTTCAACCTTTGAAACCTTGAACCATTAGCGTTCACGGTTACACTTGCAGTTCGTTATCCAAAACTATGCGAAATAGACATGCAGTTTGGTATACTCGAGTGGTGCACGTATAAAAAGTAGAAACACTACTTATAAAACAAATTAAACATTCTGCCTCCGCGATTCGACTTCAAATAATAAACAAACCAGTACGAACCCCTGTTATTTACATGATTTTGACCACATAATTTACTTGTTTGTTATTTTTATACATTTTTTCGATTATATTTGAATGTGAAAGCATATGTTTATGAATATTAATTTTTTAGAGTTCTATTTTGTATGAAAAAAAAGTTGTTGATAAATTTCCTATAGTGACCTCAAAACATACAAAGTATATGCAACAATCGGGAAATTTCGATCCTCGAATTGTGACATTAGTACGTCCTTTGTATTCATGTGTCTAAACTCAAATACCGAAAACCTAGAACTTAGAAGAAAGAAGTTAGAAGGAGAGAAGAAACAAAGAAAGGTTAGAATAGAAGAAGAAGAAGAAGAAGAAGAAGAACACAAACACATCAGACTAGAGAAGATCAGAACCTCACACCAGAATGAATAAATATAATGTACTAAGTCTTTATATAAAGAGAAAACTATACATAAACATAAATGCAATGCCAAAAAAATTGTACATATACATAAATAAATCGTGAAAGTACACAAATAAATCAATCTATACAGTCATAACAATTTGTCTGTACAATGGCTGATAAATACAACACACATAGTGTTTGATTAATTGAAGTTTTGAATGCATGAAAGTGTATTGAAGCAGAGATTTGCGAGAGAGAAAGTTATGCTATTATTGAATTGTAAAAATGAAGTTAGCTTTTGTACAGAGTTCGGCCAGTGTATATGTAGCAAAAGAAAATAGAAAATGGGTTGGCCCAATATTACAGACTTTGCATATAACGAATGGATATACGGTATTGTAACCCAGACTCATTTCTATATCTTTCTCTAATACTCCCCCTTCAAATCCTGCTTAGGGTATAATGCGGCGCTGAGAAAATATACGATTTGAGTGAGAATTTAAGCATGGAAAATTAGTTGGGGTCCTTGCTCTTTATGTACTTGACTGAGATCTAATTTCTTCTTGCTGGATTTGATGTAATCGATCCTCTTCAACTCTGCTTGGCTGAGATCTAACTCCTTCTTGCTAGATCTGATGTAATCGATCCTCTTCAACTTTGCTTGGCTTTGTGTGAGCTGTATCTCTTGCTATGTCGCCTCTACTGACTGATTTCAGAGAGTAGAGGCTTCAGCATAACGGGCTTTGAGAGGTGTTGACCATTTCCTTTGGAATCGTTGAGCCTTTGTCTTCGACGACCTTGAGCTTTTCTCTGAATAGGTGAAAGTTCCTCTTTGTAACTGGTTTAGTCAGAATATCTTCGATTTGGTGAGTGGCAGGTATATGATTTAGCAATAATTTATTTTCTGCAACTTTTTCTCTCACGAAATGAATGTCTAGTTCCACATGCTTTATTCTTGAGTGTTGAATTGGATTTGTGCTTAGTAACACAGCGCTGAGATTATCACACCATATAACTGCTTGTCTGCTAGTCTTGATCTGTAATTCATGTAACATAGATTCGATCCATGTTATTTCTGCAGTAGTGTTTGCTATGCTTCGGTACTCAACTTCGGCACTTGATCTAAAAACAATATGTTGCTTTTTAGAACACCACGATATAGGATTTGATCCAAGATATATGCAGTACCCTGATGTAGATCTTCTATCATCAGGGTCTGATCCCCAGTCAGAGTCAGCATACCCACTTATGTTTGTGTTTAGTGATGCTTCAAGTGTTAGGCCAAAATTTATTGTTCCTTTGAGGTACCCTAGGACTCTCTTAACTGCTTGCCAGTGTAAATTTGATGGATTTTGCATAAATTGGCTAACTTTGGTTACAGTAAAAGAAATATCAGGCCTTGTAATTGTTACATATTGTAGAGCACCCACAATACTTCTATACATTGTTGGATTTTCCATAAGATCACCACTGTGTTTTGATAGTTGAGAGTTGTTGGCCATAGGTGTTGTCATTGCTTTAGCTTTGTCCATTTTGCTTCTGAATAGTATGTCAGCAATATATTTCTCTTGGCTAAGTATAAGTTTGTTGTTGCTTGCTCTTTTAACATGAATTCCTAGGAAGAAATTCAGATTGCCCAGATCCTTAATGGATTTTTTTTTGTTTAAGTGTGATGTTAGATACTGAATTTCTTCTTTGCTATTTCCTGTAATGATGAAATCGTCAACATAAATCAACACATATGTAATATTTGAGTCATTGAATTTAGTAAATAGAGAAGTGTCATAATTTGTGGGACTATAGCCAAGCTTGACTAGTGTTTCCTTGAGTTTGTTGAACCACACTCTGGAAGCCTGTTTCAAACCATAAATTGCCTTGTTTAATTTGCATACAAGTTTCCCTTTGTGTTGTTTTTTGAAACCTTCTGACTGCTCCATGTATACCTCCTCCTGTAATTCACCATTAAGGAAAGCATTATTTACATCTAGTTGATTTATTTCCCAGTTCTTATTCAAGGCAATGGTTAGTATAGTTCTAATGGTTGTAGGTTTCACAACAGGTGAAAAGGTTTCATTAAAATCAAAGTCACACTGTTGTGAATAACCCTTTGCTACTAACCTTGCCTTGTATTTAGAAACTGAGCCATCAGGGTTTGACTTGACCCTGTAAGTCCATTTACAACCAACTATATTTTTGTTGCTTGGCACTGGAACCAAGGTCCATGTATTGTTTTTAATTAGAACATTATACTCTTCTTTCATTATTGTCCTCCATGTTTTATGCTGAACAGCTTCATTGTGTGTACATGGTTCCTTGGTTTCAATGCTAGCACTGTAAGTTTTTGGTTTAAAAATTCCACTCTTAGCCCTTATCATCATATGATGACCAGTGGTGGTTGTTTGAGTTTCATGTTGAGCTCTTCTTGTTGCATGGTTTTCTTCATCGCTGCTGGATGATGTCACATTGTCCAATGGCTATTGAGACTCTGTTGCTGTATTAGTTTCATCATGATACTCTTCATGAGAGTGTTCAGGCATTTGTTTTTCAGTACTAAATTGACCTCTGTGAGTTAAGTTTTCAGGTTCATTAGTAGTAGGTTGCACATCAGATTTGAGGATGTGCTCAAAGTCAACTTGCTTAGGTAGATCAGGTATGGATATTCTCGAATTATATATTTTTTGAGTAACTTTTGAACATGTTTCTGATCTACTAAAGAGGAATTCTTTTTCACTGAAAATAATATGTCTAGATATAAATATCTTTCCACTGTTATCTAACCATTTATATCCCTTCTGATTAGTAGCATAACCCGAAAATGAAAGGGGTTTTAATCTAAAATTAAGTTTGTGAATGTTATAAATCCTTAGATAGGGGAAGCATAAACATCCAAAACCTTTTAAAGCCTTATAGTCTGGTTTGATTTTGAATAGGACTTCAATGGGACATTTTAATTTTAAGGCCTTGGTTGGTAGTCTATTGATTAGATACACATTGGTACTAAACTCATCAGGCCAAAATTTTAGCGGTAAACTTGCTTGAGCAAGTAATGTCAGCCTGGTTTTAACAATTTATCTATGCTTTCTTTCAACCAGACCATTTTATTCAGATGTATGTGAACATGTAATTCTATGAATAATGCCCATTTTAGTAAAAAATTCTTTTAATGGCTTGAATTCATCTCCACCATTAGTTTGAAAAACTTTTAGGTGTTTTTCAGTTTGTCTTTCAGCCTGTGTGACAAACTGTATGACATCAGAGCTTGTTTCAGATTTTGCCTTTAAAAAATATATCCACATGTATCTAGAGTAAGAGTCAACATGACATTGATAATACTTGAATCCATAGTCACTATTGATTGGTGATGGGCCTCACAAATCAGCAGTGATTAATTCAAGTGGCTTATTGTACACAGTTTGAGAGTTAGGAAACGCAAGTTTATGGTTCTTCCCCATTTGACAATATGTGCACACATAAGGTAAAGTATAATTGCCAACAGAAACATTAATACTTTTCAGAATATGCTTAACTATGTTCACATTTGGATGACCTAGCTTATAATGCCACATGTCAACATTACTGTAACACTTTTCATAAGTTGTTTCAATGACATTACAATATTTAGCATTATTGGCTAGTTTTCTTGGGTTAGCAATATCAAAGGTGTATATTCCATGTGTTTCTTTACCCTGCAACAAAGTATTTTGTGTTAGAATATCTTTTACTAAGCAATATTTGTGACAGAATTCAAAGAATACGTTGTTATCTTTTGCGAACTGAGATACACTTAATAAGTTTTTTCTTATTAAGGGTACTCTTAGCAATTTATTAAGATACAACATTTTACTTTTTCCCATAACACTTGCACTTCCTATATGTGTAATTTTGGTAGGGTTGCCATTACCCATTTATAAAGAATGCGTACCTTTATATTCAGAATTGCCCAGATTTAGATTTGCTAGGTTGTTAGTAACGTGATTTTTGGCACCAGAACCAGGATACCAAACTTCGTCATGAATATCATCAATGTTGGTCTTGTCGGTGCTTGCATACTCAGATTGATTTCTATTTTCTAGTGAACTACTTACAGTATTAGCACTTGGCGCTTGATTTCTTGAGTTATTTCCTTGCTGTTGTGAATTGTAATTAGGTTCATATCTAAAGTAGCATCTGTTAGCAGAGTGTCTAAGTTTTTCACATATTCGACACTTGAATCTATTGTTGTTGTTGTATCTACCTCCTCTGCCTCTTCCTCTAATAGTAAAACACCCTCTGCCTCTGCCTGTAACGGCTGGAAATTTTCGACTCCTCGAGAGTCGAAAATTCCGCGCCGTTAGTGAAAGAAAGTAGAGGGTGAGGAAGAAAAGATAGAACTAATAGAATAGAAGAAGAAGAACTTACATCATCAGAGCAAACACGAATCTCACAGCGGAATGAATAAAATATAACATAACTTTGAAATACAAATCAGTACTCGTATATACATACCATTTCAAAGTACAACACTTAACAACACAACGGAATAATAATAGCTATAATCCTGAAGCCTCCTGCTGCAAGTTCTCCAAGTGTATCTGTAAAATACCGACTACTTGACTGCCCGTACAAATTTAAGCACCCAAGAGTTTAGGGAAAACAAACAAAATAAACTTTGGGTCAGTCATGGGACTGGTGTGAATAAAACTCCAACACTTGGTTAAATAAAGGATATCTTTCTGATATTATAATAATGTCTAAATACAAATAGATATCAATCTAGCAGAACGCTTACATCTCACGTTCCACATACATAGTATACAAATAAAACCGTGAGCGCTTATTGGAGATTGGATTCCTACAGACAAGGTATGGGAGCACCTTTCGATCAGTGTACTCTAGAGGAGATACACTAGGGTTCAACAAGAACGTCTTGCAACCCGGCCACACATGACCGTCCACTCATTTAGCTTGAGTGTAACGAATATATTATCACTGATGGTTGGGATCAGCAACCATCCTTCCCGATAAGGGACAACATTGAAATAGATTATAAAGAAGTACAATTGAATATTCTCTAGATGGTGATAATACACCCTGCTTGGGTAAGGCCCAACTAGCCATGCTGCCTAGCCCAACTTCTGTTATTTTCCGGTTGTGAGGTTTTGAGGTCACGTTTATCACTTTGACAGATTATTTCTTCAATTACTTTGAATGCCACATCATCATACCCGCCAAATCATTATCGATTTCTCAAGGCATCACGGGTATAAAAGCTAAGAGAAATGAATTTCTCCGCCACCAACGTAATACATTTAAAGAGATCAACATATATGATTCGTTAAGAATACTTTGTCAGACACTCGTCCATATACGTTGTTCTGGGACTGAATAAACCGAAGGCACTATTCAGTGAATCCATCCTACCTAGGCTTTTCACAATAGCCCTTGCACTTCACTCCGTCTTCAATTATCTTCAGCGTACTTGATTCGCAATGCTTATGCTAATACGGAGTGGTTCTTCGGATAATAATCCAACCGGTCTCTCCATATTTACAACGTAAATATGGTCAAAACTTTGATAGTCTGTGATTCAACTATCAAATGAAAACATGTCGGTGTACAAACAACGATCTTATTTCCAAATGGAAATTCGATCGATCAATCATCATATGTTCATATTTCCTTATTTCATATATTTAGAAAATATATGTTATTAATCATTGGAAAACATTTCCATAGCTTATTTTCACATCACTATTATTTCGCAACTATCAGTCCCTAACTGTAACTAGTATGAGAACAATTCTCTAAGTATCAATCCGGAAGGTCGAAACCAACATCAGATCGTCACTTAGAAAACCGTTCAACTTACCCTCTCCAGTCAGTTTCTAAATTTGCTTAACTCTATTTCTTAAATTCTTATCATGAAAACATTTCATTTTCTATGTTTAGAAAACATATCTGACTATATTTGGAAAACGTTTCCAAAACTCATTTACGGATTTCCAATGAACGTTGTATAAAACATCGTTTC
This sequence comes from Allium sativum, assembly GCA_030737875.1. Lineage (NCBI taxonomy): Eukaryota > Viridiplantae > Streptophyta > Magnoliopsida > Asparagales > Amaryllidaceae > Allium > Allium sativum. The sequence continues at coordinate 1,299,181 of JASFAX010000056.1, read as the reverse complement.
GCTTAATCCATTTATCGCTTATTCCTTAACTTTTTTCCTAATCAACCTTTTAGATCGAACCACAACTATTCCTTTGTCAATTCTGAAGTCAATCAAGTTGGGGTATAATTACCTCACAGACCTTAATTGAACAACATCCTTTACTGTGAAATAGATGAAGTTCATCACTCACTTTTTACAATCATCTGTTTACGCAAATTCTCGGATTCAGGTTACGAATCCACTTCTTATATGACAACGTTTGATTTTAACTATAACGTTATAATTCCTACCCCTAAAATATCTAACCTAAATTATAAATTTATTTCCTAACTCGAATAATTTAACAGACACCTAATTTCTAAATCAATAACTAAATCTTGATTTAAACCCTGGAAAGTAAATAGTACTTTCCTGAATTTGCTATAATCGAATTCGATGTATAACTCTCTTTCGAGATATCTCTATTCGATTAACTCTCCCTTTTTCATAACTTATATTCGATAAACTCTATTTCGATTAACTTCTATTGAATAACTAATATTCGAATAACTCTTCTTGGTTGGCTCTATTTCATTAACTCTTATCGAATAACAAATATTCGATTTTCTTAAATGTGTCAATTCTTATCAAATAACTAACATCCGATTAACTTAAATGGATTTACTCTTATCAAATAACTTTTTCGATTAACTTAACTTGATTTTCTTAACTCGATTATCTCAACTCGATTACTTAACTCGATTACTTAACTCGATAAATCTTAACTCGATTACTTAACTCGATAACTTAACTTAACCCAAATCGATTAACTCAACTCTAATCGATTAACTTAATTTGATTTACTCCTTCGAATAACTAATTCGAATAACTTAATTGACTAACTCCTTCGAATAACTAATTCGATTTAACTCTTCTCGAATAACTAAATTCGATTAACTCAAATTGAATAACTAATATTCAATTAACTCTTACGTGTTTAACTCTATTCGAATAACTCTAATGTGTTTAACTCTATTCAAATATCTAATTCGAATAACTCATTTCGAATAACTAAATTCGATTAACTCCTTTTTATAACGTTTATTCATTTCAAAAGATTTCCTTTTTACAACGTTTATCCATTTATAAAGATTTACTTTTTACAGCGTTTATCCATTTATAAAGATTTACTTTTAGTAACGGTTCTTTACTTTATAAATGTCCTTTTAATAACGTTTCTCCCCTTCTAAGGATTTCCCTTTAACAGCGTTTATTTACTTTATCGGTGTTAAAAACAATTTCTACTTCTCTATATAAGTTCAAACTTATATATCCTATTTATCAAACAATAAATATTTAATTTAGTTTATAAAAAAATTATTTATAAATTAAATCTTCTTACTTTATCTGTTAAAAATAGATTTCCTATTTAATATCTCCTTAAAATCCATATCGTGTTATACTTGTGTGCGAAGCACGTGTTTAAATCTATCCTTGTATAATTCTATTTATTTTCCGAACAAGTGTTTCTTTATTTATTCCCTAAATAAATATTCCTTTATTCCATTTATTTATAATCTAAATAAATGTTCCTTTATTTATTTCCTAAATAAATATTCCTTTATATTCTAATTCATTTATTTTCTAAATAAATGTTTCTATTTTATTTCATTTATTTTCTAAATAAATGTTTCCTTTTTCATTTATTTATTTTCTAATTAAATAAATGTTTTCCTTTTATAAAATCCTATCGATTTTATAAATAAGATTCATTTTCAATATAAACATTGAAAATCCCCTTATCAACATTTCGGTATGTTATGGTATTCAATCATATCAAATCACGATGTTCAATATCGTCCAAGCACATATAATCGCCCATAGATTTTATATCACATCATATAACAATATATGAAAAACAATAAAATAACTGTTGAGGAATCCAGTCGGATTCCTCCAACCTGTTTCCCTGCATCACAGATGTTAGACAATATAGATAACATCGCTTTCAGTTCCATATGATATATTCTGTTAAACAGAATCAATATATAAATTTAACTAACTGACTAGCAGTTCAATCAAACAATCAACACACAGTCAAATAGAAAATTTTAACAGTTCTAACAATACAACATGAAATTATAAACTGTTCAGAGTTAGTGAGATTTACTCACTTTTGACTGTTATCGTTAAAACGATTAGCTGTCTTTGATTTGATTCAGACGGACAATTTATTTTTCTATAAATTGTAACGAACTCCAATTGACTCGTGGACAGTTCCATTCTGGAGTGCTCCCGTCCATACGATCCCAACGCAACTTACGGTTCTCAATTCTTGGCCCACTACCCATCTCAAAGCCCACCCGCTCCTTACTTCTTCCTCAAACCAGCGTGAATCCAGTATTTCCCCAATCTAGACCTTGCCGAAAATCCATGGAGTCTAACTCCTTCATTGATCGACCATTCAACAAACAGATTACACCACACTTCTTCTCTCCGGATGCTCCTTCCTCCCATCACCGTCTGCCTCTACTCGATCTCCTCCTGTCATTTTCCGTCTGCTCCTCCCAAGTGCAGGTCGCGACATCTACCAACGCCAGAATCCACCAAAGTCTCACCACACGTGCGCCTCGACTCAACAAACTCAGCGCTACCCATTAGATTGCCAAACTCCGAGTGTATCTTCACCAAACCGTAACCCTAGCTCGCGTTGTGTACAAACCAGCAGACAACCCTTGCATTGAACACTGCCAAATGGATGCGAGTGTGAGGAGAAACTCCTTTGGATTCTCAATACATAGGTCTTCCGATTTTAGGAGTTTTATCCTATTTGATTTTGAATTTCTTCTTGGATTTTTCTTTTGAAAATGTTTGCTGCGTTTTGGGTTTATGCTGTATATATAGCGATGTTTGGGTTGGTACCAATTGTGTCTGAGAATTGGTGTGGCGTGTCCTTGTTCATATCATAGAAAATAGTGGGATATTTTTTTATTGGATTTTTATATTTTATTTATTCGATTTCTCCTTGTATCTGCCTTCTAAAAATCTCAGCGACCACATACGATCTTCTAAAATCACAGAAATTGACATGTAGCTAGAGTTCGACATTACGGTCCCAACGAAACTGGTTTCGTCGAATTCCGACTTCGTATGCTCACACAGCGTATTTTTAACTATCAAAATACTGACTATTTCTCACTCTAAAAATCCGTACGACCACACAGTGACTCTAAAAATCACGAAACTGGAAATCTAACAACTATTTGATATTGTGGATCCAACAAAACTAGTTTCATCGAATTCCGACTTCGTTTGCAAAAGTGGCTATTTTTAACGTTCTAAATAACTTATTTAAATATATAAATATATTTAAATATAAAAATTAAATTAAATATAAATAAATTTATATTATCGTATATATTCACATATGATATCGTACAGCTCCAGAATATCATATCAGAATATACAGTTTGATATTTCAGATTCCAGATTATCCCGGTATTCAGTTTATACTGAAAATCTCTTTTATACCGTATATAAAGCGTCGCAAATTATAAAGGAATTATACAGCGACTTTTCTGAAATTTGATTTGGACATAACTCAAAATCTACACGACGAAATCTCGATTTTTCTCTTCCATATGAAAAATATAGTTCAACAGATCCGTACGTTTCTTGTTTCACAGAAATTCGACTTAAAACGGATTCTGTATATTCAGTTGAAGTTCGAATCGCCAAATTGCGAACTGCCACGACGTTTCAAGTTCGTTTTAATTATAATTATAAATTATAAGTTCGAACGTTTTACTTTAAGTTATAGATATCGCCAAATCGATATATAAATAATTAAATAAATTAATTATTCGACAGCTAACAAAACGCGCCATTACACTGCCTTCATTGTACCCTTCTTGATTCTTATTTTTATTGTATAAGTATAATTTGCAGACAGTTCATTGACAGCTGTTTTCTTTTGCTCTATTCTTCCCTTATGTGAGAGAAGAATAGAGTGAACTGATTGCAGATTGGGTGTATTCTCATTTGATGAAATAACAGCTATTACAGTTTCATATTCATCATCTAGACCACTCAGAATATATAACACTTGATCTGAGTCTAATACTTTGTGTTCCACAGATCCCAGTTGATCACATAACATCTTGATCTTGGCCAGGTATTCATGCATTGGTAGATTTTCTTTTTCTATGTTGCTAAGTTTCCTCTTGTAACTCATGGCTTTTGCTGCACATTATCTGATGAATATCTGTTTAATGGTTGTCCATAGTTCATTTGAGCTTTTACATCCAATAAGTTGACCAAGTAGTTTTAACTAATTGTTGAAAGTAGCCATGAGCATATCAAACTATCTTGCCTTTGATAGTTTACATAATCTTGATTGCTAATTAATCTTCCTTCTTGTAAAATGTTTCTAGGTGGAATTATCACAGTGCCAAGATGGTGGTGTTCAAGGACATATCCTTTGATGGTTGTTTCTATTTGAAATCTCCACAACAAGAAGTTATCGTCATCCAATGTGATATTAATAAGTTGGGTTTGCGGTTTTATGGATTTGATCAATTCATGGGTGTTATTTTTTGTTGTGGCAGAGGCAGTAGATTTTGCAACAGAGGATTCAGAGGGACTTGAGTCCCCTTCGACCATCTTGACTCAAGAAAATCAAGAACTTGGTGGAAATTAAGATATATGGTTGACTGTGCGGCCAGTTGAGGTCGCTGAATGATGAAGAATCACTAATAGCAGCTCCCAGGCGAGGCACAGTCAATTTGTTGCGACTAAGCAATGAACAGAAGCACGAAAAAGAAGCTCTGGTAAGAAACAGATGCTAACAAAAAATGTGAGGAGAAAAAACAAATCTATGATGATGAAGATACGCAGCCCTGATCTCGGTGATGATGACAGATCTGAGAGTGTCAGTGGCACGGCGTATAATTGCTGTTAAGCATCTTGACAAGCTCCGATACCATGTTGGATTAATTGAAGTTTTGAATGCAAGAAAGTGTTTTGAAGAAGAGATTTGCGAGAGAGAAAGTTATGCTATTATTGAATTGTAAAAATGAAGTTAGCTTTTGTGCAGAGTTCGGCCAGTCTATATATAGCAAAAGAAAATAGAAAATGGGCTGGCCTAATATTACAGACTTTGCATATAACGAATGGATATATGGTATTGTAACCTAGACTCATTTCTATATCTTTCTCTAGTATGAGCATAACGGAATACAACAAAACATCAAGACACAATGGAAACAAGAAATATAAGAAATAAGAGAATACGCCTCGATCTAGCTCATTTCCTATAGCTCCAAGAAAGTCCTAGCAAATTTGGAAAATATTCTCAGTCTAACCGGAACATGTTTGAAGGAAACAATAATGCTCGAGTCAATCTAGAATACCAAAGTGAGAAAAATCATATCACAAACAATTTGCTTAATTTTACAAATCCTTTAAAATGGATGGAACTCTCTTAAGACACGACGACACATAAAATATGACACATGTTTTTCCCTTGCGATAACCAAAACAATTATATATCAAATCAAATGATATTATTATAATTTCTATTAAATCATCTTAAATTAAAATAATAAAAACATGCAAAATTGTTATCCATAATTAAACTACACATCCTAATGGGATCTACATATAAAAACGTGGCACATATTGAGATTTGGATTCCATACAATGACAAGGTAAGAGACCATCTTCTTATCAATACAACTTTATCCAAATGTACTAGGCTCTACATATAAAAGCATGACACATATTGAGAATTGGATTCCATACAATGACAAGGTAAGAGACCACCTTCCTATCAGTACACCTTTAGCCAAATGTACCAGAGTGTTGTAACAACCCTAAAATTTTGATCATTAAAATTTTTCTAATTTAAATTTATTTAGGATTAGAATTGTGAAATTTAAAGGACATAAGGTTCAAAAATAAGAATTAAGGTAAGGGCATTTATTTTAGTTTAAATATGGGACATAACTTGAAATTGTTAAGAAAATATATTAGCATGCATTGATTTAGTTTCATATGTATATAATAAAAATAGGAATATATAGAGTTGTACGTTATGACCAGTTTCATTTGAATCCATTAATTAATATATTATTATCAAACTTTTTAAACATTGTGATTTTTGGCAATTAAAATGGTGAGATTTAACAATCAATTTAAACTATAATTCATTGGTAAGGATTTGGATGTAATTGATTGAGAAAAGACATTTGTTAATATACGTTATCTTTTAATTAAAGAGTGAAATTAATTTGGGACAAGTTACAATTTATGTAGTTGATCACGACATTTACACGAAATAAAATTTTAAATGTAGAATAGTGATTTGATGAATATACACCAATGTAAATTGATTCATTTAAATTAAATACAAGCGTTTGTATTTATTGAATTAGCCCATTTATTTGAATTTGAATTTTCTTTGAAAACAATCTGATTCTTTATGTTATTTTGAATTGAAGTTTAGTTGAAGTTAATTTCCAAATTTAGATGTTAATAACATTTAACAAAAATGAGTGAATAAGGATTTATACATGCAAATATGAATTTAATATAGTGTCAACTAAATATATGAAACACTAGTTTATATTTGTATGAAAAAAACAACTTGTTGTAATGGAAGTTCAATCGAAAAGTTATTGTAATTAGTTACCATCTAATTCTAAATGCTTGGATTCAAAATTTAGTGAATAGGAATTAACGTTACTTTAACTTATTAATACTGTAACTCATAAATTTATTTTGGAATTAAAACGAATTATGGTAAGCATAATGTTTACATGTTCACGACATTAAACCCTATCTCATCTATTCACGTTTCTTTCTGTATTTGATTCATCTTTTTCCTCATATTCATCCGTTCTACTTGAATCGCTTCTACTTCTTATTTATATCCATATATTTTTATTCCTTCATTCAATCTCATTCCTCTCTTTTCAAAATCAAATTCCTTTCCCTTCTTCTGTAAAATGCCCTGATCCTTTGTTTTTTTTTAAAAAGAATAATTGTTGCCATATTTTGCAAAGCTAGACTAGAGATGGTAGAAAATGAGTGATGTGCACTGTTGAACTTTGCTAATCGTGAGAGAAGCTTCGATTGATGCCCAGTTTCTTTCGCTGGAATGTATTGAAATTCTGGATAAGATGACACTGGTTTGGATGCATTTGAAGACTGTCAAATTTAAAGCTTTCTGTGGGCTTCGAACAAAAGGTGAGTGAATTTCTCGCTCATAATTAATTAAATTGTTCCCATATTTACTAAATTAATTTATGAAATAAATTGGATTGTTAGGTTGTGATTGATTGTTGATGGTTGCTGAAATTGACATATAAATTAATTACAGTGTTAATTTAGAATCGACATTAAATTATTCATTCGAAATTAAATTGCTAGTCTTAAGCCCCGTCATTTGTTAACTAGTGAAACAATATAATATTGGCTGTTTGGATGAAATGGTTGTGATGGGTGCCTTTTACTGATTACTGAATGGATATCGTTAATCAAAATTGTTCCGGTTATTCAATATATGAAGTGTATGTTTATTTGTGCCAACTAATCCCATTGTTCACCCTAGATGTTATGGGCATCAAATAAATCCCAAGTTATTGAAATTTGAATTAAGAACAATTATGGTTTAAAATTTGTTAACTATCTATATACCTATATTTTTGAATTAAATTATATTATATTATTTATTATAAATAAAAAAATATTTTGGTAAAGCATTTTAATATACATATATATATATATATAAGATTTAAATTATTATATTATACTCTAATTATTTTAATATATATATATTCAAAATTAAAAGGGGATTCATTTATAATCATCTATTTTTTAAGTTATTTAAATGTTTGTAATTTTTTCCTAAATTGGAATTGCTCTCAATTTAAACCATTGATTCAGACTGAGATTTGAAATAAAAATATATTCTCCTTTGAACAAAAATCGTTGTTTAAATAATCATGATATTTAAATGAAATTTAATTCTAATTTGAATATGAGGTGATTTTGAAATGATTTTGATATCTCGAAATGAAATATATTATATTTTGAATATATACTGGTTTGAAAGGGTTATGATATTTGATATGAGAAGTATATTCGATTCCGAAACATAAACTATTTGAATTATCGGGAATGGAATCTAAACCAAATTAAGATTTGGTAATTTTTGGAAACTTATGAAAATGATAACGAATAAAGGAATTATTTTTTGAAATATAAGATTTGAAAATGAATATTGAATTTCACAAATGGGGTTAAAACGATAGCGGGGTTTATGGAAACTGGAATAAATCCAACCTTGATTATAATTGAATCGATAACAATTTGGAAGGAGATTTAAATGGGAAATCCGAAGTGATCCATAACTATTGTTTTAAAAATGCGCTTACTACTTGGGAAGACCGGGATCGAATATATGTTCGAAAAACCATTCCAAGTAATAAAACAACATTATAAAGAAATCAAAGAAGTGGGAGGCGATAAGCAAAGACCGTGCAACGACCCGGATTTTGAGAGATTTAAATCCGATTATTGAAATTGGTTGTAAATATTTTATTTGAAATAAAAATGGATTTTATAAGGAATTTATTTATTAAAAACAAAGTTTCAACGTATAATTTATAATTAAATTTAAAACAAGGATGAAACGTCACTGTAGTTTGTAATTTAACGTTTTGAACTTCAATTGAATATACATAATCCGATATAAGTATGATTTCTTTAAAACAAGAAACGTTGGAATCTATTTGATTATGTTTTCTAGTGAAAGTGAAAAATCGAGATTTCGTCTTATAGATTGTGAATTATATCCAAATCAAATATTTAGAAAGTCGATGTGGAATCATGTATAGTTCATAACGGTTTATTTAATATAATTTAATATTGGTTTCAAATTTGGACAAGATTTTTGAGACGTAGTTATAATTTAATTTACAGAATTTTTCTGTAAATTTTCTTTTGAAAAATAAGCAACTTTTTATTTGAAGTGTTTTACACCCTATATTAACATTATGGGATATCACAATATAGGTTAACTTGTCTATATTATTATATTTTTTGGATCATGGCACATCGCTTGACACGTTAGTATTTTATTTTTGTCTATAGCAGTCCGTAAGTGAATGAAATTCTATGTAGTGGGGTACGCTAATCTTTGAATAATAAATAAAATAATTGAAGCTTCTATTGTAAGCCAAGTCATTCCTTCCAGCTGAAGCCACCCAAAGCTTCTCATAGAAGATGGCTTTTCTATTTATATATGCAAGCTTTTTGTTCCTTGGGAAGCTTTCTTCTTCCACTTACATAAATCGAAAGTTTCTAATTTGAAGAAAAATAAAAATCAAATAAGAATCCCTAATTCCCAAATTCTTTTCGACACCCTTTCCTCGTTTCCTAACTTTTTTCGTTTCCTCTTTTCGAGTAATTCACGAAAAGTTTCCCATCATCAAAATCAAAATAAAATCGAAAATCAAATGAAATTAAAAGAATTTTTATTCGTTGAGCTTGTGAGTTCATCCTCTTCATGCTAACTTGGGTTTCATCAAACTCGCCAAAGTTTCCAGGAACATATGAAACATGGCACCGCACGACAGGGTGGGGATTCATGGCAGAAGGGAGCATTAATTTGGGATTTAAAGGATATAGTTATGATTGTGGCAGTGAGCAGCATATTTATGAGAAATTGATGTGTATTTGGTGCAAAAATCGTTCGCTACTCTCCCTGTAGCTTGCGGGAGTGAGCTGAGAATAGGATCACAAGGAGTGGTGGGAGTTTCAAGAAGTAGAGATGAGAGGAGGGACGTTGCGGTGAGGAAGCCGGGGGTGCGATTTCTGCGGGGTTTCTGTGTGTGTTTTTGTCGATGGTTGATTTGGTTGTGTGGGAATGGAATTCCAGTCGCGATGATCAGGAAGATTGGGCGAGTTAAAGAGGAGTAGGCGGCAAGTAGTGGGTGGAATGTTTGGGAGGACGCGACTTGTGGACTGGCAACGGGTTGGCCATGGAGGGGGTAACTGTGACAAGCTTGCGAAGGGGGTTTTACTGGATGTTGTCAGATGCAATTTCGTGAAGATGGTGATTAATATAGAAGGCGAGAGGAGAGTTTGGTGCTTGTACTTACTGGAGATAGTTTAAACATTGGGTTTTGTTTTTCTGGAATTATAAATTAACGTTATTTGTGTTGCGGTTTTTCTTGAAAGGAGCGGAAGTTAGAAGATAATAAGTGGAGAGGAAGAAGAGGGACCGTGTGGCATAATATGGGTTAGTGGGTAATGAAATAAATTAGGGGTCTTTCTACGTTGCTATATACTTGCATTTAATCTTCTAACTTTTGAGGATTTATGCCATCTTTTGACTAATATAGGCGCATATTTCACATTAGCTAATTTTGCATATCAATTAACTGAGGAAGCTGAGTATCAATATGATTTAGAGTGGAATAAATATACCGAGGTATTAAAATATGATCTTGAAGATGACCTGTTCCAGAACTATTCCTGAAACTCTGATTTGAATCTTGATGCTGAAAAATCAAGTTATAGACATACTGAAACTACTAGTAACAAGACGAAGAGCATTGATGACGACTCTAAGGTTTGTGGAACTTCCATATCAGTAAATCATGCGTATCAAGATGATACATAGTGGTAAGTAAAAGCTTTCTAAAATCCTCGAGTAGATCTAGTTGGAAAGGGTCCTGGTTCTTTCCCTTTGGATTCAATTAGAGACATTTCAAATCAAATTCCAAAGCTAGCTGGTAGAAGGAATTCTAGCCGCAAATTTTGGTCTTAAGGTGAATTAATTAAGGGTAATAATAATATAATTAATTACTAATGGCATTTAATTCCTTAAAAACTTGCAATATTAACATCTCATGCATACGTGATCAGATGGAGGAAATTGGTCAGTTGGAATCATTTGCAATAAGGCCTACGTTATGGAATTGATGTGGCTAGGAACGGAGCTACTGACGTGATAACATCAAACGCTTATTTGATTTCAAACAAAATAAAAGAAGAATCATCAACTGCAAACTAATGTGAGTAAATTCACTAACTCCGGCTCGTTTATATTTTTTTTACAAACAAGTTTTAAATTTATATATACAATTTTTATGCTGTGTGATGATTGTTTGGATGAATAGTTGATAAAATTGGTTGAAATTATTGATATAGCTATATATTTAAATCATTGACTATATATTGATTCCATTTACCATATTATTGCATATTGAAGTGAAATTGGTATTATTTATGTGATTAACATGTGTGGATGCAGGGAAACAGGTTAGAGCGATCTAACTGGATTCCTCAACATTTATATTATTGTTTATCGTTTATTATGTTATATGGTGTGATATATAATCTATGACTGATTATTTTGTGTTTGAATTACACTGGCCCTAGAATTTTGGTATTTAAATGCTGTAAAATATTTTCGGATGTAGAAAATGAATTTGAGATTTAAAAAGGAATTTATTTCTAAAATAGAAATTAAACTTTGTATGGACTTGAAATAGAAGTTTGTTTTAAATGGATAAAATAAGATGTTGATTATAAATGACATTTATAAATTAAGTAAAATATTTATCATTGTATAAATTGAAAATTTAAATTCAAGTCTGAATTTATGTAGAAAAGTGGAAATCGAGTTTGAGATCAATTATTGTAATTGGATTTGAGATTAGTAGTTATGGAAAAAGATTATAAACAAAATTATAAATGTTTCGAATAAAAATGAGATATTCTATGAATAATTCTAAATAGAAATTATAAATGAAATTTGGATTTGAGATGTTATTTACAAGTATAGAATCAAACGGATTAGATTTTAGAAGTAAATATAAATTCAAGGCTGAATTTATATAGAAAAGTGGAAATCGAGTTTGAGATCAATTATTGTAATTGGATTTGAGATTAGTAGTTATAAAAAAAAGATTATAAATGAAATTATAAATGTATGGAATGAAAATGAGATATTCTATGAATAATTCTAAATAGAAATTATAAATGAAATTTGATTTGAGATGTTATATACAAGTATAAAATCAAACGGATTTGATTTCAGAAGTATGGAATGTGTAAAAGTTTGAAAAAAAGAAATTGAATTATTCTATATAAAAAGAAAGATGTCAGTAGCAGTTCATAAATAGAATTTATAAATGAAGTAGAATATGGTGTGGGTTTATTAAGTGATTTATTAACTGAAATTCGAATCGTTAATGATATTTATAAATAAAATCAAATTGATTTTGGTAAACGAGTCTAGATTCCTATTAAGGAAAGATATTCATATTTTAAAGTGAATAAAGATTTGAAAGCAAATGTTTTGCAAATGGGTGTAGTTATAGTGGAATTTGTGTTAACCTGAAATAGTAAATTTATTTCGAAGTTTAGAATATCAATCGAATATAGATTATTTGGGAAGAGTTACTTATTGAAACTCAACTATATACAATTGAAGGAAAGTATTATTTACTTTCCGTTCTAGTTAAATTTATTTATTTATTTACTTATTAGTTTATTTATTTATTCTAATTAATGAATACGAGTTATATTTTAAAAAATTAAATATTTTGGAAGCAGGGATTATAACGCTATCATTATAATCAATATTTTCCGCAAAAAGAAATGGATTCTTAAGTTAAATCCGAAAGTGGCTTAAGAAATGTTTCGATAAGACTTAAGTTGTGAACTTTGACTATTTTGAAGTTAAGAATGTTGTCCAGTTAAGGTCTGAGAGGTAATTATACCCCAACTTGATTGACTTCGTGATTGACTGAGGAATGGACAAGGTTCGGTAGCAAAGTTTAGTTAACGAAATATTAATGGGTTGAGTTGTAATAACAATGTTTTATATAACATTAGTTTAATCTAGTAAAAAGGAATTTTGAAATGTTTTCCAAATGAAACCGGAGATATTTTCTGTAATGACCCGCATTGGCAGGGGTATTATGATTAATTTATTTTATTATATAAATGGTGGTTTAGTGAATTAAATGGTCGTGGAATTAAATAATGGTAAATATTTAATTAAAATAATAAATTAAATAATATATTTAATTCTGAAATAATCAGAACTGGTTGAAATGACGATATGGTGTGAACCAGATCATCTGTGATATTTAATTCGGTCTGGGATTGAATTTGAATAACGAATATATTTAAATAACAACAGTTTGAACGTATAGTTTATTATATAATTATAAACGAGCTCGAAATGGCGCTGCAGTTCGTAAATTGGCGATTCGAACTTCAACTGAATGTACAGGATTCGTTTTAAGCCGGATTTCTGTGAAACAAGAAACGTGTGGAGCTGGTGGAGTATATCTTTCTAGTGGAAGAGAAAAAGCAGGATTTCATCGTGTAGATTTTGAGATATGTCCAAATCAAATTTCAGAATAGTCGCTATGGAATCGTTTATCGACCGTAACGGTTTATTCGATATAACTAGATAACAGGCGTGAATTTAGACAAGGTTCTTTTGGGGCATAGTGATAATTTAATTTTTAGAATTTTACTGTAATTTTTAATTAATTAAATAAGTAACTTTTTATTTGGAGTATTTTGCACCCTGTAATCGGCGATTTTGGGGTTTCACAAAATGAGTTAAACTACCGATATTATTATATTTCTGGGATCGTGGCACCTTACTGAATACAACGGTATCTTTATTTCAGTTTGTAGGTGAAAGGAATTTTATGAAACGAGGTACGTTAAATTTTATAATATCCAAAACCTACCCTAAAATATCTCAAATCTTTCTTGGATCAAAAGAGGCCACGCACTGTTGTTTTCTCAGCCGCACTTTTTACATGGTAGTTAAACTAAAACGTGGACATTCTTCATCCTAGAAAAATCAAAGAAACCCCTATATAATAAGAGACGGCCTCATGTTTTAGTGGTTTCCAGCATCACCAGAACTTTTTTCCTCTTCGTCATTATATCCAGTTTTCAAGTGTTCGAACTCCGGTGCAAAACTTGGTGGTTGCGATGGTATCAGGGATTGCATGCGGTACTGTAGGGGTCGGGAAAATTGACTCTCGGACGAAGTCTGGCCCATCTCGAAGGACGGTGGTGATAGGAGTTCAACGTTGTGTGCAGGCATTAGTATAAAGAAGTGAGAGTATGGATCTGGTGAAGGAAAGGGTGAACTCCATGGGTAAAACCGGACGTGAGGAGTTGAGAAAACAAAGAGGGGATGCAAAGGGTATTCACGATTTATGGGGAAGCGGTTGTGAGCATTTGGCGGAGTAAAGAAACTGGAGCAGTGTACTATCGAAGCATGCATGAAGAGAAAAGAAAGTGAAAGCAAGGGGAGCATGCGACGTACTGTTGTGATGGTGAAGGAAGGGAGCGTTGTTTTGGGAAGAGAATAGTTTTAACGTGAGGTTAAAGTACTGTAATGGGTTGGTACAGGAAGCAGCAAGATTCGTGAATACTAGGATGGACGAATGGCACTTGTGCCAGGCTAGAGGGCGTGGTGTAGTGTATTGGACTATAGGCCTTAAAATATGTGCAGTGTTGGGAAGACTCTTGTACAAGTGCGGATCTGAAATGGCATTGTTGGAGAAGACGAGTTGTAGAAGCGGTTACGGTTTCTAATGTGGTAGATGGGCCGAAGAAAAATATAAGGTGAGGCCAAATTGTTTAATTAAAAATTTAGTTTTTGTTTTAATAAAAATAAAATAAAATGAACAAAGCTGAAACTCTAATATCTTGTACGTATGACATCAGAATTTGCGAACCGTTTGATTCTTTGGAATCGTACGAAAGCAGGCTATGCTATGAAGCGGGTTCAAAACCAATTTGGGATCGTTTCGGTTTATGGTGGAATTAAACGTCTGAGATAGATCAACCGACAGTTATCGTTATTAACGATGATCGTCCAATGTGAGTAAATCTCACTAACTCTGAACAGTTTATAATTTCATGTTGTATTTTTAGAACTGTTAGATATTGGCTGATTGACTGTATGTTGACTGTTTGATTGAACTGCTAGTCAGTTAGTTTAATTTTCTATATCGATTCTGTTTAACAGAATATATTATATAGAACTGAAAGTGATGTTATCTATATTGTTTAACATCTATGATGCAGGGAAACAGGTTGGAGGAATCCAACTGGATTCCTCAACATTTATTTTACTGTTTTCATATATTGTGATATATGATGTGTTATATAATCTGTTATGGATTATGTGTGTTAGAATGATGTTGATCATTGTTATTCGATATTTTTAAATATCATAAAAGACCCTGGGATGTAAAAAGAAGTATTTCAATGTATATTGAAATAAAGAGATTTTATAAAATCAACAGATTTTATAAAAGGAAATATTTCGAAAAGTAAATAAAAGGGAAAAATGTTTTTAAAAACAAATAGAGTTTTATAAAAGGGAAATCATTTGTAAAGTGAAGAACTGTTACTAAAAGAAAATCTTTATAAATTAATAGTTTATTCAAAAAGTTAAAAGGAGTTAATCGATTAGATAATAGAAAGTTAAAAGGAGCTAATCGATGTTAGTTTAATCGGTTAGAGAATAAAGTAAAAAGGAGCTAATCGATGTTAGTTTAATCGATTGGAGATAAAGTTAAAAGGAGCTAATCGATGTTAGTTTAATCGATTAGAGACAAAGTTAAAAGGAGCTAATCGATGTTCGTTTAATCGATTAGAGATAAAGTTAAAAGGAGCTAATCGATGTTAGTTTAATCGATTAGAGATAAAGTTAAAAGGAGCTAATCGATGTTAGTTTAATCGATTAGAGATAAAGTTAAAATGAGCTAATCGATGTTAGTTTAATCGATTAGAGATAAAGTTAAAAGGAGCTAATCGATGTTAGTTTAATCGATTAGAGATAAAGTTAAAAGGAGCTAATCGATGTTAGTTTAATCGATTAGAGATAAAGTTAAAAGGAGCTAATCGATGTTAGTTCAATCGATTAAAGATAAAGTTAAAAGAAGCTAATCGATGTTAGTTTAATCGATTAGAGATAAAGTTAAAAGGAGCTAATCGATGTTAGTTTAATCGATTAGAGATAAAGTTAAAAGGGGCTAATTGATGTTAGTTTAATCGATTAGAGATAAAGTTAAAAGGAGTTAATCGATGTTAGTTAGTCGATTAGGGTTAAAGCAAAGGAGTTAATCGATGTTAGTTTAATCGATTAGAGTAGAAGCAAATGAGTTAATCGAATATAGTTTATTCGAAGAAAGTAAAAGGAGTTATCGAATATGGTTTATTCGAGAGGAGTTAAGTGAAATGAGTAAATCAATAGCGTTAGTCAAATAGAGTTAATCCAATAGTGTTAGTCCAATAGAGTTAATTGATAAGGGTTAATCGAATAGAGTTAAGTAAAAAGAGTCAATCGAATATAGCTATTCGAACGAGAGTTAAGTAAGGAAGTTAGTAAAAGGAATATAAAGTGAACTTTGCCTATTTCAAAGTTAGAAATGTTGTTCAGTTAAGGTCTGAGAGGTAGTTCTACCCCAACTTGATTGGCTTCGTTTTAACTAAGGAATAGTTAAGGTTCAGCAGTAAAGAAAATGGTTTGAGTTGGCATCGCGATGGTTTGTTTAAACATCTGTCTAAGTCCAATAAAGAAGCTTTGGAAATGTTTTCCAAATAAGAAACCAGAAATGTTTTCTAATAAAGGAAACAAGAAATGGAAATGTTTTCCATTGTTAATAACATATATTCTCCAAATTTAGAAAATAGGAAATATTGAATATAGGGGAACAGGAGATAAGTAAAATTTATGAATTAAAGAGATTAATGTTAAATGATGTTTGTTCGATATAATTTCCATCTGGAAATAATATCGTTGTTTGCACACCTGTTTTTCTTCGATAGTTAAATCACAGACTATCGAAGTTTTTGACCATTTTAACGTTGTTAATATGGAGAGACCGGTTGGATTATTATCCAAAGAACCACTCTGTATTGGCATAAGCGTTGCGAATCATATATGCCAAAGGAAATTGAAGATGGAGTTATGCAAGGGCTGTCCTATTTACAGAATAGTGTCTTCGGTTCATCCTGTTCCTGGATGACTTGTATGGACGGATATCTGACAGGGTATTTCCAGACGATCATGTATATTGATTTCTCCAACTGTACCAAGAGTGGAAGCGGAGAAGGAAACTTCTTTTAGCTAACACATAATGTATGGTTGAGGACGTCAATCGGTGATTTGATGGATTTGACGATGTGGCATTCAAAAGTGAGTCTGGTATGATGATAAAGCGTAGCTTCTAGCCTCATCATCCGGTAAATGACTGAAATCGGGCAGGCAGCATGGCTAAGTCGGTCACATCGAAGTAGGGTGTATAATCATCTGATCTAGAGTTTCATTTACTTCTAAAAATCTATTGTTGATGTTGTCCCATTCGGGAAACGGTTGCTGATCCCAACTGTTGGTGATATACATTCGATACACTCAAGCGAAATGAGTGGTCGGTCATGTGTGGCCGGGTTGCAAGATGTTCTTGTTGAACCCAGTGTATTCCTCTCTAGAGGTACACTAGCAAAAGGTGGTTCCATACCTTGTCATAGTTGGAAATCCATTACCCAATACGTGCTTGCAGTTTTGAGATGTATACTATATATGTAGAACGTGAGATGAAAGCGTTTCTGCTAGATGATTATATATACTGTGGTTGATAGACATTATTATAATATCAAAAGGTTTTTGATATAAAGATATTTTGGATTCTCATAAGGGAAAACCCGTTCCGTTATGTGGCGTGGTCTTATGAGATATCGTTTACTTGTTCGAACTGTTTTTAAACTGTTTTACTCATACCAGTCCCATGACTGACCCGGAGTTTACTTTGTTGTTTTCCCTAAACTCTTGGGTGCCTAAATTTGTACGGGCAGTCAAGTAGTCGGGATTTTACAGATACACTTGAAGAGCTGGAGCAGGAGGCTTTAGGATGTTATAGCTATAGTTATTTCCGCTGTGTTGTAAGTGTTGTACTTTGATAATGATATGTATATTCAAGTACTGATTTATATTTCAAAGTTATGTTATGAAATATATTTATTCATTTCGCTGTGAGATTCGTGTTACTCTGATGTTGTGTTCTTCTTCTTCTTCTATTCTAAGTTTCTATCTTATCTTTCCTCACCCTCTAATTTCTTTCACTAATTACCAGGATTTTTCGATGTTTTGGTTATCGACATCGTGCTTATGTCGATAACCAAAGTCGCTCAAAATCTGGGTCATTACAGTTGGTATCAGAGCTTAAGTTAAGAATTACTTGGCTCTGTGGCGTGACTCGGTAGAGATAGGGTTAGTAATACCCTAGACTGAGATTGAGTGTATATATACGAGTGAACGTATTTGTTATTGATATAAAAATTTGTTTTATATTGTGGAGATTCATTGGTTGAGTTGTTTATGGGTTCTGGTCGATCAGTTTAATCCACTGTATGGGTAGGGATTTTGTAAACACTCGAATACGATGAACCGTCACGGTATGTTTTGAAAAGAGGGTAAATTAAAATAAGTTTACCTAAGGTATATCCTGATACAGAGAAGATATATATATCAAAATTATAATATAGTGGATATATTGGTTGTTATTATAATCGAGTAAGATTATAAGAAAATGGTTATGTAAATAACCAATCAGAATTCATATAAGTGAAATACGTGAAATCAGATGAGTTAAATCTGAAATTTAAACCAGAAATTGAATTAAAATTCTGGAAAATTGGATAAGTGTTTGTAAATAGATTTGGATTAAAAATAAGGAAAATTTAAGATCCTGGGAGATTTTAAATTGTTTTACAAGCAGTATGAATTATATTTTGAAATGAATTTCAAAGTGGAAATGTTTCGAAATGGTTTTATAGTATTGAACTCACTTCGATCGCTGGAAAATAGATTCTGATGATGTCAGCTGCATCATCAGTATTCATTTTCGAGTTGTAAGTGACGAATTACTACCAGAGATACTGTTTTGAATTTGTTTTAGGAAAGACAAGTTGTGTTGAATTTCAAAATGGGATTTATGATATATAGAATTTGAAATTTTAAATAGATTTGAAATATTAACTTGTTTTAAAAGAAATAAAACAAGTAGTTCCTTTATAAACGAAGTTTATAAATGAAGTGAAAAGAATTATCATTGGATAATTCAGAAATAAAAATACAAGTGTGAAATTGAAAGGGAAATCTATTTTCCAAAGGTAGAAATATCGATTTCAAAAGGAATTGAAATCGAGACTTATTTAAAGGAATTAGAATAAAGGAAGTTCAAACATAGAATGTAAATAAGAAAATTCAAAGGGGATTTGAATATAGAAATTCAAATGAGATTTGAATAAAGAAGATTTAAATAATGGAAAAGTGAATATAGAAGATTCAAATAGAATTGAATTTGAAATTTGAATATAGGAAATTCAAATAGAATTGAAATGAAATTCAAATATAAAATTTGAATAGAATTTGAATAGAGGAAATTCGAATATGAGAAATCGAATAGAATTTGACATAAGAGAAATCGAATAGAATTTGACATAAGAGAAATCGAATAGAATTTGACATAAGAGAAGTGACATAGATATTGAATAAAGGATTTGAAAAGGAATTTGAATATTTGTAATTCAAATTGAATATAGAAATTTAAAGGAGTTTGAATATATGAAATTCAAATAGAATTTGAATTAGGAAAATTCAAATAGAGTTAAAAAAGAATTTGAATATAGGATTCAAATAGAATTCAAATGGAATTTGAATATAGCATTCAAAGGGGATTTGAGGATTTATATTCGAAATTGAATATGAAGCATAAGTTGAAAATGGAGTTCAAATTAGTTATAAGCAAGTTAAAATATACATGAACATGTCATGTTCAATTATAAAAGTGAAATAGACTAAAGAGTTAATTAACAAATTAATTAACGAATTGAGTTAAAACGATCATGTATAGTTAAAATAGATTGGGCAGGTATAAATATACATGAGATGTTTATGGATAAGGTATGAAGTGAGATAAATAGAATGCTCGACGGAAAGGTATGTATTTAATTCATATATGAAATTTTATGCGCCGTATCGGCTAGCCGCTTGGCTTTTTCTTTTTCTTTTGGATTGATGAGGGCCATGGGAGGCTATTTGAAATATCCCGATGCTCCTAGTACAAAGGAGGTTATGGCGAATTTTTCTGGGAATTTAAGGAGTTAGAATATTTTTAAGATAATTTGATAGTTAGAAATCAACGCATCGATATATATATAGAAGTCGATAAGGAAACGAACTTAGAAATAGGATAGTAAAATCAAAAAAAAGAAGACTAAGAATAAAATCTAGTAAGAATAGAAAAAGAAAGTAATATGTGTTTAAAAGAGAAGAAGTAGTTGTGTGGTATTGATTATTTGAGTAAGTAGTCATATCTATTTTGGTGTTATAAATGTTATTCAGTCAAGGTCTGAGAGGTAGTTATACCCCAACTTGATTGATTTCATTATTAACAAATAAATAGTAAGATTTCAAGCTCGAAGATCAATGTTGGATAAGAGTTAGTGAATATAGTATTTGGGTTGTCGTAACGATGTTTTACACAACATCCGTTTTAACCCAAATAAGTATAAGTTTGGAAATACGATGTTAAATATTTCCTAAGTATAGAAATAAACGAGATCGGAAAAGAGAAAAGCAGTTGTAATATTTTCCAATTATAAATAGCCTATATTTTTTTAAAGTTTAGAAAATAAAGGAAGGCGATATTCGGAAATGTTTTCCAAATAACATAAAGGCCAATATGGTTATTGAAAATATTTGGTTAACAAATATTGATAAAGAAATAGAGAAGTGATTTAACTAATGGAATATTAATTATGGCCTTAGTTGATTTTCAAAAAGGAAAATTTGATTTTTGAAAAGAGTAAACTGTTTAAAAAAAAACTCCCAGGGAAAGACTGTTTAAATTAAAAACAAATTAAACAGAAATTTGTGAAAGCATATTTGAAATAAAGTAAAGTCGGTTAAGTGGTGTAACACCCCACCTCCGTTAAGGTCACTCACAAAGGGAATGCCTTAACTTTGGTGGAGCATTTTAGTAAACAGAACAGAAACTTACAAGATAGATAAAACAGTACTTGAAATTTTTTAACTTTATTACAGCGGAAACAGAAATTAATATGGTTACATCCTTTCAAATTTCAGAATTCAAGTACAAAATATCAGTCTTGTACAAAAGCCTTCAAAATGCATGGTTTAAAATCATAATCCCCATGGAACGGAAGCTATACAGAGCCAAGCCATACTTTAAGCACTTCAAGCAAAGAGAAATCCGGATCAAGCTAAAGTATTCCCTCCTTGGATAACCTGGGGGGGGGGGGGAACGGAAGAAAGGAGGCGAAACAACAAGGGTCAGACAAAAAGTCTGGCAAGTCCAGTGACTTTCAGCATATGAACAGATAATAATAATATGATATGAACATAAAACTGGATGTGAGATAACTGTAACAGGTGTAGCAGATATAACAGAAAAACAGAATGATATAAACTATTGTTTTACATTTCCCTGCACTAATACTAGTATAGCAGAATTAGGTGTCACCCTAATGTCTAAATTGAAGCAGGAACAGGTACAGAATACTTTAACAGAAACAGAATGCTAATAATGGGCCTTTACTACCCGATCAGAAACAGATAGAAGCAGAAACAGATTTATCCCTACGGAAACAGAATGTAGAATTAGGTGTACACTAGTAATGGGCCTTTACCACCCGAACAGACGGTACCACACAGAAACAGACAGGTGTTACCACCCAACAGAAACAGACGGTACCAACAGAAACAGACAGAACTAAGCGTACCCTAAAACCCTACCCCAAGCGATCGGCTCCCTAATACATAAATATCCTGTGTCGGCCCCACAGTAGGGTGTATCACTCCCTAAAGTGACAACCAATTGGCACAGACCTATTTATAGATGTCACGGCGTCTTACATCCTCAGAGGCAGACCGGGATCCATGCACGCACATGACCGGGTTGGAATGCACCATCAACACCCCTCGCCATTATCAGAATGAACCACTTATAATTAGTTCAGTAAGCGTGCCCGGACCCTACCTACTGTTGGGTCAAAGTTTTGATACCAGAAAGGGTTACTGACTAATATGGGTCCCAAACAACAGATGACACAAGTAATTCCCCTCCTAACCTTGTGTCCCCAGACTAACAGATCTCAGATTAACTTGTTTACAAGTTCAGACATATAGAATTCAGATTTACTAGTTCACAGATTAATTTAACAAGTTTTCAGACTAATAGATCAGATGTACAGATTTTTCAGACTTGTCTAACTTTGTATTGGGCCTACAGATTCATGGACGGGTTTACTACACTATTAATCCAGTTGGTTTAACCCTATTTTCCCCCAATACGTTTTAGACGTCATTCTTATCTTAGATTTGCATTAATTAATTATTAATGCCCAGACCTCTCACATTAGGTCGCTAGCTTGTGGCCGCTGGATGGGTCGGGCGGTTCCGGGCATACTTCTGCCACAAGCCAGACCTAACCTCGTGTCTTAAGCAGGTTATGACTAACTTCTCACATTAGAACCTATTGTTTGCGGCCACTGGATGTGCCGGGCGGTTCCGGGCAGAATTACGCCGCAAACTCATTTTAACCTCGAGTTAATCACGTTTATCTTTGCGGCCAATTAATTAATAATTTACCGTTTATGCGCACGCCCAATATATATGCCAATTCAGAT
Source organism: Allium sativum (assembly GCA_030737875.1). Lineage (NCBI taxonomy): Eukaryota > Viridiplantae > Streptophyta > Magnoliopsida > Asparagales > Amaryllidaceae > Allium > Allium sativum. The sequence goes on along the minus strand of JASFAX010000056.1, from coordinate 1,276,444 downwards.
TATATCAATAACAGGATGATTATATCAACACAGCAGATAACAGATTTTAGCAGATAACAGATTTTATATGACTTAACGGATTTAACAGATTTTGCAACTTAGCAGATTTTGGCATATAACAGGTTAGGCATTTCAACCGACAAATTTAACAGATTTGGCATTTCAATGTAATTAGCAGTCTAGGCAATATAACAAAACTAGCAGTTTAGGCAACTTGGCAAATTAGCAGATTTAGCAAATTTAATATTTCTAAAGGTTCTATTTACATGCCTTGCCTAATCATAAATTGGCCTAAATTCATATGCCTACATAATTGTCATGATTCACAACATATACTCCATGTTTTCATAAGCGCATAATATGGACATAATTTGCCATATAACATATGTTCCAATTTTTGTTAAACTAGCATTTTACAGCAGATTCACATATAAATTATACCAAATATAACCATTAATTTCAATGCATGCCATATATCCAAAAATCCCTATTTAGGTGTAATCACAATAATAGATATCCTAATTAATGTAAATCTTTACACCTAAGTTTCCATATCTTCTTCTTTTTAAGTCATGAATCATTATGCAAACTATACCCAACAATCTAAATCTTTAAATCATATCTTCTAAAAATCAGATCTTGACTTTTATATGCATTTTGTCCAAAGTCTCAAATCATATGTAATCTTACAGTGGTTCCTCTTCTTCTTTTATCACAAAATATGCATAGGTCTAAAACTAGTTTATAACATATGCTTATTTTTCTAATTAATTACAGATCTAAATAACATATGTTCATTTCTCTAATTAGTTACAGATCTAGATTACAACGTACACTATGCATACAACATATATAAATTATATGTTTACAGTCAAATTCATGCATCCAATCCCAAGTCATATGTCAATATATTTTACGCCTCAGATCTAAAGTCATATGTTCAATTCAGTCTCGTCAAATTTCACATCATTCATTATTTATCCCGAAATTTGCGTTCATACATTAATCTATTATGAGATTAGGCACAGGCTCGTGGTAGCCTGGCTATAGAAACAGAAAGGAAGCAGAAAGGGATACAGAACAGTCACAGAAAAACAGATCTGACAGATATACAATCTCAGATTCAGATTTAAAAGCATATCAGAATTATAATTAATGTTCATAGCAGAAAATAACTGTACTTGCCTTGATTGGATTAAAGAAAGAACTTTAGTTGTTATAGAATTGTTGCAGAAGCTTTTATCTCAAATTTGAGTTTAGGATGATGTTGATTGACTTCTAGTTTTGATTCTAGCAGAGTAGCGACGCCATTTTTATTTTTAATTAGAAGAAGAGAGCAATGGAGGCTAGAGAATTGTGTAAGAGACTTAGGTTTAGGTTAGGGATGTATTTATAGGAGGATAGGGTGATTTAGAGCCTTCAGATCAGTCCAGAAGTCATCAGATCGCACAGCTCGAATACACATCATCCAGCCACTCAAAAGAAGACACGTCACCTCAGAACACTCCAGAATTTGGTGCTGGATTTGTATGGGCGCACTTGGCAGGTGCGCCAGTGTATTTTTGTACTGGCGCACTTCACAAGTGCGCCAGTGTATTCTGGCCTGTTTCCGGTCTTTCTGCCTAACTTCGTTCGTCCATATCTTCTTCATACGGACTCCGATTTACGCAAATTCGGACTCTATTTCGCGTATTTTTCCGAGACGAACACAATGGCGCAACCCGTTTCCCTTATTTATTCTCCTAAAAATTAATTATACCTTGATTTTTAACTCTTATGTTTACAGAAAATACGGGGTGTTACATTCTCCCCTCCTAAGAGGATTTCGTCCCCGAAATCTTCAAGTTAAGAAGAATGTGTCCTACTATCCAGTCACCCATCTACTCAACCATCATCCACAAGCATCCATTGTCCTTAGAATACTTCTAATGTTGTATGAACATATGCAAAAGTGTGTGTATATGTTCCTTATCTAATGCAAAGATCCGGCGGTCTACTGATTCAGTTGACCTCCTTAATGCGAATTATGTCAGTGCCATGAGTCCAACATGTATGCAATAGAATTCTAATGATATATATTATTTCTATATGAGTGCACAATCATTCACTCAAATGCAACATCCATGTGCTGAATTAATCATTTTGCATCCATAAGAATTGAAAAATGCTCACCCATCCATATGCAGTATGAGAGTGTTTTCGAGCCGATCTAGTGCCTAGTGTGTGTATATGCATCCACGGGCAACCACTAGCAACCACTTGCATCCACTTGCAACCATCAAACATAACATGTCTCAAACACATGTTTACACCCATTAGTTTCTACCTAAAGTTCGAAGATTCGATCGATAGGATACAGTCGAATGATGGAAGCGAGTACAGATAGAACGAAAATTTGGTTCCCATTAGACATGGGTCCTAAGTATCGGCCCCAAAGACCGAAACCAACATCAAATTGACACCCAGAGGATTACCTTCTTTAGACAATGTCAAAACTGGAAATCCTATCAAAAGTATTTAGATATTTATAGACTACTGGTACAGATCAGGTTCCCTAATGATTCTTAGGAAGCTAAGCATGATAAAATCATACCCCACGAAAACTCAGAATGTATGCGTCATACTTGACGCCTAACACAGATATCCCTCAAACCCCAATCTCAAACAGATGATCCATAACCCTTATGGGTCTGAGTCTACAGCTGAATTCAGAAATAATACTAGTATTAAAGTGCAGAGTATCGATTACAAAATCAAAGTACCAGAATCAGAAAATTTCTTAACTCCATAATCAGATAAAGAAATTAAACCTACTATATAAATTTTCCTATTTCTATCCTAGCCACTAGCCTCAAGAGTGTTCGCCTGCCCTCCTTGTCCTCGTCTCTTCGGACAGTCCCTAGTGAAGTGTCCCATCTTCCCACAGTTGAAGTAAGCGCCCTTCCTTTTTCTGCAATCCTTGTTCAGATGAGTCGAGCTCCCACAAGTAAAGCACTTTTTCCCCTTCTTATCTTCAGACTTCTCATCCTTCTTTTGTGTTTCCTTTTTGGGCCCCGCTTTCTTATTCTGTGGTTCTTCCTTCTTTGTCTCTTTCGGGCCCTTGTCTTCCTCGTGCAGTAGTGCCATATCCACCAATTTCTCGTAAGTTGCTCCCATGGGTACATGGGTCATGGCTAGGCTGTGCAGTGGCTCATTCAATCCTTTAACAAAGCGGAGAGCCTTTTTATGCTGAGTGTTGACTAAATCCAATCCGAATCTTGCTAGTTGGTTGAACTGGTTGACGTATTCCTTGACCGTCATACTTCCTTGCTTAAGAGATAAGAACTTTTCCAATTGTAAACTTCGTTCAGCTTGCGAGAGGAATTTTGTCTCAAACCTTGTTCTGAAATCCATCCATGTCTCAACCGGCCTCTCGGCGTTAGTGAATTCCCACCAGTAGGAAGCTTCGTCTTTGAGCAGCCATACTGCCAACTGTACCTTCTGCCTATCATCCACCTCGAAGATAACGAATAGATCCTCAGTTTCTTTGAGCCAATTCCTTGCTTCTACGAATGATTCAGTTCCTTTGAAATCCTTCCCACCCATGGCCCTAAAATCTCTACAGATCTTTGAGAAAGCAATTGCACGAGGAGGGGGTGAAGGAGGGGGATCATTTGCTGGACCTGCAGCGGCGGTCCTAGCCTCAAGATATTGACGAAACCAACCGGGTACATGAACACCCTCTGGTATCTCAGATGCTTCAGACATGCTGGAACGAAAAAGGAAAGGTTCAATACAAAAAGGACTGAAAGAAAGATATATGGCTCTTGGGGATCATGTTTTTCAAAATAAGCTTTATTTTTGAAAATACTTCCTTCCAAAACCTTTTTGAAAATAGTTTTCAAAAACTTTACCCAATCTGGTAACCTTCAGCTCTGATACCAAGTGTAACACCCCACCTCCGTAAAGGTCACTCACAAAGGGAATGCCTTAACTTTGGTGGAGCATTTTAGTAAACAGAACAGAAACTTACAAGATAGATAAAATAGTACTTGAAAATTTTTAACTTTATTACAGCGGAAACAGAAATTAATATGGTTACATCCTTTCAAATTTCAGAATTCAAGTACAAAATATCAGTCTTGTACAAAAGCCTTCAAAATGCATGGTTTAAAATCATAATCCCCATGGAACGGAAGCTATACAGAGCCAAGCCATACTTTAAGCACTTCAAGCAAAGAGAAATCCAGATCAAGCTAAAGTATTCCCTTCTTGGATAACCTGGGGGGGGGGGGAACGGAAGAAAGGAGGCGAAACAACAAGGGTCAGACAAAAAGTCTGGCAAGTCCAGTGACTTTCAGCATATGAACAGATAATAATAATATGATATGAACATAAAACTGGATGTGAGATAACTGTAACAGGTGTAGCAGATATAACAGAAAAACAGAATGATATAAACTATTGTTTTACACTTCCCTGCACTAATACTAGTATAGCAGAATTAGGTGTCACCCTAATGTCTAAATTGAAGCAGGAACGGGTATAGAATACTTTAACAGAAACAGAATGCTAATAATGGGCCTTTACTACCCGATCAGAAATAGACAGAAGCAGAAACAGACTTATCCCTACGGAAACAGAATGTAGAATTAGGTGTACACTAATAATGGGCCTTTACCACCCGAACAGACGGTACCACACAGAAACAGACAGGTGTTACCACCCAACAGAAACAGACAGTACCAACAGAAACAGACAGAACTAAGTGTACCCTAAAACCCTACCCCAAGCGATCGGCTCCCTAATACATAAATATCCTGTGTCGGCCCCACAATAGGGTGTATCACTCCCTAAAGTGACAACCAATTGGCACAGACCTATTTATAGATGTCACGGCGTCTTACATCCTCAGAGGCAGACCGGGATCCATGCACGCACATGACCCGGTTGGAACGCACCATCAACACCCCTCGCCATTATCAGAATGAACCACTTATAATTAGTTCAGTAAGCGTGCCCGGACCCTACCTACTGTTGGGTCAAAGTTTTGATAACAGAAAGGGTTACTGACTAATATGGGTCCCAAACAACAAATGACACAAGTAATTCCCCTCCTAACCTTGTGTCCCCAGACTAACAGATCTCAGATTAACTTGTTTACAAGTTCAGACATACAGAATTCAGATTTACTAGTTCACAGATTAAGTTAACAAGTTTTCAGACTAACATATCAGATGTACAGATTTTTCAGATTTGTCTAACTTTGTATTGGGCCTACAGATTCATGGACGGGTTTACTACACCTATTAATCCAGTTGGTTTAACCCTATTTTCCCCCAATATGTTTTAGACGTCATTCTTATCTTAGATTTGCATTAATTAATTATTAATGCCCAGACCTCTCACATTAGGTCGCTAGCTTGTGGCCGCTGGATGGGCCGGGCGGTTCCGGGCATACTTCTGCCACAAGCCAGACCTAACCTCGTGTCTTAAGCAGGTTATGACTAACTTCTCACATTAGAACCTATTGTTTGCGGCCACTGGATGTGCCGGGCGGTTCCGGGCAGAATTACGCCGCAAACTCATTCTAACCTCGAGTTAGTCACGTTTATCTTTGCGGCCAATTAATTAATAATTTACCGTTTATGCGCACGCCCAATATATATGCCAGTTCAGATTATATCAATAACAGGATGATTATATCAACACAGCAGATAACAGATTTTAGCAGATAACAGATTTTATATGACTTAACGGATTTAACAGATTTTGCAACTTAGCAGATTTTGGCATATAACAGGTTAGGCATTTCAACCGACAAATTTAACAGATTTGGCATTTCAATGTAATTAGCAGTCTAGGCAATATAACAAAACTAGCAGTTTAGGCAACTTGGCAAATTAGCAGATTTAGCAAATTTAATATTTCTAAAGGTTCTATTTACATGCCTTGCCTAATCATAAATTGGCCTAAATTCATATGCCTACATAATTGTCATGATTCACAACATATACTCCATGTTTTCATAAGCGCAGAATATGGACATAATTTGCCATATAACATATGTTCCAATTTTTGTTAAACTAGCATTTTACAGCAGATTCACATATAAATTATACCAAATATAACCATTAATTTCAATGCATGCCATATATCCAAAAATCCCTATTTAGGTGTAATCACAATAATAGATATCCTAATTAATGTAAATCTTTACACCTAAGTTTCCATATCTTCTTCTTTTTAAGTCATGAATCATTATGCAAACTATACCCAACAATCTAAATCTTTAAATCATATCTTCTAAAAATCAGATCTTGACTTTTATATGCATTTTGTCCAAAGTCTCAAATCATATGTAATCTTACAGTGGTTCCTCTTCTTCTTTTATCACAAAATATGCATAGGTCTAAAACTAGTTTATAACATATGCTTATTTTTCTAATTAATTACAGATCTAAATAACATATGTTCATTTCTCTAATTAGTTACAGATCTAGATTACAACGTACACTATGCATACAACATATATAAATTATATGTTTACAGTCAAATTCATGCATCCAATCCCAAGTCATATGTCAATATATTTTATGCCTCAGATCTAAAGTCATATGTTCAATTCAGTCTCGTCAAATTTCGCATCATTCATTATTTATCCCGAAATTTGCGTTCATACATTAATCTATTATGAGATTAGGCACAGGCTCGTGGTAGCCTGGCTATAGAAACAGAAAGGAAGCAGAAAGGGATACAGAACAGTCACAGAAAAACAAATCTAACAGATATACAATCTCAGATTCAGATTTAAAAGCATATCAGAATTATAATTAATGTTCATAGCAGAAAATAACTGTACTTGCCTTGATTGGATTAAAGAAAGAACTTTAGTTGTTACAGAATTGTTGCAGAAGCTTTTATCTCAAATTTGAATTTAGGATGATGTTGATTGACTTCTAGTTTTGATTCTAGCAGAGTAGCGACGCCATTTTTATTTTTAATTAGAAGAAGAGAGCAATGGAGGCTAGAGAATTGTGTAAGAGACTTAGGTTTAGGTTAGGGATGTATTTATAGGAGGATAGGGTGATTTAGAGCCTTCAGATCAGTCCAGAAGTCATCAGAATCGCACAGCTCGAATACACATCATCCAGCCACTCAAAAGAAGACACGTCACCTCAGAACACTCCAGAATTCGGTGCTGGATTTGTATGGGCGCACTTGGCAGGTGCGCCAGTGTATTTTTGTACTGGCGCACTTCACAAGTGCGCCAGTGTATTCTGGCCTGTTTCCGGTCTTTCTGCCTAACTTCGTTCGTCCATATCTTCTTCATACGGACTCCGATTTACGCAAATTCGGACTCTATTTCGCGTATTTTTCCGAGAAGAACACAATGGCGCAACCTGTTTCCCTTATTTCTTCTCCTAAAAATTAATTATACCTTGATTTTTAACTCTTATGTTTACAGAAAATACGGGGTGTTACAAGTGGTAACTGAAGTTGAATTGAAATCGAATAAGATTGGATTTGTGAAATTAGAATCCGAAATGGTATTGGATTAAGGAGTTAAGGAATGGAAAATCAAGAATTGAACTTGAGTTGAAATGATATTTGGCTTGGATATAAGCAAATGGTTGTGTGTGGATAAAAGCTGATTGGAATTTGATGGGATGACCCTTGTATCCGCTGAAATGATAACAGGTGGAAGGGATAAAACGATATGCCCGACAAAAAGGTACCAGTTTATTTTATATATTGGTTATGAGATTTTGATGAGCCGAATTGGCAAGCCGCTTGGCTGTTTGATTTTCTTTTGGGTTGGAGATGACCCAGAGAGTCGAGTTGGAGTTTGACCGATTGACCGGTACAAAGGAGGTGCTGGCGAAATTTTTCGAAGAATAAGGAGTTAGAAAATTTTCAGGATTTTTGAAAATTTTCGTTGATAAGAATTAAATAATTTAAATGAAATTAAATTGGTTCAGTTGAAACTGAAGTTAAGAAGTGAACAAATATGTTCTAACCAGTCGATAGGGTCGTCCTCTACCTTTTAGCAATTTCGAGGACGAAATTATTTTAAGTGGGGAAGATTATAATGACCCGCATTGGCAGGGGTATTATGATTAATTTATTTTATTATATAAATGGTGGTTTAGTGAATTAAATGGTCGTGGAATTAAATAATGGTAAATATTTAATTAAAATAATAAATTAAATAATATATTTAATTCTTAAATAATCAGAATTGGCTGAAATGACGCTATGGTGTGAACCGGATCATCTGTGATATTTAATTCGGTCTGGGATTGAATTTGAATAACGAATATATTTAAATAACAACAGTTTGAACGTATAGTTTATAATATAATTATAAACGAGCTCGAAATGGCGCTGCTGTTCGTAAATTGGCGATTCGAACTTCAACTGAATGTACAGGATTCGTTTTAAGCCGGATTTCTGTGAAACAAGAAACGTGTGGAGCTGGTGGAGTATATCTTTCTAGTGGAAGAGAAAAATCAGGATTTCATAGTGTAGATTTTGAGATATGTCCAAATCAAATTTCAGAATAGTCGCTATGGAATCGTTTATCGACCGTAATGGTTTATTCGATATAACTAGATAACAGGCGTGAATTTAGACAAGGTTCTTTTGGGGCATAGTGATAATTTAATTTTTAGAATTTTACTGTAATTTTTAATTAATTAAATAAGAAACTTTTTATTTGGAGTATTTTGCACCCTGTAATCGGCGATTTTGGGGTTTCACAAAATGAGTTAAACTACCGATATTATTATATTTCTGGGATCGTGGCACCTTACTGAATACAACGGTGTCTTTATTTCAGTTTGTAGGTGAAAGGAATTTTATGAAACGAGGTACATTAAATTTTATAATATCCAAAACCTACCCTAAAATATCTCAAATCTTTCTTGGATCAAAAGAGGCCACGCACTGTTGTTTTCTCAGCCGCACTTTTTACATGGTAGTTAAACTAAAACGTGGACATTCTTCATCCTAGAAAAATCAAAGAAACCCCTATATAATAAGAGATGGCCTCATGTTTTAGTGGTTTCCAGCATCACCAGAACTGTTTTCCTCTTCGTCATTATATCCAGTTTTCAAGTGTTCGAACTCCGGTGCAAAACTTGGTGGCTTGCGATGGTATCAGGGATTGCATGCGGTACTGTAGGGGTCGGGAAAATCGACTCTCGGACGAAGTCTGGCCCATCTCGAAGGACGGTGGTGATAGGGGTTCAATGTTGTGTGCAGGCATCTGTATAAAGAAGTGAGAGTATGGATCTGGTGAAGGAAAGGGTGAACTCCATGGGTAAAACCGGACGTGAGGAGTTGAGAAAACAAAGAGGGGATGCAAAGGGTATTCACGATTTATGGGGAAGCGGTTGTAAGCATTTGGTGGAGTAAAGAAACTGGAGCAGTGTACTATCAAAGCATGCATGAAGAGAAAAGAAAGTGAAAGGAAGGGGAGTATGCGACGTACTGTTGTGATGGTGAAGGAAGGGAGCGTTGTTTTGGGAAGAGAATAGTTTAAACGTGAGGTTAAAGTACTGTAATGGGTTGTACAGGAAGCAGCAAGATTCGTGAATACTAGGATGGACGGATGGCACTTGTGCCAGGCTAGAGGGCGTGGTGTAGTGTATTGGACTATGGGCCTTAAAATATGTGCAGTGTTGGGAAGACTCTTGTACAAGTGCGGATCTGAAATGGCATTGTTGGAGAAGACGAGTTGTAGAAGCGGTTACGGTTTCTAATGTGGTAGATGGGCCGAAGAAAAATATAAGGTGAGGCCAAATTGTTTAATTAAAAATTTAGTTTTTGTTTTAATAAAAATAAAATAAAATGAACAAAGCTGAAACTCTAATATCTTGTACGTATGACATCAGAATTTGCGAACCATTTGATTCTTTGGGATCGTACGAAAGCAGGCTATGCTGTGAAGCGGGTTCAAAACCAATTTGGGATCGTTTCGGTTTATGGTGGAATTAAACGTCTGAGATAGATCAACTGACAATTATCGTTATTAACGATGATCGTCCAATGTGAGTAAATCTCACTAAATCTGAATAGTTTATAATTTCATGTTGTATTTTTAGAACTGTTAGATATTGGTTGATTGACTGTATGTTGACTGTTTGATTGAACTGCTAGTCAGTTAGTTTAATTTTCTATATCGATTCTTTTTAACAGAATATATTATATAGAACTGAAAGTGATGTCATCTATATTGTTTAACATCTGTGATGCAGGGAAACAAGTTGGAGGAATCCAAGTGGATTCCCCAACATTTATTTTACTGTTTTCATATATTGTGATATATGATGTGTTATATAATATGTTATGGATTATGTGTGTCAGAATGATGTTGATCATTGTTATTCGATATTTTTAAATATCATAAAAGACCCTGGGATGTAAAAAGAAGTATTTCAATGTATATTGAAATAAAGAGATTTTATAAAATCAACAGATTTTATAAAAGGAAATATTTCGAAAAGTAAATGAAAGGGAAAAATGTTTTTAAAAACAAATAGAGTTTTATAAAAGGGAAATCATTTGTAAAGTGAAGAACTGTTACTAAAAGAAAATATTTATAAATGAATAGTTTATTCGAAAAGTATAAAAGGAGTTAATCGATTAGATAATAGAAAGTTAAAAGGAGCTAATTGATGTTAGTTTAATCGGTTAGAGAATAAAGTTAAAAGGAGCTAATCGATGTTAGTTTAATCGATTAGAGATAAAGTTAAAAGGAGCTAATCGATGTTAGTTTAATCGATTAGAGATAAAGTTAAAAGGAGCTAATCGATGTTAGTTTAATCGATTAGAGATAAAGTTAAAAGGAGCTAATCGATGTTAGTTCAATCGATTAGAGATAAAGTTAAAAGGAGCTAATCGATGTTAGTTTAATCGATTAGAGATAAAGTTAAAAGGAGCTAATCGATGTTAGTTTAATCGATTAAAGATAAAGTTAAAAGGAGCTAATCGATGTTAGTTTAATCGATTAGAGATAAAGTTAAAAGGAGCTAATCGATGTTAGTTTAATCTATTAGAGATAAAGTTAAAAGGAGCTAATCGATGTTAGTTTAATCGATTAGAGATAAAGTTAAAAGGGGCTAATCGATGTTAGTTTAATCGATTAGAGATAAAGTTAAAAGGAGTTAATCGATGTTAGTTAGTCGATTAGGGTTAAAGCAAAGGAGTTAATCGATGTTAGTTTAATCGATTAGAGTAGAAGCAAATGAGTTAATCGAATATAGTTTATTCGAAGAAAGTAAAAGGAGTTATCGAATATAGTTTATTCGAGAGGAGTTAAGTGAAATGAGTAAATCAATAGCGTTAGTCAAATAGAGTTAATCCAATAGTGTTAGTCCAATAGAGTTAATTGATAAGGGTTAATCGAATAGAGTTAAGTAAAAAGAGTCAATCGAATATAGCTATTCGAACGAGAGTTAAGTAAGGAAGTTAGTAAAAGGAATATAAAGTGAACTTTGCCTATTTCAAAGTTAGAAATGTTGTTCAGTTAAGGTCTGAGAGGTAGTTCTACCCCAACTTGATTGGCTTCGTTTTAACTAAGGAATAGTTAAGGTTCGGCAGTAAAGGAAATGGTTTGAGTTGGCATCGCGATTGTTTGTTTAAACATCTGTCTAAGTCCAAAAAAGAAGCTTTGGAAATGTTTTCCAAATAAGAAACCAGAAATGTTTTCTAATAAAGGAAACAAGAAATGGAAATGTTTTCCATTGTTAATAACATATATTCTCCAAATTTAGAAAATAGGAAATATTGAATATAGGGAAACAGGAGATAAGTAAAATTTATGAATTAAAGAGATTAATGTTAAATGATGTTTGTTCGATATAATTTCCATCTGGAAATAATATCGTTGTTTGCACACCTGTTTTTCTTCGATAGTTAAATCACATACTATCGAAGTTTTTGACCATTTTAACGTTGTTAATATGGAGAGACCGGTTGGATTATTATCCAAAGAACCACTCTGTATTGGCATAAGCGTTGCGAATCATATATGCCAAAGGAAATTAAAGATGGAGTTATGCAAGGGCTATCCTGTTTACAGAATAGTGCCTTCGGTTCATCCTGTTCCTGGATGACTTGTATGGACGGATGTCTGACAGAGTATTTCCAGACGATCATGTATATTGATTTCTCCAACTGTGCCAAGAGTGGAAGCGGAGAAGGAAACTTCTTTTAGCTAACACATAATGTATGGTTGAGGACGTCAATCGGTGATTTGATGGATTTGACGATGTGACATTCAAAAGTGAATCTGGTATGATGATAAAGCGTAGCTTCTAGCCTCATCATCCGGTAAAAGACAGAAATCGGGCAGGCAGCATGGCTAAGTCGGTCGCGCCGAAGTAGGGTGTATAATCACCTGATCTAGAGTTTCATTTACTTATGAAAATCTATTGTTGATGTTGTCCCATTCGGGAAACGGTTGCTGATCCCAACTGTTGGTGATATACATTTGATACACTCAAGCGAAATGAGTGGTCGGTCATGTGTGGCCGGGTTGCAAGACGTTCTTGTTGAACCCAGTGTATTCCTCTCTAGAGGTACACTAGCAAAAAGTGGTTCCATACCTTGTCATAGTTGGAAATCTATTACCCAATACGTGCTTGAGGTTTTGAGTTGTATACTATATATGTAGAACGTGAGATGAAAGCGTTTCTGCTAGATGATTATATATACTGTGGTTGATAGACATTATTATAATATCAAAAGGTTTTTGATATAAAGATATTTTGGATTCTCATAAGGGAAAACCCGTTCCGTTATGCGGTGTGGTCTTATGAGATATCGTTTACTTGTTCGAACTGTTTTTAAACTGTTTTACTCATACGGTCCCATGACTGACCCGGAGTTTACTTTGTTGTTTTCCCTAAACTCTTGGGTGCCTAAATTTGTACGGGCAGTCAAGTAGTCGGGATTTTACAGATACACTTGAAGAGCTGGAGCAGGAGGCTTCAGGATGTTATAGCTATAGTGATTTGTATTTCAAAGTTATGTTATGAAATATATTTATTCGTTCCGCTGTGAGATTCGTGTTACTCTGATGTTGTGTTCTTCTTCTTCTATTCTAAGTTTCTATCTTATCTTTCCTCACCCTCTAATTTCTTTCACTAATTACCAGGATTTTTTGATGTTTTGGTTATTGACATCGTGCTTATGTCGATAACCAAAGTCGCTCAAAATCGGGGTCATTACAGTTGGTATCAGAGCTTAAGTTAAGAATCACTTGGCTCTGTGGCGTGACTCGGTAGAGATAGGGTTAGTAATACCCTAGACTGAGATTGAGTGTATATATACGAGTGAACGTATTTGTTATTGATATAAAAATTTGTTTTATATTGTGGAGATTCATTGGTTGAGTTGTTTATGGGTTCTGGTCGATCAGTTTGATCCACTGTATCGGTAGGGATTTTGTAAACACTCGAATACGATGAACCGTCAGGGTATGTTTTGAAAAGAGGGTAAATTAAAATAAGTTTACCTAAGGTATATCCTGATACAGAGAAGATATATATGTAAAAATTATAATATAGTGGATATATTGGTTGTTATTATAATCGAGTAAGATTATAAGAAAATGGTTATGTAAATAACCAATCAGAATTCATATAAGTGAAATACGTGAAATCAGATGAGTTAAATCTGAAATTTAAACCAGAAATTGAAATGAAATTCTGGAAAATTGGATAAGTGTTTGTAAATAGATTTGGATTAAAAATAAGGAAAATTTAAGATCCTGGGAGATTTTAAATTGTTTTACAAGCAGTATGAATTATATTTTGAAATGAATTTCAAAGTGGAAATGTTTCGAAATGGTTTTATAGTATCGAACTCACTTAGATCGCTGGAAAATAGATTCTGATGATGACAGCTACATCATCAGTATTCATTTTCGAGCTGTAAGTGACGAATTACTACCAGAGATACTGTTTTGAATTTGTTTTAGGAAAGACAAGTTGTGTTGAATTTCAAAATGGGATTTATGATATATAGAATTTGAAATTTTAAATAGATTTGAAATATTAACTTGTTTTAAAAGAAATAAAACAAGTAGTTCCTTTATAAACGAAGTTTATAAATGAAGTGAAAAGAATTATCATTGGATAATTCAGAAATAAAAATACAAGTGTGAAATTGAAAGGGAAATCTATTTTCCAAAGGTAGAAATATCGATTTCAAAAGGAATTGAAATCGAGACTTATTTAAAGGAATTAGAATAAAGGAAGTTCAAACACAGAATGTAAATAAGAAAATTCAAAGGGGATTTGAATATAGAAATTCAAATGAGATTTGAATAAAGAAGATTTAAATAATGGAAAAGTGAATATAGAAGATTCAAATAGAATTGAATTTGAAATTTGAATATAGGAAATTCAAATAGAATTGAAATGAAATTCAAATATAAAATTTGAATAGAATTTGAATAGAGGAAATTCGAATATGAAAAATCGAATAGAATTTGACATAAGAGAAATCTAATAGAATTTGACATAAGAGAAATCGAATAGAATATGACATAAGAGAAATCGAATAGAATTTGACATAAGAGAAATCGAATAGAATTTGAATAAGAGAAGTGACATAGATATTGAATAAAGGATTTGAAAAGGAATTTGAATATTTGTAATTCAAATTGAATATAGAAATTTAAAGGAGTTTGAATATATGAAATTCAAATAGAATTTGAATTAAGAAAATTCAAATAGAGTTAAAAAGGAATTTGAATATAGGATTCAAATAGAATTCAAATGGAATTTGAATATAGCATTCAAAGGGGATTTGAGGATTTATATTCGAAATTGAATATGAAGCGTAAGTTGAAAATGGAGATCAAATTAGTTGTAAGCAAGTTAAAATATACATGAACATGTCATGTTCAATTATAAAAGTGAAATAGACTAAAGAGTTAATTAACAAATTAATTAACGAATTGAGTTAAAACGATCATGTATAGTTGAAATAGATTGGGCAGGTATAAATATACATGAGATGTGTATGGATAAGGTATGAAGTGAAATAAATAGAATGCTCGACGGAAAGGTATGTATTTAATTCATATATGAAATTTTATGCGCCGTATCGGCTAGCCGCTTGGCTTTTTCTTTTTCTTTTGGATTGATGAGGGCCATGGGAGGCTATTTGAAATATCCCGATGCTCCTAGTACAAAGGAGGTTATGGCGAATTTTTCTGGGAATTTAAGGAGTTAGAATATTTTTAAGATAATTTGATAGTTAGAAATCAACGTATCGATATATATATAGAAGTCGATAAGGAAACGAACTTAGAAATAGGATAGTAAAATCAAAAAAAAGAAGACTAAGAATAAAATCTAGTAAGAATAGAAAAAGAAAGTAATATGTGTTTAAAAGAGAAGAAGTAGTTGTGTGGTATTGATTATTTGAGTAAGTAGTCATATTTGTTTTGGCGTTTTAAATGTTATTCAGTCAAGGTCTGAGAGGTAGTTATACCCCAACTTGATTGATTTCATTATTAACAAATAAATAGTAAGATTTCAAGCTCGAAGATCAATGTTGGATAAGAGTTAGTGAATATATTATTTGGGTTGTCGTAACGATGTTTTACACAACATCCTTTTTAACCCAAATAAGTATAAGTTTGGAAATAAGATGTTAAATATTTCCTAAGTATAGAAATAAACGAGATCGGAAAAGAGAAAAGCAGTTGTAATATTTTCCAATTATAAATAGCCTATATTTTTTTAAAGTTTAGAAAATAAAGGAAGGCGATATTCGGAAATGTTTTCCAAATAACATAAAGGCTAATATGGTTATTGAAAATATTTGGTTAACAAATATTGATAAAGAAATAGAGAAGTGATTTAACTAATGGAATATTAATTATGGGCTTAGTTGATTTTCAAAAAGGAAAATTTGATTTTTGAAAAGAGCAAACTGTTTAAAAAAACTCCCAAGGAAAGACTGTTTAAATTAAAAATAAATTAAACAGAAATTTGTGAAAGCAGATTTGAATTAAAATAAAGTCGGTTAAGTGGCTACTGAAGTTGAATTGAAATCGAATAAGATTGGATTTGTGAAATTAGAATCCGAAATGGTACTGGATTAAGGAGTTAAGGAATGGAAAATCAAGAATTGAACTTGAGTTGAAATGATATTTGGCTTGGATATAAGCAAATGGTTGTGTGTGGATAAAAGCTGATTGGAATTTGATGGGATGACCCTTGTATCCGCTGAAATGATAACAAGTGGAAGGGATAAAACGATATGCCCGACAAAAAGGTACCAGTTTATTATATATATTGGGTATGAGATTTTGATGAGCCGAATTGGCAAGCCGCATGGCTGTTTGATTTTCTTTTGGGTTGGAGATGACCCAGAGAGTCGAGTTGGAGTTTGACCGATTGACCGGTACAAAGGAGGTGCTGGCGAAATTTTTCGAAGAATAAGGAGTTAGAAAATTTTCAGGATTTTTGAAAATTTTCGTTGATAAGAATTAAATAATTTAAATGAAATTAAATTGGTTCAGTTGAAACTGAAGTTAAGAAGTGAACAAATATGTTCTAACCAGTCGATAGGGTCGTCCTCTACCTTTTAGCAATTTCGAGGACGAAATTATTTTAAGTGGGGAAGATTATAATGACCCGCATTGGCAGGGGTATTATGATTAATTTATTTTATTATATAAATGGTGGTTTAGTGAACTAAATGGTCGTGGAATTAAATAATGGTAAATATTTAATTAAAATAATAAATTAAATAATATATTTAATTCTTAAATAATCAGAATTGGCTGAAATGACGCTATGGTGTGAACCGAATCATCTGTGATATTTAATTCGGTCTGGGATTGAATTTGAATAACGAACGACCCAGATTTTTGACCGTTTAAATTGACAATAAACCACACATGTCGATCCAAACAAATCACTAATCCGGATAGTTATTGGGAAAAAGAAGAAAAAGAGACAGAAAAGAAAAGCAATCACCGAATCTCACAGCGGAAGGATAACATATAATAGACAAATAAATATTCAAAAGCATTTAAACATATACATTCGAGTTACAACATTTAAATCATCAGAGTTATACTCTTACATACAGTAATGCAGCGAAAATGAAATGTAGTGGATACATGTACCAAACTCCGTCTTCGATCTCCAAGGCCAAATAATCTTCATTAACTGCAACGCCTGCTGACCCGAGCATATTGCATAAAAGAAAACACAACAAACACTCGGATCAACACTAAACCATCTCATATTAGTCAAATTAAAATATGAAATAATATCAGTGTCATGGTGCAGTAACTCAAGAGATGTTACGGGATTTTTCCATCTCTCAAGGATCCGTTAAACTAATACATACATAGTATAATACGCTATTACAATAGTGTTTATTCAGTAAAGTATAATATCGAAAATAGCGTAAGCGGGATTACCATGTTACCCTTACGCCATTTATACCATTGCCGTACAGTTTGCATATAACACACCAGTACGTCGGTGGATAGGGATGCGCCGTGATACGACAACGTTAAATAAAAATCGTAGGGGCTCGATTAGGATAATATGACAAGGCACTGAGGAGATACCCCGGTAGGATTCTACCGAATTCGCGGCCCCCAGGCCGGTGGTAGCCGCAACTACCGCCCACCTCGAACGACATTCCCATATTCAAAAGGTGCACCAAATCAATCACAACAGTAATAGAGATGGTATCGAAGGAGCGCGTTCGATCAGAGATGCGATCTCATTAACCCGGGTATGGCTCCTGTTTTAGTCATTTCAATTATGACCTGAAGGTCAAGGCTAATCCATCATCATTCTCTTTCTTCAAATCCAGTAATCGCCTCCATACCATCCTACTCCGGTTCTGGAACTTCCACCGCGTACACAGTTGTCAAAGTGGTATCGACACTGACAGAGAGTATGCCTTATGTCGACTCCGGTCTCCTTAACAACCAAACGTTTACATTTTCCACATCGGCCGGTTCTTTTACATTTCACAAAAGTTCGCTTTCATATCAACATCATATTTTGTTTCAAGCCCAGTTTATATTCAAATAGAATATAATTTTCATATCAAAATATTTCGATCATTCCCAAACCGATTATATTCCAAACCAGGATTTATTTCCATACCATTATATTATATTCATATATATTATTTCAAATCGACATATATATTCATACAGAATATACTTCATTCCAAACGATTTCAGTTATTCCAAATCAAATTACATTTGAACCCATTCATATTCAAATAGGTTGTATATATTTCCATATCTATTCATTTCAATTCTTGAAATCACCTTTCATATTCACATAGAATAAAATCTACCTTTTCCGTATCAAATTGATTTAAAATCAATTCATATCCAAAAAAATATAACATTCTCTCGACTCCATTTGAACCAACGATCTAAACCCAAACACTTTCCATTCGGAAGGAGAATAAAATTTATATAAAAATTTATAAAATATATATATACTTAAGAATAAACCATATATAAAAACTTACTGATATAAATTATTAGAGTATACTGGGGAAATTCAAATTGCTATATATATATATAAAACAAGGTTTTACTAAATGATTTCAAAATAATAATGTATAAAAAAACTTACTTGAAATAAGGTAGATATATATAGTTTAAAATAAAATAAAATAAAATAAAACAAATTAAAAATAGAATTTAAATTTAAATTATTTCTCCTTCCTAATTTCAGCACTCGAATCTAAATCTCAACCTCAAATGGAGTTACCCCATTTCAAAGTCTTGTTTCAAACCCCTTCAACCATTTTACGTTTCGAGAATTCAAACCATACTCGTATATAGTTTTTAACCAATTCAAATATCCACGATTTCCTTTATTCAAAAATTTTAATTCAAAAGAATTATTTACACTTGAGTCCAACTATTGGAATAAATCCCAAATTTTATTTAAATCCGAATTTCAAATTCCAAATTAATTTGGAGATTTTCCTTAATCATTTCAAATGTCATCGAGAATCCATAATTTAAAAGAAAATAATAATTTATCGAAAATCGATACATTTCCTTTAAATGAAATTTCACATCGAATATATTTCAAATAACTTTAAAAATTATTTAACCAACCAATGTTCGTATATAATTTGCTATCCTATGGCCAAGTGATTTAATTTTTATTTCTCGATATTCAGGGATGGATCTATCATTTCAATCCAAATCAGGGTCACAGAGATGTATCATTTCACTCTGTGTTCTTAATTCATTTTATCGATAAATCCCGGGTTTATTCGATGCCCGTAACATCAAGGGTGAATGGGATTTATCGTCACACCCACATGCAATATAACACACTGAAATGAAATATTAACAGTGTCTATATCAATTCAGTAATAAATACAACCAAACATCCATCACACAATTTATTCAACTGATCAGCATTAAACAGTTTCAGAATTTTCGAGGGTTCGAATTGCCAACTAGAAATTTAATTTAATTAAATAACTAATTGTCGATCAATTTTTCATGTTAACCCACTTGTAAATCAAAATCAAGCAACCAATTCAAAAGCCAATCACAACCATGCAACCAGATAACTTCATACTTTAATTCGACAAATATGGGATAAATTCAGTATTTCGTGAGCGAAGAAACACTCACCTTCGGTTTCAATTTGCATCGAACATCCAGAAAAGGCCCAAAATTTTACAGTCTTCAAACGCTGCCAGGTTAGTGTCAAAACGTCCGCAACTCCGCCGCGATCCCAACGCAACAAACCGTTCGTCAATCCGAGTCCGTATGAAGAAGTTATCAGTGTTTTTCCTCATTTGAATTTACGAAATATATAAATAAATTAAACAAATCCCTCACCAATCAAACAATGCCACATCACCAGAGAAAATCTCCCGCTCACCCTCTCTTTCCCGTCGCTACAGTACCTGCTCGTGAAACCCATTCAACCGAAACTTTGACCGACCCCCGCCGTTGACTCCGGCCACGAACGGACCTGCGACCACCGCCAACGTGGAGCTCCCTCCGAGCCGCACCCTCAGACCCCGATGGCACCACCTCCGATGATGTCCTCTGCCGCCGGCGATCCCCCAACTGAAACCCCCTTTTTGACTTCAACCTCCAATCCCCGACCACACACTCCACTAAAAATCGAACAAGTACCACCGTCGAGTTTGTATGACCTTCCTCATCGAAACCCCCATGCCAATTTCTTCGATTGATCGCCGGGATTAAAACCCCCAAATTAAACCTAAAAATTTCGAAAATCCGAGACTTTGACCTCAAATTCCGACCACCGGGAGCGATGCATGTTGAAATAAATTGCAGATCTACGATCTACTCATCGAGAGCTTCGAAATGACATATAATAAGCTAGGGTTTGGAGACTTTTGATTTTTGAGCTATATCTTGATTTTTGAATCTAGGGTTTGAACATTCCAGCCATTAGCAAATAAATTTGGTGGAGGAGGTGTAAATGGGCTGATGGAGTGTTAAGTGGGATTTTATTTATACAATTATAAGGCCCAAACATTAGAAACAACCAATTATCGTCTTACACTGAGTTCTTTCATATTTTCTCTCGTACGGTCAAACGGTAAGTCGGATTATAATGAAAATTGGAATCCTATAATAGTTCATCGTTCCAGTTCTGATGGCGCCAGTTTCATCGAATTCCGAGACAGTCGCCAAAACAGTTAAATTTCACAGTTAAATAAATTAATAAAATATTCAATTTCAATTAACTGTTTAAATTCAAATTTAAATATTTATAAATTCATATTTAAACCAAATTACAATTTAGATAAATTTACAAATTTATTTCACATATATTTTAAATTCCACATTCAATTATTTTCAAATTTCAAACTTGAATATCAAATTAAATATAAACAAATAAAATTCCAACTTTAACTTTCAAATTAAATATCCTTAAAATTCAATTTAAATCAATTTATAACTTAAATAAAATTTTATAAATAAAATTCACATATTTTATATTCCCATATATAATTATTTAAAATTTAACAGATCTGGAATTCAAATTTTAATCGCAAACGCTTATAATTTATTTATATAAATTCCATAGCGACCTTTCGAAATTTTGATTTAGTCACAACTTGCAATTTATCCGGCGAAATTTCAATTTCTTACATTCTCTGGAAAGATATGATAAATTCGATTCTAACGTTTCCAGTTTTACCCAATTCTGATTTAAAATGAATTATATATATTTTTCCAAAGTTTAAAATCAAATTTTCAAACTACCGCGCCATTTCAGGCTCGTAATATAAATAAATATAAATTTAACCAATAGTATACGATTTATTTAATTTAAATTTAAATTTTAAATATACAGAAATTATGGTTCGTTACATTCTCCCCCACTTAAAATCTTTTCGTCCTCGAAAAGAGAACGAAACGATATCAAGCACAATATCTTTTCAAATCCATACTTAAAAATAATATTTCCAAAACAAGTATAGTTGTAAAATCCGTAAATTTTTCTAACTCCCGAAATCACGGAAAAATTTCGGCAGCATCTCCTTTGCACGGAGAGGTCCGGGAAAAATCCCAATACATATACGACTCAATATACATCTCACCCAATGATGAGGCATCCCAAAAGTGGGGAAAAACAAAATATAAAAACCCTCAAAACCATATACCACAAGTACGTACCTCTTTTAGCGTTATATTGCACTTTTATTTACCTTAGCATTTTGCATTTTAGCGCAAGCGAGCTTCAAATTCGTAGCGCACACTCCGTACACCTGCCAAATACTTACACATACATGAAAATCAAACATATATACAATATATAGCAAATGCATTCAACATACATATCAAAATTTCATCGTTTCAACTACAAAACCACCATATCCGTAACAGGCCAGCGAACAAATCGTTGATTATCACGCATTAAAAGTTGGAATTTGACCAAAGCATACTAGGCAAAAGTTGTTGCTTTTGTTTCAGGCTTTCCGAAATGTCCGGACTCATCGAATTCAGATAATCGGTTTAAAAGTTATGGCAGTTTTACCGCAAGTGAACGTTTCAGCCCGAGCGCTGAAAATGCAGGCCTGAATTGTTCAGGTCAGTTTTCAGCCCTCTAAATTTCAAAATTTTACTTAGTACATTAAGGAAAAGTTTTAGCTTACACTCTGGCCTTTCCGAATTGTACTCGCACACTAAAATCCGACGTTTCGTTTGGAAGTTATGATCAAAACAATATCGATGTACACCTCTGTTTTTAATTTCCTGTACATACAACTATGTCTAAAACTTGAATTTCAGCATAGTAACATGAGAATTTCAATGGGCGCTATTAACGAAAGTTTTAACTCAATTTCTAAGGTTTCCATAAAGTCCGGAGTTGTCAGATTCCGATCAGCCCATCAAAAGTTATAGTCATTTTAATTTCAGCTTATCGACTATTTTGGATTTTCTCATAACGTTGGTTTATTTCTATTTGAAATTTCAACCTTTCGATTCCAATACTTTGTCAATCCTTAACACTTAACGTTGTTATCACCTCATTTTCAATAATTGGATCTACATTCAATTGCTTACTTTATATTCGATATTCTTTCTATTCAATTTCCGGTTTTGTTTCAAGTATTATATTCCGATTAAACTTGAATTCACTTTAAAAAATTTCGACGAATTGGATTCACTTGACCCTTATTCCATTAACCAAATTTATTTATTCGACGTACAAGTCATGATTTGAATTAACGACTGTTCACGACTCAAATTCGTACTTAATTCTCAACTATCATTATTCGATTCCCTCTACTTAAATAAAGCTATACTTTATCCGATAAAATATTTTTACAATCCAAATTCAAGAGTTCTGTGACGACCCCTCAGTTCTTAAGTCCATTCCAACATTTCAAAGTCTAAAATTTCAAGGAACCGAGGGTTTTAACCTTGAATCGATGTCGCAAATTAGGACGAACTTAAATTGCTTGATTCTGGTTTTGTAACCTAAGTTCAAAATACATACATATTTATAAAATCTATAGAACACACCCTAAATTAAAATTCAACTTTAATTAATAAACAAAGAAATTTCAATCCTGTATAAATTTGAAAATACACTTTACATACCCATGGAAATTTAGATCCAAAATTCTTTTCAAACAGGTTATGAAAGTACGGAGTGATCTCCCCCACTTAGACACTTCATAATAAACGTCGATAATGCGTGCACTCATTATCGAAGTCAATTTCTGATGTCCGAGAAGGGATTACACACTTAGTTCTTTTAAAATCCTTTAAACCATTTCTTTCGTAAAGACTTATAATACGATATAATTTCAAAATTTGACAAAACTATCTCAAAAGCACCAGAATCAAACCCTCAAGTCCATTTCATTTAAATCGCAATTTGTTTTGCCCCCCAATTGTATTCAACAGATTTTATTTCCAAATATTTTCCAAATTCATTAAATTTCCGTATTAGATTTATAATTTAATCAACCATAATGGGTAATAACTTTATATTATCACCCACTAAGACAAATACATACATAATTGAACCATAATATATATATTTGATATATTTTAAAATATAATCGAAAACCATATTATGTCAAGTCATTCTGTCCGATCATTTAGAAATTCCTATCGATTCTATGGCGTCCCATATATCGACCAGAATCTATAAATATTCAACAGAACAATTAACACAACATAAAATCATTTTATATTCAAAATACAAATACGCTCTCTCATATATTCACCCGAACTCATTCTAGGGCGTTACTAACCCCATCTCTAATGAGTTAATTCCCAAACAGAGCCAAGGTTATCGCTAACCATCGCTCTGATACCAACTGTAACGACCCAGATTTTTGACTGTTTAAATCGACAATAAACCACACATGTCGATCCAAACAAATCACTAATCCAGATAGTTATTGGGAAAAAGAAGAAAAAGAGACAGAAAAGAAAAGCAATCACGGAATCTCACAGCGGAAGGATAACATATAATAGACAAATAAATATTCAAAAGCATTTAAACATATACATTCGAGTTACAACATTTAAATCATCAGAGTTATACTCTTACATACAGTAATGCAGCGGAAATGAAATGTAGTGGATACATGTACCAAACTCCGTCTTCGATCTCCAAGGCCAAATAATCTTCATTAACTGCAACGCCTGCTGACCCGAGCATATTGCATAAAAGAAAACACAACAAACACTCGGATCAGCACTAAACCATCTCATATTAGTCAAATTAAAATACGAAATAATACCAGTGTCATGGTGCAGTAACTCAAGAGATGTTACGGGATTTTTCCATCTCTCAAGGATCCGTTAAACTAATACATACATAGTATAATACGCTATTACAATAGTGTTTATTTTGTAAAGTATAATATCGAAAATAGCGTAAGCGGGATTACCATGTTACCCTTACGCCGTTTATACCATTGTCGTACAGTTTGCATATAACACACCAGTACGTCGGTGGATAGGGATGCGCCGTGATACGACAACGTTAAATCAAAATCGTAGGGGCTCGATTAGGATAATATGACAAGGCACTGAGGAGATACCCCGGTAGGATTCTACCGAATTCGCGGCCCCCAGGCCGGTGGTAACGCATAGCCGCAACTACCGCCCACCTCGAACGACATTCCCATATTCAAAAGGTGCACCCAAATCAATCACAACAGTAATAGAGATGGTATCGAAGGAGCGCGTTCGATCAGAGATGCGATCTCATTAACCCGGGTATGGCTCCTGTTTTAGTCATTTCAATTATGACCCGAAGGTCAAGGCTAATCCATCATCGTTCTCTTTCTTCAAATCCAGTAATTGCCTCCATACCATCCTACTCCGGTTCTGGAACTTCCACCGCATACACAGTTGTCAAAGTGGTATCGACACTGACAGAGAGTATGCCTTATGTCGACTCCGGTCTCCTTAACAACCAAACGTTTACATTTTCCACATCGGCCGGTTCTTTTACATTTCACAAAAGTTCGCTTTCATATCAACATCATATTTTGTTTCAAGCCTAGTTTATATTCAAATAGAATATAATTTTCATATCAAAATATTTCGATCATTCCCAAATCGATTATATTCCAAACCAGGATTTATTTCCATACCATTATATTATATTCATATATAATATTTCAAATCGACATATATATTCATACAGAATATACTTCATTCCAAACGATTTCAGTTATTCCAAATCAAATTACATTTGAACCCATTCATATTCAAATAGGTTGTATATATTTCCATATCTATTCATTTCAATTCTTGAAATCACCTTTCATATTCACATAGAATAAAATCTACCTTTTCCGTATCAAATTGATTTAAAATAAATTCATATCCAAAAAAATATAACATTCTCTCGACTCCATTTGAACCAACGATCTAAACCCAAACACTTTCCATTCGGAAGGAGAATAAAATTTATATAAAAATTTATAAAATATATATATATACTTAAGAATAAACCATATATAAAAACTTACTGATATAAATTATTAGAGTATACCGGGGAAATTCAAATTGCTATATATATATAGAACAAGGTTTTACTAAATGATTTCAAAATAATAATTTATAAAAAAACTTACTTGAAATAAGGTAGATATATATAGTTTAAAATAAAATAAAATAAAATAAAATAAAACAAATTAAAAATAGAATTTAAATTTAAATTATTTCTCCTTCCTAATTTCAGCACTCGAATCTAAATCTCAACCTCAAATGGAGTTACCCCATTTCAAAGTCTTGTTTCAAACCCCTTCAACCATTTTACGTTTCGAGAATTCAAACCATACCCGTATATAGTTTTTAAACAATTCAAATATCCACGATTTCCTTTATTCAAAAATTTTAATTCAAAAGAATTATTTACACTTGAGTCCAACTATTGGAATAAATCCCAAATTTTATTTAAATCCGAATTTCAAATTCCAAATTAATTTGGAGATTTTCCTTAATCATTTCAAATGTCATCGAGAATCCATAATTTAAAAGAAAATAATAATTTATCGAAAATCGATACATTTCCTTTAAATGAAATTTCACATCGAATATATTTCAAATAACTTTAAAAATTATTTAACCAACTGATGTTCGTATATAATTTGCTATCCTATGGCCAAGTGATTTAATTTTTATTTCTCGATATTCAGGGATGGATCTATCATTTCAATCCAAATCAGGGTCACAGAGATGTATCATTTCACTCTGTGTTCTTAATTCATTTTATCGATAAATCCCGGGTTTATTCGATGCCCGTAACATCAAGGGTGAATGGGATTTATTGTCACACCCACATGCAATACAACACACTGAAATGAAATATTAACAGTGTCTATATCAATTCAGTAATAAATACAACCAAACATCCATCACACAATTTATTCAACTGATCAGCATTAAACAGTTTCAGAATTTTCGAGGATTCGAATTGCCAACTAGAAATTTAATTTAATTAAATAACTAATTGTCGATCAATATTTCATGTTAACCCACTGGTAAATCAAAATCAAGCAACCAATTCAAAAGCCAATCACAACCATGCAACCAGATTACTTCATACCTTAATTCGACAAATATGGGATAAATTCAGTATTTCGTGAGCGAAGAAACACTCAACTTCGGTTTCAATTTGCATTGAACATCCAGAAAAGGCCCAAAATTTTACAGTCTTCAAACGCTGCCAGGTTAGTGTCAAAACGTCCGCAACTCCGCCGCGATCCCAACGCAACAAACCGTTCGTCAATCCGAGTCCGTATGAAGAAGTTATCAGTGTTTTTCCTCATTTGAATTTACGAAATATATAAATAAATTAAACAAATCCCTCACCAATCAAACAATGCCACGTCACCAGAGAAAATCTCCCGCTCACCCTCTCTTTCCCGTCGCTACAGTACCTGCTCGTGAAACCCATTCAACCGAAACTTTGACCGACCCCCGCCGTTGACTCCGGCCACGAACGGACCTGCGACCACCGCCAATGTGGAGCTCCCTCCGAGCCGCACCCTCAGACCCCGATGGCACCACCTCCGATGATGTCCTCTGCCGCCGGCGATCCCCCAACTGAAACCCCCTTTTTGACTTCAACCTCCAATCCCCGACCACACACTCCACAAAAAATCGAACAAGTACCACCGTCGAGTTTGTATGACCTTCCTCTTCGAAACCCCCATGCCAATTTCTTCGATTGATCGCCGGAATTAAAAACCCCAAATTAAACCTAAAAATTTCGAAAATCTGAGACTTTGACCTCAAATTCGGACCACCTGAAGCGATGCATGTTGAAATAAATTACAGATCTACGATCTACTCATCGAGAACTTCGAAATGACATATAATAATCTAGGGTTTGGAGACTTTTGATTTTTGAGCTATATCTTGATTTTTGAATCTAGGGTTTGAACATTCCAGCCATTAGCAAATAAATTTGGTGGAGGAGGTGTAAATGGGCTGATGGAGTGTTAAGTGGGATTTTATTTATACAATTATAAGGCCCAAACATTAGAAACAACCAATTATCGTCTTACACTGACTTCTTTCATATTTTCTCTCGTACGGTCAAACGGTAAGTCGGATTATAATGAAAATTGGAATCCTATAATAGTTCATCGTTCCGGTTCTGATGGCGCCAGTTTCATCGAATTCCGAGACAGTCGCCAAAACAGTTAAATTTCACAGTTAAATAAATTAATAAAATATTCAATTTCAATTAACTGTTTAAATTCAAATTTAAATATTTATAAATTCATATTTAAACCAAATTACAATTTAGATAAATTTACAAATTTATTTCACATATATTTTAAATTTCACATTCAATTATTTTCAAATTTCAAACTTGAATATCAAATTAAATATAAACAAATAAAATTCCAACTTTAACTTAACTTTCAAATTAAATATCCTTAAAATTCAATTTAAATCAATTTATAACTAAAATAAAATTTTATAAATAAAATTCACATATTTAATATTCCCATATATAATTATTTAAAATTTAACAGATCTGGAATTCAAATTTTAATCGCAAACGCTTATAATTTCTTTATATAAATTCCATAGCGACCTTTCGAAATTTTGATTTAGTCACAACTTGCAATTTATCCGGCGAAATTTCAATTTCTTACATTCTCTGGAGAGATATGATAAATTCGATTCTAACGTTTCCAGTTTTACCCAATTCTGATTTAAAATGAATTTTATATATTTTTCCAAAATTTAAAATCAAATTTTCAAATTACCGCGCCATTTCAGGCTCGTAATATAAATAAATATAAATTTAACCAATAGTATACGATTTATTTAATTTAAATTTAAATTTTAAATATACAGAAATTATGGTTCGTTACAACGAATATATTAAAATAATAACAGTTTGAACGTATAGTTTATAATATAATTATAAACGAGCTCGAAATGGCGCTGCAGTTCGTAAATTGGCGATTCGAACTTCAACTGAATGTACAGGATTCATTTTAAGCCGGATTTCTGTGAAACAAGAAACGTGTGGAGCTGGTGGAGTATATCTTTCTAATGGAAGAGAAAAAACAGGATTTCATCATGTAGATTTTGAGATATGTCCAAATCAAATTTCAGAATAGTCGCTATGGAATCGTTTATCGACCGTAACGGTTTATTCGATATAACTAGATAACAGGCGTGAATTTAGACAAGGTTCTTTTGGGGCATAGTGATAATTTAATTTTTAGAATTTTACTGTAATTTTTAATTAATTAACTAAGCAACTTTTTATTTGGAGTATTTTGCACCCTGTAATCGGCGATTTTGGGGTTTCACAAAATGAGTTAAACTACCGATATTATTATATTTCTGGGATCGTGGCACCTTACTGAATACAACGGTATCTTTATTTCAGTTTGTAGGTGAAAGGAATTTTATGAAACGAGGTACGTTAAATTTTATAATATCCAAAACCTACCCTAAAATATCCCAAATCTTTCTTGGATCAAAAGAGCTACGCACTGTTGTTTTCTCAGCCGCACTTTTTACATGGTAGTTAAACTAAAACGTGGACATTCTTCATCCTAGAAAAATCAAAGAAACCCCTATATAATAAGAGACGGCCTCATGTTTTAGTGGTTTCCAGCATCACCAAAACTGTTTTCCTCTTCGTCATTATATCCAGTTTTCAAGTGTTCAAACTCCGGTGCAAAACTTGGTGGCTTGCGATGGTATCAGGGATTGCATGCGGTACTGTAGGGGTCAGGAAAATCGACTCTCGGACGAAGTCTGGCCCATCTCGAAGGACGGTAGTGATAGGGGTTCAACGTTGTGTGCAGGCATCGGTATAAAGAAGTGAGAGTATGGATCTGGTGAAGGAAAGGGTGAACTCCATGGGTAAAACCGGACGTGAGGAGTTGAGAAAACAAAGAGGGGATGAAAAGGGTATTCACGATTTATGGGGAAGGCTGTTGTGAGCATTTGGTGGAGTAAAGAAACTGGAGCAGTGTACTATCGAAGCATGCATGAAGAGAAAAGAAAGTGAAAGCAAGGGGAGCATGCGACGTACTGTTGTGATGGTGAAGGAAGGGAGCGTTGTTTTGGGAAGAGAATAGTTTTAACGTGAGGTTAAAGTACTGTAATGGGTTGGTACAGGAAGCAGCAAGATTCGTGAATACTAGGATGGACGGATGGCACTTGTGCCAGGCTAGAGGGCATGGTGTAGTGTATTGGACTATGGGCCTTAAAATATGTGCAGTGTTGGGAAGACTCTTGTACAAGTGCGAGTCTGAAATGGCATTGTTGGAGAAGACGAGTTGTAGAAGCGGTTACGGTTTCTAATATGGCAGATGGGCCGAAGAAAAATATAAGGTTAGGCCAAATTGTTTAATTAAAACTTTAGTTTTTGTTTTAATAAAAATAATATAAAATGAACAAAGCTGAAACTCTAATATCTTGTACGTATGACATCAGAATTTGCGAACCGTTTGATTCTTTGGAATCGTACGAAAGCAGGCTATGCTGTGAAGCGGGTTCAAAACCAATTTGGGATCGTTTCGGTTTATGGTGGAATTAAACGTCTGAGATAGATCAACCGATAGTTATCGTTATTAACGATGATCGTCCAATGTGAGTAAATCTCAATAACTCTGAACAGTTTATAATTTCATGTTGTATTTTTAGAACTGTTAGATATTGGCTGATTGACTGTATGTTGACTGTTTGATTGAACTGCTAGTCAGTTAGTTTAATTTTCTATATCGATTCTGTTTAACAGAATATATTATATAGAACTGAAAGTGATGTTATCTATATTGTTTAACATCTGTGATGCAGGGAAACAGGTTGGAGGAATCCAACTGGATTCAACATTTATTTTACTGTTTTCATATATTGTGATATATGATGTGTTATATAATCTGTTATGGATTATGTGTGTTAGAATGATGTTGATCATTGTTATTCGATATTTTTAAATATCATAAAAGACCCTGGGATGTAAAAAGAAGTATTTCAATGTATATTGAAATAAAGAGATTTTATAAAATCAACAGATTTTATAAAATCAACAGATTTTATAAAAGGAAATATTTCGAAAAGTAAATAAAAGGGAAAAATGTTTTTAAAAACAAATAGAGTTTTATAAAAGGGAAATCATTTGTAAAGTGAAGAACTGTTACTAAAAGAAAATCTTTTTAAATGAATAGTTTATTCGAAAAGTATAAAAGGAGTTAATCGATTAGATAATAGAAAGTTAAAAGGAGCTAATTGATGTTAGTTTAATCGGTTAGAGAATAAAGTTAAAAGGAGCTAATCGATGTTAGTTTAATCGATTAGAGATAAAGTTAAAAGGAGCTAATCGATGTTAGTTTAATCGATTAGTGATAAAGTTAAAAGGAGCTAATCGATGTTAGTTTAATCGATTAGAGATAAAGTTAAAAGGAGCTAATCGATGTTAGTTTAATCGATTAGAGATAAAGTTAAAAGGAGCTAATCGATGTTAGTTTAATCGATTAGAGATAAAGTTAAAAGGAGCTAATCGATGTTAGTTTAATCGATTAGAGATAAAGTTAAAAGGAGCTAATCGATGTTAGTTTAATCGATTAGAGATAAAGTTAAAAGGAGCTAATCAATGTTAGTTTAATCGATTAGAGATAAAGTTAAAAGGGGCTAATCGATGTTAGTTTAATCGATTAGAGATAAAGTTAAAAGGAGTTAATCGATGTTAGTTAGTCGATTAGGGTTAAAGCAAAGGAGTTAATCGATGTTAGTTTAATCGATTAGAGTATAAGCAAATGAGTTAATCGAATATAGTTTATTCGAAGAAAGTAAAAGGAGTTATCGAATATAGTTTATTTGAGAGGAGTTAAGTGAAATGAGTAAATCAATAGCGTTAGTCAAATAGAGTTAATCCAATAGTGTTAGTCCAATAGAGTTAATTGATAAGGGTTAATCGAATAGAGTTAAGTAAAAAGAGTCAATCGAATATAGCTATTCGAACGAGAGTTAAGTAAGGAAGTTAGTAAAAGGAATATAAAGTGAACTTTGCCTATTTCAAAGTTAGAAATGTTGTTCAGTTAAGGTCTGAGAGGTAGTTCTACCCCAACTTGATTGGCTTCGTTTTAACTAAGGAATAGTTAAGGTTCGGCAGTAAAGGAAATGGTTTGAGTTGGCATCGCGATGGTTTGTTTAAACATCTGTCTAAGCCCAATAAAGAAGCTTTGGAAATGTTTTCCAAATAAGAAACCAGAAATGTTTTCTAATAAAGGAAACAAGAAATGGAAATGTTTTCCATTGTTAATAACATATATTCTCCGAATTTAGAAAATAGGAAATATTGAATATAGGGAAACAGGAGATAAGTAAAATTTATGAATTAAAGAGATTAATGTTAAATGATGTTTGTTCGATATAATTTCCATCTGGAAATAATATCGTTGTTTGCACACCTGTTTTTCTTCGATAGTTAAATCACAGACTATCGAAGTTTTTGACCATTTTAACGTTGTTAATATGGAGAGACCGGTTGGATTATTATCCAAAGAACCACTCTGTATTGGCATAAGCGTTGCGAATGATATATGCCAAAGGAAATTGAAGATGGAGTTATGCAAGGGCTATCCTGTTTACAGAATAGTGCCTTCGGTTCATCCTGTTCCTGGATGACTTGTATGGATGGATGTCTGACAGAGTATTTCGAGACGATCATGTATATTGATTTCTCCAACTGTACCAAGATTGGAAGCGGAGAAGGAAACTTCTTTTAGCTAACACATAATGTATGGTTGAGGACGTCAATCAGTGATTTGATGGATTTGACGATGTGGCCTTCAAAAGTGAATCTGGTATGATGATAAAGCATAGCTTCTAGCCTCATCATCCGGTAAATGACAGAAATCGGGTAGGCAACATGGCTAAGTCGGTCGCACCAAAGTAGGGTGTATAATCACCTGATCTAGAGTTTCATTTACTTCTAAAAATCTATTGTTGATGTTGTCCCTTTCGGGAAACGGTTGCTGATCCCAACTGTTGGTGATATACATTCGATACACTCAAGCGAAATGAGTGGTCGGTCATGTGTGGCCGGGTTGCAAGATATTCTTGTTGAACCCAGTGTATTCCTCTCTAGAGGTACACTAGCAAAAGGTGGTTCCATACCTTGTCATAGTTGGAAATCCATTACCCAATACATGCTTGCGGTTTTGAGTTGTATACTATATATGTAGAACGTGAGATGAAAGCGTTTCTGCTAGATGATTATATATACTATGGTTGATAGACATTATTATAATATCAAAAGGTTTTTGATATAAAGATATTTTGGATTCTCATAAGGGAAAACCCGTTCCGTTATGCGGCGTGGTCTTATGAGATATCATTTACTTGTTCGAACTGTTTTTAAACTGTTTTACTCATACCAGTCCCATGACTGACCCGGAGTTTACTTTGTTGTTTTCCCTAAACTCTTAGGTGCCTAAATTTGTACGGGCAGTCAAGTAGTCGGGATTTTATAGATACACTTGAAGAGCTGGAGCAGGAGGCTTCAAGATGTTATAGCTATAGTTATTTCCGCTGTGTTGTAAGTGATGTACTTTGATAATGATATGTATATTCAAGTACTGATTTGTATTTCAAAGTTATGTTATGAAATATATTTATTCGTTCCGCTGTGAGATTCGTGTTACTCTGATGTTGTGTTCTTCTTCTTCTTCTATTCTAAGTTTCTATCTTATCTTTCCTCACCCTCTAATTTCTTTCACTAATTACCAGGATTTTTCGATGTTTTGGTTATCGACATCGTGCTTATGTCGATAACCAAAGTCGCTCAAAATCCGGGTCATTACATTTTCTAAGCATAGAAAATGAAATTAATTGGTTAAGGAGAAGTTAAGAAGTAGAATATGGGAATGTTTTTCGATGTTAATAATGTATATTTTCTAAATATAGAAAATAAGAATCTATGAATATATGGAAAAAAATTCCAACTGTAATAAGAGATAATTTCTAGAAAATAGAAAATGGATAATTTGTGATAAATGAAAATGTTTTACCAAGGATCGTGGAGATAAGCAAGCTTTGCGAAATATCTGGAAAGTGGGGAAATTAATAATTTAATAAAAAATTAATTTAAAAAGGGCCTAGTGTTGTTTGGTGCTTGATCGGTAGAATTTCCATTTGGAAATAGGATTGTTGATTGTATGGATGTTTCCTTTGATAGTTGAATAACTGACTATCAAAGTTTTGGTTTATTTTATACCTACGTTGTCAATACGAAGAGACCGGGATCAGAATTAATATCTGAAAACCACTTCGTATTGGCGTAAGCGTTACGAATCAACTTATGCTAAAGGTAATTAAAGAAGAAGTAAAGTGCAAGGGCTATTCTATTAATACTAGGTAGAAAATGCCTACGATGGATTGACGGGAAAGTTTCCTCGGTTTGTCCAGTCCCAGGACAACGTATATGGACGAATGTCTGATTGAGTATTTCTAGATGGTCACGTACATTGAATTCTTCAAACATACCAAGTATGCTGGCGAGGGATTTATTCTCTCAGCTTTACACCCAAAGTGCATTTGTGGACATCAATTAGTGATTTGATGAATCTGATGTTGTGGCATTCAAAGTAAATGGTGGCAAGTTTTCCAAAAGATAATCGTGACCTATGGCTCATCAACTGGGATATGACAGAAATCGGCAGGAAGCATGGCTAAGTGGGTCATTCCCATTAGGGGTATTATCACTTGATCTAGAGAAATTCCATTTGCTTCTTATTCTATTTCGCTGCTGTATGCTTTTGGTTATAGTTGCTGATCACAACCATTGGTGATAATATGCTTGGTACACTCATGTTAAATGAGTGGCTGGTCATGTGTGGCTGAGTCGCAAGATGTTCTTGTTGAACTAAGTGTATTCCTCTCTAGAGATACACTATCGAAAGGTAGTCCCATACTTTGTCAAAGTTGGAAATCCATTCTCCAATAAGCGCTCCACGGTTTTTGATTTTATATTTTATATGGAGCGTGAGATGCAAGCGTTCCGCTAGATTTCTATTTATTTGACTTAGACACTACTATAATATCACTGGATTTGATATCAAAAATAATTTGGGTTATCGTAAGGTAGAAACCATTTGTGTTTATGAGTGGATTGGTCCTACGATTATCTTTTCTTTCGAAAGGATTTCTAAAAGTTAAATCAAATGGTTGGAGTTTACTCACACTAGTCCCATGACTAACCCAGAGTTTATTTGTTTTGTTTTATCCTAAACTCTTGGGTGCCCAAATTTGTACGGGCAGTCAAGTAGTCAGGATTTTACAAATTCACTTGGAGGAGCTTGAAGCAGGAGGCTTCGTCATTTAGCTATAGACTGTCATGTTTTCTACAGTATACTATGTTGTATCTGGAAACACAGGTGTTATAACTCTTCCAGGAATAACTGTTGTGCTCTGATGATGGTATGTATATTCAGTTTCTGATTTGTATTTCAAAAGTTATGTTATATATATTATATTTTACTCGTTTCGCTATGAGATTTGTGTCCTTCGTTTTCTTCTATTCTAATTTCTCTTTCTTTCTATTTCTCATCCTCTAACTTCTTTCTACTAATGATTCATAGTTCTGTGCAATTTGGGTTGGACATGTGGTGTTATTAGCCGACTCAAAAGGTATGTAAATTCGAGCCATTACATTTGGTATCAGACTTGAAGGTTGAGTAGTAACCTTGGCTCTGTGGCGTAAAGCAATAGAGATGGGTTAGTAATACCCTAGATTGAGTTTGAGTGTATATATATGAGAGCGTATTTGTAGGTTTGATATAAAAGTTGTTTTATATTGTGTTGGTTGGTTTGTTGAGTGGTTTATGAATTCTAGTCGATACAGAATGTACAACTATATCGATAGGTGTTTCTAAACTCTCGAATAAAATAATTTGATACGGTATTGTTTTAAAATGGGTAAACGCAATAATTTTGCCCAAAAAAATTATTTTGATATAAATGGATTAATTTCTAAGATATTATAGTATATGGATGTGTTGATTGTTATTACAATCAAATGAAATTGTAAAATATATTGGAATGTTTATATAAATAACCAGATATAATTTGTATATGGATAATGTGTACAAATAAGATGAAGTCGAATTGAATTCAAACCAGAATTTGAGAATTTAAATCCTGGGTGTTTAGAAAATATTTTCTAAAATATTTTAAATTAATATGACTTTACTTTGAAGGATTTTAAATAAAAATGATTTTTAATGGATTTTGAAAGTGCTTCAGCACTGAAATCACTTTAGTGGCGAGAAAATAATTCTGATAATGGATCGCGACATTATTGGTACTCATTTTCAGGTTTTTGAGTGGTGTATTGCTACTATAATAATTCGTTTTTGCAAATTTTGTTTGAAACGAGCAAGTTATTCAAATGTTTGAAATTTGCAAATTGTTATAAATATACGTATATGTATTTATATTATTTTAAGGGTACTTGAAATATAAGTCAGGAATTCGAATTCCGAATTCTGAATTTAAAATTTAACTTGTATAAGTTAATGTGAATCAAATGAATTGAAATTTAACTTAAAATACGTTATATAAAATTTTATTGGATTGGAAATTAAATTGAGTAGTTTATTGAAAGTGAATAAATTGATTTAGAATCAATTTGGATGTGTATGGATGTATGTATGTAGAATAAGGAATAGAATGACTTTATGGAAATTAAATTATGTTTGAAATCAATTGATATGAAATTTGGTTGCAATTGAATGAAAACTTGACCAAAAGAATTTATGAAATAATTCATAAATAAATGATATGAATTGAATTTCCATAGACTGAAGTAAATAGAATTGTATTAACCAATGGAAAGCTAATTGGTTTAAAACAAATTTGAAATGAATATGGATTGAGTGTAAAGATATTAATCTAAGAT
This sequence comes from Allium sativum, assembly GCA_030737875.1. NCBI lineage: Eukaryota > Viridiplantae > Streptophyta > Magnoliopsida > Asparagales > Amaryllidaceae > Allium > Allium sativum. Next base: position 1,240,013 of record JASFAX010000056.1, on the reverse strand, counting down.
CTTGTGTTTGTTCGAATTAAAGGATTGAATGATTATCTGAATATAAGTTATTGAAACTCACCTTTTGAAGTGAGTAAGTACAGGTATCTGAAGGCATTGGCTTGGTTTTGACTGCGTATATTGACTACGAATTAAACAGGTTCACTTAATAACGCTTATATAAGGTACGCCTATGCAAAAATACAAAATTGGGTTTTGAATTTAGTTTTCTGACCTTGTGGTTCGATGCATATATATATTTTTGTTCCTGCGATATCGCAGAAGTACCTCCATACAAGAGTGACTCTGCCAAAATTTTCTGAAAATTTAAGGTGTTAGAAAATTTTGAATTTTTTTGTTAGTAAGAATAAATTAATATTTTAATTGAAATTAATTGGTTTAGTGAAACTAAAATTTACAAGTAAAACAAATAAAGTTTAGCCTAGTTAATAAGGGTTTGTAGCACTCTTCCTGTCTTAGTAATTTCGAGGACGAAATTCTTTTAAGGGGGAAGGAATGTAACGATCCGGATTTTGAGCCATTTAATTTTGAATATTGAAATTGGTTGTAAATATTTTATTTGAAATATAAAATGGATTTCATAAGGAATTTATTTATTAAAAACAAAGTTTTAAAATATAATTTATAATAAAATTTAAAACGAGCTCGAAACGTCATGGTAGTTCATAATTTAACGTTTTGAACTTCAATTGAATATACAGAATCCGATATAAGTAGGATTTCTTTGAAACAAGAAACGTTGGAATCTATTTAATTATGTTTTCTAGTGAAAGTGAAAAATCGAGATTTCGTTTTATAGATTGTAATTTATGTCCAAATCAAATATTCAGAAAGTCGCTGTGGAATCGTGTATAAGCCAAAATGGTTGATTTAATATAATTAAATATTGGTTTCGAATTTGGAAAAGATTTTTGAGATGTAGTTATAATTTAATTTACAGAATTTTTCCATAAATTTTCTTTTAAAAAATAAGCAATTTTTTATTTGAAGTGTTTTACACCGTATATCAGCGTTTTGGGATATCACAATATAAGTTAACTTGCCTATATTATTATATTCTTATGATCATAGCACATCGCTTGAGACGTTAGTATTTTTATTTTTGTCTATAGCAGTCTGTAAGTGAATGAAATTCTGTGTAGCGCGGTGCGCTAATCTTTAATTAGTAAATAAAATAATTGAAGTTTCTATTGTTAGCCAAGTCGTTCCTTCAAGTTGAAGCCACCCAAAGCTTCTTATAGAAGCTGGCTTTTCAATTTATATATTCGTGCTTTTTATTACTCGGGAAGCATTCTTCTTCCACTTACATAAATTTCAAGTTTCTAATTCGATGAAAAATCAAAATCAAATAAGAATCCCTAATTCCCAAATTCTTTTCTACAGCCTTTCCTCGTTTCCTCTTTTCGAGTAATTCACGAAAAGTTTCCCATCTTCAAAATCAAAATAAAATCGAAAATCAAATGAAATTAAAAGAATTTTTATTCGTTGAGCTTGTGAGTTCATCCTCTTCATGCTAACTTGGGTTTCATCAAACTCGGCAAAGTTTCCAGGAACATGTGAAACATGGCACCGCACGACAGGGTGGGGATTCGTGGCAGAAGGGAGCATTAATTTGTGATTTAAAGGATATAGTTATGATTGTGGCAGTGAGCAACATATTTGTGAGAAATTGATGTGTATTTGGTGCAAAAATCGTTTGCTACTCTCCCTGTAGCTTGCGGGAGCTAGCTGAGAACAGGATCGCAAGGAGTGGTGGGAGTTTCAAGCAGCAGAGATGAGAGGAGGGAAGTTGTGGTGAGGAAGCGGGGGGTGCGATTTCCGCGGTGTTTCTGTGTGTGCTTTTGTCGATGGGTTATTTGGTTATGCGTAAATGGAATTACAGTCGCGATGATCAGGAAGATTGGGCGAGTTAAAGAGGAGTAGGTGGCGAGTAGGGGGCAGAAGGTTTGGGAGGATGTGATTCGTGGATTGGAGACGGGTTGGCCATGGAGGGGGTAAATGTGTCAAGCTTGCAAAGGGGGTTTTACTAGATGTTGTCAAATGCAATTTCGTGAAGATGGTGATTATTATAGAAGGAGACAGAAGAGTTCGGTGGTTTTACTTACTGGAGATAGTTTAAACATTGGGTTTTGTTTTTCTGGAATTAGAAATTAACGTTGATGGTGGAAGAAGTATTATTTGTGTTGCGGTTTTTCTTTAGAGGAGCGAAAGTTAGAAGATAATAAGTGGAGAGGAAGAAGAGGGACCGTGTGGCATAATACGGGTTAGTGGATTTATACATGCAAATATGAATTTAGTATAGTGCCAACTAATATATGAACTGCTAGTTTATATTTGTATGAATATAACAACTTGTTGTAATGGAAATTCAATTGGAAAATTATATTAATTAGTTACCATCAAATTCTAAATGCTTGGTTTCAAAATTTAGTGAATATGAATTAACGTTACTTTAACAAATCAATATTGTAATTCATAAATTAATTTTGGAATTTAACGAATTATGGTTAGCATAACCTTTACACGTTGACGACATAAAATGTTATCCCATCTATTCACGTTTCTCTCTGTATTTGATTCATCGTTTTCCTCATATTCATCCGTTCTACTTGGATCGCTTCTACCCCTTATTTATATCCATATATTTTTATTCCTTCATTCAATCTCATTCCCCTCTTTTCAAAATCGAATTCCTTTCCCTTCTTATGTAAAAATTCCCTGATCCTTTGTTTCAAAATAAAAATAAAAATGAATAACTGTTGCGATGTTTTGCAAAGCTGGACTAGAGATGGTAGAAAATGAGTGATGTGCGCTGTTATACTTTGCTGATCGTGGTAGAAGCTCCAATTGATGCCAGTTTCTTTCACTGGAATGTATCGAAATTCCAGATGCGATGACACTGGTTTGGATGCATTTGAAAACCGTCAAATTTTAAGCTTTCTGTGGGCTTCGAACAAAAGGTGAGTCAATTTCTTGCTCACAATTAACTGAATTGTTCCCATATTTATTAAATTAATTTATGAAATAATTTGGATTGTCTGGTTGTGATTGATTGTAGATGGTTGCTGAAATTGATATACAAGTTAATTACAGTGTAAATTTAGAATCAAAATTAAGTTATTTATTCGAAATTAAATTGCTAATCTGAAACCCTGACATTTTTTAACTAGTGAAACGATATAATATTGACTGTTTGGATGATATGGTTGTGATGGGTGCCTTTTACTGATTACTGAATGGATATCGTTAATGAAAATTGTTCCCGTTATTCAGTATATGATGTGTATGTTTATTTGTGCCAACTAATCCCATTGTTCACCCCAGATGTTACGGGCATCAAATAAATCCTAAGTTATTGAAATTTGAAGAAAGAACAATCATGGTTTAAAATTTGTTAACTACCTATATACCTATAGTTCTAAAATAAATTATATTATTTATTATAAATAAAAAATATTTTGGTAAAGCATTTTAAAATATGTATGTATATATATATTGTGATTTAAATTATTTTATTATACTCTAATTATTTTAATATATATTTTTTCAAAAATAAAAGGGGTTTCATTTATAATCATCTATTTTTCAAGTTATTTAAATATTTGTAATTTCTTCCTGAATTAGATTTGAAATAAATATATATTCTCCTTTGAATAAAAAACGATGTTTAAATAATCATGATATTGATATGAAATTTCATTCTAATTTGAATATGAATTGATTCTGAAATGATTTTGATATCTCGATATGAAATGTATTATATTTTGAATATAACTGGTTTGAAAGGATTATGATTTTCATATGAGAAGTATATTCTATTTTAAAATATGAACTATTTGAGTTATCGAGAATGGAATCTAAACCAAATTAAGATTTGGTAATTTTTGGAAACTTATGGCAATTATAACGAATAAAGGAATTATGTTTTGAAATATAAGATTTGAAAATGAATATTGAATTTCACGAAAGGGGTTAAAACGATAGCTGGGTTTATGGAAATTGGAATAAATCCGACCTTGATTATAACTGAATCAATAACGATTTGGAAGGAGATTTAAATGGAAATCTGAAATGATCCATAACTATTGTTTTAAAAATGCGCTTATTACTTGGGAAGACCGGGATCGAATATATGTTCGAAAAACCATTCCAAGTAATAATACAACATTACAAAGAAATCGAAGACTTGGAGGCGATAAGTAAAGACCTAGAATCTTCGAATTATTCGGATTGATTGCTGATGTCTCTTTTGGGTCGATCACCCGATACAACGTTATAAGCGGCATGAGATCTCTATATATTTGGAGATTTTAGGTTTGTTGTTCCGTTCAGACCCAAAACAGACGTGTACGGATTGTGTGTCTGGCATTGAAATTGACTGCGTAGCACCGATCTCTGTTAATATATATCGAATTTGTGGAAATAAATTATTCTCGCCTCTAAGACATATGAACTTACGGGTTATGTACTGATAGAAATTAGTGACACGGCGTGAATTGACAATGTGACATACTCGAGTTATGAAATGAACGAGTGATGATCAAAACTTGGGTTATTGACGCATAGCTTTGTGTATATCGTGACATCGACGAACCTCACACCCCAGATTGATGGCAAACTGGAGGTTAGGTTGTATACATACAAATCTATGTTGAAACTCGAAAGCTTCGGCAGTAGATCTACTTGCGAAACCCGGGGAAAAAAAGTATATATGGTGTCCGATGTCTAGATGAAAACCGGGATATATACTTCATGCTGTGTATTCGATGTCCGATGTCTAGACGAAAACCGGGAGATACTTATCTTCGTGTCCTTGATTGATGTTTCGTGTCAGGAACCATCATATTGGAAAACCCAACAACCAATACGAGCCTTTCGTTCTGTTTGTAAATTAGTAATGTGGGCATAGCCACTATGCTCTTGCAAAGATCAATATATTTATTTATGAAATGGTTTTCAACACTATGCACTAATATTAGTATTAAAAGAAGATTTTCACATATGAAAGCATTTTGGGTCATCGTTAGACAAAACTCGCCAATTTGCTGTGCGCTTGCATTGTGTGATGTGGGACGATCTTATGATAGCTTCATTTTTCCAAAACCATTTGCGAATTTTATGTAGGGAATTCACATGGAGTAAACCCGTTCCACGTTAGCGGCATGGTCCGGTGAATTCCCATAACATTTCTTTAGATTACTGCACCCATAACTCTCATGTTATTTTGTATGTTAATTTGACTAATATGAGAATGATTTAGTTCCAACCCAAATGTTTGTTGTGTTTCTTTTTATGTTGTATGCTCTGGACAACAGAAGTTGTAGTTAACGAAGATAACCTAGCCTTGGTGAACGAAGACGAAGATTTGGTATACATCTATTATATATATGATTTTTCTTATAACACCCACGTCCGTTAATGTCACTCACAAAGGGAATGCATTAAGTTTCGTGGAGCGTTGTAAGTAAACAGAACAGAATATTACAAGACATATACATAAAATAGTACATGAAAAATTTATAACTTTATTGCAGCAGAAACAGAAATAATTTTGGTTACACCTTTAAACCTATTGCATCAAAGCAAAGTACATAATATCAGTCTTGTACAAAAGTCATCAAAGTACATAATTTTTAAAACCATAATCCCCAATCCAAAATGCCATATGAAAGAGAAACAAAGCCAAGCATTGCTTTCAGCACTTCAAGTAGGAAAGTCCGAATCAAATTTCAATGTGCCCACCCTGAGAACCTGGGGGAGGGGGGAAAGGAAAGAAAAGAGGCGAAACAAAAAGGGTCAGACATAAAGTCTGGCGAGTCCAGTGACTTTAACAATATAAATAGTAAAGCAACATGATAAGAACATAAACTGGATATAAGAGATGACTGTAACATAAGCAGATATGATAAGGTAACAAGACGGACATGATGTAATATTGAATTCGCTTCGAACCACTATAAGATATTCTCTACACTGCACCGATACTAGTTTCATACTGAAAGATGGTCCCTCTTGGCTAAATAGAATGATGATAGTTTTGTGTACTTCTAGCTGCCATCGTAGGTAACCTTTGTGCACCTATCACCACTAGATGTACCCACTATCCTCCTTGTTCGATCATGTACTCCTAGCTGCTCTTGTAGGTTCCCCACTTGCTCTCACCACCACTAGTTGTACCCTCCCCACTAATCGTAATAATGATGATGATGATGATGGTAGTTTCGTGTACTCGTAGCTTCTGTCATAGGTGCCGCATGCTCCTATCTCCACTAGTTGTACCCCTACCTTCCCCATTCGATCGGCTCCCTAAATCGTAGATACCCATGTTGGTCCCATAGTAGGGTGTATCACTTCCTAAAGTGGCAAACCGGTACTAATGAAATGCACGGCTTATACCTACACGATGCAACGTCTTACCTACCAACCCGGATCCACGCACGCACATGACTCTGTTGGACTTGCACTGCCATTGCTAACTCTTTATTGACTACTACCAATCAAACCAGTAAGCGTTTCATGTCCTCGACCTGGTTCGAGCTCACATATATACTAAAATGGGTTACTCGTTGAAAAGGGTCCACCTACTTGACACAAGCTTCCCTCCTAAGCTTGGTCCCCACTAGGAATTCCCACTTAACCCCTCTTTATTCCCATGTCTAATCACATGTTTCACCTTGGTTAAGTGCTTCTAGTTATATTTCACATGTCACCCATGTTACCCACTTAACCCCCATGTCTTACTATATGTCTTATCTTGGTTAAGTGTTTATTGTTTATGTTATACATGCTGCCCATGCAATACATACTTCCCAAGTCACCCACTTAACCCTTTTTTTCCATTCCCATGTCTTCCCACATGTCTTATCTTGGTTAAGTGTTTTTAATTGTGTTTCACATGCTATCCATGTCACCCACATAACCCTTTACTATTCCCATGTCTTACTACATGTCTTAGCTTGGTTAAGTGCTTCAATTATGTTTCACATGCTACCCATGTTACCCACTTAACCCTTTATCATCCTCATGTCTAATCATATGTCTTATCTTGGTTAAGTGTTCATTAATTTATTATAACCGCAGTCTTGCAAGACCTCCCACATTAGATTACCGTTTTGCGGTTGCTGGATTTGACGGGCAGTTCCGGGCAGGCTTATACCGCAATCCGAATCTAACCTCGTATCTTTGCACTATATGCATTTAATTTCTACCTTTGATCTCTCACATTAGACTGTCGTTTGCGGTTGCTGAATATGTTGAGCGGTTCCGGGTAGACTTTATCGCAAACCAAGTCTAACCTCATGTCTTAGGCGTTCATTATCTCTTTCTTGATCCAAGTCTCAACTTTAAATCTTGGATTAAATTATATCCCAATTACCCATAATTTCCAATCTAAATTATGTTCATAACTTTAATCCAAATTAGACCAATAATCTTATATATACATGTTATGCCAAATTACACCCAAATCAAATTGCGTTCATTGTTATTAACAATTTATGCCAAACCTCATGTATACAAATTATATCCAATTATGCCCACATCCAACTTATGCCTAATCTCATGTATACAATTTATACATAATTATGCCCCAAATCAACTATGTGATTACAAATCCATTTATGCCCAATTACATATTATTCAATATTTTCCCAAACTTTTCTCAATCATTCAAATGTTATTCGTACGCAAATCTCACGTAATATGTTAGGACCGAAGTTAGCCTAATCTCATAAAAAGAAAAAGGAAAAGGAAAAGGAGGAGGGAAGAGAATCATGACATCAAAATTGGCATAAACATAAGAACATGCATATGAACATAAACATGCATGTAATGATAAAATAGATCAGAAAGGCATATGACAAGTTTATGGATATAAATCAAAAAGGCGACAATTTGCAAACTTGATAAGTTTCATTACAGACATACACATTAAATCCAATTTACAACTTATCACAATCACTTTTAATTTAATTACCTTGTGAAAGTGACATAGACTCATAGCGATAGGATTAAGTATAGAGAATAATTCTGATTTCTGATTTCTGAAGTTGATTAGCTAAACCGCTGATGTAGGCTTTGATTCTTATCTTCCAACTTAAATTTGATTTGCTTTGGTGGAGGCTAGGTTAATTTAGTTTTTAGCAGCATGGAGGCGCTATGGATTTGTTTCATGAAATTAGAGTTACGTCTAGGTGTGTTTATATAGGTGTATTAGGTGAATTAGGGCCTTTAGATTAGGTTAGGATCCATCTAAACCATCCAAACCAGAAAAAATCACCCAACAAATTAGAGAACGCCACATAAGCCCTAATTCTCCAAAATTCATCACTGCCCAGATCTGGCCGATGGGGTCGACCCCTACAGGGAGGGTCGACACCTATGTCGACACCCCTACAAGGAGGGTCGACACCTATGTCGACTCCCTTAGGGGTGTCGACACCCTAGAGCGGGATAATTCCCGCCCATCTCGCTTCTTGCTTATTTGAATTTCGAATTTGATTTTAATTATTATTTTAATTTTGGTTTAAACTAAATCTTCTAAGCTCCATAACTTCTTCCTACTGTATCCGTTTTCGCAAACTCGGACTCTATCTGAAGAAGAATTCCGAGATGAACGCAGTGGCGCAACCCGTTTCCCTTAATTCTTCTTATAAAAATTAAGTATTCTTTAATTTGTCAATTTTTATATTATAAAATTATTGGGTGTTACATTCTCCCCTCCTGAAAGGATTTCATCCTCGAAATCTCCAATTTAAGAAGAATGTATCCTACCGTCCAATCATCCATCTACTCATCCATCATCCACCAGCATCCATTGTCCTTAAAAGTTTCTAATGCTATATGAACATATGCAAAAGTGTGTGTATATGTTCCTTATCTAATGCGAAGATCAGGCATTCAACTGATTCAGTTGACCTCCTTAATGCGAATTATGTCAGTGCCATGAGCCCAACATTTACGCAATAGATTCTTAATGATACATATCATTCCTATATGAGTGCATAACCGTTCTTTCAAATGCAACATCCATATGATAACACAATAACTATACATCCATTAATTTTAAATATGCACACTCATTCATATGCAATATGAAGGTGATTGAACTGATCTTAGTGCCTAAAGTGTGTGTGTATGCGTCCACGAGCAACCACTTGCAAACACTTGCGTCCACTTGCAACCATCAATCATAACATGTCTCAAACACATGTTTACATCCATTGGCTTCTACCAAAGGATCGAAGATACAATCGAGAGGATGTACTAAATGACAGAAACAAATATGAACAAAGCTGGTAGGAAAGGAGAAGTCAAGAACATACCCTCAGAAAGGAAAGAGTACTATGCACGTATCTTGTCTCTCGTCTCCCAAATCGCATCTCCTTGATCATATCCTCATTGAACTTTAACCAACTTGACCTATCGATTGCATAATTTCTTGACCTCCGATCCACGGATGCATGTAGGAACTCGTCTAACCGTGGCAGCTCATTCTACTTCCACTTCTCTAAGCATTCTCGGCTCTACTACTTCCGCGGTATCATGTAAACACTTCCTCAAATGCGACACATGAAATACGTCATGAACACCACTAAGCTTCTCGAGCAACTTCACTCTGTAGGCCATTTGCCCAATTTGCTCTGTAATGGGGAACAGCCCTACGAACTTTGGTGCCAATTTCCTTACAGACCTAAAACGAACAACATTCCTTAATGGTGACACTTTAATAAAAACTGTGTCCCCAACACTGACTCAAGATCGGTCCTTCTCTTATCAGCATATGACTTTTGCCGGTACTATGCCATCTTCATGCGTCTTCGAATCAAGTCTATCTTCTCTGAAGTTTCCCTAATCATCTCGGGCCCAAACAAAATCTTATCCATAGATTCCCACCAACAAGTAGGTGATCGGCAAGGTCGTCCATATAGAGCTTCAAAAGGTGCCATGCCAATACAAGTCTAATAGCTGTTGTTGTTGGCGAACTCTGCTAATGGAAGATGTTCCTCCCATGTCCCTCCAAAGTCCAAGATACAAAACCTCAAAAGATCATCTAGGATCCTATTCACTCCCTCGGTTTGGTCGTCCGTCTGAGGGTGATAAGCGGTGCTCAAACACAATTGCGTTCCTATCGCCTCTTGCGAACTCTTCCAAAACTCACTAGTGAAAATGGGATCTCGACGCTCACAATACTAGAAGGTATGCCGTGTAGACGAACTATCTCTCAGAGGTAAACAGATGTTACCCATGCCGTTGTTCTTTTACTCTTAACGGGAATGAAGTGGCCACTCTTGGTAATTCTATCTACTACTACCCAAATCCTCGTATTACCCTTCCTTGACCTCGACAACCCATCAACGAAATCCATGGAAACACTTTCCCATTTCCACTATGGAACCTCTAAAGGGTGAAGCAAACCACCAGGCTTCTTTTTCTCAGCCTTGACTTGCTGGCACACTACTCATCTAGAAACGAACTCTATCACATCCTTCTTTATTCCGGCCCAAAAGAAAACTTCCTACTTCTGTTGCGTTCTTTGGGATCTTCCCGTCTTGGATTGCCACCACCTTCTCGGGATCCACTGCTATCCCTTCCTTAAATACCACATGTCCTTAAAACCTCACTTCCTTCCTCCAAAAATGACATTTAGAGAACTTAGCTTTGAGTTGATGTGCTCAAAGGGTTTCTAAGACTTCCCTAGGGTATAGTACATGCTCTTCCTTGCTTCTAGAGAACATCAAGATGTCATCCACAAAGACTACCACGAACTTGTTTGGAAACTCCCTAAACACCCTACTCATCAAACCTACAAAATATGCGGGTGCATTCGTCAAACCAAAAGGCATGATGAGCCACTCGAAGAAACCATCGGAAGTTCTAAAAGTAGTCTTATCTATACTATCCTCAGCTACCCTCGACTGATGAAAAACCTGTAGCTAAGTCCAACTGCGAGAAAACCGAAGCACCAAACAACTGATCAAACAAATCACCTATTCTTGGAAATGGGTGCCTCTCCTTCTTCGTGAGCTTATTCAGCTCCATGTAGTCCACGCACAATCTAAGCGAACCATCAGCATTCGTAGCGAAAACAACCGGAGCACCCCATTCCGAAATACTTCTTCTTATGAACCCTTTCTTAAGCAGCTCCCCTACTTGTTTACTTAGTTCCTTCCTCTCTCTCGGAGCCATGTGGCGCACTGGCAATGCAACTGGCTTTGCATTACCCACTAAGTATGTACGGAAGTCTATCTCATGCCTTGGGCGGGGGGAGGTAGGGTAAACCCCGAACCTCATCAAAGACGTCATCATACTCACGGACTACTCGAACAAATTTCAAATCATCGATGGACGCGTCAAGTGATTCTAGGTAGCTAAGTATCACCAAACCCCTTGGATCACATGAAATATCAAGGGTCTTTCCACAACGAGTCAACAGTCAAACTACCCTCCTTTCATAGTCTAGGATGGCATCTTACCTGGCTAGCCAATCCATCCCTAGAATCAGACCATAGCCCATGAAACCAAATACGTAGGCATTGCATTCAAACCCAACACCCAAGATAGACACTCTCAAATCCCACCAAATCATAGATGAATGAGCTGAACCACCAATAGGATTTGAGACTACAATGGGGTCCATAACTAAACTAGTATTTAGGTGCAGTTTTTCAACTAGCGTAGTAGATATAAATGAATGCGAAGCTCCAGAATCAAACAAAGTTCAAATAGGATGATCAAAAAGAAAAATAAAACTTTCAGCAAAAATGTTTCTACCGCTGTCCTGTGCTGGTACCATGAGAGCATGAACCTGTCCTCCAGAAGTAGGCCCTGCCCTCTTCCCTTCCCCTTGTTCTAGCCTCCTCGGGCAGTCTTTAATCAGATTCCTGCCTCACCGTAATGAAAACAACCAAGCTTCTTCTTCTTCCTGCAGTCCTTAATTACATGGCCCGTTATATCATAATAAAGACACTTCCTCTTGTCACGGGGTTTATTATTCTTTCCACCCTTCTTAGGTTCTGCTTTCTTGTTCTGTGATTCTTCCACTTTCTTTTCACCTTTACCTTCTTCATGGATTAAAGCCATATCAACAAGTTTCTCATCCTTGGGTTGTGCTCCTTAGCCTAAACTCCCTCATTACCATTTTTACTATCCTTGTGTAACATGTTAACAAGTCTCTCAAAGGCTGCCTCCATCGCACAGAAAACCATATGAAGCTTGAAAGAAGATTAGTCGCAGGTGAAACTACTACGGAGGTTAGGTGTAACAACCCGAAAATCTGGGCCAGTTTAAAATTTTTATTTTGGCAATTTTAGCGAATTTTGAACATTTAAAATAGATTATTTTAAATATAATCGACGAGAAATTTATTTTGAATATAACTCGAACGTGTATATTATATACGTCGTCGTTAGAATATAAATATTTATATATATATATATAAAAGGAATTGAAAATGTCGCGGTAGTTCGATAATTCGATTTCAAACTTCAATTGAACGTACCGGGTGCAAAACAATCCGGATTTTAGTGAAACCAAAAATAATAGGATCTAATTGATGATATCTTTCCAACGAATCCGGAAAATCAAAATTTCATAGCGGGGATAAAAAGATATGTCTAGTTGAAGATTCTGAATAGTTGCTATGGAATTCAGGCCCTTAAAAATGGACATTTTGCAAACGACCTCGGATTTCGACGAAACCACTTTTGTTGGGTCCGTGATGTCAAGTTAATGCTAGATTCCAAATTTCATAATTTTTCGAATCAATATGTGAGCGTGGCAAAGGAAAACGCGTATGACCAGTTTCAGTTGATTTTAATCGACTGGAAATTGGCCATTTTTCCAACGATCTCAGAAATCGACAAAACTAGTTTTGTTAGGACCGTATCGTCAATACGAAGCTAGAAAATATTTTTCAGGAATTTTTAGAGTTAGTATGTGACCCCAGTAAATTGAAATGCACGTTCAAATTCAATATATAGAGTTATATGTTGATTTTGACGAAAACTGATCGAAACGATCGAATCAGCTTGCGATACATATCCCATTGTGTTTAGAATGGGGGTGAAACGCTATGGACGACAGGCGATGGACCTCGTTTCGAGGTCGTATGTAAAAGTCAACTTTTTGAAATTAAAATAATAATAAAAAAATATTCTCTCTCCCTCTCCTTTATTTCTCTTTGGCCCCCGCCCTCATTCTTCGTTCATTCAGAATGAAAAAAAAAAGGAAATACCGATCGACGAGGAGGGAGCGCCGCTCCACCGCCGCCGCCCAGGCCATCACCGCCGCGCCGCCTCGATCCGCCCTCCCCCAGGCCGACGCGACCACCTGCTGCCCCTCCTTCTCTCTCCTCCTCGCTGGAACCGAAAACCCCCAACGCCCAATCCCTAAATCAACATTCCCCTGACCAGCGCCGCCGCCAACCCCCTTTCCGCCGCCACTACGTCCTCCGACCCCCTCTGGCGTACGCAGTAGCCTCCTCCCCCCCCCTTCAAACGAAAACAGTAAGGTTTTTATTAATTTATTTTATTTTTATTAATTCCTTTGTATATATATAATGTTATGTAAAAGAAATCAGTGTTTAATATTAGTTTACATAAGAAAGATTGGATTTTTTTTAAATATAAAAGACGATAATTTTAAATAGAAAGATTGGATTTTTTTTTTAAATATAAAAGACGATATTTTTAAATAGAAAAGACGATATTTTTAAATAGAAACGACGATATTTTTAAATAGAAAAGACGATATTTTTAAATAGAAAAGACGATATTTTGATATGAGTAGTGAAGTAAAAATATGATTTTTACTTCGAGAAAAATATAATTTTTAGATTATATTTGAAAAGGTGAAATCTTTATATTTGAAAAAGCGAAATCTATATTTTTGAAAAGATGAAGTCTTTATATTTGAAAAGGAGAAATCTTTATAGTTGAAAAGGCGAGATCTTTATATAGACGTTAACGATGTAAAAATATAATTTTTATCTATATAGTAGCGTTGTAAAAATAGAATTTTTACCCATATAGCGTGATTATAAAAATTTGATTTTTATATATTGAATAGCAAAGTAAAAATATGATTTTTATATATTGAACATCAAAGTAAAAATATGATTTTTTTTTAAATTGAATAGCGAAGTAAAATTGTGATTTTTATATATGTAGTGGCTACGGGCAACGAAGATGACAAAGATGCGATAACGATGAAGATTTCTATAAAAGAAGTGTCGTGGAGTTTGGATAGCTATCGGTGAGAACTTCTCACTCTAAATTCTCTTTTTCTAGTTTTATATATATATATATATATATATATATATATATATAGTAGGATTGTAACGACCCAGATTTTTAAACAGTTTATTTTAAATATTTAGTATCGTTTAAATATTGAATTAACCATATAAAAGAATTTTTATAGTGAATTATCAATCAAATAATCGAAATACGAGAACAAATTATAATTGAAATCGAAGTTAAAAACAGAATCAAAACAATTCAAATGATCAGTGTTGGTTCTGTCTGAACGTGAACAATAAAAATAATTTATTTTCGGTAAATTAAATGGTTTGAGATCGATTTATATTTTTTATCGAATTTAATTTAAAACGTTAATTTAATTGGTTATCACTTCTGAACAGTCGAATTAAAATTTAGAAATCATTTCGTTGAAGTCAGAATAGTGAATACCATTCGTTACGGTTAAAACAATGGTTCGAGAACCATGAGATATTTTAAGTTATAAATTAAAAAAAAAAAAAATATATATAACAGCCGACCTATCTTCAATTATAGGCAGACATATTATTTTCAAGCACAAATTCCTGCTCCCCAAAACTCGAAGCAAGCAGACAGCCATTTTAATGGCTCGTACTCGTTGTCTCCCTTCTTTTGCTTATATAAACCACCGCGACTCCATTCCTCCGTTCAACAGAAAAACAAACGAAAAAAAAAAAAGAAATGGCCGCTGCCCTCATGTTCAAATCGCGATTCCAAGGGGATGCAACGCGAGGGCTCCAGCTACCCAAAATCGATATCGCGCAATTCATTTTGAAGGGAGAACCACGAAGTACATGAACTCGATCATCCCAAGGGTTTTGGGTTCGATTGTGATGTCTGGAGCTCGGAATTGGGACATCGGTGGTTAGGGTTGGGTTAGGGTGCAGATTTGAAGACGCGATGGGAAATGGTGGTTCGAGTGGGAGTTGCTGACAACGTCGGATTGACCGAGGATGGTGGATGCTCGGAGTTTGGAGCGACGCGAAGATGATTTCAAAACTAAGAAAGAGGAAACAGCGGGATTAAGGTAAACAGAAATTATTTATATTTTTTTAGGTTAATTACATGATAGTTTAAATAGAAATTTTGTAAATAAAAGTATAAGCTAAATTAGATTTTTAGGGTTTGAAACTTATTAGGTAATTCACTTAGTTATTTTAATTAGTGTGAAATAGAAAAATTTAAATGCAAGGAAATTATTGAAATTGATTGAAGTAAATTATTTTGTCTAATTTATCCATCTAAAGGAAATTAGTTATAAGGAATAAAATTTGTAGACTAATAGTTTAGTAAGATTAATGTTTAAATTTGGAATTTATTTACAAGTGACAATTAATTAAATTTAATTTGTCTAATTAAAAACTGAGATTTTATTTATGTTATTTTAGATTGAAAAACAGACGATTGGAGAAAACATTGTGAAATCTATAAATTGGCTGCATTGGATATTCTACAAATAGAAATCCTGGTGAGTAAATCTCACTCACCTTTTATTTCTAATTATTTTTATTTCGTTAAAAATAATTGTCTGTTGCTTGTGTGAATGTTTTATGCTTGTTTTATATATATTAGTTATTTAGGCTATATATATATATATTGGGTTGATTGATTGGTTGGATTCCCGCAGTCTCATTAGCGGATGCCCGCAGTTTCATAGCGGATGATTACCCTATACGCCCCACGCTATGATTAGTGGATGACCTTCTATACCGCGATATTCTGCCACGAAGCAGAATTGGTATTATTTATGTGCTAACATCTGTGGATGCAGGAAAACAGGTTGGAGGGATCCAACTGGATTCCTCAAAAATATATTATCTGTTTGTTTATTTGTTTGCATATATATTGTTATATATGATGTGTTAGAAAAATAAATAATTCGTTGCTTTGTGTGTTTAAATATCACTGGGCCAATTAAAAGGACATTTGAGATTTTAAAAAGGGAAAATTCTATTTTTTAAATAGAATTTGAATTTTTAAATGGAATTAAAAATATAAAACTTGTTTTGAAAAATAAAACAAGTAGTTCCTTTTTAAACGGAGTTATAAATAGTTCTTTATAACGAAGTTATAAATGAAGGGAAAAGAATTATCATTTGATAATTCAAAATATAGAAATACAAGTGTTTTGAAAATATGATTCAAAAGGAAATTTAAATATAGGATTTGAATAATAGAAAAGGGAAAGGAAATTTGAATTCAAAAAGAAAAGGAAATAGAAAATTTGAATTTAGAATTCAAATAGAAAATCCAAGATGGATTTGAATATAGAACTTTCAAATGGTATTTGAATATAGAGAATTTGAAATAGAATTTTCAAATAGAATTTGAAATAGAAATTCGAAACAGAATTTTTAAAAAGGGAGAATTTGAAATAGACTTTGAAATTAGAATTTCAAAAATAGAATTGCAATGACATTTGAATTCAAATATATTTGAAAGAGAATTTGACTATATAAATTCAAAAGGAATTCAAATATAGAACTTGAATTCAAAGGAATTTAAATATGGGATTTGAATTCAAGGGAATGGAAATAGGATTCGAATTCAAAGGAATTCAAATGGGGTTGGGATAAAGGAAATTCAAAAATGGAATTTTAAATAAAAGAAATGTAAGTTGAAATATAGAATTTCAAAGAAGAATTAAATAGAATTTGAAATATAGCATTTCAAAGGAGAAATTCAAATATGAAATTTGAATAAAGATTTGAATGGAATTTAAATATGAAATTTGAATTGAGATTTGAAATAGAAATTCAAGTATTGAATTTGAACATGGAATTGAATACAGAAATTCAAGTAGAAATTTGAATATGAGATTTCAAAATAGAATTTGGAATGAACTTTGAAAATAGGATTTCAAAGTAGAATTGGAAATAGAATTTGAAATAGGATTTCAAAATAGGAAATCCAAGTAGTTTTGAAATGGAATTTGAATTCAAGGGAATTCAAATGAATTTGAATATTAGAAATTCAAATGGTGTTGAAAATGAATTTGAATATTAGAAATTCAAATGGGGTCGGAAATGGAAAATGAAATTTGAATATAAGAGATTCAAATTAAATTCAAATAGGATTTAATCTATGGGATTTGAATATGAAGTTCAAATGGTTTTTAACTATGGAAATTTTGAATATAGAATTCGAATATAGAAATTGGAATATAGAAGTTCAAAGGGAATTTAAATATAAAGTTTGAATAAAAGAATTCAAAGGAATTCAAGTATTGAATTTGAATATAGGGAATTCAAATAGAAATTTAAGTATTGAATTTGAATATCAAATAGAAAAGGGATTGAAATTTGAATATGGAATTCAAAGTGAGATTGGAATTTGAATCAAGGAATTCAAATAGAATTAAATAAAGTTGAATTCATTTTAAGAAGTTTAAGAAGTTTATATATATAAATATAATTAAAACGAACTCGCCGCAGCGCTGCAGTTCGTAAAATAGCGACTCGAACTTCAATTGAGTATACAGAACTCAATTGGGGTCGGAATTCTTCGAAACAAGAAACGTCAGGACCGATTTGATAATAGTTTCCTAATGAAGGAGAAAAATCTGAATTTCGTCGTATAGATTTTGAGTTATGTCAAAATCAAATTTTCAGAAAAGCAGCGCCAGAATCGTTTTAAAACCATAATGGTTATTTAAGGATATAAAAGGATTTCAAGCGGAAAAAAAATCCGAAGTTCTATTTAGAAATTTCAGAGTGAGTTGTAAAATATATGCGAATTCAAGTTGTGTAAATGAATATGATTTTTGAAACAGAAATCAGATTTTTGATTATTGAATAGAATTAACTAATTCGAATAGTAATTAGTTAATGAGATTTTAAATGAATATTGAGCTTTAAATAAGTGAATTCGATTTGAGAATTTATATTCGAAATAGAAAAGAGAACTAGAATTGAAATTGAAATTCAATTTGGTTATGAACGAGTTAAATATTTTGTTTGAGCATGTTATGTTCAACAAAGAAGTGAAATAGACAAAAATGGCTAATTAAAGAATAATTAAGCGAAACCGAATTCAAACGATTCAAACTTGAATTCAAACGAATGGATTGAGTTGAATTGAATTGAAAACAGGTGAACATGTGTAAGCAGGTTTGTTATGAAGCATATGAAGATTTAAATTTATGTGCTCGACAAAAAGGTACAGGTTTAAATTCATATATGGGTTTTATGCGCCGTATCGGCAAGCCGCTTGGCTTCTTCTTTTTCTTTTTGAAATTAGAAGATACCGGGAAGCTATTTGAAATTTCCCGATGCTCCCGATACAGGGGAGGTTATGGCGAATTTTTCCGGGAATTTAAGGAGTTAGAATATTTTTAAGAAATTTGACAATTAGAAATCTATATATCGATATATATAGAATTCGATAAGGAAACGAAATCAAAAATAGCGTAAAGGGCCAAGATTTATTATTGAAATATTTGGGTAACAAATATTGATAGAGAAATGGAAAAGAGATTTAATTAATGATATATTAATTAAAGAGCCCAGTGATTTGTTGATATGTT
This sequence comes from Allium sativum, assembly GCA_030737875.1. Lineage (NCBI taxonomy): Eukaryota > Viridiplantae > Streptophyta > Magnoliopsida > Asparagales > Amaryllidaceae > Allium > Allium sativum. Next base: position 1,221,209 of record JASFAX010000056.1, on the reverse strand, counting down.
TGGATGAACACTTGTTTTTATTCGATAGTTAAATCACAGACTATCGAAGTTTTTGACCATCGTTGTCAATATGGAGAGACCGGTTGGATTATTATCCGAAGAACCACTCCGTATTGGCATAAGCGTTGCGAACCAAGTATGCTGAATATATTGAAGACGGAGTGAAGTGCAAGGGCTTTTCTATTAATAGAAATGGTGCCTTCGGTTTCGTTCAATCCCAGAACGAACGTAAATGGACGAATGTCTGACAAAGTATTTCCAATGATCAAATGGGTTGGTCTGTATGGATATATATGGTTGCAACGGATTTATCCCTTAGCATAATATCCAGAATATTTGTGCAAAGCAACTAGTGATTAACGGATCTGACAATGTGGCATTCAAAGTGATGATGCTATCAAGGAATGGTAAGTATGCGTAGCCTCAGGCCTCAACAACCGGGAAATGACAAAAATCGGGCAGGCAGCATGGCTATGTGGGTCGCACCCATTAGGGTGTATAATCACCTATCTAGAGAAATTCCTTTTGTTTCTAAATCTATCGATTCTGCCCATTCGGGAAACGGTGGTTTGAGTCCAACCGTTGGTGATATACATTCGATACACTCAAGCGAAATGAGTGGTCGGTCATGTGTGGGCCGGGTTGCAAGATGTTCTTGTTGAACCCAGGTGTATTCGCCTCTAGAGATACATCATCGGAAGGTGGTTCCATACCTTGTCATGTTGGAAATCCAATCTCCAATAAGCGCCATGCGGTTTTTGATTTTATACTATATGTGTGGAGCGTGAGATGCAAGCGTTCTGCTATTTGGTTATTTACTTGATGTAGACATTATTATAATATCACTGGATTTGATATCAAAGTGTTTTGGGTTATAGTAAGGTAAAAACCGTCCGTGTTTATGTGTGGGCTGGTCTTACTATTACCTTTTCTTTTGAAAGGATTTTTAAAGTTAAACAAGTGGTTGGAGTTTACTCACACCAGTCCCATGACTGACCCAGAGTTTATTTTGTTTTGTTTTCCCTAAACTCTTGAGTGCCCGAATTTGTACGGGCAGTCAAGTGTTTCAGGCTTTTACAGATACACTTGGAGGAGCTTGAAGCTGGAAGCTTCAACGTTAGTTATTTAGAGTTACTTCCGCTGAATCAAATGTTATGTGTACTCTGATGATGGTATGTATATATGTACAGAACAGATTTGTATTTCAAAGCTTATGTTATATAATATATTTTTCGTTCCGCTGTGAGTTGTGATCTTCGTTTTTCTCCTATTCTAAGTTTTCTTTCTTTCTATTTCTCATCCTCTAACTTCTTTCTAATAATGAGTCGTATTTCTGTGTTATTTGGGTTGGACTTGTGGTGTATTTAGTCAACTCAGGTAGCTCAGATTTGCGGGCCTTTACAGTTGGTATCAGAGCTTAGGTTGAGCGAACACCTAGGCTTGTGTGGCATGTACTCATTAGAGATAGGGTCAGTAGTACCCTAGAATGAGTTGAGTGTATAGATACGAGAGAGCGTATTTGTTAGTTGATATAAAATTATTTTATATTGTGTTGGCTAGTCTGTTGAGTGGTTTATGAATTCTGGTCGAATCGTGGGACGCCACGAAGTCGATAGGAATTTCTAAACACTTGAACAGAGAAATTCGACACAGTATTGTTTTAAAGAGGGTAAATGAAATAATTTTACCCAAAATTTCTATTTTGATATAGAAAGAATAATTTTCTAGAATTATTATTATATGGATGTGTTGGATGTTGATTTTAAAATCAAATGAGATTATAAAAATTGAAATGGTTATTTATAACAAAACTGAATTTGTATAGGAATTAAATATACGAATGAGATGAATTAGAATTTAATTCAAACCAGAATTAAGAATTCAAAATCCTGGGAAGTTGAAAAATATTTTTCAAAGTATATTAAAATAGTATAGATTTGTTTTAAAGGATTTGAAAGAAAATCATTTTAGATGGATTTTGAAATAATAAAGCACTGAACTCACTTCAGTCGCTGGGAAATAATTCTGATGATGATTGCAACATCATCAGTGTTCATTTCCGAGTTTCTAAGTGATGAATTGCTACCTTAGAAAAAGTTTTGATGGAAATTTATTTGAAAGAAAACAAATTGGTTTGAATATTCAAATGTTTTGAATTTGAAATGAAAATAAATATAAGTATACATTTATGGGATTTCAAAAGAATTTGAAAGGAAAACCCAAGGATTTGAATTCTGGAATTGAAATTTAACTTAAACAAGTTAAATGGGTTGAAGTGAATGAATTGATTAAAATCAATTTGAATTGGTTTAATAGAATATAGGTTGGATATAAATGGGTTGATCGTCGATCATTCGAATTGAATAAAGGAAGACCAAAAGTTTTGGTTGGAGTTAATTTGTTAAAATATGAAGAGGTGAGTTTCAACATAAAGGAGTTATGAAAAGTTAGTGAGTTATAGTATTTTTCCTACCTTAGCAATTTCGAGGACGAAATTATTTTAAGGGGGGAAGAATGTAACGACCCAGATTTTTAAACAGTTTATTTTAAATATTTAGTATCGTTTAAATATTGAATTAACCATATAAAAGAATTTTTATAGTGAATTATCAATCAAATAATCGAAATACGAGAACAAATTATAATTGAAATCGAAGTTAAAAACAGAATCAAAACAATTCAAATGATCAGTGTTGGTTCTGTCTGAACGTGAACAATAAAAATAATTTATTTTCGGTAAATTAAATGGTTTGAGATCGATTTATATTTTTTATCGAATTTAATTTAAAACGTTAATTTAATTGGTTATCACTTCTGAACAGTCGAATTAAAATTTAGAAATCATTTCGTTGAAGTCAGAATAGTGAATACCATTCGTTACGGTTAAAACAATGGTTCGAGAACCATGAGATATTTTAAGTTATAAATTAAAAAAAAAAAAATATATAACAGCCGACCTATCTTCAATTATAGGCAGACATATTATTTTCAAGCACAAATTCCTGCTCCCCAAAACTCGAAGCAAGCAGACAGCCATTTTAATGGCTCGTACTCGTTGTCTCCCTTCTTTTGCTTATATAAACCACCGCGACTCCATTCCTCCGTTCAACAGAAAAACAAACGAAAAAAAAAAAAAGAAATGGCCGCTGCCCTCATGTTCAAATCGCGATTCCAAGGGGATGCAACGCGAGGGCTCCAGCTACCCAAAATCGATATCGCGCAATTCATTTTGAAGGGAGAACCACGAAGTACATGAACTCGATCATCCCAAGGGTTTTGGGTTCGATTGTGATGTCTGGAGCTCGGAATTGGGACATCGGTGGTTAGGGTTGGGTTAGGGTGCAGATTTGAAGACGCGATGGGAAATGGTGGTTCGAGTGGGAGTTGCTGACAACGTCGGATTGACCGAGGATGGTGGATGCTCGGAGTTTGGAGCGACGCGAAGATGATTTCAAAACTAAGAAAGAGGAAACAGCGGGATTAAGGTAAACAGAAATTATTTATATTTTTTTAGGTTAATTACATGATAGTTTAAATAGAAATTTTGTAAATAAAAGTATAAGCTAAATTAGATTTTTAGGGTTTGAAACTTATTAGGTAATTCACTTAGTTATTTTAATTAGTGTGAAATAGAAAAATTTAAATGCAAGGAAATTATTGAAATTGATTGAAGTAAATTATTTTGTCTAATTTATCCATCTAAAGGAAATTAGTTATAAGGAATAAAATTTGTAGACTAATAGTTTAGTAAGATTAATGTTTAAATTTGGAATTTATTTACAAGTGACAATTAATTAAATTTAATTTGTCTAATTAAAAACTGAGATTTTATTTATGTTATTTTAGATTGAAAAACAGACGATTGGAGAAAACATTGTGAAATCTATAAATTGGCTGCATTGGATATTCTACAAATAGAAATCCTGGTGAGTAAATCTCACTCACCTTTTATTTCTAATTATTTTTATTTCGTTAAAAATAATTGTCTGTTGCTTGTGTGAATGTTTTATGCTTGTTTTATATATATTAGTTATTTAGGCTATATATATATATATTGGGTTGATTGATTGGTTGGATTCCCGCAGTCTCATTAGCGGATGCCCGCAGTTTCATAGCGGATGATTACCCTATACGCCCCACGCTATGATTAGTGGATGACCTTCTATACCGCGATATTCTGCCACGAAGCAGAATTGGTATTATTTATGTGCTAACATCTGTGGATGCAGGAAAACAGGTTGGAGGGATCCAACTGGATTCCTCAAAAATATATTATCTGTTTGTTTATTTGTTTGCATATATATTGTTATATATGATGTGTTAGAAAAATAAATAATTCGCTGCTTTGTGTGTTTAAATATCACTGGGCCAATTAAAAGGACATTTGAGATTTTAAAAAGGGAAAATTCTATTTTTTAAATAGAATTTGAATTTTTAAATGGAATTAAAAATATAAAACTTGTTTTGAAAAATAAAACAAGTAGTTCCTTTTTAAACGGAGTTATAAATAGTTCTTTATAACGAAGTTATAAATGAAGGGAAAAGAATTATCATTTGATAATTCAAAATATAGAAATACAAGTGTTTTGAAAATATGATTCAAAAGGAAATTTAAATATAGGATTTGAATAATAGAAAAGGGAAAGGAAATTTGAATTCAAAAAGAAAAGGAAATAGAAAATTTGAATTTAGAATTCAAATAGAAAATCCAAGATGGATTTGAATATAGAACTTTCAAATGGTATTTAAATATAGAGAATTTGAAATAGAATTTTCAAATAGAATTTGAAATAGAAATTCGAAACAGAATTTTTAAAAAGGGAGAATTTGAAATAGACTTTGAAATTAGAATTTCAAAAATAGAATTGCAATGACATTTGAATTCAAATATATTTGAAAGAGAATTTGACTATATAAATTCAAAAGGAATTCAAATATAGAACTTGAATTCAAAGGAATTTAAATATGGGATTTGAATTCAAGGGAATGGAAATAGGATTCGAATTCAAAGGAATTCAAATGGGGTTGGGATAAAGGAAATTCAAAAATGGAATTTTAAATAAAAGAAATGTAAGTTGAAATATAGAATTTCAAAGAAGAATTAAATAGAATTTGAAATATAGCATTTCAAAGGAGAAATTCAAATATGAAATTTGAATAAAGATTTGAATGGAATTTAAATATGAAATTTGAATTGAGATTTGAAATAGAAATTCAAGTATTGAATTTGAACATGGAATTGAATACAGAAATTCAAGTAGAAATTTGAATATGAGATTTCAAAATAGAATTTGGAATGAACTTTGAAAATAGGATTTCAAAGTAGAATTGGAAATAGAATTTGAAATAGGATTTCAAAATAGGAAATCCAAGTAGTTTTGAAATGGAATTTGAATTCAAGGGAATTCAAATGAATTTGAATATTAGAAATTCAAATGGTGTTGAAAATGAATTTGAATATTAGAAATTCAAATGGGGTCGGAAATGGAAAATGAAATTTGAATATAAGAGATTCAAATTAAATTCAAATAGGATTTAATCTATGGGATTTGAATATGAAGTTCAAATGGTTTTTAACTATGGAAATTTTGAATATAGAATTCGAATATAGAAATTGGAATATAGAAGTTCAAAGGGAATTTAAATATAAAGTTTGAATAAAAGAATTCAAAGGAATTCAAGTATTGAATTTGAATATAGGGAATTCAAATAGAAATTTAAGTATTGAATTTGAATATCAAATAGAAAAGGGATTGAAATTTGAATATGGAATTCAAAGTGAGATTGGAATTTGAATCAAGGAATTCAAATAGAATTAAATAAAGTTGAATTCATTTTAAGAAGTTTAAGAAGTTTATATATATAAATATAATTAAAACGAACTCGCCGCAGCGCTGCAGTTCGTAAAATAGCGACTCGAACTTCAATTGAGTATACAGAACTCAATTGGGGTCGGAATTCTTCGAAACAAGAAACGTCAGGACCGATTTGATAATAGTTTCCTAATGAAGGAGAAAAATCTGAATTTCGTCGTATAGATTTTGAGTTATGTCAAAATCAAATTTTCAGAAAAGCAGCGCCAGAATCGTTTTAAAACCATAATGGTTATTTAAGGATATAAAAGGATTTCAAGCGGAAAAAAATCCGAAGTTCTATTTAGAAATTTCAGAGTGAGTTGTAAAATATATGCGAATTCAAGTTGTGTAAATGAATATGATTTTTGAAACAGAAATCAGATTTTTGATTATTGAATAGAATTAACTAATTCGAATAGTAATTAGTTAATGAGATTTTAAATGAATATTGAGCTTTAAATAAGTGAATTCGATTTGAGAATTTATATTCGAAATAGAAAAGAGAACTAGAATTGAAATTGAAATTCAATTTGGTTATGAACGAGTTAAATATTTTGTTTGAGCATGTTATGTTCAACAAAGAAGTGAAATAGACAAAAATGGCTAATTAAAGAATAATTAAGCGAAACCGAATTCAAACGATTCAAACTTGAATTCAAACGAATGGATTGAGTTGAATTGAATTGAAAACAGGTGAACATGTGTAAGCAGGTTTGTTATGAAGCATATGAAGATTTAAATTTATGTGCTCGACAAAAAGGTACAGGTTTAAATTCATATATGGGTTTTATGCGCCGTATCGGCAAGCCGCTTGGCTTCTTCTTTTTCTTTTTGAAATTAGAAGATACCGGGAAGCTATTTGAAATTTCCCGATGCTCCCGATACAGGGGAGGTTATGGCGAATTTTTCCGGGAATTTAAGGAGTTAGAATATTTTTAAGAAATTTGACAATTAGAAATCTATATATCGATATATATAGAATTCGATAAGGAAACGAAATCAAAAATAGCGTAAAGGGCCAAGATTTATTATTGAAATATTTGGGTAACAAATATTGATAGAGAAATGGAAAAGAGATTTAATTAATGATATATTAATTAAAGAGCCCAGTGATTTGTTGATATGTTTGGATGAACACTTGTTTTTATTCGATAGTTAAATCACAGACTATCGAAGTTTTTGACCATCGTTGTCAATATGGAGAGACCGGTTGGATTATTATCCGAAGAACCACTCCGTATTGGCATAAGCGTTGCGAACCAAGTATGCTGAATATATTGAAGACGGAGTGAAGTGCAAGGGCTTTTCTATTAATAGAAATGGTGCCTTCGGTTTCGTTCAATCCCAGAACGAACGTAAATGGACGAATGTCTGACAAAGTATTTCCAATGATCAAATGGGTTGGTCTGTATGGATATATATGGTTGCAACGGATTTATCCCTTAGCATAATATCCAGAATATTTGTGCAAAGCAACTAGTGATTAACGGATCTGACAATGTGGCATTCAAAGTGATGATGCTATCAAGGAATGGTAAGTATGCGTAGCCTCAGGCCTCAACAACCGGGAAATGACAAAAATCGGGCAGGCAGCATGGCTATGTGGGTCGCACCCATTAGGGTGTATAATCACCTATCTAGAGAAATTCCTTTTGTTTCTAAATCTATCGATTCTGCCCATTCGGGAAACGGTGGTTTGAGTCCAACCGTTGGTGATATACATTCGATACACTCAAGCGAAATGAGTGGTCGGTCATGTGTGGGCCGGGTTGCAAGATGTTCTTGTTGAACCCAGGTGTATTCGCCTCTAGAGATACATCATCGGAAGGTGGTTCCATACCTTGTCATGTTGGAAATCCAATCTCCAATAAGCGCCATGCGGTTTTTGATTTTATACTATATGTGTGGAGCGTGAGATGCAAGCGTTCTGCTATTTGGTTATTTACTTGATGTAGACATTATTATAATATCACTGGATTTGATATCAAAGTGTTTTGGGTTATAGTAAGGTAAAAACCGTCCGTGTTTATGTGTGGGCTGGTCTTACTATTACCTTTTCTTTTGAAAGGATTTTTAAAGTTAAACAAGTGGTTGGAGTTTACTCACACCAGTCCCATGACTGACCCAGAGTTTATTTTGTTTTGTTTTCCCTAAACTCTTGAGTGCCCGAATTTGTACGGGCAGTCAAGTGTTTCAGGCTTTTACAGATACACTTGGAGGAGCTTGAAGCTGGAAGCTTCAACGTTAGTTATTTAGAGTTACTTCCGCTGAATCAAATGTTATGTGTACTCTGATGATGGTATGTATATATGTACAGAACAGATTTGTATTTCAAAGCTTATGTTATATAATATATTTTTCGTTCCGCTGTGAGTTGTGATCTTCGTTTTTCTCCTATTCTAAGTTTTCTTTCTTTCTATTTCTCATCCTCTAACTTCTTTCTAATAATGAGTCGTATTTCTGTGTTATTTGGGTTGGACTTGTGGTGTATTTAGTCAACTCAGGTAGCTCAGATTTGCGGGCCTTTACAAGGATGCAGACGGTGCTTAGTAGCACCCGACACAATCGTCCACAGACCATGGACTTGTTTGTTTGATTGCAAAAATTGGTTAGATTATTTGATTAAAATTTGAGTTGTTTGGTGAAATGGAATGAATTGATTGATGTGTGAATGGCGTGGGCCTTCACTAGACCAGGGATAAGGCTAGGCCTTGTCCCGTTTCTAGTATCGTGCCGTTATGCCGCCGAAATTGTCTAAAATATGTTAGAAAAATAAAAATATCATTTTATTGAATAAATGAACTGAATAGAAATTCATGGGTTAAAATAAAATGTTATATCGTTAAAAATATAATTTTTAACGTGAAAGGGAATAAATGAATATTTATAAACAAATCGGCCGATTTGTTTATATACACTGATTTGACTGATATCGATTGGGTCGATAAATTTTACATGTCGCCCAACTGCACAACTAAAATTTGTGTTTGATTGTTTGAAACCCCACACGGGTGTTGGGATGAAATTTGATGTTCACTCATCCTGATTGATTAAATATGTCGATCGATCGATTGACAGGCTGTTATAAGCGTCAGATATCTATATTTGATGCTTATACAGTGTAGTGCACTTTGGTTGATGATTGATTATTTTTCAATGCTATTATATACATGTGTTGTATGGAATCCATATAATTAACATTATATGGTGATTGATTGGGCCTCATTCCAATCGGGAAAATAATGAATATTATAAAGGAAAATTCATGTGTTGAATCTATTCATGTGTTGAGTGAAGTATTTTAATAATAAAATTCACATCTTTATCATATTTACAATTAGAATCTACTTTACGGTGGAGTCTAATTAAAATCAAACGATAGATACCATAGTTTTATAAAATATTTTACATAACAAAAATAGTCGGGTGTTGAAAGAAATATAGATTCATGTGTTGAATAGAATAAATATTCATTTGTTGAATAGAATAAAGAAGTTTTTGAAAAATATAAAGCCGTGTGGATTAGAGATGCGCTATTTTGACGTGAACGATATTTATATCGATTTTATTCGTTTTACAATGAATATTGAAAGGTGATATCAAAATCTAATATTTTGAAATGAAATTCAAATTGAATTAGATAAAAATTCAAATTGAAATTTTATTGAATCAATTTGAAATGAATTCGAATCGAATAGAAAATGAATTCGATTCGAATTGAATAGAAAATGAATTCGATTCGAATTGAATAGAAAACGAATTAGAATTTGAATTGAATAGAAAGTGAATTTGAATTCGAATAAAATAGAAATGAATTCAAATTGAATCAAACTGAATTGAATTAAAAAATGAATTGAAATCGTTTTGAATGAAATTTAAAACGAACTGAAATTGAATTGAAATCAATTTGAAACGAATTCGAATTGAATCAAATAGAAGGTAAATTCGAATTGAATTGAATTGAAATGAATTAGAATTTGAATTGAATTGAAACGAATTTGAATTCGAATTAAATAAAATTGAAATGAACTCGAATTGAATTGAAATCAAATCGATTTGAAATTGAAGATGAAGTTGAAATTGTTTTGAAACGAATTTAGAACTATTTATAAAATTCGTTTTAAAAGGAAATCGACGAAATATATATAATATTATATATATATATATATATATATAATGGCCGGAATAGAACGCACCGCGCCGCGGCAGTTCGTGAATTTCGATCATTAACTTCGACTTGACGTTGCGGGAGATCCGACCGTCGGATTCTCCTAAAACCGGAACCGTTGGGTTCGTATCGAAAAGAGCTTTCCAATGAATATTAGAAATTTGAAATCTAACGGTTAGATTTGGAATTATGTCCAAATCAAATTCGAAAAAGGTCGATGTAAGTGCAGTTCGATGGACGTTGTTGGAAATCGACTGTACGGGCCTTGATAAAATTATTAAAAATTTCTATAATTTGTGTAAAATCATAAGAAATGATTTGGGAAAAATTGGGCTGAAAAACTCCATATTTGAAAAGATAAAAATAGATTTTTATCGAAATGAACTAGTTTTGAACTAGAACTAAAATCAATTTATTTTTGAGATAAATAAATTGAATTTGAAGGTGATTTTAAAAATAATCAATATTCCCAATACGTGAATTGGACTAGGGTTGAATCGAAATTATCTTCGGAACATTTCGATGTTGGATTTCGTGACTATATAGATATTGTTATGGGAATTCTAAAGATATATTTTATATCGTTATTTCCAATACGATATATGTTGGTTTCAGAATTTGATATTGAATATAAGCCGATATATTTTCTATTCAGGGCCTAGTATTTAATATCAAATATGATTTGGTTTGTTGTGAATCGTGTTTTAGATGACATTGGTTCTTTAACCCAGTTAAAGGCAAGATGTTAATTTTTGAAAGGATTAAAACTAAGTGGAGTTTTAATGAATCTTTAATTAGATAGAAATGTGAATTGATAATTTAAATTATCAAATCTGAAAGGTGATCGGGAATGGAGTACCACCAGTTTTGCTCCAAAGCGATAGTTAAATCTTTAATTAGATTTGAACGTGAAATGGTAATTAATTTTACCGATAACACCGTGGTGTTAGATGTGGAGTATTACCAGTTTTCTCCATGGGATATATAGGTATGGACTGGGAAATAAAATAAATAATTACTTCAGCGTGGTTCGTTAATTCCGACTAGTTTGAAATGATATCCATAGGAGGATTAAAGAATAAATTTAGAAGAATTGATCATGGATAAAATTAATGGGAACCTTTCCCTAAGAATGTGATTTCGTGAATAAAAGGATATTTTGAATTGGAATGAGGCGTTTGTTGTGTTTGTGTAACAGTTGTTTATTATATACGTGGGTTATTCAGAAATGCCGGGTTATACCCATTTCGAATAACCGATTCGACGAGATGTCGAAGATGAAGACGGTGGATGAAGACCGGAAGTCTTCACATCGTTTGGGTGATTACTGATGATCTTGATTGGGCTGTACACCCAGGATGAGGGAATCAGTTGGTGATCGTCCAGACGTACCTGGAGATGGATGGATATGCGAGGAAAGTGCCTCCGGTTTCGTTCAGACCTAGAACGAACTTGTAAATGGATTGTGTGTCTGACATTGGATTTTATTCTGTGTTGATTGATCTCTATTAAATATACATCTGTTTGGCGGCGGAGAATTTATTCTCTTGCTTAACGCCCTTCTCTGAGACGTACGAGCTCAGAGGTTGTATATCGATGGACATCAGTCGCATGGAGTGAATTGCCAGTGTGGCATGCGTAAGTGGCAATTGATCAGGGCTTCTATTGAAAAGCAAAGCCTTGTGGTTGATGATCAAAGCACGGCCTGTGTGGCGTAGCTTTGTGTATAACGTGAATTCGCGAGCCTCACACCTCGGTATGAGTCAAAAACAGGATAGTGACTGCAGGGAGAGCACGACGTTTCTTTTTAGCTAGGGTGGTGTCAGTGACCTACCAGCCCTGACATTTTTATACTTTTCACCTGTGTGGTTGTTGGATACGAGGCGCCTCGGATATAGGTCTGTAAGGTCCGGGAAACGTGTGTTCAGGAATTGCCAATCCTCAAAAGTAAGAGAGGACCAGCCCTGAAGATCCAAAGATCATAGTGGGGTCCTGAGGCATTTGCTAGAGTGTCTCGAATCGGAGAGGAGCTTGCCCCTTGCCTCGGCTCATGACGGAAATCCAATTTCCAATACGTGATATTGCGGTTTTAATTGTAGAACTAGTATGGCGACATGATATATGGTACCCATGCCGCATATGATTGATATTTATGATTGAAATTGTTTTCACACTAAATACACCTATGATAGTATCAAATGATTTGTTTTAAACGTATCAATCATTATTTGGCTATTATAAGGGAAAACCCTATCCTCCGGCTTGCGTTGCATTGTGTGATGGGACCTGGGTCTTATAATAGCTTCATTTTTCCAAAAAGCATTGCGTTGTTTTGTTATATGCACTAGTATTCTTGGGAGGAAACCCGTTCCGTGCTATACGGCGTGGTCCCTTGAATTACTATCCTTTAAAGTAAAGTTTTAAATAACTGTTTTAGTTCTCACACCAGTCCCATGACTGACCTGGAGTTTATTCTTTTAACCTAAACTCTGGGTGCCCCTATTTTCCACACGGGCAGCTAGTAGTTTGGTTTTGCAGATTTATATCCACAGGGTCCTGATTTACAGCTGGAACGATGCTCGGAAAGCTCTGTATCCGTGTATTGCTTTCAGTTGTGTTTTGTATTATTTTCCGCTGCTATGTAATTTATTGTAATCTCTGATATTTATCGAATGTATATTATTCATTTATACTCTGTATATTCTTGTATCTGATGGAATTGTTGTAATAACAATGAAATGTTCTTCCGTCTGCATTCTATTTTGTCTTGTCCTCAATTCTATCCGTGCTTTCCTTCACGGGGAAGTTCGGGTCGTCTCAGTTTGGTATCAGAGCTTTGGTTTACAGAGCTCGAGAACAAGACACATTAGAACCATACGAAAGAATTCATCAGATATTGGATTAGTAATATCCAATTAGAATGACTCGTTAGAGATAGGATCAGTAGTATCCTAGAACGAGTGTGAAGAGTATATTTTTCAAATGAAAACAATTTTGTTTTGAAATTTAAACCGCTTTATACGTATTTGATTATTTATTTATTTTGAATATGGACAATCCAATATATAAAGATTTTGCATATACGCGTCATGAACGTATATTTGAAGTTTTAATATACTGGATAGATATAGAATCACATTCTAGATATCCGGGGATGATTCTGATAATGGTGCATCATCATCAGTATTTATGTTCGTGTTTTGAAGGTGTGATTTCTATATATTTCCATTAGACTGGTGTGAGAACCAAAACTTATATAGATAGATTTATTGTTGTGAATTGGCATCAAAAACATGATTTTTTTTGTATATATATCAAAATTATGAATTTGAAACGTTAATTCACTAATTGATTGATGTTTGTGTTGTTTGTTTATTTGTTTGCTAATTTTTAACCATTTAGCCTAATTGAACCAAATATTGAATTGTATTGAAAATTGTCACATTTGCTTGCATATATATGTACTTACATTGAACAGGTCATAGCAAGGAGGCTAGAGCAGAGAATAAAATTTGTTTGCCCAACAAATAGGTACATGTTTACTACATAATTTACTGTTTTTTTTGGGTGATGATGATTTTATGAGCCTATTGGCTAGCCGCTTGGCTTTTTCTTTTTCTTTTTGAGATCCGAAGGCCTATATGGCAATTTCGGGATTTTCCCGTGGCTCCCGGTGCAGGGGAGGTTATGGCGAAATTTTTCGAAAATTTAGGGTGTTAGCCAAATTTTTGAAAATTTGAAAATTCTCAGAAACTGAAAAGTTGGAGAATGAAAGCCAGATCGAATGTAGAGTTGATTAATCAAACCACTTTCGACTTTGTTCCTTTTCTGGGACGAAAAGTTTTAAGTGGGGGAGATTGTAACAACCCGAAAATCTGGGCCAGTTTAAAATTTTTATTTTGGCAATTTTAGTGAATTTTGAACATTTAAAATAGATTGTTTTAAATATAATCGACGAGAAATTTATTTTGAATATAACTCGAACGTGTATATTATATACGTCGTCGTTAGAATATAAATATATATATATATATAAAAGGAATTGAAAATGGCGCGGTAGTTCGATAATTCGATTTCAAACTTCAATTGAATGTACCAGGTGCAAAACAATCCGGATTTTAGTGAAACCAAAAATAATAGGATCTAATTGATGATATCTTTCCAACGAATCCGGAAAATCAAAATTTCATAGCGGGGATAAAAAGATATGTCTAGTTGAAGATTCTGAATAGTCGCTATGGAATTCAGGCCCTTAAAAATGGACATTTTGCAAACGACCTCGGATTTCGACGAAACCACTTTTGTTGGGTCCGTGATGTCAAGTTATTGCTAGATTCCAAATTTCATAATTTTTCGAATCAATATGTGAGCGTGGCAAAGGAAAACGCGTTTGACCAGTTTCAGTTGATTTTAATCGATTGGAAATTGGCCATTTTTCCAACGGTCTCAGAAATCGACGAAACTAGTTTTGTTAGGACCGTATCGTCAATACGAAGCTAGAAAATATTTTTCAGGAATTTTTAGAGTTAGTATGTGACCCCAGTAAATTGAAATGCGCGTTCAAATTCAATATATAGAGTTATATGTTGATTTTGACGAAAATTGATTGAAACGATCGAATCAGCTTGCGATACATATCCCATTGTGTTCAGAATGGGTGTGAAACGCAATGGACGACAGGCGGTGGACCTCGTTTCGAGGTCTTATGTAAAAGTCAACTTTTTGAAATTAAAATAATAAAAAAAATATTCTCTCTCCCTCTCCTTTATTTCTCTTTGGCCCCCGCCCTCATTCTTCGTTCATTCAGAATGAAATAAAAAAAAAGAAGGAAATACCGATCGACGAGGAGGGAGCGCCGCTCCACCGCCGCCGCGCCGCCTCGATCCGCCCTCCCCCACGCCAACGCGACCACCTGCTGCCCCTCCTTCTCTCTCCTCCTCGCTGGAACCGAAAACCCCCAACGCCCAATCCCCAAATCAACATTCCCCTGACCAGCGCCGCCGTCAACCCCCTTTCCGCCGCCACTACGTCCTCCGACCCCCTCCGGCGTACGCAGCAGCCTCCTCCCCCCCTTCAAACGAAAACAGCAAGGTTTTTATTAATTTATTTTATTTTTATTAATTCCTTTGTATATATATAATGTTATATAGAAGAAATCAGTGTTTAATATTAGTTTACATAAGAAAGATTGGATTTTTTTAAAATATAAAAGACGATATTTTTAAATAGAAAGATTGGACTTTTTTTAAATATAAAAGATGATATTTTTAAATAGAAAACACGATATTTTTAAATAGAAAAGACAATATTTTTAAATAGAAAGGACGATATTTTTAAATAGAAAAGACGATATTTTGATATGAGTAGTGAAGTAAAAATATGATTTTTACTTCGAGAAAAATATAATTTTTAGATTATATTTGAAAAGGTGAAATCTTTATATTTGAAAAAGCGAAATCTATATTTTTGAAAAGATGAAGTCTTTATATTTGAAAAGGAGAAATCTTTATAGTTGAAAAGGCGAGATCTTTATATAGACGATAACGATGTAAAAATATAATTTTTATCTATATAGTAGCGATGTAAAAATAAATTTTTTACCCATATAGTGTGATTATAAAAATTTGATTTTTATATATTGAATAGCAAAGTAAAAATATGATTTTTATATATTGAACATCAAAGTAAAAATATGATTTTTTTTTTAAATTGAATAACAAAGTAAAAATGTGATTTTTATATATGTAGTGGCTACGGGCAACGAAGATGACAAAGATGCGATAACGATGAAGATTTCTATAAAAGAAGTGTCGTGGAGTTTGGATAGCTATCGGTGAGAACTTCTCACTCTAAATTCTTTTTTTCTAGTTATATATATATATACTAGGATGCAGACGGTGCTTAGTAGCACCCGACACAATCGTCCACAGACCATGGACTTGTTTGTTTGATTGCAAATATTGGTTAGATTATTTGATTGAAATTTGAGTTGTTTGGTGAAATGGAATGAATTGATTGATGTGTGAATGGCGTGGGCCTTCACTAGACCGGGGATAAGGCTAGGCCTTGTTCCGTTTCTAGTATCGTGCCGTTATGTCGCCGAAATTTTCTAAAATATGTTAGAAAAATAAAAATATCATTTTATTGAATAAATGAACTGAATAGAAATTCATAGGTTAAAATAAAATGTTTTATCGTTAAAAATATAATTTTTAACGTGAAAGGGAATAAATGAATATTTAAAAACAAATCAGCCGATTTGTTTATATACACTGATTTGACTGATATCGATTGGGTCGATAAATTTTACACGTCGCCCAACTGCACAACTAAAATCTGGGTTTGATTGTTTGAAACCCCATACGGGTGTTGGGATGAAATTTGATGTTCACTCATCCTGATTGATTAAATATGTTGATCGATCGATTGACAGGCTATTATAAGCGTCAGATATCTATATTTGATGCTTATACAGTGTAGTGCACTTTGGTTGATGATTGTTTATTTTTCAATGCTATTATATACATGTGTTGTATGGAATCCATATAATTAACATTATATGGTGATTGATTGGGCCTCATTCCAATCGGGAAAATAATGAATATTATAAAGGAAAATTCATGTGTTGAATCTATTCATGTGTTGAGTGAAGTATTTTAATAATAAAATTCACATCTTTATCATATTTACAATTAGAATCTACATTACGGTGGAGTCTAATTAAAATCAAACGATAGATACCATAGTTTTATAAAATATTTTACATAACAAAAATAGTCGGGTGTTGAAAGAAATATAGATTCATGTGTTGAATAGAATAAATATTCATTTGTTGAATAGAATAAAGAAGTTTTTGAAAAATATAAAGCCGTGTGGATTAGAGATGCGCTATTTTGACGTGAACGATATTTATATCGATTTTATTCGTTTTACAATGAATATTGAAAGGTGATTTCAAAATCTAATATTTTGAAATGAAATTCAAATTGAATTAGATAAAAATTCAAACTGAAATTTTATTGAATCAATTTGAAATGAATTCGAATCGAATAGAAAATGAATTCGATTCGAATTGAATAGAAAATGAATTCGATTCGAATTGAATAGAAAACGAATTAGAATTTGAATTGAATAGAAAGTGAATTTGAATTCGAATAAAATAGAAATGAATTCAAATTGAATCGAACTGAATTGAATTAAAAAACGAATTGAAATCGTTTTGAATGAAATTTAAAACGAACTGAAATTGAATTGAAATCAATTTGAAACGAATTCGAATTGAATCAAATAGAAGGTAAATTCGAATTGAATTGAATTGAAATGAATTAGAATTTGAATTGAATTGAAACGAATTTAATTCGAATTAAATAAAATTGAAATGAACTCGAATTGAATTGAAATCAAATCGATTTGAAATTGAAGATGAAGTTGAAATTGTTTTGAAACGAATTTAGAACTATTTATAAAATTCGTTTTAAAAGGAAATCGACGAAATATATATAATATATTATATATATATATATATATATATATATATAATGGCCCGAATAGAACGCGCCGCGCCGCGGCAGTTCGTGAATTTCGACCATTAACTTCGAGTTGACGTTGCGGGAGATCCGACCGTCGGATTCTCCTAAAACCGGAACCATTGGGTTCGTATCGAAAAGAGTTTTCCAATGAATATTAGAAATTTGAAATCTAATGGTTACATTTGGAATTATGTCCAAATCAAATTCGAAAAAGGTCGATGTAAGGGCAGTTCGATGGCCCTTGTTGGAAATCGACTGTACGGGCCTTGATAAAATTATTAAAAATTTCTATAATTTGTGTAAAATCATAAGAAATGATTTGGGAAAAATTGGGCTGAAAAACTCCATATTTGAAAAGATAAAAATAGATTTTTATCGAAATGAACTAGTTTTGAACTAGAACTAAAATCAATTTATTTTTGAGATAAATAAATTGAATTTGAAGGTGATTTTAAAAATAATCAATATTCCCAATACGTGAATTGGACTAGGGTTGAATCGAAATTATCTTCGGAACATTTCGATGTTGGATTTCGTGACTATATAGATATTGTTATGGGAATTTGAAAGATATATTTTATATCGTTATTTCCAATACGATATATGTTGGTTTTAGAATTTGATATTGAATATAAGCCGATATATTTTCTATTCAGAGCCTTGTATTTAATATAAAATATGATTTGGTTTGTCGTGAATCGTGTTTTAGATGACATTGGTTCTTTAACCTAGTTAAAGGCAAGATGTTAATTTTTGAAAGGATTAAAACAAAGTGGAGTTTTAATGAATCTTTAATTAGATTGAAATGTGAATTGATAATTTAAATTATCAAATCTGAAAGGTGATCGGGAATGGAGTACCACCAGTTTTGCTCCAAAGCAATAGTTAAATCTTTAATTAGATTTGAACGTGAAATGGTAATTAATTTTACCGACAACACCGTGGTGTTAGATGTGGAGTATTACCAGTTTTCTCCATGGGATATATAGGTTGGGATTGGGAAATAAAATAAATAATTACTTCAGCGTGGTTCGTTAATTCCGACTAGTTTGAAATGATATCCATAGGAGGATTAAAGAATAAATTTAGAAGAATTGATCTTGGATAAAATTAATGGGAACCTTTCCCTAAGAATGTGATTTCGTGAATAAAAGGATATTCTGAATTGGAATGAGGCGTTTGTTGTGTTTGTGTAACATTTGTTTATTATATACGTGGGTTATTCAGAAAGGCCGGGTTATACCCATTTTGAATAACCGATTCGACGAGATGTTGAAGATGAAGACGGTGGATGAAGACCGGAAGTCTTCACATCGTTTGGGTGATTACTGATGATCTTGATTGGGCTGTACACCCAGGATGAGGGAATCAGTTGGTGATCGTCCAGACGTACCTGGAGATGGATGGATATGCGAGGAAAGTGCCTCCGGTTTCGGTCAGACCCAGAACGAACTTGTAAATGGATTGTGTGTCTGACATTGGATTTTATTCTGTGTTGATTGATCTCTATTAAATATACATCTGTTTGGCGGCGGAGAATTTATTCTCTTGCTTAACGCCCTTCTCTGAGACGTACGAGCTCAGAGGTTGTATATCGATGGACATCAGTCGCATGGAGTGAATTTCCAGTGTGGCATGCGTAAGTGGCAATTGATCAGGGCTTCTGTTGAAAAGCAAAGCCTTGTGGTTGATGATCAAAGCACGTCCTGTGTGGCGTAGCTTTGTGTATAACGTGAATTCGCGAGCCTCACACCTCGGTATGAGTCAAAAACGGGATAGTGACTGCAGGGAGAGCACGACGTTTCTTTCTAGCTAGGGTGGTGTCAGTGATCTACTAGCCCTGACATTTATATACTTTTCACCTGTGTGGTTGTTGGATACGAGGCGCCTCGGATATAGGTCTGTAAGGACCAGGAAACGTGTGTTCAGGAATTGCCGATCCTCAAAAGTAAGAGAGGACCGGCCCTGAAGATCCAAGGATCATAGTGGGGTCCTGAGGCATTTGCTAGAGTGTCTCGAATCGGAGAGGACCTTGCCCCTTGCCTCGGCTCATGACGGAAATCCAATTTCCAATACGTGATATTGCAGTTTTAATTGTAGAACTAGTATGGCGACATGATATATGGTACCCATGCCGCCTATGATTGATATTTATGATTGAAATTGTTTTGACACTAAATACACCTATGATAGTATCAAATGATTTGTTTTAAACGTATCAATCATTATTTGGCTAATATAAGGGAAAACCCAATCCTCCGGCTTGCGTTGCATTGTATGATGGGACCTGGGTCTTATAATAGCTTCATTTTTTCAAAAAGCATTGCGTTGTTTTGTTATATGCACTAGTATTCTTGGGAGGAAACCCGTTCCGTGCTATACGGCGTGGTCCCTTGAATTACTATCCTTTAAAGTAAAGTTTTAAATAACTGTTTTAGTTCTCACACCAGTCCCATGACTGACCTGGAGTTTATTCTTTTAACCTAAACTCTGGGTGCCCCTATTTTCCACACGGGCAGCTAGTAGTTTGGTTTTGCAGATTTATATCCACAGGGTCCTGATTTACAGCTGGAACGATGCTCGGAAAGCTCTGTATCCGTGTATTACTTTCAGTTGTGTTTTGTATTATTTTCCGCTGCTATGTAATTTATTGTAATCTCTGATATTTATCGAATGTATATTATTCATTTATACTCTGTATATTCTTGTATCTGATGGAATTGTTGTAATAACAATGAAATGTTCTTCCGTCTGCGTTCTATTTTGACTTGTCCTCAATTCTATCCGTGCTTTCCTTCACGGGGAAGTTCGGGTCGTCTCATTAGGCACTTCTTTACCCTTCGACAGGCGCCGTAGTCTCATCATGCCTATGGAACCATGCCGCGATGAGGTTACCTCCCAAAAAGCCAGGAGCCCCGGAGACTCATAAAAGAAGGAAACAAGGATTCAAACAGAAAACTCAAAATATAGTGCATATGGCTTTGGGGAATATGTCTTTCAAAACAAAATTTCTTTTGAAAATACTTCTTTTAAAACCGTTTTGAAAACAACTTTCAAAATCTTTTATCTGATCCGGTTACCTTCAGCTCTAACACAACGTGTAACACTCCACGTCCATTAATGTCACTCATAAAGGAAATGCATTAAGTTTCGTGGAGCATTGTAAGTAAACAGAACAGAATATTATAAGACAGATACATAAAATAGTACTTGAAAAATTTATAACTTTATTGTAGTAGAAACAGAAATAAGTTTGGTTACACCTTTAAACCCATTGCATCAAAGCCAGTACATAATATCAGTCTTGTACGAAAGTCATCAGAGTACATAATTTTTGAAATCATAATCCCCAATCCAAAATCCCATATGAAAGAGAAATAAATCTAAGCATTTCTTTCAACACTTCAAGTAGGAAAATCTGAATCAAGTTTCAACGTGCCCACTCTGAGAACCTTGGGGGGGGGGGGGGGGGGGAGGAAAGAAAAGAGGCGAAACAAAAAGGGTCAGACATAAAGTCTAGCGAATCCAGTGACTTTAACAATATAATTAATAAAGCAACATGATAAAAACATAAACTGGATACAAGAGATGACTGTAACATAAGAAGATATGATAAGGTAACAAGACGGACGGGATGTAATATTGACTGCGTTTCTAACCGCTATAAGATATTCTCTGCACCGCACCGATACTAGTTTCATACTAAAAAATGATCCCTCTTGGCTAAATAGAATGATGATAGATTCGTGCACTTCTAGCTGCCATCATAGGTAACCTTTGTGCACCAATCACAACTAGATGTACCCACTATCCTCCTTGTTCAATTATGTACTCCTAGCTGCTCTCGTAGGTGCCGCACATGCTCCCACCACCACTAGTTGTGCCCTCCCCACTAATCATAATAATAATGATGATGATGATGATTGTAGTTTCGTGTACTCCTATCTACTGTCATAGGTGCCGCTTGCTCCTATCTCCACTAGTTGTACCCACTACCATCCCCAATCGATCGCCTCCCTAACTCGTAGATACCCGTGCCGGTCCCACAGTAGGGTGTATCACTTCCTAAACTGGCAACCCGATACTATTGAAATGCATGGCTTATACCTACACGATGCAACAACGTCTTACCTACCAGCCCGGACCCACGCACGTACATGACTCCGTTGAACTTGCACTGCCATCACTAACTCTTTATTGACCTCTTACAATCAAACTAGTAAGCGTGTCCCGTCCTCAACTTGGTTCGAGCTCACATATATACTAAAATGGGTTATTGGTTGAAAAGGGTCCACCCACTTGACACAAGCTTCCCTCTTAAGCTTGGTCCCCACTAGGAATTCCCACTTAACCCCTCTTTATTCCCATGTCTAATCACATGTTTCACCTTGGTTAAGTGATTCTAGTTATATTTCACATGTCACCCATGTTACCCACTTAACCCCCATGTCTTACTACATGTCTTATCATGGTTAAGTGTTTATTGTTTATGTTATACATGCTGCCCATGCAATACATGCTTCCTAAGTCACCCACTTAACCCTTTTTTTCGTTCCCATGTCTTATCTTGGTTAAGTGTTTTTAATTTTGCTTCACATGCTATCCATTTCACCCACTTAACCCCTTTACTATTCCCATGTCTTACTACATATCTCAGCTTGTTTAAGTGCTTCAATTATGTTTCACATGCTACCCATGTTACCCACTTAACCCTTTATCATCCTCATGTCTAATTACATGTCTTATCTTGGTTCAGTGTTCATTAATTTATTATAACCGCAATCTTGCAAGACCTCCCACATTAGATTACCGTTTTGCGGTTGCTGGATTTGCCGGGCGGTTCCGGGCAGGCTTATACCGCAATCCAAATTTACCCTCATGTCTTTGCATTATTACGCATTTAATTTCTGCCTTTGACCTCTCACATTAGACTGACGTTTGCGGTTTTTGGATATGCCGGGCGGTTCCCAATAGACTTCTACTGCAAACCAAGTCTAACCTCGTGTCTTAGGCGTTCATTATCTCTTTCTTGATCCAAGCCCCAACTTTAAATCTTGGATTAAATTATATCCCAATTATGAAACGATACGGATTTCTCCCGAACCTAATCGATCGCTAAACCGACCAAGACCGTTCGAATCCCGCATATGCTAACTCTGGGCATACAACACATCGGAACAAATAACAGAAGACTTTAATAAACATCATAATAATGTTACATCAGAGTACAGAATATCAGAGTATATCGAAATATAATACAGCGGAATATTTATTTACAATAAATGTAATACAATGCACAGCGGAATACTATAAATGCTTGGACACAACTTAAAGCTTCAATCCAGAATCCTGCTCTATAAATCTGCAAAATAAAACTACTCGACTGCCTGTATGGAAAATAGGGGCACCCGAGTTTGCAAGGGAAAAACAAACTACAGGTCAGTCATGGGACTGGTATGAGAACTCAAAAATAGTTATAAACTTATATGAAATGATAAGACAAATCACGGGACCACGCCGCTGACGCGGAACGGGTTTACCCCCATGATGCTAGTGTATAAATAACAATCAATATAGATATATGGATCTACTATGCATCAATCAACATGCAATATCCCAATCTACCCATTTAGATTAATCACCACACTTAGATTTTCCAAATCCAATTCAATTTACAGAGATTATTCCTTTGGACTTTATTCCCCGATTTCCATTTCAAATTATTTGAAATACATATCTAGCTTTTATATCAAAGTAGATTTCACTTCGGGATCTCAAATCAAATCATTTGGAAATATGAATTCCAAATCATAACAATGAATATAAACAAGTATGCAACCAAATATCGGGCTCCCCTAGACAAGGAAAAGGGCACGCACCTAAGCAACTCGATATATATATATATATTTGTGTGTGTGTGTGTGTGTGTGTGCACCTCCCACTATGGAGCCGGCTACACCGACGATGCACCTCCCATGCATGGAAGCATACACCTCCCATCTCACCCATACTTTTAGTCGTCTAGGTTACTCGAATCTCTAGCCACATACCAAATCATTTCATACCCCGAAGTAGGAAAAATCATTTCACAACATAATAATCACAAGTACTTTCAAAATATAGTACTTCACATCAGCAATTCACACATATGATTAGTCAATATTAATCACATAACCATTGAGCTCGTATGTCTCAAAGAAGGGTGTCAAGCAAGAGAATAAATTCTCTGCCGCCAAACAGATACATCATTAATAACAACTAATCGAATATGTGATGAACTACAATGTAACCATAATACATTTCCAAATCATTTCGAAATCATCAGGTTTTAGCCCTCGAATTCCTTTCTGTTTTATAAAACATTCCCTGTCCAAAATCGGGAATACATTCTTTTCACTTAAGAAAAATATCATTTCACAATCATTCATTAAATTTGAAATGAACATAACATTATCGCTACACATCTCATAGTTAAATCGTGAAGTGTTTCACAAGATGTTAGCCTACCAGTATTTATACCCAACCCAATGCTAAATGTAAAAGCATATCTTGCTCATAAACTGGTCAAGCACAATCCAAACAGTCAACCAATCCAATTTGACATTAAATATAAGGTTTTGAATAGAGATAGTATCGACTTATATTCAACATCAAATCCTGAAACCAACAGATATCATATTGGGAATAACGATATCGATATCTTCCAAAATCCCATCACAATATCCGTATAATCACGGAATCCAATATCGAAATATTCCGAAGATTATTTCCATTCCAAACCATTCCAATTTATTCGTTGGAAAATTTTGGTTATTTAAAACCATTTCTCAATCCAATTTATTTATTTAAAAATATTGGATTATAATTCTAGTTCATAACTAGTTCATTTCGATAAAAATATATTTTTATCTTTTCAATTATGGATTGTTTCATCCCTATTCTTTTCAAATCATTTCTTTTGATTTTACACAAATTATTAATATTTTTAATAATTTTATCAAGGCTTGTACAGTCGATTTCCATCAACGGCCATCGAACTGCACTTACAGCGACCTTTTCCAAATTTGATTTGGACATAATTCCAAATCCAACCATTAGATTTATAATTTCTAATATTCGTTGGAAAGCTCTTTTCGATACGAACCCAACGGTTCCAGTTTTAGGAGAATTCGATAGTCGGATCTCCCATAACGTCAATTCAAAGTCAATGGTCAAAATTCGTGAACGGTCGCTACGTGGCGCGTTCTATTCACGCCATATAATATATATAATATATATATTATATATATTTCGTCGATTTCCATTTTAAAACGTATTTTATAAATCGTTTGAAATCGATTTCAATTTCTATTCTGGCTCAAGTTCTTCAACTTTTCAGTTTTTAAGAACTTTCTAATTTTTCAAAAAATTGGCTAACACCCTAAATTTTCGAAAAATTTCGCCATAACCTCCCCTGCACGGGAGCATCGGGAAAATCCCGAAATCGCCATACAGGCCTTTCCAATCCAAAAAGAAAAAGAAACGACCAAGCGACTAGCCAATCGGCTCATAAAACCATCATACCCAAACAAAACAGTAAATATGTACCTATTTGTCGGGCATACAATTTTATTCCTCTTCTCTAGCCTCCTTGCTATGACCTGTTCAATGTATCGTATATGTATATTTTCATACAACGCCCATATATACATTTTCATATGACGCTTTTATATATTCATTCAACGCATATATAATTTTACACAACGCATATATAAGCCAAAAATAATATTATTAGTGAACTAATAATATTTCCATTGTATGACAATTTTATATATACCATATATACGCTAAAAATGATAATTTTATCGAACTAATATTTATTTCAAGGTATGACTATTTTATATACTCATATATGTGTTAAAAATGTTATTTTTAACAAACTAGAATCCATTTCAATGTATGGCTATTTTTATTACTTCACATACATGATAAAAATGTTATTTTTATCGTTCATAGAATTTATTTCAAACATGAATATTTCATATACTTTATACGTACAATAAAAATGTTATTTTTATTGTTCAAACAATTTATTCAACATATGAATGTTTTATTTACTTTATATATACGATAAAATGTGAATTTTATCGTTCAAACAATTTATTCAACATATGAATATTTTATTTACTTCATATATGCGATAAAATGTGAATTTTATCGTTCAAACAATTTATTCAACATATGAATGTTTCATTTACTTCATACATACGATAAAATGTGAATTTTATCGTCCAAACAATTTATTCAACATATGAATGTTTTATTTACTTCATATATACAATCACAATCAATTTGCACAACACCATCAAACAAACAAGTCTTCCATGGTCTGTGGACGACGGGGAACAGTTCATATATGTAGTTACATAATAAATGACTGTATAAAGAAAATTAAAGTGAGGAGTTCTCACCTTTGGGATCCACTCCATCATTCTTTATTGGATGGTCTGGATTTCGTTTTGCTCCCAGTCGGTTCCATCGCAATCTGGTTCACACGATTTTTATATTAAAAATCACATTTTTATTTCAATGATAAAAAAATCACATTTTTATTTTGTTATTCATATAATAAAAATCCTATTTTTATCCTTAAATCATTTCTATAAAAATTATATTTTTATATTGCTCTCTTTATAATAAAGATCTTATTTTTAAGTTGCTACTTCATACATAAAGTTCATATTTTTACTCTCGATTCAAACAAAGAAAAATCATATTTTTCCTCTCGATACTAATCAAAGAAAAATCATATTTTTTCTCTCGATACAAACAAAGAAAAATCACATTTTTCCTCTCGATACTAACAAAGAAAAATCACATTTTTTTCTATGCAACAAATATGAACAAAAAAAATCATGTCTTTTTTTTCGCTAGTATGTAAATAAAAATCCCATCTTGCCATAAGTAAAATCTAATCCTTTCATGAATAAAAATCAAATCTTTTCGTTGCTACTCATTTATAAAAAAAATTAGTTCTTTTCTATGTAATGTAAATATAGAAAAAAGAATCAGTTTTTTTTTCTATGTAATGTAAATATAAAAAAAATCAGTTCTTTCCTATGTAAACAAAAATAAAAGTCATTTGTTTTTCCTAGTTAAAATCAGATTTTCTATAGTTAAAAACTTATATTCAAAGCTGAAAATAAAATAAAATCAATGTATAAAAAAAACTTACGGGTTCTCTTCGAAGGGTGTGGCGGGTGGTGGCGCAGTCGAAGGGGAGGGGGTGCGTGGCGGTTTTGGGGATTGTGGGTTAGGGTATTTCGATTTTTTTGAAGGGGGAGAGAAGGAGGAGGGGGGAACGGAGGGAGGTGGTACGGCGCCGGGGGGAGGGGTTCTGGGGAGGGGGGGGGGCTGAACGGTGGAGACGGGATCGCGGTTTCTCCCTTTTGAGCGACGTTTTTTTTCCTGATTGAATCGGTTTCATGATGGAAGAAAAGGGGAGGGGCTGAGCGGTTTGACCCAGTTGACCACGGGTTGGGAAAGTTGACCAAGGGTATTAACTTAAAGGGATATATATATATAAGAGGTAATTAGGGAGAAGGACAAACTTTGCCATAAAATTAGGCTGAAGGACAACAAGTTTTATTTTTAGTTTGAAGGACAACCTTTGAACCAAAATTAAGCTGAAGGAAAATGCTAAATGTAATTAGCATTATATTCAGTTTTTTACACTACATGAAAATGCTAGTTTTAACTCGCATTATTCAGTTTTACACTGCAGAAAATGCTAAATATATTTAGCATTGTCCTTCAGACTAAATTTTTTTTCAAAGTTTGTCCTTATGCTTATTTTCCACTATATATAATAATATTTAATTCACTTAATACTTGCTTATCGTCACGAACTCCAAATCAAACCCAACGACTGTCGCCCCTAGCTAATTACCCCCATTCTGAACACAATGGGATATGTATCGTAACCCAATTCGGCTATTCTGATCAGTTTTCGTCAATAATCAAAATATAAATCTATATATTGAATTTGAACGCACATTTCAATTTATCGGGGCCACATACGGGCTCTAAAAATTCCCGAAAAATATTTTCTAGCTTCGTATTGACGATACGGTTCTAACAAAACTAATTTCGTCAAATTTGAAGACCGTTTGAAAAATGGCCATTTCTGGTCGATCCAAATTGACTGAAACTGTTAAAACACGTTTTACTTCGCCACGCTCACATATTGATTCAGAAAATTACGAATTTTGGAATCTAGCAATAACTTGACATCTCGGATCCAACAAAAGTGATTTCATGGAAAACAAAGGTTGTTTGAAAATTTTCCATTTTTAAGGGCCAAAATTCCATAGCTATTATTTTGAATTTTCAACTGGGCTTAACTTTTTATCCCCGCTATGAAATTTCAATTTTTCGGATTCGTTGGAAAGATATTCTCAAATAGATTCTAATATTTTTGGTTTTGCTAAAATCTGGTTTATTTTGAATCCTATACATTCATTTGAACTTTGAAATCGAAATTTCAAACTACCGCGCCATTTTCAATTCCTTTTATAATTTAAAATAAATATTTATATTCTAACGACGATTCGAATAAATATATACGCTCTAATTCTATTAAAAATAAATTTCTTGTCGTTATTATTTAAAATAAATCATTTTAAATATTCAAAATTCACTAAAATTGCCAAAATAAAAATTTTAAATTGGCTCAGATTTCCGTGTTATTACAATCTCCCCCACTTAAAACTTTTCGTCCCCGAAAAGGAACGAAGCTAAAAGTTGTTTTACAAAACAACTCAACTTTCATTATTTTCTTTACGGCTTAAGTTCTAGGGCATTTCTAACCCCATCTCTAATGAGTCACTCATTCTAGAATGCTATTGATTCTATCTCTAATGAGGATTCTTTCATAGGATATTACTAATCTTACCTCTGATGATTCTTTTATCCTGTTCTATTGAGTTGTACCCCAAAGATTTGAGTTTAACCAAAGCTCTGATACCAGCTGTAACAATATGGATTTCGCCCGAACCTAATCGATCGCTAAACCGACCAAGACCGTTCGAATCCCGCATACGCTAACTCTGGGCATACAACACATCAGAACAAATAACAGAAGACTTTTATAGACATCATAATAATGTT
The DNA here is from genome assembly GCA_030737875.1 of Allium sativum. Classification (NCBI taxonomy): domain Eukaryota; kingdom Viridiplantae; phylum Streptophyta; class Magnoliopsida; order Asparagales; family Amaryllidaceae; genus Allium; species Allium sativum. The sequence goes on along the minus strand of JASFAX010000056.1, from coordinate 1,192,509 downwards.
ACATCAGAGTACAGAATATCAGAGTATATCGTAATATAATACAGCGGAAGATTTATTTGCAGTAAATGTAATACAATGCACAGCGGAAGACTATAAATGCCTGGACACAGCTTAAAGCTTCAATCCAGAATCCTGGTCTATAAATCTGCAAAATAAAACTACTCGACTGCCCATGTGGAAAATAGGGGCACCTGAGTTTGCAAGGGAAAAACTAACTACAGGTCAGTCATGGGACTGGTATGAGAACTCAAAAACAGTTATAAACTTATATAAAATGATAAGACAAATCCGCTGACGTGGAACGGGTTTACCCCCATGAATGCCGGTGTATAAACAATAATCAATATAGATATATGGATCAACTATGCATCAATCAACATGCAATATCCCAATCTACCCATTTAGATTAATCACCAAACTTATATTTTCCAAATCCAATTCAATTTACAGAGATTATTCCTTTGGACTTTATTTCCCGATTTCCATTTCAATTATTTGAAATACATATCTAGCTTTTATGTCAAACTAGATTTCACTTCGGGATCTCAAATCAAATCATTTGGAAATATGAATTCCATATCATAACAATGCATACAAACAAGTATGAAACCAAATATCGGGCTCCCCCTAGACAAGGCAAATGGCACACACCTAAGCAACTCGATATATATATGTGCACCTCCCACTATGGAGCAGGCTACACCGACGATGCACCTCCCACGCATGGAAGCATACACCGCCCCTCTCACCCATACTTTTAGTCGTCCAGGTTACTCGAATCTCTAGCCACATACCAAACCATTTAATACCCTGAAGTAGGGAAAATCATTTCACAACATAATAACCACAAGTACTTTCAAAATATAGTACTTCACATCAGCAATTCACACATATGATTAGTCACTATTAATCACATAACCTTTGAGTTCGTACGTCTCAAAAAAGGGTGTCAAGCAAAAGAATAAATTCTCCGCCACCAAACAGATACATCATTAATAGCAACTAATCGAATATGTGATGAACTACAATGTAAAACCATAATACATTTCCAAATCATTTCGAAATCATCGGGTTTTAGCCCTCGAAATCCTTTCTGTTTTATAAAACATTTTTTATAAAACATTCCCTGTCCAAAATCGGGAATACATTCTTTTCACTTAAGAAAAATATCATTTCACAATCATTCATTAAATTTGAAATGAACATAACAACATCGCTACAAATCTCATAGTTAAATTGTGAAGTGTTTCACAAGATGTTAGCCTACCAGTATTTCTACCCGACCCAATGCTAAATGTAAAAGCATATCTTGCTCATAAACTGGTCGAGCACAATCCAAACAATCAATCAAACCAATTTGACATTAAATATAAGGTTTTGAATAGAGATAGTATCGACTTATATTCAACATCAAATCCTGAAACCAACAGATATCGTATTGGGAATAACGATATCGATATCTTCCAAATTCCCATCACAATATCCGTATAATCACGGAATCCAATATCGAAATATTCCGAAGATTATTTCCATTCCAAACCGTTCTAATTTATTCTTTGGAAAGTTTTGGTTACTTAAAACCATTTCTCAATCCAATTTATTTATTTTAAAATATTGGATTATAATTCTAGTTCATAACTAGTTCATTTCGAAAAAAAAATATTTTTATCTTTTCAAATATGGATTTTTTCATCCCAATTCTTTTCAAATCATTTCTTTTGATTTTACACAAATTATTAATATTTTTAATAATGTTATCAAGGCCTGTACAGTCGATTTCCATCAGCGGCCATCGAACTGCACTTATAGCGACCTTTTCCAAATTTGATTTGTACATAATTCCAAATCCAACCATTAGATTTCTAATTTCTAATATTAGTTGGAAAGCTCTTTTTGATACGAACCCAACGGTTCCGGTTTTAGGAGAATCCGATAGCCGGATCTCCCATAACGTCAATTCAAAGTCAATGGTCGAAATTCATGAACGGTCGCTGCACGGCGCGTTTTATTCAGGCCATATAATATATTATATATATTTCATCGATTTTCATTTTAAAACATATTTTATAAATCATTTGAAAACGATTTCAATTTCTATTCTGGCTCAAGTTGTTCAACTTTTCAGTTTCTAAGAACTTTCTAATTTTTCAAAAATTTGGCTAACACCCTAAATTTTCGAAAAATTTCGCCATAACCTCCCCTGCACGGGAGCACCAGGAAAATTCTGAAATCTCCATACAGGCCTTTCCAATCCAAAAAGAAAAAGAAACAACCAAGCGTGTAATGACCCGCATTGGCAGGGGTATTATGATTAATTTATTTAATTATATCAATGGTGATATAATGAATTAAATGGTCATGGAAATAAATAATAGTGAATATTTAATTAAAAATAATAAATTAAATAATATATTTAATTCTGAAATAATCAGAATTGGCTGAAATGACTATATGGTGTGAACCGGATCATCTGTGATATTTAATTCAGTTTAGAATTGAATTTGATTAACGAATATGTTATTTGAACGGTAGTTTGAACGTATAATTATATTATAATTATAAACGAGCTTGAAATGGCGTTGCAGTTCGTAAATTGGCGATTCGAACTTCAACTGAATATATAGGATTCGTTTTAAGCCGGATTTCTGTGAAACAAGAAATGTGTGGAGCTGGTGGAGTATATCTTTCTAGTGGAAGAGAAAAAAACAGGATTTCATCGTGTAGATTTTGAGATATGTCCAAATCAGATTTTAAAATAGTCGCTATAGAATCGTTTATCGACCATAACGGTTATTTCAAAATAACTAAAGATCGGGTTTGAATTTAGACAAGGTTCTTTTGGGAAATAGTGATAATTTAATTTTTAGAATTTTACTGTAATTTTTAATTAATTTTATAAGCAACTTTTTATTTGAAGTATTTCGCACCCTGAAATCAACATTTTGAAGTTTCAAATTATGAGTCCATCTACCGGTATTGTTATATTATTGGAATCCTGGCACATCGTTGATCACAACGGTATGGTTATTACTGTCTATAGCAGTTCGTATACAAACGAGTTTCATGAAATGAAGCACCCATAGTAAACGTATATATAAATGTGATTCCTTAACCTACCCGCGTTCCACCCTTCTAAAACAACCGTTACTTGTGGTTTCTAAAGAAAGAACGTGGCCTAACTCTTTCCTTTAAACATTTCGTGGTGCATAGCAAGACAGCAACTCCCACTATATCCTATATATTGGTTTAACTTCTTAAAAACCTAAAATCATTTCTCAGCACAAAACCGTCCAAGCGCTTTCCGCCGCCATTCATTTTCAACGAACAGCATCGTTCGAAAATCCCTGCCCTCGATCTCCTTATTCACTCAACAAATCAAAATCCCCAACTACCAAAGCCTTAAGCTCAACGAGATCCGTCAACTGACCCATCATGATCGGATCTGCAGACCTACGGTAACCAGAAATGGAAGCTACAGGCGTGGCGTTTGGGGCGACTTTACTCGGTATGGGAGGAGCAAGGCGAGGCGCGATTGGGGTCGGAAGTTGAGAAAAGTGCGGCGCTCCGTCTGCGATGAGGGATGGAGGACCGGTGGTCAGTCTTGGTGAGCGACAGGGTTTGGAGTTTGTTACTGGACGAGTTGTATGGGAAGGACACGGGTTTATGTTGGTGCTTAAACGAAGAGGGAGGTGAAGAGGAATCGAAGTGGAAATATATGGTTGGATTTGTTCGAGTTTTAGTGGATTGTAAATGGAGTAGTGCATTTGTTTTTGTTTTTTTGGGTTTTCGAAAGTTTCCAGAAGCATGGGAAGAAAGAATAGATGGAGGAAGGGGACCGTATACAAGTGTGGGAGTGGTGCAATAGTGATGTACAGTCTTGGGTTTTAAAGAAGGTTTGATAAGACAAACATTTGTGAAAACGTTTTGTTGTTTCATAAAAGGATGCAAGAAGAAACGTATTGCGAGTTATATATAAATGGTACAGTGATGAAAACAAAGAGGACTTGTGAAACAAAAATGAATAACGAAATGGGTAACATAAGAGGAAGTTAAAATGGTGTTTTGTGAATTGTGTTTGGGTTAGTAATGTGATTAGTGGGAGCAGCTTTTGGGATTCGACTATGGTCATTTGAGATGAGGAGTGAGGTCGGGTTTCCTTCCAGGAGAAAGAAGGGTTATTTACGAATGCGGGTCTGGGCATTTAGAGATGGAGATGAGCCAGTATAATTGGGTAAAGCCCAATTGAAATGAATTTAAAGTTTATTTAAGTATAAGTTAAAATTCTTTTTAGAATAGTGTATTCAGTTATAACATCGTAACTTTATCACACTTGATCAGAATTTCGAACGGTCAGACCCGTTGGGATCGTATGGACGGTGGCTACACACTGGAACTAACTAGAAGTCCATCGGAGCTCGTTACAATTTATAGCAAAATAAATTGTCCGTCTGAATCAAGCGATGGTTATCGTCATTGACGATGATCATCAAAAATGTGAGTAAATCTCACTAACTCTAAACAGTTTATAATTTCATGTTGTATTTTTAGAACTGTTAGATATTGGTTGATTTACTATATGTTGACTGTTTGATTGAACTGCTAGTCAGTTAGTTAAATTTTCTATATTGATTCTGTTTAACAGAATATATCATATGGAACTGAAAAGTGATGTTATCTATATTGTTTAACATCTGTGATGCAGGGAAACAGGTTGGAGGAATCCAACTGGATTCCTCAACATTTATTTTACTGTTTTCATATATTGTGATATATGATGTGTTATATAATCTGTTATGGATTATGGGTGTTGGAATGATGTTGATCATTGTTATTCGATATTGTAAATATCATAAAAGACCCTGGGATGTAAAAAGAAGTATTTCAATGTATATTGAAATAAAGGAATTTTATAAAATCACAGGATTTTATAAAAGGAATTATTTATAAAACGAACACGGTTTTATAAAAGGGATATTTATTTAGAAAATAAATAGAAGTTATAAATAGGAAATATTTGTAACGGTAAATAGAAGTTATAAATAGGAAATATTTGTAACGGTAAATAGAAGTTATAAATAGGAAATATTTGTAACGGTAAATAGAAGTTATAAATATGATATATTTGTAACGGTAAGTAAACGTTATAAAAAGGATATATTTGTAACGGTAAGTAAAAGTTATAAATAGGAAATATTTGTAACGGTAAATAGAAGTTATAAATAGGAAATATTTGTAACGGTAAATAGAAGTTATAAATAGGATATATTTGTAACGGTAAGTAAACGTTATAAAAAGGAAATATTTGTAACGGTAAATAGAAGTTATAAATAGGATATATTTGTAACGGTAAGTAAACGTTATAAATAGGAAATATTTGAAATGGTAAATAGAAGTTATAAATAGGAAATATTTGTAACGGTAAATAGAAGTTATAAATAGGATATATTTGTAACGGTAAGTAAACGTTATAAAAAGGAAATAGTTGTAACGGAAAACGTAGTTTATCAAAGAAGTTAATCGATGTTAATTAATCGATTAGAGAATAAAGTTAAAAAGAAGTTAATCGATTAGAGAATAAAGTTAAAAAGAAGTTAATCGATGTTAGTTAATCGATTAGAGAATAAAGTTAAAAGGAGATAATCGATGTTAGTTTAATCGATTAGAATAGAAGCAAATGAGTTAAATCGAATATAGTTATTCGAATAGAAGCAAATGAGTAAATCAAATATAGTTATTCGAATAGAAAGTAAAAGGAATTATCGAATATAGTTTATTCGAAAATAGTAAGTGAAATGAGTAAATAAATAGCGTTAGTCAAATAGTGTTAGTCCAATAGAGTTAATTGATAGGGGTTAGTCCAATAGAGTTAATTGATAAGAGTCAATCGAATATAGTTATTCGAAGGAGGGTTAAGTAAGGAAGTTTGTTAAAGAAATATAAAGTGGACTTTGTCTATTTCAAAGTTAGAAATGTTGTTCAGTTAAGGTCTGAGAGGTAGTTCTACACCAACTTGATTGGCTTCGTTTTTAACTAAGGAATAGTTAAGGTTCGGCAGTAAAGGAAATGGTTTGAGTTGGCATCGCGATGGTTTGTTTAAACATCTGTCTAAGTCCAATGAAGAAGCTTTGGAAATGTTTTTCAAATAAGAAACCAGAAATGTTTTCTAATAAAGAAAACAAAGAAATGGAAATGTTTTCCATTGTTAATAATGTATATTTTCCCAATTTAGAAAATAAGAAATACTGAATATAGGGAAACACGAGATAAGTAAATTAATGAACTAAAGGGATGAATGTTGAATGATGTTTGATCGATATAATTTCCATTTGGAAATAATATCATTGTTTGCACACCTATTTTTATTCGATAGTTAAATCACAGACTATCGAAGTTTTGACCATTTTAACGTTGTTAATATGGAGAGACCGGTTGGATTATTATCCGAAGAACCACTCTGTATTGGCATAACCGTTGCGAATCATATATGCCAAAGGAAATTGAAGACGGAGTTATGCAAGGGCTATCCTGTTTACAGAATAGTGCCTTCGGTTCATCCTGTTCCTGGATGACTTGTATGGACGGATGTTTGACAGAGTAATTCCAGACGATCACATATATTGATTTCTCCAACCGTACCAAGAGTGGAAGCGGAGGAGGAAACTTCTTTTAGCTAACACATAATGTATTGTTGTAGACGTCAATCGGTGATTTGATGGATTTGACGATGTGGCATTCAAAGTGAATCTGGTGTGATGATAAAGCGTAGCTTCTACCCTCATCATCCGGTAAATGACAGAAATCGGGCAGGCAGCATGGCTAAGTCGGTCGCACCGAAGTAGGGTGTATAATCACCTGATCTAGAGTTTCATTTACTTCTAAAAATCTATTGTTGATGCTGTCCCATTCGGGAAACGGTTGCTGATCCCAACTGTTGGTAATATACATTCGATACACTCAAGCGAAATGTGTGGTCGATCATGTGTGGCCGGGTTGCAAGATATTCTTGTTGAACCCAGTGTATTCCTCTCTAGAGGTACACAAGCGGAAGGTGATTCCATACCTTGTCATAGTTGGAAATCCATTACCCAATACTTGCTTGCGGTTTTGATTGTATACCACATATGTAGAACGTGAGATGAAAGCGTTTCTACTAGATGATTATTATATTGTGTTGATAGACATTATTATAATATCAAAAGGTTTTTGATATAAAGATATTTGGATTCTCATAAGGGAAAAACCCGTTCCGTTATGCGGCGTGGTCTTATGAGATATCATATACCTGTATAACCGTTTTAAACTGTTTTACTCATACCAGTCCCGTGACTGACCCGGAGTTTACTTTGTTGTTTTCCCTAAACTCTTGGGTGCCTAAATTTGTACGGGCAGTCAAGTAGTCGGGATTTTACAGATACACTTGAAGAGCTGGAGCAGGAGGCTTCAGGATGTTATAGCTATAGTTATTTCCACTGTGTTGTAAGTGCTGTACTTTGATAATGATATGTATATTCAAGTACTGATTTGTATTTCAAAGTTATGTTATGAAATATATTTATTCGTTCCGCTGTGAGATTCGTGTTACTCTGATGTTGTGTTCTTCTTCTTCTTCTTCTATTCTAAGTTTCTATCTTATCTTTCCTCACCCTCTAATTTCTTTCACTAATTACCAGGATTTTCCGTGTTTTGGTTATCGACATCGTGTTTATGTCGATAACCAAAGTCGCCGAAAATCCGGGTCGTTACAGTTGGTATCAGAGCTTAAGTTAAGAATTACTTGGCTCTGTGGCGTGACTCGGTAGAGATAGGGTTAGTAATACCCTAGATTGAGTTTGATCCACTGTATCGGTAGGAGTTACTAAACACTTGAATACGATGGGTCATCACGATATGTTTTGAAAAGAGGGTAAATTAAAATAAGTTTACCCAAGGTATATCTTGACATAGAGAAGATATATATATCAAAATTTTAATATAGTGTATATTTTGGTTGTGATTATAATCGAGTAAGATTATAAATTAAATGGTTATGTAAATAACCAATCAAAATTCATATAAGTGAAATGCGTGAAATCAGATGAGTTAAATCTGAAATGTAAACCAGAAATTTAAGTTAAAACTCTGGAGAATTGGATAAGTGTTTGTAAATAGATTCGGATTAAAAATAAGGAAAATTTAACATCCTGGGAGATTTTAAATTGTTTTACAAGCAGTGTGAATTATATTTTGAAATGAATTTCAATGTGGAAATGTTTAGAAATGGTTTTATAGTATTGAACTCACTTCGATCGCTGGAAATAGATTCTGATGATGTCAGCTGCATCATCAGTATTCATTTTCGAGTTGTAAGTGACGAATTACTACCAGAGATACTGTTTTGAATTTGTTTTGGGAAAGACAAGTTGTGTTGAATTTCAAATGGGATTTATAATATAGAATTTGAATTTTTAAATAGATTTGAAATATTAACTTGTTTTAACAGAAATAAAACGAGAAGTTCCATTATAAACGAAGTTTATAAATAGTTCTTTTATAAACGAAGTTTATAAATGAAGCGAATAGAATTATCATTGGATAATTCAGAAATAAAAATACAAGTGTGAAATTGAAAGGGAAATCTATTTTCCAAAGGTAGAAATATCGATTTCAAAAGGAATTGAAATTGAGACTTATGTAAAGAATGAATAAAGAAAGTTTGAAAAGAAATCTGAATATAGAAAATTCAAAAGAGGATTTGAATATAGAAAATTCAAAAGGGGGTTTGAATATAGAAATTCAAATGAGATTTGAATAAAGAAGATTTCAATAATGAAATTGGAATATAGAATTCAAATAGTTTGAAATGAAATTTGAATATGGAATTCATATAGAGTAATAATAGGATTCGAATATAGAAATTCAAAGGGAGTTTGAATATCTAGAATTTGAATAGAATTGAAAATGAAATTTGAATGTAGAAGATTCAAATAGAATTGAATTTGAAATTTGAATATAGAAGATTCAAAGGGAATTGAAATGAAATAAAGAGAATTCAAATAGAATTTGAATATAGAAGATTCAAATGGAGTTTGAAAATAGATTCTAATAACGAAATTCAAATATAGAAATTGAATAGAATTAACTAAGTCAAGAGGAATTAGTTAATCGAGTTTTGAAGTTGAAGTTGAACTTTGAAAGGTGGATTGGATCTGTAAATGGATATTCGAAATCGAATATAGAACATAAAATTGAAATGGAATTCAATTAGTGGATAAAAAAGTTAAACCTATATTTGAACATGTAAATTCAAATAAAAAGGTGAAATGGGGTAACCAGTGATTTGAAAATCACTTAACAAACTAAGTTAAAATGATTGGATTAAGTTGAAATGAATTAGAAATGTATAAATATACATGAGGTAGGTATGGATAAGGTATGAAGGTATATAAATAGATTGCTCGACAAAAGGTATGTATTTAATTCCATATGAGATTTTATGCGCCGTATCGGCTAGCCGCTTGGCTTTTTCTTTTTCTTTTGGATTGGTGAGGGCCATGGGAGGCTATTTGAAATATCTCGATGCTCCTAGTACAAAGGAGGTTATGGCGAATTTTTCCAGGAATTTAAGGAGTTAGAATATTTTTAAGATAATTTGATAGTTAGAAACCAACATATCGATATATATATATATATATATATATATATATATATATATATATATAGAAGTCGATAAGGAAACGAACTTAAAAATAGAATAGTATAAAAAAAAGAAGTCTAAGAATAAAATCTAGTAAGAATAGAAAGAGGAAGTGTATAGGTGTTTAAAAGTGAATAAGTAGTTGTATGGTATTTATTATTCGAGTAAGCAGTCATAACTGTTTTGACGTTATAAATGTTATTCAGACAAGGTCTGAGTGGTAGTTATACCCCAACTTGATTGATTTCATTATTAACAAATAAATAGCAAGATTTCATGCTCGATCAATGTTGGATAAGAGTTAGTTGAATATAGTATTTGGGTTGTCATAACGATGTTTTACACAACATCTGTTTTAACCCAAATAAGTGTAAACTTGGAAATAATAAAGAATATTTCCTAAGTATAGAAATAAACGAGATCGGAAAAGAGATAAGTAATTGGAATATTTTCCAATTATAAATAGCATATATTTTCTAAAGTTTAGAAAATAAAGGATGGCGATATTCGGAAATGTTTTCCAAATAACAAAAAAGGGCCAATATGGTTATTGCAAATATTTGGTTAATAAATATGGATAAAGAAATAGAGAAGTGATTTAACTAATGGAATATTGATTATAGGCTCAGTTGAATTTCAAAAAGGAAAATTTGATTTTTGAAAAGAGTAAACTGTTTGAAAACTCCCAGGGAAATTTCTGTTTAAATTAAAAACAAATTTAACAGAAATTTGTGAAAGAAGATTTGAATTAAAGTAAAGTCAGCTAAGTGGTAACTGAGTTTTGAATTAAAATGATATCAAGGCAAATGTGATTGTGAGATTCAATTGTGAAGTGTGATGTGATAATTAAGTTAAGAGTTGGGAATCGAGAAGAAACTCAAGTTAAAATGATATTTGGCTCGGATATAAGTGAATGGTTGTGTCGTGGATAAAAGCAGATTGGATTTGATTGGGGTAACTCTTGTATATGCTGAGTTGATAGCATATGGAAGTGATGGGGTTGATATGCCCGACACAAAGGTACAAGTTTATATTCCTATTGGATATAAGATTTATGAGCCGAATTGGCAAACCGCTTGGCTGTTTGATTTTCTTTTGGGTTGGAGATGGCCCAGAGAGGCGAGTTGGAGTTTGGCGTATTGACCAGTATAAAGGAGGTGCTGGCGAAATTTTTCGAAGAGTTAAGGAGTTAGAAAATTTTCAGGATTTTTGAAAATTTTCGATAATAAGGATTAATTAATAATTTAATTGAAATTAAATTGGTTCAGTTGAAAACTGAAGTTAAGAAGTAAAGAAATATGTTCTAACCAGTCGATAGGGTCGTCCTCTACTTTTTAGCAATTTCGAGGACGAAATTATTTTAAGTGGGGAAGATTGTAATGACCCGCATTGGCAGGGGTATTATGATTAATTTATTTAATTATATCAATGGTGATATAGTGAATTAAATGGTCGTGGAAATAAATAATAGTGAATATTTAATTAAAAATAATAAATTAAATAATATATTTAATTCTGAAATAATCAGAATTGGCTGAAATGACTATATGGTGTGAACCGGATCATCTGTGATATTTAATTCAGTTTAGAATTGAATTTGATTAACGAATATGTTATTTGAACGGTAGTTTGAACGTATAATTATACTATAATTATAAACGAGCTTGAAATGGCGTTGCAGTTCGTAAATTGGCGATTCGAACTTCAACTGAATATACAGGATTCGTTTTAAGCCGGATTTCTGTGAAACAAGAAATGTGTGGAGCTGGTGGAGTATATCTTTCTAGTGGAAGAGAAAAAAACAGGATTTCATCGTGTAGATTTTGAGATATGTCCAAATCAGATTTTAAAATAGTCGCTATAGAATCGTTTATCGACCATAACGGTTATTTCAAAATAACTAGAGATCGGGTTTGAATTTAGACAAGGTTCTTTTGGGAAATAGTGATAATTTAATTTTTAGAATTTTACTGTAATTTTTAATTAATTTTATAAGCAACTTTTTATTTGAAGTATTTCGCACCCTGAAATCAACATTTTGAAGTTTCAAATTATGAGTCCATCTACCGGTATTGTTATATTATTGGAATCCTGGCACATCGTTGATCACAACGGTATGGTTATTACTGTCTATAGCAGTTCATATACAAACGAGTTTCATGAAATGAAGCACCCATAGTAAACGTATATATAAATGTGATTCCTTAACCTACCCGCGTTCCACCCTTCTAAAACAACCGTTACTTGTGGTTTCTAAAGAAAGAACGTGGCCTAACTCTTTCCTTTAAAAATTTCGTGGTGCATAGCAAGACAGCAACTCCCACTATATCCTATATAATGGTTTAACTTCTTAAAAACCTAAAATCATTTCTCAGCACAAAACCGTCCAAGCGCTTTCCGCCGCCATTCATTTTCAACGAATAGCATCGTTCGAAAATCCCTGCCCTCGATCTCCTTATTCACTCAACAAATCAAAATCCCCAACTACCAAAGCCTTAAGCTAAACGAGATCCGTCAACTGACCCATCATGATCGGATCTGCAGACCTACGGTAACCAGAAATGGAAGCTACAGGCGTGGCGTTTGGGGCGACTTTACTCGGTATGGGAGGAGCAAGGCGAGGCGCGATTGGGGTCGGAAGTTGAGAAAAGTGCGGCGCTTCGTCTGCGATGAGGGATGGAGGACCGGTGGTCAGTCTTGGTGAGCGACAGGGTTTGGAGTTTGTTACTGGATGAGTTGTATGGGAATGACACGGGTTTATGTTGGTGCTTAAACGAAGAGGGAGGTGAAGAGGAATCGAAGTGGAAATATATGGTTGGATTTGTTCGAGTTTTAGTGGACTGTAAATGGAGTAGTGCATTTGGTTTTTTTTTTTTTGGGTTTTTGAAAGTTTCCAGAAGCATGGGAAGAATGAATAGATGGAGGAAGGGGACCGTATACAAGTGTGGGAGTGGTGCAATAGTGATGTACAGTCTTGGGTTTTAAAGAAGGTTTGATAAGACAAACATTTGTGAAAACGTTTTGTTGTTTCATAAAAGGATGCAAGAAGAAACGTATTGCGAGTTATATATAAATGGTACAGTGATGAAAACAAAGAGGACTTGTGAAACAAAAATGAATAACGAAATGGGTAACATAAGAGGAAGTTAAAATGGTGTTTTGTGAATTGTGTTTGGGTTAGTAATGTGATTAGAGGGAGCAGCTTTTGGGATTCGACTATGGTCATTTGAGATGAGGAGTGAGGTCGGGTTTCCTTCCAGGAGAAAGAAGGGTTATTTACGAATGCGGGTCTGGGCATTTAGAGATGGAGATGAGCCAGTATAATTGGGTAAAGCCCAATTTAAATGAATTTAAAGTTTATTTAAGTATAAGTTAAAATTCTTTTTAGAATAGTATATTCAGTTATAACATCGTAACTTTATCACACTTGATCAGAATTTCGAACGGTCAGACCCGTTGGGATCGTATGGACGGTGGCTACACACTGGAACTGACTAGAAGTCCATCGGAGCTCGTTACAATTTATAGCAAAATAAATTGTCCGTCTGAATCAAGCGATGGTTATCGTCATTGACGATGATCGTCAAAAATGTGAGTAAATCTCACTAACTCTAAACAGTTTATAATTTCATGTTGTACTTTTAGAACTGTACGATATTGGTTGATTTACTGTATGTTGACTGTTTGATTGAACTGCTAGTCAGTTAGTTAAATTTTCTATATTGATTCTGTTTAACAGAATATATCATATGGAACTGAAAAGTGATGTTATCTATATTGTTTAACATCTGTGATGCAGGGAAACAGGTTGGAGGAATCCAACTGGATTCCTCAACATTTATTTTACTGTTTTCATATATTGTGATATATGATGTGTTATATAATCTGTTATGGATTATGGGTGTTGGAATGTTGTTGATCATTGTTATTCGATATTGTAAATATCATAAAAGACCCTGGGATGTAAAAAGAAGTATTTCAATGTATATTGAAATAAAGGAATTTTATAAAATCACAGGATTTTATAAAAGGAATTATTTATAAAACGAACACGGTTTTATAAAAGGGATATTTATTTAGAAAATAAATAGAAGTTATAAATAGGAAATATTTGTAACGGTAAATAGAAGTTATAAATAGGAAATATTTGTAACGGTAAATAGAAGTTATAAATAGGATATATTTGTAACGGTAAGTAAACGTTATAAAAAGGATATATTTGTAACGGTAAGTAAACGTTATAAATAGGAAATATTTGTAACGGTAAATAGAAGTTATAAATAGGAAATATTTGTAACGGTAAATAGAAGTTATAAATAGGATATATTTGTAACGGTAAGTAAACGTTATAAAAAGGAAATATTTGTAACGGTAAATAGAAGTTATAAATAGGATATATTTGTAACGGTAAGTAAACGTTATAAATAGGAAATATTTGTAACGGTAAATAGAAGTTATAAATAGGAAATATTTGTAACGGTAAATAGAAGTTATAAATAGGATATATTTGTAACGGTAAGTAAACGTTATAAAAAGGAAATAGTTGTAACGGAAAACGTAGTTTATCAAAGAAGTTAATCGATGTTAGTTAATCGATTAGAGAATAAAGTTAAAAAGAAGTTAATCGATGTTAGTTAATCGATTAGAGAATAAAGTTAAAAAGAAGTTAATCGATGTTAGTTAATCGATTAGAGAATAAAGTTAAAAGGAGATAATCGATGTTAGTTTAATCGATTAGAATAGAAGCAAATGAGTTAAATCGAATATAGTTATTCGAATAGAAGCAAATGAGTAAATCGAATATAGTTATTCGAACAAAAAGTAAAAGGAATTATCGAATATAGTTTATTCGAAAAGAGTAAGTGAAATGAGTAAATAAATAGCGTTATTCAAATAGTGTTAGTCCAATAGAGTTAATTGATAGGGGTTAGTCCAATAGAGTTAATTGATAAGAGTCAATCGAATATAGTTATTCGAAGGAGGGTTAAGTAGGGAAGTTTGTTAAAGAAATATAAAGTGAACTTTGTCTATTTCAAAGTTAGAAATGTTGTCCAGTTAAGGTCTGAGAGGTAGTTCTACCCCAACTTGATTGGCTTCGTTTTTAACTAAGGAATAGTTAAGGTTCGGCAGTAAAGGAAATGGTTTGAGTTGGCATCGCGATGGTTTGTTTAAACATCTGTCTAAGTCCAGTGAAGAAGCTTTGGAAATGTTTTTCAAATAAGAAACCAGAAATGTTTTCTAATAAAGAAAACAAAGAAATGGAAATGTTTTCCATTGTTAATAACGTATATTTTCCCAATTTAGAAAATAAGAAATACCGAATATAGGGAAACACGAGATAAGTAAATTAATGAACTAAAGGGATGAATGTTGAATGATGTTTGATCGATATAATTTCCATTTGGAAATAATATCATTGTTTGCACACCTATTTTTATTCGATAGTTAAATCACAGACTATCGAAGTTTTGAACATTTTAACATTGTTAATATGGAGAGACCGGTTGGATTATTATCCGAAGAACCACTCTGTATTGGCATAACCGTTGCGAATCATATATGCCAAAGGAAATTGAAGACGGAGTTATGCAAGGGCTATCCTGTTTACAGAATAGTGCCTTCGGTTCATCCTGTTCCTGGATGACTTGTATGGACGGATGTTTGACAGAGTAATTCCAGACGATCACGTATATTGATTTCTCCAACCGTACCAAGAGTGGAAGCGGAGGAGGAAACTTCTTTTAGCTAACACATAATGTATTGTTGTAGACGTCAATCGATGATTTGATGGATTTGACGATGTGGCATTCAAAGTGAATCTGGTGTGATGATAAAGCGTAGCTTCTACCCTCATCATCCGGTAAATGACAGAAATCGGGCAGGCAGCATGGCTAAGTCGGTCGCACCGAAGTAGGGTGTATAATCACCTGATCTAGAGTTTCATTTACTTCTAAAAATCTATTGTTGATGCTGTCCCATTCGGGAAACAGTTGCTGATCCCAACTGTTGGTAATATACATTCGATACACTCAAGCGAAATGAGTGGTCGGTCATGTGTGGCCGGGTTGCAAGATGTTCTTGTTGAACCCAGTGTATTCCTCTCTAGAGGTACACAAGCGGAAGGTGATTCCATACCTTGTCATAGTTGGAAATCCATTACCCAATACGTGCTTGCAGTTTTGATTGTATACCACATATGTAGAACGTGAGATGAAAGCGTTTCTACTAGATGATTATTATATTGTGTTGATAGACATTATTATAACATCAAAAGGTTTTTGATATAAAGATATTTGGATTCTCATAAGGGAAAAACCCGTTCCATTATGCGGCGTGGTCTTATGAGATATCATATACCTGTATAACTGTTTTAAACTGTTTTACTCATACCAGTCCCGTGACTGACCCGGAGTTTACTTTGTTGTTTTCCCTAAACTCTTGGGTGCCTAAATTTGTACGGGCAGTCAAGTAGTCGGGATTTTACAGATACACTTGAAGAGCTGGAGCAGGAGGCTTCAGGATGTTATAGCTATAGTTATTTCCGCTGTGTTGTAAGTGCTGCACTTTGATAATGATATGTATATTCAAGTACTGATTTGTATTTCAAAGTTATGTTATGAAATATATTTATTTGTTCCGCTGTGAGATTCGTGTTACTCTGATGTTGTGTTCGTGTTCTTCTTCTATTCTAAGTTTCTATCTTATCTTTCCTCACCCTCTAATTTCTTTCACTAATTACCAGGATTTTCTGTGTTTTGGTTATCGACATCGTGTTTATGTCAATAACCAAAGTCGCCGAAAATCCGGGTCGTTACAAAGCGCCTAGCCAATCGGCTCATAAAACCATCATACCCAAACAAAATGGTAAATATGTACCTATTTGTCAGGCATACAATTTTATTCCTCTTCTCTAGCCTCCTTGCTATGACCTGTTCAATGTATCGTGTGTGTGTGTGTGTGTGTGTGTGTGTGTGTATATATATATATATATATATTCATACAACGCCCATATATACATTTTCATATGACGCTTTTATATATTCATTCAACACATATATAATTTCACACAACGCATATATAAGCCAAAAATAATATTATTAGCGAACTAATAATATTTCCACCGTATGACAATTTTATATATACTATATATACGCTAAAAATTATAATTTTAGCGAACTAATCTTTATTTCAAGGTATGACTATTTTATATACTCATATATGTGTTAAAAATGTTATTTTTAACAAACTAGAATCCATTTCAACGTATGACTATTTTTAATACTTCACATACATGATAAAAATGTTATTTGTATCGTTCACAAAATTTATTTCAAACATGAATATTTCCTATACTTTATACGTACAATAAAAATGTTAATTTTATTGTTCAAACAATTTATTCAACATATGAATGTTTTATTTACTTCATATATACGATAAAATGTGAATTTTGTCGTTCAAACAATTTATTCAACATATGAATATTTTATTTGCTTCATATATGCGATAAAATGTGAATTTTATCGTTCAAACAATTTATTCAACATATGAATGTTTCATTTACTTCATACATATGATAAAATGTGAATTTTATAGTTCAAACAATTTATTCAACATATGAATGTTTTATTTACTTCATATATACAATCACAATCAATTTGCACAACACAATCAAACAAACAAGTCGTCCATGGTCTGTGGACGACGGGGAACAGTTCATTTATGCAGTTACATAATAAATGACTGTATAAAGAAAATTAAAGTGAGGAGTTCTCACCTTTGGGATCCACTCCATCATTCTTTATTGGATGGTCTGGATTTCGTTTTGCTCCCAGTCAGTTCCATCGCAATCTGGTACACACGATTTTTATATTAAAAATCACATTTTTATTTCAATGCTATAAAAATCACATTTTTATTTTGTTATTCATATAATAAAAATTCTATTTTTATAAATCATTTCTATAAAAATTATATTTTTATATCGCTCTCTTTATAATAAAGATCTTATTTTTAAGTTGCTACTTCATACATAAAGTTCATATTTTTACTCTCGATTCAAACAAAGAAAAATCATATTTTTCTTCTCGATACTAATCAAAGAAAAATCATATTTTTCCTCTCAATACTAACAAAGAAAAATCACATTTTTTATCTTGATATTAACAAAGAAAAATCACATTATTTTCTATGTAAAAAATATGAACAAAAAAAATCATGTCTTTATATTTTTTTCGCTAGTATGTAAATAAAAATCCCATCTTACCATAAGTAAAATCTAATCCTTTCATGAATAAAAATCAAATCTTTTCGTCACTACTCATTTATAAAAAAATCAGTTCTTTTATATGTAATGTAAATATAGAAAAAAAAATCAGTTTTTTTTCAATGTAACGTAAATATAAAAAAAATCAGTTCTTTCCTATGTAAACAAAAATAAAAATCAGTTTTTTTTTCTAGTTAAAATCAGGTTTTCTATAGTTAAAAACTTAAAGCTGAAAATAAAATAAAATCAATGAATAAAAAAAACTTATGGGTTCTCTTCGCGGGGGGGGGGGGGGGGGGGGGCTGGTTGCTCGAGGGTGTGGCGGGTAGTGGCGCTGTCGAAGGGGAGGGGGTGCGTGGTGGTTTTGGGGATTGGGGGTTAGGGTATTTCGATTTTTTTGAAGGGGGAGAGAAGGAGGAGGTCAGAGGAGGAAGGGGGAATGGAGGGAGGCGGTACGACGCCGGGGGAGGGGTTCCCGGGGGGGGGGGGGCGGGGTGGCGCTGAACGGTGGAGGCGGGATCGCGGTTTCTCCCTTTTGAGCGACGATTTTTTTTTCTGATTGAATTGGTATCATGATGGAAGAAAAGGGGAGGGGATGAGCGGTTTGACCCAGTTGACCATGGGTTGGGAAAGTTGACCAAGGGTATTAACTTAAAGGGATATATATTTATATATGTATAATAATATTTAATTCTCTTAATACTTGCTTATCGTCACGAACTCCAAATCAAACCCAACGACTATCGCCCTAGTTATTACCCCCATTCCGAACACAATGGGATATGTATCATAACCCAATTCTGCTATTATGATCAGTTTTCGTCAATAATCAAAATATAAATCTATATATTGAATTTGAACGCACATTTCAATTTACCGGGGCCACATACGGGCTCTAAAAATTCTCGAAAAATATTTTCTAGCTTCGTATTGACGATGCGGTTCTAACAAAACTAATTTCGTCAAATTTGAAGAAAATTTGATAAATGGCCATTTTTTGGTCTATCCAACTTGACTAAAACTGTTAAAACACGTTTTACTTCGCCACGCTCACATATTGATTCAGAAAATTATGAATTTTGGAATCTAGCAATAATTTGACATCCTGGATCCAATAAAAGTGATTTCATCGAAAACAGAGGTCGTTAGCATAATTTCCATTTTTAAGGGCCAAAATTCCAAAGCGACTATTCTGAATTTTCAACTGGGCATAACTTTTTATCCCCGCTATGAAATTTCAATTTTCCGGATTCGTTAGAAAGATATTCTCAAATAGATTCTAATATTTTTGGTTTCGCTAAAATCCAGTTTACTTTGAATCCTGTACATTCATTTGAACTTTGAAATCGAAATTTCAAACTACCGCGCCATTTTCAATTCCTTTTATAATTTACATAAATATTTATATTCTAATGACGATTCGAATAAATATATACGCTCTAATTCTATTAAAAATAAATTTATCGTCGTTATTATTTTAATAAATCATTTTAAATATTCAAAATTCACTAAAATTGCCAAAATAAAAATTTTAAATTGGCTCAGATTTCTGGGTTATTACAAATTACCCATAATTTCCAATCTAAATTATGTTCATAACTTTAATCCAAATTAGGCCTATAATCTTATATGTACATGTTATGCCAAATTACGCCCAAATCAAATTGCGTTCATTGTTATTAACAATTTATGCCAAACCTCATGTATACAAATTATATACAATTATGCCCACATCCAACTTATGCCAAATCTTATGTATACAATTTATACATAATTATGCCCCAAATCAACTACGTGATTACAAATCAATTTATGCCTAATTACATATTATTCAATATTTTACCAAACTTTTCCTAATCGTTCAAATGTTATTCGTACGCAAATCTCACGTAATATGTTAGGCCCGAAGTTAGCCTAATCTCATAAAAAGAAAAAGGAAAAGGAGGAGGGAAGAGAATCATGACATCAAAACTGGCATAAACATAAGAACATGCATATGAACATAAACAGGCATGTAATGATAAAATAGATCAGAAAGGCATATGACAAGTTTATGGATATGAATCAAAAAGGTGACAATTTGCAAACTTGATAAGATTCATTACAGACATACACATTAAATCCAATTTACAACTTATCACAATCACTTTTAATTTAATTATCTTGTGAAAGTGACATAGACTCACAGCAATAGGATTAAGGATAGAGAATAATTCTGAATTCTGATTTCTGAAGTTGATTAGCTAAACCGTTGATGTAGGCTTTGATTCTTATCTTCCAACTTGAATTTGATTTGCTTTAGTGGAGGCTAGGTTAATTTAGTTTTTAGCAGCATGGAGGCGCCATGGATTTGTTTCATAAAATTAGGGTTAGGTATAGGTGTGTTTATATAGGTATATTAGGTGAATTAGGGCCTTTAGATTAGGTTAGGATCCATCTAAACAATCCAAACCAGAAAAACACATCACCTAGCAAATCAGAGAACGCCACATAAGCCCTAATTCTCCAAAATTAGTCACTGCCCAAATCTGGCCGATGGGGTCGACCCCTACAGGGGGGTCGACACCTATGTTGACTCCCCTAGGGGGGTCGACACCCTAGAGCGGGATAATTCCCGCTCATCCCACTTCTTGATGATTTGAATTTCGAATTTGATTTTAATTATTATTTTAATTCTGGTTTAAACTAAAATCTTCTAAGCTCCATAACTTCTTCATACTGTATCCGTTTTACGCAAACTCGGACTCTATCTCAAGCAGAATTCTGAGACGAATGCAATGGCGCAACCCGTTACCCTAATTCTTCTTATAAAAAATAAGTATTTTTTTATTTTATTGTTGTAAATTTACGGGGTGGTACATTTCTACTGCACTTTGTTTCCGCTGCTTTGTTGTATATATTTGTGTATGTGTAACTCTGATAATCATTGTATATATAGTCAAATGTATATATTTCAACCACTTTTGAATTGTTAATTGGGTTATTATATTTACCCGTCCGCTGTGAGATTCTATGATTGTATCTTCTTCTTCCTTTCATTCATTTTTCTTCAATAACTACCTGCATTTGCGATCTGTTTGGGTCGTCATGTGTTGATCATTGTCGATTTGAACGGTCAAAATCTAGGTCATTACAAGTGCCTCACATGGACTCCCTGCAAATCAGAGCCGGCTGCCCCTTTAATATGATGCGTCGGATTACTTCATTTCTTAGGTACCAGGTTCAGAAACAATGTACATCTACCTGGTTCCCATTGATTGCCTGTACCAAAATATATATATATATATATCCACTCTAGATTGATGAATGACAACTCTTAATGGGTGCAACCCCCATAGCTTTGAAATAAATCCCCTGTTTTAGCTATTACGGGATTGTGAGGCATATGAGGTCACGTTTTTACCTTTCAGACTTATACACATCTTTGGATGTCACATCGTTATTCCATCGATCAGTAATTAACGTCCACAAAAATACAACCTCCGAGCTCATAGGTCTCTGAGACAAGTGTTATGCTAAGAGATGTTGCCTTCTCCGCCACCAACAGATGTACATTAGTAAAAATATCAATTTATTAATCTAAGAAATGCAATGTCAAACATCTGTCCATACAAGTTGTTCATGAATAAGATGAACTAGAGGTATGCTTCTACTACATCTTGTCATGAACAATCTCTAGGATCAGCAATAAGAAGTCCTCGCATCATGCAGACCACAAAATGTAGGGACTACTATTATAAGTATAATCAATGTAGGTAATCAGAGACATCAACAAGAAGTCCTTTCCACTTCGAAGGTCTAAGCCTTCAAACTGTAGATATAAGCATCATTATACACGAAATTTCAGTTTTAAATGCATAACTTGTTCGAAGCGGTTTTGGATCCAGTTCCAATCCCAGTTCCTCAAACCAATATGTAATAAGTTAAAAGGGAAACTATTTATAGTTGATTCTTTAACTATCAATCTAAAATTGTATAGTTAGTTACATTAGTATCACATATCCTTCTAATTAAATCATTCATTAAAATTACTTCCTCGATTTTTTAAAATCAATTTTATATATTTATCTCAATGGAATAAGCATATTAACAAACCTCTTGTTTTCATTACTTCGAAAACCATATCCATACACTCATCTCTTTTAAGTGTATTCACAAATCATATTGCTTTCACTATTTAGAAAACATTGCAATATATACTTAAAAGAATGGTATAAGTATAATCGTGCATCTTATATGGGCCAAAAACAATGTCATGTGATAATTATAAACCTAAACTATTTTATCTAACTTCTAAACTTTGCAAATCAAAGTTTAATAGAAATTATGGAAATAATAATTTAACTTCTGGTATATTCTTTCATTTTCAAACTTGCATCATCCCTTGGATAACAATAAACTCATTCAAGTTGGGATATTTTGATTACCTTTCAGAACTTGACTCGGCAACATTCTTATCATTAAGATAAATAGAGGTTTATTAATGCAAAACTTGATATTCAGTAAATATCACAGCAAGTTCCATTTACTTTTCAATATAAATAGAGTTTTAAAAATCTTTTCTTGCATTTTAAAATCTCTTTCTAGTAATCGTTTTTACTTAGTTCATTTATTAAGTAAACCCGTATTTGAAATCATCTTATTATCTTTAAATCTCATTAATAAACCTTGGTAACAAAAATTGGATTTGTTATAAAATCCTTCATAAAAATTCATTGTAAAACTATATTTCTGTTTTATCTTTAAAAACTTCATTTCTTATTTAAACTTCTTGATTTTAAATCAAATAACTTAGAACTCAACTTCAAAATCAAATACAATCAATTTGGCTTTCATTTAGATTTTTAAACCTTATGCATTTCCACTTTGATTTCAACTCCATTAATAAGTCGTTTCCTAAATTTATAAATCAATTTACAAAACTTATTCAACTAGTCGAAATCACTTATAAAACTTGTTTTTATAAATTTATAAAACTTTTTTAAATTTTATCACTTGAAAATCCAATTATAAAATTCATTAATAAAACAGGAATTTCACTACACAAATCATTTTATAATTTCTTTATAGAATTCGATTATAAATATTGATTTATTTATAAATTTATATTTTAGATAACTTATACAAAATTTGAATCAACAATATTATTTTGGTTAAAACAATCTAATAACTTCAGAACTTTAGTCAATTTGCCTTGCGATGAATCAATGTCTTAAAATCATGAAATATAGTTCATTTGCTGCCAACCACTTAACCAATATTGCTTATTGATTAATAATGTACAATGTTGAATTTAGTTCAACAATTGTCTCTAAATCAGATTTTAATGTTACTTATGTTTGACAATTCATATGTGAATAATATGAAAGCAAGTAACATCAAAACATTGAGAAATCGTGTTGGATCCCTCCAACCTATCACCATGCATCACAACTCATATACCAATTCATATATGCATATAAATCACATAATATTATCTAATTTATTTAAGATAAATATTCCACTTAAAAGCAGGTAGTGTCAAATATCATCCTCTCCATGGTTGTGAATATATAACCACAACCAACTAATTAAACAGTAAATCACCCAAACAACCAATCACACAGTATAATATATAATTAACAATAAATATTATTATATGGTATAACAATATTCAATAATATTATAGAAATTGTCAGTGTTAACTCACCACCCAGTCATTGTTTTCACGTAGATCCGTCTAATTTCAAACAAGCATTTGAAATTAGATAAAATTTCAATCAACTTAGAAAGCATTCAATCCAACTCATACGCGTAAACATCTCAGATATGAGTCCAACACAACTTGTTTCGTCCCAATCTGACCTCGAATGAACAATATACACATGTTACTATATTTAAATGAATTAAGATAATTTAAAATTAAACTAATTACATCATTAGCGTTAATCACCTTTGTTAACTTAATAAACCCTCCCTAACCACGTTTTAAAAATGGGACATCTCATTCTCCAGGTCTGAAATCAAACCACCGACCAAATCATACACTGATGTTCCACCCACGCTTCTACGATCCATCAAAGCTCTGAGAAAACCCCTTAGCGTGATGACCACTTCGAGGCTCTCTTGCAGCCAGAAGCTCGATCACCAATGACCACTTAAAACGTAAGAAAAATGCGATGAATGCATTCCATTTGAACCAGAAATCTGACCAACAGAGGCAACAATAAATCTCCAAACTTCACCACTACGTAAATTAGCCCCCCCCTTTCCAATTTTTGTTTTACGCCATTGCCTAACACTCAACGTTGTTGACGTTCTAGGCCAAAAACCGAAACCTGTAACATCACGTTCATCATTATATTTTGATTGCCATAGGAGATTATTGGCCACCAAATTCCGGTCGAGGGTAGTACTCATCAGCTCAACAATTTTCATGTTAAACATTTTCTCTAATAAAGCACAGATTTAAAGATTTAATTTGGCCTTAGGATTTTAAAATGGGAAGTGGCGACTTGTTCTTATTTTAGGGTTTTGGAGAAGAACGAAGGAGTTGGGCCCTTATGTAGACAAACAAATTAAAATATTATTCATGCTTCAAATATCTAAATTTTACCAAACTCCAATTGAGGCATGCTGACTGCCATTCATAGCTATCTACCCGTATTCCAGACTCAATGCAACTTGTTTCGAAAGCCAATTCAATCAAACTTAATAGTTATACTTAAAATCAAATTATAAATTATAATAATTCCCAATCATTATTTAATATGCGTTTATATCAAGGATGATCACATAATAAATCCAATTGATACGAAATTTGAAATCTTATGATAATTAAACATTTCGTATTCGATGAAGCTAGATTCATCGAATTTCGGGATCATTTTCAAAATGGTCATTTTACGTGTCAATCAAAATCGATTTATGATTATTTGATTTCAAAATACTCAAATTTATTGATAATAAATTATTATTATTATATATATTCAAATAGAATTATTTATAGGTTCAAGATAAACTTAACTGGATTTTATACTCGAATTTTACAATTTCAAATTAATCAAATGATCACATTCTCGTTTAAATTTAACTCAATTCATTAAATCTTAAAATTAGTTGCTTTACTATTTAAATTAATTAAATATTCTTATATTAAAAGTTCGGTTTGTTATGTTCTTCCCCCTTAAAAAGATTTCATCTCCGCAATCACAAGCTAAGAAATATGTCACAAACCAATTAATTTCATTTCAAAAACATATCTTACAACATTATTGAATTTTCTAACATTTGAAATTATGAAAATTTTCAGAAGCACCTTCTTTACACGGTTATATCTGAAAATTTTCACAACATCAATATATGACACTATACATCTAATCTCGAAAGATGAGGCATTACAAACCATGGGAAAACAATATATATAAGACCCACATATAATATGTAATCCGAAATACGTACCATTTATCAGGCAAATAAATCTTTACTAATGAAAACAAAAGCCATAAGCAAACTAGATAGCTTTTGTTTTCATATAACTGTATGTACTTACATAACCCAAAAGAGAGCAAAGCAAATAAACAAGTAATGTAATAACTACTATCATATGCGTAAACAACACATAAATCATATGCAACAACCAAATATGATGCAACTAGCATTAATAATGCAACATACAAGTGCCACAAATGTAATCTAACATTACATGCAACTACAAGAAACTAAAACATATCAATACAATATAGTGTCATAAAGATTGACAATCCTAACCCATGGTTCATTCAGGTTATAAATATCATTATCGCACAAGGATGACAAACAAGCTATCAGGCGTCACCCTTCGCTCAATAGCTTCAAGTTAATACTTAACAGATCATTCATGTTACCTCAAACAATCTAAAAAATCAAATTCCAAATTCACCACAAGTCAATATAGCATGGAATATATTTTTCAAAGTCCGTAAGTTATATTTATTTACAAAACTTAATATTTCAAATTTAAACCATTCCATTTTATCAAATTAATCGCTTTGATTTATAAACTATCAAACCTTGATTTTTTTTTGAAAATTTGATTTTGACATAACTCAAATTTACAAGACGAAATCTTGATTTTTCTCTTTGATTAGGAATATATAACCCAATAGATCCATGAGATCTTATTTCAAGGAATTCCAACTTATATTGGATACTATACACTCATTTGAAGTTAAAATTGAAAAATTACAATCTACCACTTCACAGTTGTAACGTCCCGTATTTTCTGGCTAATTATTTAAATTTTTTATTTTTTTAAATGTCAGTTTGAATTTAATTATCTTGAATATTTCATTTAAATAATAAGTAATATAATAATATTTTAATTCCAAATATTTGGAAATGTTGAATTTGCTATATAATGTGTAATGGCGAAATAAAAGGGTTTAATATTGTTTATATCGAAAATATATTAATGTATTCGTTTATTTAACGACAGTTGAACATATAATTTATTATTTAATTATAAAACAAGCTGCAGCGGCATGGTAGTTCGTAATATGGAGTTTTAAACTTTAAACTGTCATACGGGATTCAATATAAGTCAGATTTCTTCGAAACAAGAAACGTCCGAATTTATTGGACAATATTTTTCTAATGAAAGAGAAAAATCAAGTTATCATAGTGTAGATATTATTTTATGTCCAAATCAAAATTTAAAATAGTTGATATGGAATTCCTTTATAATTTATAACGGTTTATTTTATAAATAAAGGGGATTTTAAATATTTTTAAAATCGAATTGGTTTGGTATTCAAACCAGAATATTTTATTTTGGAAATATATGCAATTCTGGTCGAGTATGACCAATTATAATATTTTATTATTTTTATATTGAAGTATTTTAAAATTGATTTATTTTAATTTAAATTGGACCCTTTAAAAGGGACTTTATTCAAACGACCTCCATTTTTTACGAAACAAATTTGGTTGAGACCGTAATAGCTAATTATTGCTAGATTTCAATTTGCATGTCAACTAGAGTTATTTTGTGAGTGTGGCAAAATTAAATGCAAATAAAACGACCATTTGGATGTGAACGAGCGCCGTTCGAGCTAACAGACTCAGAATTCGACGAAGCAAGATTCGTTAGGACCATAACATCAAATTACACTATGAGGTCCATTTTCGTAATGAATGGAGTTTGTATGTAACCATAGTAATCAATAAACAGCGTTCAAAATAGCGATAAGCACGAATAAAAATCCTTAGTCATATCGTTAGTTAACTCAACAATAAAATAACATTTTTCCTCACCTATATAAACCCATCACCCTAAACCTAAACCGCCAAATGAGAAAATCGTCACCTTAATTTGCAAAAAAACCCTCTTTACAAATCAATTTATATCTTGAAATATTTTATCAATTGGCTATGGGGATCTGAAGCAAAATCGTAGATTAGGTCGAAGGCTAGCTGCTGACAAAATTTAGGGAGGTATCGTCGGGTGTAGTGGCCGGAATTTGCAAGGAAAGGCAGAAAACTGACTTCGTTTTTATAGGATTTGGGTTGATTTTAGGTATGGTGATATAAAGTGAAGTTGTTCAGGAGTGGAAGGGCCTCACTTTTGCTTCTGGCCGGAGGGTCGGATATTGGACGTGGTGGTCGCGGTGTGGAGTTGAACTGAGGACTGTGTTTTGGGTTTTTTCACGGTTGCTAGAATTGGTTTTGGCTAATTAGACGGCGGTGGAAGGCTTATTGGTGTCGGGGCCCTGAAGACGAAGTGGCATGGGGAGCGAGGGGGTTCCAACCATGGCGGTGCGATCATCAGTTTTGGTCAGAGTTGGCTGAATTTCGAGGAAGTATGGGCTCCGTTCGAATGAGGGTTCCGGCGAGTAGGAGAAGTTTCAGTGGGCTTACTTCTGGCGATGGTGGTGGGTGGTACTGCGGTCACGATGGTAGAGAGAGCGAGGGTCCAGGTCAACGGCGGCGAAGGAATGGGCAAAGGAAAGTGGCGGTTTGGTTTTCCAATGGTATCAGGTTTGCAAAATCAGAAAAAGGGTAAGACGCGTTAACTTAGCTGACGTGGATAAGTTGTTATAAGGTAATTATTTTTAATTATTTAATTAATTAATATTTAGTAAAGGTTATTATATTTATTATCGTCAAAATTATGTAAACTTTAAAATGCGATATCTTTTGCATGCGTTAACGAAATTGCGGAAAACAAGATCCGTTGGGATTGCAGAAACGAGGCCTTGATAATGGTGTTGATTTGGAACCGTTTGGAGCTGACTAGAATTTTGTGTAATTTTAAACGCTAGTTTAAAATTGTACAACACCATGCGACAACTGTCAACTGAAAAATTGGTCAGTTAATTCTCACACTTTTCGAGAATGTTGTGATGTGCTAAATTCATATAATTATAACACCCCATTAATAGTATAAATTTGTTGATTGAATACTATGGATGCAATTGGTTGTTTATGGTTTGGTTGATTGATGTTATTTATATTTCACCGTCTAAAATGCATTAAATCATTTCCTATATTATTATCAAACATTGTTGTGATGCAGGGAAGAATAGGTAGGAGGAATCAAACTGGATTCACCAAAATTTATTGTACGTTATCTGTTGTTCATATCATTTATATATATGAATTTGTTACCCCGAATGATATCAAAACCTGTTCGGATTGAATAGATGTTAATTATTGTTGTGATTTTAATCAATCGACGGTATTGATTAAGGAGTTGGCAGTGATGGCCTAAAACCAGTTATTTATGACGTCGTTTTGCCGTTAGGCGAACTGATGATTTTTTTGTTATAAATTTATTTTTATAACTGAAATGAAATTTGAAGTTGTTTTATACAAATTACTTTAAACAGAAATTTTATAAATATATTTATATTTATAATCATGATTTATAAAAGAAATTTATTGAACATTTTATACAATGAATTCCTCTGTCATTTGTGATCAGAAAGGCAGAAATTAATATACAGATTAGTGAAATTGAATAATTGTTTTATGAAACAATTAAATGATATTTATATATTAATTAAGTTATTAATTAATTAAAAAAAGAAACGATGAATGAATATCAGTTAATAATTAACTGATGTTGACAGTCGACAAAGGAGACGTTTTAATTAAAGTTGACGATTGGGGTGATTTGATTTTAATTAATCTAATCGATAGTTTTCGAATATTCGTTAAACTTAACGAAGGTTGTTCAAAGTTAGTTAATCTTTAACTAACTATATTTTAAAAAATATTATCATTTTAATTTTGTTAATAAAGTTAATTATTATTTAATAATCCTTTAAAATGATTAATTACTATATTTCTAGTTAATAATGGGATTATCTACTTTTAAAGTGGTTAATCTTGAAGTAAATTATTATTTTAAATAACAAATAATTAAAGCAATTACTTTTTAATGTTAAATTATATTAAAAGGTGATTGAATGGAAATAAGTTTGACTGAAGTATAATAAGAGTTTATAAAAGGATTTTAATCAGGGTTTATAAATAGAGTTTGTAAAAATGATTCGTGAGCTAGTGCGAGAGTTCCAATAAGAGTTTACTTTAATTAAGTAATGTGGGTTTGGTTAAAATAATACTTAAAAGGAATTTGTAACAACCCGGAAAATCAGAACCAATTTAAAAATTTTATTTTGGCAATTTTAATGAATTTTGAATATTTAAAATGAATTATTTTAAATAATAATGACAAGAAATTTATTTTGAATAGAATTAGAAGGTATATATTTATTTAAATCAAAGTTAGAATATAAATATTTATTTAATTACAAAAGATATTGGAAATGGCGCGATAGTTTGAAAATTCGATTTGAAATTTCAAATGAATGTACATGATTCAAAATAAACCGTATTTTAGTGAAAGCAGAAATATTTGAATATATTTAAAAATATTTTTCCAACGAATCTAAAAAATCAAAATTTCATAGCGGGAATAAATAGTTATGCCCAGTTGAAAATTCAGAATAGTCGCTATGGAAATATAGCCCTTAAAAATAGCCATTTTGCAAACGACCTCCGTTTTTGACGAAACCAGTTTTGTTGGATCCTGGATGTCAAATTGTTGCTAGATTCCAAAATTCATAATTTTTGGAATCAATATGTGAGCGTGGCAAAAAGAAAACGTGTTTTGACAGTTTCAATCAATTTGGATCGACCAGAAAATGGCCATTTTTCAAACGCTCTCTAAATTTGACGAAATTAGTTTTGTTCGGACCGTATCATCAGTACGAAGCCAGAAATAAATTTTCTAGAATTTTTAGAGTTTGTATGTGGCCCCGGTAAATTGAAATGTACGTTAAAGTCAAATTTGAACGATATATTAATTTATATTTTAATTTTGATGGAAACTGATCATAACGATTGAATTGGCCTACGTGACATATCCCATTGTGTTCGGAATGGGGGTAATTAGCTTGGGGCGACAGTCGTTGGGCCTTGTTTGGAGATCGAATAGAAAAGTTAACTTTTGGGAAAATAAAAATAATATAAATATAATTATATATATTTAATTTCCCTCCTCTCTCTCCTATTTCCCTCCTCTCTCTCAGATCTAAAACGAAAAAGAAAAAAATGGAAGACGATGGAGCTGGCACGCCCCCCCCCCACTGGCATCGATCGCACCCTCCCCCAGCGGCGGCAGCGGCGCCTCCATCTCTTTCCCCCTCCTCCTGCTGCGCCTCCTCTCCCCTCCCTCTTCCCCAAAACCAAACGCCCAAGCCCAAACCCTAAACCGCGCCACCATTTTTTCATCGCCTCTGACCTCCGGCGTCGTTTCCAACCTCTTCCCCGAGCCTTCTCTAATCCCCTGAACCAAGAACATTGAGTTCTTCTATTTTATTGATTTATATTTATTTATTTTCAGTTTTTACTATATTTATATATTTAAAACAAATCTGAAATTATACATATATGAATATATTTAATAATTTGAAACTTATATGTATGTATGTGATAAAGATTAGATTTTTATTATGATAAAGATTCGATTTTTAACTTAGCAAAGGTACGATTTTTAACTTAGTAAAGATGATATTTTTAACTTAGTAAAGACGAGATTTTTAATTAGAAAAAGGTATAATTTTTATTGGATATATATATGATTTTTAATTATATAAAAATTCGATTTTTATATAAGTGGCGAAGTAAAAATATGATTTTTACATTATAGAGTAATAAAAATATAATTTTTATATTATAGAGATAATAAAAATATGTTTTTATATTATAGAGATTATAAAAATATGAATTCTATATGAAGAGATATGAAATAAAAATATGATTTTTATTGTATGAACATAGAAATAAAAATATTATCTTTATAATGTAAACATCGTGTTAAAGATGTGATTTTTACAGATATGGTTTTGAAGTAAAAAATATATAATTTTTAGAATTGAAATAAAAATGTGATTTTTATTTATGAACGGCCTGGAAAGATGGAGTTGGAATATCGGGTAAATCCGAACCATCGTCCGTTAAAGAATGGCGGAGAGGATCCCAAAGGTGAGAACTTCTCACTTTAATTTATTTTCTAGTTAAAAATATATACTAGGATGCAGACGGTGCTTAGCAGCACCTGACACCCGTCGCCCACAAACCATGGACGACTTGTTTGATTTGATTGTGTTGTGAAAAATTGATTGTGTGATGTGGAATGGAAAAAAATATTTTAAAGTTAAAAATATAATTTATGACGTGTATATGAACAAAATAAATATTCATTTACAAATCAGACGATTTGTTTATGTACACCCATTTTATTGATATTGATTGGGACGATAAATTTTACACATCGCCCAGCTGCACAGATAAAAATCAGTGTTTGTTGTTTGAAACCCCACACGGGTATTAGGATGATTTATGACATACACTAGTCCCAATAATTAGCTGTATGTCAATCGATTGGTTGACAGACTATTATAAGCGTTAAATATTTATATTTGAGGCTTATGCAATGTAGAATGCACTCTGGATGATGGTTGACCGTGTTTGATTGTTGTTGTATACATGTGTGTATGAGATCCATATAAATCACATTATATGGTAATTGACTGTGTCTGATTCCAACTCAGAAGAAAAGAATATTTTAGAATAACAAACATTTTAAAATAACGAATATTTTAAAATAAGAAAAGGATCAAAATCTGATTTTGATGTCCGATTTGGGATGGACACGAATATATTTAAATATATAAAGCCTTGTTGATCAGACTTACGCAATTTTGACGTGAACGATATTTATATCGATTTTATTCATTTTTATAATGAATATAGAAAAGGAAATGATTTCAAAATCTAATGTTATGAAAATATTATCATTTATATATCGATGATATGGAATATTCAATTTTGATTAGAAATTGAATACGAAGTTGAAATCGTTTTGAAAACAAATTTAAAATGATTTATAATATACGTTTTAAATGGAAATCGATGGAATATATATAACATTATATATATATATATAATGGCCTGAATAAAATGCGCCGCGCCACGGCAGTTTGCGAATTTCGACCATTGACTTCGAACAGACATTATGAGAGATCCGACCGTCGGATTCTCCTAAAATTAGAACCGTATCGAAAAGAGCTTTCTAACGAATATGAGAGATTTGAAATCTAACGGTTGAATTTGGAATTATATCCAAATCAAATGTGGAAAAGGTCGCTGTAAGTGCAGTTCGATGACCGTTCATGGAAATCGACTGTATGGGCCTTGATAAAATTATTAAAAATATCAATAATTTGTGTAAAATCATAATAAATGATTTGGAAAGAATTGGGATGAAAAATTCCATATTTGAAAAGATAAAAATATATTTTATCGAAATGAACTAGTTAGGAACTAGAATTATAAACCAATATTTTTAAATAAATAAATTGGATTTGAAATGGTTTTAAAAATAATCGGAATTTCCAATATATGAATTGGAATGGACTTGAATCGAAATTATCTTCGGAATATGTCGATATTGGATTCCATGATTATATGGATATTGTGGAGGAATTTAGAGGATATATATTGTTATTCCAATACGATATTTGGTTGTTTCAGAATTTGTTATTGAATATACGGCGATATATTTTCTATTCAAAGCCTTGTATTTAATATCAAATTGGATTTTGGGTTTGTTGTGAACTGTGTTTTAAATGACACTATTCTTAAACCCAGTTAAGAAAAGATTAAATCTTTTTATTGAGATTTAATAAAATTACCAATTAATTAATATTTAATTGGAATTGAATTGAAATTTGTTTTTGGGTTTATCGTGAACGGTGTTTTTAAATAACACTTGTTCTTTAACCCGGTTAAAAATGGAATGTGAATTGGGTTTATCATGAACTGTGTTTTTAATGACATTCGTTCTTTAACCCGATTTACAATGAAATGTGATTTGGAATTTATAAATCTTTTTATTTAGATTTAACGGGAATTTTCCAAAGTAAAGTTTTCCAATTTAATATATTAAATTGGAATTGAATGGAATTCGATTGATAATAATCGAAGTGAACTTCTGTGGGGGAAGACTGTTAGTACATATGGAATTTAAAAGGCTTTGCCGTTATTCCATTTGTATTGTTAGTTAGATACAGAAATTGATATCGATCATATATTGATTTGTTTTTTCGTGAAGATTTCATAATTAATGGAATGTGATTTGGGTTTATCATGAACTATGTTTTAAATGACTTTAGTTCTTTAACCCAGTTAAAGGCAGGATTACATGTCTGTCATTGTATTTCGAACTGTATGGTTCATATCTACTAAATATATATCTGTTTGGTGGCGGAGAATTTATTCTCTTGCTTAACACCCTTCTTTGAGACGTACGAGCTTAGAGGTTATATATCGACAGAAATCAATAGTACGGTGTAGATTGTCGATGCGACGTGTTTGTGTTTCCAAAGTTAAATAATCATTAATATTGATTTTTGGAAAGATTAAAACTAAGTGGATTTTTAGTGAATCTTTAATTAGATTGAAATGGGAATTGATAATTTGAATTATCAAATTTGGGAAATGATCAAGAATGGAGTATCGCCAGTTTTGCTCCTAGCGATAGTTAAATCTTTAATTAGATTTGAATGGGAAATGGTAATTAAATTTACCGGTAACGCTATGGTGTTAGTTATGGAGTAATACCAGTTTTGCTCCCTGGGATGAATAGGTTGGGATTAGGAAATAAAATAAATGATTACTTCGGTGTGGTTTGCTAATCTCGACTAGTTTGGAAAACCTTATGGTTTGAATGTTATCCAAAGGAAGATTAAAGAATAAATTTAAAAGAATTTATCTTTGATAAAATTAATGGGAACAAATCCCTAAAGATGTAAAATTTGAATAAAAGAACATTCAGAATTGGAATGAGACATATGCTGTGTTTTTATAGCACTTGTTTATTATATACACGAGTTATTCAGAAAGGTCGGGTTTATACCCATTCTGAATAATTGTTTTGACGATAAGTCGACGATGAAGACGGTGGTTGAAGACCGGAGGTTTTCACATCGTTTGGAAGATTACTTATGTCTTGATTGGGCTGTACACCCAAGACGAGGTAATAAGTGGTGATCGTCCAGACGTACTGTAACGACCCAGAAAATCTGAACCAATTTAAATTTTTTAAATTGGCTAAAATAATGGATTTTAAATATTTAAAATAAATATTTTAAATAATAGCAATGAAAACTGAGTTTGAATCGACAATTGAAAACGAATATAATTAATTCTAATTATAAACAAGGCCTGAAATGGCGCTGTAGATTCAAAAATTGAATTCAAACTTTGTCGGACTGTACCGGGTGCAAAACAAAACAGATTTGAGTGAAACCAAAAATATTTAAATCTGTTAGTGAATACCTTTCTAAAGAATCTGAAAAATCGAATTTTCATAGCGGAAAGCAAAAGTTATGGCCAAATGAATTTTCAGAAAGGTCACTATGGAATTTATATAGCCCGTGAAATTGGCGATTTTACATACGACCTCGAAATTCGACGAAACCACTTTTGTTGGATCCGGGATGTGAAGTTATTGCTAGGTTTCAAATTTCATAATTTTTGAAGCTAGTATGTGAGCGTGGCAAAGGAAAACGTGTTTTGGTCAATTACAGTTAAATTGGATCGGCCAGAAATGGGCCTTTTTGCAAACGGTCTCAGAATTCGACGAAACTAGTTTTGTTGGGACCGTATCGTCAAAACATAGCCAGATTTATTTTTCTGGAATTTTTCGAATCAGTTTGTGGCCCTGGAAAATTGAAATGTACGTTCAAATCGAATATTGAATGTTATATATTTTAATTTGAAGGAAAACTGACGGAAACAGTCGAATGGGCCTACGAAACATATCCCATTGTGTTCGGAATGGGGGCAAAATGCTGGGGACGACAGTCGTTGGGTTTAGATTGGTGGTCGCGTCAGAAAACCCTTTAAAACCCACCGGCCAATCATATTTTTTTAAAATAAAAAAAAAGAAAAAAAACCTTTCTCTCTCCCCGTAACAGCCAATCGACGGCGAAAACCATTCTCGCCGTTCCCATCCACTTTCCGACCAAACCAGGCAAAATTAGACCCTCCTCTAGTTGAAGATTTTGAAGAGCTCGAGAAGATCTTCAAATCCATATATAGTTTGTATTTTTTTCGTTCAACATTCATGGAGATATCGAGCTCGAAAGTTTCGAGCTTCCAACCGCCGCCGCCACCTCCTGCCAGCGTCGAACTGGCCAACTCCCCCCGGCGCCTGAGCGCCTCTCCTCCCCCTTCGACACTGCGTAGCCCGATCGTTCTTTCGATTCACGGATTTCACGGAATCGCGTGACCTAGTTTTGAACATTTCAGAAAGGTATACAGCTATATATAAACCGTTGCAAACTTTGAAAAATCATATCTTTTTCGTTTCTTGACGAAATTCGATGAAACAGGAAACATCATGACCGTGTGGACGTCTTCTACATTTTAGAAGAGACCGCATATTTTTTTGAGCCTTCTGCTATTTTTGGTGGAGTGGAACCCAATGTGAGATTTCTAATTTATAAACGATATGGAAAACGACGATGTATAAATTATATAGTCGATGTATGGGTTATATAAGCGTTGTACACCTCTTGTATAAGCGTTGTATAGGTTGTACGTTCGATGTATAAGTTATATATGCGTTGTAAAAATTATGTGTGTTGAAATAGAAGTGAAATGCTATATATATATATATATATATATATATATATACATATATATATACGCCCCTCGTCCACAAACCATGGACGATATTTATTGGTTGTGATTGGTGTGAAAATTGATTGATAGCGAATGGTTAATTGGAATTGTTTGTGGTTGATATTGATTGATTGTGGTTGAAAATACCCATTTGTGGTTGAGAAATATTTGGTTGAAACCACATAGGATTAGTTTGTGGAAATGAAATAAATATACATGCCGCCTGCATGCGAACTAGATGCATGATTCCCCATTGTCAAAAACCGCGAGGTATTAAAGTAGAGCGAGGAGCCGTACTAGGGACGGTCCCGGTTTTAACTACCCTGCCGTTATGCTGCCGAAATTTTGAATAATATTCATGTGTTTGAATTATTTTCATTTGTTGAAACTATATTTATCCGTTGAATAGAAAATTCATGTGTTGAATCGAAATTCATTCGTTGAATTGAAATTCATGTGTTGAATGGTATTCGTGTTTTAAAATATAAAAATCACATTTTTTTTCTATATATATAAACTATAGAAAACCTTCATGTGTTGAATCGAAATTCATTCGTTGAATTGAAATTCATGTGTTGAATGGTATTCATATTTTGAAATAAATTGTTTTATAATAAAAATCCTATTTTATCACCTATATGAACTATAGAAAATAATCTTGTTTCGAAATAAATTGTCTTATAATAAAAATCCTATTTTTATTACCTATATGAACTATATAAAATAATAGAGTTTTGAAATGAATTGTTTTACAATAAAAACCACATTAATTATCAAATATAGTGAAGTGTTGAAATAGAAGACAGTTAGATAAAAATATCATTTTTATCAAACGTGTGAAAAGGACATAGCTTTGAAATCGAAGAATCGATATATATATATATATTTAAATAGAATTAAAATATATCGAATAACGACGCTGCAGTTCGTATTTTGAAACCGTGATTTCAAATGATTATACCGGGAGATCCGACCATCGGATTTTCCTGAAATCGCAACCGTTTGGTTCGCTTTGGAAATACCTTTCCAACGACACCAACTTTGTAAAAATCCAACGGTTGGATTGTCTGGAATGTTTAATTCAAATCTGAAGAAAAACAGCGCCAGAATCGATTATATATATATATATATATAATTATATTTAATTGAATAACGACGCTGTAGTTCGTATTTTGAAATCGAAACTTCAAACGATTATACCGGGAGATCCGACCATTGGACTTTCCCAAAACTGGAACCGTTGGATTCATTTTGAAAAGATCTTTCTAATGATGTAAAATTTATGAAGATCCAACGGTTAGATTTTCAGATATGTGTAAATCAAATCTGGAGAAAAACAGCGCCACGGTCGCGTTATGGCCCGAAGCATCGTTTTGAATAAATTGGCTATTTTAAAATAAATAAAAATAGCGATAAATCGTTGTAAATTATTATAAACGATATGGATGCGAAATTTAGAAATTAACTGAAGGTTGGCTAAGTCGAATGGTTTCTTGGGTATTGATCTGATGTTAGTTTCGGCCTTCGGGGTTAATACTTGGAAAAGCGT
Source organism: Allium sativum (assembly GCA_030737875.1). Lineage (NCBI taxonomy): Eukaryota > Viridiplantae > Streptophyta > Magnoliopsida > Asparagales > Amaryllidaceae > Allium > Allium sativum. Next base: position 1,154,805 of record JASFAX010000056.1, on the reverse strand, counting down.
TCTCTTACTGATTGACGGTTAGTGACTAATGAATTGAAATGATGCGTGTGTATGTTAGTGTTGCACTTGTTTATTATATATGTGAGTTACTCAGAAAGACCGGGTTTATCCCATTCTGAATAACTAAATCAACAATAAGAAATCGAAGATAAAGACGGTGGTCGAAGACCGGAGATCTTCACCTCGTTTGGATGGTAACCGAGGTCCTGATTGGGAGGCATCCCGAAATATGGATAATGAGTGGTGCTCATCCAGACGTACGTGGTGATCGATGGGTTTGTGAGGTATATAGTGCCTTCGGTTTCGTTCAGACCCAGAACGGACTTGCAAATGGACAGTGTGTCTGACATTAGAATTTATTTTGTGTGATTGATAGCCATCAGTTGCACGGTGTGAATTGCCTGTGTGGCATGCTATGATGCAGTGATCAGGGCTTCTGCTGAAAAGCAAAGTCTTGTGGTGATGATCAAAGCACCGCCTGTGTGGCGTAGCTTTTTGTATAACGTGAAATCGCGAGCCTCACACCCCGGTATGAACCAGAAACGGGAGCAGGACCTCAGGGGGGACGTGCATTTTCTTTCTAGCTAGAAGTGGCGTCAGTGGTTTTACACGCCCTAACGAGTTTGACTTATGTGGTTGTTGTTGTTGCGAGGCGCCTCGGTTAGATCGGACGATCCGGGTCCGATGGAGTCATTCGTTGGCTCATTTACGCCCCAAAGGGCGGAGGGACGCATTGTTCAGGCATTATAATCCACTTCGTGTGGACCGGCCTTGACGATCCAAGGTACGGTTGCAGCTGTGCCTGAGACATGGGCTAGATTGTCTCGAATTTGGTAAGGACTATCTTTTGCCTTGGTTCATGACGGAAATCCAATTTCCAAATACGACATCATGCGGTTTTGATTATATATATTTATGGCGACATGATATATGGTACCCATGTCGTCTATGATTGATAGTTATGATTGAAATTGTTTTTGAAACATATAAACGCTAGTAATAATATCAATTGCTTTTGTTTTATTCGTATCAACCATATTTTGGCCATTATAAGGTAAAACTCTATCCTCCGGTTTGCGTTGCATTGTGTGATGGGAACTGAGTCTTATAATGGCTTCATTTTTATAAAAAGCATAGCGATGTTTAAAAGAATGATTTGTTTTAAAGCACTGGAAATCCAATGGAGTAAACCCGTTCCATGAAAGTGGTGTGGTCCTGTGATTAGCCATATTATAAATGTGTTGAGTAGATTTCTCATACCAGTCCCATGACTGACTCGTAATTTGTTTCACTTTCAAACTCGGGTGCCCCTTTTTCTACATGGGCAGCCTTGTATTCAGGTTTAGCTGGTTCTTTTCTGGATAGCTGGAGCTGAAGATGGATTCTATCGTTTATCTCTTTTTATGTTGTTCAGCTCCTATTGTACATTATGTTTGTTTTCCGCTGTAGACATATATGTATAGTTGAACTGTATTTGTACTAAGTATGATCCTGTAAACTGTGTAACTCTGATGATTACGTTTATCCAGTATATTCTATTGTTCATTATCTGGTGTATTTATTTTATTCTGTTCTGCTTTTATCTGTTTCTGTGTTATATTCCAAGGATTACCCTTGCCGCCGTCTGTACGGGGTTTGGGGTCGTCTCACGTACTTGGAGATCGACCGGATATGCGAGGGCCTCTCTCCTGTATTGGACATATAGGACGAGGAATATGATGCCTCCAGTTTCGTTCAGACCCAGAACGAACTTGTAAATGGATTGTGTGTCTGACATTGGATTTTATTTTGTGTTGATTGATTTCTATTAAATATATATATATATATATATATATATCGGTTTGGCAGTGGAAAATTTATTCTCTTGCTTAACGCTCTTCTCTGAGACATACGAGCTCAGAGGTTATATATCGATAGACATCAGTCGCATGGCGTGAATTGCCCATATGGCATGCTAAGATGCAAATGATCAAGGCTTCTGTTGAAAAGCAGAGTCTTGTGGTTGATGATCAAAGCACGACTTTGATATAGCATAGCTTTATGTATAACGTTAATTCGCGAGCCTCACACCTCGGTATGAGTTAAAAACGGGATAAGGGACCCAAGGAGAACATGGCATTTCTTTCTAGCTATGGGTGGTGCCAGCGTTTTACACGCCCTGACATTTATATTATTTTTACCTATGTGGTTGTTGGAATGCGAGGTGCCTCGGTTATATCGGTCTCTACGGAGCCGATGGATAGGACCTATAGGATCGGGAAACGTGTGTTCAGGAATAATTAATCCTCAAATGTAAGGGAGGACCAGCCTTGGAGGATCCAGGGGTTACTTAGAGTATGTAGTCTCGAGGCATTTGCTAGAGTGTCTCGAAGCGGAAAGGAGTACATCCCTTGCATAGACTCATGACGAAAATCCAATTTCCAATACGTGACATTTCGGTTTTGATTAAGAGCCTAGTATTGGCGACATGATAGATGGTACCCATGCCGCCTATGATTGATACATTTATATTTGAAGTTGTTTAATACACTTTACACTATAATAGTATCAAAATGATTTGTTTTAAACGTACCAAGCATGTTTGGCTATTATAATGTAAAACCCTATCCTTTGGCTTGTGTTACATTGTGTGATGGGAACTGGGTCTCATAATAGCTTCATTTTTCCAAAAAGCATTGGGCTATTTGTTTTATGCACTGGTATTCTTGGGAGGAAACCCGTTCTGTGTTATATGGCGCGGTCCCTTGATTTACCTTATCTTTAAAGTAAAGTTTTAAGTAACTATTTTAATTATCACACCAGTCACATGACTGACCTGTAGTTTATTGTTTTAACCTAAACTCTGGGTGCTCCTATTTTCCACACGGGAAGCTAGAAGTTCTGGTTTTGCAGATTTATATTCACAGGATCCTGGTTTACAGCTGGAATGATATTCAGAAAGCTCTGTATCCGTGTATCTCTTTCAGTTGTGTTATGTATTATTTTATTTTCCGCTGCATTGTAATTTAAATCTCTGATATTTTTCTGATGTATAATATTTATTCATACTCTGTATATTCTTGTACTCTGATGTAAATTGTTGTAATAAGCAATGAAATGTACTTCTGTTTGTGTTCTGATTCGTCTTGTTCTCAAAACAATCTGGGCTTTCCTTCATGGGGCAGTTCAGGTCATTACATGTGGTATCGGAGCTTTGGTTTACAGAGCTTTAGAACAAGACATATTAGAACCGAACAAAAGAACTCATCAGAGATTGGATTAGTAATACGCAATGAGAATGACTCATTAGAGATGGGATCAGTAGCGTCCTAGAACGAGTGTGAAGAGTATATTTGCAAAATGAAAACAATTTTTGTTTTGAAAATTTAAACCTTATGATACATATTTGAATATTTATTTTTATTGAATTTGAACAATCCAATATATAAAGATTTTGCATATACACCTTGCAAACGTGTATTCGAAGTTTTAATATACCGAATAGATATAGAATCACACTCTAGTCGCCCGGGGATGAAACTATTGATGACTATATAGCATCAATAGTGTAATGTCCCATATTTTTCCAGTATAATAATTAATTAATTTAATTATTCAAAATATTGGTTTGGTAATTTAAAGGTTGTTTAATTAAATAATAATGAATATTTAATTAAATTAAATAATAGAGTAATATATTTAATTCCGAAATAGTCAGAAATAGTGAATTGACAATATAATGTGAACTGGACAATTTAAAATATATAATTCAATTTAGAGTTGAATTATATTAACGAATATATTATATAAACGACAGTTGAACGTATAATTATATTATAATTATAATCGAGCTCGAAATGGTGCGACAGTTCGCAATTTGGCGATTTGAACTTCAACTGAATATACAGGGTCCGTTTTAAATCGGATTTCTGTGAAACAAGAAACGTTCGGAGTTGGTGAAGTATATTTTTCTAATGGAAGAGAAAAATCGGGATTTCATTGTGTAGATTTTGATTTATGTCCAAATCAAATTTTCGAAAAGTCGCTATGGAATTCCTTTATAATTAATATCGATTTATTTATATTATAAAAGGATTTTAAATATAAATCAAATATCGATATAACTGGGAATTTTGAAATACCGAGTTATGAATCCCGATATGGAGCCGTATGATATTATATGTGAATATATATACAATAATATTTATTTATAAATATTTAATTTAATTTTTATTAACTATATTTATATATTTAAATGGTTATTTAGAGCTTTAAAAGTAGCCAGTTTTGCAAACGACCTCTGTTTTCAACGAAACTAATTTTGTTGGATCCGCAATATTAAATTATTGCTAGATTTCAATTTTCGTGATTTTTAAAGTCACTGTGTGGCCATACGGATTTTTAATGTGAAAAACATTCAGTATTTTGACGGTTAAAAATACGCTATGTGAGCAACCGGAGTCGGAATTCGACGAAACCAGTTTCGTTGGGTTCGTAATGTCAAACTGTAGCTGCATGCCAATTTTCATGATTTTTGGGTATCGTACGTGATCATCATACAAATTTTTTGAAGATAAATACAAGTAGTGATAACAATATAAATTAATAAAAAAATGAATGAAGCTTGTTCGATAAGCCAAACTTATCCTATATAAGAACCACTTACTCATTTCTTAACCTAGAATTTTTCCTCAGATCAAAATAAAAGCGCCGTCAAAAATTCCTCTTCTCAAAACCAAACTGTGTTCTTCATTTATTCATATAAATTCAAACAAAATGCAGAAAAATGTAAAACTTGCATTTTTAGACTCTTAAGGACCTTCCCTTACTTCCTGTATAGTTTTAGAAGATCTCGAAGCAATCTGATTAGGTGGAAAATGTACAGTGGAAGGTCGATAAAACTAGGGTTAGCAAAATAGTGATAAGGGATCATTGTTGGGTGATTTCGAGGTAGTATTATGCTTTAGCATGCTATAAAGCACTCGCGCACGGATTCCTGGTGAAACTCAATGCTGGAAAGTTCAGGAAATATCATCCGTGAGCTGCTGGTAGGCTAAAACTCACGATGAATAAGGGTGATGCGAGCTTATCGAAATGAGTACAGGGTGTTAGAGATTTGGACGGGAAGTTGTTAGAAGTCTTGGTTTTTAAAATGATTGAGTATACAAGATGAATGTGGAGAAGGAAGTTGCGTCAATGGCGTTATAAGCAGCAGGTACCGGTTTGTTTAAAACAAGGAAGAGAAGGCCGACGAGTTGAGCAAAGATGGTATGGATTGAATCGAATTCTGGAGTAAAGTTTGATGGTGTTTGAAATTCTGAAATTTCGTGAAGAGACAAGAGGTAAAGGAAGTTTTGAGTATTCCAAAATGGAGCAGATACCGTCGGAGGGCATCGGGGAAGAAGAGCTGATTTGGCGGGTTGGTTTCTGTTCTAAACGGGCCGACAATTAGAAGGGGTGAGAGCCCAATAGTAAATAAATCAATAATTATTTAATTTAAATAATGCGATAACTTTTATAACGTATAGCTCCGTCATACATTATCAGAATTCAGCGAAACAAGATCCGTTGGGATCGTATAGACAGTGGCTCCACAATGGAACTGACTGGGAGCGAAGCGAAGCTCGTTACAATTTATAGCAAAATAAATTGTCCGTCTGAATCAAGCGATGGTTATCGTTATTAATGATGATCGTCCAATATGAGTAAAACTCACCAACTCTATCGGTTCACATTTTTGTAACGTATATTTATAACAGATAAATGGTGATTGATTGTTGTGTATTGACTGTTTGGTTCAACTACTAAGTAATTGTTTGAAATTTTAGATCTGGTTATCCATATATATATATATATATATTCTGTTTAGCAGAATATTTCATAGTGAAATGGAATGGATGTTAATTATATTGTTTAACATTTGCGGATGCAGGGAAATAGGTCGGAGGAATCCAACTGGATTCCTCAACATTTATTTTATTATTTTTCATATATGATAATATATAATGTGATATATAATCTGTGTTGGTTACGTGTGTTGAATGATATCGATCATTGTTATTTGGGTATTTTAAATATCTTAAGAAATACTGGAATGTAGAAAAGGGGATTTTCAAAGTGTATTTTGAAAATGAATTATTTATATAAAATCAATGGATTTTACATATAAAAGGAAAATATTTGTGAAACAAATAGAAAAGGAAATATTTGTAAACCATTTAAAAATAGAATTAAAAAGGAAATATTTGTAAAACATTTACAAATAGAATTGAAAAGGGAGTATTTGTAAAACATTAACAAATAGAACTGAAAAGGAAATATTTGTAAAAAATTTACAAATAGATTATAAATATAAATATTTATTTAAAATATAATTAGTATTATAAAATTAATATTTATTTGGAAAATAAATTGAATTATAAAAGAAATATTTATTTAGAAAATAAATAGAATTATAAAAGAAATAATTATTTAGAAAATAAATAGAATTATAAAATAAATATTTATTTAGAAAATAAAATAGAATTTTAAAGGAAATATTTATTTAGAAAATAAATAGATTATAAAAGGAAATACCTGAAAAATGAATAGAATTGTATCAAAAGAGAATTTTACACTAGGAAGGTTTAGACCCGTGTTTCACACACGGGTATACTAGAATATGAATTCAAAGAGAACATTTAAGAGAGATCTATTTTAATAGATAAAGTAAGAAGATTAATTTATAAATAAGGTTTTATAAATTAAGTAAAATATTTATCATTAGATAAATAGAAATATAAGTCAGGACTTATATAGAGAAGTAAGAATCGATTTCAACATCGATATTTGAAACTGAATATGGACGAAGAGTAAATTGGATAAGGTTAATCAGTTAGAGTTAACCAGTAAGAGTTAATCAATTATAGTTAATCGATTAGAGTTAAATCGAAATATAGTTATTCAAATAGAGTTAATCGAACAAGAGGTAGTCGAATATTAGTTACTCGAATAGAGTTAATTGAATTAGAGTTAGTTGGATTAGAGTTATTCGAATATAGTTTATTCGAAGAAAGAGTTATCGAATAAGGTTATTCGACGAAGAGAATTAATCGAATATAGTTTATTCGAAAGGAGTTATCGAATATTAGTTTATTCAAAAGGAGTTATCGAATATTAGTTATTCGAAAGGAGTTATCAAATATTAGTTATTCGAATAGAATTAAAGGAGTTAATCGAATATAGTTTATTCGAAAGGGGTTATCGAATATTTGTTATTCGAAATGAGTTAATCGAATATAGTTTATTCGAATAGGGTCAAAGGAGTTATCGAATATTAGTTATTCAAACGGAGTTATCGAACATTGGTTATTCGAATAGAATTAAAGGAGTTAATCAAATATTAGTTTATTCGAAAGGAGTTATCGAATATTAGTTATTCGAAAGGAGTTAATCGAATATAGTTTATTCAAATAGAGTTAAAGGAGTAAATCGAATATATTTTATTCAAAAGGAGTTATCGAATATTAGTTATTCGAAAGGAGTTATCGAATATTAGTTATTCGAATAGAGTTAAAGGAGTTAATCAAATATTAGTTTATTCAAAAGGAGTTAATCGAATATAGTTATTCGAATAGAGTTAAAGGAGTAAATCGAATATAGTTTATTCGAAAGGAGTTAATCAAATATAATATATTCGAAAGGAGTTAATCAAATATTAGTTATTCGAAAGGAGTTAATCGAATATAGTTTATTTGAAAAGAGTTAATTGATTAGAGTTAATCCAATAGAGCTAATTGATTAGAGTTAATCCAATAGAGTTAATCAAATATAGTTTAATCAAATAGAGTTAATCGATAGAGTTAATCAAATAGAGTTAATAGAATAGAGTTAATCAAATAGAGCTAACCGATAAGAGTAAATCGATTAGAGTTAGAGTTAATCGAATAGAGTTAATTGAATAGAGTTAATCGAACATGGCCATTCGAAGAGAGAGTATCGAATATAGTTTATCTGAAGGAAAGAGTACGAATAGAGATGTATTCGAAAGAGAGTTACGTAAAGAAGTTTGTTATAGGTTTAAAAGGTGAACTTTGTCTATTTTCGAGGTTAGAAATGTTGTTCAGTTAAGGTCTGAGAGGTAGTTATACCCCAACTTGATTGGCTTCGTTTTTAACTAAGGAATGGTTAAGGTTCGATAGTGAAGGTTGGTTAAGTGAAGTTAGTTAATGAGTGTAATGTTTTGAGATGGCATAGCGATGTTTTATTTAAACATCTATTTAAATCCAAGTGTTGGATTTTTGGAAATGTTTTCCAAATAAGAATCAGAAATGTTTTCTAATATAGAAAATAAGAATTGGAAATGTTTTCCAATGTTAATAACGTATATTTTCTAAATTTAGAAAATGAGAAAAGTTGAATATATGGAAACAGGAATAGGTAAATTGATAATTGAATGACAGATTAAATTAAATTGGATCAGTGTTGATTGACGATTTGCTCGGTAAGATTTCCAGTTGGAAATACGACCGTTGTTTGTACACATGTTTTTCTTTGATAGTTAACTCACCGACTATCGAAGTTTTTGACCATTTTTCCATCGTCAATACGGAGAGACCGAGATCAGATATATTATCTGAAAACCACTCTGTATGGGCGTTTGCGTTGCGATCAAATATGATGAAGTTAATTGAAGACGGAGTTATGCAAGGGCTGTCCTATTTACATAATAGTGCCTTCGGTTTGTCCAGTCCCAGGACGACCTGCATGGAAGAATGTCCTACTTACTCATTTCTTAACCTAGAAATAGTCGGAAATAGTGAATTGACAATATAATGTGAACTGGACAATTTAAAATATATAATTCAGTTTAGAGTTGAATTATATTAACGAATATATTATATAAACGACAGTTGATCATATAATTATATTATAATTATAATCGAGCTCGAAATGGCGCGGCAGTTCACAATTTGGCGATTTGAACTTCAACTGAATATACAGGGTCTGTTTTAAATCAGATTTCTGTGAAACAAGAAACTTTCGGAGCTGGTGAAGTATATTTTTCTAATGGAAGAGAAAAATCGGGATTTCATTGTGTAGATTTTGATTTATCTCCAAATCAAATTTTCGAAAAGTCGCTATGGAATTCCTTTATAATTAATATCGATTTATTTATATTATAAAAGAATTTTAAATATAAATTGAATATCAATATAACTGGGAATTTTGAAATACCGAGTTATGAATCCCGATATGGAGCCGTATGATATTATATGTGAATACATATACGATAATATTTATTTATAAATATTTAATTTGATTATTTTTAAATATATTTATATATTTAAATGGGTTATTTAGAGCTTTAAAAATAGCCAGTTTTGCAAACGACCTGTATTTTCGAAGAAACTAATTTTGTTGGATCCGCAATATTAAATTATTGCTAGATTTCAATTTTTGTGATTTTTAAAGTCAGTGTGTGGCCGTACGGATTTTTAATGTGAAAAACAGTCAGTATTTTGACGGTTAAAAATACGCTGTGTGAGCAGACGGAGTCGGAATTCGACGAAACCATTTTCGTTGGGTTCGTAATGTCAAACTGTAGCTGCATGCCAATTTTCATGATTTTTGGATATCGTACGTGATCATACAAATTTTTTGAAGATAAATACAAGCAGCGATAACAATATAAATTAATAAAAAATGAATGAAGCTTGTTTGATAAGCCAAACTTATCCTATATAAGAACCACTTACTCATTTCTTAACCTAGAATTTTTCCTCAGGTCAAAATAAAAGCGTCGTCAAAAATTCCTCTTCTCAAAACCAAACCGTGTTCTTCATTTGTTCATATAAATTCAAACAAAATTCAGAAAAATGTAACACTTGAATTTTTAGACTCTTAAGGACCTTCCCTTCCTTCCTGTATAGTTTTAGAAGATCTCGAAGCAATTTGGTTCGGTGGAAAATGTACAGTGGAAGGTCGATAAACCTAGAGTTAGCAAAATGGTGATGAGGGATCATTTTTGGGTGATTTCGAGGTAGTATTATGCTTTAGCATGCTATAAAGCACTCGCGCATGGATTCTTAGTGAAACTCTGTAATGACCCGCATTTTTCCAGGGTTATAATTAATTTATTTAATTATATATATCATGATGTAGTGAATTAAATGGAGGTTTAATTAAAATATATGGAATATTTAATTAAATTAAATAATTAAATAATATATTTAATTAAGAAATAATCAAAAATATTGGAAATCACAATATTCTGTGAACTGGGTCATCCCTAAGATTTAATTCAGCTTCGAGTTGAATTATATTGATGAATATATTCAATCGACGTCAGTTTGAAAACGTAGAATTTTAATATAATTAAAATCAAGCTCGAAATGGCGCTGCAGTTCGTAATTGGCGATTCGAACTTCAACTGAATGTACATGATTCGTTTTAAGCCGGATTCTGTGAAACAAGAAACATGTGGAGCTGGTGGAGTATATCTTTCTAGTGGAAGACAAAAAATCAGGATTTCGTCGTGTAGACTTTGATGTACGTCCAAATCAAATTTCAGAAAAGTCGCTATGGAATTTCCTTTATAATTTGCAACGCTTTATTTACGTTATAAAAGGATTTTCGATATAAACTGAGTATCGATAAATCTAAAATCTGAAATATCAAACTGTAATTAGGATATGATACTCTGGAGCTGTACGATATCATATGTGGATATATACGATAATATTAATTTATTAATATTTAATTTAATTATATTTAAATATATTTTAATGGGTCATCCAGAGCTTTAAAAATAGCCACTTTTGCAAACGAAGTCGGAATTCGACGAAACTAATTTTGTTGGATCCGCAATGTCAAATAGATGTTAGATTTCCAGTTTCGTGATTTTTAGAGGCACTGTATGGCCATACGGATTTTTAGAGTGAAAAACAGTCAGTATTTCGATAGTTAAAAATATGCTGTGTGAGCAAACGGAGTCGGAATTTGACGAAACCAGTTTTGTTGGGACCGTAATATCAAACTCTACCAGTATGTCCGGTTTCGTGATTTTTGAATACTGTGTGTGATCACACGGATTTTTAGAAGCGCAAAAACGGATATAATAAACAAAATAAAAATATCTAAATTGCTTATAAATACCCCCACTAACAACTTAAACCTAATTTTCCTCTTCCTAAGTCAACAGGCAAAAACAAGCTGTCAATTTTCTTTTTCTGGAAAACATCTCGTGAGTTTTCCAAATTCATAACAAATCAAAGAAATCTTTAAAAATCCCAAAACACACACAATGGGAATCACTGAGTGCTCGTTTTCATTCCAGTATAACTTATGAGTGGTTCGAATAGTTTTTGGCTCTCTGTCGTGGAGTATTCCTAGGCTAGAGCTCGAGTATTTGTGAAACTCGAGTTTTAAAATCATATTTTGTTGTTAATTCTGGGATGAGGAGGGAAAACCGAGCTCGTTGTGGTAATTTGGTGGGAATCGGTGCATTAAAGTGATGATGGTCACTGTGTGGAGCGCGACTTCGGCGTTTGGTGGAGAATGCCGAGTTGGAAGCTAACGGGACGGGGTTGAAGAGAATTTGAAGTGGAGTTAAATGGTGGTTGCGGTTTTGGAGATGGATGGACATGGACGGAGAAAAGGGTGGAGGAGGTCAGTGAAATGGCAGTGTGGTTCACTGGAGGTCGCGAATTATGTTTGGGGGAGAAAGCTTTTTATGGTGGGCTTGGGTATATTGGGCCACGAGGGAGTAAAAGGGGGTGAGGCCCATTTCAATTCAATTAAGTTTGTTTTAAGAATTTAAAATAGTACACTAACTTATAAATGTGATATCTCATCCATATGAGGTCAGAATTGAGAACCGTAAGTTGTGTTAGGATCGTATGGACGGGAGCAACACAATGAGACTGACCGGGAGTGAATCCGAGCTCGTTACAATTTATGGCGAAATAATTTGTCCGACTGAATCAAATAACGCAAACCGTTATTTAACGGCTAACGCGCAAATGTGAGTAAAACTCACCAACTCTGAACAGTTATATTTTTATAATGTATTTTTAGAACTGTTAATCATCTGTTGATTGCTGTGTGTTGGTTGATTGATTGAACTGCTAGTCAGTCAGTGAAAATTATATATATATATATACATATATATATATGTAATTATATATATATATATAAACCATTAAATATTTATATATTGATTCTGCTATCAGAATAATTTATATTGAACTGAAAGTGATGATAATCATATTGTGTGACATCTGTGGATGCAGGGAGACAGGTTGGAGGAATCCGACTGGATTCCTCAACAGTTATTTTATTTTTTTTCATATATTGTTATATGATGGGATATAAAATCTATGGGCGATTATATGTGCTTGGACGATATTGAACATCGTGATTTGATATAATTGAATATCATAACATACCGAAATGTTGATAAGGGGATTTTCAAAGTGATATTGAAAATAGAATATTTATAAAATGGGATATTTATAAATAAGAGATATTTATAAACTGGAATATTTATAAATAAGAAATGTTTATAAATTGGAATATTTATAAATAGGAGATATTCAAAAAGGAAATAATTTCAAACCATTTTCTCTTTGAATGGAAAGGCCTGTGTGGCGGGTTTGGGGATTTTCCCGATGCTCCCGTTACAAAGGAGGTTATGGCGAATTTTTCAGAGAATTTAAGGAGTTATAATATTTCAAGAATAAATTTGAAAAGGAAATATTTGTAAACCATTTACAAATAGAATTTAAAAGGAAACGTTATAAAAAGGAAATCATTTTTAAAGTGTAGAACCGTTATTTAAAAGTAAATCTTTTCAAATGAATAAAACGTTGTTAAAAAGGAAATCTTTATAAAGTGAATAAAGTAAATCGAATATGGTATTCGAAAGTTAGTAAAACGAATATGCTATTCGAAAGGAGTTAAATCGAATATGGTATTCGAAGGGAGTAAATCAAATATGGTATTCGAAAGTTAGTAAAACGAATATGCTATTCGAAAGGGGTTAGTCGAGTCGAGTTAGTTGAATAGAGTTAACTAGTTCAGTAGAGTTAACCAGTTCAGTAGAGTTAACCAGTTCAGTAGAGTTAACCAGTGAGTTAAGTAAGTCAAGTTAACCAGTGAGTTAAGTAAGACAAGTTAACCAGTGAGTTAAGTAAGTCAAGTTAACCAGTGAGTTAAGTAAGTCAAGTTAACCAGTTGAGTTAAGTAAGTCGAGTTAATCAAGTCGAGTTGATCGAGTTAGAGTTACTCAGTTAGAGTTAATCAATTAGAGTTAAAACGAACTAGAGTTAATCAAATATAGTTATTTGAGACAGAGTTAGTCAAACATAGCATTCAGGATAAGTTGCCATCTCATACGACTGCTAGTGTAATTCGCAGGACTGTAAATAGCCTAAGGCGGTCGGATGTTGCCGAAGGGAATAAGGCGTAACCATTGCGATCGTTGCGATCTAGAGTCAAGCGAATGGAGTTAAATCGAATCTAGTTATTCGATAGGAGTTAATCAAGATGAGTTAAATAAGTTAAGTTAATCGAATCTAGTTATTCGATAGGAGTTAATCAAGATGAGTTAAATAAGTTAAGTTAATTGAATCTAGTTTTTCGATAGGAGTTAATCAAGTTAAGTTAAATAAGTTAAGTTAATCGAATCTAGTTATTCGAGAGGAGATTATAGAATATAGTTTATTCGAAGGAGTTATCAATTATTAGTTATTCGAAGTGAGGAGTCGAATATTGGTTATTCGAAGTGAGTTAATCGAATATTGGTTATTCGAAAAGGGGAGTTATCAAATCGAATAGATTAAAGGAGTTAATCGAATATAGTTTATTCGAGTAGAGTTAAAGGAGTTATCGAATATAGTTTATTCGACATGAGTTAAGTGAATAGTTAGATTAATCAAAGTGAATTAGTTAAGTTAAACTAAGTGAATTAGTTAAGTGAATTGGTTAAGTTAACCAAAGTGAATTTGTCGAGTTAATTAAAGTGATTAGTTCAGTTAATCGAGTTGAATTTGTCAGTCGAGTTAATAAATGGAGTTAGTCAAACCAAGTAAAACCAGTTAGAGTTAATTAATTAAGGTTGACCAGTTAGAGTTAATCAATTAGAGTTAATCAAATAGAGTTAAGTAAAATTAGAACTGACTAGAGATTAGTAAATTGAATGGTTTTCTAAGTGTCTATCTGATGTTGGTTTTGGCCTTCGGGATTTATACTTAGGGAATTGTTCTCATACTAGTTCACAGTCAGGGACTGATAGTTGGGGAAGAGTAGTGATTTGTAAACAAGCAAATGGAAAACGTTTTCCAGTGTTAATAACATATATTTTCTAAACATAGAAAATAAGGCAATGTGAATATATATACAGATATATGTTGATGATTTACCGATATAATTTCCATCTGGAAATAATATCGTTGTTTGCACACTTGTTTTTCTTTGATGGTTAAATCACAGACTATCGAAGTTTTGACCATTTCAACGTTGTTAATATGGAGAGACCGGTTGGATTATTATCCAAAGAACCACTCTGTATTGGCATAAGCGTTGTGAATCATTTATGCCAAAGATAATTGAAGACAGAGTAAAGTGCAAGGGCTATTGTATAAGTCTTAGATAACAGTGACTAAGATGAATATACTGAATAGTGCCTTCGGTTTGTCCAGTCCCAGGACAACTTGTATGGACGAAGGTCTGACAGAGTATATCGAATGGATCGCGTAAGTTGATCTGTTCAAACGTATTCACGTTTGGTGGCGGAGGAATTCGTTTTTCTAAGCTGTATACCCGTGTTACTTTTGGATAAATCAATTTGTGATTCAGCGGGTATGACGATGTGACATTCTAAGTGAATGAGGATGAATTGTGTTGATGAATGTCTGACAGAGTATTTCCAGAAAGGTCACGTACATTGATTTCTTCAACTATACCAAGAGTGGATGCGGAGAAGGAAACTTCTTTAGCTAACACGTAACGTACTGTTGTAGACGCCAATTAATGATTTTCGATGGATCTGACAATGTGGCATTCGAAGTGAATCTGATGTAATGATAAAGCGTAGCTTCTAGCCTCATCAACCGGTAAATGACAGAAATCGGGCAGGCAGCATGGCTAAGTCGGTCGAACCGAAGTAGGGTGTATAATCACCTATCTAGAGAATATTCATTTGTTTCTTAAATCTATCAATGCTGTCCCATATATATACGGGAACGGTTGCTGATCCCAACCGTTGGTGATATACATTCGATACACTCAAGCGAAATGAGTGGTCGGTCATGTGTGGCCGGGTTGCAAGATGTTCTTGTTGAACCCAGTGTATTCCTCTCTAGAGGTACACGAGCAGAAGGTGGTTCCATACCTTGTCATAGTTGGAAATCCATTATCCAATACGTGCTTGCGATTTTGATTGTATACTATATATGTAGAACGTGAGACTAGATTGATATATATTTGTACTTAGACATTATTATAATATCAGAATGATATTGCTTGTCAAAGATGTTGGATTCTCATAAGGGAAAAACCCGTTCCGTATTCACGGCGTGGTCTTATGAGATATCATATATATGTTAAACTGTGTTAAACTATTTTACTCACACCAGTCCCATGACCGACCCGGAGTTTACTTTGTTGTTTTCCCTAAACTCTTGGGTGCCTAAATTTGTACGGGTAGTCAAGTAGTCGGGATTTACAGATATACTTGAAGAGCTGGAGCAGCAGGCTTCTGGATCATATAGCTATAGTTTATTTCCGCTGTGTTGTACTCTGATAAGTGCTATTGTATACATAACTATTATATTTCAAAGTTATGTTATCTATTATATGTTATTCGTTCCGTTGTGAGGTTCGTGTTACTCTGATGTTGTGTTCTTCTTCTACTTCTATTCTAAGTTTCTATCTTATCTATTCTCACCTTCTAATTTCTTTCATTAATTACCGGGATTTTTCGATGTTTTGGTTATCGACATCGTGCTTATGTCGATAACCAAAGTCGCTCAAAATCCGTGTCGTTACAGTTGGTATCAGAGCTTAAGTTTGGTGAATTACCTTGGCTCTGTGGCGTGACTCGGTAGAGATAGGGTTAGTAATACCCTAGATTGAGTTTGAATGTATATATATACGAGTGTGTATTTGTAATTTGATGTAAAATGGTTTTATATTGTGGAGATTCATTGGTTGAGTAGTTTATGAATTCTGGTCGATCAGTTTGATCCACTGTATCGATAGGGGTCTATAAACACTTGAATACGATGGACTGACACAGTATGGATATGTGATATATTATCATATATATAATGTAATTATAATCAGATAAGATTGTAAAATGTTAAATGGTTATATATAACCAATCAGAATTTATACAATTGAATTATATGAAATTGAAATGAATTAAATCTGAATTTAGATCAGAATTGGAATTTAAAATCCCAGAAATGGGAAAGGTGTTGGTAAATGAATCTGGATTTAATATATGTGAATTTTAAGATCCTAGGAGATTTTAAATTTGTTTACAACATTGTAAAAGGATATTGGAATTGATTTCAAGGTGGAAATGTTTAAAAATGGGTTTTGAAAGTGCTATAGTATTGAACTCACTTCGGTAGCTGGAAAATAGATTCCGATGTTGATCATGACATCATAGGTGTTCATTTGCGAGTATGTAAGTGACGGATTACTACCAAGGATTTTGTTTTGAATTTGTTTTGGGAAAACAAGTTGTGTTGAATTTCAAAAAGGAAAATTTGATTTTTGAAAGAGGTAAACTATTTAAAAACTTCCAGGAAGAAAACGTTGTTTGAATTTAAACAAATTAAAGTAGAATTTGTAAAAGCCAATAGAAATTGAGATGGAATTAAAAGCCAATTAAGTGAAAATCATATTGAAATAGATTGGTGTCGAGTAGAATTAGACTTGATTTGAGATAATCTGAATTATATTGGACTGGTGAGTTAAGAATTGAAATTGGTGAAAGCGAATTTGAAATTGAAATAAAGCCAGTTCAGTGGGAATTGAATTGGATTGGTAGGTTAAGGGTTTGGAATCGAGGATGGAACTCGAATTGGAAATGTATTGTGGTTTGGACATAAGCGAATAATTGGTTGAGATGACATTGGTATATGTTAGGTTAATGACAGGTGAAAGTGATAGAGTTGATATGCCCAACAAAAAGGTACAAGTTTATATTCGATATAAGCATGAGATTTATGAGCTGAATTGGCAAGCCGCTTGGCTGTTTGATTTTCTTTTGGGTTGGAGAAGGCCTAGAGAGGCGAGTTGTGGTTTTATCGATAGGGCCATACAAAGGAGGTTATGGCGAAATTTTCCGAAAATTTAAAGTGTTAGAAAATTTTCAGAATTTTTGAAAATTTTTGTTAGTCGGAATGAATAAATATTTTAGTCGATATTAATTGGTTCAGTTGAAATCAGAAATAAGGGGTAAACAAATCTTAGGAGTTCCAATAGATAGGGTCGTCCTCTAGCTTAGCAATTTCGAGGACGAAATTATTTTAAGTGGGGAAGAATGTAATGACCCGCATTTTTTCAGGGTTATAATTAATTTATTTAATTATATATATCGTGATGTAGTGAATTAAATAGAGGTTTAATTAAAATATATGGAATATTTAATTAAATTAAATAATTAAATAATATATTTAATTCAGAAATAATCAAAAATATTGGAAATCACAATATTCTGTGAACTGGGTCATCCCTAAGATTTAATTCGGCTTGGAGTTGAATTATATTGACGAATATATTCAATCGACGTCAGTTTGAAAATGTAGAATTTTAATATAATTAAAATCGAGTTCGAAATGGCGCTGCAGTTCGTAATTGGCGATTTGAACTTCAACTGAATGTACATGATTCGTTTTAAGCCGGATTTCTGTGAAACAAGAAACGTGTGGAGCTGATGGAGTATATCTTTCTAGTGGAAGAGAAAAATCGGGATTTCGTCATGTAGATTTTGATGTACGTCCAAATCAAATTTCAGAAAAGTCGCTGTGGAATTTCCTTTATAATTTGCAACGCTTTATTAACGTTATAAAAGGATTTTCGATATAAACTGAATATCGATAAATCTAAAATCTGAAATATCAAACTGTAATTCTGATATGATACTCTGGAGCTGTACGATATCATATATGGATATATACGATAATATTAATTTATTAATATTTAATTTAATTATATTTAAATATATTTAAATGGGTCATCCAGAGCTTTAAAAATAGCCACTTTTCCAAACGAAGTCGGAATTCGACGAAAATAATTTTGTTGGATCCGTAATGTCAAATAGATGTTAGATTTCCAGTTTCGTGATTTTTAGAGGCACTGTGTGGCCGTACGGATTTTTAGAGTGAAAAACAGTCAGTATTTCGACAGTTAAAAATACGCTGTGTGAGCAAACGGAGTCGGAATTCGACGAAACCAGTTTTTTTGGGACCGTAATGTCAAACTCTACCAGCATGTCCAGTTTCGTGATTTTTGAATACTTTGTGTGATCACACAGATTTTTAGAAGGGCAAAAACTGATATAATAAACAAAATAAAAATATCTAAAATATCAAAATATCTAAATTGCTTATAAATACCCCCACTAACAACTTAAACCTAATTTTCCTCTTCCTAAGTCAACAGGCAAAAACAAGCTGCCAATTTTCTTTTTCTGGAAAACATCTCGTGAGTTTTCCAAATTCATAACAAATCAAAGAAATCTTTAAAAATCCCAAAACACACACAATGGGAATCACTGAGTACTCATCTTCATTCTAGTATAACTTATGAGTGGTTCGAACTGTTTTTGGCTCTTTTTCGTGGAGTATTCCTAGGCTAGGACTCGAGTATTTGTGAAACTCGAGTTTTAAAATCATATTTTGTTGTTAATTCTGGGATGAGGAGGGAAAACAGAGCTCATTGTGGTAATTTGGTGGGAATCGGTGGATAAAAGTGACGATGGTCACTGTGTGGAGCACGACGTCGGCATTTGGTGGAGGATGCCGAGTTGGAAGCTAACGGGACGGGGTTGAAGAGAATTTGAAGTGGAGTTAAATGGTGGTTGCAGTTTTGGAGATGGATGGACATGGACGGAGAAAAGTGTGGAGGAGGTCAGTGAAATGGCTGTGTGGTTCACTGGAGATCGCGAATTATGTTTGGGGGAGAATGCTTTTTACGGTGGGCTTGGGTATATTGGGCCACGAGGGAGTAAAAGGGGGTGACGCCCATTTCAATTCAATTAAGTTTGTTTTAAGAATTTAAAATAGTACACTAACTTATAAATGTGATATCTCATCCATACGAGGTCAGAATTGAGAACCGTAAGTTGCATTAGGATCGTATGGACGGGAGCAACACAATGAGACTGACCGGGAGTGAATCCGAGCTTGTTACAATTTATGGCGAAATAAATTATCCGACTGAATCAAATAACGCAAACCGTTATTTAATGGCTAACACGCAAATGTGAGTAAAATTCACCAACTCTGAACAGTTATATTTTTATAATGTATTTTTAGAACTGTTAATCATCTGTTGATTGTTGTGTGTTGGTTGATTGATTGAACTGCTAGTTAGTTAGTGAAAATTATATATATATATATATATATATGTAATTATATATATATATATATAAACCTTCAAATATTTATATATTGATTCTGCTATCAGAATAATTTATATTGAACTGAAAGTGATGATAATCATATTGTGTAACATCTGTGGATGCAGGGAGACAGGTTGGAGGAATCTGACTGGATTCCTCAACAGTTATTTTATTATTTTTCATATATTGTTATATGATAGGATATAAAATCTGTGGGCGATTATATGTGCTAGGACGATATTGAACATCGTGATTTGATATGATTGAATACCATAACATACCGAAATGTTGATAAGGGGATTTTCAAAGTGATATTGAAAATAGAATATTTATAAAATGGGATATTTATAAATAAGAGATATTTATAAAGTGGAATATTTATAAATAAGAAATGTTTATAAATTGGAATATTTATAAATAGGAGATATTCAAAAAGGAAATAATTTCAAACCATTTTCTTTTTGAATGGAAAGGCCTGTGTGGCGGGTTTGGGGATTTTCCCGATGCTCCCGTTACAAAGGAGATTATGGCGAATTTTTCAGAGAATTTAAGGAATTAGAATATTTCAAGAATAAATTTGAAAAGGAAATATTTGTAAACCATTTACAAATAGAATTGAAGAGGAAACGTTATAAAAAGGAAATCATTTTTAAAGTGTAGGACCGTTATTTAAAAGTAAATCTTTTCAAATGAATAAAACGTTGTTAAAAAGGAAATCTTTGTAAAGTGAATAAAGTAAACCGAATATGGTATTCGAAAGTTAGTAAAACGAATATGCTATTCGAAAGGAGTTAAATCGAATATGGTATTCGAAGGGAGTAAATCGAATATGGTATTCGTAAGTTAGTAAAACGAATATGCTATTCGAAAGGGGTTAGTCGAGTCGAGTTAGTTGAATAGAGTTAACTAGTTCAGTAGAGTTAACTAGTTCAGTAGAGTTAACCAGTTCAGTAAAGTTAACCAGTTCAATAGGGTTAACCAGTGAGTTAAGTAAGTCAAGTTAACCAGTGAGTTAAGTAAGTCAAGTTAACCAGTGAGTTAAGTAAGTCAAGTTAACCAGTGAGTTAACTAAGTCAAGTTAACCAGTTGAGTTAAGTAAGTCGAGTTAATCAAGTCAAGTTGATCGAGTTAGAGTTACTCAGTTAGAGTTAATCGATTAGAGTTAAAACGAACTAGAGTTAATCAAATATAGTTATTTGAGACAGAGTTAGTCAAACATAGTATTCAGGGTAAGTTGCCATCTCGTACGACTACTAGCGTAATTCGCAGGGCTGTAAATAGCCTAAGGCGGTTGTATGTTGCCTAAGGGCATCAGGCGTAACCATTGTGATCGTTGCGATCTAGAGTCAAGCAAATAGAGTTAAATCGAATCTAGTTATTCAATAGGAATTAATCAAGATGAGTTAAATAAGTTAAGTTAATCGAATCTAGTTATTCGATAGGAGTTAATCAAGATGAGTTAAATAAGTTAAGTTAATCGAATCTAGTTATTCGATGGGAGTTAATCAAGTTAAGTTAAATAAGTTAAGTTAATCGAATCTAGTTATTCGAGAGGAGATTATCGAATATAGTTTATTCGAAGGAGTTATCAATTATTAGTTATTCGAAGTGAGTATTCAAATATTGGTTATTCGAAGTGAGTTAATCGAATATTGGTTATGCGAAAAGGGGAGTTATCAAATCGAATAGATTAAAGGAGTTAATCGAATATAGTTTATTCGACAAGAGTTAGAGGAGTTATCGAATATAGTTTATTCGACAGGAGTTAAGTGAATAGTTAGATTAATCAAAGTGAATTAGTTAAGTTAAACTAAGTGAATTACTTAAGTGAATTGGTTAAGTTAACCAAAGTGAATTTGTCGAGTTAATCAAAGTGATTAGTTCTGTAACGACCCAGATTTTTAGCCGTTGGATTCTGAATATTTAAATTGGTTTAAATATTTTATTTGAATTATATATAGGAATTTATAACGAATTTATTTATAAAACCATATTTAAGCGTATAATTTATAATTATATTTAAAACGAGCTCGTAACAGCGCGGTAGTTCGTAATTTGGCGATTCGAACTTTAAATGAATATACAGAATTCGTTATAAGTCGGATTTCTATGAAAAAAGAAACGTCGGAACCGTATTGACGATAATTTTCATATGAAAGAGAAAAATTCAGATTTCGTATTATAAGTAGTAAGTTATGGCCAAAACAAAATTTGAAATAATCGCTGTGGAAAACGTTATTTAAATATAGGCCTTTAAAATAGACGTTTTGCAAATGGACTCAGATTTCGACGAAATCAGTTTCATTGGGACCGTATCGTTAAATTATTGTATGGTGTTGAATGGCGTGGAAAACCGATATCGTATGTGACCACGGTAACCGTAAACGCCCGTTCAATTTCTATAGCGCGTAATTAATTTAATAAAGTGTTATTTGGGTATAACTTGAACAAACGATCGAGTTAGGCCGCGAAACCAATTCCGTTGAGTTCGTATCGTTGATTAAAGTCAGGATAGGTATATGGTTTGTTATTTTTGAAGACTGTGTAATTTGGCGTTAAAAATGGCATTGCGGTGCGCGTAAAAATAGCCTACCTGGGAAACAGTCTCAGAATGCGACGAAACTAGTGCCGTTGGGTTCGTATCGATAAATTATTGTAAGATTTCAAAGTTTCAAGTTGTTTTGATTTATCTGGTGATCGTGAAAAATTTAAATGCGTGTGTATTTCTGGTTTTATAAAGGAATTTTTTTCAAACGATGTCGGAATTCGACGAAACTTGTCCCATTGGGTTCAGAATACCTTTGTACACCAAGATTAGCCTTTTATCAGTAAACAGAAATCGACTGTGATTTGTTTTACTTGATCTTCACCGCGAAGTTTCGTTATAATATTAAATTTATATATGTATATATACGCACAGTTGTTCTATTCTATCTTCTAAGTTACACTAATATTTCTTTTGCATCCTAAATGGACGTTCACTCCTGATATGTAAGACTAAACCAACAGGGGAGTACGAATTAAATATGATTTACAACCTATGTCAGGGACCAGTAAGAATCGGCTACCATGTAAGAAATCGACAGTGTTTATTATAAACAAAGAAAGAACAACGTGAGGGCCAATCTTTAGACGGCGTGTTCTCCACGATTTCAATTCCTTGATGCCCAAACCAACTACTGCCGTGCATACCAAGGTATTGGTTTGCCGTGACCACCAAACTTTCATCTATTTTAAATACTGGTACTCTCCTCCTTTCTTTGGACCTTCAGGGCAAAATCAAAAAAAAAAAACAAAAACAAACCCATACGAAAACAAACAAATCGTTAAAAATCCAATCTTTAATGGAAATTGGAAATTTTGAATATGTTAGATTTCCTTCAGCGCAAGCTTCCACTTCCTATCAGTCTATACCACTCGATGTTCTCTTTTTGGTGCTCGCGTTTGGCAGCGCAAGTCAGAGCAGCAACGCTGCTAACTGCTGAGGCACATGTCACCGGAGTTTTAATCCAAGGTCGAGGTTGAGCTCAGGATGGTGGGGGAGACCTTCGGTGGTCAGGCGGCGCTAAATGGTGACATGGCGGTGAAGTTCTGGAGCTCGATCTAACATCTGTAGGTGCGTAACAGTGGGTGCAGGGAGGACTCGAAAGGGTCGTCGCAAGGGAGAGGTTCGCTGGAGCTTCGGCGAACGTTGGTGACAGCAAAGGGGAATTGAAGTATCATGATTTTCTGTAATTGATGTGGTTCGATTCTTTGAGAATTGGAGGGCCTTACAGGCATTGTTGAGGCGAGGGTCATCTGAGGAGAAGGGCCAGTAGGTGCAGGTGGTTGTAGTGGCTGATTAATGGGGTCCAGTGCCCTGGATTGTCGACTGCAAATGATAAAGGGGATGAACGATTGGCGAGATGAAAGTGGGCCAAAAAGATACCACCTGTTACCATGAATTTACGGTGGGAAGCTCATCAGGGGAGTTCGATGAATGGGTTTGCTTGCAGGAGTGCGAACTGATTTTTTAAAGAAAGGATGATGGATTTTGGTAATAACGTGAGCTATAGGGAAGAGTGATATACGGTAATAATGCTTACACATGATTTATTAAGGTAATTAAAACTAGACTAAGGACAATTAGGGTGAAAATTAATATAATAATTAGTTAGTTATTAATTTAAACCAATTAAAACTTATAATGCAGATAATTATTTCAATATATGTCAGTTCATGGATTGGTTTTATTTTACAAGATGAAATTTGTTTTAAACAGACGGAGAGGAGCAGATGTCAAGAAAAGAGGCGTCAAACGCGTGGTTAAGGAAATGGGGAAATTAGCTAAAGGAACTGATGGAACCACGAACTGGATCACTGAAAATTTTGTAGAAAAATCAATCGCTTGTTTGATTATAATCGAATAAAAGCAGAACCGTCAACTGCGAATCAAAGTGGGTAAACTCACCAACTCTGCTTCGTTTATATTTTTATATATAAACGAAATTTTAAATTGATTTTTATACTGTGAAATGGTTGCTTGGTTGAAATGGTTGATAAAATTGGTTGGTATGATTACATTGTTGATCGATGATTAGTTATGATATTTCATAGTGATGTGAAATAATATTGATGTTATTAACATATGTGGATGCAGGGAAATAGGTTGGAGGGACCCAACTGGGTTCCTCAATATTTATATTACTGTTTTTCCTTGGTTGTGATGTATAATAGGATATATATATATATATATATATATATATATATATATAATCAGTAATTGACTTTGTTGTGTTGAATTACCCTGACCTAGAGTTTTGGTATTTAAATACCATAAAATATTTTCAGGTATCGAAAGGGAAATTGGAGTGTTAAAAAGGAAACTTATTTTCAAAAATAGAGATTTAATTTTGAATAGAGTTTAAAATAGAAAACTTGTTCAAATGAAAAAAATCAAGGATTTGTTTATGAATGAGAACATATATTAGTTGAATTATTTATCATTGGATATATTGAAATATAAATTCAAATTTGAATTTATGGAAATCTGGAAATTTGATTAAATTAGAAAGTTCTCAAAAAGGGATATAAAATTTGATTAAGATTTGGTTAAAAGAATTTTAATCCAGTTTACAACCATAGTTTGTAAAAATGGCTCGTAAGAAAAGATGAGAGTTCGAATAAGGATTTATTTAATCAACTAAAGGGAGTTGGTTAAAATAAGGCAAAAAGGGAGTTTTGAATATTTACTTGATTAATTAATTAAGCAAAGAGAGTCAACGGAAATTCCCAATGAAAGAAGGGGGTTGTAATACCATAGTTGAATCAAATGGCAAATAAGAGTTGTCGAGGAAGTTACCTAATTAAGGAGTGGGAGTAATTTATTAAGAGAATCTTATATTTATTATAAGGATTTAGAAATGAGATCGAACTATTTGGGTTTAAAATGAGAAGAGGATTAAATTGGGGTCAGAAAATGAAATATGATTTTTTCTATATAATGTAATTAAAAGTATGACGATATTCCAATGCTAGTAGGAAGGGAAGTGGTTTTAAAACTATAGAGATATTTGAAATAATAAGAGTTATGGAAAATGGTTCAATAATTTGAAACATTGTTTCAAGGTTAAAAGAGAATAAAGAAGTTTGGTGAAACATAAGTATATTTCTGAACAAAGGAAATGTTAAACGAGATCTTAAATGATTAATATAAAAGAAGTGAGACTTATGTTAGTAATTTTAAATAGGGGTTATAAATAGAAGTTGGAGTTAAGATATTATATTTAAGTATGAAAATCGAACTGATTTGATTATATATAGAAGGAATATGTTTACGATTAAAGTGAATAACGGTTGAAGCAAAATATGTTGCAAAACGAGATATCTAAAAGAAATTTTAGATTTGAAATATGAAATCGAAGTGGAATTTGAATAAGGAAGGGAAATTGATAATCGTTTAAAATGAAAACAATGAGTTTTGTTCCAACATTTGGAATATAAATTGTAATAAATGTTTTGACAATTCTAGATAGCGATTTTAACGCTACTGCTATAATAAGTGTTGGTAAATTCTAGACAGCGATTTTAACACTGCTGTTATAAAGGATGTTTTGTAAATCTTAACAGCGATCTTAACACTATTTCTATAATAAATGTTCTAAAATTTTAGACAGCGATTGTAACGCTGTTGTTAAAAGCAATGTTTTATTAATCAAATATTTAGAGACATCAATTATAACGCTACCGTTATAATCAACATTTTTCTGTAAAGGATGTGTGTTCTTAGATTAGAATCCGAGAGTTACATAAGAAGTTGTTAAAGATTTAAAAGATAAACTTTGACCATTTCAAAGTGAAAATGTTGTTCAGTTAAGGCCTGAGAGGTAATTATACCCCAACTTGATTGACTTCCTTCTTAACTAAGGAATGGTAAGGTTTGATCGTGAAGGAGTTTTGGAAATGTTTTCCAAACGAGAATCAGAAATGTTTTCTGATAATAGAAATAAGAATTTAGGATGTATAAAAACATGAGATAAGTAAATTTATGAATTAAAGAGATAAATGTTAAATGATGATTGATCGATATAATTTCCATTTGGAAATGATATCGTTGTTTGCACACTTGTTTGTCTTTGATAGTTAACTCACCGACTATCGGAGTTTTTGACCATTTTAACATTTTTAATATGGAGAGACCGGTTGGATTATTATCCAAAGAACCACTCTGTATTGGCATAAGCGTTGCGAATCATATATGTCAAAGATAATTGAAGACGGAGTAAAGTGCAAGGGCTATTGTATAAGTCTTAGATAACAGTGCCTAAGATGGATGTACGGAATAGTGCCTTCGGTTTGTCCAGACCCAGGACAACTTGTATGGACGAGTGTTTGACATAGTATTTCCAAAGAGATTACGTACGTTAATTCTTTCAAACGTACGAAGTTGGTGGCATAGAAGGGAAACTTCTTTAGCCTCACAAACTGAGTATTTTTGTGGGAATCAATTAGTGATTTCCGATGGATCTGACGATGTGGCATTCAAAGTGAATGATGGCCAGATATTCTGGAAGATAATTCAAACCTCAAGCCTCACAACCGGGAATTGACAAAAATCGGGCAGGCAGCATGGCTATGTGGGTCGCACCCATTAGGATGTATAATCACCTATCTAGAGAAATTCCATTTGTTCTTTAATCTATCGATGCTGTCCCTTTTGGGAAACGGTTGCTGATCCCAACCGTTGGTGATATACATTCGATACACTCAAGCGAAATGAGTGGTCGGTCATGTGAGGGCCGGGTTGCAAGAAGTTCTTGTTGAACCCAGTGTATTCGTCTCTAGAGATACACTATAGGCAGTTGGTCCCATACCTTGTCATGTTGGAAATCCAATCTCCAATAAGCGCCCTGCGGTTTTTGATTTAATATTATATATGGAGCGTGAGATGCAAGCGTTCCGCTAGATTCTAATTACTTGTATTTAGACATTATTCTAATATCAGAATAAGACATTGATTACAAAAATATTTTTGGTTATCGTAAGGTAAAAACCATCCGTGTTTATGTGTGGATTGGTCTTACGATTACCATTTCTTTTGAAAGGATTTTGAAAGTTAAACCAATGGTTAGAGTTTACTCACACCAGTCCCATGACTGACCCAGAGTTTATTTTGTTTGTTTTCCCTAAACTCTTGGGTGCCCAAATTTGTATGGGCAGTCAAGTAGTCGGGATTTTTCAGATTCACTTGGAGGAGCTCGAAGCAGGAGGCTTCACCAGTTAGCTGTAGACCATCATATTTTCCGCTGTGTTCTATGTTGTATCTGGAAATAGGTGTTTATAACTATTCCAGGGGTAACTGTTGTTCTCTGATAATGGTATGTATATACAATTACTGATTTTTGGTTTTAAAGTTTATGTTATCTAATATATTTTATTCGTTCCGCTGTGAGTTTGTGATCTTCGTTTTCTTCTATTCTAATATTTCTTCCTTTCTATTTCTCATCCTCTAACTTCTTTCTAAATAATGATTCGTATTTCTGTGTCATTTGGGTTGAATGTGTGTTATTAGTCGACTCAAAGGGTACGGAAGTTTGGGTCGTTTCAGTTGGTATCAGAGCGAGGTTGAGTAGTAACCTTGGCTCTGTGGCGTGACTCAATAGAGATGGGGTTAGTAATACCCTAGATTGAATTTGAGTGTATATATATGAACGCGTATTTGTAAATTTGATATAAAAATGGTTTTATATTGTGTTGGTTGGTTTGTTGAGTGGTTTATGAACTCTGGTCGAGACAGGATGTACAACTGTATCGATAGGTGTTTCCAAACTCTCGAACAAAACAATTCGACGCATTATTGTTTGAAAGATGGGTAAATGATATAATTTTGCCCAAAAGATATTTTTGATACAAAAGGAATAATTTTCTGCATATTAAATGTGTTGATTGCTATTACAATCAAATGAAATTATAAAATATTGAAATGGTTATGTATAACCTAATCGAATTTGTATAAGTGTGGAATATACAAATAAGATGAATTAAAACTGGATTCAGATCAGAATGTGGAATTTAAATCCCGGAGGTTTAGAAATATTTCTGAAGTATTTTTAAAAGTAATATAACGTTACTTTGGAGGATTTTTGAACAAGAATGATTTGAAATGGATTTTAAAAGTGATTAAGCATTGAAATCACTTCAGGGGCGAGAAAATAATACTGATAATGGGTCGCGACATTATCGATATTCATTTTCAAGTTTCTGAGTGATGGATTGCTACCATAGTAATTTGGGAATGGAAAATTTGTTTGAAAGGGACAAGATGTTTTAGAAATTCAAATGTTTTGAATTGAGTTGATTACAAATATATGGGTATAAATATATATGATTTCAAACTAATTTGAAATAAAACCCTGGAATTTGAATTCTGAAATTGTTTAACTTGTATAAGTTGGATAAATTGATGGAAATAAATCAAATGAATTGAAATTTAACATAAGTTAAAAGGAAATTGAAACTCAAATGGAATAAGTGGGTTGATTCCTGAAGTAGAGATCAGATTTGAATTGGTAGAATGGAAATGAAATAATCAGAAGTTGATTAGAGATTTCAAACCTTGAAGTTGGATTGATTTGAAACCAATTGGAAATGGATATACGTATGTTGAGCAGATATTGAATGGAAGTAAAGGCAAGAGATAGAATTTCTGCCCGACAAAAAGGTACATGTTTATGATATTACTTGGGTTTGATGATTTTATGAGCCTGTGAGGCAAGCCGCTTGGCTTTTTGATTTTCTTTTGGGACTGGAGACGCCTAGAAAGGCGAATTGTGGTTGTACCGATTGAGCCGTGCAAAGGAGATGCTGCCGAAATTTTCCAGAATTTAAAGTGTTAGAAAATTTTCAGAGTTTTTGAAAATTTTCGTCAGTAAGAATAAATTAATATTTTAATTGAAATAAAATTGGTCCAGTTAAACTGAAGTTAAGAAGTGAATAAAAAGGTATTTTTGAACCTAGTTAATAGGGTATGTAGCATTTTTCCTACCTTAACAATTTCGAGGACGAAATTATTTTTAGGGGGAAGGAATGTAACGACCCAGATTTTTAGCCATTGGATTCTGAATATTTAAATTGGTTTAAATATTTTATTTGAATTATATATAGGAATTTATAACGAATTTATTTATAAAACCATATTTAAGCGTATAATTTATAATTATATTTAAAACGAGCTCGTAACAGCGCGGTAGTTCGTAATTTGGCAATTCGAACTTTAAATGAATATACAGAATTCGTTATAAGTCGGATTTCTATGAAACAAGAAACATCGGAACCGTATTGACGATAATTTTCATATGAAAGAGAAAAATTCAGATTTCGTATTATAAATAGTAAGTTATGGCCAAAACAAAATTTGAAATAATCGCTGTGGAAAACGTTATTTAAATATAGGCCTTTAAAATAGACGTTTTGCAAATGGACTCAGATTTCGACGAAATCAGTTTCATTGGGACCGTATCGTTAAATTATTGTACGGTGTTGAATGGCGTGGAAAACCGATATCGTATGTGACCACGGTAACCATAAACGCCCGTTCAATTTCTATAGCGCGTAATTAATTTAATAAAGTGTTATTTGGGTATAACTTGAACAAATGATCGAGTTAGGCCGCGAAACCAATTCCGTTGAGTTCGTATCGTCGATTAAAGACAGGATAGGTATATGGTTTGTTATTTTTGAAGACTGTGTAATTTGGCATTAAAAATGGCATTGCGGTGCGCGTAAAAATAGCCTACCGGGGAAACAGTCTCAGAATGCGACGAAACTGGTGCCGTTGGGTTCGTATCGATAAATTATTATAAGATTTTAAAGTTTCAAGTTGTTTTGATTTATCTGGTGATCGTGAAAATTTTAAACGCCTGTGTATTTCTGGTTTTATAAAGGAATTTTTTTCAAATGATGTCGGAATTCGACGAAACTTGTCCCATTGGGTTCAGAATACCTTTGTACACCAAGATTAGCCTTTTTATCAGTAAACAGAAATCGAATGTGATTTGTTTTACTTGATCTTCACCACGAAGTTTCGTTATAATATTAAATTTATATATGTATATATACGCACAGTTGTTCTATTCTATCTTCTAAGTTACACTAATATTTCTTTTGCATCCTAAATGGACGTTCACTCCTGATATGTAAGACTAAACCAACAGGGGAGTACGAATTAAATATGATTTACAACCTATGTCAGGGACCAGTAAAAATCGTCTACCATGTAAGAAATCGACAGTGTTTATTATAAACAAAGAAAGAACAACGTGAGGGCCAATCTTTAGACGACGTGTTCTCCACGATTTTAATTCCTTGATGCCCAAACCAACTACTGCCGTGCATACCAAGGTATTGGTTTGCCGTGACCACCAAACTTTCATCTCTTTTAAATACTGGTACTCTCCTCCTTTCTTTGGACCTTCAGGGCAAAATCAAAAAAAAAAAAAAAAAAACAAACCCATACGAAAACAAACAAATCGTTAAAAATCCAATCTTTAATGGAAATTGGAAATTTCGAATATGTTAGATTTCCTTCAGCGCAAGCTTCCACTTCCTATCAGTCTATACCACTCGATGTTCTCTTTTTGGTGCTCGCGTTTGGCAGCGCAAGTCAGAGCAGCAACGCTGCTAACTGCTGAGGCACATGTCACCGGAGTTTTAATCCAAGGTCGAGGTTGAGCTCAGGATGGTGGGGGAGACCTTCGGTGGTCAGGCGGCGCTAAATGGTGACACGGCGGTGAAGTTCTGGAGCTCGATCTAACATCTGTAGGTGCGTAACAGTGGGTGCAGGGAAGACTCGAAAGGGTCGTCGCAAGGGAGAGGTTCGCTGGAGCTTCGGCGAACGTTGGTGACAGCAAAGGGGAATTGAAGTATCATGATTTTCTGTAATTGATGTGGTTCGATTCTTTGAGAATTGGAGGGCCTTACAGGCATTGTTGAGGCGAGGGTCATCTGAGGAGAAGGGCCAGTAGGTGCAGGTGGTTGTAGTGGCTGATTAATGGGGTCCAGTGCCCTGGATTGTCGACTGCAGATGATGAAGGGGATGAACGATTGGCGAGATGAAAGTGGGCCAAAAAGATACCACCTGTCACCATGAATTTACGGTGGGAAGCTCATCAGGGGAGTTCGATGGATGGGTTTGCTTGCAGGAGTGCGAACTGATTTTTTTAAAGAAAGGATGATGGATTTTGGTAATAACGTGAGCTACAGGGAAGAGTGATATATGGTAATAATGCTTACACATGGTTTATTAAGGTAATTAAAACTAGACTAAGGACAATTAGGGTGAAAATTAATATAATAATTAGTTAGTTATTAATTTAAACCAATTAAAACTTATAATGCAGATAATTATTTCAATATATGTCAGTTCATGGATTGGTTTTATTTTACAAGATGAAATTTGTTTTAAACAGACGGAGAGGAGCAGATGTCAGGAAAAGAGGCGTCAAACGCGTGGTTAAGGAAATGGGGAAATTAGCTAAAGGAACTGATGGAACCACGAACTGGATCACTGAAAATTTCGTAGAAAAATCAATCGCTTGTTTGATTATAATCGAATAAAAGCAGAATCGTCAACTGCGAATCAAAGTGGGTAAACTCACCAACTCTGCTTCGTTTATATTTTTATATATAAACGAAATTTTAAATTGATTTTTATACTGTGAAATGGTTGCTTGGTTGAAATGGTTGATAAAATTGGTTGGTATGATTACATTGTTGATCGATGATTAATTATGATATTTCATAGTGATGTGAAATAATATTGATGTTATTAACATCTGTGGATGCAGGGAAACAGGTTGGAGGGACCCAACTGGGTTCCTCAATATTTATATTACTGTTTTTCCTTGGTTGTGATGTATAATAGGATATATATATATATATATATATATATAAACAGTAATTGACTTTGTTGTGTTGAATTACCCTGACCTAGAGTTTTGGTATTTAAATACCATAAAATATTTTCAGGTATCGAAAGGGAAATTGGAGTGTTAAAAAGGAAACTTATTTTCAAAAATAGAGATTTAATTTTGAATAGAGTTTAAAATAGAAAACTTGTTCAAATGAAAAAAATCAAGGATTTGTTTATGAATGAGAACATATATTAGTTGAATTATTTATCATTGGATATATTGAAATATAAATTCAAATTTGAATTTATGGAAATTTGGAAATTTGATTAAATTAGAAAGTTCTCAAAAAGGGATATAAAATTTGATTAAGATTTGGTTAAAAGAATTTTAATCCAGTTTACAACCATAGTTTGTAAAAATGGCTCGTAAGAAAAGATGAGAGTTCGAATAAGGATTTATTTAATCAACTAAAGGGAGTTGGTTAAAATAAGGCAAAAAGGGAGTTTTGAATATTTACTTGATTAATCAATTAAGCAAAGAGAGTCAACGGAAATTCCCAATGAAAGAAGGGGGTTGTAATACCGTAGTTGAATCAAATGGCAAATAAGAGTTGTCGAGGAAGTTACCTAATTAAGGAGTGGGAGTAATTTATTATGAGAATATTATATTTATTATAAGGATTTAGAAATGAGATCGAACTATTTGGGTTTAAAATGAGAAGAGGATTAAATTGGGGTCAGAAAATGAAATATGATTTTTTCTATATAATGTAATTAAAAGTATGACGATATTCCAATGCTAGTAGGAAGGAAAGTGGTTTTAAAACTATAGAGATATTTGAAATAATAAGAGTTATGGAAAATGGTTCGATAATTTGAAACAATGTTTCAAGATTAAAAGAGAATAAAGAAGTTTGGTGAAACATAAGTATATTTCTGAACAAAGGAAATGTTAAACGAGATCTTAAATGATTAATATAAAAGAAGTGAGACTTATGTTAGTAATTTTGAATAGGGGTTATAAATAGAAGTTGGAGTTAAGATATTATATTTAAGTATGAAAATCGAACTGATTTGATTATATATAGAAGGAATATGTTTACGATTAAAGTGAATAACGGTTGAAGCAAAATATGTTGCAAAACGAGATATCTAAAAGAAATTTTAGATTTGAAATATGAAATCGAAGTGGAATTTGAATAAGGAAGGGAAATGGATAATCGTTTAAAATGAAAACGATGAGTTTTGTTCCATCATTTGGAATATAAATTGTAATAAATGTTTTGACAATTCTAGATAGCGATTTTAACGCTACTGCTATAATAAGTGTTGGTAAATTCTAGACAGCGATTTTAACACTGCTATTATAAAGGATGTTTTGTAAATCTTAACAGCGATCTTAACACTATTGCTATAATAAATGTTCTAAAATTTTAGACAGCGATTGTAACGCTGTTGTTAAGAGCAATGTTTTATTAATCAAATATTTAGAGACAGCAATTATAATGCTACCGTTATAATCAACATTTTTCTGTAAAGGAAGTGTGTTCTTAGATTAGAATTCGAGAGTTACATAAGAAGTTGTTAAAGATTTAAAAGATAAACTTTGACCATTTCAAAGTGAAAATGTTGTTCAGTTAAGGTCTGAGAGGTAATTATACCCTAACTTGATTGACTTCCTTCTTAACTAAGGAATGGTAAGGTTTGATCGTGAAGGAGTTTTGGAAATGTTTTCCAAACGAGAATCAGAAATGTTTTCTGATAATAGAAATAAGAATTTAGGATGTATAGAAACATGAGATAAGTAAATTTATGAATTAAAGAGATAAATGTTAAATGATGATTGATCGATATAATTTCCATTTGGAAATGATATCGTTGTTTGCACACTTGTTTGTCTTTGATAGTTAACTCACCGACTATCGGAGTTTTTGACCATTTTAACGTTGTTAATATGGAGAGACCGGTTGAATTATTATCCAAAGAACCACTCTGTATTGGCATAAGCGTTGCGAATCATATATGTCAAAGATAATTGAAGACGGAGTAAAGTGCAAGGGCTATTGTATAAGTCTTAGATAACAGTGACTAAGATGGATGTACGGAATAGTGCCTTCGGTTTGTCCAGACCCAGGACAACTTGTATGGACGAGTGTTTGACAGAGTATTTCCAAAGAGATTACGTACGTTGATTCTTTCAAACGTACGAAGTTGGTGGCATAGAAGGGAAACTTCTTTAGCCTCACAAACTGAGTATTTTTGTGGGAATCAATTAGTGATTTCCGATGGATCTGACGATGTGGCATTCAAAGTGAATGATGGCCAGATGTTCTGGAAGATAATTCAAACCTCAAGCCTCACAACCGGAAATTGACAAAAATCGGGCAGGCAGCATGGCTATGTGGGTCGCACCCATTAGGATGTATAATCACCTATCTAGAGAAATTCCATTTGTTCTTTAATCTATCGATGCTGTCCCTTTTGGGAAACGGTTGCTGATCCCAACCGTTAGTGATATACATTCGATACACTCAAGCGAAATGAGTTGTCGGTCATGTGAGGGCCGGGTTGCAAGAAGTTCTTGTTGAACCCAGAGTATTCGTCTCTAGAGATACACTATCGGCAGGTGGTCCCATACCTTGTTATGTTGGAAATCCAATCTCCAATAAGCGCCCTGCGGTTTTTAATTTAATATTATATATGGAGCGTGAGATGCAAGCGTTCCACTAGATTCTAATTACTTGTATTTAGACATTATTCTAATATCAGAATAAGACATTGATTTCAAAAATATTTTTGGTTATCGTAAGGAAAAAACCATCCGTGTTTATTTGTGGATCGGTCTTACGATTACCATTTCTTTTGAAAGGATTTTGAAAGTTAAACCAATGGTTAGAGTTTACTCACACCAGTCCCATGACTGACCCAGAGTTTATTTTGTTTGTTTTCCCGAAACTCTTGGGTGCCCAAATTTGTACGGGCAGTCAAGTAGTCGGGATTTTTCAGATTCACTTGGAGGAGCTCGAAGCAAGAGGCTTCACCAGTTAGTTGTAGACCATCATATTTTCCGTTGTGTTCTATGTTGTATCTGGAAACAGGTGTTTATAACTATTCCAGGGGTAACTGTTGTGCTCTGATAATGGTATGTATATACAATTACTGATTTTTAGTTTTAAAGTTTATGTTATCTAATATATTTTATTCGTTCCGCTGTGAGTTTGTGATCTTCGTTTTCTTCTATTCTAATATTTCTTCCTTTCTATTTCTCATCCTCTAACTTCTTTCTAAATAATGATTCGTATTTCTGTGTCATTTGGGTTGAACGTGTGTTATTAGTCGACTCAAAGGGTACGGAAGTTCGGGTCGTTTCAAATTCAGTTAATCGAGTTGAATTTGTCAGTCGAGTTAATAAATGGAGTTAGTCAAACCAAGTAAAACCAGTTAGAGTTAATTAATTAAGTTTGACCAGTTAGAGTTAATCAATCAGAGTTAATCAAATAGAGTTAAGTAAAATTAGAACTGACCAGAGATTAGTAAATTGAATGGTTTTCTAAGTGTGTATCTGATGTTGGTTTCGGCCTTCGGGATTTATACTTAGGGAATTGTTCTCATACTAGTTCACAGTCAGGGACTGATAGTTGGGGAAGAGTAGTGATTTGTAAATAAGCAAATGGAAAACGTTTTCCAGTGTTAATAACATATTTTTTCTAAACATAGAAAATAAGGCAATGTGAAAATATATATAGATATATGTTGATGATTTACCAATATAATTTCCATCTGGAAATAATATCGTTGTTTGCACACTTGTTTTTCTTTGATGGTTAAATCACAGACTATCGAAGTTTTGACCATTTTAACGTTGTTAATATGGAGAGACCGGTTGGATTATTATCCAAAGAACCACTCTGCAATGGCATAAGCGTTGCGAATCATTTATGCCAAAGATAATTGAAGACGGAGTAAAGTGCAAGGGCTGTTGTATAAGTCTTAGATAACAGTGACTAAGATGGATATACTGAATAGTGCCTTCGGTTTGTCCAGTCCCAGGACAACTTGTATGGACAAAGGTCTGACAGAGTATATCCAATGGATCGCATAAGTTGATCTATTCAAACGTATTCACGTTTGGCGGTAGAGGAATTCGTTTCTCTAAGCTGTATACCCGTGTTACTTTTGGATAAATCAATTTGTGATTTGGCGGGTATGACGATGTGACATTCTAAGTGAATGAGGATGACTTGTGTTGATGAATGTCTGACAGAGTATTTCCAGAAAGGTCACGTACATTGATTTCTTCAACTATACCAAGAGTGGAAACGGAGAAGGAAACTTCTTTAGCTAACACGTAACGTACTGTTGTAGACGCCAATTAGTGATTTTCGATGGATCTGACAATGTGGCATTCGAAGTGAATCTGATGTAATGATAAAGCGTAGCTTCTAGCCTCATCAACCGGTAAATGACAGAAATCGGGCAGGCAGCATGGCTAAGTCGGTCGCACCGAAGTAGGGTGTATAATCACCTATCTAGAGAATATTCATTTGTTTCTTAAATCTATCAATGCTGTCCCATATATATACGGGAACAGTTGCTGATCCCAACCGTTGGTGATATATATTCGATACACTCAAGCGAAATGAGTGGTCGGTCATGTGTGGCCGGGTTGCAAGATGTTCTTGTTGAACCCAGTGTATTCCTCTCTAGAGGTACACGAGCAGAAGGTGGTTCCATACCTTGTCATAGTTGGAAATCCATTATCCAATACGTGCTTGCGATTTTGATTGTATACTATATATGTAGAACGTGAGATGAAAGCGTTTCTGCTAGATTGATATATATTTGTACTTAGACATTATTATAATATCAGAATGATATTGCTTGTCAAAGATGTTGGATTCTCATAAGGGAAAAGCCTGTTCCGTATTCACGGCGTGGTCTTATGAGATATCTTATATATGTTAAACTGTGTTAAACTATTTTACTCACACCAGTCCCATGACTGACCCGGAGTTTACTTTGTTGTTTTCCCTAAACTCTTGGGTGCCTAAATTTGTACGGGTAGTCAAGTGGTCGGGATTTACAGATATACTTGAAGAGCTGGAGCAGGAGGCTTCTGGATCATATAGCTATAGTTTATTTCTGCTGTGTTGTAAGTGTTGTACTCTAATAAGTGCTATTGTATACATAACTGTTATA
This sequence comes from Allium sativum, assembly GCA_030737875.1. Taxonomy (NCBI): domain Eukaryota; kingdom Viridiplantae; phylum Streptophyta; class Magnoliopsida; order Asparagales; family Amaryllidaceae; genus Allium; species Allium sativum. The sequence goes on along the minus strand of JASFAX010000056.1, from coordinate 1,117,621 downwards.
TTTCAAAGTTATGTTATCTATTGTATGTTATTCGTTCCGCTGTGAGGTTCGTGTTACTCTGATGTTGTGTTCTTCTTCTTCTTCTATTCTAAGTTTCTATCTTATCTATTCTCACCTTCTAATTTCTTTCATTAATTACCGGGATTTTTCGATGTTTTGGTTATCGACATCGTGCTTATGTCGATAACCAAAGTCGCTCAAAATCCGGGTCGTTACAAACTCGATGCTGGAAAGTTTAGGAAATATCGTCCGTGAGCTGCTGGTAGGCTAAAAATCACGAAGAATAAGGGTGATGCAAGCTTATCGAAATAAGTACAAGGTGTTAGGGATTTGGACGGGAAGTTGTTAGAAGTCTTGGTTTTTAAAATGATTGAGTATAGAAGAAGAATGTGGAGTAGGAAGCTGCGTCAATGGCGTTAAAAGCAGCAGGTACCGGTTTGTTTAAAACAAGGAAGAGAAGGCCGACAAGTTGAGCAAAGATGGTATGGATTGAATTGAATTCTGAAGTAAAGTTTGATGGTGTTTGAAATTTTGAAATTTCGTGAAGAGATAGGAGGTAAAGGAAGTTCTGAGTATTCCAAAATGGAGCAGATACTATCGGAGGGCATCGGGGAAGAAGAGCTGATTTGGCGGGTTGGGTTCTTTTCTAAATGGGCCGACAATTAGAAGGGTGTGAGAGCCCAATGGTTAATAAATCAATGATTATTTAATTTAAATAATGTGATAACTTGTATAACGTATCACTTTGTCATACATTATCAAAATTCAGCGAAACAAGATCCGTTGGGATCGTATGGACGGTGGTTCCACAATGGAATTGACTGGGAGCGAAGCGGAGATCATTACAGTTTATAGCAAAATAAATTGTCCGTCTAAATCAAATGATGGTTATCATTATTAACGATGATCATCCAATGTGAGTAGAACTCTCAACTCTATCAGTTCACATTTTTATAACGTATATTTAGAATTGATAAATGATGATTGATTGCTGTGTATTGACTGTTTGGTTGAACTGCTAAGTAATTTTTTGAAATTATAGATCTGGTTATCTATAAATATATATATATATATATATATATATACATATATATAAATTGATTCTGTTTAGAAGAATATTTCATAGTGAAATGAAATGGATGTTAATTATATTGTTTAACATCTGTGGATGCAGGGAAACCGGTCGGAGGAATCCAACTGGATTCCTCAACATTTATTTTATTGTTTTTCATATATGATAATATATGATGTGATATATAATTTGTGTTGGTTACGTGTGTTGAATGATATCGATCATTGTTATTTGGGTATTTTAAATACCATAAGAAATACTGGAATGTAGAAAAGGGGATTTTCAAAGTGTATTTTGAAAATGAATTATTTATATAAAATAAATGGACTTTCTATATAAAAGGAAATTTTTTGTAAAACAAATAGAAAAGGAAATATTTGTAAACCATTTACAAATAGAATTAAAAAGGAAATATTTGTAAAACATTTACAAATAGAATTGAAAAGGGAGTATTTGTAAAACATTTACAAATAGAACTGAAAAGGAAATATTTGTAAAACATTTACAAATAGATTATAAATAGAAATATTTATTTAGAAAATAAATAGAATTATAAAAGAAATATTTATTTAGAAAATAAATAGAATTATAAAAGAAATATTTATTTAGAAAATAAATAGAATTTTAAAGGAAATATTTATTTAGAAAATAAATAGATTATAAAAGGAAATACCTGAAAAATGAATAGAATTGTATCAAAAGAGAATTTTACACTAGGAAGGTTTAGACCCGTGTTTCGCACACGGGTATAACAGAATATGAATTCAAAGTGAACATTTAAGAGAAATCTGTTTTAACAGATAAAGTAAGAAGATTAATTTATAAATAGGGTTTTATAAATTAAGTAAAATATTTATCATTGGATAAATAGAATATATAAGTCAGGACTTATATAGAGAAGTAAGAATCGATTTCAACATCGATATTTGAGACTGAATATCGACGAAGAGTAAATTGGATAGGGTTAATCAGTTAGAGTTAACCAGTTAGAGTTAATCGATTAGAGTTAATCGATTAGAGTTAATCGATTAGAGTTAAATCGAAATATAGTTATTCAAATAGAGTTAATCGAACAAGAGGTAGTCGAATATTAGTTATTCCAACAGAGTTAACTGAATTAGAGTTAGTCGGATTAGAGTTATTCGAATATAGTTTATTCGAAGAAAGAGTTATCGAATAAGGTTATTCGAAGAAGAGAATTAATCGAATATAGTTTATTTGAAAGGAGTTATCGAATATTAGTTTATTCGAAAGGAGTTAGTCGAATACAGTTTATTCGAATAGAGTTAAAGGAGTAGATCGAATATAGTTTATTCGAAAGGAGTTATTGAATATTAGTTATTTGAAAGGAGTTATCAAATATTAGTTATTCGAATAGAATTAAAAGAGTTAATCGAATATAGTTTATTCGAAAGGAGTTATCGAATATTAGTTACTCGAAAGGAGTTAATCGAATATCGTTTATTTGAGTAGAGTTAAAGGAGTTATCGAATATTAGTTATTCGAAAGGAGTTATCGAAGATTAGTTATTCGAATAGAGTTAAAGGAGTTAATCAAATATTAGTTTATTCGAAAGGAGTTATCGAATATTAGTCATTCGAAAGGAGTTAATCGAATATAGTTTATTCGAATAGAGTTAAAGGAGTAAATCGAATATAGTTTATTCGAAATGAATTATCGAATATTAGTTATTCGAAAGGAGTTATCGAATATTAGTTATTCGAATAGAGTTAAGGGAGTTAATCAAATATTAGTTTATTCGAAAGGAGTTAATTGAATATAGTTATTCAAATAGAGTTAAAGGAGTAAATCGAATATAATTTATTCGAAAGGAGTTAATCAAATATAATTTATTCGAAAGGAGTTGATAAAATATTAGTTATTTGAAAGGAGTTAATCGAATATAGTTTATTAGAAAAGAGTTAATTGATTAGAGTTAATCCAATAGAGCTAATTGATTAGAGTTAATCCAATAGAGTTAATCAAATATAGTTTAATCAAATAGAGTTAATCGATAGAGTTAATTGAATAGAGTTAATCAAATAGAGTTAATAGAATAGAGTTAATCAAATAGAGCTAACTGATAAGAGTAAATCGATTAGAGTTGGAGTTAATCGAATAGAGTTAATTGAATAGAGTTAATCGAATATGGCTATTCGAAGAGAGAGTATCGAATATAGTTTATTCGAAGGAAAGAGTTATCGAATAGAGATGTATTCGAAAGAGAGTTACGTAAAGAAGTTTGTTAAAGGTTTAAAAGGTGAACTTTGTCTATTTTCGAGGTTAGAAATGTTGTTCAGTTAAGGTCTGAGAGGGAGTTGTACCCCAACTTGATTGGCTTCGTTTTTAACTAAGGAATGGTTAAGTTTCGATAGTGAAGGTTGGTTAAGTGAAGTTAGTTAATGAGTGTAATGTTTTGAGATGACATAGCGATGTTCTATTTAAACATCTGTTTAAATCCAAATGTAGGAGTTTTGGAAATGTTTTCCAAATAAGAATAAAAAATGTTTTCTAACATAGAAAATAAGAATTGGAAATGTTTTCCAATGTTAATAACGTATATTTTCTAAATATAGAAAATAAGAAATGTTGAATATATGGAAACAGGAGTAGGGAAATGGATAATTGAATGACAAATTAAATTAAAGTGGATCAGTGTTGATTGATGATTTTCTCGGTAAGATTTCCAGTTGGAAATACAACCGTTGTTTGTACACATGTTTTTCTTTGATAGTTAACTCAATGACTATCGAAGTTTTTGACCATTTTTCTGTCGTCAATACGGAGAGATGGGATCAGATATATTATCTGAAAACCACTCTGTATGGGTGTTAGCGTTGTGATAAAATATGATGAAGATAATTGAAGATAGAGTTATGCAAGGGCGGTCCTGTTTACAGAATAGTGCCTTCGGTTTGTCCAGTCCCAGGACGACCTGTATGGAAGAATGTCTAACAGAGTATGTTTAATAGATCGCATAAGTTGATCTCTTCAAAAGTATATACATTTGGTGGCGGAGGATTTCGTTTCTCTTAGCTGTATACCCATTGTATTTTTTGGGAGATTAATTTGTGATTTGGCAAGTATGACGATGTGACATTCAAAGTGATTAATTGGGTGATCTGTCAGAGATAAGCGTGGCCTCTAGCCTCACAACCGGAAAATGACAAAAATCGGGTAGACAGCATGGCTAAGTGGTTGGCTGCCAATTAGGGTGTATTATCACCTATCTAGAGATATTAATTTCATTCTATAATCTATTCGATGCTGTCCCATTCGGGAAACGATTGTTGATCCTAATCGTTGGTGATATACATTCGATACACTCAAGCGAAATGAGTGGTCGGTCATGTGTTTTCGGGTTGCAAGATGTTCTTGTTGAACCCAGTGTATTCCTGTCTAGAGGTACACTGTCGGAAGGTGGTTCCATACCTTGTAATATTTGGTAATCCATTATCCAATAAGTGCTCGCGGTTTTGATTGTATACTATATATGTAGAACTTGAGATGAAAGCGTTTCTGCTAGATGATTATTTAGTTGTGGTTGATAGACATTATTATAATATCAAAAGAGTTTTGATTTAAAGTTTATCGTTTCTTTCAAAAGGATTTTGAAAGTTAAATCAAATGTTTTGGATTCTCATAAGGGAAAAACCCGTCCCGTTATACGGCATGGTCTTATGAGATATCGTTTAATTGCTCAAACTATTTTAAACTGTTTTACTCACACCAGTCCCATGACTGACTCGGAGTTTATTTTTTTTGTTTTCCCTAAACTCTTGGGTGCCCAATTTTGTACGGGTAGTCAAGTAGTCAGGATGTTACAGATATACTTGGAGAGCATGGAGCAGGAGGCTTCAGGATTATATAGCTATTGTTTATTCCGCTGTGTTGTAAGTGTTGTACTCTGATAAATGTTACTGTATACATATACTGATTTTATTTCAAAGACATGTTATCAATTATTTGTTGTTCGTTCCGCTATGAGATTCGTGTTACTCTGATGTTGTATGTTCTTCTTCTTCTTCCATTCTAAGTTTTTATCTTATCTATTCTAACCCTCTGTTTTCTTTCTATTAATTTTCTGGTTTCCAGTGTAATTTGGGTTGGACTTGTGTTATTTGGTCAGTTCAAATTGTATCGGAAATTTCGGGACACTACAAGTAGTTTGTGTTCGAGTTTTGAAAGTAGGATTTCTATATATTTCCAATTGACTAGTGTGAGAACCAAAACTAGATAGGGCTTATTGTTGTGATTTGGCATCAAAAATATGATTTTTAATGATAATCAACTAATTGATTGATATTGTGTTGTGTGATTATTCATTTAAACCAACATATAGATGTATGGTAAATTTAGGCCAAATTGTATCAAATTTTGAACTGAATTGAAAATTATTTGAGATTGCATGCATATACATGTACATACATTGAAAAGGTAAATTAATTTGCTGTTGTGTAAAGAATTTATTTGCGTGCTCGATAAATAGGTAAACCTTAATGAGTTGGTTGCGCGATTTTATTTATATATCAACTCCTGTGAATGCCATTGGATGCGGAGTGCTGGTTGTTCTGTGCGAGATTATAAACGTCGCCATAGGTTAGTAACAATTAATTTTGAACTACACTACATGGCATACTGCGTGAAGATAGCATACTCTATCATATACCACATAAGCACTTGGAGCTTGTGTGACGAGGTTGAAGATTTACCATACAAGCGAGAGGCTTGTATGGCGATGACTATATTTCAGGTTGAACCGAAGACTGACATGGCTATATAAAATGTAAGGATAAATTGCCAGATTAATAAAAGCCACACACGGGTCTGGAGTTGACAATAATCACGTCTCTCTAGTCATTAAGGCACAAAAACTATTTATAGGGTGATGAGAATTTATTCTCTGGAGTTATGATCTATACACACTCCCTGTGGACACCGGAATATATCACTATAAATATGTGTATGCTTTTTAGGATTTATTGGGTGCCTAATATGGCCCAATAAATTTCCAAACCCCTCCCCGTACAAAGGAGGTTGTGGCGAATTTTTTCGAAAATTTAGGGTGTTAGCCAAATTTTCGAAGAATTGGAAAATTCTTAGAAACTGAAAAGTTGAAGAATGAAAGCCAATCTGAAAGTTGAGTTGATTAGTTAAACAACTTTCAGCTTCGTTCCTCTTCGAGGATGAAAAGATTTTAAGTGGGGAAGATTGTAACAACCCGGAAAATCAGAACCAATTTAAAATTTTTATTTTGGCAATTTTAATGAATTATGAATATTTACAATGAATTATTTTAAATAATAACAACAAGAAAATTATGTTGAATAGAATTAGAACATATATATTTATTGGAATCGAAGTTAGAATATAAATATTTAATTTAATTATAAAAGGAATTGGAAATGGCGCGGTTATTTGAAAATTCGATTTCAAATTTCAAATTTCAAATGAATGTACAGGATTCAAAATAAACCAGATTTTAGTGAAACCATAAATATTTGAATCTATTTGAAAATATCTTTCCAACGAATCTGAAAAATCAAAATTTCATAATGGGAATAAAAAGTTATGCCCAGTTGAAAATTTAGAATAGTCGCTATGGAAATATAGCCCTTAAAAGTAGCTATTTTGCAAACAACCTCCATTTTTGTCGAAACCACTTTTGTTGGATTCGGGATGTCAAATTATTGCTAGATTCCAAAATTCATAATTTTTGGGATCAATATGTGAGAATGGCAAAAGAAAACGTGTTTTGACAGTTTCAGTCAATTTGGATTGACCAGAAAATGGCCATTTTTCAAACGGTCTCCAAATTTGACGAAATTAGTTTTGTTAGGACCGTATCATCAATACGAAGCTAGAAATAATTTTTCTAGAATTTTTAGAGTCTGTATATGGCCCCGGTAAATTGAAATGTACGTTAAAGTCAAATTTGAACGTTATATTAATTTATATTTTAATTTTGATGGAAATTGATTGTAACGATCGAATTGTCCTGCGTGACATATCCCATTGTGTTCGAATGGGCGTAATTAGCTTGGGGCGACAGTCGTTGGGCCTCGTTTGGAGATCGAATAGAAAAGTTAACTTTTGGGAAAATTAAAATAATATAAATATAATTATGTATATTTAATTTCTCTCCTCTTTTTCCTATTTCCCTCCTTTCTCTCAGATCTAAAATAAAAAAAAATGGTAGACTACGGAGCTGGCACGCCCCCTCCCACTGGCGATCGATCGCGCCCCCCCCCCCCTCCCAAGCGGCGCCAGCGCCGCCTCCATCTGTTTCCCTCTCCTCCTGCTGCGCCTCCTCTCCCCTCCCTCTTCCCCAAAACCAAACGCCCAAGCCCAAACCCTAAACCGCGCCACCCCTTTTCCATCGCCTCTGATCTCCGGCACCGCTTCCAGCCTCTTCCCCGAGCCTCCTCCAACCCCCTGACCCAAGAACAATGAGTTCTTCTATTTTATTGATTTACATTTATTTATTTTCATTTTTTATTATATTTATATATGTAAAACAAATCTGAAATTATACATATATGAATATATTTAATAATCTGAAACTTATATGTATGTATGTGATAAAGATTATAAAGATTCAATTTTTAACTTAGCAAAGGTACGATTTTTAACTTAGCAAAAATGATATTTTTAACTTAATAAAGACGAGATTTTTAATTAGAAAAATGTATAATTTTTATTGGATATATATATATATATATATGATTTTTAATTATATAAAAATTCGATTTTTATGTGAGTGGCGAAGTAAAAATATGATTTTTATATTATAGTGATAATAAAAATATAATTTTTATATTATAAAATGTAACGACTCATATTTTTAGCTGTTGAATTCTGAGTATTTAATTTTTTTAAGTATTTTGTTTGAGTTATATTTAGGAATTTATAAGAATTTATTTAATAAAACGATGTTTAAACGTACAATTTATAATATAATTTAAAACGAGCTCAAAATAGTCGCGGTAGTTCGAAATTTACGAATTAAACTTGAATTGGATATACAAGATCCAATATAAGTCAGATTTCTTTAAAACAAGAAACGTTTGCATCTATTTGATTATATTTTTCTAATGGAAGAGAAAAATCGAGATGTTGTTTTATAAATTGTAAGTTATGTCCAAATCAAATATTCAGAAAGTCGCTATGGAGTCATGTATAGACCGTAACAGTTTGTTTAGTATAATTAAATATTGATTTCGATTTTGGACAAGCCCTTTGAGATGAAGATATAATTTAATTTTTCGAATTTTACTGTAATTTTTATTTTGCAAAATAAGCTGCTTTTTATTTGGAGTGATTTACACCCTATATCGGTGATTTTGGGGTTTCACAAAATAAGTTAACTTGTCTATTGTATTATAGTTTTGAGATCGTGGCACATCGCTCGACACGATCGCATTTTTATTTTTGTCCGTGGTAGCTCGTATGCGAACATAATTTTGTATAACTTTGTATCACAAGTGCACTGATCTGCTATATATATAGCGGTTTTGTTTAACTCAAACCATAGCAATTTATAAAATATATATAAAATCAAATTAATATGTACAAATATAAATATTTCTAAATTTGAATCCTTGGTGTTGAAGGAATTGACAACGGACACTAGCTCCTATAATTCACAGGCCTATGCTCTAATCTAAGAAAAACGTACACTGCAAAAAGGAAAATTTGAGCCATCTTGAATCCGTGCCTACCAAGCCAAGTTTTAAGAACCGTGCATAGCAAGGAGTTTCATAACCGTGCGGCCCAAGTAATTTAACGCCGTGTACCCCAAGCTGTTGTGCCTTCAAATACTGTTCGTTCTTCTTCTCTTTTCTGGTTCCAGACCAAAACATAACGAGAAAGAAAAAAATACTCTCTTTATAAACAACTTCCCATCAGAAATCAGTAAAGCCCCAAATCCCAATGTTATTTTTCTCTATTATTTTGACAGTTCTCTTCAAATCTCCGGGAGTCGATCAAAAATTAAATACGTAATGAAATTCAACCATCTTGGATTCATTAAAGTCATGGTGGATCGAGGGTGATATCTCGTCACCGGCGAGGGTTGAGAGGACCAGATCTTGGCCGGTGATAGGGTTTGGGAAGGACTATGAAGTGGTATAGATCAATGGGGGTCCGGGCTTTTGTGGGTGGAGCAGCGGTCGCTCAAAGGTTGCTTGATGGGTTTACTGCAAATGAGAAGGACGTTTGATTTTTTCTATGAACATAAGAAGCGAAAGGTGACAGTACTAAACCATTTGTTGTCTCCTATCTATTCATTCGGCTTTCGTCTTCTTTTCATTTGCTAATAAAATTAAAGCTAAACTTACTTCTCTGCTCATTCGAATTATACAACACGTCTTCATTGTTTTCAAAAGTAAACCCAAAGGTCTCCATCTCCTCACTGGAATTAAATCTGATCTCTACCAATTCTCACCATTTCATGATGAAATCTAAATGAAAATTTTGGTCTGTGTAATTTGGATTTGGTATTATTGAAGATAAGGAGGAGAGGGAGAGCTCGGTGTTGGTTCGGCAAGTTGTTTTTGCATGGGAGTTACTGTATGGTTTACTATGTGTAAACAAAAGGGGAGGTCAGATCGCAAATCAGACCCGGGTGCTGGACTTGGCAACAAAGTGATGAGCAGTTGTTGATCTTTGTATTAGTGAGGATAGTAAACAAGCTTATTGTAACAAGGAAATGTAATAAGAGGTGATTTGGGTTATACTTTCAAAGTGTTGCTGGAAAGTTGAAATTGCCTCGGGAGTTTCTATTTTCACTTTTGACATAGTGATGTTGCACCATTTCTACATGTGTTTGTGCGAGGATGGGTTCATGCACAAGTTCGGATTGAAGACAGTGGTGATTGGAAGGAGAAGGTTGCTAAGGGAGAGACCGTTGTGTAGTTGATTTGGAGATTTATGGTGGTATGAACAGAAGGTGTAGTTATTTTGATTGGCATAAATGAGTAAGTACGAGATGCGCGAGCTTGGGGTGAATATTGAGGAAGAAGATGGTAAACCGTTAACGTATGGTTAAGGAAAGTAGGGAACTAGTTAAATGGTAACCAAATGTGTTAACTTTATAATTAATTATTATATATATATATATTAAATTTAAAACATATAAAATTATAACGTTTATAATTTGACCATATGCTAACAGAATCAGGCGAAACTTGTCATGTTGGAATCATGACGACGAGATCTACAATGTGGCACTAATGTGGCGGAGAACAAAGTTACCTGAACTTTGTGATAAAATCAAATGCTTGTTGGATTTGAAACAAAATAAAAGCAGAATCGACAACTGCAAAACAAGGTGAGTAAACTCACTAACTCTACCTCGTTTATATTTTTATATAAATGAGCTTTAAATTTATTTATAGTAATTTTATACTGTGCAATGGTTGATTGGTTGAATAGTTGATAAAATTGGTTGAAATGGTTGATATGATTACATCGTTGATCTATTATCAGTTCTGACATTTTATATTGATGTAAAATTAATAATATTGATGTTGGTTAACATCTGTGGATGCAGGGAAACAGGTTGGAGGGATCCAACTAGATTCCTCAACATTTTTATTACTGTTTTTATTTGATTGTGTTATGTGATGTGTTATATAATCCATGATTGGATATGTTGTGTTTGAATTACCTGGCCCTAGAAACTTGATATGTTAGATATCGTAAATATTTTCGAACATGGGAAAAGAAATTATGATTTAAATTGGAATTTATTTTCAAAATAGAAATGTAATTTCAAATAGAGTTGAAATTAAAAACATGTTAACGGAGAAAACAAGTAGTTGTTTATAAATGAGAATATAAATTAAGTGAATTATTTATCATTGGATAAATTGAAATATAAGTTCAAATATGAATTTATATGGAAAGTGAATATCGGTTTTGAAACCAATATTTGAAATTAATTTGAATTTAACGAAGGGTGTTAAATATTATTTAATATTTGATTAACTATAATTAAAGTAATGATCGAATTGGTTAGTGTTAATAAAATTAATTATTATTTAATAAGCTTTTAAAAGTAATAATTATACTATTTTTAGTTAATAGCAAAGTTAATTATTTTTAATATATTTAATAATAAAGTTAACTGTTATTTTAAATAATAATAATTAAAACAATGATTTTAATTGGATATTCAATTAAGAAATGATTTAGTGGCATTATAGTTTGATCAAGGAGGTGATAAGATTTGTAAATGGGATTTGTAATCCAAGTTTTAAATGAGATTTGTAAATGGGATTTGTAATCCAAGTTTTAAATGAGGTTTTTAAAACCCAAGTGATGACTTTAATTGAATTAAGTAAAGCACTGTAATTGAAGTAAAAAATTTAAATGCAAAGGAAAACACAAATGATAGTTTTGTGTTAAACTTTGATAAATGGATTTTCGAAATAAAATCCAAGTAAAGAGGTCTTGTTGTAAAGAAGGTGGAAAGCGGATTTTTATCCTTATATACCCTTTATCTTATGGGTTTCGACAAACAGAACGGTATATGTTTGCATTGTGTAAATCCAGATATTTTGACTATCTTTTAAAAATGAACAACGGAAGCGTGTGCGTCGCACACGGTACTTTATTCAAAACAGCGAATATAACGCTACTGTTATAATGGATGTTTTGTAAATCTAAACAGCGATTTTAACGCTGCTATTATAATAAATGTTCTATAAAGCTAAACAACGATTGTAACCCTATTGTTGAAATAAATGTTTTATAAATTAAATAGTTGGAAACAGTGATTATAACGCTGCCATTATAATCAACTATTTTTCCGTAAAAGATGTAGATTTTTAGATTGAATCTGAGAGTCGCGTAAGCGATGTTTGTTGAAGTTTGAGCCTTTACTATTTCAAAGTTGAGAATGTCGTTCAATTAAGGTCTGAGAGGTAATTATACCCCAACTTGATTGACTTGATGATTGATAGAGGAATGTTTAAGGTTCGATAGTGAAGACTGGTTAGCAATACAGTTAGTTAACAAATGACTAATAGTTCGAGTTAGAATAACGATGTTTTATAACATCGCCTTAATTTAAAGGATTTCTGAAATATTTTCCCCATATAAAATGAGAGATATTTTCTACGCATAGAAAATGAAATGAATTAGTCAACGAGAAATTAAGAAATGCAAGATGGGAATATTTTCCGGTATTAATAAGGAATTGAAAAAAAGGAAAAAAAGGGCCTAGTGTTGTTTGATGCTTGATCAGTACGATTTCCAATTGAAAATAGGGCCGTTGATTGTATGGATGTTTCTCTGATAATTAAATCACCGACTATCAAAGTTTTGATTTATTTTATACCTCCGTTGTCAATATGGAGAGACCGGGATGAGATTTAATATATGAAAACCACTCCTTATTGATATAAGCTTTACGTATCAACTTATGCTGAAGATAATTGAAGACAGAGTAAACTGCAAGGGATGTTCTGTTAATCCTAGTTAGAAATTTCCTAAGATGGATTAATAGAATGATGCCTTTGGTTTGTCCAGAACCAGGACAACTTGTATAGACGAGTGTCTGATAGAGTATTTCCAAAGGGATTACGTACGTTGATTCCTTCAAACGTACGAAGTTGGTGGCAAAGAAGGGAAGCTTCTTTAGCCTAACAATCTGAGTATTTTTGTGGGAATCAATTAGTGATTTCCGATGGATCTGACGATGTGGCATTCAAAGTGAAGGGTGGCCAGATGTTCTGGAAGATAATTCAAACCTAAAGCCTCACAACCGGGAATTGACAAAAATCGGGCAGGCAGCATGGCTATGTGGGTCGCTCCCATTAGGATGTATAATAACCTATCTAGAGAAATTCCAATTGCTTATTTAATCTATCGATGTTGTCCCTTTCAGGAAACGGTTGCTGATCCCAACCGTTGGTGATATACATTCGATACACTCAAGCGAAATGAGTGGTCGGTCATGTGTAGGTCGGGTTGCAAGACGTTCTTACTGAACCCCAGTGTATCCCCTCTAGAGTACACTGATCGGAAGGTGGTTTCATACCTTGTCATGCTGGAAATCCAATCTCCAATAAGCGCCCTGCGGGTTTTGATTTTATATGATATATGGAGCGTGAGATGCAAGCGTTTCCGCTAGATTCTATTTATTTGATTTAGACACTATTTTAATATCACCAGATTTTGATATCAAAATGTTTTGGTTATCGTAAGATAAAAACCATCCATGTTTTGTATGGATCGGTCTTACGATTATCATATCTTTTGAAAGGATTTTGAAAGTTAAACAAATATTTGGAGTTTACTCACACCAGTCCCATGAATGACCCAGAGTTTATTTTGTTTTATTTTCCCTATACTCTTGGGTGCCCAAATTTGTATGGGCAGTCAAGTAGTCGGGATTTACAGATTCACTTGGAGGAGCTTGAAGTAGAAGGCTTCACTAGTTAGCTATAGACTATCATATTTTCCGCTGTATTCCATGTTGTATCTAGAAACAAGTGATTATAACTATTCAAGGAATAACTATCGTGCTCTGATAATGGCATGTATATGCAGTTACTAATTCGTATTTCAAAAAGTTATGTCATCTAATATATTTTATTCGTTCCGCTGTGAGTTTGTGATCTTCGTTTTCTTCTATTCTAATATTTCTTTCTTTCTATTTCTCATCCTCTAACATCTTTCTAATAATGATTCGTATTTCTGTACAATTTGGGTTGGACGTGTGGTGTTATTAGTCGACTCAAAGGGTACGGAAATTCGGGCCATTACAGATAATAAAAATATGATTTTTATATTATAGAGATTATAAAAATATGATTTTTATATGAAGAGATATGTAATAAAAATATGATTTTTATTGTATGAACATCGAAATAAAAATATTATCTTTATAATGTAAACATCGTGTTAAAGATGTGATTTTCACACATATGGTTTTGAAGTAAAAAAATATATATAATTTTTAGAATTGAAATAAAAATGTGATTTTTATTTATGAACAGCGTGGAAAGATGGAGTTGGAATGTCGGGTAAATCTAAACCATTGTCTGTTAAAGAATGGAGGAGTGGATCCAAAGGTGAGAACTTCTCACTTTAATTTATTTTCTAGTTAAAAATATATACTAGGATGCAGACGGTGCTTAGCAGCACCCGACACCCGTCGTCCACAAACCATGGACGACTTGTTTGATTTGATTGTGTTGTGAAAAATTGATTGTGTGATGTGGAATGGAAAAAAATATTTTATAGTTAAAACTATAATTTATAACGTGTATATGAATAAAATAAATATTAATTTACAAATCAGACGATTTTTTTATGTACACCCATTTTATAGATATTGACTGGGACGATAAATTTTACACATCGCCCAGCCGCACAGATAAAAATCAGTATTTGTTGTTTGAAACCCCAAACGGGTATTGGGATGATATATGACATACACTAGTCCCAATAATTAGCTGTATGTCAATCGATTGGTTGACAGACTGTTATAAGTGTTAAATATTTATATTTGAGGCTTATGCAGTGTAGAATGCACTCTGGATGATGGTTGACTGTGTTTGATCGTTGTTGTATACATGTGTGTATGAGATCCATATAAATCACATTATATGGTAATTGACTGTGTCTGAGTCCAATTCAAAAGAAAAGAATATTTTAGAATAACGAATATTTTAAATTAATATTCAGAAAAGGATCAAAATCTGATTTTGATGTCCGATTTGGGATGGACATGAATATATTTAAATATATAAAGCCGTGTTGATTAGATTAACGCCATTTTGACGTGAACGACATTTATATCGATTTTATTCATTTTTATAATGAATATCGAAAAGGAAATGATTTCAAAATCTAATGTTATGAAAACATTATCATTTATATATCGATGATATGGAATATTCAATTTTGGTTAGAAATTGAATATGAAGTTGAAATCGTTTTCAAAACGAATTTAAAACGATTTATAAAATACGTTTTAAATGGAAATCGATGAAATATATATGTATATATATATATAATGGCCTGAATAGAGTGCGCCGCGGTAGTTCGCGAATTTCGACTATTGACTTCGAACAGACATTACGGGAGATCCGACCATTAGATTCTCTTAAAACTGGAACTGTTGTGTTCGTATCGAAAAGAGCTTTCTAACGAATATGAGAGATTTGACATCTAACGGTTGGATTTGGAATTATGTCCAAATCAAATTTAGAAAAGGTCGCTGTAAGTGCAGTTCGATGACCGTTTATGGGGATCGACTTTACGGGCCTTGATAAAATTATTAAAAATATCAATAATTTGTGTAAAATTATAATAAATGATTTTGAAAGAATTGGGATGAAATATTCCATATTTGAAAAGATAAAAATATATTTTATTGAAATGAACTAGTTATGAACTAGAATTATAAACCAATATTTTTAAATAATAATTTGGATTTGAAATGTTTTTAAAATAACCAGAATTTCCAATATATGAATTGGAATGGATTTGAATTGAAATTATCTTCAGAATATGTCGATATTGGATTCCGTGATTATAGAGATATTGTGGAGGAATTTGGAGGATATATATATATCGTTATTCCAATACGATATTTGTTAGTTTCAGAATTTGATATTGAATATAAGCCGATATATTTTCTATTCAGAGCCTTGTATTTAATATCAAATTGGATTTTGGGTTTGTCGTGAACTGTTTTTTAAATGACACTGTTCTTAAACCCAGTTGAGAAAAGATTAAATCTTTTTATTGAGATTTAATGAAGTTACCAATTAATTAATATTTAATTGGAATTGAATTGAAATTTGGTTTTGGGTTTATCGTGAATGGTGTTTTTAAATAACACTTGTTCTTTAACCCGATTAAAAATGGAATGTGAATTGGGTTTATTGTGAACTGTGTTTTTAGCGACATTCGTTCTTTAACCCGATTTACAGTGAAATGTGATTTGGAATTTATAAATCTTTTTATTTAGATTTAACAGGAATTTTCCAAAGTAAAGTTTTCCAATTTAATATATTAAATTGGAATTGAATGGAATTCGATTGATAATAATTGAAGTGAACTTCTGTGGGGGAAGATTGTTAGTACGTATGGAATTTAAAAGGCTTTGTCGTTATTCCATTTATATTATTAGTCAGATACAGAAATTGATATCGATCATATATTGATTTGTTTTTCCGTGAAGATTCCATAATTAATGGAATGTGATTTGGGTTTATTGTGAACTATGTTTTAAATGCCATTAGTTCTTTAACCCAGTTAAAGGCAGGATTACATGTCTGTCATTGTTTTCGAACTGTATGGTTGATCTCTGCTAAATATATATCTGGTTGGTGGCGGAGAATTTATTCTCTTGCTTAACACCCTTCTCTGAGACGTACGAGCTTAGAGGTTATATATCGGCAGAAATCAATAGTACAGTGTAGATTGTCGATGCAACATGTTTGTGTTTCCAAAGTTAAATAACCGTTAATATTTATTTTTGGAAAGATTAAAACTAAGTGGAGTTTTAATGAATCTTTAATCAGACTGAAATGGGAATTGATAATTTAAATTATCAAATTTGGGAAATGATCGAGAATGGAGTATCGCCAGTTTTGCTCCTAGCGATAGTTAAATCTTTAATTAGATTTGATAGGGAAATGGTAATTAAATTTACTGATAACGCTGTGGTGTTAGTTATGGAGTAATACCAGTTTTGCTCCATGGGATGAGTAGGTTGGGATTGGGAAATAAAATAAATGATTACTTCGATGTGGTTCGCTAATCCTGACTAGTTTGGAAAACCTTAATATGGTTTGAACGATATCCAAAGGAAGATTAAAGAATAAATTTAAAAGAATTTATCTTTGATAAAATCACTGTTTCAAATCTCGCAAATATCGCCCGAGATCTCCTCCAACATCTCGTTTTCGGCTCCTTCCGAAACGAAACAACAAATACCACTCTAAATCTCTTTTTGAATATATCGCCCGAGATATTGCAATAACGAATGATATATCGACCGAGACGAAATACTGGAATATCGTCCGAGATCTTATTTTTTTGGTTAAAATTTAAATTTGTGCCTGAACTAGAACTATAATTAAAAAACTCAAATCTAGCCATATCAATATTTTGTTATTTTACATTTTGTATGTTAAACAACTATATTGTATGTTCGTATATGTTTTACATTGCTTATGATTTTCGTATTCGTCTTTTTACATACATGTTACTTATGAAATTATGTATTTTATGGTCTATTTATGCTGAATTTTTTAATGTTTTGGATGCTCTTATTGTTTCTTGTCTAACAATATTTCTGTTTTAAGCAAATTATGATCTAGAGTATGAATGAACTTTCACAAAACAAAGAATAATAAAGTTATTTTGCATTTTTAGTTTCAGTTACTATGTTTTTAATAGCATTCATAAAAATCATTTTGTTAAAATGTCATTTTTAACATATCATGTACCTCGAGATTGTTCCGATATGAACTTTCAGACCGGAGATGAAAATCCAAGACGAACTCCCGAGTTAGACTCATCTCGTCCGAGATCTTCCCCGATACGAGACCGAGTCTATAGAATCCCCGAGACGAAACGCGACCGATATCTGAGATTTAAAATCTTGTATAAAATTAATGGGAACAAATCCCAAAAGATGCGAATATTTGAATAAAAGAATATTCAGAATTGGAATGAGGCATATGTTGTGTTTTTATAGCACATGTTTATTATATACGCGAGTTATTCAGAAAGGCCGGGTTTATACCCATTCTGAATAACCGTTTCGACAATAAGTCGACGATGAAGACGGTGGTTGAAGACCGGAGGTCTTCACATCGTTTGGATGATTACTGATGTCTTGACTGGGCTGTACACCCAAGACGAGGTAATAAGTGGTGATCATCCAGACGTACTTGGAGATCGACCGGATATGCGAGGGCCTCTCTCCTGTATTGGACATATGGGATGAGGAAAAATGTTCCTTTGGTTTCGTTCAGACCCAGAACGAACATGTAAATGGATTATGTGTCTGACATTGGATTTTATTCTATGGTGATTGATTTCTATTTAATATATATATATATCTGTTTGGCGGCAGAGAATTTATTCTCTTGCTTAACGCCCTTCTCTGAGACGTACGAGCTCAGAGGTTATATATCGATAGACATCAGTCGCATGGCGTGAATTGCCTGTGTGGCATGCTGAGATGCAAATGATCAAGGCTTATGTTGAAAAGCAGAGTTTTATGGTTGATGATCAAAGCACGGCTTTAATATAGCATAGCTTTGTGTATAGCGTTAATTCAAGAGCCTCACACCTCGGTATGAGTTAAAAAGAGATAAGGGACCCAAGAAGAACATGACGTTTCTTTATAGCTATGGGTGGTGCCAGGATTTTACATGCCCTGACATTTATATTATTTTTACCTATGTGGTTGTTGGAATGCAAGGCGCCTCGGTTATATCGGTCTCTACGGAGCCGATGGATAGGTCCTATAGGTCCGGGAAACGTGTATTCAGGAATAATTAATTCTCAAACGTAAGGGAGGACCGACCTTGGAGGATCCACGGGTTACCCAGAGTGTGTAGTCCCGAGGAATTTGCTAGAGTGTCTCGAAGCGGAAAGGAGTACATCCCTTGCCTAGACTCATGGCGGAAATCCAATTTCCAATACATGACATTTCGGTTTTGATTGTAGAGCCTAGTATTGGCGACATGATAGATGGTACCCATGCCGCCCATGATTTATACATTTATATTTGAAGTTGTTTTATACACTTTACACTATAATAGTATCAGAATGATTTGTTTTAAACGTACCAAGCATGTTTGACTATTATAAGGTAAAACTCTATCCTCCGGCTTGCGTTGCATTGTGTGATGGGACCTGGGTCTTATAATAGCTTCATTTTTCAAAAAAGCATTGCGCTATTTGTTTTATGCACTGGTATTCTTGGGAGGAAACATGTTCCGTGTTATACGGCGTGGTCCTTTGATTTACCTTATCTTTAAAGTAAAGTTTTAAATATCTGTTTTAATTCTCACACCAGTCACATGACTGACCTGGAGTTTATTGTTTTAACCTGAACTCTGGGTGCCCCTATTTTCCACACGGGTAGCTAGTAGTTTTGGTTTTGCGGATTTATATTCACAGGATCCTGGTTTAGAGCTGGAATGATATTCGGAAAGCTCTGTATCCGTGTATCTCTTTCAGTTGTGTTATGTATTATTTTATTTTTCGCTGCATTGTAATTTAAATCTCGAATATTTTTCTGATGTATAATATTTATTCATACTCTGTATATTCTTGTATTCTGATGTAAATTTTGTAATAAGCAATGAAATGTTTTTTTGTTTGTGTTCTGATTCGTCTTTTTCTCAAAACAATTCGGGCTTTCCTTCACGGGGAAGTTCGGGTCGTTACAGAATTGGTAAAAATTTACTTAATATATTAAGTAAAGAGATTCTAAGGAGGTTACCAATGATGAAATGGGTTATAAATCCGTATTGGAATAAAAGGGTAAATAAGATTTGTTCGAGGAAGTTTACTTAATTCAGGAATGGGAATTTACATGTAAAGTGGGTTTTCAAATAAAAGGGAATGGTTTATAAAAACATAGTTAATGGAAATGGGAACAGAATACCAGGATTTTGAGTTGTAAACTTTTAATGTTTGGAGATAAGAACGTTGTCGGTCAAGGTCTGAGAGGTAATTAAAATACCCCAACTTGGACGACTTCACTATTATCAAAAGATGATGTTAGTTTGTAAGGGTAGAGGATGTCGAAATAATTTATTGAGAAGATATTGCAAATATTAATTTGTAAGGAATTAGAAATATAATAAAACCATTAGGTTTAAAATAAGCAGTGTATTATTTGGGTCGGACACGAAATATGATTATACTTTTATAAATTGATTGAATATATAACACTAGTTCCAAGGTAATGAAATATTACGTTTGGTAAGCACACTTATCCAAAGAAATTAGTCGAAAATTTTGGTTTTCATTCAAGATAAGAAATTAAGAACGATCTGGGTTTTGAAATGGAATTATATATATAACTAAAATTTCCATAAGCACGATTGTTTTGAAGTTAATAATCTCAATTAAGGTTATATTATAAGAAGTACATTACTTGGCATTATTTCAACCATATAAAATTGGTAATGAAATTTACATCAACTAGTTGAGTGTGTGTGTGTGTGTGTGTGTATATATAAAGACACTCCCAATGGTAAAGGAAATGGGAAGTGGTTTTATGAAACGATTGCGATATTTGCAAAGATAAGAAAATATAGAGAATGCTTCGACAATAGAAAAGATGTTTTCAAGATAAAGAGGAATAAAGAAGTTTTTATGAAATATAGTTATATTTCTGAACAAAGGAAATAAAAGTGAAATTTGTAAAATACGTTATTCTAAAGAGGGGGTTGATTAATGTTTGCAGAGTAATGAAGATGAAGTGTTTTGTTGGAATAAAATTTATGAAATCGATTATAAGAATCAATGAAATAATTTAATGAAGTGTTTTTAATATAAATGACCTGAGCTGCCAATCTACTTAACAATATTGTTACGATCTGATAGTTAAACAACCGACTATCAAATAAATTATTCCATTGGACCTTTTGATGTGTTATTTCGAAGAGACCGGGATGGGAACTAGACCCAAAACCACTTCGGATCAACAGTGCGATCGTGACTAACGTGCAGGCGATAAAGATAGGGCATTGAAGACCATAGATCTTCATACATGGAAGAACCACTTAAAATCTCCAAGTCGACGCATTGATATACCGGGGTTCTGTCACGATTGAAATCTACGGATTGTAAGGAATTCTCGCTGCCAATCCGTGGGGTGATTCCTATATAGGATGCGGTAGGAGAATGCCTTCGGTTCATCCTGATCCTGGATGACTTACGTGGACGAGTGTCTGACAGAGTATTTCCAGATGGTCACGTACATTGGTTTCTTCAAACATGCCAGTGTATTTTTGAGGATGTCAATCAGTGGTTTGACGGATTTGACGATGGGGCATTCAAAGTGATGTGCTAATCTAAAAAAGTAGGAAATCTTAGCCTCAAGCCTCATCAATCGGGAAATGACAAAAATCGAGCAGGCAGCATGGTTATGTGGGTCGCTCCCATTAGGATGTATAATTACCTATCTAGAGAAATTTAATTTCTTTCTTTAATTTATTTCGATGCTATCCCTTTTTCGGGAAAAGGTTGCTGATCTCAACCGTTGGTGATATACATTCGATACACTCAAGCGAAATGAGTGGTCGGTCATGTGTGGGCCGGGTTGCAAGACATTCTTGTTGAACCCAGTGTATTCCCCTCTAGAGATACACTATCGGCAGGTGGTCCCATACCTTGTCATAGTCGGAATCCAATTTCCAATAAGCGCCCGCGGTTTTGATTGTATACTATATATGTAGAGCTTGAGATGCAAGCATTCTGCTAGATTATTATTTATTTGAGGTTTGATAGGCATTATTATAATATCAGGAAAGATATGATTTCAAAATGTTTTGGGTTGTAGTAAGGTAAAAACCGTCTGTGTTTATTTGTGGACTGGTCTTACTATTATCCTTTTATTTCAAAGGGATTTATAAAGTTAAACAAGTTGTTTGTGATGTGAATTTATCACTGAAAGAATTCCAGACTAATCCAGGTGAATTTTGCTTTGCTTCAAATGTGCTCGGGACAGACCGAGTATATTTCAAGGTTAGGTTTCGCTTGGAGTTTTAGGAGCTGGAAGCAGGAGGCTTCACCATTAGTTATTTAAAGTTATTTTCCACTGTGCTTGATATATGATGTACTCTGATGATTGGTACGTATCCGTATATACAATTTTCTTTGTATAAAGAGTTTGGATATATTATATTTGATTTGTTTCGCTGTGATATTCGGATGTGTGTTCTTCTTTTTCTTCTATTCTAACATTTCTTTCTTTTCTCACCCTCTAACTTCTTTCAATTAACAGTCGGGGTTCGATACTTGGATTTTTGGCAAGTGATACGGGATTATGTATTATTATTGAAAATTCGAGCGTCGAATTTTTTCCGGGTCGTTACAGTTGGTATCAGAGCTATTGGTTTAATTATAACCTTAGCTCTGTGGTGTAACTCAATAGAGATTGAATTAGTTATACCCTAGATTGAGTTGAGTGTGTGTGTGTGTGTGTATATATATATATATATATATATATATATATATAAGTGTGCGTATTTGTAGTTGAATATAAAATTATTTTTAAATATTTTGTAAAAAGGGTAAATGAAATAATTTTTCCCAAATTATATTTTTGTATAAAAAAGGAACTTATTTTATCCAATTATTGAGATATCTGATTGTTGGATTGATTTGAATAGAATTAAAACTGAGTATGGAAATACGACTTACCTTGGTTAAGTCGAGTTAAATTTGGAGGGATATGGTGTTGGGATCTAATAAAATACATTTGGAATTTGGTAATCGAATTAGTAATTAGGTTAGAAATCGATCTGATATGAATCGTTCGATATTTAAAGCTTGCAAAACCAAAGAAAATGAAAAATATAAATGTTGAATCAAAATGATTTGATTGCATTGTTTGTTTGTTATATGATTGGATGGTTTGCATAAAATTTACCGACAGTTAAATCTAAAGCTGCATAAATTGGAAAGTAAATGAATTCCAGTATAGCAAGTTTGAATGGAATCGATTATGAATTAAAACCAAAAGATTTAAACCAGTAATGATGGCATATGTTTGGATTGAATTCGTTTAATCATTTGCAAATCAATAAGATGTTATTTTAAAATTCCATTCATTTGTTACTTACTTGGTGATTGAGTTAAGTACAGGTATGAGAAGGTTATGAAGATAGAATTTGATTGCATAGATTGCAATAAATTGAGAATCATGCTTAATAACGCTCGCAAAAAGTATTTAAAAAATTGGGTTTTGAGATCTGATTTTGGATTTTCCGTTCATGAGAGTCGATGGATATATATTTCTTGAACTTGCAATATTGCATATGTCCCTCCGTATAAGGGAGACTCTGCAAAAAAATTCCAAAATTAAAGGATATAGAATTTTTTTGAAGATTTTTGGAAAACCTTTGTTATTTGAAATAAATTGATTTTAAAACTAACTGGATTTTTGGAGAACGCTACAAACCTCAGATTAAACATTCTTTCTACCTTGGCGATTTCTGGGACGAAATTCTTTTAAGGGGAAAGGAATGTAACGTCCCGTATCTTTTGGCTAATTATTTAAATTATTTTATTTTTTTAAATGTCAGTTTTAATTTAAATAACTAAATTTAATTACCTTGAATATTTTATTTAAATAATAAGTAATATAATAATATTTTAATTCCAAAATATTTGGAAATGTTGAATTTGCTATATAATGTGTATTGGCAAAATAAAAGGGTTTAATATTGTTCATATTGAAAATATATATTCGTTTATTTAACAACAGTAGAACGTATAATTTATAATTTAATTATAAAATAAGCTGCAGCGGCGTGGTAGTTCGTAATATGGAGTTTTAAACTTTAAATGGCCTTACGGGATTCAATATAAGTCGGATTTCTTCGAAACAAGAAACCTTCGAATCTATTGGACAATATTTTTCTAATGAAAGAGAAAAATCGAGTTTTCATGGTGTGGATATTATTTTATGTCCAAATCAAAATTTAAAATAATCGCTATGGATTTCCTTTATAATTTATAATGATTTATTTTATAAATAAAGGTGATTTTAAATATTTTTTAAATCGAATTCGTTTGAAATTCAAACCGGAATATTTTATTTCGGAAATATATGCAATTTTGGTCGAGTATGACCAATTATAATATTTTATTATTTTTATATTGAAGTATTTTAAAATTGATTTATTTTAATTTAAATTAGACCCTTTAAAAGGGACTTTATTTAAATGACCTCCGTTTTCAGCGAAACAAATTTTATTGAGACCATAATAGCTAATTATTACTAGATTTCAATTTGCACCTTAATCGGAGTTATTTTGTGAGCATGACAAAATTAAATGCAAATAAAATGACCATTTGGATGTGAACGAACGTCGTTTGAGCAAACATCCTCGGAATTCGATGAAACAAGATTCATTAGGACCGTAACGTCAAATTACACTATGAGGTCCATTTTCATAACTAATGGAGTTTGTATGTAACAACAGTAATCAATAAACAACGTTCAAAATAGCGATATGCACGAATAAAAATCCTTAGTCATATCATTAGTCAACTCAATAATAAAATAACATTTTTCCTCACCTATATAAACCCATCACCCTAAACCTAAACCTCCAAATCAAAAAATCATCACCTAAATTTGCAGAAAAACCCCTCTTTACAAATCAATTTATATCTTGAAATCTGTTATGAATTGGCTATGGGGATCTGAAGCAAAATCATAGATCAGGTCGAAGGCTAGTTGCTGAAAAAATTTGGGGAGGTATGGTTGAGTGTGGTGGCCAAAAATCGCGAGGAAAGGCAAAAAAGTGACTTCGTTTTTATGGGATTTGGACGTGTTTGGGTTGATTTCAGGTATGGTGATATAAAATGAAGTTGTTCAGAAGTGGAAGGGCTTCACTTTTGCTTCCGGTCAGAGGGTCGGATATTGCATGTGGTGGTCGCGGTGGGGAGTTGAACTGAGGACTGTGTTTTGGGGTTTTTCACGGTTGCTGGAATTGGTTTTGGCCAATTAGACCACGGTGGAAGGCTTATTGGTGTCGGGGCCCTGAAGACGAAGTAGCATGGAGAGCGAGGGGTTTCCAACCACGGCGGTGCGATCATCAGTTTTGGTCGGAGTTGGCTGGATTTCGGTGAAGTATGGGCTTCGTTCGAATGAAGATTCTAGCGAGTGGGAGGTGTTTCGGCGGGGCTGACTTCTGGCGATGGTAGAGCGAGTGAGGGTCCAGGTCAACGGGGGCGGAGGAATTGGCGAAGGAAAGTGGCGGTTTGGTTTTTCGATGATATCTGGTTTGAGGTAATCGGGTTCGGAAAATCTGAAAAGGGGGAAGACGTGTAACACCCCGTAAATCAGTTAATACTAATATTCACAAATTAAAAGAATTAATATTGAGAATTTGCACGAAATAGCCTTAAAAAGGCATATAACAAATTTGAAATATGTGAATTGCCTTAAAAGGCGAAAAATGGAATAAAGACATTAATTGGAAAATTAATGTGTAGAAATGGTCATAAGTTAATTATGGATTAATGAATAGGTGCGTGTGTATATATATATATATATATTTATATATATGTGGGCAGTTAATGTAAACATGAATAGAAGTTTATTAATTTGCTGAGTGTTTGCTGAGTCACTTCTGACTCATTGCTGAGTCAATAAGATAAACCCCATCTGGTCTGAATGGCTACGGTTATTTCAAGGTTAAATCTAATGGCCTAAATGAATCCTAACATCTTTAAATAAGTAGGTAGACTCTAACCCTAAATCACTTGGAAAATTGGAGAGCTACCGACATGCCGTTGCCATGGAGTTCAGCATAGCCGTCTCAAACTAAAGAAGAAGAAGGCCTAATCTACAAACTAAATCTACTCAAATCAAATCAAAAGCTCTCTCTCTCTATTTCTCTTCTTTAAAATTGTGAGTATGCTGATTCTCACAATGTTATTATAAAATAATTCGATTAAGTTATGAATTGGATCACAAGAAAGTGATATGAATTGTTATGTATTTGTAAATTTTGTTGTGGATCTCTTATGCTATTATGTTATCATATATATATTGTTATGTTGTAGTGATTATGTTGTAAATAATCCTATGCTATGTCATATGTGATTAATCATGCTATGCTATGTTATAAACCATGTTATGCCATGTTGTAAATCATGTTATGCTATGTTGTAAATCATATCAAGCTATGTTGCAAATTATGATATGCTATGTTGTAAATCTTACATATGTTGTAGATCTCATATTATCATATATGTTGAAATACTTATGTCATATGATAATGATGTCATGTTAAGTTGTGTTGAATCATGCAAGTTGTAAAATCATGATGTTATTATTTATGCGAATTGGATCATGTTTAAAGTTTATGTTTTTTTTAAAATAGATCTTGAATATGGGAATTTGCCTATTAAGTTAGGTGTACCCATATACATGAATCTATGATTAAATGAATTTTGATTTTTGGGAATTTGCCTATTGAGTTAGGTGTACCCATATAAAACCATATTGTTAATGATGTTGATTCACACATGTCCAATACAAGTTTATGGAACTTGATCAAAATCATATTATGTGAATTATGAATAAGTTGACACCCTTAGACCCATGACATGTATAACCTTATGCAAGTTGTAATTTTGATATATGCAAGCTTCACCCCTTGTTAGTATTCATTTAGTCACATATATATGTTGTTGTTGTGAATATTTTCTTTTATGCTATGAGTTAGACTAATCGGGTCTAGCATACATTTTGCGAATAAACGTTCAAACGTGGGGTAGGGGTAATATTAGGAAATTAATAAATTGGGGTGCAATTGATATGATTTTGCATGCCTTAAATGGATGTCCATAATTGAGTCAATTATGGACATTGCTAAATTTGGAATTAATTAATAATTCAAATAGGGAATTATTAAAATTGGGGAAAGTGGATTATTAATAATAATCAATGCTTAGGACACGAGGTTGGACCCGTTTGTGACGTAAACCTTCCCGGACCCGCCCGGCAAATCCAGTAGTCACAAATGTCGGTCCAATGTGAGAGGTCCTAGGCCCAAAATAAAGCATAACAGTTGTAAAGACATGAGGTTAGACTCTTTTATGGTGTAAGACTGCCCGGACCCGCCCGGCAAATCCAGCTGCCATAAATGCCAGTCTAATGTGAGAGGTCTTTATGAGGTTATGGCTTTAATAAATTAAGAAATACTTAACCAGATAATCATGTAAGGTGGGACATGGGGGTTAAGTAGGTGCCTTGGGTGGCATGAGGAATCTAGTGGTTGCCTTTAGAGGCATTTGAAATACGATTAGACTTAACCAAACACACATGTAATGAACATGAATAGTGGGTTAAGTGGGATTGACTAAGGGGACAAGCTTAGGTGGAATGCTTGTGGGAGATAACGAGGGCCCATTTCAACCAGTATCCCAAAATGTATCTTTGTGGGCTCGACCCAAGTCGAGGACGGGACACGCATACTGGGTTTGACTATAAGAGGCCAAAACAGGGAGCGGTGGCAACGCAAGTCCAACGGGTTTCATATGCGTGTGTGGACCCGGGCTGGTAGGTAAGACGTTGTTGCATCGTGTTGGTATAAGCCGTGCATCTCCGTTATATCGGGTTGCCACTTTAGGGGAATGATACACCCCACTGTGGGGCCAGCACAGTTATCTACGAGTAGGGAGCCGATCGAAAAATAGAAAGTGGGGTACACCTAGTGGAGATAGGGGCAGGCGGCACCTATGTAGTCAGCTAGGAGTACGTAAAGCCATTAAGAATGTTTCTAAGTGAAGCTAAGTGGGATCAATCTTTAGGGTGACTGGTGTGGTGCAGTATAGTGTTTATCCTTAGTATTTAGGAGCGCCTATAACGTTTCCTTTAGCGATTGTCTATGTCCTTAATCTGCTCTTTCATAGACATTTCCTTGTTTTCCAGCTTATGCCTTAGTCCAGTTATTTTGATAATAGTATTGTAGAATTATCATACTCGCCAGACTTTATGTCTGACCCCCCCCCTCTTTTTCATCCTTTTCTCCCTTCAGGTCCTCAGGTTGGGCCAAGTTCCTGTGGAATCTGATTGGATTGCTTATCTCTTGGAAAGCTTGGACTGCTGAAGTAAAGTCCAACTTGTTATCTTTCTTTTTAATGGCTATTTATGTAATGGGATTATGTACTTGTTTTATCAAGATAGATATTGTACTTGACTTTGATTATGGTGTTATGATGTAATCAAACATGTTTTGACTTATGCTGCAATTGAAATAAAGTTTTTAAATTTCCAAGTACTATTTTATATCTGTCTTGATTAAATCTTACTGTTCTATATTCACCTAAAACCTCCATAGAAGTTAATGCATTCCCTTTGTGAGTGACATTAATGGACATGGGGTGTTACACGTGGTATCAGAGCATAAGGTTACCAGAACAGATAAAATTTTTAGAAAAATATTTTTCTAAAGTATTTTTGGAAGAAGTGCTTTCAAAAACATGTTATTTAAAGAGAGTTTTTATGAAAAACATAATCCCAAACAGCCATATCCTTATCTTTATCTTTCGAATTCTCCATTTTGAATCTTTCCTTTTTCGTTTCAGCATGGCTGAAGATCTTAGTCTCCCAGAAGGTGTGATGATTCCAGGGTGGTTTAGGAGATATTTGGAGGCTAGGGCCACCACTGCAGGCCCAGCAGATGTTCCTCCACCCCCAGTTGCACCCATTCCTCCTCCTCCTCCTCGTGTTGACACTTTTGCAAAGACGTGCAAGGAATTTAAGGCTATGGGAGGAAAAACTTTTCAAGTGACTGAGACGTTTGTGGAGGCCAAAAACTGGCTTAAGGAGACTGAGGAATTGTTGGATATCTTTGAAGTGGAAGATGGGAGGAAAGTCCGTTTAGCTGCTTGGTTAATGAAGGGAGAGGCCTCGTTTTGGTGGGAGGTCACTAACGGGGAACGTCCAGTTGATTCATGGGCGGATTTCAGACGAATGTTTGAGGCAAAGTTTCTTTCAAGGGCAGAGGAGAATTTAAATATGGAAAAATTCCTGACATTAAAGCAGGGGAGATTATCAGTGAAGGAGTATGTCAATAAATTTAATCAGTTAGCAAGGTTTGGCTTGGAGTTGGTGAACACGCCAGAGAAGAAAGCTTTGAGGTTCGTTAGAGGCTTGAATGAACCGTTGCAAGGGTTGGCTATGACCCACATCCCTATGGGAGCCACCTTTGAAAGGCTAGTAGAAATGGCACTTATGCATGAGGATAAGGCAGTTGAAAAGAAAGGGGATCGGAAGAAACCCCAACAGCAAAATAAGAAGGGTGGTAAAAACAATAATGGCAAAGGGAAGAAGAGATGCTTCAATTGTGGGACGCCTGGCCATCTCAGCAAAGATTGTAGAAAGAAAAAGAAGACTGGTTGTTTTCATTGTGGAGATGCGGGACATTTGGTGAAGGACTGCCCAAAGAAGGGGCAGAGGGCAGGGTCTACCTCGGGAGGACAGGTGCAGGCTCTTATGGCACCAGGGCAGGCAAGGGGCAAGTTCAGGCTATTGCGGCCCCACCGCTGCAAGAAAGAGGTAGAACAATTTCTATTGAAAGCTTAGTTTTTCTGTTTGATCATCCTGTCCATACCTTATTTGATTCTGACGCATCTCATTCGTTTATCTCTGCATCATTAGTTAAATTACTGCACTTGAACACTAGTTTAGTAGAGGATCCCTTGGTTGTTTCAAATCCAATTGGGGGTTCGACTCATTTGACCATGATATGTTTGGATTTGAAAATCTCTATACTTAGCGTTGAATTTAGATGTGATGCTTATGTATTGGGCTTCACGGGCTATGGGCTAATTTTAGGAATGGATTGGTTATCTAGAAATGGGGCCATTCTTGATTGTGAAAGAAGAGTAGTTAGGCTTGTGACTCGCCTTGGTAATGCTCTCGATATCTTTTGTAGTCCCATAAATTCCGTTATGCTAAGTTATCTTGAATCGCTTGACGCGTCTGTAGAGAATCTGCGAACAGTAGAGGTGGTCCGGGAATATCCGGATGTGTTTGAGGAGGTGAAGGGCTTACCTCCAAAGTGGGAGATAGACTTTCGAATTTATCTTGTGGATAATGCTAAACCCGTATCTTTGCCAGTGCGCCACATGGCTCCTCGTGAAAGGAGGGAACTCAATAAGCAAGTGAAGGAGTTGCTTGAGAAGGGGTTCATAAGACGTAGTATATCAGAGTGGGGTGCTCCAGTAGTATTTGCTACAAAGGCGGATGGGTCCCTTAGACTTTGTGTGGACTATAGAGAACTAAACAAGCTCACTAAAAAGAACCGACACCCACTGCCGAGGATTGACGATCTCTTTGATCAGTTAGTTGGCGCCTCAATGTTTTCGCAGTTGGACTTAGCCACTGGCTTTCATCAACTGAGAGTGGCTGAGGATAGTATAGATAAGACTGCTTTTAGGACTCCTGACGGATTCTATGAATGGCTAGTGATGCCCTTTGGTTTGACAAACGCCCCCGCATATTTGTTGATTTGATGAGTAGGGTGTTTAGGGAGTACCTTAACAAATTCGTGGTGGTCTTTGTGGATGACATCTTAGTCTTTTCTAAGGATGAAGAAGAGCATGCCCTACATCTTAGGGAAGTGTTGGAAACCCTTCGAGCGCATAACCTTAAGGCAAAATTTTCTAAGTGTCACTTCTGGAGGAAAGAAGTACGGTTCTTAGGGCATGTGGTTTCCAAGGAAGGGATAGCAGTGGATCCCGCAAAGGTGGTGGCCATCCAAGATTGGAAGGTCCCAAAAATGTAACTGAAGTAAGAAGTTTCTTGGGGTTGGTTGGCTATTATAGGAAGTTTATCAAAGACTTCGCAAAAATATCAGCTCCATTAACACGGTTAACGAAGAAGAACCTGGTTTTTACGTGGAACGAAGATTGTGATGATGCGTTCCAACGTTTAAAGAGAGCCTTAACTTCAGCCCCAGTCTTAGTGCTGCCAGACGGGAATAAACCATTTACCGTCTATACTGATGCTTGTGGGACGGGACTTGGCGCGGTCCTCATGCAAGAGGGAAGAGTAATAGCCTATGGTGGAAGGCAGTTGAGGGTTCATGAAAAGAATTACCCTACGCATGACCTTGAGTTAGCCGCAATTGTTTTCACGCTTAAGTCTTGGCGTCACTATCTTCTTGGTGAGAAATTTGAACTGTTCACTGACCACAAATCATTAAAATACTTATTCTCTCAGAAGGATTTGAATTTAAGGCAGCAACGGTGGATGGAATTCCTAGCCTCCTACGATTTTGAAATAGCATATACCCCAGGCAAGGGTAACGTGGTAGCAGACGCCTTAAGTAGGAAAAGGTTGTCCTTGAGTATGTTGTTTGTTGAATGACGAAGCTTAGAATTCATCTCCATGTTTGAATTTAGACCCTCCGTTGACCTAGTACCTGGTTTGTTAGCATCCTTGGAGGTTAGACCTACACTTCTAGGACGAGTTGGTGAGGCACAGCAAGACGACCCCCAGTTGGTTGAGATAGTAGAAAAGCTCAAAGGAGGGGAGTCGTCTAGCCATCTTCGTAGGTATACCATAGACGATAAGGGTTGGTTACGAAGGGATAATAGACTTTGTGTACCACAAGATGAAGACTTAAGGAAGGCCATTCTTGATGATGCTCATCGCTCAAAGATGACCATTCATCCCGGCGGAGACAAGATGTACAAAGATATGAAGCGAGTTTTCTTTTGGGCCGGTATGAAAAAGGATGTGGCCGAGTACGTCGCTAGATGCTTGGTGTGCCAACGAGTAAAAGCGGAACAAAAGAAACCCGGTGGGTTGCTTCACCCATTGGAAGTTCCACTATGGAAATGGGAAAGCGTCTCAATGGATTTTGTGGATGGAATACCAAGATCAAGGAAGGGTAATACGGGGATTTGGGTTATAGTAGATAGACTTACTAAGAGCACCCATTTTATTCCCGTGAAAAGTAAGAGGACTGCTCCGTGGTTGGCTTCTGTATACATTAAAGAGATAGTTCGTTTGCACGGTATTCCTTCTAGTATAGTAAGCGACCATGATCCCATCTTCACTAGTGAATTTTGGAAGAGTTTACAAGAGGCGGTAGGGACTCAGCTATGTTTGAGCACCGCATATCATCCTCAGACGGACGGCCAGACCGAGAGGGTGAATCGTATTCTAGAGGATCTTTTAAGGCTTTGTATCCTAGACTTTGGGGGTACATGGGAAGAGCACCTTCCGTTGGTAGAATTCGCATATAATAATAGCTTTCAGTCTAGTATTGGCATGGCACCTTTCGAATCTCTTTATGGAAGGCCTTGCTGTTCGCCTACATGTTGGTGGGAATCTACCGATAAATCCTACTTGGGCCCGATATGGTTAGGGAAACCTCGGAGAAGATCGATTTGATTCGAAGGAGGATGAAAGCAGCACAAGATAGGCAGAAATCGTATGCTGATAAGAGGAGGACAGATCTTGAGTTTGACATTGGGGACATGGTTTTTATCAAAGTATCTCCGTTACGGAATGTTGTTCGCTTTGGGTCCGTTAGGAAATTAGCGCCAAGGTTTGTAGGGCCGTTTCCTATAAAAGACAGGATTGGGAAGATGGCGTATAGGGTGGAGTTGCCTGAGAAACTTAGTGGAGTACACGACGTATTCCATGTATCACATTTGAGGAAGTGTTTGCACAAGACCGCGGAGGTGGTAGAGCCGAGCTTGCTTAAAGAGGTGGAAATAGAGCGTGATGCAACAATTAGATGAGCTCCTACATGCATTCTTGGGTCGGAGATCAAAAAGTTGAGGAATCGAGAGGTCATACTAGTTAAGGTGCAATGGGGAGATGATGAGAGCAACGCTACTTGGGAGACAGAAGAGAAGATGCGTTCGTTGTACCCTTTTCTTTTTGAGGGTATGTCTTTTAATTTCCCCTTTATCGCTTAGCTTATCTTATCTTTAGTATGTCCTCTCATTAGTATCTTTGACCTTTAGTTAGGATAATCCTATGGTTGAAACATGTGTTTGAGACATGTTATGTATGATGGATGCAAAATGGATGCAAGTGGTTGCTAGTGGTTGCTCGTGGATGCATATATACACACACTTTAGGCACTAGATCGGCTCAGTCACTACATATTGCATATTGCATAAATGAAATTATTTAGTATAATGGATGTATAATGGTTGTACCGTCATATAGATGCTGCATTCGGTTGAATGGATGTGCACGCATATAGAAGTAGTATGTAAGCAATTAGGATCTTTTGCATACATAATGGATGCATGGCACTATCATGAATTGCATCAAGGAGGTCAACTGAATCAGTGGACCGCCTAATTTTGCATTAGATACGGACATATACACACACTATGCATTTAAACATAAAAGCATTAGAAGTCTATAAGGACAGTGGATGCCAATGTTTGATGATTGAGTAGATGGTTGATAGGATGTTAGGTTAAACATTCTCCTTGACTTGAAGATTTCGGGGTCGAAATCCTTTAAGGAGGGGAGAATGTAACACCCCATAAATCAGTTAATACTAATATTCACAAATTAAAAGAATTAATATTGAGAATTTGCACGAAATAGCCTTAAAAAGGCATATAACAAATTTGAGATATGTGAATTGCCTTAAAAGGCGAAAAATGGAATTAAGACATTAATTGGAAAATTAATGTGTAGAAATGGTCATAAGTTAATTATGGATTAATGAATAGGTGCGTGTGTGTATATATATATATGTGTGTGTGTGTGTGTGTGTGTGGGCAATTAATGTAAACATGAATAGAAGTTTATTAATTTGCTGAGTGTTTGCTGAGTCACTTCTGACTCATTGCTGAGTCAATAAGATAAACCCCATCTGGTCTGAATGGCTACGGTTATTTCTAGGTTAAATCTAATGGCCTAAATGAATCCTAACATCTTTAAATAAGTAGGTAGACTCTAACCCTAAATCACTTGGAAAATTGGAGAGCTACCGACATGCCGTTGCCATGGAGTTCAGCATAGCCGTCACAAACTAAAGAAGAAGAAGGCCTAATCTACAAACTAAATCTACTCAAATCAAATCAAAAGCTCTCTCTCTATTTCTCTTCTTAAAAATTGTGAGTATGCTGATTCTCACAATGTTATTATAAAATAATTCGATTAAGTTATGAATTGGATCACAAGAAAGTGATATGAATTGTTATGTATTTGTAAATTTTGTTGTGGATCTCTTATGCTATTATGTTATCATATATATATATATATATATTGTTATGTTGTAGTGATTATGTTGTAAATAATCCTATGCTATGTCATATGTGATTAATCATGCTATGCTATGTTATAAACCATGTTATGCCATGTTGTAAATCATGCTATGCTATGTTGTAAATCATATCAAGCTATGTTGCAAATTATGATATGCTATGTTGTAAATCTTACATATGTTGTAGATCTCATATTATCATATATGTTGAAATACTTATGTTATATGATAATGATGTCATGTTAAGTTGTGTTGAATCATGCAAGTTGTAAAATCATGATGTTATTATTTATGTGAATTGGATCATGTTTAAAGTTTATGTTTTTTTTAAAATAGATCTTGAATATGGGAATTTGCCTATTAAGTTAGGTGTACCCATATACATGAATCTATGATTAAATGAATTTTGATTTTTGGGAATTTGCCTATTGAGTTAGGTGTACCCATATAAAACCATATTGTTAATGATGTTGATTCACACATGTCCAATACAATTTTATGGAACTTGATCAAATTCATATTATGTGAATTATGAATAAGTTGACACCCTTAGACCCATGACATGTATAACCTTATGCAAGTTGTAATTTTGATATATGCAAGCTTCACCCCTGGTTAGTATTCATTTAGTCACATATATATGTTGTTGTTGTGAATATTTTCTTTTATGCTATGAGTTAGACTAATCGGGTGTAGCATACATTTTGCGAATAAACGTTCAAACGTGGGGTAGGGGTAATATTAGGAAATTAATAAATTGGGGTGCAATTGATATGATTTTGCATGCCTTAAATGGATGTCCATAATTGAGTCAATTATGGACATTGCTAAATTTGGAATTAATTAATAATTCAAATAGGGAATTATTAAAATTGGGGAAAGTGGATTATTAATAATAATCAATGCTTAGGACACGAGGTTGGACCCGTTTGTGACGTAAACCTGCCCGGACCCGCCCGGCAAATCCAGTAGTCACAAATGTCAGCCCAATGTGAGAGGTTCTAGGCCCAAACTAAAGCATAACAGTTGTAAAGACACGAGGTTAGACTCTTTTATGGTGTAAGACTGCCCGGACCCGCCCGGCAAATCCAGCTGCCATAAATGCCAGTCTAATGTGAGAGGTCTTTATGAGGTTATGGCCTTAATAAATTAAGAAATACTTAACCAGATAATCATGTAAGGTGGGATATGGGGGTTAAGTATGTGCCTTGGCTGGCATGAGGAATCTAGTGGTTGCCTTTAGAGGCATTTGAAATACGATTAGACTTAACCAAACACACATGTAACGAACATGAATAGTGGGTTAAGTGGGATTGACTAAGGGGACAAGCTTAGGTGGAATGCTTGTGGGAGATAACGGGGGCCCATTTCAACCAGTATCCCAAAACGTATCTTTGTGGGCTCGACCCAAGTCGAGGACGGGACACGCATACTGGGTTTGACTATAAGAGGCCAAAACAGGGAGCGGTGGCAACGCAAGTCCAACGGGGTTCATATGCGTGTGTGGACCCGGGCTGGTAGGTAAGACGTTGTTGCATCGTGTAGGTATAAGCCGTGCATCTCCGTTATATCGGGTTGCCACTTTAGGGGAATGATACACCCCACTGTGGGGCCAGCACGGTTATCTACGAGTAGGGAGCCGATCGAAAAATAGAAAGTGGGGTACACCTAGTGGAGATAGGGGCAGGCGGCACCTATGTAGTCAGCTAGGAGTACGTAAAGCCATTAAGAATGTTTCTAAGTGAAGCTAAGTGGGATCAATCTTTAGGGTGACTGGTGTGGTGCAGTATAGTGTTTATCCTTAGTATTTAGGAGCGCCTATAACGTTTCCTTTAGCGATTGTCTATGTCCTTAATCTGCTCTTTCATAGACATTTCCTTGTTTTCCAGCTTATGCCTTAGTCCAGTTATTTTGATAATAGTATTGTAGAATTATCATACTCGCCAGACTTTATGTCTGACCCCCCCTCTTTTTCATCCTTTTCTCCCTTCAGGTCCTCAGGTTGGGCCAAGTTCCAGTGGAATCTGATTGGATTGCTTATCTCTTGGAAAGCTTGGACTGCTGAAGTAAAGTCCAGCTTGTTATCTTTCTTTTTAATGGCTATTTATGTAATGGGATTATGTACTTGTTTTATCAAGATAGATATTGTACTTGACTTTGATTATGGTGTTATGATGTAATCAAACATGTTTTGACTTCTGCTGCAATTGAAATAAAGTTTTTAAATTTCCAAGTACTATTTTATATCTGTCTTGTTGAAATCTTACTGTTCTAAATTCACCTAAAACCTCCATAGAAGTCAATGCATTCCCTTTGTGAGTGACATTAATGGACGTGGGGTGTTACAAGACGTGTTAACTTAGTTGACGTGGATAGGTTGTTATAAGGTAATAATTTTTAATTATTTAATTAATTAATAAGTAGTAAAGGATATTACATTTATTATCGTTAAAATTATATAAACTTTAGAACACGATATCTTTTGAATACATTAACGAAATTGCGCAAAACAAGATCTGTTGGGATCACAAAAACGAGGCCTTGATGATGATGCTGATTTGGAACCGTTTGGAGCTGACTGGAATTTTGTGTAATCTTAAACCCTAGTTTAAAATTATACAACACCACGCTACAACCGTCAACGGAAAATTTGGTAAGTTAATTCTCACACTTTTCTGGAATGCTGTGATGTGCTAAATTCATATAACACCCCATTAATAGTATAAATTGGTTGATTGAAAACTATGGATGCAATTGGTTGTTTATGGTTTGGTTGATTGATGTTATTTATATTTCACTGTCTAAAATGCATTAAATCATTTCCTATATTATTATCAAACATTGTTGTGATGCAGGGAAGAACAGGTAGGAGGAATCAAACCGGATTCCACAAAATTTATTGTATGTTATCTGTTTAACATATTATTTATATATACGAATTTGTTACCCCGAATGATATCAAAACCTGTTCGGATTGAATAGATGTTAATTATTGTTGTGATTTTAATCAATCGACAGTATTGATTAAGGAGTTGGTAGTGATGGCCTAAAATCGGTTATTTACGACGTCGTCTTGCCATTAGGCGAACAGACAAAGATTTTTGTTATAAATTTATTTTTATAACTGAAATGAAATTCGAAGTTGTTTTATGCAAATTAATTTAAACAGAAACTTTATAAATATATTTATATTTATAATCATGTTTTATCAAAGAAATTTATTAAACATTTTATATAATCAATTCCTCTATAATTTGTGATCAGAAAGGCATAAATTAATATACAAATTAATGAAATTGAATAATTGTTTTATGAAACAGTTAAATGATATTTTAAAATTAATTAAGTTATTAATTAATTTTAAAAAAATAAATGATGAATGAATATCAGTTAATAATTAACTGATGTTGACAGTCGACATAGGAGACTGTTTTAACTAAAGTTGACGATTGGGATGGTTTGATTTTAATTAATCTAATCGATAATTTCCGAATATTCGTTAAACTCAACGAAGGTTGTTCAAAGTTAGTTAATCTTTAATTAACTATATTTTAAAAACGATTATCAAGTTAATTTTGTTAATAAAGTTAATTATTATTTAATAATCCTTTAAAATGATTAATTACTCTATTTCTAGTTAATAATGGGATTATCTACTTTTAAAGTGGTCAATGTTGAAGTAAATTATTATTTTAAATAATAAATAATTAAAGCAATTACTTTTTAATGTTAAATTATATTAAAAAGAGATAAAATGGAAATAAGTTTGACTGAAGTATAATAAGAGTTTATAAAAGGATTTTAATCTGTGTTTACAAATAGAGTTTGTAAAAATGATTCGTGAGCTAATGTGAGAGTTCTAATAAGAGTTTACTTTAATTAAGTAAGGTGGGTTTGGTTAAAATAATACTTAAAAGGAATTGGTAAAAATTTACTTAATAAATTAAGTAAAAAGATTCTAAGGAGGTTACCAATGATGAAATGTGTTATAAATCTGTATTCGAATCAAAGGGTAAATAAGATTTGTTCGAGGAAGTTTACTTAATTCAGGAATGGGAATTTACATGTAAAGGGGGTTTCCGAATAAAAGGGAATGGTTTAATAAACCATAGTTAATGGAAATGGAAATGGAATACCAGGATTTTGGGTTGTAAACTTTTATTGTCTGGAAATAAGAACGTTGTCGGTCAAGGTCTGAGAGGTAATTAAAATACCCCAACTTGGACGACTTCACTATTATCAAAAGATGATATTGGTTTGTAAGGGTAAAGGATGTCGAAATAATTTATTGAGAATATATTGCAAATATTAATTTGAAATGAATTAGAAATATAATAAAACCATTAGGTTTAAAATAAGCAGTGTATTATCTGGGTCGGAAATGAAATATGATTATACTTTTATAAATTGAATTAATATATAACAATATTTCCAAGTTAATGAAATATCACATTTGGTAAGCACACTTATCCGAAGAAATAAGTCGAAAATTTTGGTTTTCATTCAAGATAAGAAATTAAGAACGATCTAGGTTTTGAAATGGAATTGTATATATAATTAAAATTTCCATAAGCACAATTGTTTTAAAGTTAATAAACTCAATTAAGGTTATATTATAAGAAGTACGTTACCTGGCATTATTTTAACCATATAAAATTGGTAATGAAATTTACATTGACTAGTTAAGTATATAATATATATATAAAGACATTCCCAATGGTAAAGGAAACGGGAAGTGGTTTTATGAAACGATTGCGATATTTGCAACGATAAGAAAATATAGAGAATGCTTCGACAATAGAAAAGATGTTTTCAAGATAAAGAGGAATAAAGAAGTTTTTTATGAAATATAGTGATATTTCCGAACAAAGGAAATAAAAGTGAAATTTGTAAAATACGTTATTCTAAAGAGGGGGTTGATTAATGTTTCCAGAGTAATGAAGCTGAAGAGTTTTGTTGGAATAAAATTTATGAAATCGATTATAAGAATCGATGAAATAATTTAATGAAGTGTTTTTGATATAAATGACCTGAGCTGCCAATGTACTTAACAATATTGTTATGATTTGATAGTTAAACAACCGACTATCAAATAAATTAATCCATTGGACCTTTTGACGTGTTGGTTCGAAGAGACCGGGATGGGAACTAGACCCAAAACCACTTTGGATCAACTGTGCGATCGCGACTAACGTGCTAGCAATAAAAATGAAGCACTGAAGACCATAGATCTTCATAAATGGAAGAACTACTTAAAATCTCCGAGTCGACGCAGAGATATACTGGGGTTCTGTCATGGTTGAAATCTACGGATTGCAAGGACTTCTCGCAACCGATCCGTGGGGTGATTCCTATATAGGATGCGGTAGGAGTATGCCTTCGGTTCATCCTGATTCTAGATGACTTGTATGGACGAGTGTCTGACAGAGTATTTCCGGATGGTCACATACATTGATTTCTTCAAACATGCCAGTGTATTTTTTAGGTCGTCAATCAGTGATTTGACGGATCTGACGATGTGGCATTCAAATTGATGTGCTGATCTAAAAAAGTAGGAAATCTTAGCCTCAAGCCTCATCAACTGGGAGATGACAAAACTCGGGCAGGCAGCATGGCTATGTGGGTCGCTCCTATTAGGGTGTATAATCACCTATCTAGAGAAATTTAATTTCCTTCTTTAATCTATTTCCATGTTGTCCCTTTTTTGGGAAACGTTTGCTGATCCCAACCGTTGGTGATATACATTCGATACACTCAAGCGAAATGAGTGGTCGGTCATGTGTGGGTCGAGTTGCAAGACGTTCTTGTTGAACCCAGTGTATTCCCTTCTAGAGATACACTATCGACAGGTGGTCCCATACCTTGTAATAGTCGAAATCCAATTTCCAATAAGCGCCCGTG
The DNA here is from genome assembly GCA_030737875.1 of Allium sativum. NCBI lineage: Eukaryota > Viridiplantae > Streptophyta > Magnoliopsida > Asparagales > Amaryllidaceae > Allium > Allium sativum. Next base: position 1,077,655 of record JASFAX010000056.1, on the reverse strand, counting down.
GTTTTGATTGTATACTATATATGTAGAGTGTGAGATGCAAGAGTTCTACTAGATTATTCTTTATTTGCAGTTTGATATACATTATTATAATATCAAAAAAGATATGATTTCAAAATGTTTTGGGTTATAGTAAGGTAAAAACTATCCGTGTTTATGTGTGGAATGGTCTTACTATTATTCTTTTATTTCAATGGGACTTATAAAGTTAAACAAGTTGTTTGTGTTGTGAATTTATCACTGAAAGTATTCCAGACAGATCCAGGTGAATTTTGCTTTGCTTCAAATGTGCTCAGGTTAGACCGAGTATATTTCCAGGTTAGGTTTCGCTTGGAGTTTCAGGAGCTAGAAGCAGGAGGCTTCACCATTAGTTATTTAAAGTTATTTTTCCACTGTGTTTGATATATGATGTACTCTGATGATTGGTATGTATCTGTATATACAGTTTTCTTTTGTATAAAGAGTTTGGATATATTATATTTGATTCGTTCCGCTGTGAGATTCTGATGTGTGTTCTTCTTTTTCTTCTATTCTAACATTTCTTTCTTTCTTTTCTCACCCTCTAACTTCTGTCTATTAACAGTCGATATTCGATACTTGGATTTGTGGCAAGTGATACGGGATTATGTATCGAGCGTCGAATTTTTTTCGGGCCGTTATAGCAGTGAGCTCAACTTAATTTAATTTATACATTCAAACTTCGTAAAGGTAAAAAATATATCCTTTCATATTTTTAATATAGACTTAGCTAGGTTTTCCAAGTCGACTCGAAAATTTCAACTGTCCAAAATCATCAAATATTCCATTTCATGTAGAACTAAGCCTATAAAACATCATATCAAGTCAAATGCACAATCAACTAACTTTACACTTAGAATCATGAAATACCACATATCGCTTAATGTTCCCCAAAGTAGAGCCCTGCAAAAAAAGTTGAAGTGTAATAGATGTAAAAACATAAATATACATCACAAAGACTAAGATTTGCATGACATAAATAATTAGCACAGCAAAAAACGTAATTTAAACAGTGATATTACATTTGTTTCAAAAACCAACTGTCTCAAAATGATAATACCATATGTCTCAATTGGTCATCAGTACAACCAAACCATGAAATAAGATAAAATAGTAACGTGAATACATTTACTACAAAGATAAGATGTCGAGAGAAATTTGTTTAACAATCCACACTAAGAACTTCCACCCTGTGAGCTTGGAGGGAAGAAAAGAGAAAGAAGAAAGGGGAGTAGGTCAGACACAAAGTTGGTAAGCTCATAATTACAAGCATGATTATTAAGTAAAGGAAACATATAGAATATTAGTCCTAGTGTTATATAGTGTATCTTTCTGTGCATAACTAATTGGTGAACATATATGAAACGACCCGCAAATCCGTACCCTTTAAGTTGACTAATTACACCACACGTCCAACCCAAATTGCACAGAAATACGAATCATTATTAGAAAGAAGTTAGAGGATGAGAAATAGAAAGAAAGAAATATTAGAATAGAAGAAAATGAAGATCACAAACTCACAGTGGGACGAATAAAATATATTAGATAACATAACTTTGAAACACAAATCAATATTTGTATATACATACCCTCATCAGAGCACAACGATTATCTCTGGAACAGTTATAAAAACCTGTTTCCAGCTACATAAACAGTACACAGCGGAAATATGATAGTCTATAGCTAACTGGTGAAGCCTCCTACATCCAGCTCTTCCAAGTGAATCTGAACAATCCCGACTACTTGACTGCCCGTACAAATTTGGGCACCCAAGAGTTTAGGGAAAACAAACAAAATAAACTCTGGGTCAGTCATGGGACTGTTGTGAGTAAACTCCAACCATTAGTTTAACTTCCAAAATCCTTTCGAAAGAAATGATAATCGTAGGACCGATCCACACATAAACACGGACGGTTTTTACCTTACGATAACCCAAAAATATTTTGATATCAAATCCAGTGATATTATAATAATGTCTAAATCAAATAAATAGAATCTAGCGGAACGCTTGCATCTCACGCTCCATATATAATATTAAATCAAAAACCGCAGGGCTCTTATTGGAGATTGGATTTCCAACATGACAATGTATGGGACCACCTTCCGATAGTGTATCTCTAGAGACGAATACACTGGGTTCAACAAGAACATCTTGCAACCCAGCCCACACATGACCGACCACTCATTTCGCTTGAGTGTATCGAATGTATACCACCGACGGTTGGGATCAGCAACCGCCTCCCGAAAAGGGACAGCATCGATAGATTTAAGAAGCAAAAGGAATTTCTCTAGATAGGTGGTTATACCTCCTAATGGGTGCGACCCACATAGCCATGCTGCCTGCCCGATTTTTGTCCAATTCCGGGTTGCTGAGGCTTGAGGTTTGAATTATCTTCCAGAACATCTGGCTACCATTCACTTTGAATGCCACATCGTCAGATCCATCGGAAATCACTAATTGATTCCCACAAAAATACTCAGATTGTTAGGCTAAAGAAGTTTCCCTTCTATGCCACCAACTTCGTACGTTTGAAGGAATCAACGTACGTAATCCCCTTTGGAAATACTCTGTCGGACACTCGCCCATACAAGTTGTCCTGGGTTTGGACAAACCGAAGGCACTATCCCGTAAACAGGATAGCCCTTGCATAACTCCGTCTTCAATTTTCTTCAGCATTAGTTGCTTCATAACGCTTACGCCAATACGGAGTGGTTTTCAGATATCAAATCTGATCCCGGTCTCTCCATATTGACAACGGAGGTATATAAAAAAGATAAAACTTTGATAGTCGGTGATTTAACTATCAAAGAACATCCATACAATCAATGATCCTATTTCCAAATGGAAATTCTATCAATCAAGCATCAACCAACACTGGGCCCTTTTTGTATTAGTTCTTTGTTACATTATCGTTTCCAATTCCCATTTTCCACCTTTCGTGTTCTTTCAAAGCTCTATTTTCTCTCTTGATTATTGGGAAACATTTCCAATATATATAATTCCTCTATTGAGAAAATATCCTTTACTCCAGTTAGAAAACATTTCTAAATCCTTTGAATTAACTGATGTTATAAACATCGTTATTATAACTCAAATCATAAATCATTCGTTAACTAACGATATCACTAACCAACCCTTGCTATCGAGCCTTAACCATTTCTCCGTCAATAATGCAGTCAGTCAAGTTGGGGTATAATTACCTCTCAGACCTCAACTGAACGACATTCTTAACTTTGAAATAGTCAGAGCTCACAACTTTAAACCAAACATTGCTTACGCGACTCTCGGATTTGATCTACGAACACACCTTCTTTATAAAAATATTGATTATAATGGTAGCGTTATAATCGCTGTCTTCAAATGGTTGGTTTATACAACATTGCTTTCAACAACAGCGTTAAAACCGCTGTCTAGCATTATAGAACACTTATCATAACCATAGCATTAAGATTGCTATTAAAACAGTTATTATAACGGCAGCGTTAAAATTGCTATTTAGATTTACCAAGACATTTATTATAACAGCAGCGTCTAAAATTGCTGTATAGATCTACAACATCTATTATAACAACAGCGCTAAAATCGCTATTTAGTTTTATACAAGCATTTCTTACAAAGACAACGTCATGATTGCTGTTTTGAATAAAATACCGTGTGCGACGCACACGCTTCCGTTGTTCATTTTAAAAGATAGTCAAAATGTCTGGATTTAAACAATGCAGACATTTATCATTCTATTTGTCGAAACCCATAAGATAAAGAGTATATAAGGATAAAAATCCGGTTTCCACCTTCTTTACAACAAGATTTCTTCCTTGTATTTTTATTCCAAGAATCCAAAATGTTTAACACAAAACCGTCTGCTGTGTTCTTCCCTTATAAATATTTCACTTGCAAAATACTTCCTTTGACCCATTATCCACTTTAATCCTGAATATATTTCTTTTATATATAATCTTTTGATTTCGTACTTATACATATTCCCTTAAACCCCAAATTCTATTTATAACTTCTATTCGGAGTCTTGCAAACAAATCTGATTTTTATTCCAATCGTTAAAAATCTTGTTTATGATTTGCTTTATACTCTGCTAAGTTCAAATCCCATCTCAAATATTGATTTCAAATCTAATTTCCACTTTTCCATATAAATTTAAATAAAGCATTTATATTCAATTTATTCAATGATTATAGCTCGTTTAAAAACAACTTCTTCTTTTAATAAAACAAGTTTCTACTTTTTAAACCTCAATTTCTTTTCTATATTCGAAAATCTTTTACGGTATTTAAAATAACTAAATTTCCAGTGTCAGGGTGATTCAACATAGTACAATCCATCATCGTATACACATCACCATAAATAACAAACGGTAATATAAATGTTGAGGGATCCAGTTGGATCCCTCCAACCTGTTTCCCTGCATCCACAGATGTTAATAACATCAATAATATTATTTCACATCAAAATGAAATATCAGAACTAATGATCAATTAATGGTGTGATCCTATCAACCAATTCAACCAAATTTACCAACTATTCAACCAATCAACCATTGCACATTATAAAAATATTTAAAACTTGTTTATATATAAAAATATAAACGAGAGGGAGTTAGTGAGTTTACTCACCTCGGTTCGCAGTTGATGATTTTTGCTGATGTTTTCATTTTAAAATCAAATAAGCGTTTGATCTCTATCACGGAATTCCATTAGCTTTGTTCTCATCCCCAATGGTTCTACAACGTAGATCTCTTCACTATGATTTCGACATGAGTGATTTTGTCGGAATCCTTGATTATTCTAATCTCTTCTTCCACATCCGACAAAATCCGCCCATGCTCGTAGCTCATGCGCATCATAAAATGTAAACATCTTCTCCTCTTCTCTTGCCCAAAACTTCGGAAACCACTAATGTTGTGCGTGAATGCCCGTGGCCATTTGTTTGGCTTCCACAAATAGCTACTCTTACCCTTTTGCATTACTGTAGCGAACATCCGGTCCTCAACTACACACCTTCATACTATATGTACACACTTCACCAACCAACCAAGTGTCTCAGACATCACAGATCCTACCTCAATAAATAATTCTTGAACTCCATACAAACTCCCACCATTTTGATCACATCTCCGGCCCCTTACTCCCTGATTCCTTCTTTAAAACCAAAACGAGTTTCACAAAAAGCACTCACGTTATAAATCTCAAACAACCCACTTCTTGTAGCTATTCAAATGGCCGAAACTTTAACCCCACTTCACTTTTGTATACATACCAAACCCATAATTTACGTCCAACAATTTCCATCAGTCAACCTTCCTAATGCACTTAGTTCAATCGCAGGCTTTAATACGTCACTAACCACGCATCATAACTCCACAATCAGCTTCCACTTTCCCACGTTAAATTCCATCTTACCTTCCTCCATTTAATCACCTGTTTTCCCACTTCCTGACCTTTCTCCCTTGTTAAAACCTCTGAACCTTTTCATAGCAACTCCTGAACACATCACGCACCCAATCTCCCTTAACACTTCACCGACCTCCCAAACAAAATCACCATTTTCTTAATCATCCCAAACTTATCCCTCCAACACACTCAATGTCCAATCCGCAACATCGTCCAAAAACGCAACTTCAGAACAAATCTGCGACTTTAGGGAAACCCATTTTTTATTCTTCTTCAACCACTCTTCTCATCTCTTCATGAATCCCCAAACAAAGCTCACCATCATCATTAAACTAGCAACTCCGAGATCCCAAAACTCGGACCAGATCTACGCCATCCACCAACCTAGCACTTTGAACGCCAGCCACCCGAAGACACCCCTCGCCATCACTCGCTCCTCGCTTGGTCATCACCATCGCCAGCTAATTTGCGTCAAGCCGGTCGGTGGAAAAACATCCCAAAAGACAATATCGAATAGAAGAATAAGTGGTCAGTAGTTCAAGGATTCGAAATATATAAGTATTCCGATTTTTTCGAATTAATTTGGGTTGATTTTGATTTTATATTAGATTGAGAAATCACGATTTTGTGTTGAGGAAGGAGTTTTTCTTGAATCTGATGGGAAACCAAGGAAGAGGGGTTGGTTTGTTATTTTATAGATGGAGTATCCTTGGTAGTCACGGCTTATAACAGATTGGGGAGCACGGCAACAAAAGCTTGGCACACACGGAATTGAGATGGCGTGAAAGGCACGGTTTTGTTTTTTATATATATAGGTCACGTCATGGTCAGAAGTAGTACGAACAGCATACCACTAATATTGTATTTCTTTTCTTTTTATTTATTACTTTATTAGCCAACAATGTTAGAGAGGCTACTTAATGCGTACAGGCTAATTTCCTTTGCTCTACCGAAACCTTTGACCTTTTGAGAACCAAAATAACAATGGATCACATCTGATATATTTGTTTTAAATTTAGAACCAAAAATTTTGTTAACACTTGACTATTTTACAATTGCACAAAATCTTGAAACGGTGACTAGATTTCTTTTATTATACGAGGTTGCAGTAGTCGCAAACATTTTGACTTTGAACCGGCAGAGATTACAAATGTAAATGTACCAGCAAAGAAATGTATCTCTGACTTGCCTGGACATGGCGACAGTCTGACTGAAACATGTATTTGGTAGCAGAGGATTTTGCGAGATCTTTATTTGAAATTTGCATATGGAATGAATAGAAGATTTGATAACAAAATTTATAAATTTCATTTTCAAAAATTTCGCCAGCTTGGATTGATTCTTGAAGAACACCGTATGTTGAAAACAACGCCCCTGAAAGTTACCTCCTTATATAATATTATATTATAAATTATACGTTTAAATATCGTTTTATAAATAAATTCGTTATAAATTCCTATATATAATTCAAATAAAATATTTAAACCAATTTAGATATTCAGAATTCAACGGCTAAAAATCCGGGTCGTTACATTCCTTCCCCCTTAAAATAATTTCGTCCTCGAAATTGCTAAGGTAGGAAAAGATGCTACGTACCCTGTTAACTAGGCCCAATAATCCTTTTTGTTTTTTTCACCTCTTAACTCCAGTTTAACTGGACCAATTTATTTCAATTAAAATATTCATTTATTCTTACTAACAAAAAAAAATTCTGAAAATTTTCTAACACTTTAAATTCTGAAAAATTTCGGCAGCATCTCCTCTGCATGGCTCAATCGGTACAACCACAACTCGCCTTTCTAGGCCTTTTCCAAACAAAACAAAATCAAAAAGCCAAGTGGCTTGCCTCATAGGCTCATAAAATCATCAACCCAAACTATATTGTAAACATGTACCTTTTTTGTCGGGCATAATTCTATCTCTTGCATTTGCTTCCATTCAATATCTGCTCAGCATATGTATATATTTCCAATCGGTTTCAAATCAATCCAACTTCCGGTTCTTAAATCTCTAATCAACTTCTGATTAGTTCACTTCCGTTCACTAATCCCAACTGAGTTCTATTTTCAAAAATCAACCCCCTTATCCTGCTTGAATTCAATTCCATCACAGTTTAATTCCAAACAACAGCATCCAATATATATTCAACTTGTTTATACATAGGTCGAATTCATATAAATAATTCGAATATCAACATTTTCTTTATTTGATTTCATTCGGAGTTAATTTTAATCCAATCCAATTTTGTTTAACTTAGGTTAAGTTAAATTTCAATTCATTTGATACAATTTTACCATTTCAATTTATTCAACTCATACAAGTTAAAATTTAATTTCAGAATTCAAATTCCCGGGTTTTATTTCAACTAGTTTGAAATCATATATATGTACATATATTTATAATCAAATCAATTCAAAACATTTGAATTTCTAAATCATCTTGTCCTTTTCAAACAAATTTTCATTTTCAAATTACTATGGTAGCAATCCGTCACTCAGAAACTTGAAAATGAATACTGATAATGTCGCGACCCATTATCAGAATTATTTTCTTGCCCCTGAAGTGATTTCAGTGCTTAGTTACTTTAAAAATCCATTTAAAATCATTCTTATTCAAAAATACTTAAAAGTAATGTTATATTACTTTTAAAAATACTTCAGAAAATAGTTCTAAACTCTCGAGATTCAAATTCTCAAATTCTGGTTTGAATTTTATTTCAGTTTATCTTATTTATCTATATTTTCCATATACAAGTTATATTTGGTTATATATAACCATTTCAATATTTTATAATTCCATTTGATTGTAATAACAATCAACACATTCAATAATTTCAGAAAATTATTACTTTTATATCAAAAATATCCTTTAGGCAAAATTATATCATTTACCCATTTTTAAAATAACACTGCGTCGAATTGTTCTGTTCGAGAGTTTAGAAACACTTATCGATGCAGTTGTACTTCCTGTATCGACCAGAATTCATAAACCACTCAACAAACCAGCCAACACAATATAAAACAATTTTATATCAAATCTACAAATACGCTCCCTCATATATATACACTCAAACTCAACCTAGGGTATCAATAACCCCATCTCTATTGAGTTACGCCACAGAGCCAAGGTTATCACTCAACCTTTAGCTCTGATACCAAATGAAACGACCCGCAAATCCGTACCCTTTGAGTTGACTAATTACACCACACGTCCAACCCAAATTGCACAGAAATACGAATCATTATTAGAAAGAAGTTAGAGGATGAGAAATAGAAAGAAAGAAATATTATAATAGAAGAAAACGAAGATCACAAACTCACAGTGGGACGAATAAAATATATTAGATAACATAACTTTGAAACACAAATCAATATTTGTATATACATACCCTCATCAGAGCACAACGATTATCTCTGGAACAGTTATAAAAACCTGTTTCCAGCTACATAAACAGTACACAGCGGAAATATGATAGTCTATAGCTAACTGGTGAAGCCTCCTACATCCAGCTCTTCCAAGTGAATCTGAACAATCCCGACTACTTGACTGCCCGTACAAATTTGGGCACCCAAGAGTTTAGGGAAAACAAACAAAATAAACTCTGGGTCAGTCATGGGACTGGTGTGAGTAAACTCCAACCATTAGTTTAACTTCCAAAATCCTTTCGAAAGAAATGATAATCGTAGGACCGATCCACACATAAACACGGACGGTTTTTACCTTACGATAACCCAAAAATATTTTGATATCAAATCCAGTGATATTATAATAATGTCTAAATCAAATAAATAGAATCTAGCGGAACGCTTGCATCTCACGCTCCATATATAATATTAAATCAAAAACCGTAGGGCTCTTATTGGAGATTGGATTTCCAACATGACAAGGTATGGGACCACCTTCCGATAGTGTATCTCTAGAGACGAATACACTGGGTTCAACAAGAACATCTTGCAACCCAGCCCACACATGACCGACCACTCATTTCGCTTGAGTGTATCGAATGTATACCACCGACGGTTGGGATCAGCAACCACCTCCCGAAAAGGGACAGCATCGATAGATTTAAGAAGCAAAAGGAATTTCTCTAGATAGGTGGTTATACCTCCTAATGGGTGCGACCCACATAGCCATGCTGCCTGCCCGATTTTTGTCCAATTCCGGGTTGCTGAGGCTTGAGGTTTGAATTATCTTCCAGAACATCTGGCCACCATTCACTTTGAATGCCACATCGTCAGATCCATCGGAAATCACTAATTGATTCCCAAAAAAATACTCAGATTGTTAGGCTAAAGAAGTTTCCCTTCTATGCCACCAACTTCGTACGTTTGAAGGAATCAACGTACGTAATCCCCTTTGGAAATACTCTGTCAGACACTCGCCCATACAAGTTGTCCTGGGTTTGGACAAACCGAAGGCACTATCCCGTAAACAGGATAGCCCTTGCATAACTCCGTCTTCAATTTTCTTCAGCATTAGTTGCTTCATAACGCTTACGCCAATACGGAGTGGTTTTCAGATATCAAATCTGATCCCGGTCTCTCCATATTGACAACGGAGGTATATACAAAAGATAAAACTTTGATAGTCAGTGATTTAACTATTAAAGAACATCCATACAATCAACGATCCTATTTCCAAATGGAAATTCTATCAATCAAGCATCAACCAACACTGGGCCCTTTTTGTATTAGTTCTTTGTTACATTATCGTTTCCAATTCCCATTTTCCACCTTTCGTGTTCTTTCAAAGCTCTATTTTCTCTCTTGATTATTGGGAAACATTTCCAATATATATAATTCCTCTATTGAGAAAATATCCTTTACTCCAGTTAGAAAACATTTCTAAATCCTTTGAATTAACTGATGTTATAAACATCGTTATTATAACTCAAATCATAAATCATTCGTTAACTAACGATATCACTAACCAACCCTTGCTATCGAGCCTTAACCATTTCTCCGTCAATAATGCAGTCAGTCAAGTTGGGGTATAATTACCTCTCAGACCTCAACTGAACGACATTCTTAACTTTGAAATAGTCAGAGCTCACAACTTTAAACCAAACATTGCTTACGCGACTCTCGGATTTGATCTACGAACACACCTTCTTTATAAAAATATTGATTATAACGGTAGCGTTATAATCGCTGTCTTCAAATGGTTGGTTTATACAACATTGCTTTCAACAACAGCGTTAAAACCGCTGTCTAGCATTATAGAACACTTATCATAACCATAGCATTAAGATTGCTATTAAAACAGTTATTATAACGGCAGCGTTAAAATTGCTATTTAGATTTACCAAGACATTTATTATAACAGCAGCGTCTAAAATTGCTGTATAGATCTACAACATCTATTATAACAACAGCGCTAAAATCGCTATTTAGTTTTATACAAGCATTTCTTACAAAGACAACGTCATGATTGCTGTTTTGAATAAAATACCGTGTGCGACGCACACGCTTCCGTTGTTCATTTTAAAAGATAGTCAAAATGTCTGGATTTAAACAATGCAGACATTTATCATTCTATTTGTCGAAACCCATAAGATAAAGAGTATATAAGGATAAAAATCCGGTTTCCACCTTCTTTACAACAAGATTTCTTCCTTGTATTTTTATTCCAAGAATCCAAAATGTTTAACACAAAACCGTCTGCTGTGTTCTTCCCTTATAAATATTTCACTTGCAAAATACTTCCTTTGACCCATTATCCACTTTAATCCTGAATATATTTCTTTTATATATAATCTTTTGATTTCGTACTTATACATATTCCCTTAAACCCCAAATTCTATTTATAACTTCTATTCGGAGTCTTGCAAACAAATCTGATTTTTATTCCAATCGTTAAAAATCTTGTTTATGATTTGCTTTATACTCTGCTAAGTTCAAATCCCATCTCAAATATTGATTTCAAATCTAATTTCCACTTTTCCATATAAATTTAAATAAAGCATTTATATTCAATTTATTCAATGATTATAGCTCGTTTAAAAACAACTTCTTCTTTTAATAAAACAAGTTTCTACTTTTTAAACCTCAATTTCTTTTCTATATTCGAAAATCTTTTACGGTATTTAAAATAACTAAATTTCCAGTGTCAGGGTGATTCAACATAGTACAATCCATCATCGTATACACATCACCATAAATAACAAACGGTAATATAAATGTTGAGGGATCCAGTTGGATCCCTCCAACCTGTTTCCCTGCATCCACAGATGTTAATAGCATCAATAATATTATTTCACATCAAAATGAAATATCAGAACTAATGATCAATTAATGGTGTGATCCTATCAACCAATTCAACCAAATTTACCAACTATTCAACCAATCAACCATTGCACATTATAAAAATATTTAAAACTTGTTTATATATAAAAATATAAACGAGAGGGAGTTAGTGAGTTTACTCACCTCGGTTCGCAGTTGATGATTTTTGCTGATGTTTTCATTTTAAAATCAAATAAGCGTTTGATCTCTATCACGGAATTCCATTAGCTTTGTTCTCATCCCCAATGGTTCTACAACGTAGATCTCTTCACTATGATTTCGACATGAGTGATTTTGTCGGAATCCTTGATTATTCTAATCTCTTCTTCCACATCCGACAAAATCCGCCCATGCTCGTAGCTCATGCGCATCATAAAATGTAAACATCTTCTCCTCTTCTCTTGCCCAAAACTTCGGAAACCACTAATGTTGTGCGTGAATGCCCGTGGCCATTTGTTTGGCTTCCACAAATAGCTACTCTTACCCTTTTGCATTACTGTAGCGAACATCCGGTCCTCAACTACACACCTTCATACTATATGTACACACTTCACCAACCAACCAAGTGTCTCAGACATCACAGATCCTACCTCAATAAATAATTCTTGAACTCCGTACAAACTCCCACCATTTTGATCACATCTCCGGCCCCTTACTCCCTGATTCCTTCTTTAAAACCAAAACGAGTTTCACAAAAAGCACTCACGTTATAAATCTCAAACAACCCACTTCTTGTAGCTATTCAAATGGCCGAAACTTTAACCCCACTTCACTTTTGTATACATACCAAACCCATAATTTACGTCCAACAATTTCCATCAGTCAACCTTCCTAATGCACTTAGTTCAATCGCAGGCTTTAATACGTCACTAACCACGCATCATAACTCCACAATCAGCTTCCACTTTCCCACGTTAAATTCCATCTTACCTTCCTCCATTTAATCACCTTTTTTCCCACTTCCTGACCTTTCTCCCTTGTTAAAACCTCTGAACCTTTTCATAGCAACTCCTGAACACATCACGCACCCAATCTCCCTTAACACTTCACCGACCTCCCAAACAAAATCACCATTTTCTTAATCATCCCAAACTTATCCCTCCAACACACTCAATGTCCAATCCGCAACATCGTCCAAAAACGCAACTTCAGAACAAATCTGCGACATTAGGGAAACCCATTTTTTATTCTTCTTCAACCACTCTTCTCATCTCTTCATGAATCCCCAAACAAAGCTCACCATCATCATTAAACTAGCAACTCCGGGATCCCAAAACTCGGACCAGATCTACGCCATCCACCAACCTAGCACTTTGAACGCCAGCCACCCGAAGACACCCCTCGCCATCACTCGCTCCTCGCTTGGTCATCACCATCGCCAGCTAATTTGCGTCAAGCCGGTCGGTGGAAAAACATCCCAAAAGACAATATCGAATAGAAGAATAAGTGGTCAGTAGTTCAAGGATTCGAAATATATAAGTATTCCGATTTTTTCGAATTAATTTGGGTTGATTTTGATTTTATATTAGATTGAGAAATCACGATTTTGTGTTGAGGAAGGAGTTTTTCTTGAATCTGAAGGGAAACCAAGGAAGAGGGGTTGGTTTGTTATTTTATAGATGGAGTATCCTTGGTAGTCACGGCTTATAACAGATTGGGGAGCACGGCAACAAAAGCTTGGCACACACGGAATTGAGATGGCGTGAAAGGCACGGTTTTGTTTTTTATATATATAGGTCACGTGGTGGTCAGAAGTAGTACGAACAGCATACCACTAATATTGTATTTCTTTTCTTTTTATTTATTACTTTATTAGCCAACAATGTTAGAGAGGCTACTTAATGCGTACAGGCTAATTTCCTTTGCTCTACCGAAACCTTTGACCTTTTGAGAACCAAAATAACAATGGATCACATCTGATATATTTGTTTTAAATTTAGAACCAAAAATTTTGTTAACACTTGACTATTTTACAAGTGCACAAAATCTTGAAACGGTGACTAGATTTCTTTTATTATACGAGTTTGCAGTAGTCGCAAACATTTTGACTTTGAACCGGCAGAGATTACAAATGTAAATGTACCAGCAAAGAAATGTATCTCTGACTTGCCTGGACATGGCGACAGTCTGACTGAAACATGTATTTGGTAGCAGAGGATTTTGCGAGATCTTTATTTGAAATTTGCATATGGAATGAATAGAAGATTTGATAACAAAATTTATAAATTTCATTTTCAAAAATTTCGCCAGCTTGGATTGATTCTTGAAGAACACCGTATGTTGAAAACAACGCCCCTGAAAGTTACCTCCTTATATAATATTATATTATAAATTATACGTTTAAATATCATTTTATAAATAAATTCGTTATAAATTCCTATATGTAATTCAAATAAAATATTTAAACCAATTTAGATATTCAGAATTCAACGGCTAAAAATCCGGGTCGTTACAATATAGGATTGGTGTACAAAAATAACAAGTAAGTTTTATCGTTATATCATTCGATAGAATTCGAATGTTTGCACTTTTACGATTATAGTACATAACATAGTTAGGATAATTTTTCTAATACTACCCATAAATCGACTGCTAGTAAACCATAGAGTGATAACCTATGCTTAGTACCGGTAATCAACAAAAGGATTGCAGTGTCTTATCTTCCCCAATCGGTTCAATGCACACACATTGTACCGTCGGAATGCATCCACACTCACTCCATTTGGGCCATCTTACTTCCTAGCACAGAATAAGTGTGCCCTAGCCACCTCACTATTGCGAGATTATCTATGATAGAGGGTATGCTGCCTGGTATGGATCCCTAACAAACAAATCCTACTTGGCCCAAAATCCCCTTTGATTAGGACCCTCATAGATTTACCATAGAAACTATAGCTATAAAATTGCCTATTTATGAGGCCACCATAGAATAACTATAGAACGATTTATTTACGTGGAAACCATAGAACCATAGAATTTCCTTTTTATGACGTTATCATAAAACCATAGAGGCCATAGCCATAGAATTGCCTATTTAGGAGGCCACCATAGAATAACCACAGAATTAGGATTATAACTTAACATCATTTATGTTCAACTTTATTAAGCCTATTTTATTCATTTATAACCCCACGTTATATTTATAATTGCATCCAAACCACATTTATTTGTTATGATTCATTGTGTTTGCATAATCTATCGTATTTATGCAAATATTTTAGTCCTTTTTTTCATACCTGTGACATAGTCATTTGATAATTCTTATCAAGTTTGCCTATTTTTCAGTCCAAATTCCTTTTTTTACAGTTTGAACATTTAATGTCCCTAAATTATCAAATCCACTTTACATAATTCCAGTTGAATTATATTTCTTAATGTTCATATAATAAAAAGGATTATAATCAGTCAGTCACAATGAGTTAGGTGCATGAATCAGTGCCTAAATCAATCAAATATGTGTGCCAATATTGCAAATCTAGGCATATTTTGGGTATAACCAAAAATTAATATAAAACTGTAAAATCAAACGTAGAAAAAAGGAAAGAAGACTGACAAGATATCTTACAATAATTTAAATATTAACTCAATAAAAACTGTAAGAGAAAGACAGAAAAATAATTTACAAAAAGAAATTTAAAGAAAAGCTGTAAATTACAAAAAATAAACGAAACTGTAAATAATAACTACAACCATTATTTGGCCTATTTACCTAACCGTAACTAAAATCTAAATAATTATAAATACTCATGACAAAAGCTTCTCTCGTGGCCTCGACAAAACCCACTTCCAGAATAAAAGGGAAAATATTTTATTTAGCAAATATCTCAGTTGCCTTAAATTTGATATAAGCTATCATGTCTTCAAAATAGAAGACTAATCTAGTCAGGGAAGAAGCTTGTGTTGAAAAGAATGCGGGGGTTTGGAGGTTTATGTATAGGTAGGGCTAAAGATCCTAGGTCACGAGATCTAGAGAATAAATCTGAGCCAACCATGTCTCCGGACTAATCAAGGATTGCCACATCAGCTCTGGATTTGAAATAGGCCAACTAGAAAACGCCACATCGGTAAAATGTGCTGGTGAATTTATCTCTGTTTTTTCGGTTTCGTACCAGGCATGTAATTGTGTTTGGCATGTTGATGGGTCAACCCACTCAAAGCCCGGGTCGACCCTTGCATCCCGGGTCAACCCATGGGTTGACCTAGGTGAGGGATGGGTTGTCCCAACCCAATGTATGTATATATATTTCAAATTTCAAAACTTTTAATTGCCATATCTTATTAATTTTACGTCCATTTTTTGTAGACAATATATATACCTAAACCAGAAAATCGTGAAGGACTCAACGGTTGAATTCCCATTGTCAAATTCTAATAATTTTACAACTTATTATTTAATTAATCAATTCGTTAGTTAATTACCATGTATTAAAATTTCGAATTGTTACATTCTCCCATCCTTAAAGGTTTCATCCCTAAAATCTCTAAGGGAGAGAGAATAAGATAAATGTTTTCATACAAGTATCTACAACCGTCTACTTAATCATCATCCATTTGCATTCGTTGTTCTTAAATTCTCTAATGCTTTTCATGTACTTATGAAATATGTAGTGTATGTGACCATAACTAATGCAAAAGATTCGATGGTCCACTGATTAAATTGACCTCCTTTTTATGCAATCATGCTGGTGTCATGTACTCAAATGCATGCAATAAGTCCTAATAATAACATATATTTCCACATGCATGCTTCAACCAACATTCAAATGCAACACCAAATGATAATCATCCATTATGTCAACCATGAAAATAAAGAAAAATGCATATGCATCGATATGCATTTGCTAGTATCCTATTTGTCGATCCCCAATAATGTCTAATGTGTGTATATACATCAACTGTATCCACTTGCAAACACTTGCATTCCCTTGCATACATCAAGCATAACATGTTCTAATAATATATCTCAGCCATACCCTATCATCCGTGGGTTAGATCCTAAGATTTATAGATTTAAAGGATAGGAAAGATAAAGCCTGTTCAAAACTAACGATGGAAAAAAGGTTGAAGCGTATCGTCAAAGAGAAACGGATAAGAAATGTGCATCTTCTCCTCAGATTCCCATGTAGCTTCATTGACATCATCTCCTCGCTGAAACTTTACAAGCCACATTTCCTTATTCCTTAGCTTCTTGTTCTCATTTTCTAGAATTCATGTAGGCGCTCAATGGATAGATGCCTCTCTATAAATTTTCATATCCTCCAACATACTAGGCTCTACTACCACCGTTGAATCATGTAGGCATTTTCATAAATGTGAAACATTAAATGCATCATACACCTAGAAAATCTCTCGGGTAGCTAAAATCTATCAGCCATTTGCCTCACTCTCTCTATAACCGGGAATAGTCCTTTGAATCTCGGTGCCAACTTGCCTATGGAATCTAATCTTACCACATTCCTTAGAGACGATACCTTCACGAAGACTAGATCTCTAACTCCAAACTCCAGATCAGTCCTCCACTTGCCCGCTTAAGACTTATGTCGATCTTGTGCCATTTTCATTCTTCTTCTTATCAAGTCAATCGTACAGGAGGTCTCTCTAATCATATATGTTCAAATGAGTAGTCTATCGGTCAACTCCCACCAACATGAAGGAGATCTACAAGGTTGTCTATACAAAGCCTTGAAGGGTTCCATGTTAATGCTCTCGCAGAAACTATTATTATATGCAAATTCCACCAGTGTTCGAAGTCCCTCCGAAATCTAGGATTCATAGTTTTAGAAAATCATCTAAAATCTCATTCATCCCCTCAGTCTACTCGCCAGTCTAAGGGTGATAAGTTGTACTCAACCTGATATATGTCCCTAAAGCCACCTTTAGACTCCTCTAAAACTCACTAGTGAAAAGTGGTTCTTTGTCGCTCACTATGCTGGTAGGAACACAATGAAGTCGGACTATCGATCTTACATATACAGATGCTAACCATGAAGCTATTAACAGAAATAAAGTGGTTACTCTTCGTCAGTCAGTTTACTATAACCCAAATGCTGGTGTTGCATTTCTTCGATCTAGCAAACATATCAGTAAAGTCCATAGATACACTCTTCCACTTCCAAAGTGGCACGTCTAAGGGTTAGAGAAATTCACTAGGCGTCTTTTGCTCTGTCTTTACTCTATGACATGTCATACACTTCACCACAAACTCGTCTACATCCCTTTTCATGCTGGTCTAGTAGAAAACCCTATTCATGTTTCGGTACATCTTATCACCTCCTAGATTGATAGTCATCCGAGAATGATGTGCCTTAGCCAAAAATGCACTCATCATATCTACCGTGTGGGGGACACAAAGTATGTCATCTCAGCGTAACTTCTCTCTACTTTCAATAGAATGTTGGAGAAGATGTCTATAAATCTCTCCTCTACAAATCTTATCCAAAATATCCACTAGTTTGATATTTTCTCGTTGCCTCGACCCAATTTGTTATAACAAAGGCTATACCTCCACGAATGCTAACAATCCAGGTGTATAATCATTAAATGGTCTAAACTAAAATATGGATATAAACTCCAAGCTCTGCTACCCTACAATCAAAGTACTCAACGATGTCCTCTGCCTGCTCAAGGCATATACAACTACATTCCCCTTGCCTAAGGTATAAGCAATCTCAAGGTCATATGATGCCAAAAAATTTATCCAACACTACAACCTCAGATTAATTAAGGTCCCTATGCGAGAAGAAATACTTCAGAGACTTATGATCTGTAAAATCTTAAATCTCTTACCTAAAATGCCTCCATGACTAGAGTGTAAAGGCTATCGTGACTAATTCCAAATCGTGATAGGGTTGTTCCTCTCATGAACTCTCAATTGTATGCTCCCATAGAACACTGCCCTACCTTCCTGCATCAAAACTGCACCCGAGCTAGTCCTGCATGCATTGGTGTAAATAGTAAACATCTTCGAACAATCAGGAAACACCAACACCGATGTATTAGTAAAAGGCTTCTTCAATATCAAGAAAGAATTTCACAATCAACATCCCATGAGAACACCAAATTCTTCTTGGTTAGATTGTAAGCGGTGCTGAGATCCACGCAAAGTCCTTAATAAACTTTTTATAGTAACCCGCCAAACTTAGAAAGCTCCTCACTTCAGTCGCGTTCTTAGGGGTCTTCCAATCTTGTACCATCACCACTTGGCAGTATCTATAGCTAATCCATCCGAAGAAACTATATGCCTTAAGAAGCACGCTTCTTTTTGCAAAACTGGCAATTCGAAAACTTCGCCTTAAGTTGATGTGTGTGGAGAGTACAGAGAACCTCTACCAAATGTAAGGCATGCTAATCCTCGCTCCTCGTGAATACCACAATATCATCCACAAAGACAACAACAAAGTTATAAAGAACATCCTGAACACTCGTCTCATCAAATACACAAAATATTCTAGTGCGTTTGTTAGCGTAAATGGCATAAGCAACCACTCGAAGAATTCGTCACGAGTCCTAAAAGCTATCTTGTTTATACTGTCCTCTGCTACACGAAGCCGATGAAAACCATTGGCCAAATTCAATTGAAAAAACACTAATGCACCAACCAACTAGTCAAATAAATCATCAACCCAAGGGAGTAGGTAGCGATTCTTCTTCGTGAGCTTATTCAACCCTCTATAGTCCAAACAAAGTCAGAGAGAACTGTTCGCCATGGTATCAAAGACGATCGGTGCTCACCACTCGGAAATATTCCTCTAATGAATACCTTCTCCAAAAGCTCACTCATTTTCTTGATGAGCTCTCTCCATTCGTTTGGAACCATATGAAAAACATGAAATGATATAGGCTTCGCGTTCTCACTGAAATAGATTTGAAATCAATCTCCTGCCCAGAAGATGTTGGAGAATGGTGTTTTGATGATAACAAACTTATTTCAATTATCATTGATTATAAAGTATATACTAACATTTCTATCTAGAATATATATATATATATGAATATGCAGAACATATATACAGGAATTAATACTAAAGACTATACAGTTTTAGAGTTTCAAGAGATTTAGAATTCAGAGAAGATTCAAGACTCATGAGTGATCAAGATACCAAGAATTCAAGAGATCGAGATTTCAATACAAATATAGCAATAGAGTCAAGTTTATATGTAAGACTCTAAATAGCACTCCAGCTTCGAATTCAAATTCAAATTCTATTTTTCAAATTTCAAATTCTGGTTTTCAAAATTCAAGCTCTAATTTCAAATTGTTTTCTATTCTACTTATGATTTCAAATACAAATTTAAATTTGAATTTATATAAGTTTATATAGTTTTATATTTATATACTTTACACTTTTATAATTATATAGTTTTAAAATTTATAAAATTATAAATATGTTTATATAATATATATTTATGTTTTCGTATGATTTTATACTTTATATTACTCATTTATATCACTATGTTTTAATTCAAGAATTTCCAGAATAGTATATATATTTTAAACACTTGAAAAATATTCATAATTCAAATTTTTAAGGTATATATGTCAACATACATATTAGCTTATGTCGGCATACAACTGTCACTTTTTCAATTTTCAAAGGAAGAGTCTTTTCACTATTTGTAACATTCCAGAATTGTTGCAACCTTTCAAACCTTATAAATAGGAGTTGAATTCGAATTTTTTAACCATTCTTCTTCTCCATCTTCACCCCTCTTCATCCCTCCGTTAATATTTCTTATTTTATTGATTTCTACGCTTCTACTTTTCCGATTTCTATTCTAATTACATAAAACTTCTTCTTTTCTCACTCTCTATCCACTACTCTCTGAATTGAAGTGTTATTCAAGAGTTATAGGGCTGTTGTAATCTTTTGGGAAGTGTTTGGGAAAGGTATGTTCCTTGTAGCCCAGAAATCAAGGAAACAGAGCGGTGTTAACCTTATAGCCATGAAATCAAGGGGATTGTATTTGATCAAGGGTGTTTGGAGTGGTGTTAACCATGCAGCCGTGAAATCAAGGGTGGTGGAATCGATGTTAATCTTGTAGCCATGAAATCAAGGGTGTTGTACTGGGATATTGATATAGTAATAAAACTCTGTGGAATCTAGCGTTGCGTGGGACTGGACGTAGGAGTAATCCAAACTAGTATAAAATTCGATGTGTTCTTTCCTTTTTCTGCATTTTATTTTTGTTTATTTCTGTGTTGTGTTTGATTATGTGTCTATGATCATCTCTGTTGTTTGTGATTCATATAGTAGATCATATAAGTTTTAGATTTTCATATATTCCTTACAAACACTATTCACCCCTTCTAGTGTTAGTCTTGCCGTAAGGTCGGCATTCCACACTCCCTAACAACTAGTATCAGAGCAAGGATTTTCAAGTTTATAATCTAATTTTTGAAAACATTAGATGGAAAATTTTGAAATGATTTATAACACTAGTTTAAATTCATTCCTTGCATTAGTATTAGATGAGTCTACATTCAAATTTTTTTGAAATATCAAGTTATCATGATATGATTTCTTGAAAAGTTTAAATTGATATATCACAGAATCATCATGATGTTATTATTTCAATTTACAATTAGTTATTTTGAAAAGTCACTTGACTCTTTGAACAAGTATGTTGCTTTGTAGGAAAAGAAGTTATATTTGATGATTGTTGGCCAAAAGGCACCAAGATGATCATTCATCAGTTAAGAAAAGAAGTTTTATCAAGGGATATGACTTTTGGGCTTATAGTAGTTGAAGTGTCCATTCATTCAAAATTCAAATTCAAAATTTTGACGCTAAGTTGGTTAAACTACTAATCATCAATCTCATCGTAAAATTCAGAAAGATGTAAATGTATGGTCCATGATAATGGAAGAAAATAAGATAGATGTTATAACTGCAATAGACCAGGCCATATAAAAAAGGATGTGTCCGTATCTAGGTGATTCGGATTCATCATCAAGCGACGAAGACCATAAACAAGAAATCTAGATATGTGTTTCACAACGATTCAGAATTTAGAGAATAACGAAGAAATGGATCTAAAAACCAGGTACACATTAATGAATTTTTAAATTTTTTGGTTGATTTGGATGAATAGATGTTTTGTTTATCTTATTTGAATTTGGAATTTAAAATTCTAAAATTCAATCTTAAATTCTAAAATTCAAATTTGAAATTCAAATTTTGAAATTCAAAATAATAATAAATAATGATATAATTAATTTTAAAATATTTGATTAAGATTAATATTATTTCACGAAACAAATTAAACAGAAAAAATATGAAAGTTTAAATAATAAAACAAAATCAAAAGGCAACTTGTCTTTTGAAAACATACATATATGTCGACATACAGAAATTGACATGTCGACATATGTACCAATAAATTCAAAATTTGAACTTTCAAACTTCTCTCCATCTTTTCAATAAGAAAATGCCATTTCAAACTCTAGTTATTAACTTTGTCTGTCTACTTATTTTCTTAAATCTTGTTTCAAAATATATATATATATTAAAAGTATATAAATTAATAAAATTATATAGACATAATAATATAATATCTAGAGTTAATATTTTTTTTATATATATTGTTATAAAATATAAATTTACTTATCTTTTATATATAGTTTAAACATGCATTGTTTAACTTATATATTATTCATATGATTTCATAACAATTTTGGGTTACATTATCACAAATACTATTTGTAACTTAATACTTATTTTGATTTCTTATTAAGATTTATAATAACTTGAATATTTTACCTAGTATTTTGGTATAAAAATAGTATATGTATATATATATATATATATATGATTTTATGTCTTAAATATGTAGTTTAAATATAAGAAGTTATAGTTTAATTTGTATTTAAATTTCATAATTTTGTTATGACTATAGAATTCTTTTTAAGGTTTTAACATATAAATGGTTCCTTAGCAAATTAATATATTTTGATTCTCAAAAGTTTAAATTTAAAACTATTTGTATCAAAAGATTGATTTATATTTCATAATAAATTAAATCTTAAGTCCTTTTTAAAATTAGTTTATATGTATACAATTATGAAAATATGTTTATACACTAATAGTTTACTTTATATGATATAATTCTGTATTCTCTTTAAAAAGATCTTCAATTTTTACTATATTAAAGAAGCACCCTACTAAGATTATTGAACTCTAAGTTTCTCATAGAATAATTCTAAAAAAAATTATTATCTATTATGAATACCGTAAAATTTTCATCTTTACTATCCTTTAAATCTCTTTCATAAGTATCGTTAATGTAAGTCTAGAAATTAGTATATATTACCCTTGTTTGATTCAAATAATATATAAAATATATGTATATGCATAATAGTTAGATAGTACTTTGAATATATTTTACCTAAATAGATTTAATCACTAAATCATTCTGCATACCATCATTACACATCTTATTTCATATTATACATCATTATTATAAATTATAGTACATCTCAAATTAAAATCATTCACATCACAAGTTGCATTTTATTCAATATATCACTTCATATATTTTTGCATATGACATACTGCATTATAACCAACACACTGCATTACATGTTAACTTTAACTTCACATATAACAAGTATACAGTATGAGAAGTTTTTATCTAAATAGAAATCTATAGGATTATTAATCGAATACATAACATATTTACTTTGTCCTGATTGACATGATTGACTTGTTTGGCTTGGTTGAATTGATTGGCTTGATTGAATTGATTGACTTGTTTGGTTTGTTTGGTTTGAATTGAATAACTTGATTGACTTACTTGACATGGTTAAATTTCATTAATGGTTGATGAGTTTGTTTGAAAACTAATTATGCATTTATAGTCGGTAGGAGCTTTATAGGTTTTTAGGAAAAATAGAAGTTACAAGAAATGTTTGACTTTATGTTTTGTGGCAACAAAACTTAACTTGATTGGTTGATTGGATTAAATTGCTTGAATAATCATTACTTTACTTATATTACTTTAAGTTGTATCATAGTTTTTAGGATATCTTATAAGAATTATTTTTTAGTCTAGATTAAATCTTATCATAGTTTTAAGGGACTTAAAGTTTAGGCTAGGTTTAGTCTTGTATTAGATTAAGGGGAAGCTTTACAGTTTCTAGGATTTATTGTTGAAGTTTCAAGAAGTATTTTTGAATAAACATGTATTTTTTTCTTTTGTTAACTTAATGGTTTAGATTGATTGTTTGATTTGCTTGTTTGGATTGATTTGCTTGTTTGAATTGGTTATAAATATTGGTTGGTGTTAACGATATTTTCCGTCAACACCAGAGGTAGATCAGTGGAGATGGATCTAAGGGAAGGAAGTAGGTCGTTTAGTGTAACGACCCGGGAAATGCTCGACGCTCGAGTTCTCGACAACAATACATAAGCCTGTATCGCTTGCCAAAAACACAAGTATCGAACCCCCAGATTGTCATGAGAAAGAAATTAGAGGGTGAGAATAGAAAGAAAGAAATATCAGAATAGAAGAAAGAAGAAGAACATCATCAGAATCTCACAGCGGAACGAATAAAATATAATATGACAAATCCTTTATACAGAAGAAACTGTATATACATACCAATCATCAGAGTGCACATATCAGACACAGCGGAAAAATAACTTCATATAACTAGCGGTGAAGCCGCCTGCTTCTAGCTCCTGAAACTCCAAGCAAAACCTAACCTGAAACATACTCGGTCTGACCCGAGCACATTAGATTTAAAACAAAATACACCGGGTCAGTCTGGAATACTATCAGTGATAAATTCACATAACACACACTTGTTTAATTTTGGAAATTCTTTATGAAATCAAAGGATAATACTAAGACCAGCCTACACATAAATACGGACGGTTTTTACCTTACTATAACCCAAAATGTTTTTGAAATCAATATCTTGTTCTGATATTATCATAATGTCTAAATACAAATAAATAACAATCTAGAGGAACACTTGCATCTCACGCTCCCCAAATATAGTATACAATCGAAAACCGCGGGCGCTTATTGGATATTGGATTCCAACTTGACAAGGTATGGGACCACCATCTGCACGTGTATCTCTAGAGG
Source organism: Allium sativum (assembly GCA_030737875.1). Lineage (NCBI taxonomy): Eukaryota > Viridiplantae > Streptophyta > Magnoliopsida > Asparagales > Amaryllidaceae > Allium > Allium sativum. The sequence continues at coordinate 1,052,858 of JASFAX010000056.1, read as the reverse complement.
CGAATACACTGGGTTCAACAAGAACGTCTTGCAACCCGGCCCTCACATGACCGACCACTCATTTCGCTTGAGTGTATCGAATGTATATCACCGATGGTTGGGATCAGCAACCGCCTGCCCGAAAAGGGACAACATCGAATATAGACTTAAGAAGCAAATGGAATTTCTCTAGATAGGTGATCATATACCCTAATGGGAGCGACCCACATAGCCATGCTGCCTGCCCGATTTTTGTCATTTCCCCGGTTGATGAGGCTTGAGGCTAGGATTCCTTTCGAACATCTGGCCACCATTCACTTTGAATGCCACATCGTCAGATCCGCCAGATATCACTAATTGACGTCCACAAAAATACTCTGCGGTTAGCTAAGAGAAGGTGTACGGCCTTCTCCGCCATCAACAGAAATACGTTTGAAGAAATCAACGTACGTGACCCTTTTGGAAATACTCTGTCAGACACTCGTCCATACAAGTCATCCAGGAACAGGATGAACCGAAGGCACTCTCCTACTGCATCTCATATAGGAATCACCCCATGGATCAGTAGCGAGATGTCCTTGCAACCCGTGGATTCCAACCATGACAGAACCACAGTACATCTCTGGCTGCAGACCAGAGATTATTAGCGGTTCCTCCGCTTATGAAGATCCACAGTCTTCAATGCTCCATCTCGATCATCTTCTAGTATCTTCACGTATTTGTTGATCGGAATGGTTTTCGAATATAAATTCGATCCCGGTCTTTCCATACCAACAATCGTACTGGTCAGGTTTTGATAGTCGGTGATTTAACTATCAAATAACAATAGTGTGAATAAAACAAGTTTGCTGATTCAGTACTTGGCATGACTTGGCCTCTTTAAAATAATTGGTAATTCAACCTTTATTTCTTATTTACCTTGTAACCAACATTTATATTCAAAACCTTGTACTCATTTCAATATTTCTCGTATGGAATACTTTGCACTCACCACAACCGAATATCATTCCTCGATAATAGTGAAGTCGTTCAAGTTGGGGTATTTTATTTACCTCTCATACCTTGATCGACAACGTTCTTACCTTAGAATAATATTGGTTTGTCACTTAACTAATTACATCTCATTTTCCCTTTTGATTTCAAATCTGGTTTTATAAACCTCTTCTTACTTTTGAAATCTTTGTTCGATAATCTCTTTACTTAATCCCTTAATTAAGTAAACACAACTTTAACTTCACCCATTATTTCCCTTATAACATTATGATTTATAATGTAAGTCTCTCGTCAACTAATTTGATTCCATCTATTTGGCATTTCAAAAATAAAACTTTTACCTTGGATTCTAGTTAATCGAAGATTACTAATATTTAACATCAACCAATTCGATAATTTTTCTTAATTTATAGTAAATCAAGAATTAACTTAATATTTACACTATTCGTTAAGTTTAATGAATATCTAGACAATTTAAACCAACTTAGTTCAATTATCACTTTTGATTAAAACAGTTGAATTTTGTCGACTGTACACCTCAGTTAACCATTATTGATTTCATTTTCATTTCCCCTTTAGTTTAATTAAATAACTTTATTAAATTAAAAACACAACCCACTTTACCAATCCCATAGGTGAATACTTTGACTTTCTGCTTTAAGAACTCGTATACATCATAAGATTTACTTACATCAACCCCTTAAATAACTTCTTTTATAAACTCGATTAAAATATTTATTTATAAACTTCTTACTTAATTTCTTAAATAAAATAACCGAAAAACTTCAATTTAGTTATAAAATAATTTATGACTATAAAACTGCGTCGATTCACCGAACGGTAGAACGACGTCTAAAACATCACATTTAGGCCATTCACTGCCAATTACCAAATCAACATTGTCGGTTGATTTTAAATACAACACAGGTGAATATCTGTTCAACCATCACACTCAAACAGGTTTTACGACTATATGGGGTTCAATCAGTTCAAATATCAACGATATATAACAAACAAACAACATACAAAATATTTGAGGAATCCGGTCGGATCCCTCCAACCTGTTCTTCCCTGCATCACAGCTCGTTATACATTTCATAATAATACATGAAATAAATTTCATATGATCTAACATTTAAGGCGATGGAATATAAATAACAGCAATCAATCAACCAATAACAACCACTAGCAACCAATCAATCAATTTATATTTTTAAAGGTAAAATATATTTTTATATGAATTTACCACATCACAGAATTCCAGAAGGTGTGAGAATTAACTCACCAATTTTGTTTCTGACGGTGCTGCGTTGTTCATATAATTCTAAACAAGCGCGAAATTCCATCTACAACCGATCCTGACCAAACCAGCCCGACCTCGCCCGTCATTGCTGTTCACACGATTCTGTTCAGTATGAACTGCTTATACTCATTCCAATTTCGAAAATTATTTAAAACTATGTGAATTATCAATTACTATATTAATTACCTTTTTATTTTATTTCAACCGACCTTACTATCTTAGATCCTCTGAAGTTTGCCCATCTGATACTTCACATTTCTTCTCGCTATGCATGCATTCTTCCACCCAATTATACCTGCGCCAATGCCATATACCTTGGCAAAGTGGCACACATCATCTCCTTTGGTTGTTCCAGGAAAATTCCTTTTCTTTCTTTTTTTTTTCTCTTTTTTTTTTTTTTGCAATGAAGGCCCAAGCCCAGATGATACTCACGGCCTCCCTCTCCTTTCCTTCACAAAGGCCACGTCTGCTCCAGACGCATGTTCATGCATGCCATCTCCTTTTCTCTCTCAGGTAATTCTTTTTTTTTTTTAATAAACCGAAACTGATTTTTTTCTTTTGCCCAAAAGTGCTACAGCAAGTTTCCTCCTTACCTCACATACATGCCGCCTCCCTCCTATACTCCCATGAACCCATGCAAGCAAAGACACAAAGCAGCTCCTCCATATTACCACGTGATGCCATCATTTCCGGTCATATAATACATCGCAGGTTTTCCCTCCTTCTCTGGTTAGAAGCGGAACGCACTCTGCTACGTTCGTCACTTATATGATTCACCTCACAACAGTCCTCCCCACCGAATTGATTTGCTCTAGGAAAACCACGGTAACATTGTAGCACCACATGAAAACGATGCTGAAATGAAGCTTTGGAATTTGTAGGCGTTCCTTGCAGTTCTGGGTTTCCGTTTGTTATTGACCTTGGGGGCTTGATGAACGCGAGAGTTAGATTGAGGAGATGGATATACTGGTTATTCAGAAACAAAGAGAGAATTAGGTGAATATATAGTGGGAGAGCCGTGGGCATCAAGGAAACAATAAAATAAAAGAAATGAGATGGTACAAAAGCTCACATGGTTTACACAGAGCGACAGAAGAAAAAAATGGGGTCAGATACGAACGTTTGCATAAATCTGTTGCTTTGAAAAACCAACGATATCTTGTTTGCAGATAGCTGCACATGGGTGTATACGAGTTCTGATTCGATAATACGTATTATATATATTTTCTCGTTTTAAGATGCACATGGATGCTTGTGAGGAGACAGAAAATTGTTGATGGGCTTGCAGTAAAGACGCAGAAACATTAAATTGATATGACGAAAGATTTTTCGGTGAGATGACCAACGATATTTTATGAAGGCGACAAACGATATTTTAGTGATTTAACGAGCGATATTTTTATTATCTTATTATTAAACGATACTTTGTCGTGAAGTAACACACAAACCTACCACAAACGATCTCCGTCTACTGATAAAGAAACTAATTTTAGTGTAAAAATGTATCCCGAACCCAATGGGACAAGTTTCGTCGAATTCTGACTTCGTTTGGAAAAATTCCCTTTATAAAAACAGAAATGAACACGCATTTTAATTTTTCACGGTTACTAGATAAATCAAATAAATTTGAAACTTTGAAATCCTACAATAATTTTTCAATACGAACCCAACGGCACCAGTTTCGTCACATTCTGAGACTGTTTCCCCGGTAGGCTATTTTTACGCGTACCGCAATGCCATTTCGAACACCAAATTAATTGGTCTCCAAAAATAACAAACTATATACCTATTCTGACTCTAATCGACGATACGAACTGAACGGAATTGGTTTCGTGGCTTAATTTAATCATCTGTTCAAATTACCCTCAAATCTCCCTTTATTCATTGTGAACGAGCGTTTATGGCTAACATGGCCACATACGACATCGGTTTGCCACACCATTCAACACCATACAATAATTTAACGATACGGTCCCAATGAAACTGATTTAGTCGAAATCTGAGTCTGTTTGCAAAACGGCCATTTTAACGCGTATATTTTAAATAACGATTTCCATAGCGACTATTTCAAAATTTGATTTGGCCATAAATAACAAATTATAACACGAAATCTAAAATTTTCTCTTTCATATGAAAATTATCATCAATACGGTTCTAACATTTCTCGTTTCACAGAAATCTAACTTATATCGGATCTTGTACGACCATTTGAAGTTCAAAACGCCAAATTACGAATTGCCGCGCTGGTGCAGCTCGTCATATAATTAAAATTACAATTCAACGTTAAAACAGCGCTTACTAAACGAAATCGTAAATAAAATTAAATCTAACTTGAATAAATATTTTAATATTACCAAATCACCTAATATTACAAATTCACCTAATTTCGACCATTTCGAAATTAAATCATTATTTATATTTTTAAACAAATAAATCGTTCAAATTTGTTAAATCTGAACCATTTAAATCCAAAATCAATATTTAAAACAAAATTAAATATTAAATTAAATAGCTAAAAATCTGGGTCGTTACATTTAGCCTTTACAAGCTGGGATTGCTTCCCCGTCCCTGGGTGTCGAGGATTTGGAAAGAAGGATTACTTATCTGTTGCTCTTGACAAAGGATTGTAATAGCGGATAGCGAGGGATTCCCAACCAACCTCACTAGGAGATCTAGGATTGTGGGGAGGGTAGAAGCTCATAGGAGGAGATTAAACCTATAGGAGAGGGGGTTCCCTTTTATCTGCAAGAAGGTCTGGACAAGGATCCATGCATTGCAGGAAATAAACAGTAAACTGCGACAATTAATTATTAAGAAAAACAGTATGACAAACTCACAGCAAGAGGCTTTGGATATGGATGCACACTTTATTAATGTTTTATTTATAACACATGAACAAAGTAAAAGAACTTCTTCAATTGATCCCAGTCTTAGGGTTTAAGAGAGGAAATACAAAGATTAGCAAAATGAAAAATGAGAGAACTCCCTCTCTAGTGTGACCACTGGAGTCCTATTTATAGAAAACTCGGAGCCCCTTCTGCTATTGGGCCATTGGGCCTTTAAGAGCCTTTGTCGGCCGCCTTTTTCTTGGTCTCGGATGTTTTCGCTTCTAGCTGCTTCGCGGTACTAATTATAGCTTTCTCGATGAAGGTTTTTAGCTAGTCGGGAGCCTTTTTGAGGAGGATATATGCTAGCTGTTGTGGTAGCTTTTCGGAAGGTATTTTTGCTTCCGTATGTATGCTCTCTGTCGTATTCTTTCGAATACAGGCTTCCGTTTTTTCCTTGAATACTTAGAGGAGCCTGCCCTCATTGTGTATGTGGTTAGTTACCGTTTCGGAATCACTGTCGACATCTGTGCTAAGTAGACTAGTGTGGATAGCTTGTATCCCTTCAGTGATTCCAATCAGCGTTTCGATGGGATTTTCGGGTATAGCCTGATTTTCCAAAAGGTTGCTCCAAGTGACTCGTCTGTTATTTTATCAATGCGGCCTCTCGACATTTGTACGATAGGTGTCGCGGAAACGGGTTTCAGATAATCTTCAAGCGCTTCTGTCTTAGATGCTCTTGAAGTTTTTAGCTTCCCGACGTATCGGTATTAGGCGGGCTAATACCGAGGGTTCCTTTGGACTTCATCTGACAGACTTCTTGCTTTTATCTTTCTTTTTTTCTGATCAAGATGACTTTTTGTCGTAGAATCCCCTGTCGGATTGACGCTGTTGGAAGGATCTTGTCGGGTTGATCCTGTTGGATATATCCCGCCGGTTATATCCTATAGATTTTACGATCTTTTCTCCTAGGAAGGCTTCGGTTAATGAAACTTTCTGACTATTTCTCCCTTCTCTTGACTCCTCCTAGTATTTGATCCTACTTTCTGAAGGGTTCCTGTGAGCTTTCGGCCATCCGATACCCCTTCACCGCTAGCTTATTTCACTGTTAATTTTGGTAGTAACATTTGGTTTACTAAGTTTATTTTATTAGACTAGTATAGTCATAATTTTAGGGGGAGTTATAACATTTTAAGTTTAGAATCATAGATTTAGAGGGAAATATATGATTATTCAATTCACGGAGTATTATATGGCCATTAGGATCATTTATAGATATAGGATTTAAGGGGAGTATGTTTAGATTTTTTTTTTGATAATGACAAAGGGGAGAAATTATAAAAAAAGGTTTAGTTAGCCATAGTTTAAGGGAGAGTCACTACAAGAAAAAGTAGAATAGACATCACAGTTTTAACATCACTTGCAATCCAAGCCGATGTCAAAACGATTTTCAACTTCGTAAAAAAGAAAATTGATGTTGTTGGTTTCTCAGACATCGTTTTATTAAAGGAGCGATGTCTTATACATGCTTTAGAAAAAAGAAAAAACAAGTTGCACATTGTTTTATTTAGGGTGCAATGTATTTTACACACTTTAGAAAAAAATGAAAAATCAGGCTGTGCCTTAGCCGAATTATTTCCCCCTTTACATTTTGTTTCCTTCCCTCAACCAAATTATTTCCCCCCAGCGATGTGATACACCACGTCTGTTAATGTCACTCTTTATCAAAATGCATTAAGTTTCATGAAGAGTTATAGGTAAATAGAAACATTACAAGATAGATATAAAATAATAGCGTAATTTAAAACTTTATTAAAACAGAAAACATCATGGTCCGAAACCCGGTTACGTCACAAGTCTGAAATACAGAAAACCCATTACATCCATTTAAAACTTCTGTCTTGTACTAAAATCATCAGAGTACAATAATATATAAAAAGTATAGCCCCCAAAATATAGCCATATCAGAGAAGACAAGAAATCAAAGTGGTATGTCTAAGCAACTCCAAGCAGAATGAAAGAGAGAATCCAATTCAAACTTGATTATTTCCGCCCTGAGAACCTGGGGGGAGGGGGAGTGGAAGAGAGAGAATAGGAAACAAAATAGATCAGACATAAAGTCTGGTGAGTCCAGTTACTTTAAGAATATAAGTAAGTAAAAGCATCATGACAGACATATAAACTGGGTAAGAGATATAGCAAGCAGCCTAACAGAAATGACAAGTGTTACCCCCAACGATAATAACGAACTCCTAAACAAGCAAGACTATATGTACCCTCATTACTACCCAATCGATCGACTCCCTTTCCCGTAGATACCCCGTGCTGGTCCCACAGTAGGATATATCACTTCCTAAAGTGGCAAACCTGTTTTTCTCAAAATGCATAGCCATATCTACTGATGTCACACCATCTTTAATTTCCCGAGCAAGACGGACTCATGCACGCACATGACTCCATTGGATCCCACGCTGTCAACACCCCTACTTAAATGAACCTCTTATAACCAACTCAGTAAGCGTGCCCAGTCCCGACCTAGTTCGGGGTTCTTCCTTTGATACCAAGATGGGTTACTGAATGATACGGGTCCCACACAACAGATGATACAAGCTTCCTCCTAGGCTTGCATTCCCACTACTAGGATTTTGATAGGTTATTCCTAATAATTTAACAAGATTTCATAACCCCCACATGTAAAATCGGTTAAGTTTGTCGGGTTCATATATATAAACCTCCCCCACAGATTTAACAAGATTAACTTAACCCCCACTGGTTCAAGCAAGTGTACTTAGCCCCTACTAAATTTGACATGTTCATGTGACCCCCACAGATTTAAACAGGTTAAGTATTACAGGTTAACAAGTTATTATCATTCATTCATTTATGGCTGTTAATGGACTAGACCTCTCATATTAAGTCTACCGATTGTGGACGCTGGATAAGTCGGGCGGTTCCGGGCAGACTATTACCACAAGTCGGACTTAACCTCATGTCTTAGCTCCGTTACGTGTACATTTATGCACTCAACCCCTCGCATTAGATTAACCACTTGTGGACGCTGGATTTGCCGGGCAGTTCCGGACAGACTTCTACCACAGGTGTAATCTAACCTCGTGTCTAAGTGCGGTTACAGTTTCTAATTACTGTAAATCTAGGCATGTTTATTATTAAACAATTTTTCATGTTTATCCACGATTATTCCCCAAATCCTAGCCTGATGCACAATACATGTTATACCCCCAAAGTAAAGTTTTTGATCAAGGTATAGATTATGCCTAAATCCCAATCATGTTTTTCGATATAAGTTATGCCCCAAATTTATCATTCCCAACTGTTCCCAATTTCGTGCACTCGTATATTTCCGCGATATGTCTAGGCTCGTAGGTAGCCTGGCTATAAAAATAAAAAGGAAAGGAGGGAGAGAAGAGAACAGAAATAGGCATAAAATCAAAACAGGTATATGATGACAGAAATAGGCTTACTAACAGAATAGGTAAATGGTGACATGATTAGGCATAATAACAGGATAGGCATATGGTGATACTATCATGCAAAATGACAAAATGTACATAATAAAGATAGGCATGTAAGAACTAAATAGAGGATCAGGTGTATAAGTAATGGCAGATCTGTTTGGTTATGATTCAGGCACAGGTTTAGATCCAACTTATAATCATGTCAAGATTACTATTAAATGTTTATATCAGAAAATAACATGAACTCACAGTGACGGGATCTAAAGAACAGAGAATTGACTGTAGAAGTTGTAGAAGAGATTCTTGTATGCTTATAAGTTGTTGTTGCTGAAGAATAGGCTAGTTTAATATGAGTTGGTGAAGCACCTCGTTGTCTCCATCGTTTTTGGTGAATAAAACAATAGGAATGAGGCCATATTTATAGCTTAATGTCAACGAATCTCGCTCAGAAACGTATCCATGTTCACAAAAATGGATCTGCCCGGGGTCGACCAAGAGGTCAACATAGGGGTCGACCCCCCCCTGTGTAGGGGTTGACGCATTGGTCGACACCCATGGGGCATGGGGTCGACTCCTAACGGGCTGAATCCCCCCTTTCTCCCGTTCTCTGATTTTGATTTTCTGGATTATTGTGTGTGTGTGTGTATATATATATATATATATATTATGCTTATATGTACACAAACTTTAAACTTTAATATCTCCTTTATACGGTGTCCATCTTACGCAAACTTGGGGTCTACCTTAAGCAGAATTCCTACACAAACGCAATGGTGCGGTCCGTTTTACTTAATTTCTAATATATAATTAAATATTCTTTAGTTCATCATTATAGTGTTCTTTAAAATTACGAGGTGTTAAATTCTCCCCTACTTAAAGGATTTCGTCCCCGAAATCTCCAAGTTAAGAAGAATGTATATCCTAAAATCCATCATCCATCTACTCATCCACCAATCACAGGCATCCATTATCCTTAAAATATTTCTAATGCTTATATGAATATATGCAAAGTAGTGTGTATATGTCCCTATACTAATGCGAAAGATCAGGCGATCTACGGGTTCAATCGACCTCCTTAATGCAATGTGTGTCAATGCCATGAATTCAACATGTATGCAAATAGCCCTAATATATCATGTAAATACTATATGCGTGCGCAATCATCCATTCAAATTGTAATAACCCGGAAAAACTGGGCCAGTTTAAAATTTTATTTTGGCAATTTTAGCGAATTTTGAACATTTAAAATGAATTATTTTAAATAATATCGACGAAAAATTTATTTTGAATGGAATTCGAACGTGTATATTATATACGTCGTCGTTAGAATATAAATAATTATATATAATTATAAATAGAATTGAAAATGGCACGGTAGTTCGATAATTCGATTTCAAACTTCAATTGAACGTACCGGGTGCAAAACAAACCAGATTTTAGCGAAACCAAAAATAATAGGATCTAATTGAGAATATCTTTCCAACGAATCCGTAAAATCAAAATTTCATAGCGGGAATTAAAAGATTTTCCCAGTTGAAAATTCTGAATAGTCGCTACGGAATTCAGGCCCTTAAAAATGGAAATTTTGCAAACGACCTCAGATTTCGACGAAACCACTTTTGTTGGATACGTGATGTCAAATTATTGTTAGATTCCAAATTTCATAATTTTTCGAATCAATATGTGAGCGTGGCAAAGGAAGACGCGTTTGACCAGTTTCAGTTGATTTTAATCGACTGGAAAACGGCCATTTTTTTCCAACGGCCTCAGAATTCGATGAAACTAGTTTTGTTAGGACCGTTTCATCAATACGAAGCTAGAAAATATTTTTCTGAGATTTATAGAGTTCGTATGTGACCCCGGTAAAATGAAATGCGCGTTCAAATTCAATATATAGAGTTATATGTTGATTTTAACGAAAATTGATCGAAATAGTCGAATCAGCTTATGGTACATATCCCATTGTGTTCGGAATGGGGGTAATACGCTATGGACGATAGGCGGTGGGCCCAGTTTCGAAGTCGAAATAAAAAGTTGCTTTTTGGATAATTAATAGAATTAAACTTTTTCAATAAGCCCCCTCTTTACTTTCTTTACCAAACCCATTGACCCCCCCCCCCTTTTACTCTTCAGTTCACATCGACGTTTCTAAATATAAAAAAAAAAGAACGAAGCCATCATCGATCGGATCCACCGTCGTCCCGGCCATCGCGCCGCCAGGGACCGAGACCCCCATCCCCAGCTTCGACGGCACCGTACCTCGCCCTACCCCCTCTCGCCGATCCTTCACTCGCGCAACACCCAACCCAACCCCGCGAGTCCCCCAGGGCATAGACCACCGCCCCTCCAGAAGCTCCGCCCCCCCATTGACGCCTCCGCCGAGACCCCTCCCACTCGCCCTCTCCAACACCGAAGACTGAACCCCCCCCCATTTCGATTAAAACCTAACTTGAGGCAGCTGCCACCACTGCTGACTGAAGGGATGCCGCCGCCACCTGAGTAGGATCGCCTCCGACTGCCGTGCGTCAGAAACCGTCCCCCACCCCTTCGAACTAGCGAGAAAAGGAAAGAAGGTGATTTTTAATTTATAAAATCAGTCTTTTCTTTGTAAAATCGGTTTTATTTATACAAAAGTATGATTTTTAGCTAATGAAAGTTATGATCTTTAGAAAGGTAAAGGAGAGATTTTAACTAAATAAAAATATAATTTTTATATTATAGAAAGGTTAAAAATATAATTTTTATATTATAGAAAGGTTAAAAATATAATTTTATATTATAGAAGCATAATAAAAATATAATTTTTATAATATGAGAATTGAAATAAAAATATAATCTTTACTGTATATGAAGTGAAATAAAAATATGAACTTTATTTTTATCATGAAGTAGGGAGTATAAAGATTCGATTTTTATTGTTGGAATGGTAAAGTAAAAATTCGATTTTTATATATTGAATAGCGAAGTAAAAATTCGATTTTTATATATTGTATAGCGAGTAAAAATTCGATTTTTATATAGAGAGGAGCGTTATAAAAATATAGTCTTTATTATATGAACACCGTTATAAAAAAAAAGAATTTTTATCTATATAGTAGCGATGTAAAAATAGAATTTTTATCTATATAGTAGCAGTGTAAAAATAGAATTTTTATCTATATAGTAGTGGTGTAAAAATGTGATTTTTACAAACATAGCAAGAATATAAAAATGTGACTTTTATATATGTAGTGAATACGGATGACGTAAGTGACGAAAGTAACGAAAGAAGAAACGGCGGAGATTTCCTACATAAGAAGAGTCGTGGTATTGGATTAGCTAATTGGTGAGAACTTCTCACTTTAATTTCTTTTTCTAGTTATATATATATACTAGGATGCAGACGGTGTTTAGTAGCACCCAACACCATCGTCCACAGACCATGTACTTGTTTGTTTGGTTGTGTAGTTGGTTAGATTATTTGGTTTGAATTGAATTGTTTGATGAAATGGAATGGATTTGATTGATATGTGAATGGCGTGGGCCATTATTAGACCGGAGATAAGGCTAGGCCTTGTCCCGTTTCTAGTATCGTGCCGTTATGCCGCCGAAATTTTCTAAAATAAGTTAGAAAAATAAAGATATCATTTTATTAATAAATGAACCGAATAGAATATTTTATCGTTAAAAATATAATTTTTAACGTGAATATGAATATAGTGAATGTGAATAAATAAATATTCATTTACAAACCGGACGGTTTGTTTATGTACACCTATTTGAAGGATATTGATTGGGACGATAAATTTTACACATCGCCCAACTGCACAAATAAAATCTATGTTTGATTGTTTGAAACCCCACACGGGTATTGGGATAAAATACGGCATACACTAATCCTAATAATTAGTTGTATGTCGATCGATAGATCGACAGGCTATTATAAGCGTTAGATATCTATATTTGATGCTTATACAGTGTAGTGCACTTTGGATGATGGTTGATTATTTATCGTTGCTATTATATACATGTGTTGTATGGAATCCATATAATTAACTTTATATGGTAATTGATTGGGCCTCATTCCAATCGGGAAAATAAAGAATATTATAAAATAAAGGTTCATGTGTTGACAGTACTCATCCGTTGAGATTAGTCATGTGTTGAACAAAATATTTTAACAATAAAATTTACATCTTTATCTTTATAAAATAAAGGTTCATGTGTTGACAGTCTTCATCCCTTGAGATTAGTCAAGTGTTGAACGAAATATTTTAACAATACAATTTACATCTTTATCCTATATAAAATTAGAAACTAATTGAAAAATAGATAAGATGAGTGGTCTCCTGGATATTGATCTGATGTTGGTTTCGGCCTTCGGGGTTAATATTTAGGAAATCGTTCTCTTACTAATTTACGGTTGGAGTCTGATTTGAAATCAAACGATAGATACCTTAATTTTTATGAAATATATTAAATAACAAAAATAGTCACTCGTGGACAGTACTCATTCATTGAGATTAGTCATGTGTTGGCAAAAATATAGTTTCACGTATTGAATAGAATAAATATTCATTTGTTGAATAGAATAACGAATTTATTGAAAAATATAAAGTCGGGTTGATTAGAGATGCGCTATTTTGACGCGAACGATATTTATGTCGATTATAAACGAATTTGAATTGATTTGAATAGAAAACGAATTTGAATTAAATTGAATAGAAAACGAATTCGAATTGAATTGAATATATAACGAATTTGAATTGATTTGAATATAAAACGGAATTGATTTGAATATAAAACGAATTCGAACTGAATTGAATAGAAAACAAATTCGAACTGAATTGAATAGAAAACGAATTTGAAATAGAATTGAAATCGATTTGAATTTGAAATGAATGTTGAAACTGTTTTTGAAACAAATTTGAAACGATTTATAAAATTCCTTTAAAAAGGGAAATCGACGAAATATATATAATATATATATATATATTTTATATATAATGGCCTGAATAGAACGCGTCGCGCCGCGGCAGTTCATAAATTTCGTCCATTGACTTCGAACGGACATTACGGGAGATCCGACTGTCAGATTCTCCTAAAACCGGAACCGTTGGGTTCGTATCGAAAAGAGATTTCTAACAAATATTAGAAATTTGAAATCTAACGGTTGGATTTGGAGATACGTCCAAATCAAATTTGGAAAAGGTCGCTGTAAGTGCAGTTCGATGGCCATTGATGGAAATCGACTGTACGGGCCTTGATAAAATTATTAAAAATAGTAATAATTTGTGTAAAATCATAAGAATTGATTTGGGAAAATTGGGATGAAAAACTCCATATTTGAAAAGATAAAAATAGATTTTTTATCGAAATGAACTAGTTTTGAACTGAAATTAAACCCGTTTATTTTTAAATAAATAAATTGGATTTGAAACGGGTTTTAAATTGAATTGATTAGTGGGTTTATCGTGAAGGGTGTTTTAAATAACACTTGTTCTTTAACTCGATAATAAATAGAATGTCACTTGGGTTTATCGTGAACTGTGTTCTAAACGACATTAGTTCTTTAACCCAGTGAAAGGAGGTTTAATGAATCTACAATTAGATTGTAATGTGAATTGATAATCTAAATTATCAAATTTGGAAAATGAGCGAGAATGGAGTATCACCAGTTTTGCTCCAAAGCGATAGTTAAATCTTTAATTAGATTTGAACGTGAAATGGTAATTAATTTTACCGATAACACCGTGGTGTTAGATATGGAGTATTACCAGTTTTGCTTCATGGGATGAATAGTTTGGGATTGGGAAATAAAATAAATAATTACTTCGGTGTGGTTCGCTAATCCCGACTAGTTTGGAAAACCATAATTTGGTTTGAAATGACATCCAAAGGAAGATTAAAGAATAAATTTAGAGAATTTATCTTGGATAAAATTAATGGGAACTTTCCCTTAAGAATGTGAAATTTAGAAACTAGCTGTAGGTTAGTTAAGAGGAATGGTTTCCTGGGTATTGATCTGATGTTGGTTTCGGCCTTCGGGGTTAATATTTGGGGAATTGCTCTCTTACTGATTTACGGTTAGTGACTAATGAATTGGAATGAGGCATATGTTGTGTTTGTGTAACATTTGTTTTTAATATACGCGGGTTGTTCGGAAAGGCCGGGTTTATATACCCATTCTGAATAACCGATTCGACGATAAGTCGAAGATGAAGACGGTGGTCGAAGACCGGAAGTCTTCACATCGTTTGGATAATTACTGACGATCCTGATTGGGCTATAAACCAAAGAGGATGGAAATAGTTGGTGGTCGTCCAGACGTACTTGGAGATCGATGGATATGCGACGAAAGTGCCTCCGGTTTCGTTCAGACCCAGAACGAACTTGTAAATGGATTGTGTGTCTGACATTGGATTTTATTCTGTGTTGATTGATTTCTGTTAAATATATATCTGTTTGGCGGCGGAGAATTTATTCTCTTGCTTAACGCCCTTCTCTGAGACGTACGAGCTTAGAGGTTATATATCGATAGATATATATCGCATGGCATGAATTGCCTGTGTGGCACGCTGAGTTGCATGGATCAAGGCTTCTGTTGAAAAGCATAGTCTTGTGATTGATGATCAAAGCACGGCCTACGTGGCAGCTTTGTGTATAACGTGAATTCGCGAGCCTCACACCTCGGTATGAGTTAAAAACGGGATAAGGACTGCAGGGAGAGCACGACGTTTCTTTCTAGCTTTGGTGGTGTCAGTGACTTACCAGCCCTGACATTTATATACTTTTCACCTATGTGGTTGTTGGATGAGGCGCCTCGATTTTAGGTCTGTAAGGACCAGGAAACGTGTGTTCAGGAATAATTAATCCTCAAACGTAAGAGAGGACCGGCCCTAAAGCATCCAGGGGTTACCCAGAGTGTGTAGTCCCGAGGCATTTGCTAGAGTGTCTCGAAGCGGAGAGGAGCTTGCCCCTTGCCTCGACTCATGACGGAAATCCAATTTCCAATATGTGTATTTCAGTTTTATTTGTAGAGCCTAGTATGGCGACATAGTGGTATGGGGCACTTATGTCGTCTATGATTTATATTTATGATTGAAATTGTTTTGACATTATACACTTATTATAGTATCAAATGATTTGTTTTAAATGTACCAAGCATGTTTGGCTGTTATAAGGTAAAGCCCTATCCTCCGGCTTGCGTTGCATTGTGTGATGGGACCTGGGTCTTATAATAGCTTCATTTTTTAAAAAAGCATTGCGCTGTTTATTCTATGCACTGGTATTCTTGGGAGGAAACCCGTTCCGTGTTATACGGCGTGGTCCCTTGAATTACTCTCTTTTAAAGTAAAGTTTTAAATAACTGTTTTAGTTCTCACACCAGTCACATGACTGACCTGGAGTTTATTATTTTAACCTAAACTCTGGGTGCCCCTATTTTCTACACGGGCAGCTAGTAGTTTTGGTTTTGCAGATTTATATTCACAGGATCCTGATTTACAGCTAGAACGATGCTCAGAAAGCTCTGTATCCGTGCATTACTTTCAGTTGTGTTTTATATTGTTTTTCCGCTGCTATGTAATTTATTGTAATCTCTGATATTTATCGAATGTATATTTATTCATACTATGTATATTCTTGTATCTGATGGAATTGTTGTAATTAACAATGAAATGTTCTTCCGTGTGCGTTTTAATTTGTCCTGTTCTCAAACGAACAGGGGTTTCAAACGGTCTAGATCGGTTTAACGACTGATTCGGATCGAGCGAAATTCCTTGCCGTCACACAAATGCAACATCCATATGATGATATACCAATTTCCATCCATAAAAGAAGAAAAATGCGCACACATCCATATGTAGTATGAGAGTGATTGAGCCGATCTAGTGCCTAATGTGTGCAAACATAACATGTATCAAACATATGTTTAAGTCCATGGGTTCCCTACCTAAAGGTCGAAGACTCGATCGATAGGATACACTTAAATGCGAAAGCAAGTACGAATAAAAGCTTTAGAAAAAGAAGTTAAGAACGTACCCTTGAAAAGGAAAGGGTACGAAGCGCGAATCTTGTCTTCAGTCTCCCAAGTTGTTTCCTCGTGGTCATCTCCCCATTGAATTTTCATCAACTTGACCTCTCAATTACGAAGCTTCTTAACCCACTAGTACAAAATATGGTTGTTGCTTCGCCTCATTTGTTTCAGTTGTGCTTATAACCAAAACAAATAGTATCATTTGCTTTAGTTGTGTTTGCTACCGAAGCAAATGCACTAAAGCGAATGGTGTTATCTGCTTTGGTTGTTCTCATAACCGAAGCAACTAGTATCATTTGCTTTAGTTGTGTTAATAACTGAAACAAATGCAATGAAGCAAATGATATTATTTGCTTCTGTTGTCTTTACAACTGAATCAAATAGTGTTATTTGCATCGGTTATTTAGGAACCAAAGCAAATGCGCTGAAGTAAATATGATTACTATATGCATAAGTCTGTAAAAACCGAAGCAAATGCACTGAAGCAAGTTCAAATTAACTTAATCAGAGCAAATGCTCACATCAATAGTTATAAACAATAGTATACATATGTCCTTATTTATAATTTATCATAATTAATGGTTTTTATGGGTAAGGCATTATAAATATTGATTATTGATTATTTTTAAATAATTTATAATTACTAATTATTTTAAATAATTAATAATTTATTTTATATTTAATAATTTATTATATAGTTAATTAGTAACATACAGTTAATGTTTATTAAGAACATTATTAATAAATAATTAAATTACTAATAAATATTGAATAATTAGCAATTAATAATCAATATTTAATAGTTAACGTTCAACATAGTACTGCTTAACCATTAAGAAGTAATATTTAATAATTATTATTAATTAATTATTGGTTAATATTTACTATTAGATAAGTAGTTATTGAAAATTATATTGTAATTAAAACTTATATTTAAATTTTTTTAATTAATTATATATTTAATACTTATGAAGTGATTTAGTATTTAAAATTTCATTTTAGATAATTATATTTAATACTGACTAACAAAAATAAATAAATACTAATTAATAATTAATAGAAAATAGTAAATTATTCATAATTAATAAGAAATATTAAAGATTAAAAAGTAACATTTAGCATTTAATATTTTATGATTATGATTTATAATTATATTTAATATTTAAAAAACTAAAATTTTGAAACTAATAAATAATAGTAAAAAGTGTAAGACAAATATTTAATATTTACTATCTAATATAGAATTATAATTGATGTGCATTATTTACCATGTAATCCAAATTATATTAAAAAGTCCTTTGCCAAAAAAAATTAGATTCAAAAGTGTTCATAAAATTTTGAAAACGAAATTTTAAGTATCACAAAGTTGAAAAGTAAGAGGATAATTTTTTTATATAATTTGAAAATTTAATATAATATTCGAATTTATAATAATAATAGAATATACTTAATATTTGATAATTTACACTTAATATTTTATCGATAGTTATTCATACACCATGCTTTTTTAAAATTAATTTTTGATGTACTAATAGTTTATAATTAATAATAAACAATGATTTACATATTGCAACTAATAAATTGAAATTAATAATAGTTAGTAAATAGTTAAAAAAACATTTAATGATTCATAGTTAATAGGAAATAATTATAATTGAAAACTAACATTTAGCACTTAATATTTTATAATTATAGTTAACAATTAACATTTTTTATTCAATTTTTGTTCAAAGAATATAATAGTACTTTCTTTTGGAGTGTTAACATTTCATATGTACGTTTTCTACTTCATGTAACGACTTTCTTTTTGCCTTTTTTTCTTGAACAATGAGGACCAAAAACCGCACTGGGTGGGCACACGGGTCAAACCCAACTCAATTCACGCGGTAACCACATTCTTCGGCCCTGTTCTCCAAACCCTAACGATTCGTCATACATAAAATCCTAATTCCTGCATTTTCCGCCCCCTCCATCATTCTATTTTCCAATTTCTTTTCGCTATTTTTGTTTAAAGCTCGTTCTCAAAAAAAAATATAATGGCGATTCATGTTTCTTTCGTTCATGAAAATGACAGTTTGATACGTTTCCTTTTCGATCAGGTTAGTATATCCCAAGCCATGTTCTGAATCTTGTTCGTTTAAGCGTTTTTGGCTTTTTTTCATTCGTTTCGTTTAATTGGCCTTATTTATGATTAAATTAGTTCCAATTTTTGCTTGAAGATCAATGACCAACACTAATCTTCTCCGTGCGATCTTTTATCTTGATTATGTCATTGTTTATATGCAGTTTTTGTCCTTGAAGGACGCGTGATATTTGAAAGTACAATTCAATGAACATTATCTTTTGTGGATATTTTGATTAAATCATTCATGCTTTGCTCGTTCTAGCTATATTGGATCTTGATTAGTGGTTGGATCTTGATTATGTCATTGTTTATTTGTTCTTGTCACTGAGCTACTTCCAGCTATATTGGATCTAGTTAGTGCTTGGATAAATATTGTTTATGCATTCTGAGTTGAGTTAGTCAAACTAGACATGATTGGTTGTTTATTGTACTAGGTAGGCTTGGTCTGTTTTGATGGTTGTACTACTCTTAACAAAATACTCCATAATTACCCATGGTGTTATCCTCTACAGTTTTTTAAACTTTTTTCCTTTAACCAAATGCAGCTTAAAATGCTTTTCGGTGCACCATCATCAGTTTTCATTTTGAATTTATTGATTACATTCTACAGTTCTCTCGGGACAGTTTTTTGTTGTTGTGGGAGTCCACCTAAAATGGGATGCTAACTTTTTTGCTTTATGCTTGGTTGGTATCAGCTTCACAAGGCTTTTGGCAAGTCTTTTAAGAAATGCATCTAAGTTGTTTTCGCTATGACTACTATTTTTTTATATATAATTTGCAAATTGATTTCATGTTTACTTTTTAATACTTATTTCAACTTGCAACATGTCTTTGTAAGCTGTCTGAACTAAGTCTTCACCTTTCGATATTTACTGTGACTTATTTAAGTTCCATGGTGCACTTAGATATCTTACCATAGACCCTACGACATTTAGTTTTGTTGTTGATGTTTCATTTACAACTTCTAACATCAAATGTATTGGGATTGCTCGCTCACTCCCAAAAGGAAAAACAAACACACTGCTGTAGTTGTATTGAAAGCTATTGAAAGCATATATTAGCTTTAATTGTCTGTAAAGCACGAATTCATTATAGTTTATTAATTAATTACCGGTTTGAAAATAAAGTTGAAATCAAGTAGGTTTTGGCCATTGGTTTTGGAAGTGTTGATAAAAAAAGCCATTGAAGAAATGAGAGTAGGCTTGCCTGAGAATCTTAGTTTAAGAGAATTTAATTTTCCATCTGATTTAGGAAGCATTGATGAAATGAATGTAGGTTTATATGTGAGTCTTAATTTCAAGAGAACTTGGTTTTCATCCGTTTTAATGATGTTTGTTACGCTAGTCTTATTTTTATTATTATGATGATGAATGAGATTTTGATGTAGTTATTGGTTATGACTACACAAAATACTTCTCTTTGTCCATTGGTTATGATTTATTTCATATGTTTATTGTGCAGGTGTGTTATTTTGTACATAATGTTGGAAATGGATAGGATAATGATCCGCGAAGGGACAATGGTGTTTAGAAATGCACTGTAAGGGTTTATCAAAGTGAAGACAATTATAAGGAGTGGTAAAATTCATGATCACAAAGAGTGACCGTTCAATTCTTGTTGCTGTCAAGTCTGGTTGCCATATAATTTTTGTAGTTACTGCATTTTGTATGTGTTATACATATATATGTATATATATATATATATGATTCTTGTTGTAATAAATTTGGAAATGTACTTAATAAATATTGTTAGATCTGGATAACTTTTTCAATACTATCGAATATTTAATGTTGTTACGGTTGGAAATTGATTTGAGAATTCATTATTTAGTTGTTGCTGCCCTACAGTTTGGTAAATTTAATTTTTGCTTGTGTATAAAAGTTGTTACAATGGTTATGGTGCATCAAACTGGTGGGTCCAATAGGATTTTTTGCTTCAATTGTTAGCAAAATCGGGAGCAAAAAACATTTTTTTTAAGGCAAAAACTTTTAGCTTTTTGCTCCGGTGGTCGGTTAAAGCGGAAGCAACAAAACTAATTATTGCTTCCGTCATACAATAGAAGCAACAAGTTCAGGTTTATTACGTCTTCTGCATTTGCTTCGGCTGTTGAACTGAAGCAACAGGGGGTAAATAACCAAAGCAACTGACCTGTTTTGTAGTAGTGACCTTTGATCCAAGAATATGGGTAGGAACTAGTCTAACTATCGCCTCCCGTTCCACCTCTACTTCCTTAAGCATACTTGGCTCAATTACTTCTGTGGTATCATGTAAGCACTTCTGTAAACGAGAAACATGGAAAACATCATGAAAACTGGCTATTCTCTCTGGTAACTTCACTCTATAAGCCATTTGACCAATCCTTTCTGTTATGGGAAATGGCCCCACAAATCTTGGCGCCAATTTCCCTACAGATCCAAAACGAACTACATTCCTCAAAGATGATACCTTGATGAAAGCCATGTCTCCTACTTCAAACTCAATATCAGTTCTTCTCTTATCTTCGTAGGACTTCTGCCTGTCCTGAGTTGTCTTTATGCGCCAGGGAATAAGATCATTCTTCTTTAAAGTTTCCCTAATCATATCAGGTTCAAGTAGTAGCCTCTTTGTAGACTCCCACCAACAAGTCGATGATCTACAGGGTCGTCCGTAAAATGCCTCGAAGGGTGCCATGCCAATACTAGCATGATAACTGTTGCTGTAGGCGAACTCTACCAATGGAAGATGCTCTTTCCAAGTCCCTCTGAAGTCTAGGATGCACGGTCTTAAAAGATCCTCAAGAACTCTATTCACCCTTTCTGTCTGTCCATCGTTCCGAGGGTGATAAGCGGTGCTCAAATACAACTGTGTTCCTAATGCTTCTCGCAAGCTCCTCCAAAACTCACCAGTGAATATGGGATCACGATTACTCACAATACTGGAAGGTACTTAATGTAGACGGACTATCTCACGAAGATAAACTGCTGCTAACCATGTTGTCGTCCTCTTACTCTTAACAGGAATGAAATGAGAGCTCTTAGTAAGTCTGTCAACTATAATCCAAATACTAGTGTTGCCTTTCCTTGATCTAGGAAAACCATCAATGAAATCCATAGAGAAGCTCTCCTACTTCCACTGTGCGACCTCTAAAGGATGAAGTATACCACTGGGTTTCTTTTGCTCAGCCTTGACTTGCTGGCAAATCAAACATTGAGAAACAAACTCCACTACATCTTTCTTCATCCCAATCGAAAAGAAAACCCTCTTCATATCTCTATACATCTTATCACCGCCTGGATGAATGGTCATCCTAGGATGATGGGCTTCCTCAAGGACTGTCTTCAACAAACTCCCAACTCGGGGAACACAAAGCCTTCCATCTTGTCGCAACCACCCTATATCATATATCTACTGAGGTGACTAGAAGTTTCACCTCTACAGAGCCTATCCAAGATGTCTACTATCTGTGGGTCCTCTCGTTGCGAAGTTCCTATCTGATCCAGAAGGGTAGGTCACACCTCTAATGGTGCCAATAAACCAGGTGTGAACTCAGTGGAGGGCCTAAAATCAAAAGTTGATATAAACTCCAAGCTCTACCTCTCTATAAATAGAGGACTCAAGATCATCCTCTGCCCACTCAGTTCGTCCACCACCACATTACCCTTGCCAGGAGAATAAGCAATCTTAAAGTCATAGGACGCTAGGAACTCCATCCATCTTTGTTGCCTAAGATTGAGATCCTTCTGCGAGAACAAGTACTTGAGAGATTTATGATCGGTATACAACTCGAACTTCTCTCCAAGTAGATAATGACGCCAAGTCTTCAACGCAAATACTATGGAAGCCAACTCTAAGTCATGGGTATGGTTGTTCTTCTCATGAACCCTTAACTGTCTACCTCCAAAACGTATTACCCTTCCCTCTTGCATCAGAACCGCACCAAACCTTGTACCACATGCATCGGTGTAAACTGTGAACACTTTGTTCCCCGTTAGGAAAAATCAAGACTAGGGCTGTTGTCAGAGCCCTCTTCAATCACTGAAAAGCATCCTCACAGTCTATACCCCAAGAAATGTCAAATTTTTCTTTATCAGTCTAGTGAGCGAGGACGATATCTTTGCGAAGTCCTTGACGAACTTCCTATAATAGTCCACTAAACCAAGAAAACTCCTCACCTCTGTTGCATTCTTTGGAATCTGCCAATCTTGAACTGTAACTACTTTCACGGATCTACTGTTATCCCATCCTTAGAGACCACATGCTCTAGATATCTCACTTCCCTTCTCCAAAAATGACATTTGGAGAATTTCTGTAACGATTCGGATTTTGCCTGGACCTAATTGATCGCAAAATCGACTAGACCGTTCAAAAACCCGAATATGCTAACTTTGGGCATACAATACATCAGAACAGATAACAGAAGACTTTTATAAACATTACGTTAATGTTACATCAGAGTACATAATATCACTGTACATCAAATATAATAATTTAGCGGAAGATAATTTACAATGAATATAATACAAAGCAGCGGAAAACAAATAAACTAATATAGCGGAAGGCTATCATGCTCTGGACACAGTTTAAGCTTCGAGCCAGAATCTTGCTCAATATATCTGCAAAATAAGCTACTCGACTGCCCGTGTGGAAAAGAGGGCAACCAAGTTTGCAAAGTGAAACAAACTACGGGTCGGTCATGGGACTAGTATACGAAATCTTTCTTAACTTATCTAATAATAAGGAAAATCACAGGACCACACCGCTAATGCAGAACGGGTTTACTCTATTAGATTGTCAATGCATATACTACTACCATAAATAAAGATATGGATCTACAATGCATCAATCAACATGTAATTCCTTAATCTACCCATTTAGGCTTAATCCCTAAACTTAGATTTCAAAATCCAAATCACTTTACAGAAATTATTTCTTTGGACTTTATTTCCCGATTTCTTTTATTTCAAATCATTTGAAATACATATCTAGCTTTTAAAATAAAGTAGATTTCACTTCGGGATTTCATAACAAAATCTTTAGAAATATGAATTCCAAAACAAATGCATAAAAATAAATATGCAACCAAATATCGGGCTCTCCTTAGACAAGGCTACAGGACTCACCACGCCAACTCGATATATATATATGTGTGTGTGTGTGTGTGTGTGTGTGTGCGCGCGCACCTCCCATCTAGGGGCAGGCTACACTGACAATGCACCATCCTACCAATTGGGGAAGACATGCACGCCTCTTCCACCACCAACCCCCGTGTTAGTCGTCTGGGTCACCCGCATCTTTAGCCACATACTAAATCATTTCATATCCCGAAGTACAGAAAATCATTTCACAACATAATCACAAGTATAATCAAATCTATATAGATTCTACTTTCAGATCATTTCCTCGAAATCCTTTCTGTTCTATAAAACATTTTATAAAACACCCTATCCAAAATTGGGAATAACATTTCTTTTTACTTAAGAAATCTCATTTCAAAATCATTTATTAAATTTTGAAATAAAAAACATCTCTAAACACCTTATAGTCAAATCGTGAAGTGTTTCACAAGGTGTTAGCACATAGATATTTTTACCCAACCCAAATACTAAATGTAAAACATATTTTGCTCATAAACTAGTCGAGCACAATCGAAACAGTCAATACATCCCAATCATCATCGGCAACCAATTTAATTTGGTTCAATCACATATCATGTTCTACATATACAATAAAAATGGAATTTTTATAGTAAACAAATTTTCTATGTTTCATATATACAATAAAAATGATTTTTTTTATTTGTAAACAAGCTTTCGATGTCGCTTATGACAAATAAAAAGGAGATTTTTTTTATTTGTATACAAATTCCTATCTTTAACATAACAAATAATAGTGAATAATTATTTGTACACAAATTTCAATCTTTAGTATGACAAATAAATGTGAATATTTATTTGTCAACAAATTTCAATCTTTAATATGAAAAATAAATGTGTATATTTATTTGTATACAAATTTCAATCTTTAATATGAAAAATAAATGTGTACATTTATTGTTAACATATCTTCATTTCAAACAAATGAACATTTATAATCTTTTGTACCTATACGATAAAAATGTAGATTTTATCGTTAACATAATTTAACAATTCTAATTTGTTAAACATGACAATTATAATTTAACAATTCTATTTCAATACCACAAATGAAAATGATATTTTTGTGTTGTTTACAATTCTAATTAAACACAAATAACATTTATATTTTGTCAATTCTAATTTAACACAAATGACAATTATATTTTGTCAATTCTAATTTAACACAAATGACAATTTATATTTTTTCAATTCTAATTTAACACAAATGACAATTTATATTTTGTTAATTCTAATTTAACACAAATGACAATTTATATTTGTATATATATAAATATATATATATATAATTCGCTCGACGACTTCAAAACCATTTATTGATCAACTAATTTATTTCCACTATGCATCGTTCTAGCGAATCATACATTCAATAAAAATGTAATTTTTATTGATTAACTAATTTATTTCATCTATGCATATTTTTAGTGAATCATACATTCAACAAAAATGTAATTTTTTATTGATTAACTAATTTATTTCAACTATGCATATTTCTCATCATTTCTATATACAATAAAAAATGTAATTTTTTATTGTTAAACTTTTCTATTTCAACCAATGATCATTTTACATGAATCATGCTTTACATTAAAAATGTAAATTTTTAATGTTAACATGTTTTTAATTTTAACACAACATGGTCAAATCTAACAAATTGACATTTTTATATATTTTAACACAACATGATCAAATCTAACAAATCATTCTTTTCATTAAAAATAAGATTTTTAATGTTAACATGTTTTTAATCTAAAACATGAACATTTTACTAATTTCAGTCATGACATTAAAAATGAGATTTTTCTTTAAAACATGTTTTTATATTCAAAACATGTACATTTTCTATTTTCTTATATTACATTAAAAATGTGAATTTTAATGTAAACATGTTTTTATTCTTAAACATGAACATTTTTATAATTCCATTCATTATATTAAAAGTATGGTTTTTAATGTAAACATGTTTTTATTCCTAAAACATGAATATTTTCCTAGTTTCATGGATTACATTAAAAATGAGAGTTTAAATGCAAACATGTTTTTATTTCTAAAACATGAATACTTTCACATATTCTATATTTTCATTAAAAATGAAATTGCTAGTGTTAACATGTTTTATTTTTAAAAGATGAACAATTTTCTTTTTTACTACTAATTGATTTTACCACAATCACAATTCATTATAGCTGCAACCACAATCAAACACTCCAAATTTCAGTCCAATTCATACCACAATACAAACAAAATCAATTCAAGCATATATATTTATTTTAAAAAAATCGAGAAATCTCACAGTGGTATTTATCTAAATTTTCAACAGTCTGCGTTTCATATATGGTTTGTTCCATCATCTAGTTCTCCTCTTCACGATTCCAACGCTTCGAAAATCGTTCAGTTTCAATTCTATTTGGATAAAATATGACGGTTTAAACATTTAAATACATAATTACTTAATTAATTATTTGATTCAATAATTAATTCCCCTTTAACCTCATATCTTCATCGTCCCCTATCTGTTGTTATTTGCCTGCACCGAAAATCCACCATCGAATTGAACCCTTCCCATCGCACCGCCACCCGAGGCCTTGACCGTCGATCTGCAACCACCATGGCGCGCGCCCCAACAAGATCCACTACTACCATGAGTGGTTCAGCACTCAGTCCCCCCCCCCCTCTATCCGCGAATTGCCCTCCAAATCCGGCATCTTCGAGCGCTCAAATCGAGAAATCCAGGACGTTAAAATCCATCTCCACCGTTGACCTCAAGGATCTCCTTGAGCTGATCGATATTGCTTCAGATAGTGTTGGGTTTTATCGATTGGATTGAACGATTTAGAGGATTGAATTTGGGAAGAAACATGCCATTGATTAAAGGAAGAGGCGGCGCGTTCTGTATTATAGAATTAGATTAGGGTTCCATATTTCTAACCGTATTTATACAGTGTATATTCCATATTATTTAGTTATTTAATTTTAAAAAAATTCCGTTAACACCTACGAACTCCAAATCCAGCCCAACCAAAGTTTCCCCTAGCCAAATACCCCCCTTTTGGACACAATGGACTAGGTCCCGTCAGTCCATTTGATCGTCTCAACCCACTTTTCTTTATTTTAAAATATAAATCATTTAATTATTTAATTTGATCGTACGTTTTAATTTACCGTGGCCACATACTGACTTTAAAAATTACAGAGAATTTATATCTAGCTATGATTTGATGATACGGTCCTATCAAAACTAATTTCGTCGAATTTAGGAACCTTTTAAAAAATGACCATTTTCTGGTCGATCCAATTTGACTGAAATTGACAAAACACATTTTAATTTTCCACGCTCACATATTAATTCCAAAAATTATGAAAATTGGACCTAGCAATAATTTGACATTCCGCTTCCAACAAAAGTGGCTTCGTTGAAAACGGAGGTCGTTTGCAAAATGGCTATTTTTAATATTAATATTAATATATATATATATTCTATAGCGACTATTCTAAATATAAAACTGGACATAACTTTTTATTCCCGATATGAAATTTCAATTTTTCGGATTCGTTGGAAAGATATTTTTAAATAGATTCTAATAATTTTGGTTTCACTAAAATCCGATTTATTTTGCATCCTGTATAGTCAATCAAAGTTCAAATTCAAATTTTCAAACTACCATTCTAAAATAAATATATTCGTTCTAACTTCGATTTAAATAAATTTTTAATCGTTCTTATTTAAAATAAATTATTTTAACTATTCAAAATCCATTAAGATTTCTAAAATAAAATTTTTAAATTGGTTCCAAAATTCCGGGTTGTTACAATTTCACCTTAAGCTGGTGCGCTCTAAGAGTCTTCAAAATCTCCCTTAAATGTAGCGCATGCTCTTCCTCGCTCTTCGGAAAAATCAAGATGTCATCAACAAAGACCACAACGAACTTATTTAGAAACTCCCAAAACACCATACTCATCAGATCCACAAAATAGGCGGGTGCATTCGTCAATCCAAAAGGCATGAAAAGCCATTCGAAGAAACCATATTGAGTTCTAAAAGCAGTATTGTCTATACTTTCCTCGGCCACCCTCAATAGATGAAACCCCGTGGCTAAGTCTAACTTCGAGAAAACAGACGCACCAACAAGATGGTCAAACAAGCCATCTATCCTCGGAAGTGGGTGCCTATTTTTCTTAGTGAGCTTATTCAACGACCTGTAATCCACACATAAGTGAAGCAAACCATCCGCCTTAGTGGCGAATACTACTAGAGCACCCCATTCAGATATGCTTCGCCTAATAAACCCTTTCTCAAGTTGCTCCCCTACTTACTTGCTGAGCTCCCTCCTTTCTCTCGGAGCCATATGGCGTATCGGCAATCCAACTGGCTTTGCGTTATCCACCAAGTATATATGGAAATCAATCTCGCGCCTCGGAGGTAAGCCCTAAACCTCCTCAAAAACATCAGGATATTCACAGACTATTGGTACATATCGTAAATTATTGATAGATGCATCAAGCGACTCTAGCAAACTAAGCATGATAGACCCTTTAGGGTCACAAGAAATATCGAGGTTCCTCCCATGGAAAATCAATAGTCTAACGACCCTCCTCTCATAATCCATAATGGCACCATATATGGCTAGCCAATCTATCCATAGAATCAAACCATAGCCCATGAAACCAAGCACATAAGCATCGCACTCAAATTCGACGTCCAACACAGATATTCTCAAACTCCGACAAATCATAGACAAATGAGTCTTACCTCCAGTAGGGTTTGAGACAACAACGAGAATCAAAACCATACTAGTACTAAGGTGTAGAGACTCAATCACAGAATCAGATATAAAAGAATTCGAAGCGCCAGAATCAAAAAGAGTCCTAACAGGATGATTGGAAAGAGAAATCAAATCTTCAACAAAAACTTTCCTACCTCTATCCAGTACACCAGCTGCAAGAGCATGCACTTGCCCTCTAGAAGATCCTGCTCTTCGGCCCTACCCTTGCTTCTTCGGGCAATCTTTAATAAGATGTCCGACCTCTCCACAATGGAAATGAGCATTCTTTCTTTTTCTACAATCTTTGCTCCAATGACCCACGCGTCCACAGTTATGACATTTCCTCTTTTCTCGGGCTTTGTCATTCTTTCCGACCTATTTTGCTATTGTTGTTCTTTCTTGGTCCATACTTTCTTGTTTTATGATTCATCAATATTAGCCTCTTTCTTTTCACGTTTATTTTTTCGTGCATCAATGCCATATCAACGAGTTTCTTAAAAGTTGCTCGCATTGGAATATGAGACATAGCCAACTCATGGAGATGTTCATTCATCCTATAGCAAACCTCAAATATTTCTTGTGTGGGGTATTCACTAGTTCCAAACCAAACCTCGCTAATTGATTGAACTTATTAACATACTCTTTGACAGACATGCCTCCTTGCTAAAGTGCCAAAAACCTTCCCATTTGCATACTTTGCTCATCTTAAGAAAGAAACTTCATCTCGAATATATATCGGAAATCATCCCAAGTCTCGAATAGATGCCTACATGCGTCACTTTCCACCAGAACGATGCCTCATCTTTCAGCTGCCAAATGACCAACTGAATTTTCCTATGGTCGTCAACCTCAAAAGTCCCAAATAAATCCACCATCTCTTTAAGCCAATTTGTTGCTTCTACAAAATTCTTTGTTCCTCGGAATGACTTTCCTCCCATAGCACCGAAGACCTTACATATATTGGAGAAATTATCCGCTCGCGGGGGAGGAGTAACAACGGCTATAGTTGGGGGAGGGGCATCTGCTTGACCTCCGACAGGCGCTGTAGCCTCAAGATACCTACAGAACCAAGCTGGTATCGTTACGCCCTCAGGAAGAATAGGTTCCCCAGACATGCTGAAAAAGGAAAGAAAAGGGATTCAAACATAGAATCAAAAGATATTTCATATGGCTTTGGGGAATATGTTTTTCAAAATAGAGTTTTCTTTTGAAAAATGCCTTCTTTTAAAACCTTTTTGAAAACAATTTTAAAAATCTTTTATCCGATCTAGCAACCTTCATCTCTGATACCAAATGTGACACCCCACGTCTATTAGTGTCGCTCTTTATCAGAATGCATTAAGTTTCGTGAAGCGTTATAAGTAAATAGGAACAGAAACATCACAAGACAGATATAAAATAACAGCGGAATTTAAAACTTTATTAAAACTGAAAATATCATGCTCTAAAACCCTGTTGCATCACAAGTCTGAAATACAGAAAACCCAATACATAAATTTAAAACTTTTGTCTTGTACTAAAATCATCATAGTACGATAATATATAAAAAGCTCCCAAAATATAGCCATATGAGAGAAGACAAGAAATCAAAGCGTTACATATAAGCAGCTCCAAGCAGAATGAAAGAGAGCATCCAATCCAAGCCTGAGTATTCCCAACCCGAGAACTTGGGGGGAAAGTAAGAGAGAGAAGAGGAAACAAAATGGGTCAGACATAAAGTCTAGTGAGTCCAGTTACTTTTAGCATATAAATAAGTAAAAGCATCATGACAAGCATATAAACTGGATAAGAGATATAACAACATCATAAGACAGGTATAACAGAATGTATTGCGCTTCTCAAGTACTTTTCTCTACACTAATACTAGTGTAATAAAAACAAGATGATCCCAACAAGAACAAGATGGTAGACTTAGGTGTACGTCTAGTGAGGGGATTTCTCCTCATGCAATAATAACAGGCAGCCCAACAGAAATGATAAGTGTTACCCCCAACTATAATAATAGGCTCCTAAACCAGCAAGAATAGATGTACCTTCATTACTACCCAATCGATCGGCTCATTATCCCGTAAATACCCTGTGATGTCCCCACAGTAGGATGTATTACTTCCTAAAGTGGCAACCCTGTTATTTTCAAGATGCACAACCACATCTACAGATGTCACAACGTCTTCATTTTACCGAGCAAGCTGGAACCTTGCATGCACATGACTCTGTTGGATCCCACACTGTCAACACCCCCACTTAAATGAACCTCTTATAATCAACTTAGTAAGCGTGCTGAGACTCCGACCTAGTTTGGGGTTCCCCGTTTGGTACCAAGATGGGTTACTGACTAATGCGGGTCCCACACAACAGATGATACAAGCTTCCCCTTAGGCTTGCATCCTCAATACTAGGATTTTGACAAGTTATGCCTAACGTGTAACAAGATTGCATAACCCCCATATGTAAAACCGATTAAGTTTGTCGGGTTTATATATATATATATATATAGCTCGTCCCCACAGATTTAACAAGATTAACTTAACCCCCACTGATTCAAGCAAATTTACTTAACCCCTACTCAATTTGATAGGTTCAAGTAACCCCCATAGATTTAAACAGGTTAAGTATTATAGGTTAACAAGTTATTATCATTCATCCATTTATGGCTGTTAATGGACTAGACCTCTCACATTAAGTCTACCACTTGTGGATGCTGGTTATGTCGGGCGGTTCCAGGCAGACTTCTACCATAAGTCAGACTTAACCTCGTGTCTTAGCACCATTACGTGTACATTTATTCACCCGACCTCTCACATTAGATTAACCACTTGTGGACGCTGGATTTGCCGAGCAGTTTCGGGCATACTTCTACCACAGTTGTAATCTAACCTCGTGTCTAAGTGCGGTTACAGTTTCTAATTACTGTAAATCTAGGCATGTTCATTATTAAACAATTTTTCATGTTTATTTAAGATTATGCCCCAAATCCCAGTTCGATGCACAATACAAGTTATGCTGTAAAGTAAAGTGTTTGATCAAGGTATATATTATTCCTAAATCCCATTCATGTTTTTCAATATAGATTATGCCCCAAATTTGTCATTCCCAACCGTTCCCAATTTCGTGCGCTCGCATATTTCAGTAACAGGCCTAGGCACAAGGTAGCCTAGCTTTAAAAATTAAAAGGGAAGGAGGGAGAGAAGAGATCAGATATAGGCATAAAATGAAAACAGGCATATGATGACAGAAATATGCATACTGACAGAATAGGTAAATGGTGACATGATTAGGCATAATAACAGGATATGCATATGGTGATACTATCAGGAAAAATGGCAGAATATACAAAATAATGATAGGAATGTAAGAACTAAACAGAGGATCAGGTGTACAAGTAATGGCGGATCTGTTTGGTTATGATTCAGGCAAAGGTTTAGATCCAACTTATAATCATGTCAAGATTACTATTAAATATTCATATCTGAAAATAACATGAACCCCTAGTGACGGGATCTGAAGAATAGAGAATTGACTGTTGAAGCTGTAGCAGAGATTCTTGTATGCTTATAAGTTGTTGTTGCTAAAGAATTGGTTATTCTAATCTGAGTTGGGGAAGCACCTCGTTGTCTCCATTGTTTTTGGCGAATAAAACAATAGGAATGAGGTCCTATTTATAGCATAATGTCAACGAATCTCTCTCAGAAACGCGTCCACGTTCACATAAATGGATCTGCCCAAATCTGACTGGGGTCGACCCAGGGGGCGACATAAGGTTCGACCCCCCTGTGTAGGGGTTGACACATGGGTTGACACCTATGGGGCTTGGGGTCGACCCTTAATGGGCTGAATACCCCGTTTTTCATGCTCTCTGATTTTGATTTTCTGGATTAATATATATATATTATGCTTTTATGTATACAAACATCAAACCTTAATGTCTCCTTCATACGGTGTCCGTTTTACGCAAACTTGGGGTCTATCTTAAGCAGAATTCTGAGACGAATGCAATGGGGTAGTCTGTTTTACTTAATTCCCAATATTTAATTAAGTATGATTTAATTTATCATTATAGTGTTCTTTATAATTATGAGGTGTTACAAGCGCCTTTAGCCAAAATTTTCACGAACTAAAATTAAAAACAAATCATAAATTTTTTACTTTTTCCACGCGATTTTTTTTCACTTTTCCCCCCAACTCTTGAACCCTAATTTCTTAAGCTGCTCTCTCAACTCACACTCAAAACTCTAATTTGTGACGTTGCGTCCTAAAGCTCGAAGCTCTGTTTAAAGCTCAAATCGATTAGCTAAAAGCCCTAATTTGTGAAGACTGAAGCTCAAATCTAGGTTTGTAAGTGATAAGATGCTCAAATCTATGTTCTTATAGCATTTTCTGTTTGTATTGCTTTTGGTTTGTAAGTGGTTAAGCTTGGTTTGGTATTATTAATTTCTAAGTGGGTAAGCTTGAATTTGGTATTTCTGATTTGTAAGTGGTTGAAATGGATAAGTTATGGATTAAAGAAGATAGGGATTCTTATCAATATGAAATTGGTGTTGAAAACTTCTTGATATTTGCTGAAGGAAATGCTAAAAATCCTAAGACAATTCCCTACCCATGTGGACGCTGTGTGAATTTTAAAAAAATTCTAGTTAAAACAATTAGAAGTCATCAATATAAATGCGTTTAGTTTAGGGTATGTTGAGTGGATTTGGCATGGGGAAGAGTCTTCTAGGTGTACTACATCATCTGTTGGTAGTACGAGTCTTGCTACAAAGCAGACTCCTACTTCGAAAACAATTGATATTTACGAAACAACCTACAATGATGGGGATTATGATAAAGAATCATTTGAGTTCAAGAGGTTTGTGGATGATGTCGAACAACCTCTATTTGAGGGAAGCAAGTGCACTAAGTTAGAGTCAATGAAAAAGTTGTATAACTATAAAGCTAGGTTTGAGATTAGCAACACCGCAGTCACTTATTTTTCACTTCTATTGGTTCTTTCCTACCTAAATATCATGTGCTGCCTGGTACTACATATGAAGCAAAGAAAACCCTGTCTAATTTCGGACTTGATTATATAAAATTCCATGCATGTACGAATGATTGCGTATTATAGAGAGGTATAAATCTTGAGGCCTCTGAGTGTCCCATATGCCATATGTCTCGCTGGAAGGTTGGAAAAGGTGGTAAAGTTAGGATTAATATACCAGCAAAAGTTATGTGGTATTTTCCATAATTCCAAGGTTTAAATGATTGTTTACGTTTGAATCCACCACTAAACTAATGACCTAGCATGCGAACAACCGAATTGAAATGGCCACATGCGTCATCCAGCAGATTCTCCTTGTTGGAGAAATATTGATCACAGGTGGCCTGAGTTTGGTAGTGAGCCAAGAAACTTACGCCTTGCATTGGCGGTAAATGGTATAAACCCACATACTAATTGCCTAGGTAATAGGAACAACTGTTGGCCGATCATGTTAGTAATTTATAATTTGCCGCCATGGTTGTGTATGAAGAGGAAGTTTATATTGTGAATGGTACTAGATTCTGGGCCGCATGAACCAGGAAATAATATTAATGTATATCTTCAACCAATGATTGATGATTTGAAGAAGTTGTGGGAGGAAGGTGAACCAAATCTATATGACACGTTTAAGAAGAAATATTTCACTTTAAGAGCAGCTTTAATGTGGACGATAAATGATTTCCCTACCTACGGAAATTTGTTTGGTTGAGTCAATCAGGGTTATAAGTATTGTCCATTATGTAGTGACGATACTGTAGCTAAGTATTTAAGTCACGGTAGGAAAATGTGTTACCAAGGTCATCGTCGGTATTTGGATCAAAATCATCTGTATAAGAGGCAAAGGGCAGCCTTCAATGAAGAACAAGATTTCGGACGCGCATCAACACCCCTTTATAGAGAACAAGTGTTAAGGCAACAAGAACACTTGAAATTTAAGGTGAAGAACTCAAATAAGGTAGAATCTATATGGAAGAAGGGATCATTTTTTTTTATGTTAGAATATTGAGAGTTTCACTATATTTGCCACTGTCTTGATGTTATGCACATCGAGAAAAATGTGTGCGATAATTTGACAGGAACACTATTAAATTTGAAATTTAAGACTAAAGATAGTGTCGCCTCTCGTCTTGATATGGTTGAAATAGGTATAAGGGCATATTCCGCTCCTGTAATTGGAGAAAAGAAAACGTACTTACCCCCTGCCCCTTATACTTTATACAAGGCAAAAAAATAAAATGTTATCGTCATTGTCAAATGTGAAACTTCCCTTTGAGCATGCACAAAATATTAAAAACTGTATATCATTACCTGATTTAAAGTTGTATGGGTTGAAGCCCCATGATTGTCATACCCTCCTTCAACAGTTACTACCAGTTACAGTACGTTCTGTACTTCCGAAGAATGTTAGGGTTAGTTTAATCAGACTGCGCTTCTTCTTCAATTCTTTGTGCAACAAAGTCGTAGATGTGTCTAAACTGAGCAAGTTGCAATTAGATGTGATATTAACTGTAACACCCCACGTCCGTTAATGTCACTCACAAAGGGAATGCGTTAAGTTTCGTGGAGCATTATAAGTAAACAGAATGGAATATTACAAGACAGAAAAAGTAGTACTTGAAAATTTTGTAATTTTATTGCAGCGGAAACAGAAATAAGTTTGATTACATTTCCAAATACCAAAATCAAGTACATAATATCAGTCTTGTACAAAACCTTCAGAATACATAATTTTAAAGCCATAATCCCCAACAGAAAAATGCCATATGCGGAATCAAAGCCAAGCAATATACCTTTCAACTTCAAGCTGGAAGAAAGAGATATCTGAACTAAGCTTGAGTATTTTTTCCTAAGAACCTGGGGGGAAACGGAAGAAAAGAGACGAAACAAACTAGGTTAGACATAAGTCTGGTGAGTCCAGTGACTATAACAATATAATCATTAAAGTAATAGGATAAGAACATAAATTGGAAAGCAAGAAATGATTGTAGAATAAACAGGCATGACAAAGCAGACAAGATGAACAAGATATAACGTTGATTGCGCTTCTAATCACTACAGGATAATTGCAACACTGCACCAATGCTAGTAACACCGTATCATTACTAGTTACACCGCACCCTTACTGGTCCCCTACTAAAAGTTGATCCCTCTTACTAATCATGATAATGGTAGTTTCGTGTGCTCCTAGCTGCTATCATAGGTTCACCTTTTTGCTCCTACCCCCATGAGTTGTACCCACTACCTTCCTCATTCGATCGGCTCCCTAACTCGCATGTATTTATTACTTGTGTCAATCGACCTCACTTGTATGTATTCATTACTTGTGTCATTCGGCCTCGCTTGTATGTATTCATTACTCGTGTCATTCGGCCCTGCTTGTATGTAGATACCTGTGCTGGCCCCATCATGGGGTGTATCAATTCCCATGATGGCAACTCGACACGATTCAAGATGCACAATGTATACTACTAACTCCAAGTGCCTGCTTTTTCCACTCCGGGGCATGTGCACGCCCATACTCCGTCGGAACTTACACTGCTGCACCACCCGCCGCTATTTTGACCGCTTATAATCAGCCCAGTAATCGTGCCCCACCCTGCCTAGCTCAGGTCACCATTATACATTTGTGTGGGTTACTGCTGAAATGGATCCCCATTACTAGGGCTTCCTAATCAACATGTTATAATGGTTAAGTGTTCTCAATTTAACTTAACCCCACCCATTTGCTGAATTAACATGTTGTACTGGTTAAGTGTTGCCTATTCATATGTTACTTAACCTTCTCACTGATTGATGCATGTTTATTTAACGGTTAAGTTTGTGGGCCTATATATACTAATATTACCCACTTACCCAATATTTACTTAACCCTTCCCCTTATCAAGTCCATATGTATTATTGGTTAAGCTTGCCTTAACCCTATCCACTTTGTTCATGTAATATTGGTTAAGTTGTCTTCTTGTCCATGTTAACTTAACCCACCCACCTAACATGTTGTATTGGTTAAGTGTCGCCTGTTCATATGTTACTTAACCTTTCCATTCTTAGCATGTCTTCTCCTTAGCTTTAATTTATTCATTAAAGCACCAACCTCTCACATTATAACTGTTGTTTGCGGTTGCTGGATGTTCCAGGCGGTTCCGGGTAGACTTCTACCGCAAACTCATTCTAACCTCGGGTTTTTGGGCTTAATGCGCCAACCTCTCACATTAGATCTATGTTGTTGCGGTCGCTGGATGTGTCGGGCGGTTCCGGGCCGTCTTACACCGTAGCTTAATCTAACCTCGGGTTAGGCACGTTCGTCTTTTAGCCAATTTACGTATTTACCATTCATGTCCAAGTTTACATGTAAATTATCCATAAGTGTGGTCAATTCAAGTTATGCCACATTTTCTAGTTATGCCCAAAATTAATTATATGATTACGACCCCTTTTTATGCCAATTACATAATATTAAACTTTTACCCAAACTTTTCCCCAACGTTCCCACGTTGTTCGTACGTATAGTTCATATGATACGTTAGGCTCGCAATTAGCCCAACTCCTAGCAATAAAAAGGAAAAAAGGGAAGAAACACATGACATCATAACTGGCATAAACAATATATATCTAAGATGGCATAAATCTAGTAAACATATAAAAATAGATCTAATCAACATATGGAATGCGAACTATTATAGATCTAAACTTAAACTTGCACGGATTTAAACATATGAACTGGTATGGATCTAGACATATAAACATGTAGATCTAAACATATGAACATATAGTTCGAAACATATGGACTGATATGGATCTAATCATATAAACATGTAGATCTAAACATATGAACATATAGTTCTAAACATATGGACCGATATGGATCTAATCATATAAACATGTAGATCTAAACATATGAACATATAAAATATGATCTTACATATGTGAACATGACTTGCATATAATCTTTCATAACTTGCATAGATCGAGCTAACTTGCATACATGACTTGCATATGTAATTAGGCATATGAATTAACATAGAGCATAACTTTCATATAATGAATCAAATCAAGCATAAATTAAAACATAGTTTGCAAGACATAAACTTTATATGATTTACAAACATTTTCATACAGTCCAATTCATAACTCATCACAATTACGTTTAAACAATTATCTTGTGAAAGTAACTGCACTCACAGAAAACGGATCTTGAATTCTGGGATCTGATTTCTGAAGTTGCTAAGCTAATCCGTTGATGTAGGCGTTGATTCGTTCGTTGTTGTTCAAGAATTCCTTTTCGCAATTCCTAGGCTTTGCGTCTTTATCTCTTATCTTTTTATCTTTAATCAAGAATTTGATTTGTTATGGTGGCGGCTAGATTAGTTTGTAGATGAACAGCATGATGGCATCATAGTATAGGGTTGTGAGGTCTAAGGTTTAGGTTTAGCTATGTATATATCGATGTTTAGGATTAATACATGCCTTTAGATCAACCTAGGAGTCATTAAAGCTATCCAAACCCAAGAGAGCCAACTAGAACATGACACATATGCCCTAACACCTCAGAAAATCGTCACTGTCCAGATCAGCTCGCTAGAGTCGACCCCTACAGGGGGGTCGACACCCCTATAGGGGGTCGACACCTTATGGCAGGACTTTTCCTGCCCAACCTTCTCTGCATATTTGAATTTCGAACTCGATTTATTTAATTATTAATTTAATTTAATTTCTGCTTAAACTTGAAAACTTCTAACCTCCATAACTTCTTCATACGGAGTCTGATTCACGCAAACTCGGACTCTATCTCAAGTAGAATTTCGAGGCAAACGCAATGGCGCAACCCGTTTCTCCCATTTCTTCTTTTAAAGATTAATTATTCTTTAATTATCTCTTATGTCCCGTTTTAAAATTACGTGGTGTTACATTAAACTTGTGCGAGTTGAATCTTACGTTGTGCATAGGCAGAGAGACCACAGTGATCGCATATATTTCATACCGCATAATTGCAGATAAGTGTTTGATGAAACCTATATGTATATATATTTCGGCATTTAAACACTGGTGTGAATATGTATTATTTTGACTTTGGATTATTTTTTATGATAACAACATGCACTGGATTTTGAGTATAATATGGGATGGTGATATTTATATTCTCAATCCATTGTCTGTTCTGGGCCATTTTTCGACTTTAGAAAAAGCATTAATGAAGTAATTTTTCCTAACTGATTTTTTTAGCATCATTGTTGCTTTTTTGAGTTTGACATGATGAAGTATTTCTATATAATTTGCAGGGCAGATAACAGTTTCAATTCCCAAACAGGCAAGGGCAATAAAATGCCTGAAGTAAAGAATCTCATTGTAAGTATTTTTCCACTTCTAACTACGACATACTTAAATTAATGTTTAGTTAATTTGGCAGCTTATATATGTGTCATTACTTTATTGGAATAAGGATGTCCAAAACAGCTTGGTAGCTATGAATGCGGTTACATGGTGATGCGCTACATGAAAGAAGTCATTGAGGATAAGGAATTTACTTTGCTTAAAAAGGTAAACATATATTGTTTAGATAAGTAATTAGTTTGCAATTTTTTTTGGAAGAAGCATGCGTTTGAATACTGTGAGCATTAGATATTTGACATGGAACTTTGATAACTTTATGTTTATTTCATGCTTGCTTAATTCATACTATTATAATCAAGTGCAAAAATACACTATTTTGATTTTACTGTCATTGGGGTGTTGTTTGGATAGTGTTGAAAGAATATTAGTCTCATAACTGAAAAACCAATGTGGGATTTTATTTAACTTTAAATCTCCTATAAGTTTTGTGTTAGATGTTAGTATTTTAGTTGATCAAGTCGAAATGACGTCGACGATGGTTTGTATCTAATCTTCTAAGTATTAAACTCTTGGGATGTCCCAGTACATGTTTGCTCTTCATAATTTCAATATGATTCTCAAATTTTGTTCAAAAATCAATCTAAATGTCATTATGTTCAGTGATATAGTGACTCAAACATTTGAATCAATTTTATAAATAATAATAATCATCATAAAATCTTTCGGTTTAAGGGAAATATTCAATTCATTCTAAAACAAGGAATATCAAAAATGTTTGCATGAATCTACAATTAAATTATATTGTTTGCGAACAAAAACAAAGATGGTATAAGTTACCAGAGGGAAATATAGTTCTTAATTTAGATGCAGTAGCTCTAATATCAAAATTGTAACATCACGTCTTTTTCCTCGGTTCTCGCTGGTAATTAAACCAACAAACCGTTCATAAAGGCGGATTGTTGTGGGTACTAACATATATTGAACAAAATAACAGAATTTTTATATCATAATACAATATAACATCAGAGTTACATAAAATATCAGAGTTACAACATATAGCAGCGGAAACATAGATATACTCTCAGCGGAAGAAGCAATGTAGTATAGCGGAAACTCTAACTTTAGCTCGAAGCACCAACTCAGAAAGCGCTCCAACTCTTACTCCAAAGGTCTATAACTGTAAAACTAAAATCTAGTTGCACGTGTGGAAATTAGTGGGCACCCAAAGTTTTGGAAGGAACAATAAACTCCAGGTCAGTCATAGGACTGGTATGAGAACATAAAACAGTTATTTTTAGGATTTATTTTAAAGTTGGGAGATTCACCGGACCACGCCGTTAATGCGGAACGGGTTTACTCCATGTGAAAGCCCATGCATATAAATTCATAATGTCTTTTGAAAAAACAAAGCTATCATAAAATCGTCGCATATCACACAATGCAAGCGCACACCAGATGGGCGAGTTTTGCCTTGTGATAACCAAACATGCTTTCATACGTGAAAATCCTCTTTCAATACTATAATCAGTGCATAGTGTTGAAAACCGTTTCACAAATAAATATATTAATCTTAGGAAGCATAGTGGCTATGCCCTCATACATAGTTTACAAACAAAACAAAAGGCTTGTATTGGTTGTTGAGTTCCAATATGATGGATGCTGACAAGAAAGATCAATTGGGAGCACGATCAAGGTGCATCTCACAGTTTTCGTGCAGACACGGACACCAAACACCAGGTAAATCACCGGTTGACATCCAGATATGGACACCGAACATACCTAATTCCCAAGTTTCAGAGTAGTCTACCGCCGAAGCTTTCAAGTTTCAATAGGGACATGTATACAACCTAACCGCTAGTTTACCATCAATCCGGGGTGTGAAGTTCGTTGATGTCACGATATACACAAAGCTACGCTTCAATAAGACATGCTTTCCATCCCACAACTTGAGTATGCCACATGGTCAATTTACAACATGTCACTGATTTCTATCAGTACATAACCTCTAAGCACGTAAAACTTAGAGATGGGAAATTAATTGCCACAGTCCAATATATGTATATATATATATAGATATATAGATATATATATAGATATATAGATATATATATATAATATGTGAAAATTAGGCACACACCCCTATTTTGAAACTTAATTAGGCTCACATCCCTCCCATGTTTATAATATAAACCTGCCCCCTATTTTTTATTGTTCCGCCTTTTTTGTTTTTCTTCGAAAAAAATGCGCTGTGCAATTAAAAAAAAATCTGAATTCTGGAAATATGCTCGGAAGTCCATGTAAAAAAAAAGTTGCATACATGTATATAACTTTTACCAATAGTTGCACACATGTATGCAACTATTGCATAGGTTGTTTCTATTGAAAATCTATATAGAAACTAGCATACAAGTGTGCAACTATAAATAAAAGTTGCAATATATATATATATATATATATATATATATATATATATATATATGCAAGTTTTGTATGAAGAAAACTTTACTGATTTTTTGCCTGCAAATTGTTGTACGCATGTGTGCACCTATTCTGTTTTGCTGCACGTCTGAATGCAAATAAATGTTAACTGATTTGCAGCGCATGATATTTTGCACACTTGTATGCAAGAAATATGCACATATGGATGCATTTTCGCTGATTTTTGATATTTATTTGTTTTTGATGCATTTTTAATGGTTTTTTCATCTGTTTTTTTTTTTTGCATTTACATGTTTTATTTAAATATAAATTTACATGATTTTTTCATATATATTTTTTTACTGAATTTTGGAAAAATAGGGACTAAATTTACAATAAGTTTATGATCGGATGTGAGCCTAATTTTGAAACTTAATAGGGACCTGTAAAAAACGCACCCTGAATATATCAACAGAAATCAGTGCTACGCAGTCAATTACAATGTCAGACACACAATCCATACAAGTCCATTCTAGGTCTGAATGGAATAACTCCGAAAATCCTTAAATATATTCAGACCTCATGCCACTTATAACCTCGTTTCAGGTGTACGACCCGATTTAAGACATCAGCAATCAATCCAAGTAATTTCCCGGTCTTCATTTGTCCTTTCCAAGTCTTTAAATAGCGTCATATTATTACTTGGAATGGTTTTTGGACTTAAATCCAATCCCAGTCTTTCCAAGTAATAAGTGTATTTAAAAAAAAAGCTATGGACTATACCGGTTTCAATTTGTTATCAATTCATTTTTGGATAAGGTTGGATTAATTTCATTAATTTCAGTGTTATCTCTTCTTTATAAATCCCCTGTTCAAAACTCTCTATTCGTTTTTATCATTTCCATTCGTCTTTTCAAATTTGGATTAAAAGCCTTATACACAATTTTTTTATAATAGTTCTCAAATTTAATCATTTTCATGGAATGGTAAAACGTTTCATAAGTACTATAAATTAGCTATTTACCAAATAGGTTCAACATCATTCAAGGGTTCAAATCTTTTACTCAAATTATTTTAAATAATGAATAATGCTTGTAAGATTCCAAAATTTATTCTAAATTCAAGGGGTTTTAATCGACTTCCAAATTAGATTTTGAAAATAACCATCCCATCTGTCGGATCAGTTAGGGATAGCCAGGGAGAGCAGGAAACTTGTATTTTCCAAACCCAAGCCTTAAACACTATCCTCTCTGTCATCCTAGAACATTCTGGTATATAAATATGTATGTGTTATTGGAAGAAATGTCATTAGCATATACATAAATTTTTATGCATTCGGTAATGGCTCAAAATTTTCCCTTCTCTAATTCATAATTAAAGTTTCAATTAAAATCGTAGTCTAACTTTCATTGGAAACTTAACATAATATTTCCAAATTTGTTTAATTATTTAAATCTTATAAATGGTCTTTAAAAAAAAATGGAACCATGTGTATTTAATAAATTAATGTTTAGTTACATACTTAAATCAAATTTTCCATAATTAAATTTTAATGCTTATCGATAGCTATGAACTAAACATTTGCATGCAACTCAAAAATCACATTTTTAGTTAGAATTAAAACTTATGGACAATAAGGAACCAAACGTTTATGTAAACTAATGCAACTCAAAATCACAACTTAAATTTGGAACTTATTTAAATCCTGAGGGTCCAAAACTAATTTTAATACATTCCCGAAATCATTTTGTCGTTATGGGAAAAATCATTTAATTATTCATGACTTAGCTTAAAATTTATTTAAAGATCTAAATTCAAAAATTATCCTTTAAATTTTCGTTTCTTTAACAAATCGTTATCCACATAAGAAGGAGGCTTAAACTGACTACCCATATATTCCACA
Source organism: Allium sativum (assembly GCA_030737875.1). Taxonomy (NCBI): domain Eukaryota; kingdom Viridiplantae; phylum Streptophyta; class Magnoliopsida; order Asparagales; family Amaryllidaceae; genus Allium; species Allium sativum. Next base: position 1,009,579 of record JASFAX010000056.1, on the reverse strand, counting down.
ACTGTAATGTGTGTAATGCAACAAGATCAATCTATATGAATACAAGTTATCCATCAATACGGAAATAATCAAACAATTTATAAAACGGCGCGCAAGAGTTACGTTAAATAACACTTTGTGATTGGTGTGTTCTAGCTATGAATATCCATCACATGCAATTGCAACCATTAACACATCAATTGAGTACGTTTATAAATAAATCATATTTAGCAACTAAATTTAATTAATCATTCTAACTAAATTTAAAATTTATTAAATTAGAGTTCTCACCAAATATTTCTTTCCAAATTGTTCACCATTAAACCGCTTTTGTATCAACTACCAACCATTGGAATAATGAACTTGTGCGACTTCACGGACGACGCGCGCACCGTCTTCTTTGTAGCTACCACGTATGCCAACTCTCAAAGCAGTGAAGTAACAGGGAAGATGCAATCTTTAGGAAAAGGAAGGGAAGTGGGTCACTGTATATATGAGAGGAAGGAGTTCAAATTGTAGTATTTGAGAAAGAAATGTCCTTCAGAAATTTAAAGATAATGAGAAGAGAATTGTTGTGAAGGACCAACGAAGAAGGAGGTATATCCTTTTTATAGCGAAACAAAAGGAACAAAAAGCATAAGGAATATCACAAATCTTTGCACTAATATGGCAAGATTTGTAACTAGATTTATTTCAAATATTGTTGGAGTAAAAATTGGGCTGAATGGAAAAGTAGTTTGAACGAAGTAAATTTATCCAGTCAAAAATTTCAGAGTGCACATATGTAATGAATCATATCCTTTCATTAACGTACAAAATAAATGCAACTATTGTATATATTTCTCTCTACAATTCCAAATTGCTTGACAAAATTGATTTATGGTGAACGGATTAAACATTAAACACTCGTATTAAATTTTGGAATTTATTTCTTGATTAAATTGCAACTAAATTAATAATGGTAATAAATCTTTCTTAATATATTATTATTTCCAATTCAAAATTTAAATTTCATATAAAGCTAAACGTTTTTATTACATTGGTTGTATTCCAAGTTGTGTTGTTTTACAATAAATTTTAAACTTAACATTTTATTTTAAAAAAATTAATTACTGCCTAAATTAAAACTTCAATACTAATTTAACGTTAAATTATGACATTTATACTTAACGGTTTGATTTGAAATCAATAAGTCGTTTCTTAATTAAGCTCCAGAATCTATTTTATGTTGATTTTGTTTTCACCATCACCTTTCAACACAAATTCAGTAATAATGTTAATTCTAGCAAATGTTTTTAGAATGAGATTATATTTACAATGCAATTCCATCTGAAATTGAATACTACGCTCAAAATAAAAGTCCAAGTTCTCTTTTGCATTTAACGTATATATTTTAAAACTTATTAATTAACATATGTGTCAATCAATGCCCAGTTAATTTCTTACATCCACAATTAAACCTTTGCCATATATAAAATTAAAGACATTTCTATGTATACATATACAAAATAATTCGAATTTATACTAACTAATTGCAAGATATGCAATTAACCTGTCCAATATATATAAAGTTAATAAAATAGCAATCATTTATAAATATCTAATAAGTAGAATATATTGACAATTAAATCACAATTGATTGCTAATCTATGTAATTAATTCTTATTAACAAAAACATTAAATATAGAATTTGGACCTTTCATATTAGGTTCAAAATAATTAAAATTCAATTCTTAGCCGAAAGCCAAATATAGATATTTACTTTAAATGCCAAATCTTGATTTAAACTAAGATTATATTTACGAACATAATTTCATTTCTAAAATTGAATGCTAATTTCAAAAACAAAGGTCCAGGTTCCATTTTGGATTTCAAATAAAAGCATACATTTTCCTTGAACCAAAATATACGATTAATATTAAATTTATCAAATTACTAAATTAATATGGTAATACTTCTTGTTTCAAAAAAAATGTTCATATTAAGTTCAACAGAGGAACTCTGGCGTTAAATATTCAAATCAGTTACAAATGTAAATCTTGTTTTGAAAATGTTTATAAATCCACGGACAAAGTTTAATCAAATATCGCTCAAAATAGACAAAATTCCAAATATTTATTTTATGTTAAATCTTAATTTAAGTTATATTTTTAACATCAAAATATCTAGGAATCTCCCCCACTTAAAACTTTTCGTCCTAATAAAGGAGAGCTGTAAATTTTACCCAAGTAAAATAAATCCTATTAATAAAATTTTATAAAACCATATTCTCATAATATTTTCAAGATTTTGGTTATATAAAATCGAATAGCCTTTCAAACTTGAGTTAAGGTCTAAATTCTAGTATCTCATTTAAAGAACTAACTTTTGAGAAATTAACTGGCAATAATTTTATACCAAGATTTTGATGGATACAACATTCGTACATTCATTCTTAACTCTTTTGTACATTCATTTTGGATCTTAATACATTTGCTTCAGAAGCGTGAGGTGTTATAGGTATAAAGACATATATATATATATATATATACATATATATATATGTTTGTATGTATGTATATATCACAGGGACTAAGATTCACAAGATATAGATAATTAACACAGCGGAAAAAAGTAATCTAAAACAGTGATGTTACATTTATTTCAAAAAACAACTGTCTCAAATAATAATACCATGTGTCTCACGAAGGGAAAATAAATCTCAGTTATAGAATCAGAGTATGAATAGAAATTTCCCATAATAAGTCATTAGTACAACCGAACCGTGGAATAAGATAAAACAACAATGAGAATACATCTACTACAAAGATAAGCTTCCAAGAGAAATCTACTGAACAATCCACACTATGCACTTCCACCCTGCGAGCCTAAGGCGAGAAAAGAGAAAGAAGAAAGGAGAGTGGGTCAAACATAAAGTCTGTTGAGCTGTATAATTACAAACACAATTGTTAAGTAAACGAAATAGATATAATAGTAGTCTTAGTGTCAAATTATTTAAAATAAAATGAAAAGAAATAGATCAGAGTAAATATTTAAAATTTAAATTTTTTTTTTTTCAAATGACAATATGCAAAAAGTTTCAAAATGATTTCAGAAACTTAAATGACTCAGATCACATTTTGGCATAGAAGGAAATCGATTACGCAGACATATGCGAAAACCAAAACTACACAAAAACTCAAAAATAAATTTTAGCTTAAAAGGAATTAGCAACAAACAAGAAATATACCTGTGACAAAATAATGCAAAATCTTTCTTTCGCTAAAATTTATCTACCACAAAATTATATTCTTTCCAGCTCTATTATAGCTTCCTATCCTAGGACATTTAATTATTTATCTACCACAGGTTTAAACTAGAATAAGCTAAGGATAATTTATTATAGCTTCCTATCCAAGGACATTTAATTATTTAGTATTTACTATAACAATTAATTCTCATTAAGTCCACTTTAATTCTATTTATTATTATAACGGTCTCATGCTATTAATGACCCTAACGGTCGTATTTCCTAAGGCATTGGATACTCAGTCAATTTAATTCCCTAATCGTCTCGTGCCATTAGTGGCTCTAATGGTCATGTTTCCTAAGGCAACATATAGCCTTTTAAATGCCATATACATCAGTCCCATTTAAAGTTCTTAATTGTTGTAACTCCCAAACATTACTACATTAATTTAATCCCATTTAATTCATATTTGAATACATATAAGTTTATATTTATTTCCTTTGTAGGAATTATAACTCCTATTCCTAATCACAATTTAAATTGTAACAATTTAGGCATTAATTTCCTATCCAATTCATTCCCCAAAACATGCATGGTTACAATATTTATTACCTTTCATGACCTTTTTATTATAGTAGTCAATTCCACATTTGTTGCTACAGCGATCACAAATATTTATTTCCATTTAATATGGATTATATTTTCCACACACACACACACACACATATATATATATATATATATATTCCCATCAAATGGAAACCGTTCAATTTCAAATGCACAACTACAAAGATTTATTTAATATAATAGTGTCATTTACATATATTTGGGCGGATAAGATTATGATAATTACATATTTATATTTTAAGCGTGATGTTAATGTAGTTGCTAATTATATTTTATTATCGTTATTATTATTTTATATTCCAGTCTAAACTAACGATTAGAATAATCCTTTTTGTGTTTAATCTTGTTCAGTATTCAAAATCTCATGAAAAGGTTATCTACTGTAATTATTGCAAATTTTGCCCAAACTATTCAATACAGGAAAATTGACATATTTCAAATAATGCGTTTTGTGTTTAATCTCTTCCTCTTTGGTTTGTTTATATTCCTTATAGATTTCAAATAATGCGTTTTTATATAAAAAGAGAAAAAAGGTTAGTTTACTATAATCATGTAAAACCTCAAACAATATCAAATGCAAATAGGTTTATAATTCTAAAATCAACACTGCACAAGTTGTATACTTACACTCCAATCCTATGCATCTGGAGTAATAACACTACATACCTAACAATATTTTGGGACTAATTTCTAGATTCAGGTTGTTTACAATAAACACAAACAATCCAAAATAAATTGTAGGCAATATGATAATATTAAAATAAAAGGCCTAGAAATCCATATCTAAATTCATACATATTATTTCAGATTTGACAATAGCAAAGAAAATCTAATATATTGTAGGCATACAATCCATATTTAACACAAGACAATTATACAAAGATATTATAAACAATGAATATTTTTCGCACCTACTCGAGATCTTTCCAAATCTGAATCTAAACACACCTTTTAAGCTTACAATTTCTATATCTCACAAATCTATAATTTGTATACAAAATGGATATACATATACTTATTTAGATTTTTAGATCTGAAAGAGTAATTGGAAAAGAAAAAGGAAATTTAAACAAAAAGAATTACCTATTCGAAGAACAACCCTTTCTCATTAATTTGAATCCTTTGTCTCTAATTCTTTTTAATTAGATTGGTATAGTTTATATTTTGAATTTTAGAAGAGGTTGGAGGATTGGGGATGGTTGCGACGGCCCGCCCCGCACCAACCGACATTTACTCCAAAGGTGCGCTGTACACATGTTCAGTTAGCACGGAACGGGTCGCCAGAAGGAAAAAAAAGAAGAAGGAAATGAACCAACAAGGAACCTGTAAAATGTCTCACAGCGCATAGGATAAAATATAATAATAACATACTTGACATAAAACAGGCGAGACAGTGCATAAGCTGAAACAACTAACATAGCAGCGGAAAATGTAAGTACAGCTTATGATACAAAGTTAAACATTATTACAACTTTCAAACTGTCTCAAAGCAAAAGCAAGATAAAGGAGGCACACTACTAATGCCCAAGTAGCGACCACCAACGACACAGGGAGAATGTATATATATAATACGTGGAAGCCTCCTGCCCGCCTCCGAATCAGCTACTAGCGCATCACCAGCTCACCTGTCTCTAGTCTGCTCGTTTGAGCACCCAGAGTAATAAGAGGAGACATAAAACTCTGGGTCAGACATAAAGCCTGGTATGAGCGATAAGCATCTAAAGTGAACAATAACAAGTAGACTAGAAACATACCTAAACCTGGACCTGCAACCAAAGAGTTAGCACTACATACTGTACAATGCTCTAAGGTACCATATCAAATGGTGTAAAGATACGGAGGTGGGGGTGTGCATGTCATAGTGATGGCAAACAATCAAACATAGCATCCATCCTCACATCTCTCACTCAGTGCGTAAAGCATACGATATTCACCACTTCAATCACACCACATACCTTGCTACGATCACTTTGCCCCATGAATTCATAAATGGCTTCACTGCACTGATAACGTAGCCACTAATCCTTTGCTATGTCCACTTGCCCCATGGAGTTGTTCACCCCATCTGCGCTGGCTCATAGCCTTACCAATCCTTTACTATGTCCACTTGCCCCATGGAGTTATTCACCCCATCTGCGTTGGCTCATAGTTACTATGTCCACTTGCCTCATGGAGTTATTCACCCCATCTGCGCTGGCTCATAGTCTTACCAATCCTTTACTATGTCCACTTGCCCCATGGAGTTATTCACCCCATCTGCGCTGGCTCATAGTCTTGCTACCATCACCTTGCCCCTCGAGTCATAATGACTCTACTGCACTGATAAGTAGCCCATTATCCATTTTTAGTGGTGAATCGAAGTTATGAACGTCGACAACTCCTTAGCACACGTCCCGCAGCAAAGTCCAACCATGAAGTGAACTCATCGGTTCCCAACTGGATCCTGAGCTCTAACTTCCCATATTGGACTACCTTTGCATCTCGGGTTATTGGTCAATACTGGGTCGGGTCGGATTTCCTTCAAGCCATCGGGTCGGGTCCACTGCATCGCGTCAGTTTGGGTCTTCCTCTGGTACGGTTCGGGTCGGGTCCACTCCATCGGGTCGGTTCGGGTCGGGTGTCTTGCTTCGGGTCGGGTGTCTCGCTTCGGGTCGGGTCGGGTGTCCCACCTCGGGTCGGGTCGGGTGCCATCTCCCATCCTGTTCGTGCTTCCGCTCCGATCCGCTCCTTCGTTCTTCAAATGCTCCGATCTGATCCCCCTCTTTTAGACGATCCGATCCCAGTTCAATTAGCATGGCCTTCCTTTTTGCCAGTTTTCTCAAGTGCCAAGTCCCGGTCCGATCAGATTCCTTGCCCAATTCAACTTATCCGATCCGAGCCACCATATCTGATCCGATCCGAAACCTGCACTGTTTCCTGAAGCTTTTCCAGCAAGTGTTTACGCCATTCGACGACGTTTTTGACCATTCTAACTATTGAAATCAATCACAAAGCATATCATACAGTCATAGCAACATGCATAATCAACCACAAACACCAAAACATCAATATGATAGGTTAAAATGGATCAAACATACCCAAAACCCCATATTTCCCCTTAAGCATGTTTAGGTGAAACTAATAATAGGATTAGCAAAACTTAACCAAATTAACCCTAATCCATATCAGAGGTCTAAAACATCATTTAGGAATTTATGAACATTTTTCCAGAATTTTATCATGTTTAAATCCGCTAATTAACACTAATTACGCTTCATCAGCCCTAATTAGTGCAAAACTATGCAAATCACTCACCTTAGCCACAAACAAAACTAAGATCTGAAATAAATCTTTGATTTGATGCAAATCCCAATGCTAAACAGCAGCTCAAATGTTGATTTGGTGTTGATCTCCCTTGATTAGATGTTGCTAAGCTTGATCCTTGATTAAAAGATGATTTGGAGGTGATTTAGAGGTTGGAGGCCATTTTTAGGGTTCCTTGGTGATAAGTGGAGGCTAGAAAACTGAAATGGAATGATTCTCTAACTCATTTCAGCCTCCCCATAACCCTAATCCCGAAATGGGTTATGGGCCTATCCACTAATCACCCTATTTGGCCCGGTTAAGCAGTTTTTCACCTTCCAAACCTTATTTCAGCCATATCTCCCAAACGGTAAGTCCGTTTGACTATTATGACCACTCTACGGAAAGGTAAACCATCAAACGAATCTAATGGAAGTGGTTTTAGGTCAAAATTCCTTTCCAATCAAAAGTTATGGCCAAAACAGTACCAACTAGGGGTAAAATGGTCATTTAAAAATCAACAAAAATCATGAACATGGGAAATGACTCTAATAGATGTTTCCCAAAGTTACATGACCATACGACTTCATGTGTGAAAGAAATAAATATTCTACGATCCTCCGATGCGTAGAATACAGGTCGTTACACTCTCCCCCCCTTAAGAAATTTCGCCCCTGAAATTCCTTAACCAAAACACAAAAAGGGTCCCGCATGCCTATCAACCATAAAACAACAATCAAACATGCAAAGCAAGCAAGATAAGTCTATCCTAGCATGCGGAATAACTAAATTACGAAGTAAATCTTACCAGGCAAAGAGTTCTGGATACGCCTCCCTAATGCTCTCCTCTGTCTCCCAAGTACAGTCACTCTCGTCCTCGCCCCACTGAACCTTGACTAGCTTCACCGCCTTCCTTCGAAGTTGCTTCGTATTGTGCTCCACAATACGAATCGGCTTGCGGTTCCCAACCGCCTCGGGTTCTACTTCGAAGTCCTCTAACTGATCAGGTGAAATAGTCACATCTGAGTCGTGAACGAACTTCCTTAGTTGGGAAACATGAAATACATTGTGAACTCCCGCCATCTTCTCTGGTAAGCCAGCTCTATACGCCAAATTCCCGACTAATTCAAGAACCGGGAATGGGCCAACAAATCTTGGTGCCAACTTGCCTCTCCTACCAAATCGTATCACGCTCTTCAACGGAGAAATTTTGACGAACACCAAGTCACCAACGGAGAATTTTAAGTCTCTTCTCCTCTTATCAGCATAACTCTTCTGCCTATCTTAGGCAGCCTTCATTTGTTGTTGAATGATCTTAATCTTACCTGAAGTTTCCCTCACCACATCTGGTCCAAGCATAAACTTCTCGCCAGTCTCTATCCAACATGATGGTGAGTTGCACGGTCTTCCGTACAAAGCTTCATATGGAGCCATACCGATACTAGATTGGTAGCTATTATTATATGCAAACTCTACTAGATGCAGATGGTCATCCCATGATCCACCAAAATCCAATATACATGCTCTTAAGAGATCTTCCAATATACGATTCACCCTCTCCGTCTGACCATCGGTCTGAGGATGATATGCGGTACTGAGATGTAATTCTGACCCTAGAGCCTCTTGTAAGCTCTTCCAAAACCCACTAGTGAACAATGGGTCTCGGTCACTCACAATGCTTTTAGATACTCCATGAAATCTCACTACCCACTTCATATACAATTCTGCTAACTTAGCTGCCGTTCTGGTCGATTTGACTGGTATAAATCTTGCACTCTTAGTCAATCGATCCATAATTACCCAAATGCTATCATGTCCCGGTCTACTCCTTGGTAAACCATCGATGAAATCCATCGAGACTTGCTCCCATTTCCATTCGGGAATTTCTAATGGTTGCAACAACCCACTAGGCTTCTTTTGCTGGGCTTTAACTAGCTGGTAATTCATGCATTTGGATATAAACTTCCCAACGTCTCTTTTTATCCCTTCCGAATAGTAAGTCTGCTTCATGTCTCGATACATCTTATTACCACCGGGATGTATAGTCAGTTTTGAGTGATGACATACTCTAAGCACCTCATCTCTCAAACTATTCACGTTGGGTACAACTAGTCTTCCCTTCTTTTGAAGCCATCCATCTCGATCAAACCCATACACATTCATCTCCTCACCGTCGATGTCCATCTCTAACTTGGAGATGATTTCCAATAGATTAGGATCGTCCCTCTGGCTGGAACCAATCCGCTCTATCAAAGTGGGTCTGATCGCCAAACTAGCTAGCTTGACTGGATTCAATTCGCACTTTGGTCTGAAATCAAACCTTGCGATATACTCCAGTTGCTTCCATTCAAGAAACATTGCCCCTAAACTGGCATGTCTCCTACTCAAGGCATCGGCTACCGCATTACCTTTCCCAGGTGTATATGCGATATCAAAATCATACGAAGCCAAGAACTCTAACCATCTCTACTGACGGAGATTCAAATCTTTCTGAGAGAACAGATACTTTAACGATTTATGATCGGTAAACAACTCAAATCTTTCTCCCAAGAGATAATGTCTCCACATCTTCAGCGCAAACACAATTGCTGCTAATTCCAAATCATGGGTAGGATACTTCTTCTCATGCGGCTTTAGCTGTCGACTAGCATAAGCTACAACCCTACCTCCTTGCATCAATACAGCACCTAGTCCGGTACCACAAGCATCCGTGTATACCGTCATCTCTTCATTCCCATTAGGAATGACTAAAACTGGCGCACGCATCAACCTCTCTTTTAGACTCTTGAAGGCATTCTCACACATTCCATCCCAGACGAAGGACTGATTCTTCTTAGTCAATTGAGTCAATGGTGCTGCTATCTTGGAGAAGTCCTGGATAAACTTACGATAATATCCAGCTAATCCCAAGAAACTTCTTGCATCTGTTGCATTCTTGGGCGTAGGCCAATCCTGTACCATAGCCACCTTCGCAGGATCCACGGCAATACCACTCTCTGAAACAACATGACCCAAGAATCTCACTTCCCTTCTCCAAAAATGACACTTAGAGAATTTCGCTTTCAATTGGTGTTTCCTCGACACCTCCATCACTATCCTCAAGTGTTCCTTGTGTTCCTCCTCTGTCCTTGAGTAAACAAGGATATCATCTACGAACACAAGAACAAACTTATTCAACTGATCTCTGAATACTCGATTCATAAGATCCACAAAGTAGGCTGGTGCGTTGGTTAACCCAAATGGCATGACCAACCACTCATAAAATCCGGACGGCGTCCTAAATGTCGTTTTCGGAACACTCTCATCCGCTATTCGTAGCTGATGAAATCCTGTCGTGAGGTTCAACTGGAAGAACACTCTTGCTCCTTCCAGTTGATCATACAAATCATCTATCCGTGGTAGAGGATACTTATTCTTCCTCGTTACCTTATTCAACTTGCGATAGTCCACACACAAACGAAGGAAACCATCTGCCTTAGTGGCAAATACAACCGGCGCTCCCTACTCGGAGACACTTCTTCTAATAAATCCCTTCTTCAAAAGATTGCTGACTTGCACCCCGAGCTCTCGCTGCTCCCTTGGTGACATACGACGAAGTGGCATCACTATAGGTCTGGCATCTTTCACTAAATCAATACAGAACTCAATCTCTCGGTGTGGTGGAAGCCCGGTCACCTCCTCGAAGACGTCCAGATACTGGCCAACCACGGGCACATCTGACAACTCATCCCGCGGGATGTCGAGGGAATTTACAAAACTAGCCATAACCCCATCACTAGGTAGACTACCAAACACTACCCTCCGCCCATCATCCGCCCTCACTGTCACCAAAAAGCCCTCACAGTCTACCACCACCCCGTATCTTTGGAGCCAATCGACTCCCAATATAATGCCATACCCAGTAAAGCCCAAAACAAAGCAATCACAAACATACATCCATGACTCGATAAGACCAAATTCCTGCAAATCATACTAAGGCTAGTCGAACCACCAATCGGGTTCGTCACAACCAATGGTCTATCGACTATCTCGGGTTCCAGTCCCAACCTATCTACCAGGTCACTAGATATGAAGGAACGGGAAGCCCCAGTATCAAACAAAACTCGAACTGGTACATCATAAATAGAAATCATACCTTGAATAACAACATTCTTTCCTTCCTCCGCCGCAGTTGGGGCATTCGACGAGGAAGGAACAGCATCAATAGTATATGCTTTCACAATCTGCTTCTCCTTCAGAGGTTGCGGACACTTATCCTTGAAATGTCCCACTTGACCACAGTTGAAGCACTTCTTATCTGCTGGCTTGGCCCGACAATCTTTAGCATAATGGCCCTTCTTACCACAGCTGAAGCAGTCAACATCCTTCTTGCTCTTTTTCTGGCCACCTTTAGATTGGTCCTGCTTCCTCTTATTCTGAGAGTTATTCTTGCCTCCACCGCCTGCTTGCGGATTTGGCCCTTCTGCAGATGCAGCCTCAGTCTTTGACTTAAGGTAAAGACTCTCTGATCTCAAAGCCTTCCCCATAATCGATTCAAAAGTCTCATCGATGTGGTTGATAAGCCTTTCCCCCAAGTATCCATCCAAACCAGTAATGAACTTCTCATTCTTCTTCTCAGGAGTATTGATAAGAGATAGTCCATACTTCGACAAGGTGTCGAATTCAGCAATATAGTCAGAAACTTCCCTACCACTCTGCTTGAGTTCCAAGAATCTCTTGAACAGCACTGGCTTCTGGGGAGCTGGAATGAACTTCTCGCTAAAGCGAGCCTTGAACTGATCCCAAGTAACCTGATCTTCTGGAGTAGTTGTTCTAATGGCATTCCACCAATTCATCGCTTGCCCTTGCAATTGACGAGACGCTAACCTTCTCTTCATCGCATCCTCAAGACCCAAGTCATCGAAGATACGATCATAGCTATCCATCCAATCTTGAACATCTGTGGCCGATTCCGTCCCGTGGAACGGCTTCCCACCAAGGTTAGTGTAATCCTTGCACAACTTGGCGAAATCGACCCTAGGCGCCTGCACTACTGGGCCAACACCAACTCTGGGATTGGGAACTGCCCCTTGCACTTCTCTAAGCATGTCTCTCATGAGGTCAGTAAACATCGCCCTCATGTCAGCAGCATTCCCATGGTTGTTCCCTCTACCAGCACCCCTCGTGTCTCGACTCATCATCAATCTGAAAAAGGGAAACGATTAACGACCCCATAGTGGTGCTAGCGCAGTACGACTTCATCTTTATACTACTAATAGTATATATAGCTTTGAAACCAAAGTAATCACAAATACGCGGTCTCATATACGTACTATCTCTCCCTAGTGTCTTTCCCTAGGTTAACTACGCAACCTAGAGCTCTGATACCAAATGTGATGGCCCGCCCCGCACCAACCGACATTTACTCCAAAGGTGCACTGTACACATGTTCAGTTAGCACGGAACGGGTCGCCAGAAGGAAAAAAAGAAGAAGGAAATGAACCAACAAGGAACATGTAAAATGTCTCACAGCGCATAGGATAAAATATAATAATAACATACTTGACATAAAACAGGCGAGACAGTGCATAAGCTGAAACAACTAACATAGCAGCGGAAAATGTAAGTACAGCTTATGATCCAAAGTTAAACATTATTACAACTTTCAACTATCTCAAAGCAAAAGCAAGATAAAGGAGGCACACTACTAATGCCCAAGTAGCGACCACCAACGACACAGGGAGAATGTATATATATAATACGTGGAAGCCTCATGCCTGCCTCCGAATCAGCTACTCGCGCATCACCAGCTCACCTGTCTCTAGTCTGCTCGTGTGAGCACCCAGAGTAATAAGAGGAGACATAAAACTCTGGGTCAGACATAAAGCCTGGTATGAGCGATAAGCATCTAAAGTGAACAATAACAGGTAGACTAGAAACATACCTGAACCTGGACCTGCAACCAAAGAGTTAGCACTACATACTGTACAACGCTCTAAGGTGCCATATCAAATGGTGTAAAGATACGGAGGTGGCGGTGTGCATGTCATAGTGATGGCAAACAATCAAACATAGCATCCATCCTCACATCTCTCACTCAGTGCGTAAAGCATACGATATTCACCACTTCAATCACCCCGCATACCTTGCTACGATCACTTTGCCCCCATGAAGTCATAAATGGCTTCACTGCACTGATAACGTAGCCACTAATCCTTTGCTATGTCCACTTGCCCCATGGAGTTGTTCACCCCATCTGCGCTGGTTCATAGCCTTACCAATCCTTTACTATGTCCACTTGCCCCATGGAGTTATTCACCCCATCTGCGCTGGCTCATAGTTACTAGGTCCACTTGCCCTATGGAGTTATTCACCCCATCTGCGCTGGCTCATAGTCTTACCAATCCATTACTATGTGCACTTGCCCCATGGAGTTATTCACCCCATATGCGCTGGCTCATAGTCTTGCTACCATCACCTTGCCCCTCGAGTCATAATGACTCTACTGCACTGATAAGTAGCCCATCATCCATTTTTAGTGGTGAATCGAAGTTATGAACGTCGAAAACTCCTTAGCACACGTCCCACAGCAAAGTCCAACGATGAAGTGAACTCATCGGTTCCCAAATGGATCCTGAGTTCTAACTTCCCATATTGGACTACCTTTGCATCTCGGGTTATTGGTCAATACTGGGTCGAGTCGGATTTCCTTCAAGCCATCGGTTCGGGTCGGGTCCACTGCATTGCGTCAGTTCGGGTCTTCCTCTAGTACGGTTCGGGTTGGGTCCACTCCATCGGGTCGGTTCGGGTCGAGTGTCTCGCTTCGGGTCGGGTCGGGTGCCATCTCCCATCCCGTTCGTGCTTCCGCTCCGATCCGCTCCTTCGTTCTTCAAATGCTCCGATCCGATCCCCCTCTTTTAGCCGATCCGATCCCAGTTCAATTAGCATGGCCTTCCTTTTTGCCAGTTTTCTCAAGTGCCAAGATCCGATCAGATTCCTTGCCCAGTTCAACTTATCCGATCCGAGCCACCATATCCGATCCGATCCGAAACCTGCACTGTTTCCTGAAGCTTTTCCAGCAAGTGTTTACGCCATTCGACGACGTTTTCGACCATTCTAACTATTGAAATCAATCACAAAGCATATCATACAATCATAGCAACATGCATAATCAACCACAAACACCAAAACATCAATATGATAAGTTAAAATGGATCAAACATACCCAAAACCCCATATTTCCCCTTAAGCATGTTTAGGTGAAACTAATAATAGGATTAGAAAAACTTAACCAAATTAACCCAAATCCATATCAGAGGTCTAAAACATCATTTAGGAATTTATGAACATTTTTCCAGAATTTTATCATGTTTAAATTCGCTAATTAACACTAATTACCCTTAATTAGCCCTAATTAGTGCAAAACTATGCAAATCACTCACCTTAGCCACAAACAAAACTAAGATCTGAAATAAATCTCTGATTTGATGCAAATCCCAATGCTAAACAGCAGCTCAAATGTTGATTTGGTGTTGATCTCCCTTGATTAGATGTTGCTAAGCTTGATCCTTGATTAAAAGATGATTTGGAGGTGATTTAGAGGTTGGAGGCCATTTCTAGGGTTCCTTGGTGATAAGTGGAGGCTAGAAAACTGAAATGGAATGATTCTCTAACTCATTTCAGCCTCCCCATAACCCTAATCCCGAAATGGGTTATGGGCCTATCCACTAATCACCCTATTTGGCCCGGTTAAGCAGTTTTTCACCTTCCAAACCTTATTTCAGCCATATCTCCCAAACGGTAAGTCCGTTTGACTATTATGACCACTCTACGGAAAGGTAAACCATCAAACGAATCTAATGGAAGTGGTTTCAGGTCAAAATTCCTTTCCAATCAAAAGTTATGGCCAAAACAGTACCAACTAGGGGTAAAATGGTCATTTAAAAATCAACAAAAATCATGAACATGGGAAATGACTCTAGTAGATGTTTCCCAAAGTTACATGACCATACGACTTCATGTGTGAAAGAAATAAATATTCTACGATCCTCCGATGCGTAGAATACCGGTCGTTACAATGGTAGAGCTTCGTTGCTACCTCCTAAAACATGAGAAAAGAGTGGGCGTCTAGCCATTTATTCATAGTCATAGAAATGATCCTGAGCTGTTAGATTTAATTTCAGAAAGATCCGCCCATCGATATTAAATTTATATAATATAAAACCCTAGCCGCCACTGCCTAAATCAATTAAGGATCAATCCAGCAGTCGATCGCTCGGGTTAACCTTGGGGGGGCATAGAAATTTTTTCTATATATTTAATATTTTGTTTTATTAATTTTCAGCATGTTTTCATATTTCGTCCATAACCTTTCCATATAGACTCCGTTTATGAAGTTCCAAATTTGAAAGTTGACTAGAATTCCATTACAAACGCAATGGTGCAAGTTTCACAGTCAATTCCATCGTTTGCAACTTTCTTTTGACTGACGATGAAAGATATCCGAACGGTTACTATCCTTATTAGGTCCTAACCACGAAGCCTCCTCAATGAGCAGAGGCCACCACTGAATCATAAAAGCACCTATTAGTCTTCTAACTGCCTTTTCTATGAAAGCAGTAGAGGCATACCCTCTTGATGGAAACTCCAGATCTGCCTCCAATGGATCATCTAACTATGCATATGGAGGGTCATCCTCGAGTACCTTTGCTTGAAGTCTACGCTTTCTATCTTCGGCATGGCTGGTTCCAATCATCCTGAGATCATCAATCCTCGACTAATAGAGAATGCTGCTATAAACATGCCTCATGAGATCAACGTGATCCAATGAATCTGCCGTTGTCTACTTTTCTAGGCTTACCTTTATATTCGCTTTGGACCATTTTTGGATTATAACTAAATTACTAATTTAATTATTGCTAAAATTCCGAGTTGTTACACAACCATTCCTCTACTAGTGGAAGATTCACTCAATGGGTTAAGACCTTGCCCTAAATCAAACAAAATAAGCAAACAATTGGCGTTGTCACCTCATACAGTGTTCCGATAATGAAAGACTATTATCCTCTTGGTTTAACCCACATCATCAGTGCTTTCTTTTGACTGATGATGATAGATATCCAAACGGTTACTATCCTTATTAGGTCCTGGCCACAAAGCCTCCTCAATGAGCCGAGGCCACCACCGAATCCTAAAATCACCCATCAGCCTTCAAACTGCCTGTTCTATGAAAGCTGTAGAGGCATACCCTGTTGGTGGAAACTCCAGATCTTCCTCCAATGGATCGTCTAACTATGCATACATCGAAGGGACAGCCTCGGGTACCCTTGCTTGAAGTCTACGCTTTCTATCTTCAGCATGGCTGGTCCCAATCTTCCTGTGGTCATTAGTCCTCGACTGATAGGGAATGTTGCTATAAACTTGCCTCATGAGATCAATATGATCCGATGAATCTGCTGTTGTCGGCTTTGCTAGGCATACCTTCATATTTGCGTTGGACTAGTCCAAATGCATCCAACATTTCTTATCAAACCCAATATTTGAATCTTTTCTTACGCGTCAATTCTCTTGGCTTTCTTAATACGCTTTTATTTCCTTATTATGATATTGTTTCTCAATTTCTCTTAACTTCTTTTTATGACAATTTTAGTTTGAAGCTATGTCTATATGTTACAAATTATTTATCATGATAATTATATTTCTATTTTCTATACTGTAATAGCACATCTTTATTTCACATTCTGTTTGCTCTTTTCTCGACTATCAATCGCTTAATCTGATTTCTTACTCTTTTCTTTTTAAAACATCTTTCAATTATATTACTCATTTACTTATCATCTTTGTAACTTTTATTTTTAGGAAGTTATATTTATTCTAGTTTGTTGGTTACTGGAAATGTAATAAAAATTATTTTCGTAATTTAATATAAAATGGTTCTACAAATAGGAATCCTTATTTGCAAGACATTGCTTTTATTTATTTTTGTAATACTAGATATTGCAAAATATGTCTAAATCCCTATTTCACAGTAATCCATTTCCTTTTGCTTTTATTCTTGCAACTACATTTTCTATTTCTCTTAAAAATAAAACTATGCAAATATATCCCTTTTTCTTAACCAACCAATCTAGGTTATCTCTAACTTCAAATTTAACTAGTATATGTTTTGACTCCCATCCTTAAATAATTATCAAATTTTGACATAATTACTATAAATTTACATCGTTTAGGTTTATGCTTTTTCTGTAGTTTTTTAATTTCATTAATACTTATATTAGATCAAGTTTAATTTCTAACAAAATATTTTTATATAAGTACAAATTTTTCAAGATTTACAGTTTAAATATAAATTTACTATAAATAATTCTAATTAAGCCATGTCAAAAGTAACTAAACATAGTATGAAATAAACTACTGTAACTAACTTTAATTAAACTATGTCCAATTATAACAGGAACTAAACTATTATAAATAATTCTAATTAAACTATGTCAAATTTAACTAATCATAACATGAATCAAACAATGTTATATACCATTATTTAAAAAGGTATAATTTAAATCCACTCACCCCTAGTCCTAAGCTCCTCTCAGTGGCTGTTGCATATCCTACCTTATAAATATTTCATTTTTAAATGTTTCCCCAGAAAAATTTAAGTTTAGATTCGTCTTAAATGAGAAAACCCAGAGAGGGAAAAGATTGTATTGTGAATGAAGGTCTAAGCATAGGGTTCTATTTATATTATAACCTAGAAATCTCAGACCGTTGGACTTTAAGATTTAATCACATCTAGGCATGCAATTCAGCCAATCAGAGCCTCCGAATTTTGAAATCGACCAACAAAAAGAGGCCGCGTTATCCTATAAATAAAAAGTTTTCTTCACGCTCGCATACATGGATGTAAATGTGCCTAGGAGTTTTGGCGGGTCAACCCTACCCTTGATGGATCAACCATAGGCTTGATGTAGCCCCTTTTTTCCTTCAATTTTGTATCTGTGGTAATTTCTTCATCTTAACTCTGATTTCTACAAACTATATATGTAAATTGAACAGAAAATCACAATACAATGGTGAAACTCGCAAAATAAATTCTAAAAGTTTTACAGACTTATTTTAATATAAAATGAGGGGTGTTACACTGGATCTCCATGTAAAATTATCCTAAAAAACATTAGCATTTACTGGACAAGTTTTTACAACAAACAATTTAAAGCTTTTCACAAGTAATGATATTGCCCTTCCTTTTTCCCTTTATAGTTAAAATAGTGTTAAAATCACATCCGAAAAGCTAAGGCTCTTTCAATGATCTAGATATTTTATGTAAATTTTCCCATGAGCTTACCCTTTCTTTTTCATAATTACTAGCATAAGTGAAATATATGTTGAGGATGACCACACTAGCATTTTCATAGAAAAATGAATTTAAAAACAAAAGCCAAATATGATATTTGACGTTTCCAATTATTTATATTCCATTTTCAAAGTTCATTCTGTACAACCTCTTTATTTTTATTTTTCATAGTGTTCCAATGGCTTATAAATTATTATAATAAAAATGATTAATTATTTTAGTTGAGATTATGACCAAGTAAGGCAAATTATAATGGGTTTACGGATTTAATCAAATGTAAAACATATAATCTCATAATTGAGAGTTCAAATCTCTTAAATTTCAAATTTTTAACTAGAATTTTTCTCTCCAATGTTCTTACCTAGAGATACGTCTAAGATGCTCAAATTAGTTTCACCCCTTTTTATTTTCAATTTTATTAAATTTTAGGCCATTGGTTAATTCTCTTCGGTTTGGATTCTGAATTGCGGTTATATATATATAAGGCTATATGTTTCCCACTTTGCCCTTCTCATATTCCTCCTTGTGTTAACTCAAATTATTTAGTTTCTAAGGCCCAACCATTAATTATTAATTACAAATCTCATATCTTCATCTTTATATTATTCTTGTTTGATTTATCTAGTTAGGTGTCTTGAATAATGTTCACTAAAATTAGGGATGTTACAAAATTTGCATTTCTAAATTCATTCAAAATGGAGAAGATTAAGAAATTAGAAATAAAGAGAAAAGGAATGAAAACTTTTAAACCTGATCTTTTGTATTTTCTCTTCCAATCTCAAATCTCTTCTCTGATCTCAATATATGTATATTCCCTTTTTATATATATCTCTTAAATTTGAAAGATACCAGAGTTGAATCAGAGACTGCATTTCTGATTTGGAATTTGGGAGCTTTTTCTATATGGGTGAGAAATTATATTTATTGTTTTACAATATAAATTTATCTCCTTAGTTAGATCTCATTTTTGTGCTTCCTACTATCAATATTTTGAATTGTAGGCTTATTTTTTTGTTAATATAAAATCTTCTGCCAACATATTCACTGCATATCTTGTTAAGAATTTTTTTTTTTTTGCCTGAATATGGAAATTAAGCTCAAACATTTTGTTGTTTGGTAATTGGTTATTTTAATCCAGTTTTGTAAATTGGGGTGAAATTATAATAATAACAGATTCAACATTACGCCTTATTTGCTATATTTGAGTTTCCATAGTTTAATTCGTGGGAAGAATATCCGTTGATTTTTGTAAATTTGTTTATATTTTTCATTCTTCTCTGTTTAAAATACAAAATTAGATCTGACAAGGATATGTACAAATAAATAAGCAAGAGATGTGTAAAGCACGCTATTTTCTCCGTATTTTATTTTGTCTACTCCAAATAAAAGAAAATTATATATTCCTTGTAATTTTGAGCGCCGTTAATATTTTTTGTTTAATGAATTTATGAAAATCATGTAGAAATTCTTCATAAGAAACACTGATTTAACGAATTAAACATGGAAGCGTACGGCTGTAATTGGATGTAAACTGAATATGTAAATTTTGGTGAAACTGGTATTTAATGCATAAAAATTTCATATTAAAAAGAAAGAAATTTGAATAAGTAAAAATCAAGAAGATTAAATTAATAAATGGAAGTAAGAAATTAATCAATTAAGTAGAAGACAAAAACTGTAAGTAAGTTAATTTAATGGTATATGCGCATAACTCAATTAATTAATAAGGATAATGATAACAATTAGGAATTAATAGGTTAATTACTCTTATTAATTTGCAAGCACAAAATAATTAATAAGAAAGAAAATACTATATCCATAATTAATTGGTAATAAATGAAATTCGAATTTAATGGTTGTAATTTATCAAAGGGAATAATTTTTTGCAACTCAAATGGATCTAATGGGATAATGCAAATTGAAGGGACAATAAATAAGTGAGTTAATAAAATAGATTAAATTTGAATGGACAATTAATAGGAATAAATGGATTAATGAGACCGGTGTGAATGGAATAGTTATAAAGATTACTATTTTAAAATTAGTAATTAACATAAACGTCTTAGAAAATGTCCTTTAGAACAAACTGGCATTATGACATAAAATTTACTTAATTGAGATTAATTGGTAAGTAATATTTGGTTAACTCTGACATTAATTGATTAGTTGGTCGTAGTGGTTTAGTGAACCGAGGTCAGTAAAGTCATTCGATGAATGTCTACCCTTCACTTGAGGGTATTGGTAGTCGGTTGTACTTACTACTGATATTGGATATCACTATCCAATTGCCCTAACCAAATGAGAGTTAGTACCTACCTTATATTAATGTATTAAATGGTCTTAAAAGAAGTGAGGATATCTTCTCAAATGTTTAAATGGTACAAGCGATTGGTTTTTATAGTGATCCGTAACAACTTTTTATTACAACAAATAACAAATTTCAAATAAGTATATGGGTCAACCAATTGCCTAACAAATACCATAAGATTTTTAAAGTGGATCATCCACTACAATCAACCTAGATTATGGCACAAGATCTACAACTTATGTTTAGACTACTATAAATTGATGCTCCATGCAGGGAACAGTGACAAAACAAGCAAGAAATGGCAAGCATAAAACCATTTGACATACATCACGTAGGGTGTGAAGATTTCATTACTAGACTAAATACATAGCCTTGTATCACCTATCAAGTTACAACACTGACATACATATAGTGACTAAAATGCTAATCACTTGACCTATACAAACTGACTAAAGCAACTTAACTTCACAAGGCAGCAAAATCCATCTCCATACCAAGATAACATGAACCTAATGTAAAGGAGCAATTTCATACACAACTTAGCAAGGGCTTGAAATATTAAGGTTCACCAGACAACCATGGCCTATCAAATAGGAAGGAATAACACAAAAACTACACACCAAAAAAACGCAACTCTACGTTGCAAGCAATCACTGAGAGACATGAATTTGGCACATCGCTTGTACAAAACTCAAAACCAGCAGTTACCACCAAACACTTCACCAAAACTATCACCGCTAGACACGCACTGGCTACCCGATCACACCACTAAACTAATGATAGATCCAAGAACCAAATCGAACTTAAAAACCAAGATATAGAGGGAGACACAAAGCAGGAACTAGAGCACACAGAGTTCACAAATCCAAAAGAATAACTAAAAGGCCAAAATATTACCAACTGAATCTCATCAGCTGAAACCAGTCTCGTAGGATGCACGGTTGCTAGTAGGAATGACCAAGAAGCTAAATAATTTGGACCAGGAATCCATGCTAGATCTGACCATTGAAGAATCATCAAAGCTTGGGACAAAGGAATTTGAGAAGTTTTGCACATTAAATCTTTGGAATTAAAAGCAAGGGTTCAATGTGGATTGGCGACAGCCAACAACTCAGGCATGAAGAAAGCTGGGGATTTTATGGACGGAGAAGAAGAAGAAGAGAGGTAGAAGGGAAGAAATGAACGAGAAGAGCGGCGGTGGGTGCAAACCCTAGTCTCCGTTTCCAATTTATCGTTGTTGCCATTTTTGGGCCAGAGAATGTGTACTTGAACATTACATATGTTATCTTTTTAAATGTTTACTCTAAGGGTTAAGGTATTAAGTAATTGCATGGTCATCTCTTTTCCAAAAGAAGAAACCTAGGAAGATCTTAATAAGTAAAAAAAAAAAAACTAAGTCTACCTAGCTAATCTGGCTATGAGCTCTTATGAACAGTCGGGCAAATGTCAGACGTCGTAGTGTTATAAGTCATTTTGAGGCGAAAGTGCATGCTTCTAGATTTAGGTATTTAATGGTTGTGAGATCTCCCTTAAGGCATTAGGTAATCACAAGGACTGGCCTCCTTTTTCTTTTGGATTACAGGTGTCGTGCATTTTCCCCTTATGAATTGTAAGTATTATGTTGATTCACCTTTGGTATTGAGTGATCTTTGGGCCCTACTTTCTCCAAACAAAGTATTAAATGTCGAATAGGGCGTACCATGGAATCCATGGATGGGTCCACTTCTTATTAAGTAGCAAGTGACCAGGGGTTAGAGTCTGTATAGTGGTAGGTATTAAGTGACCATAATCATCACTACCAAAGTTTTGCCTATCCAAAAGAAAGTATTAAATGACTAAGGGATTTCCATATAATGCTAGCAAGATAGTAATACAGGGGTCTGTCAGGGGAAGGTTTTCTTATAGGTAATAAGTGGTTACTTACTATCTCTCGTATTATTCATAATTTTCTATCATTTGGGGTTGGGATGCAATATAAATGCAGAAGCTAAACTAGTTGTTAA
The DNA here is from genome assembly GCA_030737875.1 of Allium sativum. Lineage (NCBI taxonomy): Eukaryota > Viridiplantae > Streptophyta > Magnoliopsida > Asparagales > Amaryllidaceae > Allium > Allium sativum. The sequence goes on along the minus strand of JASFAX010000056.1, from coordinate 986,822 downwards.
AGCTCCCAATAGCTAGTTTCTTCTTACCATCACAAATGTGATTTGAAAACTACCATGATAGATCTTAAATGGTGAAAAGTTTACCTATTTTGAAGTAGTGATTAAAGTCAGCCTTGTAGGTCATTATCGACCGATGGGCCTACCTACCTTAAAATATACTGATTGATTGATGGATAAGAGGAAGAGCCTGCTTAAGTTTTCCTATAGGTCTTAAATGAGAGAGTAATTGATGGTTTTAAGATATTATCACAACGCTTTATGAATCAAAAAGGACCAACTACTGATACAAGAGTAGATCTCAATATTACCTTTAACGTTCCAAAATAATTTTATATATGCTTTGAAATTTACACAATAGAGTTTAATTTGGAGAACATATCTTAATATAGCTTCTCCTACTTTGTTTTGATCCTAATGGTCATGTCTTCTTTCAGCAATACCACCTTTTTGTTGTTCTAAACGAGGGAATAAAAGATAAATCACCATTAAGAATTTTTTTTCCCGTTTGTCCCTGACATGATCAGCCTATCGCTGATTTCACCATTGAATTGAGTTGAATTACAGTAGCTCTTCCAATCTTGATTCAACCTGATCATATATCCATAAAAAAAAATTCATTTTGATGTAGAGCAGACTTTCAGATCTAAGGTTGATTTGATTTTTATCTTTTTTTAATGTAATATAATATAACAAAATAACATAATCTAGCCATTCTCCAAAGGCTCACAGAAATGGTTTCTACAGAAAGGAGAAACCGTGCACACAAAGACAAAAAAGGTACAGAAAACCAATACATCTAAAATAGAAGACAGGCTAAAGCAAAAAAAAATAGCTCAATAGAAGACAAGGCTATAGAGGCCGCAACAAACGTTCGGCAAAGCGAACAACGGCGCTGAAGACCCCAAGCTCCACAAAGGACGACTAAGGAGCTACAGCCGCTGACTAGCCATCCAAGAAAAGTCAAAGGCAATGATATGTCCAAAATGACAGCCCTGATCCCCTGTATCCACAAGGTTTTCAAGCTTCATTATATCCATTGAGGCAATAACAATCATCCAATCTCCTGAACCATAATAAACTCCCATGTCACCTGCTCCATCAGATCCTCCTGCGATGAAGAAAATAAAGCACCATCTGCTCATGTACGATCAATCTGATAACCTATCATCCAATATCTGCACACTACCAAATGACATAAGATCGATTGGGGGGTGTTGGAATTATGTAAGTAGCAGTAGAAAAATCAAAGCCAACCTTAAACACAGAAACCAAAAATCAACCGATACCTGCCCTGGGAGTGGTCGACACCGACGTAACATCAAAGGTCGTATCCCACCTCCTCGCATGGGAGCTGATGACTCCCCAGAAAGGCCTACCACAAAATGTGAGGAACACATCGTTCCTCACTTTTCATAATGGTAGGAGGGTCCATAGCCACTTCATCAAAAACTGCATTATTCCGTGAGCAGCAGATGTGCCAGCAGACAAGACAAGGAATCTTACGAAGAAGGATCGATCGCAAAGATTTTCCAGAGATGCTTGACTACCAGAAACTCAGAAAACCTTCAAGCGAGTTTGCATTACCTTGGTAACCCATCAGATTCCCGAAGTAATTCCAGACAGACCTAACACAAGAACCGAAGAGCAACAAGTGAGCTGAGGATTCGGAGTTTCCAGAATTGCAGCACCTGCACCTGGATACTAGAGGGAAGCCGATTCTCTAAAGGTTCTCATCTATTGATAAGCCATTATGCAAGGATTTCCGCATAAATAGAGAAATCTTCGGTGAGATACGAACATTCCAGAGGCAGGAGAAAAGATGGAGACGAGGACCTGGAGTTCTTACATAATTCCATGCCGCCTTCAGTGAGAAGTGAATGTTGTCCCAAGCAGTTCCACCACCATGTGCATCCGACAAAGCCTTCACGAATTGTATCTGTTTCCATGTCTCACTAGCGTAAGATGGGACACCGGTGAAATTCGTACCTTCCAACCTGTGGTACTTGGCATGGAGGAACGTCGCCCATAGGGAGTTATTCCCTCCAAACCTCGCCCAAAGCTTGCAAGCAAAGGTCGAGAAGATGTCCTTAGGGTTACACATGCCTAGACCTCCCTCACTTTTCGAACAATATATGGAGTTCCAAGAAATCCAGCGGTGGCGAGAAGAGTTGTCCTTGTTTCCCGAAAAGAAGGACGAAGCTAAGGAATGGTAAGAGCGGAAGAACGAAACAGTGGGAGTCATAGCAGCGAATATATGAGATCCCATTGAGTCAAGAACATACTTAATGAGAACCAATCTGCCTGCCTGAGAGAGCAGAGTAGCATTCCACAGAATGATCTTTCCCCTGAATTTGTCAGTAAGGGGATCGAAAATGGCGTTGAGCTTCCTACCTCGATATAGCTCTATGTCGAAGTAAGGGAGGGGAAGGGAGGCCTCCTTGAAACCAGAATATGACTCAATCCAGGAAGATCTGACATCGAAAAGGTCTCTCGCGGACACGAAGCAACTTTTAGAAGAGTTAACGAGTTCCCCGAGCTTCTCTCGTACTGTCAAATAAAACCCAATAGGTTACGAAAAGATCGACGACTACCATTAGTAAAAAATGATGATGTCGTCTACGAAGGACAAGGAAGAGATAAGAGAACATCTCCTAGGAGTGCCTAACCTATGAATGTGGCTAGCAATCATAAGAGAGTGTAGCCCTCGAATGAAAGCCTCGGGTGCAATGATAAACAGAGTGGGGGCGAAAGAGGGTTTCCCTGTCTAAGACCCCCCTCCCTCGGATCTAAAAAACCCGGTGGCCAATCTGTTGATGAGAAAAGAAAACCAACGGTTGGAGATAAGTCTCCAAACAACGTCGATGAGGGGTTCTGGGAAACCGAAAGCCTTCAGAACCTTGATTATGAAGTACAACGATATGCGGTCGTAAGCCTTAGCCATGTCTAGCTTAACGACTACATTAGAGCCACGAACCTTCTTGTCGATTTGATAAATCAGCCCCTTGGCTAAAAGGATGTTATCAGTGATCAAACGTCCTTTTACAAAACCAGCCTACGAAGAAGATATAAGACACTCGAGAAATGGATCTAGTCTGAAGGTTAGAACCTTAGAAATGACCTTGTTTGAGAAATTACACAAGCTGATCGGTCGGAAATCCGAACAAGAGATTGGTTGGTCGCATTTTGGAAGGAGGACCAAGTTGGTGGAGGTCCAGTCTGTTGGGAGCTCTCCACCAGAGAAGAAGGATTGAATGGCAAGGCAGAAGCCCGCTTGAATAATCGACCACACACTCTTGTAGAACACCTCTTTGATGCCATTCGGCCCACTTGCAATGTCCTTGCTTAGAGCAAATATGCACGCACGTATTTCATCGGACGATGGGGGAGCAGTAAGGTCGAAGCTATCCGAGGGGAGAACCAAACGAGGGATGAACGCGAGCAGGGACGGATCGGAGACAGACACAGAGGGATAGCTCAGGAAAGACTGGAAATAGGACAGAAAAGTATCTTTGACATCAGCTGGAGTGGAAGCCAAAGAAAGATCATGGCGTTGGATGTGGAGAATCGTGAAAAGTCTATTCTTCTTATGAATAGTAGAATGAAAAAAACTTGGAGTTCGTATCTCCATCAACATTCCGTTTGATCCTCTCCTTTTTACGAAGATGGTCATGTTCAATATGAAGCTCCAAAGAAAATGATATCTGGGCCAAAGCCCAAGCTTCCTTGTTAGCAGCAGAAGGATCCTCATCAAAAGACGACTCTGCTAGCACAAGAGTTTCTTCAGCCAAACGAACTCGGTCGAAGATATTCTTGAAAACTAGGGTATTCCACGCCTTGAGGCAAGCCTTAAGCCTCTTCAACTTACGAGAGAATACCATACATTGAGAGCCACGAACAGGGGAGTTCCAAGAAATTTTCACTGCACCATGGAATGTATGGTGAGATCTCCACATACACTAAAACTTAAAAGAGGTCGGCCCAGATAAAGAAAGGGGAGAGAAGCAAAGAAGCATTAGGGGCATGGTCGAAGAAGGTATGGTGGAGGTGTGAAGCCGAGAAAGAAAACGGGAGGCTGAACCACACTTCAGAGGCGAAGACTCTGTCAAGCCTGGATAGAATGCGGTTTGGCCTGTCTTGGTTATTGTACCAAGTAAAGGCTGAGCCGACGAAAGACACCTTAGAAAGACCCGAACTAAGGATAAAAGCATTGAAATCTGCAACCGCCAAGCGGTTAACAGCAACGCCCCCTCGTTTTTCCGCTTGGTTGGCGACAACATTAAAGTCTCCTCCCAAAACGGAAACAGAGAAGCCCATTGCTGAAAGCGATAGAATATCAGACTAAAGGGCCAATCTTTATATCCTGTCGCACCTAGCATAGACCGTGAAGAAAAGAAAGGAAGAACAGAAAGAAGAGCAAGAGCATGCAATCGACAAAAGCTGATCCGAATCGAAGATAGGGCGGACGACGACATCCTTGGACCAAAGGATCCAAATCTTGTCGGAGACGTTGGCTAAGGCACCACCGAAGCCAAGAGATAAGGTAACGCTGGTGACCTCCTCTGGTCCCACTAATGGTTCTAGAAGCTCCACCAGGCAGACAGAGTGCTTCCTAACGATCCGCTTGAGTCTAGCTAATGATGCATCATTACCTATACCGCGAACGTTCCAGATGAGAAAGTTCTCCATCAAGAAAAACCAAGAAAAAAACCCACAGAGAAAAGACAACCGATGACAACCACACCTCACAGATCAGACAAGATATAGGGTGTGGCAAGTTGATCTAACAATCTGCTCGGACGCCGCTATAGAGCGTGTGCGGGAGGTACGCGGACTAGGCCGCTGCCTACGACGAGAGGCCCGAGCAGCCGGCCTAGCAGGACACTCAACAGAAATAGAAAAACAATGAGAGTGACGAGAATCACTGTCTGGCGCACAGAGCGATCTGCCAAACCTAGTCGGATAAGAATTCTTAGTGAGACGAGATAGGCGATCAAAATGATCGCTATCTCGTCCTTACTAAGAAGGGGAATGGATACAGAAGCATCGGACGACGAACAAGAAGAAGTAGAGGGAAACCAAAGCAACCTCAGACGCAAACACAGAAAACATATAGAGAAATATGGAGTTGCTCAAAGGAGACCACACCAATCGCTGTATGAACTCTACCAGTGCCGATCTGTTATCAGATTGACAAGCCCACAATAACGGTAACGCTCGTAGGAAGGGATGACCGAAACCAGCGGGATAAATGGTCAGACATGGGAGGCCACCTCTCTGGTGTACCGTATAGTGACCCACAATAGTGTCCACTATACGCCAGCGGCAAAGAGGTCACCCATCCCATGAAGACTCACCCTTGAAATACCACCATCAGTCAACGCGCGATCACATAAACAAGATCCTAACCGAACTAGTCTCTGACGACACTAAATAGGCCTCGCCAAGATTAAAAGCAATGATAACTCTATCTACCGACAATAAATCATTTGCTACCGAACCAAAAATTAGCACGATGATATGCCAACCTTGGCCGTGGAGCGGTGACCATCCGATAAAAGCCACAACAAGAACTCGGCAAGCCTCAAACAGGCCCCAGAATGGCATGAAAACCCAAAAAATAAACCAATCGAATACTGCCAGAACAACAACAAAAAAGCAGCAGCAATACAATGTGATGATGGAAAAAGGATAAAAAACGAGCAGCCCAGCATACTCCACACATTTCTTGAATCATTTTATCATTTGAATACCACTACACATTTCTTGAATCAAATTTAACAAACTCCGCACTGGTTCTTTTACTAGATCCTTGCATGTTCCCTACCAGCACAACAACCATTTTTTACATGCTAGATGTTTTGTTGTCTACTTTCCAGCATTTCATTCCCCCATCTCTATCTATTCACTACTTCATTCCCCTCATCTTGATTCATTTCCCATGCACTAGCTTATCTTATTAACAACCCTTTGAAACCATCTTCGCCAACTTGAGATTTTCATGAAAGGAGATGTCAGCAGGTCTTCCGCTTACAACAGAGGAGTTACGAGGAAGACAACCATTATTCTTTTCTGAATCAGACATCAAACCGTACTTGTTTTGAAAACTAAGGCTCCGTTTGATTTGAAATTTCAAATTTAAGATTATCATCAAACAAAAAAGAAAAAGGCATACCTTATGCATTTTGTAAAGATAACCAGAAAAAGAAGTCAACATAAAAAGTAAAAAAGAATTTATTATGGTTCCCGTGTTTTAGAAAATAACATAAGCATAAAAAACAATCGATATCTTTCATCGTACTTTCTTCGTGGTTACGTCTTAAAATTGTATATATTTTTTTCGTTCTTTCCGCGTTTTGTATTTCACGCTGAAAGGATAAAATCGAAAATTTAAAATGAATTCAAACCATTAAAACACAAACATTATCTTTACTTTGCTGCTTGATTTTTTTTTTTTTTTTTTTTTTTTTTTTTTAACTGTTTGGATTAATTCGTGAGAATACAGGAATATGCAAAAACTCACTCCGAACTTCTGGGACACTTTTGTTTCTAGCATCAATATTAACGAATAAACAGAAAATCTTAAGCCACTGGACATCGGATCCAGATAAAATAAAACTAGTTTCAACCACTCGCGTGTTCCGCTTTTGCTAACGGCGGGTCCACGTTTACTGAAAAGACAAAATTTGCTCATAAAAGCCACAAAAGTACCATCTAAACGGGCCCGCAAAACCAACGGATGCGATGTTCATTGTCGGGTGCGATTGTATTGGCAAGCAAGCAGGACAAATTTGCTATAGCGCACCTACTCGGATATCCTTCTTCATCAAGCTTCTTGTAGATAAAAACAATAAACTGGAATATAAAGAACTAAAATCGATTAAGAGAGGTAATTACTTCTTTCTTCTTATCATTTCTTTTCTCGCTAATTCCTTTGATCTTGCGTATACGTATAGAATATATAGAATATTAGCTAAACATGGAGTTTTCTCCTGCTTCGCCACCGCGGATTTTCTGGAAATCTCGCAAGCGATCAGGTAAAATTACTGTTTTAATTAGATTTTGTACTTGTAATTACACTTGAGCTGGGAGTTTCTGAAAATCGTTTACAAAGGGTGGAAGTGGCCTTAGATGCATGGTAAAAAACTAATAGTTGAGAAGAGAAGATTGAGTATTTGAATGCTCACAAATCCTTATTGTACATATGCCTTTGAATCGGCTCAAGTCCTTTGTCCTCGCATTATCTGTGTAAAATAACTTGAAATTTTAAGTGTATGAACACGTTTTTCTGATGAAAATTTACTAAGTTTTTCGAACATACGAGTTTTTATCATTTTATGTAATTAGTCTGGTTGGGTATTTGATCTTTAATGGTTATGCATAGAATGCAAGATTGTATGCCAAAAATATGTCCCCTGAATTTTGCTTAAAGACACTGGATTTCAAGCTAACTAAACTTTGTTCTCCAGCTGCTAAACAAAGTTTGAATAATGCTTCATCGGAAAACTTGGAAAATCATGTTGACAATGCACTTGGAAGAGACAAGGATAGACCAACAAAGAAGGAAAATATGACTACTTCACTGTCAGATTTGCCTGCTGCTGACTCAAGCATGAAAGAGGGAGAAGATAATGAACCAAAAGCAGCTGCTCTTTCGGAGAGACGTAAGGCGTTGTTTGAGCCATTGGAGCCGATTTCGAGTAGCATGACACGTACGGCAGCAGAAGGCCTTCTTCCACCACCTGATTTTGATGTAACGTCGTATCCAAAAGGGTGGCTTCTTGGGAAGAGGAGGAAGCTTGTCAATGTTGATGTTGTAGAAAGCATGAGGCGGATCGCTGTGCATGAGATGAACAGAAAGGTCATTTTTTCCTTCTTCTTTTTAAGGTTTTCAGTTAACTTTTAAGTAAAAGCAATTAGGCTTGTAACTTTTCAGTCTTAGAGCATTTCTAATTAATCATCATGGGAAATAAAAAAGAAGTTGAACACAGCCATTAAATATCACAAATGCTCGTTTTACGTTAAACTTGTTGCTCAGCACATCCTCTAGTTTTGCTAAGTTTCATACTTAAAGATCTGCATTCAATATACTATTACTATATTCTAGCTGGAAATCAAATTCTACGTCGAACTGGTTCAGTGTTCATGCATGATTCCAAGGTGCATAAAGACATTGAGCAACTTTATTCACGAATTTGCTTAAAGATAGATATGCTTCATATCAAAGTTGTGTTATGGTAATGGTCAGGATAAAGAAATAGATGGGTTAAACGAGCAGTTAGAAGAAGATGCACGGTGCATGGAACATTTGCAACTTCAACTTCTGCAAGAACGCAGTAAGCGTGCAGAGATCGAGCGAGAGAATGCCGTGCTGCAAGACCAAATCTCGATGCTTATGAACATGCTTGATGAAACCCAAGATGTTGATAGGGATGAAGCCACCACTCCTGGTTCTTAATTAAATAGGAGGTGTGTAACTCTTGTTCATATTCCTATTTGGTGACTGTACATTATATACCTTCATTTTGCATTTATAAATTGTTACAATATCATTGTATGTGTTGCAATATTTTCTACCTCTGATGTGAAGCTGAATTCTTAAATATGATTTGCAGTATCTTTGAAGTGATACTTAATTTTAGGCATGAACTTTCTTAAATGTGATTACTAGTATGGTACTTTGGCAATGCGTGTACGTTTTAGTATGGATGTTCATATTATAAAATGAACTAAACTGTCATTGTAATAAAATTAGGATTTAATCCCTCATGAGTATTGTCGTTGGTTGAGGAAACTCCAACGAGATCGATAGTTTGATCCATGCTAATAATATTAGTCATTTGAGCTAGGTAGAGCATCTGTGGGGCTTGATTCTTCGGGCCTTCAAATAAATAAATAAAAGTCGGATTTAAGCATTCTAATTTTCAGTGGATATGAATTTTGTGTAAAATGGAATTGTTTGGATTGGATGATAGCAATCTAACATGATCATTGCTTCTCCTGTAGTTGCCAATATAGCCATATGATCACCTTTCCGTCATCGTCTGTTTGATCGCCAGGCCTATAGCGTTGACAAATTAAGCCATTTTCAACCATTTTTTAGCTCATATCATGCCTTTGATGCTTATTTTGAGGCTGTACATAACCTTTCATCTTTCAGTTCTGCTCGCTACATATGCTTCTTGGTGTGACCCCTAAGACAGTTTAGGGAGTGATTCTTTTATATTGTGTTTTGAGTTTTCAACGTTAATTTCGAAAAATGCAAAGATTCGAAGGATAACGGAGGTGTCGGACTAAAGACGGAGTGGATGATGGAGGTATGGGGATGATGGATGAATGAATTTGATGTTGTTCTACCGTTTGTTTCTTAAAATACAGAAAATGGTTAAAAAAACGTTTTTTGTTTTGTGTGTTAACTTCATTTTGTAAAATGTTCGTTTTCCATGAGATGTATGTGTTGTTTGTACTTTTGTACGTACGAAAATCGAAAACTAAAAAATAGAAAGAGAATGCACCCTTAACTTTTGGATTCATAGAGTCACACAACGGAAGTAAAATGATAAGTTAATATCAAATTTACCAAAATATCTATTTTGTGCATTATGGACAAATGTATTAAATCATATCCAGTGTAAATTCAATTTTAGGAGCACTCTCGTTAATTTGAGATTCACTTTTTCATATAATTAAAAATATAAAGACAGTTTGGCTAAAGTTCCTATTAAGTTTCAAAATAGCCAGGACATGTATAAGTTAGGCTCCTATAATTAAATTAACCAATAATTGTATAAATTAATGCAATTATTCAGTAGATATTTGCAGACATTTACGTAAGTATATCAAAAAATTGCAGAAATTTTCGCAATTATTCATCAAAAAATAAGGAAATTTCCGCAATTATACAACAAAAAATTGCTGAAAATTATTCAATTTTTTGGCATAATTGCATAAATATCTGCAATTATTCACTGAAAAATTGCACAATCTTGTGCAATTGTCAATAACTACATTTTAGGGACCTAAATTAGAATCTTTTATTGGGAAGGAGATTCTTTGCATTAAGTTTGATTTTAGGGATCTGAGCTTAATATTCACAAAATATAAATTCAAATTTTATGTGATTTGAAATTAACAAATAAATTTAATTATACTATATGAGTGTCAATATACTCAACATGTGTGTTAGTTTAACTTTATGTAAACATAACTGTAACAACCCGAATTTCGACAGATCGATTTTTTCTCAAAAATCTCAATTTATCGAAGCTCGAGTTGGCTTGTCTGGTATGCTGCAAAAAAGACAGAGATAATAAATAAATTAGAGTTCGATAACATATCTCATAGCGGAATGGGAAAGATATAATAATTAAACATAGCTGTCGGAGCCTGCACCACCGCCAATCTGCTTCCCATACCCACGTAGTTGTGCGCATCCTACAACACAACATCATCCCGAAGACGGGAAGCTTAGACCGGATTTATCCTTCTGTTCGCCGCGCCACCTGCGCTATTCTTGGCCGTATAGCCGTCAATTGAGCACATATGCTTATGATCCATCTTTATGAGCCGTTCATCGGCATCCCACGGAGCCACTTTGCTTATAGTCACCTTCTCACTCGTGTCTTCCGACACTTCCAGGTGAGACTTTCTGAGGAGACGCCAGTAAAGAAGGCGTCGATCGCCATCAGTCGCACCACTCTCTAGAATATGGGCATTCACCTGCTCGATGCTCATGTTCCCGCACCACCCGCTCTAGCTCAGCAGCCTCAGCAACCTGGTCACGAGAGTCCACAACTCACCATCATCCGCGCTATGCAGGCCGAGCTCCGAGAGGTTGGCAACGAGCCGTGCCGACAGACGCGTGAGATTGGCTGCATCTCGCTATATTACGCTCCCGACACGGGCGTGGTAATGGATCAGGTTCCATCCGCGGGGGTAAACCAGCCTACAGTGGGTAGTCGTAGTAGTTGTTGTTAGTATATGCTTGGCGCATATAGTATTTTGTATCATGTGTTTCCCTTTCCAGTATTTTTCTTTTTCTTTGTTGTAGTTGTAGTGTTTGTAACTGCTAGTAGTGAAAATCGCATGACTTTGGTTAATAAGATTTCTATGTATAAATTTGTTGTGTCATTTATGCATCTTTATTTAAATGAAATCTCGTTCATAAACTAGCATTTGTTCTAGAGCTTGAAAGAATAAAATTCTGTGTTGGATAAATTTAAGTAAATGACTGGTTCTATGTCACGGGTATATAAATAAATAAATAACCACCCCTTTTGGGCTTTTGTATTGGATAAATTTAAGCAAAGGACCGGTTAAACTAAAATTTATTTTGGTCTTTTGTGTGATTTCAGTTTTCGCATTTTTGCGCGACTGACTTCCTTCGCCAAACATGTGACTTGAATCGTTTAAATTTCCGTCAAATACATTTTTTTTTGGAAACATTGCTTGAAAAAAAAACTTTTAGCCATTTTCTTATTTTATACGGAAGTGAAACAGTTTTGAAAATAAAATTTTCAAAATAAACATGACAAATTTTTAAGCGGAAATTTATTTTTATGAAAATTTTGAATTTTCGTCACATGAATATTGTAAGGAAGATTTTTAGATGTTTTATTACGCGTTTTATCGGTGCAATAGGACCAATGATACTATAAAACGTTAACGATAACAAAGAAAATGCAGTTTTAGCCTTGGGAACGTTGTTTTCATACTTTGTCAGCGTTGCGCGCGGGTTATAAATCAACTCGTTTTATGTTTTAGAGATGGTTTTAAGCCTCTTTACAGTCTACAGATGAAATTTTTTGGAGTATTTTGGGTAACTAAGTGAAATATCACTGTAGGGCGGGAAGTGGAAGATTTGTAAGCTAGAAAAATGTTAAAATACTTCGCTTCGATTTCCTTTTTCCGGTTTAGGATAAATTAAATAAGAAACGATTAGATTGTGTGATGTTTTGAATGGTAGGGTTTGGATGCAAGATTGGTTGCTTCACACTTTTATCCGTAATTGTGTGAAGGTAATGGATGAAAAAGAGTTTTCAAAATTTGCATATAGGAGGATGTTTTGCATCATGTTTTCAAAGGTGTTTAAAATTTAATGCAAACATATAGGAGGATCCGATTTAAAATCACATTGCATGCATATTTTATGGTTAAATTGCGTTATGTACACAATACACATGTACACATAGTTGTAAAGTGGATGTACACAAATTAGTTGTGTGAAATAGGACTATAGGTGTAAGAATTTCGGGACGAAATTTCTTTTAAGGAGGGAAGAATGTAACAACCCGGAATTTTGGAAATATAAATTAATTATTTGAATTTCAGGAATAAGAATTTCTGCAAATGATGGAATTTGACCACGAAACATTAACCGATGTGTTCGTCTTGGAATTCTGGTCAACTTTCATGTTTGGAGTTTCGCGAAGGGAGTCCGTATGAATACGAATGAAATATGAAAATGGATGGAAAATAAATAAATCAGAATAAATTAATATAACATACCTTATTAAACTAACCTGACTGGGCATTTAACGACCCAGGCAGTCGACCGGCGGTCGACCGCTATGGTCGACTCATTAGGTGTCAGAACACCCAGTGACGGCTAGGTTTTATAAGGTTAGGTTATAATATAATATCATATGAATGGACCGATATAAACTAGCGGTCCTAGGCCAATCGTACTCCTATAAATAAAGGGGTAATGCCTCATTCTTTTCCACAAAAATCTGTGGGCAGCAGTGAAGCTCTGCCATTTTCGTCCTTCTCCGAACCTAATTTCTTAATCATAAATATATTCATGTACAACAAATCAATTCCAAATCATATAAGATTGACAGGGTTATTAGATCCAATGGAAAAGAATTAAAATTATCGCTCAATAATAGACCCTCCCTTCTCTTCCTATTTTCTTACATCTTTACAGATTTGGAATTTTCCCTTTTTCAGATAATTGTAGATTTATAAGATTTAGGAATTGTAGGCCTAAAGGGTTCAAACTTTGGATTTGAATACTTTCGAGTGATGGGAAATTTACGAATACAGTTATTATAGTTTATTTATTTCATTTGAATTAGATCTAAAATTTTATGTCTATTTCCATTAGATCTGTTCATTTAAATTGTTGTAATTGTATTGATACCCATCAGATCTGATTATAAACATTGTTAAAACTGATATATTGTGAATTGTGGTCAGGTATAATATTAATTGTGGGATTCTTAAATTTGTGTATACATATTCCTATAGTTATATTGTAAAATATACTGTAATTCTTGTAAAGCACTATAGATATGGAAATCAATCCCATTAAATACCATTTAGATGTTGTTATACTCCAAATCTCTCTTTTCAGTGTTGAGTAATAAATTATGTGAATTTTGATAAAAAGATACGTTTGGTAAATTATGTGATCATACTATTAAAAGATATATGCCTGTTTGTATTCAATATTGTTGGGTTTTGGCTGAGTTGTTGTAAATATGTCGTTTTCTTCTTTTGAATATAAATGCATTATTTTGAAATCACAAGAGATACGATAAAAAGATTAAAAAAGGGAAAAGTGGTGCAAATGTACGTGTAAATATAAATATACATATTTGTGCATAATTTGCATCAACTATTCCAAATTATTCATTTACATATATTTCTTGTGATTTGTAAATATGTCAATTCCACTAATTAGGCATAATTTACAATAACCATAACTAACGGTCTTTTTATAAGACTTAGAACCTTTTGACAAGATTGAATGCAAAAATGAATGTTTGGTTATTGATTAAACCAAATCATTTAAGAATAAAAATAAAAATAAAAATAATAACTACGTTGACCGCACAAAAACATTAAATATAAATATATACATATTATCTATCCAAATCAGCGTAAAACAGTAAATTATACATTGTATTGCATGTTTGAATAATGTTCAATTATGGAATTATATGGAAATGTAATCCATATTGAATTAATATATTTGTGGTGACCATTTGTAGCAATCAATATAATTAACTGTAATAAATAGAATGCAATTTAATAAATAACAATTGTAACCAATATTGATTGGGGAAAGTAAATATAATAGGATAATGGTTACAATTCCGAAAATCAACTAAGGATTAATGTTGTACACCCAATTAGGAAATTTAAATTATAACCGCATTTAGACCGAAGTTAAGCTCAGCTATTGATAGAAGTCTGACCGAAACCAAATGGCAAATCCAACATCCATAAGTAGTCAACTTAACGTGAGGGGTATAATGCATAAGTATAAATGTACTAAGACATGCGGTTAAGTTCAATTTGTGGTAGAAGTATACCCGGAACCGACCGACAAATCCAGCATCCACAAGTAGTCAACTTAATGTGAGAGGTCTGGTGCAACACACACACACACACACACACACACACACACACACATATATATATATAACATTCAACAAATAAATAAATAAATAAGAGTAGTAATTGTCTGTTGGGGTACAAAAAATAGGTACTTCGGGACTGATAAATGGTTGCCTTAGGAAAATATTACTGTTATGGTCATAAACGGCAATAAACATAGAAATTAAAGACAACTGGCGCCATAAGGAGATTAATGGATATTAATTATTGCTTAAATACTAAGTCCATTTAGGGAAGTAATCAAATAAATATTATAGGAAAAAGAGGATATAACCTTCCTTATTTATATTAATGAATATAGAACTTATAATTGAAAGTAGAGTTGGACTTAGTAGGTTAATAATGCAAAAATATTATTAACCATAAGCACCTGTGACGAAAATAAATCGTGTGGAGAGAAACTGTACAGAAAGGGCGTAATAATATAACCTACTTTATCCCAATAGGGAAAGGTATTAAGGGCTATGTAACGGCTGGAAATTTCCGACTCCTCGAGAGTCGGAAATTCCTAGACGTTAGTGAAAGAATTTAGAAGGTGAGAAAGAAAAGATAGAACTAATAGAATAGAAGAAGAAGAAGAACATCAGAATCATCAGAGTAACACGAATCTCACAGCGGAACGAATAACATATAATATATAACATAACTTTGAAGTAAACAGTTATATATATACAATAGCACTTATCAGAGTACAACACTTACAACACAGCGGAAATATCTATAGCTATAAAATCTTGCAGCCTCCTGCTCCAAGCTCTCCAAGTATATCTGTAAATCCCGACTACTTGACTGCCCGTACAAATTTAGGCACCCAAGAGTTTAGGGAAAACAACAAAGTAAACTCCGGGTCAGTCATGGGACTGGTATGAGTAAAATAGTTTAAAACAGGTATAGGATATCTCAAAAGACCACGCCGTGAATACGGAACGGGTTTTTCCCTTATGAGTATCTGAACAACTTTGACAAGCAATATCATTGTGATATTATAATAATGTCTAAGTACAAATAGGTATCAATCTAGCAGAAACGCTTGCATCTCACGTTCTACATACATAGTATAAAATCATAAACCGCAGGGCGCTTATTGAAGATTGGATTCCAACATACAAGGTATGGGAGCACCTTCTGAATAGTGTACTCTAGAGGTGATACACTCAGGGTTCAACAAGAACGTCTTGCAACCCGGCCACACATGACCGCTCACTCATTTAGCTTGAGTGTCGCGAATATATTGCCACCACGGTTATAGGCCATCAAACCGTCATCCGAAGATACAGAATCAAAAAGAAGTATAAATATGAATATTCCCTAGATCGGTGACAATACACCCTGCTTGGGAATGGCCCAACTAGCCATGCTGCCTAGCCCAACTTTTGTTACTTCCTGGTGTGAGGCTAGAAGCTACGTCTATCTTCAGAACATCTGATCACCATTCACTTTGAATGCCACATCGTCATACCCGCCAAATCACAAATTGACTTATCCAAAAATAACACGGGTATACAGCTAAGAGAAACGAATTCCTCCACCACCAAACGTGGATACGTTTGAATAGATCAACTTACGCGATCCATTGGATATACTCTGTCCGACCTTCTTCCATATACGTTGTCCTGGGACTGGACAAACCGAAGGCACTATTCAGTATATCCATCTTAGTCACTGTTATCTAAGACTTATACAACAACCCTTGCACTTTACTCCGTCTTCAATTTATCTTTGGCAGATATTTCTCGCAACGCTTATGCCAATACAGAGTGGTTCTTTGGATAATAATCCAACCGGTCTCTCCATAATAACAACGTTAAAAATGGTAAAAACTTTGATAGTCTGTGATTCAACTATCAAATGAAAACATGTTGGTGTACAAACAACGATCTTATTTCCAAATGGAAATTCGATCGATCAATCATCATATGTTCATATTTCCTTATTTCATATATTTAGAAAATATATGTTATTAATCATTGGAAAACATTTCCATAGCTATTTTTCACATCACTATTATTTCGCAACTATCAGTCCCTAACTGTAACTAGTATGAGAAAAATTCTCTAAGTATCAATACGGAAGGTCGAAACCAACATCAGATCGTCACTTAGAAAACCGTTCAACTTACCCTCTCCAGTCAGTTTCTGAATTTGCTTAACTCTATCTCTCAAATTCTCATCATGAAAACATTTCATTTTCTATGTTTAGAAAACATATCTGATTTTATTTGGAAAACGTTCCCAAAACTCATTTACGGATTTCCAATGAACGTTGTATAAAACATCGTTTCGCTTAATCCATTTATCGCTTATTCCTTAACTTTATTCCTAATCAACCTTTTAGATCGAACCACAACTATTCCTTTGTCAATTCTGAAGTCAATCAAGTTGGGGTATAATTACCTCGCAGACCTTAATTGAACAACGTCCTTTACTGTGAAATAGATGAAGCTCATCACTCACTTTTTACAATCATCTGTTTACGCAAATTCTCGGATTCAGGTTACGAATCTACTTCTTATATGAAAACGTTTGATTATAACTATAACGTTATAATTCCTACTTCTGCAATATCTAACCTAAATTATAACTTTATCTCCTAACTCGAGTAATTTAACAGACACCTAATTGCTAAATCAATAACTAAATCTTGATTTAAACCGTGGAAAGTAAATAGTACTTTCCCGAATTCGCTAAAATCGAATTCGACGTATAACTCTCTTTCGGGTAATCTCTATTTAATTAACTCTTCTTCGAATAACCTATATTCGATTATCTCTCTTTGAATAACTCATATTCGAAATCTCTCTCTTTCGAATAAACAATATTCGATCTCTTTCTTTCGAATATGCTATATTCGAAAATCTCCTTTCGATTTACTAATCGATAACTCCTTTCGATCAAAATAGAATCGATAACTCCTTTAACTCTATTCGAATAACTAATATTCGACTAACTCCTTTGGATCAACTCATTTGATTAACTCCTTCGAATAACTAATTCGAATAACTTACCTTCGAATAACCAATATTCGATTTACTCTAACTCGATTAACTTAATTCTAATCGATTTACTCCATTTCAATTCAACTTAATTCAAATCGATTAACTTAACTCAAATTGATTGACTCCTTTCGAATAACTAAATTCGATTTAACTCTAATTGAATAACTAATATTCAATTAACTCTTACGTGATTAACTCTATTTGAATAAGTAATTCGAATCACTCTAATGTGTTTAACTCTATTCAAATATCTAATTCGAATAACTCATTTCGAATAACTAAATTCGATTAACTCTTTTAACTTTACTCGAATAACTATATTCGATTAACACCTTCTTTCGAATAACTATATTCGATTAACTCTTCGACTAACTCCTTTAGATTAACTAACTTCGAATAACTCCTTTGGATTACTAACTTCGAATAACTCCTTTGGATTAACTAACTTCGAATAACTCCTTTGGATTAACTCTTCGAATGAATAATATTCGATAACTCTTCTCAAATGAATAACATTTGATTTTCTCCACTCGATTAAACTATGTTCGATAACTCTTCTCAAATGAATAACATTTGATTTCTCCACTCGAATAAACTATATTCGATTACTCTTCTCTCGAATACCCTATATTCGATAACTCTACTTCGGATATGTGATATTCGACAACTCTACTCGATTAACTCTACTTGGATAACTCTAACTGATCCACTCTGACTGGTCAACTTTAACTGGTCAACTCTAACTGATCAACTATAACTGATCAACTCTAACTGGTCAACCCTAACTGGTCAACTCTAACTGGTCAACTCTAACTGATCAACTCAAACTGGTTAACTCAAATGGTTAACTCTAACTGGTTAACTCAAATGGTTTACCCTAACTTGATTTACTTGTCTCGATTACCTGAACTAATCCACTTAGTTTAACTTAGTTAATTCCCGTTGATTAACTCTAGCCGGTTCACTTAGTTTAACTCAACTAATTTACTTCGATTAACCACTTAGTTAACTTAACTAATTCACATCGATTAATCCTTTAGTTTAACTTAACTAATTCACATCGATTAATCCTTTAGTTTAACTTAACTAATTCACATCGATAAATCATTTAGTTTAACTTAACAAATTCACTTTGATTCACCACTTAGTTTAACTTAACTAATTTACTTTGGTTAACTTAACCAATTACTTTGATTAGCTCGACTAACTCGCTTTGGTTAACCTAACCAATTACTTTGTTTAACTCGACCAACTCGCTTTGGTTAACCTAACCAATCTTTGTTTAACTTGACTAACTTGCTTTGGTTAACCTAACCAATTACTTTGATTAGCTCGACTAACTCGCTTTGGTTAACCTAACCAATTACTTTGTTTAACTCGACCAACTCGCTTTGGTTAACCTAACCAATCTTTGTTTAACCTGACTAACTTGCTTTGGTTAACCTAACCAATTACTTTGATTAGCTCGACTAACTCGCTTTGGTTAACCTAACCAATTACTTTGTTTAACTCGACCAACTCGCTTTGGTTAACCTAACCAATCTTTGTTTAACTTGACTAACTTGCTTTGGTTAACCTAAACAATTACTTTGTTTAACTCGACTAACTTGCTTTGGTCAACCTAACCAATTACTTTGTTTAATCCTTTATACTCGATTAACAAATATTTCTCCTTTATACTCAAAATCCCCTTTTCTTTATAATATAAAATCCATCGATTTTATATAAATACATTATTTTCAAATTGTAGTTTGAAAATCTCTTTCTATATCCTGGTATTTCTTATGGTTTTTAACACATCATCTAACAACGATGAATATCGTCCAACCACACATAATCACAATAGATTATATATATCGCATTTATATATCACAATACATAAATTACAGTAAAAATAACTGTTGAGGAATCCAGTTGGATTCCTCCAACCTGTTTCCCTGCACCACAGATGTTAGACAACAATGGTATAATATTCTGATAAGCAGAATCAGCATATAAATATTTATCGGTTTATATATATATTTATTCCACTAACTGACTAGAAGTTCAATCAAACAGTCAACACACAGTCAAACAGACAATAGTTAACAGTTCTAAGAATACACTGTTAAAATAGAACTATTTAGAGTTGGTGAGTTTTACTCACATTTGCGCGTTAACCGATAAATATCGGTTTGCGTTCATTGATTCAGTCGAACAATTTATTTCGCCATAAATTGTAACGAGCTCGGATTGACTCGCGGTCAGTTCCATTGTGGAGTGCCCATCCATACGATCCTAGCGCAACTTACGGTTCGTAAATCTGACTTCGTATGTAGGAGATATGATGATTACAAGTTATACACTTGTTTAATTAAACTTGAATTTCATTGTATATAAAACAAGTGGGCTTACCCTTTACTATTTGGGCCCAATACCATCAAATTAAAACCCACGGCCTCTACCTTTCTTCCCCAAAGAACACTACCGTGACCTGCTTGAACTCCAACACCATTCCCACCCATTCGATCTTCACTGCTCCTCGGTCTCTCCATGGATTTACACACGGAAATCACCAAAGTCCATCTCCTCCAACTCTCTTTCTCTACACGCTAAAAGTAGGTAACTCGCACCCACTTTTCAGGCCTTGCCTTGGATGGCTTCACGATGAAAACCAGACAACCACCGAACATTATTTACACCGAATACCACAAAAATATCACAATAAACTTCATTTTCCACCCTGAATCCCTATGTATGATCGAATCGAGCCAAAACTCTTTGTATCGAGCGAAATCACCAACCCTAGCCTTGCGGTACCCAAAACCACTCACCAGAAATCGCGTCACACTGTATGAAAACCACACAGGAATGAATCTCTCTCATCATTGAATCCATATATATAGCTATTGTAATTTATACGAATTTATTGTATTTGATCATGGATTTCTTTTGGGATTTTCTTGCGTTTTTGGAAGAGAAGGACCGGCGGCTCTCTTCTGTGTTTATAACGGGGATGGATTGTTTTTGTATGGCTTAAACGAGGTGTATGTGGCTGAGAAGTGGGGCGGACGTGGCTTTTGTTTTGATTTTCCTGAGGACCACGTTTTGGGTTTTTGAGACCAAAGAAAATGGGCGGCTGAGGAAAAATGATGCGTGGCCTCCTTTTGATCGATTCAAAGTGTTTATATAGGATAGGGATAGAGGATATTTTAATTATAACATTTCGGTCATCTCATTTTATAAAACTTCGTTAATTACGAATGGCTATCGACAGAATCAAATACACCATCGTGACGAGCGAGGTGTCCCGACTCCAAAAATATAATAATACCGGTAGATTAACTCATATTTTGAAATCTCAAAATGTTGACTACAGGGTGCAAAATACTCTAAATAAAAAGTTGTTTATTTAATTAATTAAAAATTACCATAAAATTCTAAAAATTAAATTAATGTTATGTCCCAAAAGAACCTTGTCTAAATTCACACATGACATCTAGTTATTTTGAAATAACCGTTATGGCCACGAACGAATATACCGCTGTTTTCCTGAATATTTGATTTGGACATAAATCAAAATCTACACAACGAAATCCCGATTTTTCTCTTCCACTAGAAAGATATACTCCACCAGCTCCACACGTTTCTTGTTTCACAGAAATCCGATTTAAAACGAACTCTGTACATTCAGTTGAAGTTCAAATCGCCAATTTGCGAACTGCCGCGACGTTTCAAGTTCGTTTTAATTATAATTATAAGTTCAAACGTTGTATTTTAAGTTATCGATATCGCCACATCGATATATAAATCATTAAATAAATTAATTATTCGACAGCTAACAAAACGCGCCATTACAGACTTCCCCCCTTAAAATAATTTCGTCCTCGAAATTGCTAAGCTAGGAAAATGCTACCAACTTTACTAACTAGATTCAAATATCTTTTAGTTTACTTCTCAACTCCAGTTTCAACTGAACCATTTAATTTTCAATTAAATTATTAATTCATTCTGGCTAACTGAATTTCCATAAATCATGAGAATGTTCTAACGCCTGGAATTTTCGAAAAATTTCGCCATAACCTCCTTTGTATTGGTCAATATGACAAACCACCCCTCGCCTCTCTAGGCCTTCTCCAACCCAAAAGAAAATCAAACAGCCAAGCGGCTTGCCAATTCGGCTCATAAAATCCAAACTCATATATAATATAAACTTGTACCTTTTTGTCGGTCGTATCATTATATCCTTTTGATCTGTTATCACTTCTGCATATATCATGGTCATTCCACTCAGTTTATCTCCTCAAACCAAATCGAATTTCATTCGAACTCTAATATCAAATTCCAAATTATTGACTTATCAATTTGGTTCCATTCTAGATTATCTCTAATTCCAATTCAATTTTATTTAACTCGGTTCAAGTTAAATTTCAATTTATTTTTACCATCTCATTTTATTTAACTTCATTAGTTAAATTTTAATTCCAGAACTTAAGTTCCTGGGTTTCTTTCAAATTAATTTGAAACCACATGCCAATTCAAAACCTTTGAATGTCTAAAACAACTTGTTTTCTCAAAACAATTCAAAAACAAAATCTTTGGTAGTAATCCGTCACTTAGAACTCGAAAATGAACACTGATGATGTCTAGATTCATCATCAGAATCTATTTTCCAGCTATCAACGTGAGTTCAATACTATATCATTTTCAATTTGAAAAACATTTTCAACATCTCCCAGGAACTTAAAATTTCCTTATTTTAATTCCAAATTTTGATTTAAATTCAGATTTACTCATCTGATTTCACTTATATGAATTCTGGTTGGTTATGTATAACCCTTTCACTATATAATCTTACTCGATCATAATTACCACCAATATATCTAATATATTAAAATTTTGATATATATAAATATATCTCTATATCAAAATACACTTTGGGTAAAGTTAAATTCACTTACCCTCTTTCAAAACATATCGTGACGACACATCGTATCCGAGTGTTTATTAACTCCTACCGATACAGTGGATCAAACTGATCGACCAAAACTCATAACAACTCAGCCAATGAATCTCCACAATAAAAACCCTTTTTTATATCAAATACAAATACGCACTTGTATATATACACTTAATCTCAGTCTAGGGTATTACTAACCCTATCTCTACCGAGTCACGCCACAGAGCCAAGGTAATTCTTAACTTAAGCTCTGATACCAACTGTAACGGCTGGAAATTTCCGACTCCTCGAGAGTCGGAAATTCCGAGACGTTAGTGAAAGAATTTAGAAGGTGAGAAAGAAAAGATAGAACTAATAGAATAGAAGAAGAAGAACATCAGAATCATCAGAGTAACACGAATCTCACAGCGGAACGAATAACATATAATATATAACATAACTTTGAAGTAAACAGTTATATATATACAATAACACTTATCAGAGTACAACACTTACAACACAGCGGAAATATCTATAGCTATAAAATCTTGCAGCCTCCTGCTCCAAGCTCTCCAAGTATATCTGTAAATCCCGACTACTTGACTGCCCGTACAAATTTAGGCACCCAAGAGTTTAGGGAAAACAACAAAGTAAACTCCGGGTCAGTCATGGGACTGGTATGAGTAAAATAGTTTAAAACAGGTATAGGATATCTCATAAGACCACGCCGTGAATACGGAACGGGTTTTTCCCTTATGAGTATCTGAACAACTTTGACAAGCAATATCATTGTGATATTATAATAATGTCTAAGTACAAATAGGTATCAATCTAGCAGAAACGCTTGCATCTCACGTTCTACATACATAGTATAAAATCATAAACCGCAGGGCGCTTATTGAAGATTGGATTCCAACAGACAAGGTATGGGAGCACCTTCTGAATAGTGTACTCTAGAGGTGATACACTCAGGGTTCAACAAGAACGTCTTGCAACCCGGCCACACATGACCGCTCACTCATTTAGCTTGAGTGTCGCGAATATATTGCCACCACGGTTATAAGCCATCAAACCGTCGTCCGAAGATACAGAATCAAAAAGAAGTATAAATATGAATATTCCCTAGATCGGTGACAATACACCCTGCTTGGGAATGGCCCAACTAGCCATGCTGCCTAGCCCAACTTTTGTTACTTCCTGGTGTAAGGCTAGAAGCTACGTCTATCTTCAGAACATCTGATCACCATTCACTTTGAATGCCACATCGTCATACCCGCCAAATCACAAATTGACTTATCCAAAAATAACACGGGTATACAGCTAAGAGAAACGAATTCCTCCGCCACCAAACGTGGATACGTTTGAACAAATCAACTTACGCGATCCATTGGATATACTCTGTCCGACCTTCTTCCATATACGTTGTCCTGGGACTGGACAAACCGAAGGCACTATTCGGTATATCCATCTTAGTCACTGTTATCTAAGACTTACACAACAGCCCTTGCACTTTACTCCGTCTTCAATTTATCTTTGGCAGATATTTCTCGCAACGCTTATGCCAATACAGAGTGGTTCTTTGGATAATAATCCAACCGGTCTCTCCATAATAACAACGTTAAAATGGTAAAAACTTTGATAGTCTGTGATTCAACTATCAAATGAAAACATGTCGGTGTACAAACAACGATCTTATTTCCAAATGGAAATTCGATCGATCAATCATCATATGTTCATATTTCCTTATTTCATATATTTAGAAAATATATGTTATTAATCATTGGAAAACATTTCCATAGCTATTTTTCACATCACTATTATTTTGCAACTATCAGTCCCTAACTGTAACTAGTATGAGAACAATTCTCTAAGTATCAATACGGAAGGTCGAAACCAACATCAGATCGTCACTTAGAAAACCGTTCAACTTACCCTCTCCAGTCAGTTTCTGAATTTGCTTAACTCTATCTCTCAAATTCTCATCATGAAAACATTTCATTTTCTATGTTTAGAAAACATATCTGATTTTATTTGGAAAACGTTCCCAAAACTCATTTACGGATTTCCAATGAACATTGTATAAAACTTCGTTTCGCTTAATCCATTTATCGCTTATTCCTTAACTTTATTCCTAATCAACCTTTTAGATCGAACCACAACTATTCCTTTGTCAATTCTGAAGTCAATCAAGTTGGGGTATAATTACCTCGCAGACCTTAATTGAACAACGTCCTTTACTGTGAAATAGATGAAGCTCATCACTCACTTTTTACAATCATCTGTTTACGCAAATTCTTGGATTCAGGTTACGAATCTACTTCTTATATGAAAACGTTTGATTATAACTATAACGTTATAATTCCTACTTCTGCAATATCTAACCTAAATTATAACTTTATCTCCTAACTCGAGTAATTTAACAGACACCTAATTGCTAAATCAATAACTAAATCTTGATTTAAACCCTGGAAAGTAAATAGTACTTTCCCGAATTCGCTAAAATCGAATTCGACGTATAACTCTCTTTCGGGTAATCTCTATTTGATTAACTCTTCTTCGAATAACCTATATTCGATTATCTCTCTTCGAATAACTCATATTCGAAATCTCTCTCTTTCGAATAAACAATATTCGATCTCTTTCTTTCGAATATGCTATATTCGAAAATCTCCTTTCGATTTACTAATCGATAACTCGTTTCGATCAAAATAGAATCGATAACTCCTTTAACTCTATTCGAATATCTAATATTCGACTAACTCCTTTGGATCAACTCATTTGATTAACTCCTTCAAATAACTAATTCGAATAACTTACCTTCGAATAACCAATATTCGATTTACTCTAACTCGATTAACTTAATTCTAATCGATTTACTCCATTTCGATTCAACTTAATTCAAATCGATTAACTTAACTCAAATTGATTGACTCCTTTCGAATAACTAAATTCGATTTAGCTCTAATTGAATAACTAATATTCAATTAACTCTTACGTGATTAACTCTATTTGAATAAGTAATTCGAATCACTCTAATGTGTTTAACTCTATTCAAATATCTAATTCGAATAACTCATTTCGAATAACTAAATTTGATTAACTCTTTTAACTTTACTCGAATAACTATATTCGATTAACACCTTCTTTCGAATAACTATATTTGATTAACTCTTCGACTAACTCCTTTGGATTAACTAACTTCAAATAACTCCTTTGGATTACTAACTTCGAATAACTCCTTTGGATTAACTAACTTCGAATAACTCCTTCGGATTAACTCTTCGAATGAATAATATTCGATAACTCTTCTCAAATGAATAACATTTGATTTTCTCCACTCGAATAAACTATATTCGATAACTCTTCTCAAATGAATAACATTTTATTTCTCCACTCGAATAAACTATATTCGGTTACTCTTCTCTCGAATACCCTATATTCGATAACTCTACTTCGGATATGTGATATTCGACAACTCTACTCGATTAACTCTACTTGGATAACTCTAACTGATCCACTCTGACTGGTCAACTTTAACTGGTCAACTCTAACTGATCAACTCTAACTGATCAACTCTAACTGGTCAACCCTAACTGGTCAACTCTAACTGGTCAACTCTAACTGATCAACTCAAACTGGTTAACTCAAATGGTTAACTCTAACTGGTTAACTCAAATGGTTTACCCTAACTTGATTTACTTGTCTCGATTACCTGAACTAATCCACTTAGTTTAACTAAGTTAATTCCCGTTGATTAACTCTAGCCGGTTCACTTAGTTTAACTCAACTAATTTACTTCGATTAACCACTTAGTTAACTTAACTAATTCACATCGATTAATCCTTTAGTTTAACTTAACTAATTCACATCGATTAATCCTTTAGTTTAACTTAACTAATTCACATCGATAAATCATTTAGTTTAACTTAACAAATTCACTTTGATTCACCACTTAGTTTAACTTAACTAATTTACTTTGGTTAACTTAACCAATTACTTTGATTAGCTCGACTAACTCGCTTTGGTTAACCTAACCAATTACTTTGTTTAACTCGACCAACTCGCTTTGGTTAACCTAACCAATCTTTGTTTAACTTGACTAACTTGCTTTGGTTAACCTAACCAATTACTTTGATTAGCTCGACTAACTCGTTTTGGTTAACCTAACCAATTACTTTGTTTAACTCGACCAACTCGCTTTGGTTAACCTAACCAATCTTTGTTTAACTTGACTAACTTGCTTTGGTTAACCTAACCATTTACTTTGATTAGCTCGACTAACTCGCTTTGGTTAACCTAGCCAATTACTTTGTTTAACTCGACCAACTCGCTTTGGTTAACCTAACCAATCTTTGTTTAACTTGACTAACTTGCTTTGGTTAACCTAACCAATTACTTTGTTTAACTCGACTAACTTGCTTTGGTCAACCTAACCAATTACTTTGTTTAATCCTTTATACTCAATTAACAAATATTTCTCCTTTATACTCAAAATCCCCTTTTCTTTATAATATAAAATCCATCGATTTTATATAAATAAATTATTTTCAAATTGTAGTTTGAAAATCTCTTTCTATATCCTGGTATTTCTTATGGTTTTTAACACATCATCTAACAACGATGAATATCGTCCAACCACACATAATCACAATAGATTATATATATCGCGTTTATATATCACAATACATAAATTACAGTAAAAATAACTGTTGAGGAATCCAGTTGGATTCCTCCAACCTGTTTCCCTGCACCACAGATGTTAGACAACACTGGTATAATATTCTGATAAGCAGAATCAGCATATAAATATTTATCGGTTTATATTTATATTTATATATATATATATATATATATATATATTCCACTAACTGACTAGCAGTTCAATCAAACAGTCAACACACAGTCAAACAGACAATAGTTAACAGTTCTAAGAATACACTGTAAAAATAGAACTATTTAGAGTTGGTGAGTTTTACTCACATTTGCGCGTTAACCGATAAATATCGGTTTGCGTTCATTGATTCAGTCGAACAATTTATTTCACCATAAATTGTAACGAGCTCGGATTGACTCGCGGTCAGTTCCATTGTGGAGTGCCCATCCATACGATCCTAGCGCAACTTACGGTTCGTAAATCTGACTTCGTATGTAGGAGATATGATGATTACAAGTTATACACTTGTTTAATTAAACTTGAATTTCATTGTATATAAAACAAGTGGGCTTACCCTTTACTATTTGGGCCCAATACCATCAAATTAAAACCCACGGCCTCTACCTTTCTTCCCCAAAGAACACTGCCGTGACCTGCTTGAACTCCAACACCATTCCCACCCATTCGATCTTCACTGCTCCTTGGTCTCTCCATGGATTTACACACGGAAATCACCAAAGTCCATCTCCTCCAACTCTCTTTCTCTACACGCTAAAAGTAGGTAACTCGCACCCACTTTTCAGGCCTTGCCTTGGATGGCTTCACGATGAAAACCAGACAACCACCGAACATTATTTAGACCGAATACCACAAAAATATCACAATAAACTTCATTTTCCACCCTGAATCTGTAACGACCCGTGTTTTTGGCCGTTAAATATTTAATTTAATTTATTTATTTTAAATATTATATTGGAAATATTAATGAAATTAATATTGAATTCGTTTATTTAAAAACGAAGTTGAACATTATAATTTATATATATTATAAATCGAGCCTGAAATGGCGCTGCAGTTCGCAATATAGAGTTTTGAACTTCAATTGAGAATACAGGATCCTATATAAGTCGGATTTCTGTGAAACAAGAAACGCTGGGACCGTATGGATGATAGATTTCATATGAAAGAGAAAAATCTAGATTTCGTGTTATAATTTGATAGTTATGGCCAAATCAAATTTTGAAATAGTCGCTATGGAAAATCGTTATTAAATTATAGGCCTTTAAAATGGCCGTTTTGCAAACGGATTCAGATTTCGATGAAATCAGTTTCATTAGAACCGTATCGTTAAATTATTGTACGATGGTGAATTGCGTGGAAAACCGATATCGTATGTGACCACGGTAGTTATGAACGCTCGTTCAGTACAATTAAATAAATAAAGAGATATTTGAGTGTAACTGGAGCAGACGATCGAATTAAGCCACGAAACCAGTTCCGTTGAGTTCGTATCGTCGATTAGAGTCAGAATAAGTATATAGTTTGTTATTTTTAGAGATCGAGAAATTTGGCATTAAAAAGGGTAGGGCGGTTCGCGGTAAAAATAGCCTACCGGGGCAACAGTCTCAGAATGCGACGAAATTAGTGCCGTTGGGTTCGTATCAAAAAGTTATTGGCAATGTTCGCAGTTTCAAGTGGATTTGATTTATCTGGTGACTGTGGAAAAATTAAACGCGTGTTCATTTCTGGTTTCATAAAGAAATTTTTTTCATACGACCTCGGATTGCGACGAAACTTGTTCCATTGGGTCCGGAATACCTTTTTACACTAAGATTAGCCTTTTTATCAGTAGACAGAAATCGTTTGTAGTGGTTCTAATCAATTACTTCACCGTGAAGTCTCGTAATAATATTTAATTATAATTTTGACCTAATACATAGCTTCTGAATAGTTTTTCCTTTCAATCTTTTCAATGACAAAGACCAGTGCATGCTAACCTATAAACTCATGTCAACGGCTAACCGGTATCCTTTGTAGAGCCTTATCATAGCGTCCTCTTCTGCATGTCTCCTCTTTTCCATACACAGACTGATACTTTCGCAGATTGGTCTCCCTGTTCATTGAAAACATTGGACATTTGGAAAGGGAAAACTCGTAAATACAGTCCGCATATTCCAGCTACCCTATGCCCTATAGTCGGCTACACACCGTGCCTGCCAAGTATTCTAACTATATAAATACCATACTTCGCTTGTTCTTTCCCATCCGTCTGCATTATGTAAAGAAAAAGTCGCAACTCAATATTTGAAACAAACAAAATACTCCACAGTGAAATGTAAAAAGGAAACAGTAACCCACTCATGAAATCGGAGTAGCACTGTAAGAGAACAAGAAGCAGTGGAGGAGGAGGAGACATTTGAGTACGTATGGGATGCCGTGTTGGTTCAAAAGGGGCGCAGCGTCTGTTGTCTTTGCAGTTTGCAGGTGGTCGGTGCGGTGATCCGTGTGAAGGCAAGTGTATTCGCGCATGGTGCTGTATGTGCGTTAAAATGGGAGAGTGAAGTCAGAAAGGTGGTGAGAGGTGTCAATACGTGGCGGATTGACATGCAGTGGTGAGGGGGGTTCGGACGTGAAGTGTTGCGTGGCCTTGGGTGAAATGCGGTTTGGGTAACATGGTGACAGGCGTGAGTAGCAGGTATATTATACATAGAAGATGAACTGTGTAACTCTTATAATGCCTAATCTTCATTTAACTAACGTAAGTTTTAGTTAATGTTATATATATATAATATACTAAGCCATTTTTTTTAGAACACTACGTATAAATGACCAACCCAGTTTGTTTGAAAACATGCCTACAAGTTTGTGAACATACCCAACCGTGTTATTTAAATGTCTAACCGATGTTATGTGGTGCCTAATTCTACGTTAAGGTTTGCCTAATCGATTTTATAATATGAGTTTAATTAAAATATCTAGTTGGACCGTAACTTATGTAACGAAACCATGCATTGACAGTTTTGGACAAAACAAGGACGTTGGTGCCTTAGTGACGAGCGCTACCTTGTGAGCTGGTTTGGTCAGAAGTGGCAGCAACCGGGATGTTTAATTAAATTAAACAACCGTTTAATTTAATTAGAACGAACTGGTTCCACGGCAAACAAATCAAGGTGAGTTAAACTCACTCAGTTACCCTTTTTATATTTTATATAAATTGGGTGTTTTTATTTTGTGTGCTCTGCTTGCCAATGGTTGACTATTTTGCTAGTATACATTGCTCTGTTGATTTAATTGATGAAATTAAACTGTGTTTAATTTCAGTGAAATACCAAATCGTTATTTTTAACGATTGGTTCCAATAAAGGTAACTCACCTTGGTTGGTCATGTTTATTTATAAACATGTTTAAATGGTTGCATTGTTTGAATTGCTTATGGTTGATGTTAAATGGTCGTTATATAGTTTATCAGTTAAACAAAACTGAACCGTCTGATTTGAGATAACCATTTGAATACAGGGAAGAACAGGTTGGAGGAACCCAACCGGATACCTCAAATGTATTATTTATTTTCATATGCTCATATATGAACTGATCTGTTTGTGTGATTGATTTGATGGTTGATTATTGATTGGATATTCAACATCTGTTAGTTTAAAACCAATGGGTGATATTGGTTAAGTGTTTGGCAGAGTATGGCCTTTAAAAATCAATCGGTTTATAGATATGGATTCACCGTTAGGTGAGTCGATAAAAGTGAAGTTATAAAGTTTATTTTATAACTGGACTCAGATCTTGAAATATATTATTTGAATAAAGTATAAAAGGGAATTAAATAAATATTTTATTTATTTA
Organism: Allium sativum; assembly: GCA_030737875.1. NCBI lineage: Eukaryota > Viridiplantae > Streptophyta > Magnoliopsida > Asparagales > Amaryllidaceae > Allium > Allium sativum. The sequence goes on along the minus strand of JASFAX010000056.1, from coordinate 956,000 downwards.
AGACCTTGATTTATGGTTGGTTTATTTTATAAAGTATATGCTGATGTTAATCAGATTTTCAAGTATGAAGATAAGAAATGAATTGAAAGGGTTAAACTTTGATCATTGTTTTGTAAAGGAAACAAATAATTAGAATTTATTTAAATTAATTATATTTTTAATTTATTTAAAGCGAGGATTGTTGAAATCGGTTAATGAGGTAATCAAGTTTTTGAGTTAATTAAATCAACCGTTCGGAATTAGAATTGTTTACCAAGTAATGTGTTTTGACTAGAATAGTTAAATGAATATTGTTTGAATTTAAAGGGGTTAACTACTAAAGTAGTTAATGTTTGAAATAAGTTATTATTTTAATTAATGATAAATTTAGGAATATATTTTTAAATGGGAATTCATTTAAAAAGTTACCGAATGTGAGATGCAAGCCCATTGAATGGTGAAAGGAAATAAACGTACTCAATTGTATGAATTCAGTGAAAGGAGATTACGATAAAAAGGGTTTATTATAAACCAGAGGTTTCAAGTAAGATTTAAAGTGTAAAGCGTTAACTTTACATGAACGTTACGTGAGAGTGTAATCAAGTAAAAATGGGACAAGGGAAATAAGATCTCCAAAGTGGATAAGGGTTGAAAATAATTGAAAGGAGATCGGTAGAAAGTGAAATTTGGGGATAAAGAAATGGGTCGTAAGATTGTATAACTAAACCCAATTTATAAATGGGATTTGTTTTGAGACTGGAGTGGAATTTTGGTGTTGGATTATAACTGATATTTATCTGAAGATTTGAACGTTGTTGATCAAGGTCTGAGAGGTAATTAAAATACCCCAACTTGAACAACATCGGGATTATCTGAAGATAGTATTAGTTGGTAATCGTAAGAGACGTTAGTGAATAGGGTTTGAAAATCTAAACAGCAATTTTAGCGCTGTTGTTATAATATATGTTTTTTAAATCTAATATAGCGATTGAAGCGCTTTTGCTATAGTAAATGGATTGTAAACCTAAACAGCAATTATAGCGCTGTTGTTTTGTAAATCTAAATAGTAAATATAACGCTATTGTTATAACATATGTGTTATAAATTTCTTTGTTAAAACTAATGGATTTCCGGATTTAAAAGATGATTTGAAAGAAGATTTAAGTGGGAAATCGAATGTAGTTATTTGAGATAGAATTAGCCAAACATAATTATTCGGCTAAGTTGCCATTTCGTACGACTGCTAGCGTAATTCGCAGGGCTGCAGATAGCCTACGGCGGTCGGATGTTTCCTGAGGGAATCGGGCGTAACCATTGTGATCGCTGTGATCTAGAGTCAAGCGAATGGAGTTAAGACGAATGTTAATTAATCAATCAGAGTTATTCAAATATCGTATTTTTGAATATTTGAAGGAGTTAGAAGTTTAATTCAACAAAAGTAAATCAGTTTTGTTAAAGGCCAAGTGATGCTGAATACTGGACCAGTGAACTCATTGGAGTGTCATGTTTGAAACACTGTATATTTTGATAGTTAAAACACCGACTATCAAATCTGACCAATACGAGTGTTGGTATGGAAAGACCGGGATCGAATTTATATTCGAAAACCATTCCGACCAACAAATACGTGAAGAGATCAGAAGATGATCGAGATGGAGCATTGAAGACCGTTGTTTTTCATAAACGGAGGAACCACTAATATTCTCTGCCTGGCAAGCAGAGGAAAGCTGTGATTCTGTCGTGGTTGGAATCTACGGATTGCAAGGACTTCTCGCTACTGATCCATGGGGTGATTCCTATATTGGATGCAGTAGGAGAGTACCTTCGGTTCATCCTGTTCCTGGATGACGTATATGGACGGATGTCTGACAGAGTATTTCCAAAGGGTCACGTACGTTGATTTCTTCAAACGTACGATAGTTGTTGGCAGGGAATTGCCGTTCTCTAGCTTTCAGCTAGAGTATTTTTGTGGACGTCAATTAGTGATATCTGACGGATCTGACGATGTGGCATTCAAGGTAAATGGTGACCAGATGTCAAGAGTAATCTAGACCTCAAGCCTCATCAACCAGGAAATGACAAAAATCGGGCAGGCAGCATGGCTATGTGGGTCGCTCCCATTAGGGTGTATGATCACCTATCTAGAGGAAATCCTATTTGTTTCTTTAATCTATGTTCGATGCTGTCCCTTGTCGGGAGACGGTTGCTGATCCCAACCGTCGGTGATATACATTCGATACACTCAAGCGAAATGAGTGGTCGGTCATGTGAGGGCCGGGTTGCAAGAAGTTCTTGTTGAACCCAGTGTATTCGTCTCTAGAGATACACGATCGGAAGGTGGTCCCATACCTTGTCAAGTCGGAATCCAATCTCCAATAAGCGCCTGCGGGTTTTGATTGTATACTATATATGTGGAGCGTGAGATGCAAGCGTTCCACTAGATTCTACTTACTTGTATTTAGACATTATTATAATATCAGACAAGATATTGGTTTCAAAACTGTTTTGGGTTATCGTAAGGGAAAAACCGTCCGTGTTTATGTGTGGATTTGGGCTTACGATTATCCTTTTCTTTTGAAAGATTTTGAACTTTAAAAATCTTGATTGGATGATTTACCCTTATCACTGTGCGAGTTTATCTCACTCTGGTTCACCAGACTGACCCGGTGTTTTGTAAATGCTCGGGTTAGACCGGGTTGTACAGGTTCAGGTTATCGACTGCTGTGAAGAGACGAGCTGGAAGAGTCCAGACGTATGATATTACTACTATTCCGCTGTGTGTTATATGAGGACAGATTATTATCACTGTCCAGATGTGTACTCTGATATTGTAAGTATTTTAAAAGCTCTCAATAAAGATTTATTTCGGTATTATATTTTGTTCCGCTGCGATGTGAGACTCTGTGTTGTGGTGTTTCTTCTTCTTCTATTCTAATATTTCTATCTTATCTATTCTCACCCTCTAACTTCTTTCTATTAACGATCTGGAATGTTCGATGTCCGAATGGTCAACACGGTAGTTTGATGTTGATTTTCGGAGTCGAAAATCCCGGTTCGTTACAGTGGTATCAGAGCTAAAGGTTAAGTAAGTACCTTGGCTCTGTGGCGTGACTCAGTAGAGATGGGGTTAGTAATACCCTAGATTGAGTTTGAGTGTATATATATGAGCGCGTATTTGTAAATTGATATCAAAACTGTTTATATTGTGTTGATTGGTTTGGCGAGTAGTTTATGAATTCTGGTCGATACAGTAATGCAAACTGTGTCGATAAGTGTTTCTAAACTCTTGAACAGAATAATTCGACACAGTATGTTTTTGAAAGAGGGTAAATGAAATAATTTTACCCAAATGGTATTTTAATATAAAGGAATGATTAATATTGAAGTATTATAGTATATTGGATGTGTTGCTTGGTTATAAAAAAAAAAAAAGTTATATAAATAACCAATTAGAATTCGTATAATTTAAGAAGATTAATTAAATCTGAAATTAAAGTCAGGATTTGAATTAAAATTCCCAAAAGTGGGAAAGGTGACTTCAAATGAATTTGGATTGAATACATGAGAATTTTAAAATCCTGGGAGATTTTAAATTGTTTTGCAAGCATTATCAATTTTATTTTGAAATAAATTTCAAAATGAAAATGTTTGAATATGATTTTGATAAGTGATATAGTATTGAACTCACTTCGATAACTGGGGAATAACTCTGAGGATGCTGGCCACATCATTAGTGTTCATTTCCGAGTTCTAAGTGACGGATTACTACCAAGGTCTTGTTTTGAATTGCTTTGAGAAAAACAAGTTGTTTGAATCCTGAAAAATGATTTTTGATTTTTGAAAGAGCTGAACTATTTAAAAAACTCCCAGGGAAATTGTTGAACAAAGACAAAATTAGATAGAAATTTGTGAAAGCAAATATGGAATGAATTGAAACCAATTAACTGGAAATTGAATCGAGATATATCAGATTTTGAATTGTGAGACAGAAATCTGAAAGTTGTTGGATTGGTAAGTTAAGAGATGAAATTGATAATGGATGAGGATTGAGTTAAGAATGATATTTGGCTTGGACGCGTGAAGGATTTGGTTTCAAGGATAAAATTGGAATTTTGGTTGGAGAATACATTTGTATAAGCTGACAGGGCAGCAGATGGAAATGATATAACGATATGCCCGACAAAAAGGTACACGTTTATTTTTACATGGATTTGGAGATTTATGAGCCCATTGGGCAAGCCACTTGGCTGTTTCATTTTCTTTTGGATTGGAGAAGGCCTAGAAAGGCGAATTGGAGTTGTACCGATTGAGCCGTACAGAGGAGGTGCTGGCGAAATTTTTCGGAAATTTAAAGTGTTAGAAAATTTTCGATATTTTTGAAAATATTTATTCACAGTATTGAATTGGTTTCTAATTTAATATAAAATTAGATTTGAAATAAATGAGTTTATAACATTCTTTCTTACCTTAGCAATTTCGAGGACGAAATTATTTTAAGGGGGGAAGAATGTAACGACCCGTGTTTTTGGCCGTTAAATATTTAATTTAATTTATTTATTTTAAATATTATATTGGAAATATTAATGAAATTAATATTGAATTCGTTTATTTAAAAACGAAGTTGAACATTATAATTTATATATATTATAAATCGAGCCTGAAATGGCGCTGCAGTTCGCAATATAGAGTTTTGAACTTCAATTGAGAATACAGGATCCGATATAAGTCGGATTTCTGTGAAACAAGAAACGCTGGGACCGTATGGATGATAGATTTCATATGAAAGAGAAAAATCTAGATTTCGTGTTATAATTTGATAGTTATGGCCAAATCAAATTTTGAAATAGTCGCTATGGAAAATCGTTATTAAATTATAGGCCTTTAAAATGGCCGTTTTGCAAACGGATTCAGATTTCGATGAAATCAGTTTCATTAGAACCGTATCGTTAAATTATTGTACGATGGTGAATTGCGTGGAAAACCGATATCGTATGTGACCACGGTAGTTATGAACGCTCGTTCAGTACAATTAAATAAATAAAGAGATATTTGAGTGTAACTGGAGCAGACGATCGAATTAAGCCACGAAACCAGTTCCGTTGAGTTCGTATCGTCGATTAGAGTCAGAATAAGTATATAGTTTGTTATTTTTAGAGATCGAGAAATTTGGCATTAAAAAGGGTAGGGCGGTTCGCGGTAAAAATAGCCTACCGGGGCAACAGTCTCAGAATGCGACGAAATTAGTGCCGTTGGGTTCGTATCAAAAAGTTATTGGCAATGTTCGCAGTTTCAAGTGGATTTGATTTATCTGGTGACTGTGGAAAAATTAAACGCGTGTTCATTTCTGGTTTCATAAAGAAATTTTTTTCATACGACCTCGGATTGCGACGAAACTTGTTCCATTGGGTCCGGAATACCTTTTTACACTAAGATTAGCCTTTTTATCAGTAGACAGAAATCGTTTGTAGTGGTTCTAATCAATTACTTCACCGTGAAGTCTCGTAATAATATTTAATTATAATTTTGACCTAATACATAGCTTCTGAATAGTTTTTCCTTTCAATCTTTTCAATGACAAAGACCAGTGCATGCTAACCTATAAACTCATGTCAACGGCTAACCGGTATCCTTTGTAGAGCCTTATCATAGCGTCCTCTTCTGCATGTCTCCTCTTTTCCATACACAGACTGATACTTTCGCAGATTGGTCTCCCTGTTCATTGAAAACATTGGACATTTGGAAAGGGAAAACTCGTAAATACAGTCCGCATATTCCAGCTACCCTATGCCCTATAGTCGGCTACACACCGTGCCTGCCAAGTATTCTAACTATATAAATACCATACTTCGCTTGTTCTTTCCCATCCGTCTGCATTATGTAAAGAAAAAGTCGCAACTCAATATTTGAAACAAACAAAATACTCCACAGTGAAATGTAAAAAGGAAACAGTAACCCACTCATGAAATCGGAGTAGCACTGTAAGAGAACAAGAAGCAGTGGAGGAGGAGGAGACATTTGAGTACGTATGGGATGCCGTGTTGGTTCAAAAGGGGCGCAGCGTCTGTTGTCTTTGCAGTTTGCAGGTGGTCGGTGCGGTGATCCGTGTGAAGGCAAGTGTATTCGCGCATGGTGCTGTATGTGCGTTAAAATGGGAGAGTGAAGTCAGAAAGGTGGTGAGAGGTGTCAATACGTGGTGGATTGACATGCAGTGGTGAGGGGGGTTCGGACGTGAAGTGTTGCGTGGCCTTGGGTGAAATGCGGTTTGGGTAACATGGTGACAGGCGTGAGTAGCAGGTATATTATACATAGAAGATGAACTGTGTAACTCTTATAATGCCTAATCTTCATTTAACTAACGTAAGTTTTAGTTAATGTTATATATATATAATATACTAAGCCATTTTTTTTAGAACACTACGTATAAATGACCAACCCAGTTTGTTTGAAAACATGCCTACAAGTTTGTGAACATACCCAACCGTGTTATTTAAATGTCTAACCGATGTTATGTGGTGCCTAATTCTACGTTAAGGTTTGCCTAATCGATTTTATAATATGAGTTTAATTAAAATATCTAGTTGGACCGTAACTTATGTAACGAAACCATGCATTGACAGTTTTGGACAAAACAAGGACGTTGGTGCCTTAGTGACGAGCGCTACCTTGTGAGCTGGTTTGGTCAGAAGTGGCAGCAACCGGGATGTTTAATTAAATTAAACAACCGTTTAATTTAATTAGAACGAACTGGTTCCACGGCAAACAAATCAAGGTGAGTTAAACTCACTCAGTTACCCTTTTTATATTTTATATAAATTGGGTGTTTTTATTTTGTGTGCTCTGCTTGCCAATGGTTGACTATTTTGCTAGTATACATTGCTCTATTGATTTAATTGATGAAATTAAACTGTGTTTAATTTCAGTGAAATACCAAATCGTTATTTTTAACGATTGGTTCCAATAAAGGTAACTCACCTTGGTTGGTCATGTTTATTTATAAACATGTTTAAATGGTTGCATTGTTTGAATTGCTTATGGTTGATGTTAAATGGTCGTTATATAGTTTATCAGTTAAACAAAACTGAACCGTCTGATTTGAGATAACCATTTGAATACAGGGAAGAACAGGTTGGAGGAACCCAACCGGATACCTCAAATGTATTATTTATTTTCATATGCTCATATATGAACTGATCTGTTTGTGTGATTGATTTGATGGTTGATTATTGATTGGATATTCAACATCTGTTAGTTTAAAACCAATGGGTGATATTGGTTAAGTGTTTGGCAGAGTATGGCCTTTAAAAATCAATCGGTTTATAGATATGGATTCACCGTTAGGTGAGTCGATAAAAGTGAAGTTATAAAGTTTATTTTATAACTGGACTCAGATCTTGAAATATATTATTTGAATAAAGTATAAAAGGGAATTAAATAAATATTTTATTTATTTAAGACCTTGATTTATGGTTGGTTTATTTTATAAAGTATATGCTGATGTTAATCAGATTTTCAAGTATGAAGATAAGAAATGAATTGAAAGGGTTAAACTTTGATCATTGTTTTGTAAAGGAAACAAATAATTAGAATTTATTTAAATTAATTATATTTTTAATTTATTTAAAGCGAGGATTGTTGAAATCGGTTAATGAGGTAATCAAGTTTTTGAGTTAATTAAATCAACCGTTCGGAATTAGAATTGTTTACCAAGTAATGTGTTTTGACTAGAATAGTTAAATGAATATTGTTTGAATTTAAAGGGGTTAACTACTAAAGTAGTTAATGTTTGAAATAAGTTATTATTTTAATTAATGATAAATTTAGGAATATATTTTTAAATGGGAATTCATTTAAAAAGTTACCGAATGTGAGATGCAAGCCCATTGAATGGTGAAAGGAAATAAACGTACTCAATTGTATGAATTCAGTGAAAGGAGATTACGATAAAAAGGGTTTATTATAAACCAGAGGTTTCAAGTAAGATTTAAAGTGTAAAGCGTTAACTTTACATGAACGTTACGTGAGAGTGTAATCAAGTAAAAATGGGACAAGGGAAATAAGATCTCCAAAGTGGATAAGAGTTGAAAATAATTGAAAGGAGATCGATAGAAAGTGAAATTTGGGGATAAAGAAATGGGTCGTAAGATTGTATAACTAAACCCAATTTATAAATGGGATTTGTTTTGAGACTGGAGTGGAATTTTGGTGTTGGATTATAACTGATATTTATCTGAAGATTTGAACGTTGTTGATCAAGGTCTGAGAGGTAATTAAAATACCCCAACTTGAACAACATCGGGATTATCTGAAGATAGTATTAGTTGGTAATCGTAAGAGACGTTAGTGAATAGGGTTTGAAAATCTAAACAGCAATTTTAGCGCTGTTGTTATAATATATGTTTTTTAAATCTAATATAGCGATTGAAGCGCTTTTGCTATAGTAAATGGATTGTAAACCTAAACAGCAATTATAGCGCTGTTGTTTTGTAAATCTAAATAGTAAATATAACGCTATTGTTATAACATATGTGTTATAAATTTCTTTGTTAAAACTAATGGATTTCCGGATTTAAAAGATGATTTGAAAGAAGATTTAAGTGGGAAATCGAATGTAGTTATTTGAGATAGAATTAGCCAAACATAATTATTCGGCTAAGTTGCCATTTCGTACGACTGCTAGCGTAATTCGCAGGGCTGCAGATAGCCTACGGCGGTCGGATGTTTCCTGAGGGAATCGGGCGTAACCATTGTGATCGCTGTGATCTAGAGTCAAGCGAATGGAGTTAAGACGAATGTTAATTAATCAATCAGAGTTATTCAAATATCGTATTTTTGAATATTTGAAGGAGTTAGAAGTTTAATTCAACAAAAGTAAATCAGTTTTGTTAAAGGCCAAGTGATGCTGAATACTGGACCAGTGAACTCATTGGAGTGTCATGTTTGAAACACTGTATATTTTGATAGTTAAAACACCGACTATCAAATCTGACCAATACGAGTGTTGGTATGGAAAGACCGGGATCGAATTTATATTCGAAAACCATTCCGACCAACAAATACGTGAAGAGATCAGAAGATGATCGAGATGGAGCATTGAAGACCGTTGTTTTTCATAAACGGAGGAACCACTAATATTCTCTGCCTGGCAAGCAGAGGAAAGTTGTGATTCTGTCGTGGTTGGAATCTACGGATTGCAAGGACTTCTCGCTACTGATCCATGGGGTGATTCCTATATTGGATGCAGTAGGAGAGTACCTTCGGTTCATCCTGTTCCTGGATGACGTATATGGACGGATGTCTGACAGAGTATTTCCAAAGGGTCACGTACGTTGATTTCTTCAAACGTACGATAGTTGTTGGCAGGGAATTGCCGTTCTCTAGCTTTCAGCTAGAGTATTTTTGTGGACGTCAATTAGTGATATCTGACGGATCTGACGATGTGGCATTCAAGGTAAATGGTGACCAGATGTCAAGAGTAATCTAGACCTCAAGCCTCATCAACCAGGAAATGACAAAAATCGGGCAGGCAGCATGGCTATGTGGGTCGCTCCCATTAGGGTGTATGATCACCTATCTAGAGGAAATCCTATTTGTTTCTTTAATCTATGTTCGATGCTGTCCCTTGTCGGGAGACGGTTGCTGATCCCAACCGTCGGTGATATACATTCGATACACTCAAGCGAAATGAGTGGTCGGTCATGTGAGGGCCGGGTTGCAAGAAGTTCTTGTTGAACCCAGTGTATTCATCTCTAGAGATACACGATCGGAAGGTGGTCCCATACCTTGTCAAGTCGGAATCCAATCTCCAATAAGCGCCTGCGGGTTTTGATTGTATACTATATATGTGGAGCGTGAGATGCAAGCGTTCCACTAGATTCTACTTACTTGTATTTAGACATTATTATAATATCAGACAAGATATTGGTTTCAAAACTGTTTTGGGTTATCGTAAGGGAAAAACCGTCCGTGTTTATGTGTGGATTTGGGCTTACGATTATCCTTTTCTTTTGAAAGATTTTGAACTTTAAAAATCTTGATTGGATGATTTACCCTTATCACTGTGCGAGTTTATCTCACTCTGGTTCACCAGACTGACCCGGTGTTTTGTAAATGCTCGGGTTAGACCGGGTTGTACAGGTTCAGGTTATCGACTGCTGTGAAGAGACGAGCTGGAAGAGTCCAGACGTATGATATTACTACTATTCCGCTGTGTGTTATATGAGGACAGATTATTATCACTGTCCAGATGTGTACTCTGATATTGTAAGTATTTTAAAAGCTCTCAATAAAGATTTATTTCTGTATTATATTTTGTTCCGCTGCGATGTGAGACTCTGTGTTGTGGTGTTTCTTCTTCTTCTATTCTAATATTTCTATCTTATCTATTCTCACCCTCTAACTTCTTTCTATTAACGATCTGGAATGTTCGATGTCCGAATGGTCAACACGGTAGTTTGATGTTGATTTTCGGAGTCGAAAATCCCGGTTCGTTACAGAATCCCTATGTATGATCGAATCGAGCCAAAACTCTTTGTATCGAGCGAAATCACCAACCCTAGCCTTGCGGTACCCAAAACCACTCACCAGAAATCGCGTCGCACTGTATGAAAACCACACAGGAATGAAGCTCTCTCATCATTGAATCCATATATATAGCTATTGTAATTTATACGAATTTATTGTATTTGATCATGGATTTCTTTTGGGATTTTCTTGCGTTTTTAGAAGAGAAGGACCGGCGGCTCTCTTCTGTGTTTATAACGGGGATGGATTGTTTTTGTATGGCTTAAACGAGGTGTATGTGGCTGAGAAGTGGGGCGGACGTGGCTTTTGTTTTGATTTTCCTGAGGACCACGTTTTGGGTTTTTGAGACCAAAGAAAATGGGCGGCTGAGGAAAAATGATGCGTGGCCTCCTTTTGATCGATTCAAAGTGTTTATATAGGATAGGGATAGAGGATATTTTAATTATAACATTTCAGTCATCTCATTTTATAAAACTTCGTTAATTACGAATGGCTATCGATAGAATCAAATACACCATCGTGACGAGCGAGGTGTCCCGACTCCAAAAATATAATAATACCGGTAGATTAACTCATATTTTGAAATCCCAAAATGTTGACTACAGGGTGCAAAATACTCTAAATATAAAGTTGTTTATTTAATTAATTAAAAATTACCATAAAATTCTAAAAATTAAATTAACGTTATGTCCCAAAAGAACCTTGTCTAAATTCACACATGACATCTAGTTATTTTGAAATAACCGTTATGGCCACGAACGAATATACCGCTGTTTTCCTGAATATTTGATTTGGACATAAATCAAAATCTACACGACGAAATCCCGATTTTTCTCTTCCACTAGAAAGATATACTCCACCAGCTCCACACGTTTCTTGTTTCACAGAAATCCGATTTAAAACGAACTCTGTACATTCAGTTGAAGTTCAAATCGCCAATTTGCGAACTGCCGCGACGTTTCAAGTTCGTTTTAATTATAATTATAAATTATAAGTTCAAACGTTGTATTTTAAGTTATCGATATCGCCACATCGATATATAAATCATTAAATAAATTAATTATTCGACAGCTAACAAAACGCGCCATTACAGGCTAATGGGGTACGAACCTAATAACCTTCACGTGCGGTCCGCTTCTTGGGTCTTAAGCGGCTGGGTTGAAGAGTCCACCTGGGGATAGGTTCTTCAGTATAGGGGTCTTAAATGGCAGGTGTGTGTATTACCTACCCTAACCTGGAAATTAAAAACGTCAGATATGACTACCTAACCTATGTGAAGTAGTAACCGATTAAGGGAGTTATCCAATAAGGTCAGCTAGAAGGTATAACGAGCGATAAAATATCATCTATCACCTTATGCGGGGCAAGGGTATATGCATGAATGACGGAAGCCTTAACTAGTAGGGTCCGTAGCTAGTGCCTTCTAGTTTATAGGGTGGATTCTCCCGATATTGAAGACCCCAGGCGGACTTATTGGTCCTCCAAAACCTCTCGATAACTTGTTCCATATTCTTATGAACTAGAAGGCACTAGCTACGGACCCTACTAGTTAAGGCTTCCGTCATTCACTCATATACCCTTGCCCCGCATAAGGTGATAGATGATATTTATCGCTCGTTATACCTTCTAGCTGACCTTATTGGATAACTCCCTTAGTCGCTTACTACTTCACATAGGGTAGGTAGTCATATCTGATGTTTTTAATTTCCAGGTTAGGGTAGGTAATACACACACCTGCCGTTTAAGACCCCTATACTGAAGAACCTATCCCCAGGTGGACTCTTCAACCCAGCCGCTTAAGACCCAAGAAGCGGACCGCACGCGAAGGTTATTACGTTCGTACCCCATTAGCCCTTAATACCTTCCCTATTGGGATAAAGTAGGTTATATTATTACGCCCGTTCTGTACAGTTTCTCTCCACACGATTTATTTTCGTCACGGGTTCTTATGGTTAATAATATTTTTGCATTATTAACCTACTAAGGCCAACTCTACTTTCAATTGTAAGTTATATATTCATTAATATAAATAAGGAAGGTTATATCCTCTTTTTCCTAAAATATTTATTTGATAGTGAGGCGTAAAATAAAAAAGGTAAGTGGATGGAAAGACATATATACAAAAACTCCGTGGTTAGGGGTTCACTTGTTGGTCTAATAATCAATTAAATTATAATTTAAAGGGCTTCCTAAATATATGCGTAAATGTTCTATCTCGGTATTATATCCTAAAATACCACTTTGGGAAGAGTAGCAGGGTCGTGCGTAAACATCTATAAGGTTAAGCTAGAATCACTAACCTTGATAGGCATACTTCTTGGGTTGAACCAAACGGGATACATCTATGTTGTACATTTCATGTTCACCATAGTTTTGTTGTTCTGACCCCCTCCTCATCACAACCACCCAAGTTTTCTAGAGAAGGTCGGGTTCTCACAGGTGTTTAAGTTTGACTTTCAGCTCTCGTTCTCTCTCATGCTCGGTATTGGCAAAGTGACTTACTTTGAAAAAGGTAGTTACTTGAGTTAATATTAGTTTATCCTATTTTGTTTCCACTGCGAGTTATCTTATCGTACTTTGATTATGCTCATGCTCATTTATTTGCGGGTACCAAATTTACATGCTCCATGTTTGGATGTGTTTGAGTTTCGGTTTTTGTCAAAATTTGGATGTAGAAAAGTGTGGGGTGTTACATTGCATCCCTCGGGATGCTACATCATCGTATCCCATGGATACGATATATCGCATCTTCTAGGATGCGATGTTATTGCATCCCTCAAGATGCGATGTGCTGCAACCCTTTTGATGCAATGTATCGCATCCATCAGATGTGGTGCAACTGTATTCCTCCCTCCCGAATGTAATGAAACACATCCCTCTGGGATGTGAAAATTCGCATCCCACTTAAGGATGCGATATTTTTCCTGAATGCGGGGAAGGGACGTGATTTTCTGGCCTCTACGCCCCTAGGATACGAAATTTTGTTGTGTGGTACCCATTTCTCACCAACTCGCACATAACCCATTACCTATGAATATCCCCTTACTCATTCTTTAAAGAGGTTGGATTTTTGTTGATTTAATAGCTCCACAAGCTCCTAGGATACCATTAATAGCAGCATAGCCTTTATGAAAAAAGATGACCACTTACTTTTTTTTTCAAGACTTGGCATATTAAAATTATGATTACCAAATACATAGAAAGACTTGTAAACGGATGACATGATGATGTTCAATGCTTGTAACACTCTTTTGTCAATAAAGATCAGCAAATTCCTTCAAAGTGGCGTAGGTTCCTAACGGACCGAACCACTATAAACCTCTATGTCATTTGCTTCTTTTCGCACTTTAATTTTCCATATGGGAAACGCGAATTCTCGAGTTTAGAGAGTCTTTGGGTGTGACGACCATTTTTGCAGTCAACAATGAGATCAATAGCTAATATTAGAGAAGTGGAGCTGGAGGGAAGAGACTAACGATACTAGGAAAAAAAATTGGCATCCTCCATGAGCAGTAATGAAGCTAATCTTAAATTAGGAGTATTTTGAGTTCAGTAATGACAATGTCTACGTGTAATTATTTGTTGTGTTTAGGAATGTTCCTTTAGCTTTTTGGCCGCAATGACCAACTTCAACTCGATAATAAAAGTTACCCATTCTTGTATATATATATATATATATACATTCATATGCAATAACCAATTAATTTCATGATTAATTTCTAACCTGCTTTCGTTCCACATTCCTATAAATTTGTAACCATTTGATTACATTTTCAAATTTGAATTTCAAATGTATTGTATGCATATGTACACGTAAATTATTAACTAGGTCATTTTAAGTTCTTATCCATTCTTTTGATAAACTTCCATTAATTAAATTATGTTGACTAAGTGCTGACTATGTAAATATCCTCTAGTTTGAATATTTGCATATTTGCATATTGATAATTAATTATATTCCTCTATTCATTAATTGAATATGTAACACATAAATTATTCCCATTGTGTTATAAAATAAAACAGATTGTATAATAAAAGAGAAGCCATTAGAGAGAACAGAAGAGATAAGGAGAAACTTTTATTTCTATTGATTCAGGTGTATCTAATTTCTATTACATTGGCTCCTTTATGTATAGGCTTTGGAGCCGATGTTAAACTTATCCCCATGATGTGAGACTAAACAAAATATTATAAAAGCATATTCACTTTTATATATTACAATACTCCCCCTTGATTATGCGTCTTCAAAATCTTGAATGCTTCGATAGCTTGAAGTTGTCCCTTTTAAAACATATTTGATGATTGCTCCCTCGTATTATCATCTTGTGTAATGGCCCGCAGATCCATACTACTTGAGCTGACTAATACAACAACCGTCTAACTCAAATAATACAGAAATATGAGTCATTAGGGTTAAAGAAAATAGAAAAGATAGAAGATGAACAGAAATAACAATGCAGAATCTCACAGCGGAACGAATAAAATATATTATATAACATAAGCTTTGAAATACAAAATTTTATATCATATATACATACCATCATCAGAGTACAATACAAGATTTGGTACAGCGGAAATAACTCTAAATAACTAACGTTGAAGTCTCCTGCTTCAAGCTCCTCCAAGTGTATCTTTAAAGCCTGAAACACTTAACTGCCCATACAAATTTGGGCACCCAAGAGTTTAGGAAAAACAAACAAAATAAACTCTGGGTCAGTCATGGGATTGGTGTGAGTAAACTCCAACCATATTGTTCAACTTTGAAAAAACCCTTTTGAAAGAAAAGGATAATAGTAAGACCAGCCCACACATAAACACGGACGGTTTTTACCTTACTATAACCCAAAACATTTTTATATCAAAATCCAGTGATATTATAATAATGTCTAATCAAATAAATAACCAAATAGTAGAGTGCTTGCATCTCACGGACTACATATATAGTATAAAATCAAAAATCGCAGGGCACTTATTGGAGATTGGATTCCAACTATGACAAGGTATGGGACCACCTACCGGTAGTGTATCTCTAGAGGGAAATACACTGGGTTCAAGAAGAACGTCTTGCAACCGGGCCCACACATGACCGACCACTCATTTCTTTTAAGTGTATCGAATGTATATCACGAACGGTTGGGCTCAAACTACCGTTTCTCGAAAAAGGACAGCATCGAAATAGATTAAAGAAGTAAAAGGAATTTCTCTAGATAGGTGATTATACACCCTAATGGGAGCGACCCACATAGCCATGCTGCCTGCTCGATTTTTGTCATTTCTCAGTTGTGAAGCTTAAGGCCACGTTTATCTTTTAGAACATCTGGCCGCCATACACTTTGAATTCTACATCGTCAAACCCGTCAAATCACTAGTTGATCTTCCCAAAAATATTATGGGTATAAAAGCTAAGAGAAACAAATTTCTCCGCCACCAGACGCAATACCTTGAAAAGATCGTCTTATGTGACTGTTAGGAATACTCTGTCAGACATTCGTTCATACAAGTTGTCCTAGGGCTGGACAAACATAACGGCTCTTGCATTTCACTCCGTCTTCGATTATCTTCAGTATAATTTAATTCGCAACGTCTATGCCTATACGAAGTGGTTTCCGGATATTAAATCCAACCGGTCTCTCCGTATTGACAACGATGGTCAAAAATCATTGATAGTCGGTGATTTAACTATCAAAGGAAAAAAAATAACATCCATCAAACAATTTCACAATCACTGGCCCTTTCTAATATTTATTCATTCATTATCTGTTTTCCAAACTTCTAATCAATTTTTTTTCTAATTTTCAAATTTCTTAAAAATATTCTAACTCCTTAAATTTTCGAAAAATTTCGCCAGTACCTCCTTTGTACCGGTCAATAGTTCAAACCCCAACTCGCCTCTCTAAGCCCCTTTCATTCAAAAAGAAAATCAAAAAGCCAAGCGGCTTGCCGATTCGACGCATAAAAACCCATATGGAAATTTAAACATGTACCTTTTTGTCGGACACTTAAATTATAAATTTTCTCTCTCTTCATACTCTTCATCCTATACTTGTTAACATGTACACGTCTATTTCCAACTCATTTCAATCAATTCAATCCTTTTTACGTAACTCGCTTTACATTCACTAACAAAATTTCAAATTAGCTTCTTGGTTCCATTTTACTTTTAATTTGAACATATCACGTTTCAAATGTGTTTGTATTCACTTATTCCCAATTCAACTCAATCTTCTTTCTTACAATTTCAAATCCAAGTTTTACATTCGAATTCCCAATCTCGATTTACAAATTCAATTCATTTAAACTAAGTTCAACTCGAATCAAACTCTATTAACTAATTCTTTATGGAATTAGTTAACCTCAATCGATAAACAAATAAAAATATGATTTTTTGTTCCAAAAATCGATCAATTTACTCGACTTGAGTTCATATTTAATTTGTAGCTCAAGTCCGGATTATTCTAATGGAAATTCGGATTTTTATCCACTCAAAATCCTTTTATTTAGTTAAATAAACCATTGTGGTTTAAAACGATTATGGCGCAGTTTTTCTGAAAATTTGATTTTGATATAACTTGAAATCTATAAGAGGACATTCAAGTTTTTCTCTTCCATTAGAAAACTATCATTCAATAGGTCCGGGCGTTTCTTGTTTCATCGAATTCCGACTTATATTGAGTTCGATATACTCAATTGAAGTTCGAATCGTCAAATTACGAACTACCGCGCTGCGGCGAGTTCGTTTTAATTAAAACTAAATTATAAATGTTAACTTTTCTTATAAGATAAATCTCAACTCCATTTTCAATATTTAAAATAAAACAAGCTCATTATCCAAATTTAATCTTAATAATTCAAGTTATCCAAACTCGTCGATTATTTCATTTCCTATTCATAACTCCGTTATGAAGTTGTTCAACCTCGATTCTCTACATTAAGTCCAATTCACACGAAATTAGATTATTTATAAAAAAACATCAATATCATCGAATTCCAATTATAAATTCCTTTGATGCAAATAATAAATAAATTCAACATCACTTACCATTTACAAACTAATATCATCTCTTGATAATAGTGAAGTTGTTCAAGTTGGGGTATTTTATTTACCTCTCAGACCTTGATCGACAGCGTTCTTACCTTGAGACGGATAAGAGTTTGTAATATAAAACCGCCATTACTTTTCAACAAAATCTCCTTTTCTATCTCATTTAAAAATATGATTTTTAAATGTCAGTTCTTATATTTGGAATAAATTTATTTCCAATCTACCCAAAGAAAATTTATAAACATAATTTATAAACAGGAAAAAATTGTAAAGGACAAAAAAACC
The DNA here is from genome assembly GCA_030737875.1 of Allium sativum. NCBI lineage: Eukaryota > Viridiplantae > Streptophyta > Magnoliopsida > Asparagales > Amaryllidaceae > Allium > Allium sativum. The sequence goes on along the minus strand of JASFAX010000056.1, from coordinate 938,173 downwards.
AAAAAAATTGCCCAAAAGGACAATGGGTAAAAAACTTGTCCAAAAGGACAAGTTTTAGTGCAAAGTGGAAAAACATGGGACCCCCCTGAAATTCACCATTTGCACTACAACTTGTCCTTTTGGGCAAGTTTTTTGGTGTTTGTCCTTTTGGGCAAATAATTTGGTGAGTTTGTCCTTGTGGGAAAAATCCCCATTTATAAATTACTTTCTTATTTTATATTTAACAAGCTTCCATCTAAAATTCCATTTAGAACCCGATTTCCTTGTTTAAAATATGTTAATATTATAACTATATATATAAGCAAAAAAATCTATTTTCGTATTAAAATTTTACATTTATATTCAATACAGTTCCCATACCCTTTGGAAATAAATTTATTTCTATAAATTTGACACACTCGAATTCCAGCTATAAATCAAAATAGAATTATTTCAATTCAACACATTCCGAACATCGAAAATAAATTTCATTATTTCTTTTCAAAACAATTCTATTTACTCTTTTAACTCACACTTGAATTTAAATTTATAAATTATCTAATGAAAATTTTTGCATTCATTTTAAAACATCGTTCATAAATCTCACTTCTTGGTTTAAATATTAGAAAAAGTTTTTCTTTCAAATTCCATTTGGAAACCTATTTTGGAAAATGATTTTTTTTTTAAATCATGCTTGAATTTACATTTCTAGATTATCCAACGATAATATAATTTTTATTCGTTTGTAAACATTGTTTATACATTCCACTTCTTGTTTTAAATTATTTAAAACAAGTCCTTATTTCAAATCTTATTTGAAATCAAATTCCTATTCTGGAAAATAAATTTTCCTTTTTAATCTTATATTTAAGTATTTATCTAAAACAAATTCCAATATTCTTTCTAGAAATAATTTATTCCATATATTCAACATAGTCGAATTCAAACAATATTCCATATGGATTTATCCCAATTTTATTTATATTCTGAACATCTGAAATGATTTCATCTTTACCTTTTTGAAATGATTCCCAATTCCTCTTTTTAAATTCATCTTTGAATTTAAATAATCCAATATCCCATGATAATTATTCATTTCCACTTAAACTCATCAATTATAAATTTCATTTCTTTTAAAAATGTAAAAAAGTTTTGATTTCTAATTCCATTAAAAATTCAACTTCTACTATGGAAAATAAATTTCCCTTTATAAAATCTTATTTGAATTTACATTTTTAAATTATCTGATGATAATTTTTTATTTTCATTTATAATCATCGTTTATAAATTTAACTGCATATTTTTATTATTAAAACCAAGTTAATATTTCTCAATTCTTTCGAAATTCCATTTCTATTTCAAAAATTAAATTTTCCCCTTTTAAATATAAAAATCCTTTGTATACTATTTTTAAATATTAGTATCCAGGGCCAATGATATTCTAATATCTAACACATAAATCATCCATTCAATTCACACATCACATACATATATAAATATGTAAACAATAGTATATAAATTTGAGGAATCCAATTGGATTCCTTGTAATAACCCGGAAATTCTGAACCAGTTTAAAATTTTTATTTTGGCAATTTTAATGAATTTTGATTATTTAAAATAGATTATTTTAAATAAAAATCGACGAGAAATTTATTTTGAATATAATTCGAACGTATATATTATACGCGTCGTCGTTAGAATATAAATATTTATATATAATTATAAATAGAATTGAAAATGGCGCGGTAGTTCGATAATTCGATTTCAAACTTCAATTGAATGTACCGGGTGCAAAACAATCCGGATTTTAGTGAAACCAAAAACATTAGAATCTAATTGACAATATCTTTCCAACGAATCCGAAAAATCAAAATTTCATAACGGGAATCAAAAGATATGTCCAGTTGAAAATTTTGAATAGTCGCTATGGAATTCAGGCCCTTAAAAATGGAAATTTTGCAAACGACCTCGGATTTCGACGAAACCACTTATGTTGGGTCCGCAGTGTCAAATTATTGCTAGGTTTCAAATTTCATAATTTTTCGAGTCAATATGTGAGCGTGGCAAAGGAAAACGCGTTTGACCAGTTTCAGGTGATTTTAATCGACTGGAAAATGGCCATTTTTCTAACGGTCTCAGAATTCGACGAAACTAGTTTTGTTAGGACCGTATCGATAATACGAAGCTATAAAATATTTTTCGAGAATTTTTAGAGCTAGTATGTGACCCCGGTAATTTGAAATGTACATTTAAAAATTCAATATAGTGATTTAAATGTAAATTTAACGGAAACTGATCGTAACGATCGAATCAGCTTACGATACCTATCCCATTGTGTTCGGAATGGGGGTAAAACGCTATGGACGACAGGCGGTGGGCCTCGTTTAGAGGTCGTATGTAAAATTCAACCTTCTCATAATAAAATAATTAAAAAAAAAAATATAAAACCCTTTATATTAGCGCCCCCCTCTCCCTTCTTTAAGCCGACAGTTATAAAAAAAAGATAAAAGGGGGGATCCCCAAATCGCGAACGCGCCTCCCCAGGCGGACCACCAATGCCGCTTCCCCTCCAGCGAAGTCCCCCTGCTTCTTCCCTCCTCGATTTCCCTCCCTCCTTGCCCGTCCCGCTCTGCCTCCTTCACCTCTCTCGATGACCTAGCGCCTGCGAGACCTTCTGCCAACCGAGCCACCACCGTGATGCGAGCAGCACCAGCTTCCGGGCGCAAGGAGGTGGCGCTCCGCTCCTCCGGGTGGCGTCGTCAGATCCTCCTCAAGTGACTCCAAGCAGCGACGGAATGGAGCCCTAGTTTTGGGCGAATGGGTTCAGCCGCCTGTAGATGAAAACAGTGAGTTTTTAATACTTGTTATTTTATTTAAAAACTGAATTTCTACATTGTATAAAAACTGATTTTACATTGTTGAACAACTGATTTTGATATTGTTTAAAATCAGTTTGGTAAGAATATTCATTGTTTTTGAAAAGAGAATTGTTTTAAAATATAACATAGAATTTGATTTTGAAAACATAAAATAGAAAAAAAGGGTTTTGAATATATATATATATATATATATATATATATCGTAAAGTTTTGTATATATATATGTCGTATTGTTTTGAAAATAAAATTAGAACTATTTTTGAAAATAAAGATTCGATTTTTATTTTATGAACATCACGATAAAGATTTGATTTTTATGAATATAAAAATATGATTTTTATAATTATATTTTTATAAAGGCGAAATATATATTTTTAAAATGGAATTTTTATCTATATGACATCGTAGTAAAAATTCGATTTTTATATATTGAATAACATAGTAAAAATTCGATTTTTATATATTGAATAGCGAAGTAAAAATTCGATTTTTATATATTGAATAGCATAGTAAAAATTCGATTTTTATATATTGAATAACATAGTAAAAATTCGATTTTTATATATTGAATAACATAGTAAAAATTCGATTTTTACATATGTAGAGAGTACGGGCAACGAAGATGACGAAGATGCGATAACGATGAAGATTTCTATCTATGAAGTGTCGTGGAGTTGGATAGCTATCGGTGAGAATTTCTCACTCAAAATTTCTTTTCTAGTTATATATATATATACTAGGATGCAGACGGTGTTTAGTAGCACCCGACACAATCGTCCATAGACCATGGACTTGTTTGTTTGATTGCAAAAATTGGTTAGATTATTTGATTGAAATTTGAGTTGTTTGGTGAAATGGAATGGATTGATTGATGTGTGAATGGCGTGGGCCTTCACTAGACCGGGGATAAGGCTAGGCCTTGTCCCGTTTCTAGTATCGTGCCATTATGCCGCCGAAATTTCCTAAAATATGTTAGAAAATAAAAATATCATTTTTATTGTGTAAATGAATTGAATAAAAATTCATGTGTTAAAATAAAATGTTTTATCGTTAAAATATAATTTTTAACGTGAATGTGAATAAATAAATATTCATTTACAAACCGGACGGTTTGTTTATGTACACCTATTTGAATGACATTGATTGGGTCGATAAATTTTACACATCGCCCTACTACACAACTAAAATCTGTGTTTGATTGTTTGAAACCCCACACGGGTATTGGGATGAAATTTGAAGTTCACTCATCCCGATTGATTAAATATGTTGATCGATTGATTGACAGGCTGTTATAAGCGTTAGATATCTTTATTTGATGCTTATACAGTGTAGTGCACTTTGGTTGATGGTTGATTATTTTTCAGTGCTATAATATACATGTGTTGTATGGAATCCATATAATTAACTTTATATGGTAATTGATTGGGCCTTATTCCAATTCAGAAAATAAAGAATATTATAAAATAAAGGTTCATGTGTTGACCGTACTCATTCGTTGAGATTAGTCATGATTTGAATGAAATATTTTAATAATAAAATTTACATCTTTATCAATATAAAATAAAGGTTCACGTGTTAACTGTATTCATTCGTTGAGATTAGTCATGTGTTGAACGCAATATTTTAACAAAAATAGTCACATGTGGACGATACTCATTCGTTGATATTAGTCGTGTGTTGACAAATCGAAATATTTGAAATTGAAATATTTGAAATCGAAATATTTGAAATAGAGTATTTGAAATAGAATATTTGAAATAGAAATTTTTGAAAAAGGAAATATTTGAAATAGAATATTTGAAAATAGAAATATATGAAGCCGTGTTGATTAGATTGACGCCATTTTGACGTGAACGATATTTATATCGATTTTATTCATTTTGAATTGAATTGAAAACGATTTAGAAATGAATTGAATTGAAAACGATTTCGAAATGAATTGAATTGAAAACGATTTCGAAATGAATTGAATTGAAAACGATTTCGAAATGAATTGAATTGAAAACGATTTCGAAATGAATTGAATTGAAAACGATTTCGAAATGAATTGAATATAAAACGATTTCGAAATGAATTGAATAGAAAACGATTTCGAAATGAATTGAATATATAATGAGTTTGATTTGAATAGAAAACGAATTTGAGTTGAATCGAATAGATAACGAATTTGATTTCAATTGCATATATAACGAATTTGATTTGAATAGAAAACGAATTTGATTTCAATTGAATATATAACGAATTTGAATCAAATAGAAAACCAATTTGAATTGAATCGAATAGAAAACCACTTTGAATCGAATCGAATTGAAAACGAATTCGAATTGAATTAAAAACGAACTAAAATGAATTCAAATTGAATTGAAATTTGAATTGAATTGAAATGAATTTTAAACGAATTTATAAGGAAGAATTCAATTTTGATTTGAAATGAAATGGAAGTTGAAATTGTTTTTGAAACAAATTTAAAACTATTTATATGACTCGTTTTAAATAGAAATCGACGAAATATATATTATATATATAATATAATGGCCTGAATAGAACGCGCCGCGCCGCGGCAGTTCGTGAATTTCGACCATTTATTTCAAACGGACATTACGGGAGATCCGACCGTCGGATTCTCCTAAAACTGGAACCGTTGGATTCGTATCAAAAATTGCTTTCTAACGAATATTTGAAATTCAAAATCTAACGGTTGGATTTGGAGATACGTCCAAATTAAATTTGAAAAAGGTCGCTGTAAGTGCAGTTCGATGGCCGTTGATGGAAATCGACTGTACGGGGCTTGATAAAATTATTAAAAATAGTAATAATTTGTGTAAAATCATAAGAAATGATTTGGGAAAAATTGGGATGAAAAACTCCATATTTGAAAAGATAAAAATAGATTTTTATCAAAATGAACTAGTTTGAACTAAATTTAAAACCAGATTTGTTTTTAAATAAATAAATTAGATTTAAAAAGGGGTTTTAAATAATCGGAATTCCTAATATATTTGATTTGAATTAAATAGAATGTGATTTGGGTTTATCGTGAACTGTGTTTTAAACAACACTAGTTCTTTAACCCGATAATAAATAGAATGTGATTTGGGTTTGTCGTGAACTGTGTTTTAAATAACACCTAGTTCTTTAACCCAGTAAAAGGAGTTTTAACGAATCTGCAATTAGGTTGAAATGTGAATCTATAATCTAAATTATCAAATTTAGAAATGAGCGAAAATGGAGTATCGCCAGTTTTGCTCCAAAGCGATAGTTAAATCTTTAATTAGATTTGAATGTGAAATGGTAATTAATTTTACCGATAACACCATAGTATTAGATATGGAGTATTACCAGTTTTGCTTCATTGGATGAATAGGTTGGGATTGGGAAATAAAATAAATAATTACTTCGTTGTGTTTCGCTAATCTCGACTGGTTTGGAAAACCATAATTTGGTTTGAAATGACATCCAAAGGAAGATTAAAGGATAAATTTTAAAGAATTTATCTTGGATAAAATTAATGGGAACTTTTACCTGAGAATATGAATTGGAATGAGGCGTATGTTGTGTTTGTGTAACATTCGTTTTAATATACGCGGGTTGTTCGGAAAGGCCGGGTTTATACCCATTCTGAATAATCAATTCGACGATATGTCGAAGATGAAGACGGTGGTTGAAGACCGGAAGTCTTCACATCGTTTGGATAATTACTGACGATCCTGATTGGGCTGTACACCCAAGAGGATGGAAATAGTTGGTAGTCGTCCAGACGTACTTGGAGATGGATGGATATGCGAGGAAAGTGCCTCTGGTTTCGTTCAGACCTAGAATGGACTTGTAAATGGATGGTGTGTCTGACATTGTATTCCTTTATATTGTATTTGTTGATCTCTGCTAAATATATATCTGTTTGGAGGCGGAGAATTTATTCTCTTGCTTAACGCCCTTCTCTGAGACATATGAGCTCAGAGGTTATATATTGGCAAAAATCAGTGGTACGATATGGATTGATAGTGTGGCATGCTGAGATGCAGTGATCCAAACTTTTGTTGAAAAGCAAAGTTTGGTGGTTGATGATCAAAGCGCAGCTGATATAGCATGGCTTTGTGTATAGCGTTGATCCGCGAGCCTCACACCCCGGTATGGTGGTAAACTGGTGGTTTGATCGGTATGCTTTTTCGTGGATGGGCACCTTAGTGGTGTCGTGGATTCGGTCGACCGAGATGAGCCTAGTGCTCAGGGATATATAGAGTAGGCGGTGTTTTCTCTCGCTGGGACGTAAGCCGCGGTGGTACTCTGGTCCCAAATGTGCGGATGCAGACGGTGTTTTCTCTTGTGGGGACGTAAGCCGTGGTGAATTGCATTACGCGATCGATCTTTCGAATCAGGAGCCACCATGATGGAAATCCAATTTCCAATACGTGTATTTCGGTTTTATTTGTAGAGCCTAGTATGGCGACATAGTGGGATGGGGCACTTATGCCGTCTATGATTGATACTTATGATTTGAAGATATTTTATACAATATGCACTTATAAAAGTATCAAATGATTTGTTCTAAACGTATCAAGCATTCTTGGCTATTATAAGGTAAAAACCCTATCCTCCAGCTTGCGTTGCATTGTGTGATGGGACCTGGGTCTTATAATAGCTTCATTTTTCTTTATTTAGCATTGCGCTGTTGTTTTATGCACTGGTGTTCTTGGGAGGAAACCCGTTCCGTGTTATGCGGCGTGGTCCCTTGATTTACCTAACTTTAAAAATAAAGACTAATAACTGTTTTAGTTATCACGCCAGTCACATGACTGACCTGGAGTTTATTGTTTTAACCTAAACTCTGGGTGCCCCTATTTTCCACACGGGCAGCTAGTAGTTTTGGTTTTGCAGATTTATATTCACAGGATCCTGATTTACAGCTGGAATGATATCCGGAAAGCTCTGTATCCGTATATCACCTTCAGTTGTGCTTTGTATTATTTTCCGCTACTATGTAATGTATTGTAATCTCTGATATTTATCGAATGTAATTTATTCATTTATACTCTGTATATTCTTGTATCTGATGGAATTGTTGTAATAGCAATGAAATGTTCTTCTGTTTGTGTTCTGATTTGTCTTGTCCTCACAGTAATTCGTTCTTTCTCATCTCTTCGGAGACCGGGGAAGTTTCGGGTCGCTACATTTGGTATCAGAGCTTTGGTTTACAGAGCTCGAGAACAAGACACATTAGAACCATACGAAAGAATTCATCAGATATTGGATTAGTAATATCCAATTAGAATGACTCGTTAGAGATAGGATCAGTAGTATCCTAGAACGAGTGTGAAGAGTATATTTTTCAAATGAAAACAATTTTTGTTTTGAAAATTTAAATCACTTCTACGTATTTGATTATCTATTTATTTTGAATATGGACAATCCGATATATAAAGATTTTGCATATACGCGTCATGAACGTATATTCGAAGTTTTAATATATTGGATAGATATAGAATCACACTCTAGTCGCACAGGCCTGATTCTGACGATTGATGCGTCGTCATTAGTAATTATTTTCGTGTTTCGAAGGTATGATATCTATATATTTCCATTAGACTGGTGTGAGAACCAAAACTAAAATAGCTAGAATACATTGTTGTGCTTTGGCATCAAAAACATGATTTTTGTATATATATCAAAATTATGAATTTGAAACTCTAATCCACTAATTGATTGATGATTGTGTTGTTTGATTATTGTTGCCTAATTGAATTTTGAACCATTATGCCAAATATTGAATTGTATTGAAAATTGGTTGCATTTGTTTGCATATACATGTGCTTACATTGAACAGGTCATAGCAAGGAGGCTAGAGCAGAGAATAAAATTTGTTTGCCCGACAAATAGGTACATGTTTCCTATATAATTTACTGTTTTGTTTGGGTGATGATGATTTTATGAGCCTATTGGCTAGCCGCTTGGCTTTTTCTTTTACTTTTTGAGATCAGAAGGCCTATAAGGCAATTTCGGGATTTTCCCGTGGCTCCCGGTGCAGGGGAGGTTATGGCGAAATTTTTCGAAAATTTAGGGTGTTAGCCAAATATTTGAAAATTTGAAAATTCTCATAAATTGAAAAGTTGGAGAATGCAAGCCAGATTGAACGTAGTGTGGATTAATAAAACCACTTTCGACTTTGTTCCTTTTCGGGGACGAAAAGTTTTAAGTGGGGGAGATTGTAATAACCCGGAAATTCTGAACCAGTTTAAAATTTTTATTTTGGCAATTTTAATGAATTTTGATTATTTAAAATAGATTATTTTAAATAAAAATCGACGAGAAATTTATTTTGAATATAATTCGAACGTATATATTATACGCGTCGTCGTTAGAATATAAATATTTATATATAATTATAAATAGAATTGAAAATGGCGCGGTAGTTCGATAATTCGATTTCAAACTTCAATTGAATGTACCGGGTGCAAAACAATCCGGATTTTAGTGAAACCAAAAACATTAGAATCTAATTGACAATATCTTTCCAACGAATCCGAAAAATCAAAATTTCATAACGGGAATCAAAAGATATGTCCAGGTGAAAATTCTGAATAGTCGCTATGGAATTCAGGCCCTTAAAAATGGAAATTTTGCAAACGACCTCGGATTTCGACGAAACCACTTTTGTTGGGTCTGCAGTGTCAAATTATTGCTAGGTTTCAAATTTCATAATTTTTCAAATCAATATGTGAGCGTGGCAAAGGAAAACGCGTTTGACCAGTTTCAGTTGATTTTAATCGACTGGAAAATGGCCATTTTTCTAACGGTCTCAGAATTCGACGAAACTAGTTTTGTTAGGACCGTATCGTCAATACGAAGCTAGGAAATATTTTTCTAGAATTTTTAAAGTTCATATGCGACCCCGGTAATTTGAAATGTACGTTTAAAAATTCAATATAGTGATCTAAATGTAAATTTAACGGAAACTGATTGTAACGATCGAATCAGCTTACGATACCTATCCCATTGTGTTCGGAATGGGGGTAAAACGCTATGGACGACCGGCGGTGTGCCTCGTTTAGAGGTCGTATGTAAAAGTCAACCTTCTCATAATAAATTAATTAAAAAAAATATAAAACCCTTTATATTAGCGCCCCCCTCTCCCTTCTTTAAGCCGACAGTTATAAAAAAAAAGATAAAAGGAGGGATCCCCAAATCGCGAACGCGCCTCCCCAGGAGGACCCCCAACGCCGCTTCCCCTCCGGCGAAGTCCCCCTGCTTCTTCCCTCCTCGATTTCCCTCCCTCCTTCCCCGTCCCGCTCTGCCTCCTTCACCTCTCTCGATGACCTAGCGCCTGCGAGACCTTCTGCCAACCGAGCCACCACCGTGATGCGAGTAGCACCAGCTTCCGGGCGCAAGGAGGTGGCGCTCCGCTCCTCCGGGTGGCGTCGTCAGATCCTCCTCAAGTGACTCTAGGCAACGACTCCAGGCAGCGACGGAATGGAGCCCTAGTTTTGGGCGAATGGGTTCAGCCGCCTGTAGATGAAAACTGAGTTTTTAATACTTGTTATTTTATTTAAAAACTGAATTTCTACGTTGTATAAAAACTGATTTTACATTGTTGAATAACTGATTTTGATATTGTTTAAAATCAGTTTGATAAGAATATTCATTGTTTTTGAAAAGAGAATTGTTTTAAAATATAACATAGAATTTGATTTTGAAAACATAAAATAGAAAAAAAGGGTTTTGAATATATATATATATATATATATATATATCGTAAAGTTTTGTATATATATGTCGTATTGTTTTGAAAATAAAATTAGAACTATTTTTAAAAATAAAGATTCGATTTTTATTTTATGAACATCACGATAAAGATTTGATTTTTATGAATATAAAAATATGATTTTTATAATTATATTTTTATAAAGGCGAAATATATATTTTTAAAATGGAATTTTTATCTATATGACATCGTAGTAAAAATTCGATTTTTATATATTAAATAACATAGTAAAAATTCGATTTTTATATATTGAATAGCGAAGTAAAAATTCGATTTTTATGTATTGAATAGCATAGTAAAAATTCGATTTTTATATATTGAATAACATAGTAAAAATTCGATTTTTATATATTGAATAACATAGTCAAAATTCGATTTTTACATATGTAGAGAATACGGGCAACGAAGATGACGAAGATGCGATAACGATGAAGATTTCTATCTATGAAGTGTCGTGGAGTTGGATAGCTATCGATGAGAATTTCTCACTCAAAATTTCTTTTCTAGTTATATATATACTAGGATGCAGACGGTGTTTAGTAGCACCCGACACAATCGTCCACAGACCATGGACTTGTTTGTTTGATTGCAAAAATTGGTTAGATTATTTGATTGAAATTTGAGTTGTTTGGTGAAATGGAATGGATTGATTGATGTGTGAATGGCGTGGGCCTTCACTAGACCGGGGATAAGGCTAGGCCTTGTCCCGTTTCTTGTATCGTGCCGTTATGCCGCTGAAATTTCCTAAAATATGTTAGAAAATAAAAATATCATTTTTATTGTGTAAATGAATTGAATAAAAATTCATGTGTTAAAATAAAATGTTTTATCGTTAAAATATAATTTTTAACGTGAATGTGAATACATAAATATTCATTTACAAACCGGACGGTTTGTTTATGTACACCTATTTGAATGACATTGATTGGGTCGATAAATTTTACACATCACCCAACTACACAACTAAAATCTGTGTTTGATTGTTTGAAACCCCACACGGGTATTGGGATGAAATTTGAAGTTCACTCATCCCGATTGATTAAATATGTTGATCGATTGATTGACAGGCTGTTATAAGCGTTAGATATCTTTATTTGATGCTTATACAGTGTAGTGCACTTTGGTTGATGGTTGATTATTTTTCAATGCTATTATATACATGTGTTGTATGGAATCCATATAATTAACTTTATATGGTAATTGATTGGGCCTTATTCCAATTCAGAAAATAAAGAATATTATAAAATAAAGGTTCATGTGTTGACCGTACTCATTCGTTGAGATTAGTCATGAGTTGAACGAAATATTTTAATAATAAAATTTACATCTTTATCAATATAAAATAAAGGTTCACGTGTTGACTGTACTCATTCGTTGAGATTAGTCATGTGTTGAACGCAATATTTTAACAAAAATAGTCACATGTGGACGGTACTCATTCGTTGAGATTAGTCGTGTGTTGACAAATCGAAATATTTGAAATCGAAATATTTGAAATAGAGTATTTGAAATAGAATATTTGAAATAGAAATATTTGAAAAAGGAAATATTTGAAATAGAATATTTGAAAATAGAAATATATGAAGCCGTGTTGATTAGATTGACGCCATTTTGACGTGAACGATATTTATATCGATTTTATTCATTTTGAATTGAATTGAAAACGATTTAGAAATGAATTGAATTGAAAACGATTTCGAAATGAATTGAATTGAAAACGATTTCGAAATGAATTGAATTGAAAACGATTTCGAAATGAATTGAATTGAAAACGATTTCGAAATGAATTGAATTGAAAACGATTTCGAAATGAATTGAATATAAAACGATTTCGAAATGAATTGAATATATAATGAGTTTGATTTGAATAGAAAACGAATTTGAGTTGAATCGAATAGATAACGAATTTGATTTCAATTGCATATATAACGAATTTGATTTGAATAGAAAACGAATTTGATTTCAATTGAATATATAACGAATTTGAATCAAATAGAAAACCAATTTGAATTGAATCGAATAGAAAACCACTTTGAATCGAATCGAATTGAAAACGAATTCGAATTGAATTAAAAACGAACTGAAATGAATTCAAATTGAATTGAAATTTGAATTGAATTGAAATGAATTTTAAACGAATTTATAAGGAAGAATTCAATTTTGATTTGAAATGAAATGGAAGTTGAAATTGTTTTTGAAACGAATTTAAAATTATTTATATGACTCGTTTTAAATAGAAATCGACGAAATATATATTATATATATAATATAATGGCCTGAATAGAACGCGCCGCGGCAGTTCGTGAATTTCGACCATTTATTTCAAACGGACATTACGGGAGATCCGACCGTCGGATTCTCCTAAAACCGGAACCGTTGGATTCGTATCAAAAATTGCTTTCTAACGAATATTTGAAATTCAAAATCTAACAGTTGGATTTGGAGATACGTCCAAATTAAATTTGAAAAAGGTCGCTGTAAGTGCAGTTCGATGGCCGTTGATGCAAATCGACTGTACGGGCCTTGATAAAATTATTAAAAATAGTAATAATTTGTGTAAAATCATAAGAAATGATTTGGGAAAAACTGGGATGAAAAACTCCATATTTGAAAAGATAAAAATAGATTTTTATCAAAATGAACTAGTTTGAACTAAATTTAAAACCCGATTTGTTTTTAAATAAATAAATTAGATTTAAAAAGGGGTTTTAAATAATCGGAATTCCTAATATATTTGATTTAAATTAAATAGAATGTGATTTGGGTTTATCGTGAACTGTGTTTTAAACAACACTAGTTCTTTAACCCGATAATAAATAGAATGTGATTTGGGTTTGTCGTGAACTGTGTTTTAAATAACACCTAGTTCTTTAACCCAGTAAAAGGAGTTTTAACGAATCTGCAATTAGGTTGAAATGTGAATCTATAATCTAAATTATCAAATTTAGAAATGAGCGAAAATGGAGTATTGCCAGTTTTGCTCCAAAGCGATAGTTAAATCTTTAATTAGATTTGAATGTGAAATGGTAATTAATTTTATCGATAACACCATAGTATTAGATATGGAGTATTACCAGTTTTGCTTCATGGGGTGAATAGGTTGGGATTGGGAAATAAAATAAATAATTACTTCGTTGTGTTTCGCTAATCTCGACTGGTTTGGAAAACCATAATTTGGTTTGAAATGACATCCAAAGGAAGATTAAAGGATAAATTTTAAATAATTTATCTTGGATAAAATTAATGGGAACTTTTCCCTGAGAATATGAATTGGAATGAGGCATATGTTGTGTTTGTGTAACATTCATTTTAATATACGCGGGTTGTTCGGAAAGGCCGGGTTTATACCCATTCTGAATAATCAATTCGACGATATGTCGAAGATGAAGACGGTGGTTGAAGACCGGAAGTCTTCACATCGTTTGGATAATTACTGACGATCCTGATTGGGCTGTACACCCAAGAAGATGGAAATAGTTGGTAGTCGTCCATACGTACTTGGAGATGGATGGATATGCGAGGAAAGTGCCTCTGGTTTCGTTCAGACCTAGAACGGACTTGTAAATGGATGGTGTGTCTGACATTGTATTCCTTTATATTGTATTTGTTGATCTCTGCTAAATATATATCTGTTTGGCGGCGGAGAATTTATTCTCTTGCTTAACGCCCTTCTCTGAGACATATGAGCTCAGAGGTTATATATTGGCAGAAATCAGTGGTACGATATGGATTGATAGTGTGGCATGCTGAGATGCAGTGATCCAAACTTTTGTTGAAAAGCAAAGTTTGGTGGTTGATGATCAAAGCGCAACTGATATAGCATGGCTTTGTGTATAGCGTTGATCCGCGAGCCTCACACCCCGGTATGGTGGTAAACTGGTGGTTTGATCAGTATGCTTTTTCGTGGATGGGCACCTTAGTGGTGTCGTGGATTCGGTCGACCGAGATGAGCCTAGTGCTCAGGGATATATAGAGTAGGCGGTGTTTTCTCTCGCTGGGACGTAAGCCGCGGTGGTACTCTGGTCCCAAATGTGCGGATGCAGACGGTGTTTTCTCTTGTGGGGACGTAAGCCGTGGTGAATTGCATTACACGATCGATCTTTCGAATCAGGAGCCACCATGATGGAAATCCAATTTCCAATACGTGTATTTCAGTTTTATTTGTAGAGCCTAGTATGGCGACATAGTGGGATGGGGCACTTATGCCGTCTATGATTGATACTTATGATTTGAAGATATTTTATACAATATGCACTTATAAAAGTATCAAATGATTTGTTCTAAACGTATCAAGCATTCTTGGCTATTATAAGGTAAAAACCCTATCCTCCGGCTTGCGTTGCATTGTGTGATGGGACCTGGGTCTTATAATAGCTTCATTTTTCTTTATTTAGCATTGCGCTGTTGTTTTATGCACTGGTGTTCTTGGGAGGAAACCCGTTCCGTGTTATGCGGCGTGGTCCCTTAATTTACCTAACTTTAAAAATAAAGACTAATAACTGTTTTAGTTCTCACACCAGTCACATGACTGACCTGGAGTTTATTGTTTTAACCTAAAATCTGGGTGCCCCTATTTTCCACACGGGCAGCTAGTAGTTTTGGTTTTGCAGATTTATATTCACAGGATCCTGGTTTACAGCTGGAATGATATCCGGAAAGCTCTGTATCCGTATATCACCTTCAGTTGTGCTTTGTATTATTTTCCGCTACTATGTAATGTATTGTAATCTCTGATATTTATCGAATGTAATTTATTCATTTATACTCTGTATATTCTTGTATCTGATGGAATTGTTGTAATAACAATGAAATGTTCTTCTGTTTGTGTTCTGATTTGTCTTGTCCTCACAGTAATTCGTTCTTTCTCATCTCTTCGGAGACCGGGGAAGTTTCGGGTCGCTACATTCCTCCAACCTGTTTTCCCTACATCAACAGATGTTAGTCAACAACAATAATAATACCAATCCTGCTTCCAGGCTGAATATCGCAGTATGGAGGTCATCCACTATATATATTGTGGGGCGCATAGGGAAATCATGCGCTGATGATACTGCGGGCATCCGCTAATGGTACTACGGGAATTATCCAATCACCAATATATATATATATATATATATATATATATAATAACCACAAACACCTATCCTAAATAACTAATATATATTTAATCATAGCCACAACAATAATTTAATGCAACCAAACAACCACCAATTGTTTTTAACGACTAAAAATAATTCCAAATAATAAATTGAGTGAGATTTACTCACCTGTTTTTAATTGGCATTCCGTTCTGATTCGAGTTTTAATTCCAGCTTATGTATCCCAGAGCTACGAATTACTCGATTGATTCCATTCGATGTGATCTTTTATAAATTTAACAATTTATATTTATTATTTAAGCCATTGAAATATTTATACGTAAATCAAAAATTTATTACTATGCTAAAAATAATTACCTTGATATACAGTAAAGACCAAATCTCCTTCCCTGCATCACAAGACCCATGTTCCTGAACAAGAACCCCACTCTTAAATCCATCGTCAGCGCTACACAAAGCCTACCAGACCTCATCCATTCCCGATAAATCACAGTGTCGAACCTTTCTGTTGCTCATTGTCGAACTCCAATTCTCCAGTTCATCACAGTACGATGCACTTCTTCAGTTCACAGTGTTTGTTCAATCTTCTCCCCCCATTCAAAGATCAACAACGACCCTTCCCTAAGGGATGCAACACCTTTCCTTAACGTCGCCCTAACCCAGAAATCCACATTTAAACATTTCGACCTCACCATTTCCTCTAAAAATCCGACTTCGAATCTTCTATCGCCACCAGAAAAACTGTGTCATGCCCTTCTAAACCTCGCGCTGCCCTCCCCTTTTCTTATCCTATCTCCTAATTCAAATCAAAGATAACCCTAAGTTGTTGTGCCCAAAAATCGAGTTCCTCTGTTCGAGTTCGATAACTAGTATATGTCGTGAACCAGAATCGCCCCCCTTTGAATCGCGATTCCCAATTTTCCAACTGTCGAACTTCTCAACCATCTCGAAATAGCACTAAATCCCTCAACGATGGCCTCTCGTGAACCCTAGCTTGCGAATCGAGAATTTGAACGCATTGTCAGACATCGCGCATTCCATTTGAAGGTCGCCATTTAGTCCCTCGCAAATGATTTTAAACGAACAAGGACAGCGATTTGATTTTTTTGAGTTTTAAAGAAGAATGGATTTTTATAGAAGTCGGCTTTCAATTTTTTGAAGCCTTCAATTTTGATTTTGTAGAAGACAGTGGCCATTTTGGTTTTAACAGAAGAGAAAATAAGAACAGAAGCCGCGATTATATAGGAGGTGGATACTTAAGTATTAAGGAAGTGTTCTGATAAGGGTACATCATATTTAATGTGATTTGAGTTAAAGAGATTTTGTTTCTTTTTAAATTGATTCTGATTTGATTTCGATCTTATCCGCAAATCAAAAGTATCGGGGTCCATAACCTGAAACCACGAACTGCTATTTTAATGTACCGGCCGATGTTTTCAATAGTATAACGCTGTTCTGAACTGAACAGAATATACTATGAAATTTAATTTGAATGTATATACTATATTAAATTAATATAATATAATTTAATTTCAGAAATAATCAGATTCTTTGATAATAAATTATTTTTATTATCGTTTACAGTCAAATACAATTTATATTGATTATCTGAATCATTTTGGTTCAGTTTTAAACTTCAGATTCAGTTATTCATTGATTTGTATTTTGATAATCTAATAAATTCGATATTAAATCGAAATTGATTTTTAAATCGATAACTTAATATAAAAATTCATTTATATCATCAATTTAATATTTAAAACCATATTGAATATTTAAAATAAATTGTTTGAAAAATACGGGTCATTACATTTTGCTTGCATATATCCGTTCAGTCGATACAACTATTGTCTGTTGCATTCAAAACTCTATTAGGAAAACCCAATGGGAAAAACCTTGATCGAGAAAAAGAGTACAACGTTTGACATTATGGATATCATATTAAAATGATATTTCTTAAAAGAGTTTGATTCTTCGGGATCAAAACAATGCCTATTAAAAACCTTTTATGAAAAACTCTGTGGGAATAATCATAAACAAGGAAAAGTGTGCAAAATTTATTTCATCTTTAAGTAACATGTTTTGCAATGTTACAGTAAGGGTTGATATTTTAGGATCAAGATAATGCCTCATTAAAAACCTTACTAACAAAAACCCAGTGGGAAAAATATTAGTGAAGGAAAAGAGTACATTATAACATAATTTTATATGCTCCCCCTTATTTATAACTCATTACTTAATTAGTCTATTGATCTACTCGACGCATGCCAATTTTGTACGTCATTTTCTAAAATGTTGATTTGGAAATTGCCCTTGAGAACAAATCTACCCGCTTTTCTTGAAACCGAATTTGTTTCTACTCTTTCTTGTTATCCTTCCATTCATGTGTAAAGAAAAATTAAGAAGAAATATGCTCCATCCTATCACCCTTGATATAATACACTTGAATCTAAACCATGCAAACTGCCTTGTCTTTATAAATAATTGTTTACTGCATCAAAAGATGTTTGATACTTCTGGATCAAAATGTTGCCTCATCAAAACATTATTAAGAAAAATCAAATGGGAAAAATCTTATTGAAGGAAAAAGAGTACAATATAAAATGTCATATTTACTACGTCAAAAGGAGTATGATACTTATATATCAATGTAATGCCTCATTAAAACCTTAATAAGGGAAACCCAGTGGGAAAAATCTTAAATAAGGAAAAAGAGTACATTAAAACTTATTTTTGTATTTTACTTTTAGGTTGATACTTCTGGATCAAGATAATGCCTCATTAAAACTTTACTAAGAAAACCCAGTGGGAAAAAACTTTGTTTAGGAAAACGAGTGCATGATAATATACTTATGGATGCTTCCCCCGATGTAATAATTTCCTCTGAATTTATATTCTTCTTTCAATAACTCAAATTGCATACCGATACATCTTAATGAAGTTTTTCTTTAAAAACTTCATGGTCATTTCCATGCTTCATCATGTTTTCTTATTTTAAACGCCTTCTTTTTGTGATTTATATGCTACTAATATTCATTTATGAATACATTTCATGTGCTTACAATTTTGTTTTTCAATCGGGCTTGAATATTGCAATACATATTTGATGAATAAGACAACTTTCATTACAACACTAAGTAGGAAGTAATCTACTCATCTTGAAGTATATCAAGATTTTCATTACAACAATACTTAGAAGAATGAAGTATATTACACCAACACTAAGCAGGAAGTAATATACTCATCTTGAACTATATCAAGATTTTTATTACAACAATACTTAGAAGAATGTTGTAATTTATCGTCCATGTTCTTGGTATTCTTTTTAATAACAAATGTTATTTATATTCTTCTGAAACTTACATATTATAATAAGTTTTGCATGTCACAACTACCACTTCAATGGATATTAAGAGTTTCATTGCAACAATTTTTGAAAGCAGGAAGTAATCTACTCATCATGAATTATATCCAGATTTTCATCACAACAATACTTAGAAGAATGTTATAATCTCTGTTTCATGGTCTTTGCATTCTTTATTACTATAAAAGTTATTTAAATTCTTCCATAATTTGTATACTTTCATCGTTTATACCTTCAGGGTATTGTAAGTGTTTTAAACACTTTCACTATTTTAATCAATTCAATTATCTCTGAAAGTACAATGCTCATAACATGTTTACACTGTATGGTGCTTTAGTATGCTTTTGTCATTTTATATATTTCTAATTTTATCTTATGGACTACAAGTCCATATTTATTATTTAGGAGAATTACATGATGGCCAATCATGTTTCTCTCTAATATGGAATTTTAAATCCATTTATAAACATAAGCACTTTATTGTTTATTAATTTATTATCGATGATTATTTCTTGTCAGTTCTGTACATGATTTATTGAGATCTCAAAACTTTTTATGCTTCAGGTGCCTAAACCACTTCTAGGGTTATTAGACAATCATGTCATGGGATTCTTTCAAACAACCTTAAGCGTTTCCTCAAGAATACTCGCCTCCATTATTTGGCATTTTTATGACTTACTCCAAAAATATTTTGAACTAACTTTTATACCACATTTTCAGCTGTGATTTACATCTTTTGATCCTTCGGGATTCAAATCAATATTGAAGAAAGTCTATTAGGGACATAATTGATAATTTGTGCAAGTTACTTAATATTTTGCATAATTCTATGTGTTAGTGAATATTTAACATCGATGATCCCTTTATCCTCCCCCTCAGTGTTGACAAATAATGTCACTTTAGATAATAAACTTTCTTTTGATTCTCATTTTCGATCCATTATTGCATTATAGCTAGCAAATACATTAGATGTATTTCAATTGTTTGAGGATAATGCTCTTATTAGTAGATAAGGTGCACTCGTATTGTATTGCTTATTCTATTTCATTGACTGATGAATTAGAGGAATTTTCTATGATTTGAACAAGCACATGACTTCAGGTCATTCAATTTTGATGTCAATCGACTTTTTGAAATACTAAATAATATATGCATAATTTATAATATGAACTCATGACAACTTCAGGTTGTTAATTAAGTATTCGCATATATGTGTATATATGTGCGTCCATGTATTCCATATGTAATTGATTTGCATATCTTTTCTCGTTCGAGTTAACTATATTAGAACAAATTGTTTATAAGGTTCCATTCATTAGTTTTTGCTTATCAAGCAATGTCAATGGGAATCTTAAAGATCATATCGTAATATCCACAATATTTGATTTGGAACTGTATTGAACTTCTAATTCAAATAAATATATAAACAACATCAAGTTGTTAAACTATATTGAACTTCTGGTTCAAATAAAATATATAAATAACTTCAAGTTGTTAAAATTTATTCATCAACACCATATGTAAATATAAATCTATAAGCAAGATATAACACATTTTGAAAATTGTGAAATCTTGGGATGCATTATCATTACCGCATATGATGTAACTTCTATAAGAAGTACAATGTTGTTATTTCATACAGTTTCAATAAAGCTTCAGGCTTTTAAATTATGAAGTATTTCAAATTCATTGATTAAGAAACTTCAAGTTCCTATGCATATTTATACACATACATATTTTATCAAGTTTATTAATTTATGATGAACTTCTAGTTCTCAATCTTTTAACATACTTATAATTTGGAAGCTTTTACATTCTTGCTAATTGTCAAGATTCCAAACTTGTAAACTTCATCGAAAAGTTTCTTTTTTCATAATTCAAGACTTCAGGTCTCAGATTTGAGTTATACAACTTCTTCTATTACATTAGATATCTGTTGCCAAATACATCGAATAATAATACATATGTTTATTCTTATTTCAAACATACATCATTTAACTTACAATAACTAATGCTTTTAATACATTTATAATAATATGGTAATACAATATATATATATATATATTACCATAACGACACATTTAATGCATTTATTATAAAAATAACAGAAATAACCATTATACAGTCTAAATATATGAATCAAATATATAGATTTTACTTAAATCAACAGAATAAAATTTGGATCTAGCTACAGTGTTGATCAACAACAAGACTGAATTAAACAACTTATAGTTGTACTGCGTTTCTGAATAATCAAATTTTCTAAAATACCATATATATATATATATGCATAATATCTAATCAAAAATTGAGTAGAAATGCATAATTATAGAACCGAGATTTTACATTCTTTAATATGAATGATTCGAAAAACTTGCAGATCTATACATAAAATAACATGTTTTAGATTCGGATTATACAATCCATATATAGATATTTTAGATCTTTCTTTCTACATCCAAACTATCTCATAGCATTATAGAAACTGGTGGTTCTAAAATTTCCATTTTTATAACAAAAATTGCTTCTACATTCACTTCAGGTGTGCCAAATTAAGATTAATATTTAGATCTTAACTTAATATGATCTTCGAGATGCATATTGTTATTAAATATAGTTTTTCTAAGAAAGGATAAAATATTTCTTTTTGAAATATGATACGTTCTAAAATTACTATATTAAAACTTCAAGTTTTATTATAATTAACATGTTACCATTGTATATTTTGGACTGAAGCAATTCCTCTAGAATGTTCTTTTATTCACATATGAGAGTCATTTTACTATTTTTCTTCAAGAAAATAGTTTTTTTTAATGAATTTTTCTAACAATAAATTTCTTGAAGAAATTATGTGTAGCACGAAATTGGAATATATGCCTTCTACCTTTTATTGAAACTTTTTCTTTCACCGATTTTTCAAATCCTTTCCTATTATAGGTCATTTACTATAAGCAAATATTAAATGCAATTATGTGCTTTGAGTCTTTATTACATGTTTTCTCATCTTCATATGAACTTTAGGTTCCTCATTTGAAAGAATTTATATATGAACATCATGTCGTATGAACTTCAGGTCATTTGCATATGAACTTGAGGTTTCACATTTGAAAGAATTTGTTTACATTATGAATTTTCAATCTCACTTCCAGTGATAAATAAATATTGCTATTGAATCTAAATGCTACATCATTATATTTTATACCTATAATTCTGTTGGATATACAGAAAAAAATCATTTTTTTTTTCAAAAGTTATTATGTCTTTGTTGGATATACATGAAAAAAACATTTTTAAAGAGATATTCTATCTTCAGTCTATCCAAAAGAATTACTTAAGACAAGTCATACTAGATCAGAACAAATAAAACTAGATCTACCTCTATACCATCAATAATGTAAACAATACATATATAATCAAATCTCCATCAAATTGGATTTGAAAAAATCAAAATTAAATCCGCAAAAAAATGAAAGAATAAATCTAGACACATATGTAGGGTCAATAAAATTAATTATAGCTAAAAAATAGATCTATTAGAAGCCACTCTAGATCTACAAAAAAATAGAGAAATAGATCTATAAGTTTGAATCAGATATAGAAGAATAGAAGATAACGTAAATTCATAGATCTATTAATCAAAGATTCTCAAACAAAAGAAAATAATTGCAGAACAAATCTAGAAATCCATGAAATAAGAATCCTCAAATAAAAATTGTTTACCTCACAAATTCATAGATGTAGATCTAGATGATTTCAAAAAATAAAATAAAAAGCTCTACTAGAATCTCGTGCTAATAACGTGTTATAAAATAAAATAGAATGCATAACAAAAGAGATGCCATTAGAGAGAATTGAAGAGATAAGGAGAGACTTTTATTTTTATTGGTTCAGGTGTATCTAATTTCTATTACATTGGCTCCTTTATATATAGGCTTTGGAGCTAATGTTTAACTTATCCCCATGATGTGGAACTGAACAAAATATTACAAAAGCATATTCACTTTTATATATTACAACACACTGATTAATTGCATACATTACAATTTAATTACTCTCATTGATTTATTGCGTACTAGTATTACCGCACAAAGGTGGGAAAACCGACCGTTAAGATGTTCAATATGAAATACAAATTATTTGTTAAAACTTATTTCAAATCAGATTGTAATGGAAAAATTATACTGTAGTTTAAGAGAAAATGGATGTAACTGAAAAAGCAAAGGTAAATCACATCAAAAATAGCCAAGTTAACATAATAATAATAGTGTAATAGTAGTTCTTTTACAAAGATAAACGTTTTGTCTGCATTTGGTCAATAAAAAACAGTCATACGTGCTGATTGTATTTTTGTATTAATAGCAACATTGTAATGAATCCATACATTCATTTCATAATCTCTATTAATGGTTATCTGTTATATACTTAACATATTATGCATGCTAAACGAAACTGGATAATACCTCAGTTGGCACTGTAATTGCATCAAACGAATTATCACACCTTAGAGCATGCATAAGAGGCATTAGTCTTGTATCAAAATTGGAGACAACAGCTGTTTTCACACTAGATTTTGTCTGAGCTTTAAAAACCTTTTCAACCTCGGGAACACAAATATGGCAAGCCTAGCACAAACAAGATTTTATAGCTAAACTATACAGATAAGAAAATGAAAGTATTATGTACCACAAGCTAAAAAGACAACATGTATACCTTTTCAGTTGTATAATACAGATATTCCTCTTCAAAATAACAAGGATCCGAACAGCCTATTGTAAAACTTATTATGAATTGTTAAAAGGGTCTCCCATATTCATATACCATTTCAGACGTATGTTTGATTAAAAAATAATAATGATGATAATGATAATAATAATAAAAGAAGAAATTTATAGCACTATATTTTTCTGATTTACTTTTATCTAAACAACGTAAAATACATGATTTCTTATTACTTTATGCTAGTGAACAATTCTGCTTTCTTTATCAGCCAGTCATTAAAATGAAACATATAAGCCAACAAAGAGTAATAACATTCTGGTTATTTATAACATTGAGTTATAGACTTAAAGGATAACTACAACAAATGACGTATGGTCTGGAAAAATATGGCTATCATGTTCTAATAAACAAATTACATATTTTATTTTAAAAGGGCAAAACAATAAAAAAAAAGCATCATCCATTTATGAAACTTCAATTCAAATATAAACTAAAAATCTTCCTTTAATGCCAACATTGAAGCACACTGCTTTAAATTTTATTTTTTCCTAAAAGGTAGAGAAACATGAAATGGTCGATTTTTCTTCATCAATTACTTTTATATGAGTTTGGCTTACTTACATTGCTGCAACCCTCAACTCTTTTTAGCTCATTCACACTCATGGAACTTGCACTGAAACATATAAGAGCTTTCGATAACAATTCCTGCATTAGAAATAGAAGCAATGACTTCAGAGTTTTATATGCCTAGGTCACTTTTGATACTTGGTTGCATAATGCATACACGAACACATAAATATGCAAAGCAATGGTAACCCATATCTCCTTAAAGAATATAATGCACAGACAAACTTCCCCGATATACTGAAACATGAAAAATATTTTACATATGAATATAGGAGAAAAAATGGCTTTAACATAGCATATGCCTACGTAATCTTCAAATGCATAGGTAAATACACAAGTATGCTAACCTGCAGGAATTCATTTTTCAATAATGAGTGAAGTACAATTTTGAATAATATTTTAACTCTTTTGGAATAAGAATGTAATTACATTTTATTTCAATTTTAAGAAGGTGCCATTTTGTCCAAACGGTTGACGTCCATTGAAACCTTTAAAATGTAGCTTTAGAAAATTATCTTTTTTTAAGGACGTTATTACATATAATATATTTTTCACAATTTTGTTTCCATAGATTTACGATGAGATGAGGAATAAAATATATCGTACGCCTGTGAGCTTGCATTAAAAATTACCCATAAGAATCAACACTAAAGGTTATCTACAAGAATCAAAATCAAATATATACTTTAATTTAAAAAATATAATAATAAAGCCAACATTAAAAAATGTTTAAAATGTTCATAAAAAAGAGATAACTTGATTTTTAACTGAATTAATTTTACGGAAGTTCACATTTCTATGTAGGCCCTTGGTTAACAATGGTTTATTGTTTAGTCCACCATTTAACGTGGTATATTATTTCATTAGATAAATCCAATAGTAATGAAAAAATTGTTTACTTAAAACTGCTCTATAAATAATTGAACAAGTAAGAAACAAAAATAATATGTGCGAAAATGTAAGGACTGCTTGCACCATGAGAAAAAGGAGCCGCCACACATGTCATTTTCTTATCCCTGTATATATTTTTATTTGAGTTATAATATAAGTACTTCATATGCAGCTATTTTGACTTATAACGTTAACCATGCATTTTGAATTAAAATGTTAATGTACTTTTCTAATGAGTATTATCTAGAATTGCATAATAATATGTGGTTATGGTGAAACAACATATAATATCATAGATGATTGTTTTACTATTATACTACAAGGACATCCATTGCATATGGAGGAATATTGATTTTGTTTAACTTGTATACTCATGGGCAAACAAGTTATGAATGTTGATAGTTGGTTGGAATAACTTATTGTGAACTCTGAGTCTCATACATTATGAAATATGAAACAACTCAAAAAATTCTCATTAAAAATTCATCCATTTCTTGCAGGTTTGAGATATGATGCCCATAGTCATTTCTTTGTCTGAATTTAGAGATTATTTTGGAAGTAATGGCATTCATTTAGTATATAATCCTGCATATAACCCTTTGTTCTTAAGTATTGATATAGGAAACGCATAAAACTGATATCTTGCTTTGTGAAAGACCCATTGAGTTGAAAATTTATTATTCAATTCAAAATACTATGAAGCAACTATGATAAGAGCATGCTTTCAATGTTTGGTGGTGTACACGTATATATGTGTTAGGATTGCTAACTTAGCGCTGTCATCAACCACATAATGTTAAGATAAAGGTCAAAGTACAACCAAAAAGTGTCATAGAAGGTTTTAGTCTACTGGTTTTGCAATATCACTATGATAAAACCTATTAATCAAGATGTCAATGTACTAAAAAAAAAATACATGAATCATTAAAGAAAATCAATTTCATTAAGTGTCAATCAAATTCATTTCCGTTAACCATCATCAGAAAACAATAGCAATGGATAATCCAAGTCCGTCTGTCCAACCTTAAGGACACATTGTTAGTTCCAATAAAGCTAAGGCTGCATTCAGACAATGTTGGTGTTAGAGTCTCGTGCCTTTAAACCTCTAGTTGTTCAGAATGTTCTACTAAGTTTACATTAGATGTTAATGTAGTGTGCTATATATATATAATATGTTCACACAAATGTATGAAGATCACATAACAGAAGGAAATAACCCTATAATTTTATTCAATCATGTAACAGTAAAATTTGATGTCGTAGAATTTTTTTTATGTGACCAAAGTAGTAAAAAATTTAAAGGTATATCAAAAAATGTATTTCAGCAATTATTTAAGTCTTGCATTATTTAAGTTCTTTCATCTTGTTTCACTGTGTCTTAGTTCTTTGTCTTTTTTGTAAACTGCAATCAAACTTCCATAAACCATCAACCAAACAATACCACCTCTACTTATGTGTGACTAATCTCAACTCCAACTTGAACTTCTTCAACATACCCCAAACTCACACATCTAATACATAATAATTTCCAACTCATACAAACCTCTTAAAACTTCAAACTGCAATTTTCCATGTTTGAATATGGAAATCTGGACTATAAAAAATGAATTTTATTTGAAAATACATCTTTCCTGACAAAGCAGCAACACATAGATTATAGGAAAAAAATTACTTTTGATTATTAAAAAAGCGTATAAAATTGAACAAGAGGAATTCTCAAAATTGATTAAATAGCCGAAGAACTGAAATTTTCAACAATGTAAAATTCATATTCGTACCTGTAGGCAGATGGAGTAGTAGACGAAGGCCGAGTTCAATTGAAAAATCGATGAATATTGGAATAGAAAAAAGGAGAAAAATAGAAAATTTCAAGGATTCACCGACTGGAGATGATGTTGAAGAATCAAATCTGGATCCATGAAAATATCAAGGATTTGCTGCAATGGTAACTTGATTTGGAATGATCAATTTTGACTAGGTCTAGATCCATTAAAGATGGAGGAATTCGCTGCGATGCTAACAAACTGTTAAAAGTAAAAGACGGACACAATTATAATTGACGGGATTGACGGGGTGAAGAGAGAGAATTTATTTCCACTTCGTTCAGAAGGCGGAGGCCGAAGAAGGAGGAGAAACGGAAGGAAAACACAGAATTCAGATTTGAGGAAGAAAGAAGTCGTATGAAATAAAATGAAAAGAAGGAAAATGCGGAAAGGAATTTGGTAAGGAGAAAGAATTGGAGTTGGATAGATTTGAGAAAGAAGGAAACGACGGAGAAAATATAGGATGAGCGAAAATTATGCTGAAATTCATTGGCTCAGACAATTTGTTTTTGGCTCTTACAGTAGAGAAACCTCCTAATGGTCGGTTTGATAATGCAAATTAATTACCATTATTTATTGATTGCATGCGCGACACTTTAATTTGAACATTAATACTTATCATCAATCAATAAATCTTAGTTAGTTGAATTTTCTAATTTATGCACATAATTATTTCTGATGCTGAAAATTCAAATGGTCGTAACTTCTTCGTTTGAAAATTTATCAGAAAACATTATACATTAATATTTATTAGAAAATTTCCACGAACACAATGGTATAAGTTTTAAGGTCAAAATCAAACATTTACAAATTTCCCATTTTTACTATTTCTAAATTTTATTAATTAATTGTGCAAATTGAGAAGTGCTAAATGTTCATTTTTGTTAAAAAATGTCACTTAATTCCTAATCCATAAGGTTACATAAAGGCGATCGACAAAGAAATCTATTGGATTAAAACATTTAAAAATTACATCTTTTGAACATAAGTAATTTGAATTTTAAAGCCTTCATTTAATAGTTAAATAACATAAAGCTCATTATCAAATAATCTTTAAACCCCTAAATAATAATTTAATATTATTTAGTTGTTTAATAAATAATTTAATCTCAAATTGACTTTTAGAAACCTAATTAAACAATTATTAACCTTTAAATAAACAAGTAAATATTTATTTAAATGCCAAATAAAAATTAAACAATTGTTAATCATTAACTAAATTATTAAAAGCCTAACTAATCTTTAGTTAATAATTTATATATTAGTTAATAATTATACAAATCTTAATTAAGTTCTTAAATTAAGTCCTAACGTAATAATTAATCAATTGAATATTTAAAACGTTATTAAATAGTAATTTATCAAAATAAATTTAAATAAAATAATTAACCATAAATAACACTTTAACAAAGTTATTAGGTAATAATTAATCTTTATTAATAACCTTGATTATAATTACCTAACTTAAATAACATTTAAGTACAAAATATCTTTTCAATTAACAATTAAGTGCAAATTATCCTTTCTAATTAATAAAATATCATTAAATAAATAATTATGTAATTATACAACAAAAATTACTTTCTTTATACACAAGCTAAGTTTAAAACACTTTCCAAAAGATAATTATTGTAATAACCCGAAATTCTGGGCCAGTTTAAAATTTTTATTTTGGCAATTTTAGCGAATTTTGAATATTTAAAATGAATTATTTTAAATAATAGCGACGAGAAATTTATTTTGAATATAATTCGAACGTATATATTTATACGCGTCGTCGTTAGAATATAAATAATTATATATAATTATAAATAGAATTGAAAATGGCGCGGTAGTTCAATAATTCGATTTCAAACTTCAATTGAATGTACCGGGTGCAAAACAATCCGGATTTTAGTGAAACCAAAAATATTAGGATCTAATAGAGAATATCTTTCCAACGAATCTGGATAATCAAAATTTCATAGCGGGGATCAAAAGATATGTCCAGTTGAAAATTCTGAATAGTCGCTATGGAATTCAGGCCCTTAAAAATAGACATTTTGCAAACGACCTCGGATTTCGACGAAACCACTTTTGTTGGATCCGCAGTGTCAAATTATTGCTAGGTTTCAAATTTCGTAATTTTTCGAATCAATATGTGAGCGTGGCAAAGGAAAACGCGTTTGACCAGTTTTAGTTGATTTTAATCGACTGGAAAATGGCCATTTTTCAAACGGTCTCGGAATTTGACGAAACTAGTTTTGTTAGGACCGTATCGTCAATACGAAGCTAGGAAATATTTTTCTAGAATTTTTAAAGTTCGTATGCGACCCCGGTAATTTGAAATGTACGTTTAAAATTCAATATAATGAGTTATATTTTAAATTTAACGAAAACTGATCGTAACAGCCGAGTTGGGTTACGCAGCATATCCCATTGTGTTTAAAATGGGGGTAATTAGCTAGGGGCGACACTCGTTGGGTTTAATTTGGGGTTGATATCAATACAAGGGTATTAGTGGAAATAAAAATAATAATTAAATAAATTATAAAAACCCTAAACATAGGTCAAACCTAGGTCAAATTTTTACTCGTGGTCAAATGACTTAAACCCGCGCCTCCACCCTTTAGAACGAATGGAAATTGTTCGAAGCTTCATGATCCAAATCCTTCAAATCCGCTCAACAATTTTAAAAACGCAACCAGGAAAATCAAAGGGCTTCCTCTGGTCTTTCAATTCATACGAGTTGGAGGGGTTCTCGAGAGGTGTGCTGCTCTGGATTCGCGCTCAAAGAGGCGACGGAGCTTCTCGTTTTCAGGTCATTGTAGGTCGTCGAGTTGGCCACAACTCCGGCCAGTGGTGAATCTCGCGGCGGCGATTCATGGGGGGGCCTCCGATCCCCTTTCAAGCTGGCGATGGCGACAAAAATTCAAGCCCTAGGGCGTGGTAAATGAGTTCGACGGTTTCTTTTTGGCTCCAGGGTATACGAAGGAAGAAGGTGATTCACACTATTTAAATTTTAATTTTTTTTATATGTGATTCACACTATCTAAATTTCAGTTTTTAAAAAAATATCTTTGTTTTAAAATATGAAAAATATATACTTTGCTTTGGAAAATATATACTTTGCTTTGAAAAATATACACTTTGCTTTGAAAAATATATAGCATTGAAATTAAAATGGCATGAGGTTTGAAAAATAAAGTTTGCATTGTTTTAAAATAAACAAATCAGCTTTTATGTTAGATAACATTGTTTATAAAATAATGGATGGTTTAAAAAAATATATATATATAATTTTTATCATATTAAAGAAATGATTGATTTTGAAAAAGAGAAAAGATTAAAACTTTGATGATGAAAAGGTTATATTTTTGACAAGGAAAGTATATTTTTTTTAAATAGAAAAATTTGATTTTTATTTATAAAGAAGCAGAATAAAAATTCATTTGATTTTATTTATAAAGAAGTAGAATAAAAATGAGATTTTTATCCATATAAGCGTTGAAATAAAATGTGATTTTTTTTATAGCGATAAAATGAAAATTTGATCTTTATATATGAAATAGAAAAATAAAAATATAAATTTTAATATGAACAGCAGGAAAGGGTCGTAGTGGAATTTTTGGCATTATCCGAACCGGTCAGAAATTGATAATGGAGGAGTGGATCTCCAAGGTGAGAACTCCTCACTTTTATTTTAAATTTCTAGTTATATATATATGCTAGGATGCAGACGGTGCTTAGTAGCACCCGACACCCGTCATCCACAGACCATGGATGGCTTGTTTGTTAAATAGTTTGGTTGTGTAGTTGGTTAGTCTAATTGGTTTGAATTGAATTGTTTGGTGAATTGAAATTGATTTGATTGATGTGTGAATGGCGTGGGCCTTCACTAGACCGGGGATAAGGCTAGGCCTCGTCCCGTTTCTAGTATCGTGCCGTTATGCCGCCGAAATTTCCCAAAATATGTTAGAAAAATAAAAATATCATTTTTATTGTGTAAATGAACTGGATATAAATTCATGTGTTGAAATAGAATATTTTATCGTTAAAAATATAATTTTTAACGTGGAAGTGAATAAATAAAATATTCATTCACAAACCGGACGGTTTGTTTATGTACACCTATTTGAAGGACATTGATTGGGACGATAAATTTTACACATCGCCCAACTGCACAAATAAAATCTGTGTTTGATTGTTTGAAACCCCACACGGGTGTCGGGATGAAATTTGGAAGTTCACTCATCCTGATTGATTAAATATGTCGATCGATTGATTGACAGGCTGTTATAAGCGTAAGATATCTATATTTGATGCTTATACAGTGTAGTGACTTTGGTTGATGGTTGATTATTTTTCAATGCTGTTATATACATGTGTTGAATGGGATAAATATTCATTTGTTGGATAGAATATAGAAGTTTTGAAAATATAAATCCGTGTTGATTAGAGATGCGTTATTTTGACGCGAACGATATTTATATCGATTTTATTCGTTGTATAATGAATATTGAAAAGTGATTTCGAAATTAAATAATTTGAATTTGAATTGAATTGAAATGAACTGAAATTGAATTGAAATCAATTTGAAACGAATTCGAATTGAATCAAATAGAAGGTAAATTCGAATTGAATTGAATTGAAACGAATTTGAATTTGAATTTGAATTGAATTGAAATGAACTCGAATTGAATTGAAATCAAATCGATTTGAAATTGAAGATGAAGTTGAAATTGTTTTTGAAACGAATTTAAAACGATTTATAAAATACGTTTTAAAAGGAAATCGACGAAATATATATAATATATATATATTATATATATAATGGCCTGAATAGAACGCGCCGTGCCGTGGTAGTTCGTGAATTTCGACTATTGACTTCGAATTGACGTTGCGGGAGATCCGACCGTCGGATTCTCCTAAAACCGGAACCGTTGGGTTCGTATTGAAAAGAGCTTTCCAATAAATGTTAGAAATTTGAAATCTAACGGTTGGATTTGGAATTATGTCCAAATCAAATTCGAAAAAGGTCGCTGTAAGTGCAGTTCGATGGCCGTTGTTGGAAATCGACTGTACGGGCCTTGATAAAATTATCAAAAATATCTATAATTTGTGTAAAATTATAATATGTGGATTGGAAAGAATTGGGCTGGAAAATTCCACATTAGAAGGTAAAAATAGATTTTTATCGAAATGAACTAGTTTTGAACTAGAATTAAAATCAATTTATTTTTGAAATAAATAAATTGAATTTGAAAGTGATTTTGAAAATAATCGATAATTTCCAATACGTGGATTGGACTGGAGCTGAATCGAAATTATCTTCGGGATATTTCGATGTTGGATTTCGTGACTATACATATATTGTTATGGGAATTTGAAAGATATATTTTATATCGTTATTTCCAATACGATATTTATTGGTTTCAGAATTTGGTATTGAATATAAGTCGATATATTTTCTATTCAGAGCCTTGTATTTAATATCAAATGTGATTTGGGTTTATCGTGAATCGTGTTTTAGATGACATTGGTTCTTTAACCCAGTTAAAGACAGGATATTGATTTTTGAAAAGATTAAAGCTAAGTGGAGTTTTAATGAATCTTTAATTAGATTAAAATGTGAATTGATAATTTAAATTATCAAATCTGAAAGGTGATCGAGAATGGAGTACCACCAGTTTTGCTCCAAAGCGATAGTTAAATCTTTAATTAGATTTGAACGTGAAATGGTAATTAATTTTACCGATAACACCGTGGTGTTAGATATGGAGTATCACCAGTTTTGCTCCATGGGATATATAGGTTGGGATTGGGAAATAAACTAAATAATTACTTCGGTGTGGTTCGTTAATCCCGACTAGTTTGAGACGATATCCAAAGGAAGATTAAAGAATAAATTTAGAAGAATTTATCCTTGATAAAATTAATGGGAACCTTTCCCTAAGAATGTGATTTTGTGAATAAAAGAATATTCTGAATTGGAATGAGGCGTTTGTTGTGTTTGTGTAACATTCGTTTATTATATACGTGGGTTATTCAGAAAGGCCGGGTTTATACCCATTCTGAATAACCGATTCGACGAGATGTCGAAGATGAAGACGGTGGTTGAAGACCGGAAGTCTTCACATCGTTTGGGTGATTACTGATGATCTTGATTGGGCTGTACACCCAGGATGAGGGAATCAGTTGGTGATCGTCCAGACGTACCTAGAGATGGATGGATATGCGAGGAAAGTGCCTCCGGTTTCGTTCAGACCAAGAACGAACTTGTAAATGGATTGTGTGTCTGACATTGGATTTCATTCTGTGTTGATTGATCTTTATTAAATATACATCTGTTTGGCGGCAGAGAATTTATTCTCTTGCTTAACGCCCTTCTCTGAGACGTACGAGCTCAGAGGTTGTATATCGATGGACATCAGTCGCATGGAGTGAATTGCCAATGTGGCATGTGTAAGTGGCAATTGATCAGGGCTTCTGTTGAAAGCCAAAGTCTTGTGGTTGATGATCAAAGCACGGCCTGTGTGGCGTAGCTTTGTGTATAATGTGAATTCGCGAGCCTCACACCTCGGTATGAGTCAAAAACGGGATAGTGACTGCAGGGAGAGCACGACGTTTCTTTCTAGCTAGGGTGGTGTCAGTGACCTACCAGCCCTGACATTTATATACTTTTCACCTGTGTGGTTGTTGGATATGAGGCGCCTCGGATATAGGTCTGTAAGGACCGGGAAACGTGTGTTCAGGAATAACTAATCCTCAAAAGTAAGAGAGGACCGGCCCTGAAGATCCAAGGATCATAGTGGGGTCCTGAGGCATTTTCTAGAGTGTCTCGAACGCGGAGAGGAGCTTGCCCCTTGCCTCGGCTCATGACGGAAATCCAATTTCCAATACGTGATAGTGCGGTTTTATTTGTAGAACCTAGTATGGCGACATAGTGGTATGGGTCATTAATGCCGCCTATGATTGATATTTATGATGTGAAATTGTTTTGACACTATACACTTATAGTAATATCAAAATAATGTGTTTTAAACGTATCAAGCATGCTTTGGCTGTTATAAGGTAAAAACCCTATCCTCCGGCTTGCGTTGCATTGTGTGATGGGACCTGGGTCTTATAACAGCTTCATTTTTTTCTTTATTTAGCATTGCGCTGTTTGTTCTATGCACTGGTATTCTTGGGAGGAAACCCGTTCCGTGTTATACGGCGTGGTCCCTTGATTTACCAAACTTTAAAAATAAAGATTAATAACTGTTTTAGTTCTCACACCAGTCACATGACTGACCTGGAGTTTATTGTTTTAACCTAAACTCTGGGTGCCCCTATTTTCCGCATAGGCAGCTAGTAGTTTTGGTTTTGCAGATTTATATTCACAGGGTCCTGATATACAGCTGGAACGATGCTCGGAAAGCTCTGTATCCGTGTATCACTTCTAGTTGTGCTTTTGTATTATTTTCCGTTGCTATGTAATTTATTGTAATCTCTGATATTTATCGAATGTAATTTATTCATTTATACTCTGTATATTCTTGTATCTGATGGAATTGTTGTAATAACAATGAAATGTTCTTCTGTTTGCGTTCTGATTTGTCTTGTCCTCAATTCTATCCGTGCTGTCCTTCACGGGGAAGTTCGGGTCGTCTCAGTTTGGTATCAGAGCTTTGGTTTACAGAGCTCGAGAACAAGACACATTAGAACCATACGAAAGAATTCATCAGATATTGGATTAGTAATATCCAATTAGAATGACTCGTTAGAGATAGGATCAGTAGTATCCTAGAACGAGCGTGAAGAGTATATTTTTCAAATGGAAACAATTTTGTTTTGAAATTTAAACCATTTTATACGTATTTGATTATTTATTTATTTTGAATATGGACAATCGAGTATATATAGATTTCGCGTATACGTGTCATGAACGTATAGTCGAAGTTTTAATATACTAGATAGATATAGAATCACATTCTAGACACCCGGGGATAATTCTGATGATGTGGCCACATCATCAGTATTTATGTTCGTGTTTCGAAGGTGTGATTTCTATATATTTCCATTAGACTGATGTGAGAACCAAAACTTATATAGATAGATTCATTTTGTTGTGAATTGGCATCAAAAACATGATTTTCTTTATATATATCAAAATTATGAATTTGAAACTCTAATTTACTAATTGATTGATGTTTGTGTTGGTTGTTTATTTGTTTGATAATTTTGAACTATTTAGCCTAATTGAACCAAACATTGAATTGTATTGAAAATTGGTCACATTTATTTGCATATACATTTACTTACATTGAACAGGTCATAGCAAGGAGGCTAGAGTAGAGAATAAAATTTGTTTGCCCGACAAATAGGTACATGTTTACTACATAATTTACTGTTTTGTTTGGGTGATGATGATTTTATGAGCCTATTGGCTAGCCGCTTGGCTTTTTCTTTTTCTTTTTGAGATCTGAAGGACCGGGGAAGCTATTTGAAATTTCCCGATGCTCCCGGTGCAGGGGAGGTTATGGCGAAATTTTTCGAAAATTTAGGGTGTTAGCCAAATTTTTGAAATTTCTCAGAAACTAAAGAGTTGGAGATTGGAAGCCAGATCGAATGTAGAGCTTAATAATCAAACCACTTTCGACTTTGTTCCTTTTCGGGGACGAAAAGTTTTAAGTGGGGGAGATTGTAATAACCCAAAATTCTGGGCCAGTTTAAAATTTTTATTTTGGCAATTTTAGCGAATTTTGAATATTTAAAATGAATTGTTTTAAATAATAGCGACGAGAAATTTATTTTGAATATAATTCGAACGTATATATTTATACGCGTCGTCGTTAGAATATAAATAATTATATATAATTATAAATAGAATTGAAAATGGCGCGGTAGTTCGATAATTCGATTTCAAACTTCAATTGAATGTACCGGGTTCAAAACAATTCGGATTTTAGTGAAACCAAAAATATTAGGATCTAATAGAGAATATCTTTCCAACGAATCCGGATAATCAAAATTTCATAGCGGGGATCAAAAGATATGTCCAGTTGAAAATTCTGAATAGTCGCTATGGAATTCAGGCCCTTAAAAATAGACATTTTGCAAACTACCTCGGATTTCGACGAAACCACTTTTGTTGGATCCGCAGTGTCAAATTATTGCTAGGTTTCAAATTTCGTAATTTTTCGAATCAATATGTGAGCGTGGCAAAGGAAAACGCGTTTGACCAGTTTTAGTTGATTTTAATCGACTGGAAAATGGCCATTTTTCAAACGGTCTCGGAATTTGACGAAACTAGTTTTGTTAGGACCGTATCGTCAATACGAAGCTAGGAAATATTTTTCTAGAATTTTTAAAGTTCGTATGCGACCCCGGTAATTTGAAATGTACGTTTAAAATTCAATATAATGAGTTATATTTTAAATTTAACGAAAACTGATCGTAACAGCCGAGTTGGGGTACGCAGCATATCCCATTGTGCTCAGAATGGGGGTAATTAGCTAGGGGCGACACTCGTTGGGTTTAATTTAGGGTTGATATCAATACAAGGGTATTAGTGGAAATAAAAATAATAATTAAATAAATTATAAAAACCCTAAACATAGGTCAAACCTAGGTCAAATTTTCACTCGTGGTCAAATGACTTAAACCCGCGCCTCCACCCGTTAGAACGAACGGAAATTGTTCGAAGCTTGATGATCCAAATCCTTCAAATCTGCTCAACAATTTTAAAAACGCAACCAGGAAAATCATAGGGCTTCCTCTGGTCTTTCAATTCATACGAGTTGGAGGGGTTCTCGAGAGGTGTGCTGCTCTGGATTCGCGCTCAAAGAGGCGCCGGAACTTCTCGTTTTCAGGCCGTTGTAGGCCGTCGAGTTGGCCACAACTCCGGCCAGTGGTGAATCTCGCGGCGGCGATTCATGGGGGGGCCTCCGATCCCCTTTCAAGCTAGCGATGGCGACAAAAATTCAAGCCCTAGGGCGTGGTAAATGAGTTCGACGGTTTCTTTTTGGCTCCAGGGTATACGAAGGAAGAAGGTGATTCACACTATTTAAATTTTAATTTTTTTTATATGTGATTCACACTATCTAAATTTCAGTTTAAAAAAAAAAATCTTTGTTTTAAAATATGAAAAATATATACTTTGCTTTGGAAAATATATACTTTGCTTTGAAAAATATACACTTTGCTTTGAAAAATATATAGCATTGAAATTAAAATGGCATGAGGTTTGAAAAATAAAGTTTGCATTGTTTTAAAATAAACAAATCAGCTTTTATGTTAGATAACATTGTTTATAAAATAATGGATGGTTTAAATATATATATATATATATATATATATATATATATATAATTTTTATCATATTAAAGAAATGATTGATTTTGAAAAAGAGAAAAGATTAAAACTTTGATGATGAAAAGGTTATATTTTTGACAAGGAAAGTATATTTTTTTTAAATAGAAAAATTTGATTTTTATTTATAAAGAAGCAGAATAAAAATTCATTTGATTTTATTTATAAAGAAGTAGAATAAAAATGAGATTTTTATCCATATAAGCGTTGAAATAAAATGTGATTTTTTTTATAGCGATAAAATGAAAATTCGATCTTTATATATGAAATAGAAAAATAAAAATATAAATTTTAATATGAACAGCAGGAAAGGGTCGTAGTGGAATTTTTGGCATTATCCGAACCGGTCAGAAATTGATAATGGAGGAGTGGATCTCCAAGGTGAGAACTCCTCACTTTTATTTTAAATTTCTAGTTATATATATATGCTAGGATGCAGACGGTGCTTAGTAGCACCCGACACCCGTCATCCACAGACCATGGATGGCTTGTTTGTTAAATAGTTTGGTTGTGTAGTTGGTTAGTCTAATTGGTTTGAATTGAATTGTTTGGTGAATTGAAATTGATTTGATTGATGTGTGAATGGCGTGGGCCTTCACTAGACCGGGGATAAGGCTAGGCCTCGTCCCGTTTCTAGTATCGTGCCGTTATGCCGCCGAAATTTCCCAAAATATGTTAGAAAAATAAAAATATCATTTTTATTATGTAAATGAAATGGATATAAATTCATGTGTTGAAATAGAATATTTTATCGTTAAAAATATAATTTTTAACGTGGAAGTGAATATATAAAATATTCATTCACAAACCGGACGGTTTGTTTATGTACACCTATTTGAAGGACATTGATTGGGACGATAAATTTTACACATTGCCCAACTGCACAAATAAAATCTGTGTTTGATTGTTTGAAACCCCACACGGGTGTCGGGATGAAATTTGGAAGTTCAGTCATCCTGATTGATTAAATATGTCGATCGATTGATTGACAGGCTGTTATAAGCGTAAGATATCTATATTTGATGCTTATACAGTGTAGTGCACTTTGGTTGATGGTTGATTATTTTTCAATGCTGTTATATACATGTGTTGAATGGGATAAATATTCATTTGTTGGATAGAATATAGAAGTTTTGAAAATATAAATCCGTGTTGGTTAGAGATGCGTTATTTTGACGCGAACGATATTTATATCGATTTTATTCGTTGTATAATGAATATTGAAAAGTGATTTCGAAATTAAATAATTTGAATTTGAATTGAATTGAAATGAACTGAAATTGAATTGAAATCAATTTGAAACGAATTCGAATTGAATCAAATAGAAGGTAAATTCGAATTGAATTGAAACGAATTTGAATTTGAATTGAATTGAAATGAACTCGAATTGAATTGAAATCAAATCGATTTGAAATTGAAGATGAAGTTGAAATTGTTTTTGAAACGAATTTAAAACGATTTATAAAATACGTTTTAAAAGGAAATCGACGAAATATAAATAATATATATATATTATATATATAATGGCCTGAATAGAACGCGCCGCGCCGCGGTAGTTCGTGAATTTCGACCATTGACTTCGAATTGACGTTGCGGGAGATCCGACCGTCGGATTCTCCTAAAACCGGAACCGTTGGGTTCGTATCGAAAAGAGCTTTCCAATAAATGTGAGAAATTTGAAATCTAACAGTTGGATTTGGAATTATGTCCAAATCAAATTCGAAAAAGGTCGCTATAAGTGCAGTTCGATGGCCGTTGTTGGAAATCGACTGTACGGGCCTTGATAAAATTATCAAAAATATCTATAATTTGTGTAAAATTATAATATGTGAATTGGAAAGAATTGGGCTGGAAAATTCCACATTAGAAGGTAAAAATAGATTTTTATCGAAATGAACTAGTTTTGAACTAGAATTAAAATCAATTTATTTTTGAAATAAATAAATTGAATTTGAAAGTGATTTTGAAAATAATCGATAATTTCCAATACGTGGATTGGACTGGAGCTGAATCGAAATTATCTTCGGGATATTTCGATGTTGGATTTCGTGACTATACAGATATTGTTATGGGAATTTGAAAGATATATTTTATATCGTTATTTCCAATACGATATTTGTTGGTTTCAGAATTTGGTATTGAATATAAGTCGATATATTTTCTATTCAGAGCCTTGTATTTAATATCAAATGTGATTTGGGTTTATCGTGAATCGTGTTTTAGATGACATTGGTTCTTTAACCCAGTTAAAGACAGGATATTGATTTTTGAAAAGATTAAAGCTAAGTGGAGTTTTAATGAATCTTTAATTAGATTAAAATGTGAATTGATAATTTAAATTATCAAATCTGAAAGGTGATCGAGAATGGAGTACCACCAGTTTTGCTCCAAAGCGATAGTTAAATCTTTAATTAGATTTGAACGTGAAATGGTAATTAATTTTACCGATAACACCGTGGTGTTAGATATGGAGTATCACCAATTTTGCTCCATGGGATATATAGGTTGGGATTGAGAAATAAACTAAATAATTACTTCAGTGTGGTTCGTTAATCCCGACTAGTTTGAGACGATATCCAAAGGAAGATTAAAGAATAAATTTAGAATAATTTATCCTTGATAAAATTAATGGGAACCTTTCCCTAAGAATGTGATTTTGTGAATAAAAGAATATTCTGAATTGGAATGAGGCGTTTGTTGTGTTTGTGTAACATTCGTTTATTATATACGTGGGTTATTCAGAAAGGCCGGGTTTATACCCATTCTGAATAACCGATTCGACGAGATGTCGAAGATGAAGACGGTGGTTGAAGACCGGAAGTCTTCACATCGTTTGGGTGATTACTGATGATCTTGATTGGGATGTACACCCAGGATGAGGGAATCAGTTGGTGATCGTCCAGACGTACCTGGAGATGGATGGATATGCGAGGAAAGTGCCTCCGGTTTCGTTCAGACCCAGAACGAACTTGTAAATGGATTGTGTGTCTGACATTGGATTTCATTCTGTGTTGATTGATCTTTATTAAATATACATCTGTTTGGCGGCAGAGAATTTATTCTCTTGCTTAACGCCCTTCTCTGAGACGTACGAGCTCAGAGGTTGTATATCGATGGACATCAGTCGCATGGAGTGAATTGCCAATGTGGCACGCGTAAGTGGCAATTGATCAGGGCTTCTGTTGAAAAGCAAAGTCTTGTGGTTGATGATCAAAGCACGACCTGTGTGGCGTAGCTTTGTGTATAACGTGAATTCGCGAGCCTCACACCTCGGTATGAGTCAAAAACGGGATAGTGACTGCAGGGAGAGCACGCCGTTTCTTTCTAGCTAGGGTAGTGTCAGTGACCTACCAGCCCTGACATTTATATACTTTTCACCTGTGTGGTTGTTGGATATGAGGCGCCTCGGATATAGGTCTGTAAGGACCGGGAAACGTGTGTTCAGGAATAACTAATCCTCAAAAGTAAGAGAGGACCGGCCCTGAAGATCCAAGGATCATAGTGGGGTCCTGAGGCATTTGCTAGAGTGTCTCGAACGCGGAGAGGAGCTTGCCCCTTGCCTCGGCTCATGACGGAAATCCAATTTCCAATACGTGATAGTGCGGTTTTATTTGTAGAACCTAGTATGGCGACATAGTGGTATGGGTCATTAATGCCGCTTATGATTGATATTTATGATGTGAAATTGTTTTGACACTATACACTTATAGTAATATCAAAATAATGTGTTTTAAACGTATCAAGCATGCTTTGGCTGTTATAATGTAAAAACCCTATCCTCCGGCTTGCGTTGCATTGTGTGATGGGACCTGGGTCTTATAACAGCTTCATTTTTTTCTTTATTTAGCATTGCGCTGTTTGTTCTATGCACTGGTATTCTTGGGAGGAAACCCGTTCCGTGTTATACGGCGTGGTCCCTTGATTTACCAAACTTTAAAAATAAAGATTAATAACTGTTTTAGTTCTCACACCAGTCACATGACTGACCTGGAGTTTATTGTTTTAACCTAAACTCTGGGTGCCCCTATTTTCCGCACGGGCAGCTAGTAGTTTTGGTTTTGCAGATTTATATTCACAGGGTCCTGATATACAGCTGGAACGATGCTCGGAAAGCTCTGTATCCGTGTATCACTTCTAGTTGTGCTTTTGTATTATTTTCCGTTCCTATGTAATTTATTGTAATC
Organism: Allium sativum; assembly: GCA_030737875.1. Taxonomy (NCBI): domain Eukaryota; kingdom Viridiplantae; phylum Streptophyta; class Magnoliopsida; order Asparagales; family Amaryllidaceae; genus Allium; species Allium sativum. Next base: position 896,517 of record JASFAX010000056.1, on the reverse strand, counting down.
TCTGATATTTATCGAATGTAATTTATTCATTTATACACTGTATATTCTTGTATCTGATGGAATTGTTGTAATAACAATGAAATGTTCTTCTGTTTGCGTTCTGATTTGTCTTGTCCTCAATTCTATCCGTGCTTTCCTTCACGGGGAAGTTCGGGTCGTCTCAGTTTGGTATCGGAGCTTTGGTTTACAGAGCTCGAGAACAAGACACATTAGAACCATACGAAAGAATTCATCAGATATTGGATTAGTAATATCCAATTAGAATGACTCGTTAGAGATAGGATCAGTAGTATCCTAGAACGAGTGTGAAGAGTATATTTTTCAAATGGAAACAATTTTGTTTTGAAATTTAAACCATTTTATACGTATTTGATTATTTATTTATTTTGAATATGGACAATCGAGTATATATAGATTTCGCGTATACGTGTCATGAACGTATAGTCGAAGTTTTAATATACTAGATAGATATAGAATCACATTCTAGACACCCGGGGATAATTCTGATGATGTGGCCACATCATCAGTATTTATGTTCGTGTTTCGAAGGTGTGATTTCTATATATTTCCATTAGACTGGTGTGAGAACCAAAACTTATATAGATAGATTCATTTTGTTGTGAATTGGCATCAAAAACATGATTTTCTTTATATATATCAAAATTATGAATTTGAAACTCTAATTTACTAATTGATTGATGTTTGTGTTGGTTGTTTATTTGTTTGATAATTTTGAACTATTTAGCCTAATTGAACCAAACATTGAATTGTATTGAAAATTGGTCACATTTGTTTGCATATACATATACTTACATTGAACAGGTCATAGCAAGGAGGCTAGAGCAGAGAATAAAATTTGTTTGCCCGACAAATAGGTACATGTTTACTACATAATTTACTGTTTTGTTTGGGTGATGATGATTTTATGAGCCTATTGGCTAGCCGCTTGGCTTTTTCTTTTTCTTTTTGAGATCTGAAGGACCGGGGAAGCTATTTGAAATTTCCCGATGCTCCCGGTGCAAGGGAGGTTATGGCGAAATTTTTCGAAAATTTAGGGTGTTAGCCAAATTTTTGAAATTTCTCAGAAACTAAAGAGTTGGAGATTGGAAGCCAGATCGAATGTAGAGCTTAATAATCAAACCACTTTCGACTTTGTTCCTTTTCGGGGATGAAAAGTTTTAAGTGGGGGAGATTGTAATAACCCGAAATTCTGGGCCAGTTTAAAATTTTTATTTTGGCAATTTTAGCGAATTTTGAATATTTAAAATGAATTATTTTAAATAATAGCAATGAGAAATTTATTTTGAATATAATTCGAACGTATATATTTATATGCGTCGTCGTTAGAATATAAATAATTATATATAATTATAAATAGAATTGAAAATGGCGCGGTAGTTCGATAATTCGATTTCAAACTTCAATTGAATGTACCGGGTGCAAAACAATCCGGATTTTAGTGAAACCAAAAATATTAGGATCTAATAGAGAATATCTTTCCAACGAATCCGGATAATCAAAATTTCATAGCGGGGATCAAAAGATATGTCCAGTTGAAAATTCTGAATAGTCGCTATGGAATTCAGGCCCTTAAAAATAGACATTTTGCAAACGACCTCGGATTTCGACGAAACCACTTTTGTTGGATCCGCAGTGTCAAATTATTGCTAGGTTTCAAATTTCGTAATTTTTCGAATCAATATGTGAGCGTGGCAAAGGAAAACACGTTTGACCAGTTTCAATTGATTTTAATCGACTGGAAAATGGCCATTTTTCAAACGGTCTCGGAATTTGACGAAACTAGTTTTGTTAGGACCGTATCGTCAATACAAAGCTAGGAAATATTTTTCTAGAATTTTTAAAGTTCGTATGCGACCCCGGTAATTTGAAATGTACGTTTAAAATTCAATATAATGAGTTATATTTTAAATTTAACGAAAACTGATCGTAACAGCCGAGTTGGGGTACGCAGCATATCCCATTGTGCTCAGAATGGGGGTAATTAGCTAGGGGCGACACTCGTTGGGTTTAATTTGGGGTTGATATCAATACAAGGGTATTAGTGGAAATAAAAATAATAATTAAATAAATTATAAAAACCCTAAACATAGGTCAAACCTAGGTCAAATTTTTACTCGTGGTCAAATGACTTAAACCCGCGCCTCCACCCTTTAGAACGAACGGAAATTGTTCGAAGCTTCATGATCCAAATCCTTCAAATCCGCTCAACAATTTTAAAAACGCAACCAGGAAAATCAAAGGGCTTCCTCTGGTCTTTCAATTCATACGAGTTGGAGGGGTTCTCGAGAGGTGTGCTGCTCTGGATTCGCGCTCAAAGAGGCGCCGGAGCTTCTCGTTTTCAGGCCGTTGTAGGCCGTCGAGTTGGCCACAACTCCGGCCAGTGGTGAATCTCGCGGCGGCGATTCATGGGGGGGCCTCCGATCCCCTTTCAAGCTGGCGATGGCGACAAAAATTCAAGCCCTAGGGCGTGGTAAATGAGTTCGACGGTTTCTTTTTGGCTCTAGGGTATACGAAGGAAGAAGGTGATTCACACTATTTAAATTTTAATTTTTTTTATATGTGATTCACACTATCTAAATTTCAGTTTTAAAAAAAAAATCTTTGTTTTAAAATATGAAAAATATATACTTTGCTTTGGAAAATATATACTTTGCTTTGAAAAATATACACTTTGCTTTGAAAAATATATAGCATTGAAATTAAAATGGCATGAGGTTTGAAAAATAAAGTTTGCATTGTTTTAAAATAAACAAATCAGCTTTTATGTTAGATAACATTGTTTATAAAATAATGGATGGTTTAAATATATATACATACATATATATATATATATAATTTTTATCATATTAAAGAAATGATTGATTTTGAAAAAGAGAAAAGATTAAAACTTTGATGATGAAAAGGTTATATTTTTGACAAGGAAAGTATATTTTTTTTAAATAGAAAATTTTGATTTTTATTTATAAAGAAGCAGAATAAAAATTCATTTGATTTTATTTATAAAGAAGTAGAATAAAAATGAGATTTTTATCCATATAAGCGTTGAAATAAAATGTGATTTTTTTTTATAGCGATAAAATGAAAATTCGATCTTTATATATGAAATAGAAAAATAAAAATATAAATTTTAATATGAACAGCAGGAAATGGTCGTAGTGGAATTTTTGGCATTATCCGAACCGGTCAGAAATTGATAATGGAGGAGTGGATCGCCAAGGTGAGAACTCCTCACTTTTATTTTAAATTTCTAGTTATATATATTGCTAGGATGCAGACGGTGCTTAGTAGCACCCGACACCCGTCATCCACAGACCATGGATGGCTTGTTTGTTAAATAGTTTGGTTGTGTAGTTGGTTAGTCTAATTGGTTTGAATTGAATTGTTTGGTGAATTGAAATTGATTTGATTGATGTGTGAATGGCGTGGGCCTTCACTAGACCGGGGATAAGGCTAGGCCTCGTCCCGTTTCTAGTATCGTGCCGTTATGCCGCCGAAATTTCCCAAAATATGTTAGAAAAATAAAAATATCATTTTTATTATGTAAATGAACTGGATATAAATTCATGTGTTGAAATAGAATATTTTATCGTTAAAAATATAATTTTTAACATGGAAGTAAATAAATAAAATATTCATTCACAAACCGGATGGTTTGTTTATGTACACCTATTTGAAGGACATTGATTGGGACGATAAATTTTACACATCGCCCAACTGCACAAATAAAATCTGTGTTTGATTGTTTGAAACCCCAAACGGGTGTCGGGATGAAATTTGGAAGTTCACTCATCCTGATTGATTAAATATGTCGATCGATTGATTGACAGGCTGTTATAAGCGTAAGATATCTATATTTGATGCTTATACAGTGTAGTGCACTTTGGTTGATGGTTGATTATTTTTCAATGTTGTTATATACATGTGTTGAATGGGATAAATATTCATTTGTTGGATAGAATATAGAAGTTTTGAAAATATAAATCCATGTTGATTAGAGATGCGTTATTTTGACGCGAACGATATTTATATCGATTTTATTCGTTGTATAATGAATATTGAAAAGTGATTTCGAAATTAAATAATTTGAATTTGAATTGAATTGAAATGAACTGAAATTGAATTGAAATCAATTTGAAACGAATTCGAATTGAATCAAATAGAAGGTAAATTCGAATTGAATTGAATTGAAACGAATTTGAATTTGAATTTGAATTGAATTGAAATGAACTCGAATTGAATTGAAATCAAATCGATTTGAAATTGAAGATGAAGTTGAAATTGTTTTTGAAACGAATTTAAAACGATTTATAAAATACGTTTTAAAAGGAAATCGACGAAATATATATAATATATATATTATATATATAATGGCCTGAATAGAACGCGCCGCGCCGCGGTAGTTCGTGAATTTCGACCATTGACTTCGAATTGACGTTGCGGGAGATCCGACCGTCGGATTCTCCTAAAACCGGAACCGTTGGGTTCGTATCGAAAAGGCTTTCCAATAAATGTTAGAAATTTGAAATCTAACAGTTGGATTTGGAATTATGTCCAAATCAAATTCGAAAAAGGTCGCTGTAAGTGCAGTTCGATGGCCGTTGTTGGAAATCGACTGTACGGGCCTTGATAAAATTATCAAAAATATCTATAATTTGTGTAAAATTATAATATGTGAATTGGAAAGAATTGGGCTGGAAAATTCCACATTAGAAGGTAAAAATAGATTTTTATCGAAATGAACTAGTTTTGAACTAGAATTAAAATCAATTTATTTTTGAAATAAATAAATTGAATTTGAAAGTGATTTTGAAAATAATCGATAATTTCCAATACGTGGATTGGACTGGAGCTGAATCGAAATTATCTTCGGGATATTTCGATGTTGGATTTCGTGACTATACAGATATTGTTATGGGAATTTGAAAGATATATTTTATATCGTTATTTCCAATACGATATTTGTTGGTTTCAGAATTTGGTATTGAATATAAGTCGATATATTTTCTATTCAGAGCCTTGTATTTAATATCAAATGTGATTTGGGTTTATCGTGAATCGTGTTTTAGATGACATTGGTTCTTTAACCCAGTTAAAGACAGGATATTGATTTTTGAAAAGATTAAAGCTAAGTGGAGTTTTAATGAATCTTTAATTAGATTAAAATGTGAATTGATAATTTAAATTATCAAATTTGAAAGGTGATCGAGAATGGAGTACCACCAGTTTTGCTCCAAAGCGATAGTTAAATCTTTAATTAGATTTGAACGTGAAATGGTAATTAATTTTACCGATAACACCGTGGTGTTAGATATGGAGTATCACCAGTTTTGCTCCATGGGATATATAGGTTGGGATTGGGAAATAAACTAAATAATTACTTCGGTGTGGTTCGTTAATCCCGACTAGTTTGAGACGATATCCAAAGGAAGATTAAAGAATAAATTTAGAAGAATTTATCCTTCATAAAATTAATGGGAATCTTTCCCTAAGAATGTGATTTTGTGAATAAAAGAATATTCTGAATTGGAATGAGGCGTTTGTTGTGTTTGTGTAACATTCGTTTATTATATACGTGGGTTATTCAGAAAGGCCGGGTTTATACCCATTCTGAATAACCGATTCGACGAGATGTCGAAGATGAAGACGGTGGTTGAAGACTGGAAGTCTTCACATCGTTTGGGTGATTACTGATAATCTTGATTGGGCTGTACACCCAGGATGAGGGAATCAGTTGGTGATCGTCCAGACGTACCTGGAGATGGATGGATATGCGAGGAAAGTGCCTCCGGTTTCGTTCAGACCCAGAACGAACTTGTAAATGGATTGTGTGTCTGACATTGGATTTCATTCTGTGTTGATTGATCTTTATTAAATATACATCTGTTTGGCGGCAGAGAATTTATTCTCTTGCTTAACGCCCTTCTCTGAGACGTACGAGCTCAGAGGTTGTATATCGATGGACATCAGTCGCATGGAGTGAATTGCCAATGTGGCACACGTAAGTGGCAATTGATCAGGGCTTCTGTTGAAAAGCAAAGTCTTGTGGTTGATGATCAAAGCACGGCCTGTGTGGCGTAGCTTTGTGTATAACGTGAATTCGCGAGCCTCACACCTCGGTATGAGTCAAAAACGGGATAGTGACTGCAGGGAGAGCACGACGTTTCTTTCTAGCTAGGGTGGTGTCAGTGACCTACCAGCCCTGACATTTATATACTTTTCACCTGTGTGGTTGTTGGATATGAGGCGCCTCGGATATAGGTCTGTAAGGACCGGGAAACGTGTGTTCAGGAATAACTAATCCTCAAAAGTAAGAGAGGACCGACCCTGAAGATCCAAGGATCATAGTGGGGTCCTGAGGCATTTGCTAGATTGTCTCGAACGCGGAGAGGAGCTTGCCCCTTACCTCGGCTCATGACGGAAATCCAATTTCCAATACGTGATAGTGCGGTTTTATTTGTAGAACCTAGTATGGCGACATAGTGGTATGGGTCATTAATGCCGCTTATGATTGATATTTATGATGTGAAGTTGTTTTGACACTATACACTTATAGTAATATCAAAATAATGTGTTTTAAACGTATCAAGCATGCTTTGGCTGTTATAAGGTAAAAACCCTATCCTCCGGCTTGCGTTGCATTGTGTGATGGGACCTGGGTCTTATAACAGCTTCATTTTTTTCTTTATTTAGCATTGCGCTGTTTGTTCTATGCACTGGTATTCTTGGGAGGAAACCCGTTCCGTGTTATACGGCGTGGTCCCTTGATTTACCAAACTTTAAAAATAAAGATTAATAACTGTTTTAGTTCTCACACCAGTCACATGACTGATGTGAAAACCCGTAACTTCCCCGTAAAGGAAAGCGTCGGATAGTTCGAGAACAAGCCACAACAGAACATATACAGAAGAACATTTCACTGTTTATTACAACAATGCATCAGATTACAAGAATATACAGAGTATAAATGAATAATACACAGAAATATCAGAGATTTAAATTATATTTAAATACATAGCAGCGGAAAATAATACAATACACAACTAGAAGGAGATATACGGATACAAAGCTTTCCGGATATCGTTCCAGCTGTAAATCAGGATCCTGTGAATATAAATCTGCAAAACCAAAACTACTAGCTGCCCGTGTCGAAAATAAGGGCACCCAGAGTTTAGGTTAAAACAATAAACTCCAGGTCAGTCATGGGACTGGTGTGAGAACTAAAACAGTTAATCTTTATTTTAAATCATTAGGTAAATCAAGGGACCACGCCGTATAACACGGAACGGGTTTCCTCCCAAGAATACCAGTGCATAAAACAAACAGCGCAATGCTAAATAAAGAAAAATGAAGTTGTTATAAGACCCAGGTCCTATCACACAATGCAACGCAAGCCGGGGGATAGGGTTTTTACCTTATAACAGCCAAAGAATGCTTGATACGTTTAAAACAAATCATTTGATACTATAATAAGTGCATAGTGTATAAAACAACTTCAAATCATAAGTATCAATCATAGGCGGCATGAGCGCCCCATCCCACTATGTCACCATACTAGGTTCTACAATTAAAACCGCAAATGTCACGTATTTGGAAATTGGATTTCCGTCTATGAACCGAGGCAAAAGATAGTCCTCACCGAATTCGAGACGCTCTAGCCCGCCCCTCAGGCAAGTACTCAGTCAAGCCTTTGGATCGTCAGCGCCGGTCCACCGATGTGGATTAAAATTCCTGAACACTACGTTTCCCCACCCTATGGGGTGTAAGTCTGGTCCGTCAGCCGACCAGAATGCATCGGCCGAAACCGATATAACCGAGGCGCCTCGCAACAGCAACAACCACATAAGTCAAACTCGTCAGGGCGTGTAAAACCACTGACGCCACTTCTAGCTAGAAAGAAACGCAAGTCCTCCCTGAGGTCCGTCTCCCGTTTTTGGTTCATACCGGGTGTGAAACTCGCGAATCAACGTTACACAAAGCTACGCCACACAGGCCTTGCTTTGATCATCACCACAAGACTTTGCTTTTCAACAGAAGCCTCGATCAATTGCCACTTAGGCATGCCACACAGGCAATTCACTCCATGCGTTTGATATCCATCAATATATAACCCCTGAGCTCGTACGTCTCAGAGAAGGGCGTTAAGCAAGAGAATAAATTCTCCGCCGCCAAGCAGATGTATATTTAATAGAAATCAATCACACGGACTAAAATCCAATGTCAGACACACAGTCCATTTACAAGTCCGTTCTGGGTCTGAACGAAACTGGAGGCACCTAGTACCCCGCATATCCATCGATCTCCAAGTACGTCTGGACGATCACTAACTGTTTCCATCTTCTTGGGTGTACAGCCCAATCAAGATCATCAGTAAGCACCCAAACGACGTGAAGACTTCTGGTCTTCGACCACCGTCTTCATCTTTGACACCACGTCGAATCAGTTATTCAGAATGGGATAAACCCGGTCTTTCTGAATAACTCGCGTATATATTATAAAAGTGTTACACAAACACAACATACGCCTCATTCCAATTTAGAATATTCCTTTATTCAAATATTCCTATACTTTGGGAAAAGTTCCCATTAATTTTATCCAAGATAAATTCTTTAAATTTATTCTTTAATCACCTTTGAATATCAATTCAAACTAGTCGGGATTAGCGAACCACACCGAAGTAATCATTTATTTTATTTCCCAATCCCAACCTATTCATCCCATGAAGTAAAACTGGTAGTACTTCATATCTAACACCACAGTGTTATCGGTAATTCAATTACCATTTCACGTTCAAATCTAATTAAAGATTTAACTATCGCCTGGAGTAAAACTGGTGATACTCCATTCTCGATCTTTTCAATCTATTTAAAGATTCATTAAAACTCCACTTAGTTTTAATCGTTAACTGGGTTAAAGAATCAGTGTCTTTTAAAACACAGTTCACGATAAACCCAAAATCACATTCATTAATTATCGGGTTAAAGAACGAGTGTTATTTAAAACACTGTTCACGATAAACCCAAAAATCAATATCAATTCAATTCCAATTAAATCTCATTTAATTGGTACACTTCATTAAATCTAAATAAAAAGATTTAATCTTTTCTCAACTGGGTTCAAGAACAGTGTTAGTGAAGACACCATTCACGACAAACCCAAATCACATTCGATATTCAATACAAGGCTCTGAATAGAAAATATATCGGCTTATATTCAATATCGAATTCTACAACTAACAAATTTCATATTGGAAATAACGATATAAATATATATCTTTCAAATTTCCATAACAACATCTGTATAATCACGAATTCCAACATCGAAATATTCCGAAGACAAATTCGATTCAAATCCACTCCAATGCAATCATTGGAAATTCTGGTTATTTCCAAAACCCTTTTCAAATTCAATTTATTTATTTAAAAATAAATAGAATTATATTTCTAGTTCAAAACTAGTTCATTTCGATAAAAATCTATTTTTATCTTTTCAAATATGGAGTTTTTCATCCCAATTCTTCACAAATCATTTCTTATGATTTTACACAAATTATTACTATTTTTAATAATTTTATCAAGGCCCGTACAGTCGATTTCCACCAATGGCCATCGAACTGCACTTACAGCGACCTTTTTCAAATTTGATTTGGACATAATTCCAAATCCAACCGTTAGATTTCTAATTTATCACATTCGTTAGAAAGCTCTTTTCGATACGAACCCAACGGTTCCGGTTTTAGGAGAATCCGACGGTCGGATCTCCCGTAATGTCCGTTTGAAATCAATGGTCGAAATTCGCGAACTGCCGCGGCGCGGCGCGTTCTATTCAGGCCATTATATTATATATATAATATATATAATATATTTCGTCGATTTCTATTTAAAACAAATTATATAAATAGTTTTGAATTCGTTTCAAAAAAACATTTTCAACTTCCTTTTCAATTCAAATCACAATTGAATTCTTCTTTATAGATTCGTTTTAAAATTCATTTCTATTCAATTCAAATTTCAAATTCAATTTGAATTCGTTTTCAATTCACTTTATTTCGAAATCGTTTTCAATTCACTTTGAATTCGTTTTCAATTCACTTCATTTCGAAATCGTTTTCAATTCAATTCATTTCGAAATCGTTTTCAATTCACTTTGAATTCGTTTTCAATTCACTTCATTTCGAAATCGTTTTCAATTCAATTCATTTTGAAATCGTTTTCAATTCACTTTGAATTCGTTTTCAATTCACTTCATTTCGAAATCATTTTCAATTCAATTCATTTCGAAATCGTTTTCAATTCACTTTGAATTCGTTTTCAATTCACTTCATTTCGAAATCGTTTTCAATTCACTTTGAATTCGTTTTCAATTCACTTCATTTCGAAATCGTTTTCAATTCACTTCATTTCGAAATCGTTTTCAATTCAATTCATTTCGAAATCGTTTAAAATCGATATAAATATCGTTCACGTCAAAATGGCGTCAAACTAATCAACACGACTTCATAAATTTCTATTTTCAAATATTCTATTTCAAATATTTCTATTTCAAATATTTCCATTTCTAAACTGGAATGAGGCCCAATCAATTACCATATAAAATTAATTATATGGATTTTCACACAACACATGTATATAATAGCATTGAAAAATGATCAACCATCAACCAAAGTGCACCACACTGTATAAGCATCAAATAAAGATATCTAACGCTTATAACAGCCTGTCAATCAATCGATCGACATATTTAATCAATCAGGATGAGTGAACTTCAAATTTCATCCCAACACCCGTGTGGGGTTTCAAACAATCAAACGCATATTTTATTTGTGCAGTTGGGCGATGTGTAAAATTTATCGACCCAATCAATGTCCTTCAAATAGGTGTACATAAACAAACCGTCCGGTTTGTAAATGAATATTTATTTATTCACATTCACGTTAAAAATTATATTTTTAACGATAAAACATTTTATTTCAACATATGAATTTCTATTCGATTCATTTCTTCGATAAAATGATATTTTTATTTTTCTAACTTTTTTTAGAAAATTTCGGCGGCATAACGGCACGATACTAGAAACGGGACGAGGCCTAGCCTTATCCCCGGTCTAGTGAAGGCCCACGCCATTCACTCATCAATCAAATCACCAAACAACCAAATTCTAATCAAATCATATAACTAATCTATGCAACCAAACAAACAAGTCCATGGTCTGTGGACGATTGTGTCGGGTGCTACTAAGCACCGTCTGCATCCTAGTATATATATATAATTAGAAAAGAAATCGAAAGGTGAGAAATTCTCACAGATAGCTATCCAGCTCCACGGCACTTCTTATGCAAGAAATCTTCACTGTTCTTGCCTTTTCGTCATCTTCGTTGCCCGTAGCCACTACATATGTAAGAATCGAATTTTTATATTCTCTAGCATACGAAAATCATATTTTCATTATCCTACTTATACAAAAATTATATTTTTAATTTCATTAAAATCCCTTCTTTCTGTATTCAAAAATCACTTCTATTTGTTTTCAAAAATCACTTCTTCTTTTGATTAAAAATCACTTCTTCATTATATGACCATCCTATAAAGATTATATTTTTATAGTTCTACCTAAATAAAAATCATATTTTAAATATGCCACTGGTATAAAAATTATATTTTTATCCTTACATTCAATAAAAATTATATCTTTCTTATTAAACATTTAAGCTTTCAACTATTAAAAATATAAGCTTGAAACGAAAGAACAAATTAAATTAAATTAGAACCCACTTTTCTTCAAAACAAAAAGATCACTTCTTTGCCTATGTAAAAATCACTTTTCTTCTACATTAAAAAAAATCACCTCTTTTATCATGCTATTTATATAATGAGCTGAAATTAAAATCCATGATTTTCATATCTAAAAATCAAACCTCTTTTTGTTTTGCAAAACAAAGTATATTATTCACGAAATTCAGATTGTTAAATGGATTAAACTAACAAAACATTTAAATTAATTTAAAACAAAACAAAATAAGCAAATAAATAAAAGGAAGACAAAAGCTTACAGCGAATGGGGAAGAAGAGGGAACGGAGGGGGCTGCTAGGGCGCAAAGGAGGTCGGAGGCGTGACAGGGGGGTCTGAGCAGTCGGAGGTGGGCGTTGGCATCGGTTTTGGGGACAAAAAGGGGGCGTTGCATTGGGTTTTGGCGGCGGAATGGGGGAGGCTGCCGACTGGAGGGGGGAAGAGGAAGGAAAGGGGGAGGCGCTCGCCTGTCAGGGAGGAGGCGGAAGTGGTTGCGGAGGTGGGTGTGTGAAGGGGAGGGCTTGGCTGTCTCGTGCGAGGTAGAGAAGAAGGGGAGGTGGATCGCGCGTCGTAGGGGAAGAGAAGGCGAGAGGGGCTAGGGGACCGGAGCTCGGCGGCGGCGCCAGCCTGGGCGGCGCGATGGCGTTCAGTCGATTCCCCTTTTCCAATTTTTTTTTTAATTTTCTTCATCGTTGACTGAGTGATAAGGAAAGAGAAGAGAAGGTAAGGGATAAAGGGAATTTAATATAATTTATCTATTTTATAATTCCAAAAAGCAACTTTAAATTTCAAACTCGAAATCAAACCCACCGACTGTCGTCCCTAGCGTTTTACCCCCATTCCGAACACAATGGGATATGCCACGTAGGCCAATTCGACTATTTGAATCAGTTTTCGTCAAAATCAAAATATAACTCTATATATTGAATTTGAACGCACATTTCAATTTACCGAGGCCACATACCAACCAGAAAAATATTTTCTAGCTTCGTATTGACGATACGGTCCTAACAAAACTAGTTTCGTCGAATTCTGAGGCCGTTTGAAAAATGGCCATTTTCCAGTCGATTAAAATCAACTGAAACTGGTCAATCGCGTTTTCCTTTGCCATGCTCACATAATGATTCAGAAAATTATGAAATTTGGAATCTAGCAATAATTTGACACAGCGGATCCAACAAAACTGGTTTCGTCGAAATCCGAGGTCATTTGCAAAATGTCCATTTTAAGGGCCTGAATTCCATAGCGACTATTCAGAATTTTCAACTGGACATATCTTTTGATTCCCGCTATGAAATCTTGATTTTTCCAGATTCGTTGGAAAGATATTATCAATTAGATTCCATTATTTTTGGTTTCACTAAAATCCGGATTGTTTTGCACCCGGTACATTCAATTGAAATTTGAAATCGAATTATCGAACTACCGCGCCATTTTTAATTCTATTTATAAATATATATAAATATTTATATTCTAATGACGACGTATATAATATATACGTTCGAATTCTATTCAAAATAAATTTCTCGTCGATATTATTTAAAATAATTCATTTTAAATAATCTAAATTTGCTAAAATAGCCAAAATAAAAATTTTAAACTGGCCCAGATTTTCGGGTTGTTACAATCTCCCCCACTTAAAACTTTTCGTCCCCGAAAAGGAACAAAGTAGAAAGTGGTTTGATCAATCAACTCTACGTTCGGTCGGGCTTCCATTCTCCAACTTTTCAGTTTCTGAGAATTTTCAAATTTTCAAAAATTTGGCTAACACCCTAAATTTTTGAAAAATTTCGCCATAACCTCCCCTGCACCGGGATCATCGGGGAATTTCAAATAGCTTCCCCGGTCCTTCAGATCTCAAAAAGAAAAAGAAAAAGCTAAGCGGCTAGCCAATAGGCTCACAAAATCATCATCACCCAAACAAAACAGGAAATTATGTAGTAAACATGTACCTATTTGTCGGGCAAACAAATTTTATTCTCCGCTCTAGCCTCCTTGCTATGACCTGTTCAATGTAAGTATATGTATATGCAAGCAAATGCGACCAATTTTTAATACAATTCAATATTTGATTCAATTAGGCTAAATGGTTCAAAATTAGCAAACAACTAAACAAACAACACAAACATCAATCAATTAGTGAATTAGAGTTTTCAAATTCATAATTTTGATACATATACAAAAATCATGTTTTTGATGCCAATTCACAACAATGTGTTCTAACTATATGTAAGTTTTGGTTCTCACACCAGTCAATAGGAAATATATAGATATTACACCTTCGAAACACGAATACCAATTCTGATGATGTTCGAACTATCATCAGAATCATCTTCGGGCGACTAGAGTGCGATTCTATATCTATCCAGTATATTAAAACTTCAAATACACGTTTGCAAGGCGTATATGCAAAATCTTTATATACTGGACTGTCCTTATCAATATGAAATAAATAATCAAATACGAATAGTTGATTTAAATTTGCAAAACAAAATTTGTTTTCATTAGAGAAATATACTCTTCACACTCGTTCTAGGATACTACTGATCCTATCTCTAACGAGTCACTCTAATTGGATATTACTGATCCAATATCTGATGAATTCTTCCGTAGGGTTCTAATGTGCCTTGTTCTCTGAGCTTTGTAAACCAAAGCTCTGATACCAACTGTGAAAACCCGTAACTTCCCCGTAAAGGAAAGCGTCGGATAGTTCGATAACAAGCCACAACAGAACATATACAGAAGAACATTTCACTGTTTATTACAACAATGCATCAGATTACAAGAATATACAGAGTATAAATGAATAATACACAGAAATATCAGAGATTTAAATTATATTTAAATACATAGCAGCGGAAAATAATACAATACACAACTAGAAGGAGATATACGGATACAAAGCTTTCCGGATATCGTTCCAGCTGTAAACCAGGATCCTATGAATATAAATCTGCAAAACCAAAACTACTAGCTGCCCGTGTCGAAAATAAGGGCACCCAGAGTTTAGGTTAAAACAATAAACTCCAGGTCAGTCATGGGACTGGTGTGAGAACTAAAACAGTTAATCTTTATTTTAAATCATTAGGTAAATCAAGGGACCACGCCGTATAACACGGAACGGGTTTCCTCCCAAGAATACCAGTGCATAAAACAAACAGCGCAATGCTAAATAAAGAAAAATGAAGCTGTTATAAGACCCAGGTCCTATCACACAATGCAACGCAAGCCGGGGGATAGGGTTTTTACCTTATAACAGCCAAAGAATGCTTGATACGTTAAAACAAATCATTTGATACTATAATAAGTGCATAGTGTATAAAACAACTTCAAATCATAAGTATCAATCATAGGCGGCATGAGCGCCCCATCCCACTATGTCACCATACTAGGTTCTACAATTAAAACCGCAAATGTCACGTATTTGGAAATTGGATTTCCGTCTATGAACCGAGGCAAAAGATAGTCCTCACCGAATTCGAGACGCTCTAGCCCGCCCCTCAGGCAAGTACTCAGTCAAGCCTTTGGATCGTCACGGCCAGTCCACCGATGTGGATTAAAATTCCTGAACACTACGTTTCCCCACCCTATGGGGTGTAAGTCTGGTCCGTCAGCCGACCAGAATGCATCGGCCGAAACCGATATAACCGAGGCGCCTCGCAACAGCAACAACCACATAAGTCAAACTCGTCAGGGCGTGTAAAACCACTAACGCCACTTCTAGCTAGAAAGAAACGCAAGTCCTCCCTGAGGTCCGTCTCCCGTTTTTGGTTCATACCGGGTGTGAAACTCGCGAATCAACGTTACACAAAGCTACGCCACACAGGCCTTGCTTTGATCATCACCACAAGACTTTGCTTTTCAACAGAAGCCTCGATCAATTGCCACTTAGGCATGCCACACAGGCAATTCACTCCATGCGTTTGATATCCATCAATATATAACCCCTGAGCTCGTACGTCTCAGAGAAGGGCGTTAAGCAAGAGAATAAATTCTCCGCCGCCAAGCAGATGTATATTTAATAGAAATCAATCACACGGACTAAAATCTAATGTCAGACACACAGTCCATTTACAAGTCCGTTCTGGGTCTGAATGAAACCGGAGGCACCTAGTACCCCGCATATCCATCGATCTCCAAGTACGTCTGGACGATCACTAACTGTTTCCATCTTCTTGGGTGTACAGCCCAATCAAGATCATCAGTAAGCACCCAAACGACGTGAAGACTTCTGGTCTTCGACCACCGTCTTCATCTTCGACACCACGTCGAATCAGTTATTCAGAATGGGATAAACCCGGTCTTTCTGAATAACTCGCGTATATATTATAAAAGTGTTACACAAACACAACATACGCCTCATTCCAATTCAGAATATTCCTTTATTCAAATATTCCTATACTTTGGGAAAAGTTCCCATTAATTTTATCCAAGATAAATTCTTTAAATTTATTCTTTAATCACCTTTGAATATCAATTCAAACTAGTCGGGATTAGCGAACCACACCGAAGTAATCATTTATTTTATTTCCCAATCCCAACCTATTCATCCCATGAAGTAAAACTGGTAGTACTTCATATCTAACACCACAGTGTTATCGGTAATTCAATTACCATTTCACGTTCAAATCTAATTAAAGATTTAACTATCGCCTGGAGTAAAACTGGTGATACTCCATTCTCGATCTTTTCAATCTATTTAAAGATTCATTAAAACTCCACTTAGTTTTAATCGTTAACTGGGTTAAAGAATCAGTGTCTTTTAAAACACAGTTCACGATAAACCCAAAATAACATTCATTAATTATCGGGTTAAAGAACGAGTGTTATTTAAAACACTGTTCACGATAAACCCAAATATCAATTCAATTCCAATTAAATCTCATTTAATTGGTACACTTCATTAAATCTAAATAAAAAGATTTAATCTTTTCTCAACTGGGTTCAAGAACAGTGTTAGTGAAGACACCATTCACGACAAACCCAAATCACATTCGATATTCAATACAAGGCTCTGAATAGAAAATATATCGGCTTATATTCAATATCGAATTCTACGACTAACAAATTTCGTATTGGAAATAACGATATAAATATATATCTTTCAAATTTCCATAACAACATCTGTATAATCACGAATTCCAACATCGAAATATTCCGAAGACAATTTCGATTCAAATCCACTCCAATGCAATCATTGGAAATTCTGGTTATTTCCAAAACCCTTTTCAAATTCAATTTATTTATTTAAAAATAAATAGAATTATATTTCTAGTTCAAAACTAGTTCATTTCGATAAAAATCTATTTTTATCTTTTCAAATATGGAGTTTTTCATCCTAATTCTTCACAAATCATTTCTTATGATTTTACACAAATTATTACTATTTTTAATAATTTTATCAAGGCCCGTACAGTCGATTTCCACCAATGGCCATCGAACTGCACTTACAGCGACCTTTTTCAAATTTGATTTGGACATAATTCCAAATCCAACCGTTAGATTTCTAATTTATCACATTCGTTAGAAAGCTTTTTTCGATACGAACCCAACGGTTCCGGTTTTAGGAGAATCCGACGGTCGGATCTCCCGTAATGTCCGTTTGAAATCAATGGTCGAAATTCGCGAACTGCCGCGGCGCGGCGCGTTCTATTCAGGCCATTATATTATATATATAATATATATATAATATATTTCGTCGATTTCTATTTAAAACGAATTATATAAATAGTTTTGAATTCGTTTCAAAAAAACATTTTCAACTTCCTTTTCAATTCAAATCACAATTGAATTCTTCTTTATAGATTCGTTTTAAAATTCATTTCTATTCAATTCAAATTTCAAATTCAATTTGAATTCGTTTTCAATTCACTTTATTTCGAAATCGTTTTCAATTCACTTTGAATTCGTTTTCAATTCACTTCATTTCGAAATCGTTTTCAATTCAATTCATTTCGAAATCGTTTTCAATTCACTTTGAATTCGTTTTCAATTCACTTCATTTCGAAATCGTTTTCAATTCAATTCATTTCGAAATCGTTTTCAATTCACTTTGAATTCGTTTTCAATTCACTTCATTTCGAAATCGTTTTCAATTCAATTCATTTCGAAATCGTTTTCAATTCACTTTGAATTCGTTTTCAATTCACTTCATTTCGAAATCGTTTTCAATTCACTTTGAATTCGTTTTCAATTCACTTCATTTCGAAATCGTTTTCAATTCACTTTGAATTCGTTTTCAATTCACTTCATTTCGAAATCGTTTTCAATTCACTTTGAATTCGTTTTCAATTCACTTCATTTCGAAATCGTTTTCAATTCAATTCATTTCGAAATCGTTTAAAATCGATATAAATATCGTTCACGTCAAAATGGCGTCAAACTAATCAACACGACTTCATAAATTTCTATTTTCAAATATTCTATTTCAAATATTTCTATTTCAAATATTTCCATTTCTAAACTGGAATGAGGCCCAATCAATTACCATATAAAATTAATTATATGGATTTTCACACAACACATGTATATAATAGCATTGAAAAATGATCAACCATCAACCAAAGTGCACCACACTGTATAAGCATCAAATAAAGATATCTAACGCTTATAACAGCCTTCAATCAATCGATCGACATATTTAATCAATCAGGATGAGTGAACTTCAAATTTCATCCCAACACCCGTGTGGGGTTTCAAACAATCAAACGCATATTTTATTTGTGCAGTTGGGCGATGTGTAAAATTTATCGACCCAATCAATGTCCTTCAAATAGGTGTACATAAACAAACCGTCCGGTTTGTAAATGAATATTTATTTATTCACATTCACGTTAAAAATTATATTTTTAACGATAAAACATTTTATTTCAACATATGAATTTCTATTCGATTCATTTCTTCGTTAAAATGATATTTTTATTTTTCTAACTTTTTTTAGAAAATTTCGGCGGCATAACGGCACGATACTAGAAACGGGACGAGGCCTAGCCTTATCCCCGGTCTAGTGAAGGCCCACGCCATTCACTCATCAATCAAATCACCAAACAACCAAATTCTAATCAAATCATATAACTAATCTATGCAACCAAACAAACAAGTCCATGGTCTGTGGACGATTGTGTCGGGTGCTACTAAGCACCGTCTGCATCCTAGTATATATATATAATTAGAAAAGAAATCGAAAGGTGAGAAATTCTCACAGATAGCTATCCAGCTCCACGGCACTTCTTATGCAGGAAATCTTCACTGTTCTTGCCTTTTCGTCATCTTCGTTGCCCGTAGCCACTACATATGTAAGAATCGAATTTTTATATTCTCTAGCATACGAAAATCATATTTTCATTATCCTACTTATACAAAAATTATATTTTTAATTTCATTAAAAATCCCTTCTTTCTGTATTCAAAAATCACTTCTATTTGTTTTCAAAAATCACTTCTTCTTTTGATTAAAAATCACTTCTTCATTATATGACCATCCTATAAAGATTATATTTTTATAGTTCTACCTAAATAAAAATCATATTTTAAATATGCCACTGGTATAAAAATTATATTTTAATCCTTACATTCAATAAAAATTATATCTTTCTTATTAAACATTTAAGCTTTCAACTATTAAAAATATAAGCTTGAAACGAAAGAACAAATTAAATTAAATTAGAACCCACTTTTCTTCAAAACAAAAAGATCACTTCTTTGCCGATGTAAAAATCACTTTTCTTCTACATTAAAAAAAATCACCTCTTTTATCATGCTATTTATATAATGAGCTGAAATTAAAATCCATGATTTTCATATCTAAAAATCAAACCTCTTTTTGTTTTGCAAAACAAAGTATATTATTCACGAAATTCAGATTGTTAAATGGATTAAACTAACAAAACATTTAAATTAATTTAAAACAAAACAAAATAAGCAAATAAATAAAAGGAAGACAAAAGCTTACAGCGAATGGGGAAGAAGAGGGAACGGAGGGGGCTGCTAGGGCGCAAAGGAGGTCGGAGGCGTGACAGGGGGGTCTGAGCAGTCGGAGGTGGGCGTTGGCATCGGTTTTGGGGACAAAAAGGGGGCGCTGCATTGGGTTTTGGCGGCGGAATGGGGGAGGCTGCCGACTGGAGGGGGGAAGAGGAAGGAAAGGGGGAGGCGCTCGCCTGTCAGGGAGGAGGCGGAAGTGGTTGCGGAGGTGGGTGTGTGAAGGGGAGGGCTTGGCTGTCTCGTGCGAGGTAGAGAAGAAGGGGAGGTGGATCGCGCGTCGTAGGGGAAGAGAAGGCGAGAGGGGCTAGGGGACCGGAGCTCGGCGGCGGCGCCAGCCTGGGCGGCGCGATGGCGTTCCGTCGATTCCCCTTTTCCAATTTTTTTTTTAATTTTCTTCATCGTTGACTGAGTGATAAGGAAAGAGAAGAGAAGGTAAGGGATAAAGGGAATTTAATATAATTTATTTATTTTATAATTCCAAAAAGCAACTTTAAATTTCGAACTCGAAATCAAACCCACCGACTGTCGTCCCTAGCGTTTTACCTCCATTCCGAACACAATGGGATATGCCACGTAGGCCAATTCGACTATTTGAATCAGTTTTCGTCAAAATCAAAATATAACTCTATATATTGAATTTGAACGCACATTTCAATTTACCGAGGCCACATACCAACCAGAAAAATATTTTCTAGCTTCGTATTGACGATACGGTCCTAACAAAACTAGTTTCGTCGAATTCTGAGGCCGTTTGAAAAATGGCCATTTTCCAGTCGATTAAAATCAACTGAAACTGGTCAATCGCGTTTTCCTTTGCCACGCTCACATACTGATTCAGAAAATTATGAAATTTGGAATCTAGCAATAATTTGACACTGCGGATCCAACAAAACTGGTTTCGTCGAAATCCGAGGTCATTTGCAAAATGTCCATTTTTAAGGGCCTGAATTCCATAGCGACTATTCAGAATTTTCAACTGGACATATCTTTTGATTCCCGCTATGAAATCTTGATTTTTCCAGATTCGTTGGAAAGATATTATCAATTAGATTCCATTATTTTTGGTTTCACTAAAATCCGGATTGTTTTGCACCCGGTACATTCAATTGAAATTTGAAATCGAATTATCGAACTACCGCGCCATTTTCAATTCTATTTATAAATATATATAAATATTTATATTCTAACGACGACGTATATAATATATACGTTCGAATTCTATTCAAAATAAATTTCTCGTCGATATTATTTAAAATAATTCATTTTAAATAATCTAAATTTGCTAAAATAGCCAAAATAAAAATTTTAAACTGGCCCAGATTTCCGGGTTGTTACAACTGACCTGGAGTTTATTGTTTTAACCTAAACTCTGGGTGCCCCTATTTTCCGCACGGGCAGCTAGTAGTTTTGGTTTTACAGATTTATATTCACAGGGTCCTGATATACAGCTGGAACGATGCTCGGAAAGCTCTGTATCCGTGTATCACTTCTAGTTGTGCTTTTGTATTATTTTCCGTTGCTATGTAATTTATTGTAATCTCTGATATTTATCGAATGTAATTTATTCATTTATACTCTGTATATTCTTGTATCTGATGGAATTGTTGTAATAACAATGAAATGTTCTTCTGTTTGCGTTCTGATTTGTCTTGTCCTCAATTCTATCCGTGCTTTCCTTCACGGGGAAGTTCGGGTCGTCTCAATTATGGTTAAGCGAAGTCAATTACATAAAAAGTTTTATTTCACATACTACACATATAACGACTATCGCTATGAAACCTATAATTTCAAACTTTGAATTTTGTATTAAATAGTTTAAAATTCTTAACTCTACACTTAAATTACTTTGGAAACTTAATAAAATGTTGTTACAAACGAAAGTAAGATTTTTGAAATTTTACAAAACCTTTTCCAAAAATAAAGGAACAAGTCTGTATCTTTTTTCCTTCAATGGATCTCATATCCTACACACCCTAATTGGTAAGCCTAAACACATACCAGAAATATATAACTAATACAGACATTTTCAATGACAACCACAAAGATTACTAACCACTATAACATATGCTTTTATTAGCAAATACAAATGTTGAACATGAATTTTCAACCCAAAAATTCGCATCACATACTCATAAATCAATACACTATAAATCATATGATAATGTAAAACTAGTCATCACATAATTAACAACAAGTTGGCTAACATCACACAAAATAATAATTTCTTGAAAAGGTAAGTGTTTTACTCATGAAAGCTTACTAACTTAAGCTAATTTCCTGGTAAAAATTGGAAACTACTATGGCCTTTGCATTAACTTTAGGAAAATGGAAAATTAGAATAAACAAATTAGGAGGAAAAGTGACTGTAACAATCTGAATTTATATAGACCGATTTTTTTCAAAAATCCAAATCTATCAAACCCCGAACTAGCTTATCTGGTATCTTAGAGAAAGTCAAAGATAAATATATCAAAACTCATAATAGAAATCTCATGTAATGACCCACTTTTTATATACAATTGAAGCTGATAATGACACATGTCAACTAAAAATGTACAAAAAAGCATATAGTTAGGACAAAGAAATTAGAGGGTAAGAAAAAACGAAAGAAATATTGGAATAGAAGAATAAGAAGAAGACCAACAACACAGAATCAGAGTAGAAATAGAATCTCACAATGGAATAAACAAAATATAATATATCAACAATACTTTATTCAAAGAAAATTATGTGTGTGTGTATATATATATATATATTTGATTACAATATCAGAGTACATCATCAGATCAATACCACTCACAAAGGGGAGTAATTATTACCAGAAAGTACGAAATTATATTTCGACTTTGGCTCCTCTCCTGAAGCTCCAAGCACATCCTATTACAACCTGGAAATGCATTCGGTCTGACCGAGCCTATTTTGCAACACGTAAAATCACACGGCTTGTCAGTCTGGAAGACTTTCAGAGATAAAACTCATACAATAAACAACTTGCTTAACTTTAGAAAACCCTTTGAAAGAATGGAACTCTCGTAAGACACGACTACTCATAAACATGGCACGTGTTTTTACCTTATGATAAATGTTGAAAACCTACCTTAGTAACTTTAGTTTTATATTTGCTAAATATTTGGTCAGCATAGACCAAGCCTTAGGTCCTTTTTGTTTTCAAACGTAGCAAACTTTTAGCAAGATTTTTGTATTTGAATTGTGCTTTTGATTCTATAAATATGACATGCGGTGAATAATATGTATGCAATCTTTTGTTAAAATAAAAGCTTCTTCTTCTTTTTGCTTAAATATAAACTTTCTTCCATAAAATATTTCTGTAAATTGGTATCAAAGCTCTTTTCTTGGGGTACCTGTGAGATTAGTTAACTTCAAGAATGGAAACTGATGATAAATTCTCTCATATATTACCACCAATTTTTGATGGTGAACACTATCAGGTTTGGACTGTTAAAATGACATTCTATCTTGAAGCAATGGATCTCTGGGAAGCTATAGAAGAATATTATGACTTGCCCATATTGCCGGCAAATCCAACGGCTGCTCAAATTAAAATTCACAAAGAAAGAAAGACCAAAAAGTCTAAAGCTAATGCCTGCCTATTCTCTGCAATTTCAGACACCATTATTACAAGAATAGTGAATTTGGAGTCAGCAAAGAGCATATGGGATTACCTTAAAAAGGAATATTATGGTAATGAAAGAAACAAAAATATGAAAGTTCTTAATTTGACCAGGCAATTTGAGATGCAAAAAATGAAGGAGACAGAGAATATCAAAGAATACTCGGACAAATTGCTGAGTATTGTCAATAAAATAATATTGCTTGGCAAGGACTTTCCCGATAAACGCATTGTTGAATTTTTTTTATTTACCACGCCTGATAAATATGAGTCAAAAATTTCTCCGTTGGAAGAATCTAAAGATTTGTCAAGTATAACTTTGGGAGAATTAGTGAATGCATTGGAGGCACAGGAGCAAAGAAGAATCATGAGAATAGAAGAATCCATGGAGCGTGCTCTTCAAGCAAAGGCGAAAATTTTAGATAGAGATAAGGGTTGAAAAAACAATTACAAAAACAAAGAAGATGCATATCCAGCCTGTCCACACTGCAAAAAGACAAATCAACCACAAAATAAATGTTGGTGGAGGCGTGATGTTAAATGCAAAAAATGTGGAAAGACTGGACACATGGAAAGAATTTGGAAGTCTCAACATCAGGAGGGGGCAAATGCTTTTACCAAGTAATGTGAAGATGAGCAACTTTTTGTTGCAACATGCTTTGTAACAAGCAACAACTCTAGCGATTCCTGGTTAATCGATAGTGGCTGCACAAATCACATGACAAATGATCAAAAACTCTTTAAAGAGCTCCATAAAACAGTAATTTCCAAAGTAAAAGCTGGAAATGGCGAGTTTCTTCCTGTTAAAGGAAAAGGAACTATGGCTATAGAAAGTTTGATAGGTTTGAAATATATTAATGATATTTTATATGTGCCTAATATTGATCCAAATCTGCTTAGCATTGGACAGTTGCTCGAAAAAGGCTTCAAAGTCATATTTGAAGACAAATGGTGCTTGATCAAAGATGCAAAAGGCAAAAATGTATTCAAGGTGAAAATGAAAGCAAAAAGTTTTTCCTTGAATCTACTAGAGGATGACCAAATAGCACTTTCAAGTGCTGAAAGCAATACATAATTATGGCACAAAAGACTGGGGCATTTCCACCATGATGGACTTCTATATATGTAAAAACATAATTTAGTTGAAGGCATTACTTTGCTGGACAACAACTTACTTAGTTGTGTAGCATGTCATTATGGAAAGCAAGCTAGTAAACCTTTTCCTCAAGCAACATGGAAATCAACACACAAGTTACAACTTGTGGACACAGATGTTGGAGGACCTCAAAAAACCTCATCATTAAATGGTACTAAGTACTATATTGTGTTTATTGATGATTATACCAGATTTTGTTGGATTTATTTTCTCAAATTCAAATTTGATGTGGCTAATGTATTTTGGAAATATAAAGCATTAGTAGAAAATCAAAGTGGTTGCAAGATGCAGAAGATAAGATCGGATAATGGAAAGGAATATACAAATGATATTTTAGACAAATTTTGTGAAGAATCTGTTATTGAACATCAACTCACAGAGCCTTACACACCACAGAAAAATGGTGTGAGTGAGAGAAAAAATAGAAGTATTATGGAGATGACAAGATGTCTACTACATGAGAAGGAGCTTCCTAATAAACTATGGGCAGAAGCTGCAAGCACTGCAGTTTTTTTGCTTAATAGGTTGCCAACAAGAGTTTTGCAGAAAAAACACCATTTGAAATTTGGTTTGGTTATAAACCAAATTTGCAAAATTTTAAAACATTTGGTTGTCTTTGTTTCTCTTATTTTCCACAGGTGAAAAGAGACAAGCTCGATAAAAAGGCAGAACCCGAAGTCTTTATTGGATACAATGATTACTCAAAGGCTTACAGAATTTTCCAACCGCGAAATGGAAAAATTCTTGTAAATAGAGATGTCTCTTCTATGGAGAATAAGCAATGGAATTGGAAGGGGCCTACAAATCAATTAAAAGATACGCCATAATATTTTGAAGATGACATAGACGATGTACCAGTTAGAGGTACGAGGCTTTTGTTTGATATTTATGAAAGAAGTAATGTTGTTGTTTTTGAGCCTGCAGAATTCAAAGAGGCAGAAAAAGATGACAGCTGGATTCAAGCAATGAAAGAGGAGTTCAGAATGATTGAAAAAAAAGATACTTGGAAGCTGGTGGATAGGCCTCAAAACAGGAGTATTACTGGAGTCAAATGGGTTTATAGGACCAAACTTAATGCATATGGTTTTGTAAATAAGTACAAATCCAGATTAGTGGTGAAGGGGTACAATCAAGTGTTTGGAGTGGATTTCTCAGAAACTTTCGCTCCAGTTGCACACTTGGATATAATCAGGGTGTTACTGGCTTCAGCAGCACAAAAAGGATGGAAGATTTATCAATTGGATGTAAAGTCTGCTTTTTAAATGGATATCTTCAAGAAGAGATTTATGTAGAGCAGCCCGAAGGATTCCAAGTTAAAGGACAGGAGGAGAAGATCTATTTGTTGAAGAAAGCAATTTACGGCCTTAAACAAGCTCCTAGGGTCTGGTGCAATAGAATTGATGAACACCTTCATAGTCTTGGATTTGTTAAAAGTTCAAATGAAGCTACTTTATATATAAAAGGAAGAGATGCCAACTTAGTTATAGTTTCTGTTTATGTTGACGATCTTCTTGTTACAGGTAATAATGAGAAATTGATAAAGGAGTTCAAAGCGGAAATGCGCAAAGTATTTGAGATGACAGATCTTGGCTTGATGTCTTATTTTTTAGGTATGGAGGTGAAGCAAGACCATGATGGAGTTTCTATAAGCCAAAAGAAGTATTCCAAGGAAATACTAAAGAAACTTCACATAGAAGACTGCAAAAGCACCAACACATCGATGGATGAGAAAGAGAAATTTAGCAAAAATGATGGAGCAGAAAAAGTTGATGAAGGAAAATATAGAAGTTTAATTGGTTGCTTGATGTATCTTACAGCCACCGGGCCAGATATTATGTTTGTAGTAAGCTTGCTATCGAGATTCATGCATTGTGCTAGCGAAGTTCATTTTCAAGCTGCTAAAAGAATTGTAAGATACATCAAGGGTACAACAAATTATGGCATTAAATATGTCTTTAGTTAGAACTTTAAACTTCATGGCTTTTCTAATAGTGATTGGGCACGCTCTAGTGATGATATGAAAAGTACAGTTGGTTTTTGTTTTTGATTTGGATCAAGAATTTTTTCATGGTCTTCAAAGGAGCAAGACGTAATAGCTCAAAGTACAGCTGAGGCCGAATATGTAGCAGCTAATGCTACTATAAATCAAGGAATTTGGATCTGAAAAATACTTGCAAATTTACATATGCAGAGAATGAGCCAATGCACATTCATATTGATAATCAGACAGCAATTGCAATTTCCAATGATCCTGTTTTTCATGGAAAGACTAAGCATTTCAATATCAAGTTGTATCACTTGAGAGAAGTACAAAAGAGTGGTGAAATTAAATTGATTTGTTGTAGGACTGAGGATTAGATTGCAGATATTTTAATGAAGGCTCTTTCAGAAGCAAGATTTGAAGTGTTACGAAACAAACTGGGTGTCTGCTGCAGCCACGATGGCAAGGAGGAGTGTTGAAAACCTGCCTTAGTGACTTTAGTTTTATATTTGCTAAATAATTGGTCAGCATAGACCAAGTCTTAGGTCCTTTTTGTTTTTAAACATAACAGACTTTTAGGAAGATTTTTGTATTTGAATTATGCTTTTGATTCTATAAATATGCCATGCAATGAATAATATGTATGCAATCTTTTGTTAAAATAAAAGCTTCTTAATTTTGCTTAAATATAAACTTTCAGCCATAAAATATTTCTACAATAACCAAAATCACTTTTTATATCAAAATCGAGTGACATTATAATAATTTCTATCAATTCACAAATAAATAAGAATATAGCCGGAAAGCTTGCATCTCACTTTCCAACATAGTTGGAATACAACTAAAAACGTATGGCTCACAATGGAGTTTGGATTTCCAACATATCGAAAAGTAGGACCACGTCCCGATAGTGTACCTCTAGAGAGCAATACACTAGGGTTGAGCAAGAACATCTTGCAACCCAGCTACACACGACCAACCACTTGTTCAACTTGAGTGTACCGAATATATTGTCAACCTACGATTGCGCAACCACCATATTATGGAAGATACAAAAATGACAAAGAAACAAAATGAAATTTCTCTAGATGGTGACAATATACCCTAATGGGAATGACCCACATAGCCATGCTACCTGCCTGATTTCTGTCATATCCCGGTTGATGAGGCTTGAGATCATGATTTACCTTTCAGAGAACATCTCATCATCATTCACTTTGAATGCCACATCATCAAATCCATCAAACCAGTAATTGATGTTCACAAATATACTCTGGGTGTTAAGTTAAAAGAAGATGTCTTTTCCACCACCAAACTTGGTGTATTTGTAAAAATCTACGTAAGTGACTCTTAGAAAATACTTTTTTTAGACATTCATCCATACAAGTTAAATGACATATTTGTTATTATGTAAACCCAAACGACTTTATCAAACTTCAACTTCGAAGATTATGATTAAATACATACATTTATTGAAATATATAATTGAATTTCAAATATTTATCTTCATTTCCAAACCAAAATAACCCTTTCCATTTCTTCAGGGAAAAAACCACTTCCATTTACTTATTATTTAAAACAAGTGTATTTCAAACCATACGATTTCCTTTATTTAGAAAATAGTGCTATATATTTAACCAAACGATATAAACATAATCACATTCCCAACTTAGGCCAAACAATGTTAAATTACACATTATTTACTTTAAAACCCATTAGTTTTAATTACATTCAAAATATTACCAACAACGTTGTAGTATTCCTCTTATGGAATAATAAACTAAATTCAACATCCTTCAACATTACAAACAATACCACATCTTGATAATAGTGAAGTCATTCAAGTTGGGGTATTTTCTATACCTCTCAAACCTTAATCAACAATGCTCTTATCTTAAGATAGATAAAAGTTCATAACTCAAAAACCCATATTACTTATAATATCAACTAAATCTTATTTTCCATTTTACTTGAAATGTGGTTTCCTAAACCATATCATTTGTAACACCACGTGAAATTCATAAGTATTAATAATAAATAAATAAATACAAATAAGAAACTAAAAATATGGCTGGAAAATGAGATTTTGCAGCTGTGACGATCCCAAAATCCGAGGGGCGGTATTAAGGATAATCATTGGGAAATAACACATTAATCATCATAGCAGAGTACAGATAATAGCAGAAACAATCAATAGAATAAATTTACATGGATATGACAGCGGAATCACAACATGTAATAATATCAGAATAGCATAGCATGGGATATAACTTAGTAAATAAAAGGAAAGTGATCAGTCATCATCGCCAGAGGCGGAATACATACATGCAGTGAGACATAATAAGGGTATCAGTCTACATCGCCCGTGGCGGAATACATATACATATAATAAGAAATGCGGAAAATAAATCAGTCTGCATCGCCAGTGGTGGAATCATAACATAAGTATAGTAATGGCGGAAAAGGTCAAAGTCGTCTCTGTGAAGTCAGCCTCGCCATGAGCCAAAAATGCACTCTATGCAGCAGTGCAGAGCCAAAAACAACCTGTCACCTGTGTACTAGGCTGCCCGTGTGAAAATAAGGGCACCCGCGTTTGCAAAGTGAAACAAACAACGAGTCAGTCATGGGGACTGGTATGAGGAATCTATTTAATAGTTAAACAACAGTAATAGCAAATCATAGGACCATGCCACTTTCGCGGAACGGGTTTACTCCGGTGATTGCTAGTGCATTTAAAACAAAGTAAATTCTTTTAAAACAACGCAATGCTTTTAGAAAGAATGAAGCCATTATAAGACTCAGGTCCCATCACACAATGCAACGCAAGCCGGAGGATAGAGTTTTACCTTATAATAGCCAAATATGCTTGATACGTATAAAGCAAAATCATTTGATATTATTACAAGTGCATATATGTTTCAAAAGCGAATAGCATCATAAATATCAATCATAGGCGACATGAGCGTCCCATGCCACTATGTCGCCATATATAAGTTACAATCGAATCCGTTATCTCGTAATGGAAATTGGATTTCCGTCATGAGTCGAGGCAAGGGGTAAGCTCCTCTCCGCTTCGAGACACTCTAGCAAATGCCTCAGGACTACGCACTCTGGGCAATCGTGGATCTTCAGGGTCGGTCCTCTCTTACGTTTGAGGATTAGTATTCCTGAACACACGTTTCCCGGTCCTTACAGACCTATAATCTAGGCGCCTCGCATTCCAACAACCACATAGGTGAAAAATAGATATAAATGTCAGGGCTGGTAAGTCACTGACACCACCATAACTAGAAAGAAACGTCGTGCTCTCCCTGCAGTCTGTATCCCGTTTTTAACTCATACCGGGGTGTGAGGCTCGCGAATCTACGAAATACACAAAGCTAGGTCACGTAGACCTTGCTTTGATCATTATCCACAAGACTTTGCTTTGCAACAGAAGCCTTGATCACAGCATCTTGGCATGCCACATAGGCAGTCCACTCCATACGATTGATTTCCATCGATATATAACCCCTGAGCTCGTACGTCTCAGAGAAGGGCGTTAAGCAAAAGAATAAATTCTCCGCCGCCAAACAGATATATATTTAACAGAGATCAATCAGTATAGAACAAAATCCAATGTCAGACACACAGTCCATTTACAAGTCCGTTCTGGGTCCGAACGAAACCGGAGGCGTCAAATTCCTCGCATATCCGTCCAATCAACACATACGTTCAGACGGCTACTACTTCCGTCCCTTTCCGGTAGCTACTCCGGTCAGGAACCTCAGTAGCGCCCATCCAGCCGATACGAAGATCGTCGGTCTTGAATCGTCTTTGCATTTTCAAATTCGAATCGCTCGATAAATTATTTGAAATGAGGGTTAGCTCGGCCTTTTCAAATAATTCACGTCTTTAGAATTTAAATCGATTTTCTTCATGGTTATATTATTCGACATCCATCTTTCAGTTATTTAATGTTATTTTCATGTTAAACACATACAACCATCAAATATCAAACAATTCAAGCCCAATTGGTTTATTTGCAATCTATGTTGCTTATCATATTTTATAACGATTTTTCGCCATTTTTATTTATTTAAAAATGGCCATATTTAATTAAACGACGTTTCAGGTCGTGCCGTGGCACTGGCGCTGTTTTTCCCCTAATTTGTTTCACACATATCGGAAAATCTAACCGTTGGATTTCTACAAAGTCTATATCAATGGGAAGATATTCCCAAAGCGAACCTAACGGTTCCAGTTTCGTGAGAATCCGACGGTCGGATCTTCCACACTAGTCGTTAGAAGTTACGGTTTCAAAATTCGAACTGCAGCGTCGTTATTCGATTTAATTTAATTATATTTATATTTATATATAAATATAAACGATTCTGGCGCTGTTTTTCTTCAGATTTAAATTAAACATTCCGGACAATCCAATCGTTGGATTTTTACAAGGTTGGTGCCGTTGGAAAGATATTTCCAAGGCGAACCCAGCGGTTGCGGTTTCGGGAAAATCCGATGGTCGGATTTCTCGCACTAACCGTTTCAAATTACGATTCTGAAACACGAACTGCACGACCTCTATTCCTTTTAATTATATTTATATTTATATATATAAATATAGTTCATTCTATAATTTCAACTATAGTTCATTCTATATTTTCAACTTCGTTTTCACTTCAAATATTTCACTAACGCCTTAATATTTCGAAAAATTTCGCCATAACCTCCTTTGTACGGGGAGGGGTTTGAAAATTTATTGGGCCGTATTAGGTACCCAATAAATCCTAAAAAGCATTCACATATTTATAGTGATATATTCTGGTGTTTACGGGGGAGCATGTACTGATAATCACTCCAGAGAATAAATTCCCGTCACCCCGTTTCCGTGTGGAAATAAATAGTCCATGTGCCGTATCTAATAACTAGAGCGACGTGATTATTGTCAACTCCAGACCCGTGTGGGGTTTTTATTAATCTGGCAATTTATCGTTATAATTTATATAGTCCATATCAGTCATCAGTTCAACCTGTAGTACATAGTCATCGCCATACAAGCCTCTATCTTGTATGGTAAATCTTCCACCTCGTCACACAAGCTCCAATTGCTTATGTGGAATATGATGAAGTATGCCTATCGTCAAGAAGTATGCCATGTAGTGTAGTTCAAAATTAATTGTTACTATCCTATGGCGTTATTTATTATTTCACACAGAATAACCAGCACTCCGTATCCAATGGCATTCACAGGAGTTGATATATAAATAAAATTGCGCAGCCAACTCATCAAGGTTTACCTATTTGTCGGGCACGCAAATAATTTCTTTACTCTTCACCTAATCCATTTTTCCTGTTCAACACATGTATATATATGCAGAACAAAGCTAATAATAATACTACTAGCAAACTATTATTTATTCGACACGTGTGTATTTTTAACTAAGTGTATACATGATAAAAGAAATATTTTTATCATCAAAAATATTTATTCGACACGTGTGTATTTTTAACTCTTCATATTCACAATAAAGGTGTAGTTTTTATTGTCTATTCATTTTATTTTTAAAAGATGATAACATTCAACACATGAATTTCAACTCGACGAACGAATTGCAACTCAACACATGAATATTCGATATAGTTTGTATATATAAAAAAAATGAGATTTTTTATCGCTAAAGCCATTTGTTTAAATTCAAATATTATTCAACACGTGAATTTCAACTCAACGAATGAATTGCAACTCAACACATGAATATTCGATATAGTTTGTATATATATAAAAATGTAATTTTTATCGCTAAAGCCATTTGTTTAAATTCAAATAATATTCAACACATGAATTTCAACTCAACGAATGAATTGCAACTCAACACATGAATATTCGATATAGTTTGTATATATATAAAAATGTAATTTTTATCGCTAAAGCCATTTGTTTAAATTCAAATAATATTCAACACATGAATTTCAACTCAACGAATGAATTACAACTCAACACATGAATATTCGATATAGTTTGTATATATATAAAATGTAATTTTTATCGCTAAAGCCATTTGTTTAAATTCAAATAATATTCAACACATGAATTTCAACTCAACGAATGAATTGCAACTCAACACATGAATATTCGATATCGTTTGTATATATATATATATATATATATATATAAATGTGATTTTTTTTATCGCTAAAGCCATTTGTTTAAATTCAAATAATATTCAACACATGAATTTCAACTCAACGAATGAATTGCAACTCAACACATGAATATTCGATATCGTTTGTATATATATTTCAACGAATGAAAATTATTCTAACACATAGATATTTCAGAAAATTTCGGCAGCATAACGGCAGGGTAGTTAAAACCGGGACCGTCCCTAGTACGGCTCCTCGCTCTACCTTAAAACCTCGCGGTTTTTGACAATGGGGATCATGCATCTAGTTCGCACGCAGGCGGCATGTTTTATTTTCAATTCAAAATCCTATTCTATTTTGTTTCAACCACAATAGGGTATTTTTCAACCACAAAGGTATTTTTCAACCACAATATCAACCACAAACAATTATTTCCAACCATTCGTCATACTATATAATATCACGTCAATCACAA
Source organism: Allium sativum (assembly GCA_030737875.1). Classification (NCBI taxonomy): domain Eukaryota; kingdom Viridiplantae; phylum Streptophyta; class Magnoliopsida; order Asparagales; family Amaryllidaceae; genus Allium; species Allium sativum. The sequence goes on along the minus strand of JASFAX010000056.1, from coordinate 863,361 downwards.
GTAATAAATATCGTCCATGGTCTGTGGACGAGGGGAGTATATATATATATATAATATAATAATTCACTTGCATTTCATCACGATTCAAAGCATATATGTTTCAAACAACGCTTGTATACTTTATACATCGCTAATATAACTTATACAACACATGTACATGAGGTATACAATGCGTATATAATTTACACTTTGCTTATATAATTTATACAACACGATTTCAATCACACAATTTGTTTAAATTCCTCACGTTAGTTATTGCAGTTCTAAAAATCGTAGGAAGGTCAGAAAAATCCGCGGCTTCTTCTAGAATGTAGAGAGCCTCCTTGCGGTCACGGTGTCTCCTGTTTCATCGAATTTCGTTAAAGAACGAAAAATATATTATTTTTCAAAGTTTTGCAACGCTTTATAGTGTAAAAACAGTTTAAAATTATATAAGCCGTTAGTTTTCAAACCTGCTCAAATCTAGGTTTGGATTTTTCTCCTGATTCGTTGCTCTATAGGATGATCAGACTGTTGGACGTCGTCGAGGGAGGGAAGAGCTTTCCGGCGCTGGTAATTTGAGGGGATGCGATGACGAATCGAGGCGGCGGCGGCTCCGGGAAGGCGACGACTTCCTCGACGTCGTTCAGGCGAAGGAGCTGACGATAGGGGGCGGCATTTGGTCGGATGTGGAGAGGAGGCGAAGGGCTGTCGACTGGTGGTAGTGGCGCGACCTAGCGTCGCCTGTGGCGATCGGAAAAGGGAGGAGAAGCGTGGAGCAACGAGGATCGTCGGTTTCGTCTCTGGCGGCTAGGGTTTCGTGATTTTATTTTTTATTTTTTTTTAAAAGAAAAATTCCTATTGGCCAGAGCTTTATAGAAATTTTTAAATAGTGTTTTTGCAAACGGACTCCTTTTTAAACCCAATGACTGTCACCCCTAGCTAAATATCCCCATTCCGGACACAATGGGATATGTTTCGTTGGCCATTTCGACTGTTACAGTCAGTTATTTTTCAAATTAAAATATAAAACATTCGATATTTAATTTAAACGTACATTTCAATTTTCTAGGGCCACAAACTGAATTGAAAAATTCCAGAAAAATAAATCTAGCTTTGTTTTGACGATACGGTCCTAACAAAACCAGTTTCGTCGAATTCTGAGCTCGTTTGAAAAACGGCCATTTTTAGGTCGACCCTTTTTAACAGAGTTTGACCAATCACATTTTCTTTTGCCCCGCTCACATACTAGCTTCAAAAATTATGAAATTTGAAACTTAGCAATAATTTGACATCCCGGACCCAACAAAAGTGGTTTCGTCGAATTCCGAGGTCGTATGCAAAATATCAATTTTCAAGGGCTACATATGCTATATAGCGACCATTCCGAAAATTCATTCGGCCATAACTTTTGATTTCCGTTATGAAATTTCGATTTTTCAGATTCGTTAGAAAGGAATTGATAAACAGATTTAAATATTTTTGGTTTCGTTAAAATCCGTTATATTTTCCACCCGGTACAGTCAGACAAGGTTTGTATTCAAAATTTCAAACTGCAATACTATACCCAATTCTATATTTCATTGAAATAGGCTATTTAAATTATTCAAATTTATTGGTAATAACCTAATTTAAAATTTTTAAATTGGTTCACATTTTTCGGGTTATTACAATCTCCCCCACTTAAAACTTTTCGTCCTCGAAAAGGAAATAACAGCTAAGCAGGAAACAAAATGTAAATGCAAAGTATTGTAAAGGTACCTTGCACCGGAGTTAGTCAGAGATGTCCACTCTGCATTTGGGATAGGCTTGTTTAATGCTTTCCTCAGTCTCCCAAGTACAGTCTCTAGGATCACTACTCCACTGCACTTTGACTAAATGAATTTTTTTCTTCCTTAGCTCTCTAGTTTCTTTGCCAACTATCTTTAATGGCTCTCTTCTGAGTGCTAATTCTGGAGTTATGTCAATATCCTGTTGCGCTGCTTCTTCCACAACAAGATCGGGATCATGAACATGTTTTCTGAATTGAGACACGTGGAACACATCATGTACACCAGGCAACCAATTAGGTAATAAAACCCTATATGCAAGAGTTCCAATCCGTTCAAGTATAGGAAAGGGACCAAAAAATCTCGGTGCCAACTTCCCAGTCTTGCCAAATCTGATTACTCCTCGCATTGGAGAAACTCTTACGTAAACATAATCGCCAACGGCAAACGATATATCCCTTCTTCTCGCATCAGCATAACTTTTCTGTCGGCTCTGCGTGGTTTTTAATCGCTTCTTAATGAAATCGACCTTATCCGATGCTTCTTGAATCATATCGGGCCCTAACACAAGTCTGTTGCCAGGTTCTACCTAACATGCGGGAGATCTGCACGGTCTACCGTATAATGCTTCAAATGGAGACATTCCCAAACTTGCTTGATAGCTATTGTTGTAAGAGAATTCGGCTAGATGTAAGTGATCTTCCCATGAGCCTCCAAAATCAATAACGCAAGCCCGTAGTAGATCTTCTAGAATTCTATTTACCCGCTCAGTTTGGCCATCTGTTTGAGGGTGATAAGCGGTGCTTAGATTCAATTTGGTTCCCAAATCTTCCTGGAATGCTTCCCAGAATTTGCTAGTAAACATGGGATCTCTATCACTGACTATATTGAGCGGCACTCCATGTAGTTTAACTATTTCTTTGAAGTAAATCTGTGCTAGACTTTGAGCCGTTCTATTGGATCGGACAGGTATGAAATGGGCAGTCTTCGTGAAGCGATCTACGATTACCCATATACTGTCGTTTCCTTTTCTAGTTCGAGGCAAGCCATCGATGAAGTCCATCGAGATTTGTTCCCACTTCCATCCTGGAATTTCTAAGGGTTGTAATAATCCAGCCAATTTCTGCAGATCACTCTTAACTAGCTGACAAGTGGAGCATCTGCTAACATATATCGAAATATCTCTTTTCATCGCCTTCCACCAGAATGTGCGCTTGATATCATTATACATTTTGCTCACACCGGGATGGATACTTAGTTTGGACTTGTGGCACTCATCCAGTATTTCTCTTCTGAGCTCTGGAATTCCGGGCACACAAATTCACCCTTTTAATCTTAGGACCCCTTGGCTATCAGGGCTAAAATCTGAGGGTTTTCCTTCTTGGATCCGCTGGCTAATCCTTTTAGTGAATTCATCGTCCTTCTGTAGAATAATAATCATATCTTTTAAGGAAGAAGTAATGATAAAACTGGCAATGATTTCATTCTTTCTGCTGAGAGCATCTGCGACAACATTGGCTTTCCCCGGAGTGTATAGAATTTCAAAATCGTATGCTGCAAGGAATTCTAACCAACGCTGTTGTCTCAAATTTAGATCCTTCTGAGTGAATAGATATTTCAAGGACTGATGATCGGTAAATAATTCGAACTTCTCGCCCAGTAAATAATGCCTCCAGATCCTTAAAGCAAACACGATAACTAATAACTCAAGATCATGAGTTGCATAGTTTCTTTCATGCGGCTTCAGCTGACGGCTGGCATAAGCGATCACTTGGCCTTTTTGCATTAACACTGCGCCTAGCCCTCTAATAGAAGCATTTGTCCATATAGTCAAGTCTTGGTTACCTTCAATAATTGTCAATACTGGAGCGGTTGTCAACTTCAGTTTCAGCTCCTGGAAAGCTTCTTCACATTCGGGAGTCCATTTGAATGTTCATGCTTCTTTGTAAGCTTTGTCAATACTCCTGATTGGATGCACTACTGGTCGGGCGTTAGGAATTAGATCTATACTAAATTCAATTTCTCTTTGCGGCGGTAAGTTTTCTACTTCTTCAAACACATCCGCATAGTTTTTAACGACCGGTATCTTTTCTAATGAAGAGGGGACAACTTCTAAAGAAGACCAAAATTCTGTTCTATTCATTTCTGAGCCATGGCATGGTATAGTGATACGCCCAAGTTTTGTTTTAACTTTCACGGTTCTTTCGCCGCATCTAACTTTGGCCTTATATTTTGTCAACCAATCAAGTCCCAAAATAATATCAAATTCGGAAAGATCCATGACAATCACTTTAAAAGGAAATCGATAACAAGAATATGAGGCGGGTACATTACAATATGAGACAAGAATAGTAGACCCTCATATCGGATTTTGGACTTTAATTGGTTCTTTAAGCTTCCTTGGATTCAATTTTAATTTGTGAACAAGGTTGCCAGAAATGAAACTACGTGATGCACCAGTATCAAAAAGTACAGAAACAGGAATATTTTTAATGGTAAGGGTACCTCCCAAGACGTCGGGTTTACCTGATCCATCGGTGGTAGCTGGCGGGGTCTTCCCGTCATAGACATGAGCCACCTGTGCATTCTGCTTCAAAGGACAGTTCCTGCTATAGTGCCCCTTCTTATGGCAGTTGTAGCATTCGGCTGAGTCATTTGCCTTCAGCTTCCTTGGGGCTTTGCATACATTAGAAAAGTGACCTGGCTTCCCGCAGTTGTAGCAATTTCCTTTCGGGATCTTTGCAGGTTTCTGAGTAGTGGCCGCGGTAATGCTAGATTCGGGTTGATCTGAAGAAGCCTTGCGCTTATTCCCAGCTTGGCTTTTGGCGCAGTCTTGGCTAGCGTGCCTTTCATCCATGTCTTTGTAATTGCAAGCCATTTCTACCAATTCTGAAAAAGAGAGTTTTATGTTGCTCATAGCTCTATCGTGGTACTTGCGCTTTGGCCCAAATATGAATCTCTTGTTCTTTGCCTTGTTGGTCAAAATCAGCTCTGGAGCATAGCGCGACAACTGAGTGAACTTATTTAGATAATCCTGAATAGAGAGATCTCCTTGCTGGAGATTAGCAAACTGCTCTCGCATCCTCTCTAAAGCTTGCTCAGGCACAAACTTCTCATTAAACATAGTTTTGAATTGCTCCCAAGTTCTAACAGTAGCAGCTGCATCCTATGAGGTAATGGCATCCCACCACAGCTCTGCTTCCTCCTGAAGGAGCCAAATGCCAAGTCGTGCTTTATTGTTGGTTCCCATACCCATGCCTTCGAAGATTTTCTCACAGGTCTTCAGCCAAGCTATAGCCTCGGTCACTGTACCAGTGCCAGTAAAAGGTTTTCCCCCAAGATTTCTATACCTCTTTGCTACTTTATCAAGCTCAAAGTCTTCGAGTGCTGGTGGCTGAACAATAGGACCTTCCACAACTATGGGGATATTCCCCCGTCCTCCTGCTGCATCTCCTCGGCCTCCTCTAGCTGCTACTGCTCGTGTATTAATCTAAGAGTACTGTATAAGCAACAAAAGAGTCAAGCTCACAGATTTGATAATTTTCATAAATGATAAAGCAGGGGAATACAAGGAAAGATAATGATGATGTACTGATCAAATTGTTTTGCTAATCTGCTTAGCTCATTCTAGGATATTGCTAATCCTATCTCTAATGAGCTACTCGCATTAGAACACTACTGATTCTATTCTGACGAGGTGTTTAATGTGTTAGATCCCGGAACTATGGTTAACCAAAGCTCTGATACCAACTGTGACGATCCCAAAATCCGAGGGGCGGTATTAAGGATAATCATTGGGAAATAACACATTAATCATCATAGCAGAGTACAGATAATAGCAGAAACAATCAATAGAATAAATTTACATGGATATGACAGCGGAATCACAACATGTAATAATATCAGAATAGCATAGCGTAGGATATAACTTAGTAAATAAAAGGAAAGTGATCAGTCATCATCGCCAGAGGCGGAATACATACATGCAGTGAGACATAATAAGGGTATCAGTCTACATCGCCCATGGCGGAATACATATACATATAATAAGAAATGCGGAAAATAAATCAGTCTGCATCACCAGTGGCGAAATCATAACATAAGTATAGTAATGGCGAAAAAGGTCAAAGTCGTCTCTGTGAAGTCAGCCTCGCCATGAGCCAAAAATGCACTCTATGCAGCAGTGCAGAGCCAAAAACAACCTGTCACCTATGTACTAGGCTACCCGTGTGAAAATAAGGGCACCCACGTTTGCAAAGTGAAACAAACAACGAGTCAGTCATGGGGACTGGTATGAGGAATCTATTTAATAGTTAAACAACAGTAATAGCAAATCATAGGATCACGCCACTTTCGCGGAACGGGTTTACTCCAGTGATTGCTAGTGCATTTAAAACAAAGTAAATTCTTTTAAAACAACGCAATGCTTTTAGAAAGAATGAAGCCATTATAAGACTCAGGTCCCATCACACAATGCAACGCAAGCCGGAGGATAGAGTTTTACCTTATAATAGCCAAATATGCTTGATACGTATAAAGCAAAATCATTTGATATTATTACTAGTGCATATATGTTTCAAAAGCGAATAGCATCATAAATATCAATCATAGGCGACATGAGCGTCCCATGCCACTATGTCGCCATATATAAGTTACAATCAAATCCGTTATCTCGTATTGGAAATTGGATTTCCGTCATGAGTCGAGGCAAGGGGCAAGCTCCTCTCCGCTTCGAGACACTCTAGCAAATGCCTCAGGACTACGCACTCTGGGCAATCCTGGATCTTCAGGGCCGGTCCTCTCTTACGTTTGAGGAGTAGTATTCCTGAACACACGTTTCCCGGTCCTTACAGACCTATAATCGAGGCGCCTCACATTCCAACAACCACATAGGTGAAAAATAGATATAAATGTCAGGGCTGGTAAGTCACTGACACCACCATAACTAGAAAGAAACGTCGTGCTCTCCCTGCAGTCCGTATCCCGTTTTTAACTCATACCGGGGTGTGAGGCTCACGAATCTATGAAATACACAAAGCTAGGTCACGTAGACCTTGCTTTGATCATCATCCACAAGACTTTGCTTTGCAACAGAAGCCTTGATCACAGCATCTTGGCATGCCACATAGGCAGTCCACTCCATACGATTGATTTCCATCGATATATAACCCCTGAGCTCGTACGTCTCAGAGAAGGGCGTTAAGCAAAAGAATAAATTCTCCGCCGCCAAACAGATATATATTTAACAGAGATCAATCAGTATAGAACAAAATCCAATGTCAGACACACAGTCCATTTACAAGTCCGTTCTGGGTTCGAACGAAACCGGAGGCGTCAAATTCCTCGCATATCCGTCCAATCAACACATACGTTCAGACGGCTACTACTTCCGTCCCTTTCCGGTAGCTACTCCGGTCAGGAACCTCAGTAGCGCCCATCCAGCCGATACGAAGATCGTCGATCTTGAATCGTCTTTGCATTTTCAAATTCGAATCGCTCGATAAATTATTTGAAATGAGGGTTAGCTCGGCCTTTTCAAATAATTCACGTCTTTAGAATTTAAATCGATTTTCTTCATGGTTATATTATTCGACATCCATCTTTCAGTTATTTAATGTTATTTTCATGTTAAACACATACAACCATCAAATATCAAACAATTCAACCCCAATTGGTTTATTTGCAATCTATGTTGCTTATCATATTTTATAACGATTTTTCGCCATTTTTATTTATTTAAAAATGGCCATATTTAATTAAACGACATTTCAGGTCATGCCGTGGCACTAGCGCTGTTTTTCCCCTAATTTGTTTTACACATATCGGAAAATCTAACAGTTGGATTTCTACAAAGTCTATATCAGTGGGAAGATATTCCCAAAGCGAACCCAACGGTTCCAGTTTCGTGAGAATCCGACGGTCGGATCTTCCACACTAGTCGTTTGAAGTTACGGTTTCAAAATTCGAACTGCAGCGTCGTTATTCGATTTAATTTAATTATATTTATATTTATATATAAATATAAACGATTCTGGCGCTGTTTTTCTTCAGATTTAAATTAAACATTCCGGACAATCCAACCGTTGGATTTTTACAAGGTTGGTGCCGTTGGAAAGATATTTCCAAGGCGAACCCAGCGGTTGCGGTTTCGGGAGAATCCGATGGTCGGATTTCTCGCACTAACCGTTTCAAATTATGATTCCGAAACACGAACTGCACGGCCTCTATTCCTTTTAATTATATTTATATATATAAATATAGTTCATTCTATAATTTCAACTATAGTTCATTCTATATTTTCAACTTCGTTTTCACTTCAAATATTTCACTAACGCCTTAATATTTCGAAAAATTTCGCCATAACCTCCTTTGTATAGGGAGGGGTTTGGAAATTTATTGGGCCGTATTAGATACCCAATAAATCCTAAAAAGCATTCACATATTTATAGTGATATATTCTGGTGTTTACGGGGGAGCATGTACTGATAATCACTCCAGAGAATAAATTCCCGTCACCCCCGTTTCCGTGTGGAAATAAATAGTCCATGTGCCGTATCTAATAACTAGAGCGACGTGATTATTGTCAACTCCAGACCCGTGTGGGGTTTTTATTAATCTGACAATTTATCGTTATAATTTATATAGTCCATATCAGTCATCAGTTCAACCTGTAGTACATAGTCATCGCCATACAAGCCTCTTGCTTGTATGGTAAATCTTCCACCTCGTCACACAAGCTCCAATTGCTTATGTGGAATATGATGAAGTATGCCTATCGTCAAGAAGTATGCCATGTAGTGTAGTTCAAAATTAATTGTTACTATCCTATGGCGTTATTTATTATTTCACACAAAATAACCAGCACTCCGCATCCAATGGCATTCACAGGAGTTGATATATAAATAAAATTGCGCAACCAACTCATCAAGGTTTACCTATTTGTCGGGCACGCAAATAATTTCTTTACTCTTCAGCTAATCCATTTTTCCTGTTCAACACATGTATATATATGCAGAACAAAGCTAATAATAATATTACTAGCAAACTATTATTTATTCGACACGTGTGTATTTTTAACTAAGTGTATACATGATAAAAGAAATATTTTTATCATCAAAAATATTTATTCGACACGTGTGTATTTTTAACTCTTCATATTCACAATAAAGGTGTAGTTTTTATTGTCTATTCATTTTATTTTTAAAAGATGATAATATTCAACACATGAATTTCAACTCGACGAACGAATTGCAACTCAACACATGAATATTCGATATAGTTTGTATATATAATAAAAATGTGATTTTTTATCGCTAAAGCCATTTGTTTAAATTCAAATATTATTCAACACGTGAATTTCAACTCAACGAATGAATTGCAACTCAACACATGAATATTCGATATAGTTTGTATATATATAAAAATGTAATTTTTATCGCTAAAGCCATTTGTTTAAATTCAAATAATATTCAACACATGAATTTCAACTCAACGAATGAATTGCAACTCAACACATGAATATTCGATATAGTTTGTATACATATATAAATGTAATTTTTATCGCTAAAGCCATTTGTTTAAATTCAAATAATATTCAACACATGAATTTCAACTGAACGAATGAATTGCAACTCAACACATGAATATTCGATATAGTTTGTATATATATAAAAATGTAATTTTTATCGCTAAAGCCATTTGTTTAAATTCAAATAATATTCAACACATGAATTTCAACTCAACGAATGAATTGCAACTCAACACATGAATATTCGATATCGTTTGTATATATATATATATATATATATATATATATAAATGTGATTTTTTTTATCGCTAAAGCCATTTGTTTAAATTCAAATAATATTCAACACATTAATTTCAACTCAACGAATGAATTGCAACTCAACACATCAATATTCGATATCGTTTGTATATATATATATTTCAACGAATGAAAATTATTCTAACACATAGATATTTCAGAAAATTTCGGCAGCATAACGGCAGGGTAGTTAAAACCGGGACCGTCCCTAGTACGGCTCCTCGCTCTACCTTAAAACCTCGCGGTTTTTGACAATGGGGATTATGCATCTAGTTCGCACGTAGGCGGCATGTTTTATTTTCAATTCACAATCCTATTCTATTTTGTTTCAACCACAATAGGGTATTTTTCAACCACAAAGGTATTTTTCAACCACAAAGGTATTTTTCAACCACAATATCAACCACAAACGATTATTTCCAACCATTCGTCATACTATATAATATCACGTCAATCACAAGCAATAAATATCGTCCATGGTCTGTGGATGAGGGGAGTATATATATATATAATATAATATAATAATTCACTTGCATTTCATCACGATTCAAAGCATATATGTTTCAAACAACGCTTGTATAATTTATACATCGCTAATATAACTTATACAACACATGTACATGAGGTATACAATGCGTATATAATTTACACTTCGCTTATATAATTTATACAACACGATTTCAATCACACAATTAGTTTAAATTCCTCACATTGGTTATTGCAGTGCTAAAAATCGTAGGAAGGTCAGAAAAATTCGCGGCTTCTTCTAAAATTTAGAGAGCCTCCTTGCGGTCACGGTGTCTCCTGTTTCATCGAATTTCGTTAAAGAACGAAAAGGATATTATTTTTCAAAATTTGCAACGCTTTATAGTGTAAAAACAGTTTAAAATTATTTAAGCCGTTAGTTTTCAAACCTGCTCAAATCTAGGTTTGGATTTTTCTCTTGATTCGTTGCTCTATAGGATGATCAGACTGTTGGACGTCGTCGAGGGAGGGAAGAGCTTTCCGGCGCTGGTAGTTTGAGGGGGTGCGATGGCGAATCGAGGCGGCGGCGGCTCTGGGAAGGCGACGACTTTCTCGACGTCGTTCAGGCGAAGGAGCCGACGATAGGGGGCGGCGTTTGGTCGGATGTGGAGAGGAGGCGAAGGGCTGTCGACTGGTGGTGGTGGCGCGGCCTAGCGTCGCCTGTGGCGATCGGAAAAGGGAGGAGAAGCGTGGAGCAATGAGGATCGTCGGTTTCGTTTCTGGCGGCTAGGGTTTCGTGATTTTATTTTATTTTTTTTAAAAGAAAAATTCCTATTGGCCAGAGCTTTATAGAAATTTTTAAATAGTGTTTTTGCAAACGGACTCCTTTTTCAACCCAACGACTGTCGCCCCTAGCTAAATACCCCCATTCCGGACACAATGGGATATGTTTCATTGGCCATTTCGACTGTTACAGTCAGTTATTTTTCAAATTAAAATATAAAACATTCGATATTTAATTTAAACGTACATTTCAATTTGCCAGGGCCACAAACTGAATCGAAAAATTCCAGAAAAATAAATCTAGCTTTGTTTTGACGATACGGTCCTAACAAAACCAGTTTCATCGATTTCTGAGCTCGTTTGAAAAACGGCCATTTTTAGGTCGACCCTTTTTAATAGAGTTTGACCAATCACATTTTCTTTTGCCCCGCTCACATACTAGCTTCAAAAATTATGAAATTTGAAAATTAGCAATAATTTGACATCCCAGACCCAACAAAAGTGGTTTCGTCGAATTCCGAGGTCGTATGCAAAATATCAATTTTCAAGGGCTACATATGCTATATATATAGCGACCTTTCTGAAAATTCATTCGGCCATAACTTTTGATTTCCGTTATGAAATTTCGATTTTTCAGATTCATTAGAAAGGTATTGATAAACAGATTTAAATATTTTTGGTTTCGTTAAAATCCGTTATATTTTCCACCCGGTACAGTCAGACAAAGTTTGTATTCAAAATTTCAAACTGCAAATGTAACACCCCACCTCCGCCAGGGTGGCTCTTGCAAGCACTCTGACTTTGGAGGGGCGTTTGAATCAGGTAAACATGCATAATGATATATCAAGGCAGAACAAGAACATATGTATATATATATATATAAACAGAGTAAATAACATAGATAAAACAGCGGAAGATTTCAAACTATTTCAAAACAAGTCTGATACAACATAATGTCAACTTTCCAAATACACCAGTCTAGATAAAAACAACATCACTGAAAAACTGAAATACATAAGTACTATCCCTAAAATAAGTGATAACCATAGCTAGATTCATGTCAAGACCGTACATGAGCTAAAATCCCACAAGCAAGCGATCAGAAATCCAAGCTAAGCTCCAGTATTCCCACCCTGAGAACCTGGGGGGGGGGGAACGAAAGAAAAGAGGCGAAAGGAAAACAGGTCAGTCAAAAAGACTGAGTAAGCCCTACTACAATCAATGTAAACTGATAAAGTTAACTGGCATGAGAAGCAGGGATGAACATAAGGATAACAACATACTAGCATGATGATTAACTAACAAGGTAGATAAAGGTGTCATCACATAATCAGGTTTAAGGTTTTTGCACCACAGGTGTACTAGCAAACTAACATGACTTGAATAAACAAGTGTTGATCCCTTGGCCCAAGCTTTGGCCCAATAACATGAAGTGACCCTAATACGCGGTCCAACCAAACGGTCTAGTCGATCGGCTCCCTATAAGCCTAACTCGTCACGTGTTGGTGTCAATACGACCCAAACATAATTGTAGTCAGACTGTGCAGGGTCTCCCGTCGGGTGTATCAAGCCCTAGGGTGTCAACCCCTGGACACCATAAACATAAGTGCACAGTCTCGATCTACTGGTACCCGTGCATGTTTTCCCCGGCTTCGGACTATGTGCACGACCATTGTCCGCCCGGAACTACACCGGCGTACCACTCTGCCGTCATGTTTGGTCTCTTACCTCAAGTCCAGTAATTGTGCCCCCCACCCTAGCCTAGTCCCTAGGGTCTTAATGATACGAACTTGGGATTACTGCTGGAGTGGACCCCCATTGCTAGGATTTTCTAGTGGGTTAAGTACGGTTTAACCCTTTTACTAATCATGGATTAACTTGGTTAAGTGTAACGATGAGTTCACGACTTAACCCTGATTAATCTACCAAGCCCAAATTGGTTAAGTATTATGTGGATCATGACTTAACCCTAATCATGAGGCATTAATTAATTTAATGTGCCTTAACCTCTCACATTAGACCTTGTTGTGGTTACTAGTTAAGCCGGGCGGGTCCGGGTAGCTTTACACCACAACTTGGTCTAACCTCGGGTTCAAGGTACAACATGACCAACTTCTCACATTGGGTCCTATTGTTTGTAGCAACTAGTTAAGCCGGTCGATTCCGGGTAGTTTTACGCTACAAACTCAACCCAACCTCGAGTTGGTCACACTTATATTTTCTAAGTGTCATGTCCATCATGTTTCCGAAACACATTACAAGTTTTCAAGCATTTGGGTAGACCTAACTTAATAGGTAAATTCCCAATGGGTAGACCTAACTTAATAGGTAAATTCCCAATCTTATGTTTTTATGTCTTTTAAGTTTACCCAACCCCAAACGCAATCCCATCGCTTACATATCGCAATAGCGCATAAAGGATAGAAAGAGGGATCTTGGCATAATCATGACATAAAGGTGTTGAAGCCACAAGTTTAACATGGTGGCATATGAAATGTACATATGTTCATATACTTGCATGTTACATTTTTAGGCCTCAAAAGTATGCATAAAACCAAACTTAGCATATAAGTGATACATGGTGATAAATGACATGTAGAAGTTGCCATAAGTTCGCATTTAGCCTCACATGCAAGTTATCATAAGGGACATGATAACTTACATGTTGCCAAAATGCAACCTTTAGCATAAAGCTTGAAGCTTTAAGCTCATAAACCCAAGATAAGCTTGCATAACATGATAACATGAACAAAATGATCAACCCAAACTTGCATAACATAACTTGCATATCATATGACAAACTTGCATATCAAACTTGCATATCATAACATGGCAAACTTGCATACATAACATGATAAACTTGAATATCATAACATATCAAACTTGTATAACATAACATGGCAACTTGCATATCATAACATAGCAAACTTGCATACATAACATGATAGACTTGCATAACACATCATAGTAAACTTGCATATCATAATGATCAAACACAACTTGCATCATTCATTAACTTTAGAGTTTAAATATGAAAGTAGAAAAGGGCTTACAATGCTTATGAAGACACAAAAATATGACAAAGCCCTTATGCAGTCAATTAGACCCAAAATGCAAGCTTTAATAGAAAAACCCTTGAGCAAAAATGATCAAAACCCTTGCTTTATGATGTAAATATGGAAACTTGACTTGAATGCAAGCTAATGATGCTCATACAAGCTTGAAAACACTTGTATGCATTGAAAATCTCTCATAGAAATAACTTAAAATTTTATGAAGAGAGTGGAGGCCATGAGAGGAATGATTTTGCCATAGTTTAGTTACTTGAATGAATAATGATGATTTAGGGCTAGCCTAGGGTCTTATTTATAGATTAGGCAAGTGTTTTAGGCCATTAGATTAACCCTAAATTAGATTAGGACCATCAAATCTCGGAAGCTTCCAGAAAACAGCCCCAAAACATAGCCAAACCCTAAAATGGTGCACCAGGCCAAACTGGCCGAGCACCCCCTGTCGACACCCAAGTCGACAGGGCTGTCGACTTGGGCCTAACCATGTCGACTGCCCAGTCGACAGGGCTGTCGACATGGGTGGTCTGGCGGGAATTTTCCCGCTGCGCCCAACTGCCCTAATTTTCCAAATTCAAACTTGAATTTGAAATCTGTTTTTTACTTTGAATTTTTCTGAAAACTTCGTTGGACCTTAATCGGGTCATACGGACTCCGATTTTCGAAAACTCGGACTCTATTTCGCGTATTTTTCCGAGACGAATGCAATGGCATAGCCCGTTTCCCTTGATTCAGATTTATAAATTAAATTCTGCCTCGATTTACGTTATGACAGGTTATTGAGAATACGGGTTGTTATATTCTCCCCTCCTTAAAGGATTTCGTCCCCGAAATCTTCAAGTTAGGAAGAACATATCCTACCATCCAGCATCCATCTACTCAAAACATCATCCACGAGCAATCATTGTACTTACAAGATTCTAAATGTTGTATGAACATATGCAAAGGTGTGTGTATATGTACTTATCTAATGCAAATATCATCAATGCAAATTATGTTAGTGAAATGAATCCATATGTATGCAATTCCTAACATAATATATAACATCTACATGTGTGCACATAACATACATCCATATGCAACATCCATGTGATAACACAAAAATTTTCATCCATGAATAAGCATAAACACTCATGCATATGCAATATGAGGAGTCTGTGAGCCGATCTAGTGCCTAATGTGTATAATGCATCCACGAGTAACCACTTGCAAACACTTGCAACCACTTGCAAACATCAAGCATAACATGTTTCAAACACATGTTTCATCCAAAGGGTTTCTACCTAAGGTTCTCATGACAAGATTAACACGATAAACTAGATAATCAAGACAAACATGGATAGCAAAAGATATGCTACAAAGAGATCGGGAAGATAAGCAGGATATACCCCTTTCGGATTACAAGAAATCTCTTCCTAACCCTGACATGTATTACTAGCCAATAAGTCGTACCTCCCGACAAAAATAGGACCGAGAATGGGACCGAGAGGATATACGTAAAAAGATAACATGCAAGTAAGTTCCACAGGAAAACAAGGATCAAGAATATACTCTTAAAAAGAGATATGATGCGCGTATCTAGCCTTCAATCTTCTAAGTTATGTTTCCTTGAGCTTAACTCCACTGTGCTTTGACCGTCTTTTACTTCATGATTTCTTGGCTTCTTAACTCTTATTTCCAAATATGAGTTGGAACCCATTTCATTGTCGCCTCTCGTTTTCCTCTTTCACTTACTCTTCCATCATTCTTGGCTTAAACATAACTATGACCTCATGGTTTCATGCAAGCTCTCCAAAATTCACTAGTGAATCCTGGATCTCGTTTACTTACTATAAAGTATTCCACGCAGCAGAACTTTTCTTGGAAATACCAATCCACGTTGCCAATTGCTCTTACCAACGTGATTTTCTATAACTCATGCTTGAACGAAATGAACCATTCGCCTGTGAATGATAGGCCGTACTTAGATTCAGCCGTTTGCCCATGACTTCCCGTAGACTGTCTCAAAACTGGCTGGTGAAGATTGAGTCATGGTTACTAACTATACTTTAGGGAACCTCGTGCAACCGCTTTATTTCTTGAAAGTAAACTGTCGCTAGTTATGATGCAGTCCTTTCGCTCTTTACTGAAGTGAAATGAGCACTCTTCGTGAGTCTACCTACTATGACCCACATGCTCGTATTCTCTTTCCTTGACCTAGGCAGTCCATCCACGAAATCCTTCGTGACGCTTTACTACTTCCATTGCGGGGACCTCCAATGGATGTAATAGCCCACCGGGCTTTTTATGACTCGGCCTTAATCTGTTGGCACAACATGCACCTTGGGACAAACTCGGCCACCTCCTCGGGTGATGTGCATCTTCAAGAACCTTCTTTCTCTCATCGCGTCTTAGCCATCCCTTGTCATCTATAGCGAGGTGACTTACCATCTCGCCTCGAATCAACTTGTCCATGATCTCGACTAACTGCGGGTCTTCCTTCTGTGAAGTCCCTACTTGATCCAGAAGGGTAGGTCTAAGCTCAAGGGACGCTAACTAACTAATTAAACCGAGAGAACTTCTTACTTCAATTGTCCTCATCGGAGCTTTTCGGTTTTGAACCGCGACCACTTTAGCAGGATCCACCACTAAGCCTTGCCTAGAAACTATGTGCCCAAGAAATCTAACTTCTTTTTCTCCAAAATGACATTTGGAGGGCTTGGCTTTCAACTGATGCGCTCTAAGCGTATCCATCACCTCCTTGAGATGTCTAGGATGTTCTCCCTCGTTCTTTAAGAAAGTCAGGATATCGTCTACAAAGACTACCACAAACTCGTTCAGGAACTCCCTAGACACCCTACTCATCAAGTCCACGAAGTAGGCGGGTGCATTAGTCAAACCGAATGGCATGACCAGCCATTCTAAGAATCCATATGGAGTTCTAAACGCAGTCTTGTCTATACTATCTTCAGCTACTCTGAGCTGATGGAATCCAGTAGCAAGATCAAGAGAAAACAGATGTTCCTACAAGCTGATCAAACAAATCATCGATCCTTGGCAATGGTTGTCTATTCTCTTTGTTTAACTCACGATAATCAACACAAAGTCGAAGAGAACCATCCGCCTTGGTAGTAAATACTACAGGCGCTCCCCATTCAGATATACTTCATCTAATGAAGTTCTTCTCAAGCAACTCCTTGACTTGCTTTCTTAACTCTCATCTTGCGGGGCCATGTGCCTAACCGGCCACGAAACTATCTTGGCATTATCAACCAGATAAATGCGGAAATCTATCTCTCATTTATGGGTAACCCCCTTCACTTCACCCAAGATATCAGGATATTCTCGGACCACCCTCACCGATTGCAAACTATCGATAGACGAGTTGAGGGATTCAAGATAACACAACATGACGGGACTCATAGGGTTACTAGAAATTTCTAGGGTATTACCGAGGCGAGTCATGAGCCTCTCAACCCTATGCTCAAAAATCAAGAATGGCTCCAAAACTGGACAACCAATCCATGCCCAAAATCAACCCATACCCCATGAAACCGAGAATATAAGCATCACACGAGAACTCTACACTAAAGATAGAGATTTTCAAATCCACGTAGATAATAGACAAATGGGCGGAAACCCCAATTGGATTTGAAACACATACGGGATCATTAACTAGACTAGTACTTAGGTGCAAACTTTCAACTAGATCAGATGAAATAAAGCTATGCGATGCACCAGAATCAAACAAAGTACAAACAGGAAAATCAGAAATGTAAACAAGACTTCCAACAGAAACTCTACCTCGATCATGAGCTAAAAGAACGATGTTGAGGGGATGAACTCGCCCTCCAGATGGTCTTGCACACTGAGTCTGACCTTGCCCTTGCTTCTTCGGGCAATCTTTGCTGAAATGTCCAGTCTCACCGCAGAAAAAGCATTCACCACTCTTCCATTTTCTCTTCCTACAATCCTTAATAAGATGCCCAACTGAACCGCAATAATGGCATTTCCTCTTGTCGTTATTGCCCTTGCTATTGTTCCCCTTGTTGCCTTGACTCTTGTTCTTGTTCTTGTTCTTATTGCCTTGACTGCTCTGACCGCTTGGATTACCCTGATTTCCTTTCCACTGGGAATCAGTCTTCTTGGCTTGAGTATCATTCATCTTGATCTCTTTCTTGTCACTCCTATTCTCTTCATTGAGTAGGACCATATTCACCAAGCTCTCGAAAGTTGCCCCCAAGGGTATATGAGTCATGGCTAAACCATGTAATGGCTCGTTTAATCCTAGAGCAAAGTATAGGGCCTTCTTCTGAGCTGTGTTAACCAAGTCTAAACCGACCCGAGCCAGTTGATTAAACTTATCTATGTATTCCCTAATAGTCATGTCCCCTTGCTTCAGTAATAGGAACCTTAGTCCAAACTTTCCCCGAAAGTCATCCCAAGTCTCAATTGGCCTAGTAGCGGTGGTGACCACCCACCAACGTGCAGCTTCTTCCTTTAGCAACCATACTGCTAATAAAACCTTCCTACGGTCATCTATATCAACGAAGGCAAAAAGATCTTCGGTTTCTTTCAACCAATTCCTGGCCTCTACAAAAGTCTCGGTTCCAATGAAATTCTTGCAACCCATCGCCTTAAAGTCTTTGCAAATCTCCGCGAAATCCTCTTGTGGATGCTGAGGGGGAGGAGGAAGAGGAACCTCAGCGACAGGAGGAGGAGGAACATTAACTACTGGAGGAGGAGGAGGAGGAACATCGGCGGGGCCGGCTTCGGTCGCCCTAGCCTCCAAAAGTCTCCTATACCAAACAGGTACGTGTACTCCCTCCGGAATGGCAAAGTTATCGGCCATACTGAAAACGAAGAAAAAGACAGATTCAGAATGGAGAAAAACGAAGGAATTTTGCTAATGGTTTTTTGGCGAATAGCCTTTAAAATAAACTAGACTTTTCTTTGGAAAATACTTTATACTTGGTTTTGAAAATAGTTTTCCAAAAGTTTTAAAAACCTTTTTGTTCCTTCTCGTAAACCATATGCTCTGATACCAAATGTAACACCCCACCTCCGCCAGGGTGGCTCTTGCAAGCACTCTGACTTTGGAGGGGCGTTTGAATCAGGTAAACATGCATAATGATATATCAAGGCAGAACAAGAACATATGTGTATATATATATATATATAAACAGAGTAAATAACATAGATAAAACAGCGGAAGATTTCAAACTATTTCAAAACAAGTCTGATACAACATAATGTCAACTTTCCAAATACACCAGTCTAGATAAAAACAACATCACTGAAAAACTGAAATACATAAGTACTATCCCTAAAATAAGTGATAACCATAGCTAGCTTCATGTCAAGACCGTACATGAGCTAAAATCCCACAAGCAAGCGATCAGAAATCCAAGCTAAGCTCCAATATTCCCACCCTGAGAACCTGGGGGGGGGGGGAACAGAAGAAAAGAGGCGAAAGGAAAACAGGTCAGTCAAAAAGACTGAGTAAGCCCTACTACAATCAATGTAAACTGATAAAGTTAACTGGCATGAGAAGCAGGGATGAACATAAGAATAACAACATACTAGCATGATGATTAACTAACAAGGTAGACAAAGGTGTCATCGCATAATCAGGTTTAAGGTTTTTGCACCACAGGTGTACTAGCAAACTAACATGACTTGAATAAACAAGTGTTGATCCCTTGGCCCAAGCTTTGGCCCAATAACATGAAGTGACCCTAATACGCGGTCCAACCAAACGGTCTAGTCGATCGGCTCCCTATAAGCCTAACTCGTCACGTGTTGGTGTCAATACGGCCCAAACATAATTGTAGTCAGACTGTGCAGGGTCTCCCGTCGGGTGTATCAAGCCCTAGGGTGTCAACCCCTGGACACCATAAACATAAGTGCACAATCTCGATCTACTGGTAACCGTGCATGGTTTCCCCGGCTTCGGACTATGTGCACGACCATAGTCCGCCCGGAACTACACCGGCGTACCACTCTGCCGTCATTTTTGGTCTCTTACCTCAAGTCCAGTAATTGTGCCCCCCACCCTAGCCTAGTCCCTAGGGTCTTAATGATACGAACTTGGGATTACTGCTGGAGTGGACCCCCATTGCTACGATTTTCTAGTGGGTTAAGTACGGTTTAACCCTTTTACTAATCATGGATTAACTTGGTTAAGTGTAACGATGAGTTCACGACTTAACCCTGATTAATCTACCAAGCCCAAATTGGTTAAGTATTAAGTGGATCATGACTTAACCCTAATCATGAGGCATTAATTAATTTAATGTGCCTTAACCTCTCACATTAGACCTTGTTGTGGTTATTAGTTAAGCCGGGCGGGTCCGGGTAGCTTTACACCACAACTTGGTCTAACCTCGGGTTCAAGGTACAACATGACCAATTTCTCACATTGGGTCCTATTGTTTGTAGCAACTAGTTAAGCCGGTCGGTTCCGGGTAGTTTTACGCTACAAACTCAACCCAACCTCGAGTTGGTCACACTTATATTTTCTAAGTGTCATGTCCATCATGTTTCCAAAACACATTACAAGTTTTCAAGCATTTGGGTAGACCTAACTTAATAGGTAAATTCCCAATGGGTAGACCTAACTTAATAGGTAAATTCCCAATCTTATGTTTTTATGTCTTTTAAGTTTACCCAACCCCAAATGCAATCCCATCGCTTACATATCGCAATAGCGCATAAAGGATAGAAAGAGGGAACTTGGCATAATCATGACATAAAGGTGTTGAAGTCACAAGTTTAACATGGTGGCATATGAAATGTACATATGTTCATATACTTGCATGTTACATTTTTAGGCCTCAAAAGTATGCATAAAACCAAACTTAGCATATAAGTGATACATGGTGATAAATGACATGTAGAACTTGCCATAAGTTCGCATTTAGCCTCACATGCAGGTTATCATAAGGGACATGATAACTTACATGTTGCCAAAATGCAACCTTTAGCATAAAGCTTGAAGCTTTAAGCTCATAAACCCAAGATAAGCTTGCATAACATGATAACATGAACAAAATGATCAACCTAAACTTGCATAACATAACTTGCATATCATATGACAAACTTGCATATCAAACTTGCATATCATAACATGGCAAACTTGCATACATAACATGATAAACTTGCATATCATAACATATCAAACTTGTATAACATAACATGGCAACTTGCATATCATAACATAGCAAACTTGCATACATAACATGATAGACTTGCATAACACATCATAGTAAACTTGCATATCATAATGATCAAACACAACTTGCATCATTCATTAACTTTAGAGTTTAAATATGAAAGTAGAAAAGGGCTTACAATGCTTATGAAGACACAAAAATATGACAAAGCCCTTATGCAATCTATTAGACCCAAAATGCAAGCTTTAATAGAAAAACCCTTGAGCAAAAATGATCAAAACCCTTGCTTTATGATGTAAATATGGAAACTTGACTTGAATGCAAGCTAATGATGCTCATACAAGCTTGAAAACACTTGTATGCATTGAAAATCTCTCATAGAAATAACTTAGAATTTTATGAAGAGAGTGGAGGCCATGAGAGGAATGATTTTGCCATAGTTTAGTTACTTGAATGAATAATAATGATTTAGGGCTAGCCTAGGGTCTTATTTATAGATTAGGCAAGTGTTTTAGGTCATTAGATTAACCCTAAATTAGATTAGGACCATCAGATCTCGGAAGCTTCCAGAAAACAACCCCAAAACACAGCCAAACCCTAAAATGGTGCACCAGGCCAAACTGGCCGAGCACCCCCTGTCGACACCCAAGTCGACAGGGCTGTCGACTTGGGCCTAACCTTGTCGACTGCCCAGTCGACAGGGCTGTCGACATGGGTGGTCTGGCGGGAATTTTCCCGCTGCGCCCAACTGCCCTAATTTTCCAAATTCAAACTTGAATTTGAAATCTGTTTTTTACTTTGAATTTTTCTGAAAACTTCGTTGCGCCTTAATCGGGTCATACGGACTCCGATTTTCGAAAACTCGGACTCTATTTCGCGTATTTTTCCGAGACGAAAGCAATGGCATAGCCCGTTTCCCTTGATTCAGATTTATAAATTAAATTCTGCCTCGATTTACGTTATAACAGGTTATTGAGAATACGGGTTATTACAGCAATACTATACCCAATTCTATATTTTATTGAAATAGGCTATTTAAATTATTCAAATTCTTTGGTAATAACCTAATTTAAAAATTTTTAATTGGTTCACATTTTCCGTTTTATTACAGCAGCTTAGGAACTTGCCTACGAAATTCTTTTATTTGGATTCATGGTAAAATTCTGAAACGTTTTCATATATAATATGTTGAAAACGGTCAATGTATGAAGAAGTTATGAATGAATGAATTTGGACTGTTAACGCAGAAAATATGTATATATAATTACATGGATAATATATATATATCTATATATATATATCTATATCTATCTATATATATATATATATTTGTGTGTGTGTGTGTGTGCGTGTGTGCGTGTGCGTATGTGTTCAATATAAATTCAAAATAAAGAGGGAGAATTCAAAATTTTGAATTGAAGATAAGATCAGGGGGTTAAAGTATATTGCATATATGGAATAAAATTAAGAGATTAAGGAACATATTAATTAAAATAAACAACTCAACAACACAGCCTTATTGGGCATTCTAGTCCTGGAGGGGTCGACCCCCCATTAAGGGTTGTCAACCGCCTGTCGACCATTAGGGTTGACCGCTCGGCAGCTGGACAGCCCAATAAAGCTAGCTGGTTAGGGTTTTTTCTAAGAGAATATATACGAATTAAAGGGTTGGATTAATTCTAAGTAATCCAACGATCTATGCTCACACAGGCAACCATATATAGAGCCTCATATCACAATATGAAAACTTTAATAATTATCTATTGCTACCTCCATGCGGCCTCTTTGCCATTGCTAAATTCCAAAGAAAATAAAGGTTAAGATTTCTTCTAATTCTCTATTCTAAATTCTTATCTCCTTTCTATTCTAAGTTGTAGAAAAAACTTTGGAACTTGGTATAAATATGTATATATAATATTCTAATCCATATCTCATGTATGTATGTATGTGTGTGTGTGTGTATATATATATATATTAGGAGGGTTATTGGAGCAAGTTTGAAAGCAAAGAATTGTGCATATCTAGATCTACTACAGATTTCTCTCTATTCTGCCAAGATGTGTGAGTGAAATATCGTTTACTTAAGATATATTCATGTTTTTATTAGATTATCATGTTGAAAGATATTCCTAAGTGGATTTGGAAATCCGAAAATATAAACATTAAAACCCCTAAATCTTCTTTCTTAATTTGCATACGAATTGTCATGATAAATTGGGTTTTGTGGATTTTTGGTTTTAATATTGGGCTAAAGATGAAAATGGGTGTTGTTACTATTGTTTCTATTTTGTATGATTCATCTTTATCAAACATTTGATTGTAACCTAAAAGAGTTTAATTTGGGTATTTCATAATTTGATTAGGTTTGGATTCTATTTTGAATCCAAACGTATTCAAAACTTGAAATATGACAAATATAAACGTTTTTACGTACATAATACCCAAAAAGGGGCGAATTAGACAAAGTGAAAATTTAAAACATACATGTGTAAATGTATGTAACACTCTATTTTTTAATCTAGTATTGAGATCATTCCAACAAGCCTAGGATTGAAGTTGCAAGTTTGTATGAATGTGTATTTTCCATCCACTGCTATATGTTATCTTATATTATGTGAGCTTGCCTAAGCTGTAGCGGTAAAAGTATGGAAAAATTAACTTGTATGCCTTGATTTGGATAAATTGACAGTTGCTACCTAATTATAACGTTTTCTCGTTTATACAAATATTTAACGTGGTTACGCGTTATTACTATATTATTAATATAGCGTAATCAAAGTAGTTAACGTAATAAGTGCGATTAGGATAAGGTATGAATTCGAATTGTCCCACAATATTAGTTGTCATTTATGGTGGGAGTTTGCCTGAATTCAACCGGCAAATCCAGCAACCAGAAGTAGGCCTAACTAATGTGAGATGTTTAGGTGTCATGGGTCATTCAAAAACTTAATACACTAGACACGAGGTTAAACCAACTTGTAGTAGAAGTCTGCCCGGAACCTACCGGCATATCCAACATCTACATGTGTAAGGTTTAATGTGAGGCGTCTAGTGTGTATATATATAACCAAATATATACATATATATATAAGTCTATTATGTTAGAGAGTGAAGTTTTGATGACAACAACCTTATTTCAATATTTAATGATTATAAAATATATACTAACACCCCCTTATCTAGAATATATATATATATATATATATATATATTGAAAATTGTTTTACTTTTATTAACAACTAAAAAAACACTACAAAAGACAGGTTAGTACACTAACCTATACAAACTTAAATCCAAAGCATAAAAAAAGAACAAAATACAAGAAATATAAGCCTAACTACCATAAATTCTGCCCATGATGAGGCCTCCTTCCCATGGTGCATGCAACTCGCTGCATCACCTACGTGCATTCAATCTTACCAAGTCCACCCCACTGAGCTAAACTTCATCGCTGTACCTTTAATAAAAAACTGCTCTATTCGCACTTTCAACCACAAACTCATCTTCCAGTTTGCTGCTTAAAGCATTGATGAGTGCATATGAAAACCACAGCGGCCATTTATTGTCATTCCATCATCTTTCTAGTACAAGGCATCAAAATTGGTATGCTTGCTTCATAGGAGAAAGTTTATAAATGGAAAAAAAAGTATTTAAATTCTACTATAAGCTATGCGCTCCAAAATGTAGCAGACTTGTAAGAACCCCCCCAAAGATGCACTATAATGCTATTTGAATTTTCACCACTGTACACAGTTAGCACCAAGAGAATGTTTGATGAAAATTCAAGTCTGGACGTAACTTCTCCATGATCATATCATTAACAAAGCAAAATATAATCTAGTTGATTCCAGAAATAAACCACTTTGTCAAAAACAGTTGATCATCAGTCCAAAATTAACTAGCCATACCAGGATCTCTAATAGCAGCCTACGAGTAGATGTAAATGTCACCTGAACTCTCTTAGTCATAGAAGATGTGATCTGTTTCAAATAAACATGTACCAGAGAAACCAAGTGCCAATTCTAATTAAAATAAACATTGGAAAACTAAAACATATCATTTGTTGTAGAATAATGTTGAGTTGAAATCCATATTCAGTGTAGGATGAAATTCACAAAAACACTCCGCTCCAGCAACTTCTAGCCGTTCTTAGAATTAATCGGTCAGTAATTATACACAAACTACCGGATGAAAAAGCATCCTTTAAAAAACCAAATAAGTATGTATCAATCACCAATAAATCCATATGAACCTATAAGCTTGCACCATGATACGATAAGAACAGAAAAAGAATATACAGATATTCCAGATCCACTATCTTGATAGGTCAATAACCATTAAATCCGAAATAGCGAATAGAACCCATAGACACCAGAATCAAAATCTAAGACCGTATTCAATATATCCATCCAAAACCAAACAGTTAGATCTTGCCCAAAAACAACACTGATGTAGATCTATCATGACCAATAGGAAAGAACGGTTAGAAGATTTGGTACTGAAGCAAATTCAGTAGTGCCAGATCATGCCGAAACCCAAATCAACAGTGGCTTGTCCTTCCATAATCGATTAGATCTGAACCAACGGGAGAGAATATTAGTTGTTAAATCTTGGCGGAAAGATTTAGATGCACAAATCGGAACTTAGATTTGGCTTCACTTGTGAAAAAGATACTAAAGTAAATTGGCTTATCAACAAAAAGGATTCGTTGAAGATTAGGTATAGATCGAAAGCAATCTGAAATCAACAGACAAAATCGATTAGATATGCCTTTTGGTTGTAAAAAATACAAGAAATCTGAAGTCCTAACCACGAATTACGAAAATCCATTGAAGATTAATAAGAGAAAATCAGATAAAAAGAAGATGAAATTATGAATAGATGAGATCTTACGCACAGCAAAATCAGGAGGAAAAAATTCCGCATATATATATATATATATCTGCAGGATTTGTATACAGAAATTAATACTAAAGACTAAGCAGTTTAAGAGCTTCTAGAGATTCATAATTTATAGATGATTCAATACTCATGAGTAATTAAGATTTCAATAGTTCAAGAGTTCAAGATAAATATAGTAATAGAGTCTAGTTTATGTAAGACTCTGAATAACACTCCAGGTTCAAATTCAAATTCTGTTTGTCAATTTCTGATTTTCAAAATCCAAATTCTATTTTCAAATCCTATTCTAATTGAGCTTCTTTACTTTTAATTTTAGACTCAAGTTTTAAATCTTTAAGTTATATATATATTTATATAGTTATATACTTTGTATTTATATAGTTTTAAACATTATAATTATATAAATACGTTTATATAGTTTATACGTATGATTGAATATGATTTTCTACTTTATAATATTCATTTATATCACTATGTTATAATTCAAGAATTTCCAGAATTATATACATTATCAAAACACTTAAAACATACTCAAAATTCAATTTTGAACTAGTGTATGTCGACATACATAGTTCCTTATGTCGACATATAACTGTGATATTTTTTATTTTAAAAGGATGTGTCTTTTTACTATTTGTAACGTTCTAGAAGCATTGCAACCTTTCAAATCTTATAAATAGGGGTTGATTTCAATTTTTTATTATTATTCTTCTTCTCCATCTTTATGCCCTTTCTTTACACCATTAGTATTTCATATTTTTATGATTTCTACACTTATACTCTACCGAATTCAATTTTATTTGTATAAACTTCTTCTCTTCTCACTCTATACTCATTACTCTCTGAATCGAAGTGCTATTGAAGAGTTATAGGGTTGTTGTAATTGTTTGGGTGGTGTTTGGGAAAAGGTGTGTTCCTTGTAGCATTGCAATCAAGGAAACAAAGCAGTGTTAACCTTATAGCCGAAGAAATCAAGGGGAATATACTTGATCAAGGGTGTTTTGAATCAGTGGTAACCTTATGGCGGTGAAATCAAGGGTGTTGTTCTTGGATACTGATATAGTAATAGAACTCTGTGCAGTCTAGCATTGCATGGGAATGGACATAGGAGTAATCTGAACCAGTACAAAATCTAGTGTGTTCATTCCTTTTCTGCATTTTATTTTTGTTTATTTTTGTGTTTGTGTTCGATTCTGTGTCTATGATTATCTCTGTGGTATGTGATTCATATAGTAGATCATGTAAGTTTTAGATTTTGTTAAACTTCTCAAAAACACTATTCACCCCCTTCTAGTGTTAGGTTTTCCTTAACGATCCATTCTGCAATCCTTAACAATTGGTATCGGAGCAAGGTCTTTCAAAAAGTTCATAATCTGATTTTTGAACAAAAATTAGATGGAAAATTTTGAAATAATTGTTAATAGTAGTGTCAATTCATGCATTGTACCAATATTGAAAGAGTCTGCATATAATTGTGTTGAAAAGTCAAGTAATCTACTAAATATTGTTTAATACAGGAAAAGATGTGTTATATGGCTTTTGAAAATTCAAAAGTTGAAAAGATGGGTAAAGTGGCTATTGGTAATTCAAATTCCAAAATGGTGGCTATTGAAAATTCAAATTCTAAAATGGTTTTTGTTGAAGATTCAAATTTGGAAATGGTGTGTTACATGGCTGTTGAGAATTCAAATTTTGGAAAGCAATTGGTGGAAATCAAATAGGACAAATGGATACTGGATAGTGGCTGTTCAAGACATATAACGGAAAATCCTGAATTACCCAATAATCTGATTTATGAAGATGGAGGAATGGTGAACTTCGGAGATAACTCTAAATGGTGCATTATTGGGATCTACAATGTCGGTAATTATGAAACTCCAACTATTTCTAATGTTTTATTAGTTAGGAATCTAAAACACAACCTACTAAGTAGAAGACAACTTTGCAATAAGGGTTATAAAATAAACTTTGAAAAAGATAAATGTTTTATAGAAGATAGGAGTTCAAAAGTAATATTCGAAGGAGATAGAAAGAAAACTATCTATATATTGAGTATTAAAATCTCCAACGATAATCTATGTCTTATGGACAATACAAGTGACCTTGGATCTGACATATGAGATTTCGTCGTATAAATTTCAAACACGTCTATAGGATTTGTAAATTAGATTGAATAGAGGATTACCCAAAATGAAATTTAAAGTTAATAATTTATGCGACGCTTGTCAATTCGGAAAATTAAAAAGAAATTCATTTGAATCAGAAGAGGAAATTATAACCTCGAAACCATTAGAGTTAATTCACATGGATTTATTTGGTCTATCTCAAGCTCAATTGATAAATCATAATAGATATGTTTATGTAAGAGTCAACGATTTTTCTAGATTTACTGATATACACGTAAATGTGTATATTTTATCTGCATATTTATCTTATTTTATCTTTTAAATAATTGATACTATGCATTTATAGTTGTGTTTACAGATTATTTTTTATGAATGGATTAATGCACTTAATTGTTGAAAAGGTTGAAGAATTTGTGCAAGAAGAGAGTTGAATTTTAGAGCTGGATTAAAGCTTGAAGACCTGAAGAAAAAGTGTTATTCAATCGCCTTCTGCTGCATATTTTAAAGACAAGATTCAATGCTTTTCCATAGTGATCATTTGGAGTTGTTATTCATTCTCAAGGCAATTGGAGTTGAAGCCCGCAACATATTTTCCATGACATCTGCATGCGTTCACATTGGTCTAGTTGCTAATTGGGCTAAGTTATTTGTCCCATATCATGAAATTTGCAAAGCTTCTCATTCATACGCAGCATGCGTTCACACTGAGCTATTTGATTTATGTGCTATTTTGGAAAAGGGGTTTTGTCCCACATTGTGGAATTTGCCAAGTAGTCTTTGTCACATCAGCTATATATACATTGTATCTCATTCATTGTAAACACATTAGGTTTTATTCTGTAATTCTCTTCTTGGAATAAAATCATTCTTCTTCCCCTGTTCTATTTAGTTTTAGTTTTAGTTGTATTTTATTTGTGTCTGTTATTTTATTTTTCTCTTCTTCTTTAGCTATGTCTAGCTAATCCCCTTTGATTAGGGGGTGATGATGCTAATAGATATGATTCAACATGAATCACATAGCCAATAGATGAGGACTTTATACATGTAGATCTGGATCTGAATCAAAGGTTAGATCTGAACCTTCATATTCTGTGTCGTTTAAGAGCTATGCTCCTTCACAAGGTATATTCGTGTTCGATCTAACAACTATCAGATTTAGATCTAATTTTAGGGTTTTAGAAATTAATTAGTGAATCTGTCCTGATAGTCTATGGTTGTTTAAGAGCTCTGCTCCTGCATAGGCTATGCTTGTCGTTATTTACTTATTTGTTTCTAAGAACCTAATTATCGTTGATTCATGTGTATGACAGAAACATGAATTAGTTCTATATTTATTTGTTGGCTATTGATGAGTGTGAATCCAGTCTATGTCATTATCCCCTATTTGCTTTCTCTTATTATATAAATCTCTCTTTTTTATTTAAGTGTTGTTATTTTCTGTGTTTTCAATCAGCCAAAATCCTGGAATAACTTGATTGGATTTATTAAGAAAAATATTTTTGGTCCTAGAGTTCGACACCCTCTACAACAATCCTTGTTGTTTAGGAAAGCCGAAAGGATTCTACAGTTGTTTACAATCGTAAAATTTAGTCACAAACATTTACTTGGATTTTTTTTCTTAAAAATAAAAGTGATGCTTTTGATCAATTTAAAACTTTTTCTAAAAGAATTCAAAACTTATTATCACTAGAAATCAAAACAATACGTAGTGACCATGGCAGAGAATTTGAAAACGAAAATTTTGAAAATTTTTGTAATAAAAAGGGAATAACCCATAACTTTCTATTCCCGGAACCCCTCAACAAAATGGATTAGTTGAACATAAAAATAGGACTAAACAAGAGTGTGCGAGAACTATGTTACCTAATAGTAATTTACCTAGAAATTTTTGGGCTGAGGCAGTTGCAACAGCTTGTTATATTTTAAATAGAATTTCAATTAGACCCTTAACTCATAAAACACTGTATGAACTTTTGATAATAAGAAACCAAAAGTATAATATATTAAAATATTTGGAAGTAAATGTTTTATATTTAATACTAATGAAAATTTAAATAAGTTTGACTTGAAATTCGAAAAAGGAATATTTATTGGATATTCAAAAAGAAGTAAGGCATATAAAGTTTTCAATACTAGAGCCAATACTATAGAAGAAACCTTAAATGTATCATTTGACCAAAATTATAAAACTATAACACAAAACAATGAAGATGAATGTGAAAATGAAATAAATGAAACAAATCATGAAGACAGTCAACCAAATAAACGAATTAGATTACTTAAAGACCTTCCTGTAGAAAATATCTTAGGAGTTATTGAATCCGTCGTTAGAACCCGTAATCAATTAAATAATATGAGTAACTCTGCATTTATTTCAACTATCGAACCTAAGAATCCAAAGGAAGCATCTTCCGATGATTCATGGATACTTGCCATGCAAGAAGAACGAAATCAGTTTAATAGGAACGATGTATGAGAACTTGTTCCCAGACCAGAGGATAAGACTATAATAGGAACTAAATGGGTTTATAAAAGTAAAATGAATGAACACGGTGAGGTCATAGTAAATAAGGCATGACTAGTAGCACAAGGTTATACTCAAGAAGAAGGAATAGATTACGATGAAACTTTTCCCCCTTAGCAAGATTAGAAGCTATTAGGATTTTTCTAGCCTTTGCAAACCATAATAATTTCAAATTATATCAAATGGATGTTAAAAGTGTTTTTCAAAATGGATTTGTTAAAGAAGACATATATGTAGAGCAACCACCTCTATTTGAAGACGAAAAATTACCAAATCATGTATGTAAGTTAAAGAAAGCGTTTTATAGTTTAAAACAGGCTCTTAGGGCTTGATATGATAGATTGAGAAATTATTTATTACAATCCAACTTTTAAATAGGAAAATTAGATAAAACTTCGTTTATTACAAAGAATAATAAGGATATACAATTAGTACACGTGTATGTTGACGATATAATTTTCGAATCAACAAACGATAAGATGAATAAATAATTTTCAGATATTATGACCCAAGAATTTGAGATGAGTCATATGAGAGAACTAATGTTCTTTTTAGGCTTACAAATTTGTCAATTAAAGAATGGAATATTTATTAATTAAGAAAAATACACAAGAGATCCAATTAATAAATATGATGTAACAGCAACTAATGGGAGACCAACACCGATGGCGACTAATATAGCATTAAGTAAAGACGATACATTTAAAGACGTTAATAAAAAATTATATAGAGGAATGATAGGATCACTACTATATATAACCGCTAGTAGACCAGATATAATGCATAGTGTATGTCTCTGTGCAAGATATCAATCGCAACCTAAGTAAACCATTAAAAAGCCATAAAACGTATCCTAAGGTATGTAAAGCATACATCAGACTTTGGACTATTTTATCCTAACGATGATTCATTTGACTTAGTTTCTTATTGTGATGCTGATCATGCGGGATGTAAATTCGATCGTTAAAGTACTAGTGAAACATGTCATTTCTTAGGTCATTCACTAGTCTCGTGGTTTAGTGAAAAGCAAAATACCGTATCTTTTTCAATAATTGAATTAGAATATATCTCTGCTTCTTTGGCTTGTCCACAAATAATATATATGCAACAAGCTCTAAATGATTTTGGATTAAATATAAACAAATCACCAATATACTGCGATAATACGAGTGTTATAAATATATCTAAAAATCCAGCTCATCATTCAAGAACTAAACATATCGATATACGACATCATTTTCTAAAAGATAATGTAAGCAAAGAGAAAATTTCATTTGACTTTATAGAAACAGATGAACAAATAGAAATATATTAACAAAACCATTGAACGAAGCAACATTTAATAAATTTAGAAGAGAATTATGTATTTGTTCATTAAATGAACTAGAATAATTAAATATATTAATATATAAAAGAACAACATTAAAAATTAGAAAAATAAAATATAAAATGTAAGCATGTTGACATACATACTTGCATATGTCAACATATAACTACCAGATTTCAGAAATTAATTCCCACCAAAAGTTAGTTATATTAACCATCTAAACTCTCTACTTCAAATTTTCTTCTTCATTCTCTTATTTCACTTCTATAAAAATTCTGAACTAAAATAAATAATGACCTCCACCAATTTTAATTCCCAGATTAATCCTGAATCATCCGCTGGACCATCCGAAGGTCCTTTTTAACATTCTACCCTATCACGTGTCATCAAATTTGAATAGAAAATGGAATATACTCCTCGAATGCTTGCTGAAATACAAGCACACCAAATTTGGATGAGCCAAGAGAAAAATAGACAAGGAAAAGTGATAAGCAACCTTCTTAAATTTGTAATGAGTAATCAGGCGAATCCAATTATCATCAAAGATGGTAATCAAGTAACGGAAGAAGAGGAGGAACCAGAAGAGGAAGAGGAAGAAATGATAAAGGAAAAGGAACCTGAGGAGATTCAACAAGAAGTTACGGAAGAAGAAGATCAAGTCATATGTGTGGGAGAGGTCTTGTTCGATCAAAATGGAAATGTGATTGAAAGGAATGGGGATTTTTGTCTCCGTTACCCAAGTTTTCCCATCCATAAGTCTCCCATCATCAAAAATAATGAGAATTTAGGCTTTTCATTTATCTTCGTTTCTTTAAGTTCATTCGATGTATTGCGTTTGTAGTATTTCATGTAATACCACTTGTAAAAACTAAGTTTAATATAATGCTTTTTTTTGTTTTTCATAAGTATTCTATTACTTTGTTATATTAGCAAGAATTTAGGGGGAGTCATATACATTAAGTATTATAATAAGTTATACACTTATAGATCTTAGTGTAGAATAATATAGTTTAGATAGATATCGAATTTAGGGAGAGTATTTTACTTTAGTACAGGAATTATTTAGATAGTTACAGAATTTAGGGGGAGTATTTTTAGAATTTCTTTTTGATGATGTCGATGGGGGAGAAATTATAAAATATAGAATTAGTTTATAGGATTCATATAGACAGGAAAAGTATTAGAAGGATCAGCATTAACATGTAAAAAAGGTATGATATTTTATAAACTAAGGTTGTCATCATCAAAAAGGGGGAGATTGTTATAGAATGGATTTTTGATGACAACAACCTTATTTCAATATTAATTGATTATAAAATATATACTAACACCTTTATCTAGAATATATATACATATGTTGGATTTGTATATAGGAATCAATACTGAAGACTATACAGTTTAAGAGCTTCTAGAGATTCAGAATTCAGAGATGACTCAAGACTCATTAGTAATCAAGATTTCAAGAGTTCGAGATAAGTATAGCAAAATTGTAACAACTCGGCAAATCAGAACCAATTTAAATTTTTTGTTTTAGCTATTTTGATGGACTTTGAATATTTAAAATGATTTATTTTAAATAATTACGACTAGAAATTTATTTTGAATAGAATTAGAGCATATAAATTTATTTAAATCAAAGTTAGAATATAAATATTTATTTTAATTATAAAAGGAATTGGAAATGGCACGGTAGTTTGAAAATTCGATTTCAAATGAATGTATAGGATCCAAAAGACTGGATTTCAGTGAAACCAAAAATATTTGAATCTGTTTGAAATATCTTTCCAACGAATGTGAAAAATCCAGATTTCATAACGGGAATAAAAAGTTTTGTCTAGTTAAAAAGTTAGAATAGTCGCTATTGAATTTAAAATATTATATAGCCCTTAAAAATAACCATTTTGCAAACGACCTCCGTTTTCGATAAAACCACTTTTGCTGGATCTGGAATATCAAATTATTGCTAGATTCCAATTCTCATTATTTTTGGAATCAATATGTTAGCATGGCGGATTTAAACATGTTTGATCAATTCAGTTTGAATTTAATCGACTGTAAAATGACTGTTTCTCAAACGGTCTCCAAATTTGACGAAATTAGTTTTGTTAGGACCATATCGTCAAAACAAAGCTAGATTTATTTTTCTGCAATTTTTGGAGTCAGTATGTGGCCCCGGTAAATTAAAATGTACGTTCAAATTCAATATATATATTGATTTATATTTTAATTTTAAGAAAAACTAATTGAAACAGTCGAATTGTATGAAACATATTCCATTGTGTCCTGAATAGGGGTATTTAGCTAGGGGAGACAACCGTTGGGTTTGAATTGGAGTTCGGATGGAAATTTACTTTTTAGAATTAAATGGAATTAAATATTAATATGAATATATATATATGTATATTAACTTTTGCCATTCGAAACCCTATTTCCTCTTTCAGGAATCGCGCCTCCAATCAATGAAACTGACGACCGAAATCTTGCAAATTTCTTTTGACTTTCCCTCCAAATCCACGCTGTAATCCCGAGGACTTTCTAAAGCAAATCGAAAGAGCTCTTCACAAACTCCAAGATGGATGGTGGAGATGATTTTTCGTTCACTGGTTTACTCGATTTCGGAGCATAAAGTAGCGGCCGTCGCTGACGATTTGCAAGGCCAGGGGTGTCAAATTGATGGCGGTTGTGGGCACGGGGAGAGGGGTCGAAGCCTGTTATGGTGGTGGTGTCTGATCTCGAGCAGGTGGCATATGGGAGGAGCTGTGGTGAAACCCTAGGATCGGTGTTTTGGGTTTCTCGGTTCAGTGATGTAAACGAAGAAGAGGTGCAGCGTTTTTTTAAACGTTGTAAAGGTTGAAGTTAATAATTTCTTTAATTTTAATTAAAGCATTGTTTAAAAATTTAGTTTTTTTATATAAATACATTGTAATTTTTTTTAATTATAAAGCATTGAATTTTATTTTCAGATTTTAAAAAGAAAATAACATTGTTTAATTATAAATAACTTTAATAAAAATGTGATTTTTATCATGACATAGTTTTAAATAAAAGTATGATTTTTAACCATAAATAACATTTTAAAAATATGAGAAGCAAAGTTTTAAAAATGATATATATATATATATATATGTATAAATATATATTTGAAATAAAAATATGATTTATATATATATATAACGAAGTGATAAAAAATATATTTTTTATATATGAAGTAGCGCCATAAAAATATAATTTTTTTATATGAAGTAGCATTATAAAAATATGATTTTTATAATATAATAGCGGTTTAAAAATATGGTTTTTATTATATGAATAACAATATAAAAATATGATTTATATATATATATATATAATAGCATTGTAAAAATACGATATTTAATGTACACACGACATTGTAAAGATGTGATTTTTACGTAATATAGCATTATTAAAAATGTGATTTTTAATATAAACCGCGTGAAACAGATTGCGATGGAACTGGTTGGAAACAATTCCAAATCTAAACCATTCAGAAATAAAGAATGGAGGAGTGGATTCCAAAGGTGAGAACCCTCACTCTAATCTTGTTTTCTAGTTAAACATATACTAGGTTGTAGACGGGGCTTAGTAGCTCCTGACACTGTCATCCACATACCATGGATGACTTGTTTGATTGTATTGTGTGGTGGAAATTGATTGTGATTGTATAAAATATCATTTTTATTGTCGTGGAAATTGATTGTGATTGTATTGTGTCGTGGAAATTTGATTGTATTGTGTGGTGGAAATTGATTGTGATTGTATTGTATGGTGGAAATTGGTTGCAGACGGGCCTTAGTAGCTCCTGACACCGTCGTCCACATATCATTTTTATTGTATAGATGAATTGTACAAAATATTCATGTGCTGAAATAAATATTTTATCGTTAAAAATATAATTTTTAACAAGTATATGAATGAAAATAAATATTAATTTACAAATTGGATGATTTGTTTATGTATACACATTTGACTGATATTGATTGGAACGATATATTTTACACATCGCCCGACTGCACAAATAAAACCTGTGTATTGATTGAAACCCCACACGGGTATTAGGATGATATTTGACGTACACTAATCCCAATTGTTTAGTTGTATGTCAATCGATTGGTTGATAGACTGTTGTAAGCATTAATTATTTATATTTAACGCTTATGCAGTTGTGTAATGCACTCTGGATGATGGTTGACTGTGTTTAATTATTGCTGTGTACATGTGTGTATGAAATCCATATAAATAAAATTATGTGGTAATTGACTGTGTCTGATTCCAATTTGGAAAGAACGAATTTAAATTAAAGAATAATTTAAATTAACGAATATTTTAAAATGACGAATAATGAATATTTTAAAATAACTAATATTTTAATATAATATTCCGTAATGGAACAAAATGTGATTTTGATGTCCGATTTGGGATGGATACGAAAATATTGAAATATATGAAGCCGTGTTGATTAGATTAACACCATTTTGACGTGAACGATATTTATATCAATTTTATTCAGTTTTATAATGAATACCGAAAAGGAAATGATTTCAAAACCTGGTATTTTGAAAATATTATCATTTTAATATTATAATAATATGGAACATTCAATTTTGATTTAAAATTGAAAATGAGGGTAGAATCTTTTTAAAACGAATTTATAAACGATTTACAAAATACATTTTAAATGGAAATCAATGAAATACATATTATATATAATATAATGGCCTAAATAGAACGCGTCGCGCCGTGATCATTTGCGAATTTCGACCATTGACTTCGAATTGAAATTACGGCAGATCTAACCGTCGGATTCTACTAAATTCGGAACCCTTGGGTTCGTATCGAAATGAGCTTTCTAACGAATATAAGAGATTTGAAATCTAATGGTTGGATTTGGAATTATGTCCAAATCAAATTTGGAAAAGGTCGCAATAAGTGCAGTTCGAAGACTGTTTATGGAATCGACTGAAAGGGCCTTGAAAAATAATTAAAAAAATTAATAATTTGTGTAAAATCATAATAAATGATTTGGAAAGAATTGGGATGAAAAATTCAATATTTGAAAAGATAAAAATATATTTTTATTGAAATGAACTAGTTATAAACTAGAATTATAATCCATTTATTTTTAAATAAATAAATTGGATTGAGAATGGGTTTTAATATGACCAGAATGTCCAATATATGAACTGGAGTGGATTTGAATGGAAATCATCTTCGGAATATTTCGATGTTGGATTTCGTGATTATACGATATTGTTACAGAAATTTGAAAGATATATTTATATCGTTATTTCCAATATGATATTTGTTGGTTTCAGAATTTCATATTGAATATAAGCCGATATATTTTCTATTCAGAGCCTTGTATTTAATATCAAATGGGATTTTGGGTTTGTCGTGAACGGTGTCTTAAATAACACTGTTCTTAAACCCCGTTGAAAGGAATAAATCTTTTAATTAAGATTATTAGAGTTTCCAGTTTCATTTGGTAATTGGAATAAAATGGAATGTGAATCGAGTTTATCGTGAATTGTGTTTTTAACGACTTTCGTTCTTTAACCCGATTTACAGTGACATGTGATTGGGAATCTATAAATCTTTTATTAAGATTTAAAGGAAATTTTCCAAAGTAAAGTTTTCCAATTTAATACAATAAATTGGAATGGAATGGAATTCGATTGGATAATAATCGAAGTGAGCTTCTGTGGAGGATGACTATTAATATATATGGAATTTAAAAGGCTTTGTCATTTTCCATTTATATTATTAGTCGGACACAGAAATTGATATTTGATTATATATTGATATGTTTTTTGTGAAGATTCAATAAATAATGGAATGTGAATCGGGTGTATCGTGAACTGTGTTTCAAATGACATTAGTTCTTTATCCCAGTTAAAGATAAGATTAATTTCTTAACTTTGAATAATTATTGAGTAATGATTTTTGAGATTAAAACTGAATTAGAGTTTTAATGAATCTTTAATTAGATTGGAATGTGAATGAGATAATTAAATTTATCGAATTCATGAAATGATCGAGAATGGAGTATCACCAGTTTTTCTTCAAGCGATAGTTAAATCATTAATTAGATTTGAACGTGAAATGGTAAATAATTTTACTGATAACATCGTGGTGTTAGATATGGAGTATTACCAGTTTTGCTCCATGGGATGAATAGGTTAGGACTGAGAAATATAATAAATGATTACTTCGGTAAGGTTCGCTAATCCCGACTAGTTTGGATAAACCTTAATTTGGTTTGAATTGTATCCAATGGAAGATTAAATAATACATTTAAAGAATTTATTTTTAATAAAATTAATGGGAACCTTTCCCAAAGGATATGAATATTTAAATAAAAGAACATTCGGAATTGGAATGAGGTATATGTTGTGTTTTTATAGTACTTGTTTATTATATATGCGAGTCATTCGGAAAGGTCGGGTTTATACCCATTCTGAATAACTGATTCGACGATAAGTCGACGATGAAGATGGTGGTTGAAGACCGGTGGTCTTCACATCGTTTGGATGATTACTGATGTCTTGATTGGGCTGTACACCCAAGACGAGGTAATAAGTGGTGATCGTCCAAACGTACTTGGAGATCGACCGGATATGCGAGGACCTCTCTCCTGTATTGGACATATGGGACGAGGAATAAGGTGCCTCCGGTTTCATTCAGACCCAGAACAAACTTGTAAATGGATGTGTGTCTGACATTGGATTTTATTCTGTGTTGATTGATCTCCATTAAATATATATCTATTTGGTGGCGGAGAATTTATTCTCTTGCTTAACACCTATCTCTAAGACGTACGAGCTCATAGGTTATATATTGATAGACATAAGTCGCATGGCATGAATTGTCAGTGTGGCATGCTAAGATGCAAATGATCAAGGCATTTGTTGAAAAGCAGAGTCTTGTAGTTGTAACGACCCAGAAAATCTGAACCAATTTAAAAATTTTAAATTGGCTAAAATAATGGATTTTAAATATTTAAAATAAATATTTTAAATAATGGCAATGAAAACTGAGTTTGAATCGACAATTGAAAACGGATATAATTAATTATAATTATAAACAAGGCCTGAAAGGGCGCTGTAGTTTCGAAAATTGAATTCAAACTTTGTCGGATTGTACCGGGTGCAAAACAATCCGGATTTTAGTGAAACCAAAAATATTTAAATCTGTTAGTGAATACCTTTCTAACGAATCTGAAAAATCGAAATTTCATAGCGGGAATCAAAAGATATGTCCAGTTGAAAATTCTGAATAGTCGCTATGGAATTCAGGCCCTTAAAAATGGACATTTTGCAAATGACCTCGGATTTCGACGAAACCACTTTTGTTGGATCCGCAGTGTCAAGTTATTGTTAGGTTTCAAATTTCATAATATTTTGAATCAATATGTGAGCGTGGCAAAGGAAAACGCGTTTGACCGGTTTCAGTTGATTTTAATCGACTGGAAATTGGCCATTTTTCAAACGGTCTCAGAATTTGACGAAACTAGTTTGTTAGGACTGTATCGTCAATACGAAGCTAGAAAATATTTTTCGAGAATTTTTCTAGTTAGTATGTGACCCCGGTAATTTGAAATGTGCGTTAAAATTAAATATATACTGATTTATATTTTAATTTTGAGAAAAACCTATCGAAACGGACAAATTGGCTTACGATACATATCCCATTGTGTTCGGGATGGGGGTAATTAGCTAGGGGCGACAGTCGTTGGATGGGAATTGGAGATTGAATGAAAAAGCAACCTTTTGAAATTTAAAATAATAAAATATATAAAAAACTCACTCCACTCCTTTTCTCTTTCTTCCTCTTTACCTTTACCCCTCGTCACCGTTAATTTCAGAAAAATTAAAAGAGGAAAAAAAACCCTAAATCTAAATCGCGTCGTGCCTCTTGGTAGCCACCACCACGCCGTAGCCATCCAACCCTCCCCGCGCCTCCATCTCCTCCTTTCCGATCCTTCTCCTCCCTCCTTGCCCTCTCCGCTCGACGACCACGAACCCGAACCCCAAGCACCCCAGACCCGACGCCACCGTTCGCCCCACCACCGCGGGGAACTCCTGCCGCCGACCCTGACATCACCCCCCTTCTTCGCAGATTAAAGTAAGTTGTTTTTATTTTATTTTATTTTTATTTTAATTCTAAAAATTTCGATTTTTATGTATTTAAATACTGATTTTTAAAGGGTTTAAAAACTGATTTTTAAAAGGTTTAAAAACTGATTTTTAAAAGGTTTAAAAACAGATTTTATTTTAAGACATAAAAAGAAAAGGATTTAAACTTTAAAAAGAAAAAGATTTGAACTTTAAAAAGAAAAAAATTTTGAACTTGGATAGAAAAGATCAGATTTTTAGAATAGAATAGATCAGATCTTTAAAATAGAAAAGACGGAATTTTTATTAAGTAGAAGATGAAAA
The DNA here is from genome assembly GCA_030737875.1 of Allium sativum. Classification (NCBI taxonomy): domain Eukaryota; kingdom Viridiplantae; phylum Streptophyta; class Magnoliopsida; order Asparagales; family Amaryllidaceae; genus Allium; species Allium sativum. The sequence goes on along the minus strand of JASFAX010000056.1, from coordinate 822,983 downwards.
ATATAGGATTTTTATATATTGAACATCGAAGTAAAAATTCGATTTCTATATATTGAATAGCATAATAAAAATTCGTTTTTTATATATTGATTAACGAAGTAAAAATTCGATCTTTACATATGTAGTGAATACGGGCAACGAAAGCGACAAAAGGCGAGAGCGGTGAAGATTTATGCAAAGAAGAGTCGTGGGATTGAAATAGCTATTGGTGAGGATTTCTCACTCTTCAATTTCTTTTTCTAGCTATATATATATGTGTTGAAATAAAAGTGAATTGCTATATATAAATATATATATATATATATATAATATATACGCCCCTCGTCCACAAACCATGGACGATATTTATTGATTGAAATTGTTTTGAAAATTGATTAATAGTGAATGATTGTTTGGGATTGTTTGTGGTTGATGTTGGTTGATTGTGGTTGAAAAATACCCATTAGTGATTGAGAAATATTTGATTGAAACCACATAGGATTAGTTTGTGGAAATGAAATAAATATATACATGCCGCCTGCGTGCGAACTAGATGCATGATTCCCATTGTCAAAAACCGCGAGGTTTTAAGGTAGAGCGAGGAGCCGTACTAGGGACGGTCCCGGTTTTAACTACCCTGCCGTTATGCTGCCGAAATTTTGAATAATATTCATGTGTTTGAATTATTTTCATTTGCTTAAACTATATTTATTCATTGAATAGAAAACCTTCATGTGTTGAATTGATATTCATTTGTTGATTAGAAATTCATGTGTTGAATGGTATTCGCGTTTTAAATATAAAAATCACATTTTTATCTATATATAGAAACTATAGAAAACCTTCATGTGTTGAATTGATATTCATTCGTTGATTAGAAATTCATGTGTTGAATGGTATTCGCGTTTTAAATATAAAAATCACATTTTTATCTATATATAGAAACTATAGAAAACCTTCATGTGTTGAATCGATATTCATTCGTTGATTAGAAATTCATGTGTTGAATTGTATTCATATTTTGAAATAAATTGTTTGATAATAAAAATCACCTTTTATCGACTATATGAACTTTGTAAAATAATCTCGTTTTGAAAGAAATTGTTTCATAAGAAAAATCCTATTTTTATCACCAATATGAAATATATAAAATAATAGTGTTTTGAAATGAATTGTTTTACAATAAAAATCACATTTTTATTGTATGCATAAATCGTTGAAATGTGAAGTGTTAAAAATAGCCACTTGTTCAAAATAAACATATATGAGTTGAAATATTCATTAATTAGCTAATGAAATGATTTGCACCTATGTATGTAACATTAGAATGAATGGTGTTTTTAAACCAAATAGAAATCAAATATGAAGTTGAATAGAAAATGATAAATGATAAGAACTGTATATATATATGTACATGCATATTCATTGAACAGGTTATAGCAAAGGGGCTAGAGAAGAGGAATAAAATTTTGTGCCCGACAAATAGGTACACATTTACTGTTTTGTTTGGGTGATGATTTTATGAGCCTGTTGGCTAGCCGCTTGGCTTTTTCTTTTTCTTTTTGAGATTAGAAGGACCAGGAAAGCTATTTGCGATTTCCCGATGCTCCCGGTACAGGGGAGGTTATGGCGAAATTTTCCAAAAATTTAAGGCGTTAGTGAAATATTTGAAGTGAAAACGATATTGAAATCATTGAATGAACTATATTTATATAATTATATAAATATAAATAAAATTAAAACGAAACGTGGCCGTGCAGTTCGCATTTTGAAACCGTGATTTCAAACAACTAGTACGGGGAATCCGACCATTGTATTTTCCTGAAACCTCAACCGTCGGGTTCGCCTTGGAAATATCTTTCCAATGGCACCAACCTTGTAAAAATCCAACGGTTGGATTGTCTGGAATGTTTAATTCAAATCTGATGAAAAACAGCGCCAGAAGCGATTATATTTATATATATAAATATAATTATATATTTAATCGAATAACGACGCTGTAGTTCGTATTTTGAAATCGAAACTTCAAACGATTGTACCGGGAGATCCGACCGTCGGATTTTCCCGAAACTGGAACCGTTGGATTCGTTTTGAAAAGACCTTTCTAATGATGTAAATTTTGTGAAGATCCAACGGTTAGATTTTCAGATATGTGTAAATCAAATCTGAAGAAAAACAGCGCCACGACCGCGTTATGGCCCGAAGCGTCGTTTTGAATAAATGGGCAATTTTAAAATAAATAAAAATAGCGATAAATCATTATAAAGTACCATAAACAATATGGAGTGGAAATAAACTGAATTTGCTCGATTTATGTTGTATTTGATGGTTGAATGTGTTTGGTGTGAAAATTACATTAAAGAATAATATTGCTGTTGTCGAATAATTTAACCATTGAAATAAATGGATTTGAAATTCTAAATATACGTGAATTATTTGAAAAGGCCGAGTTAATTCTCATTTCGAATAATTGACCGACGATTGAAATTCGAAGATGAAGAGGTGGTCGAAGACCGGAGATCTTCACCTCGTTTGGATGGTAACCGAGGTCCTGATTGGGAGGCATCCCGAAATATGGATAATGAGTGGTGATCGTCCAGACGTACGTGGTGATCGATGGGTTTGCGAGGTATTTAGTGCCTCCGGTTTCGTTCAGACCCAGAACGGACTTGTAAATGGACTGTGTGTCTGACATTGGAGTTTATTCTGTGTTGATTGATTTCTGTTAAATATACATCTGTTTGGCGGCGGAGAATTTATTCTTTTGCTTAACGCCCTTCTCTGAGACGCACGAGCTCATAGGTTGTATATCGATGGACATCAGTCGCATGGCATGAATTGCCTGTGTGGCATGCTAAGATGCAGTGATCAGGGCTTCTGTTGAAAAGTAAAGTCTTGTGGTGATGATCAAAGCACCGCCTGTGTGGCGTAGCTTTGTGTATAACGTGAAATCGCGAGCCTCACACCCCGGTATGAACCAGAAACGGGAGAAAGGACCTCAGGGAGGGCCTACGTTTCCTCCTAGCTAAAAGTGGCGTCAGTGGTTTTACACGCCCTGACGAGTTTGACTTATGTGGTTGTTGCTGTTGCGAGGCGCCTCGGTTAGATCGGACGATCCGGGTCCGATGGAGTCATTCGTTTTCTCGCTTACGCCCCCAAAGGGCAGCGAAACGTAGTGCTCAGGCATTTTAATCCACATCGGTGGACCGGCCCTGACGATCCAAGGGTCGATGCGTTCTGATCCTGAGACTCGGGCTAGGCAGTCTCGAATTCGGTAAGGACTATCTTTTGCCTTGGTTCATGACGGAAATCAAATTTCCAAATACGTGACTGTGCGGTTTTGATTGTATACCTATATATGGCGACATAGTGGTATGGGGCATTAATGCCGTCTATGATTAATAGTTATTATTTGAAATTGTTTTCAAAACATATAAACACTAGCAATAATATCAAATGCCTTTGTTTATTCGTATCAAGCATATTTTGGCCGTTATAAGGTAAAAACTATATCCTCCGGTTTGCGTTGCATTGTGTGATGGGAACTGAGTCTTATAACGATTTCATTTTTATAAAAAGCATAGCGATGTTTAAAAGAAAGATTTGTTTTAAAGCACTGGCAATCCAATGGAGTAAACCCGTTCCACGAAAGTGGCGTGGTCCTGTGATTTGCCAAATTATATATGTGTTGAGTAGATTTCTCATACCAGTCCCATGACTGACTCGTAGTTTGTTTCACTTTCAAACTCGGGTGCCCCTTTTTCTACACGGGCAGCCTTGTGTTCAGGTTTAACTGGTTCTTTCTGGATAGCTGGAGCTGAAGATGGATTCTATCATTTATCTCTTTTTATGCTGTTCAGCTCCTATTGTACATATTTTGTTTGTTTTCCGCTGTAGACATTTATGTATAGCTGAACTGTATTTGTACTAAGTAAGATCCTGTATACTGTGTAACTCTGATGATTACTTTTATCCAGTATATTCTATTGTTCATTATCTGGTGTATTTATTTAATTTTGTTCTGCTATTATCTGTTTCTGTGTTATATTCCAAAGGTAACCCTTGTCTCCGTCGGAACGGGATTTTGGGTCGTCTCAACGTGGTATCAGAGCTTTGGTTAAGCTTAGTTGTAGTGACCCGCATTTTAGCTGTTGAATAATTAATTTATTTAATTATTAAATATCGATTTATCGATATCGAGAAGTGAATTAAATAATATTGAATATTTAATTAATAATTATAATATAATAAAATATATTATAATGTCGAAATAGTCAGAAATAGTGAAATTCACAATATCGTGTGAATTGAATAGCATACGAGATTTGGTGGAATTTCAACTCGAAATATAATAACGATTATATTCAATCGACGACAGTTTGAACGTATAATTATAATATAATTAAAATAGAGCTTGAAATGGCGTGGCAGTTCGCTATTTGGCGATTCGAACTTCAACTGAGTGTACAGGATTCATTTTAAGCCGGATTTCAGCGAAAAAAAGAAACGCGTGGAGCTGGTGGAGTATATTTTTCTAGTGGAAGAGAAAAATCGAGATTTCGTCGTGTAGATTTTGATTTACGTCCAAATCAAATTTCAGAAAAGTCGCTATGGAATTCCTTTATAATTCGTAACGCTTTATATACGTTATAAAAGGATTTTTCAATATAAATCGAATATCGATTCAACCTGAGCTTAGAATATTGAACATATAATTTTCCTGGAGCTGTATGGTATTCCACTGTGAATATATATACGATAATATAAATTTATTTATATTTAATTTAATTTATTTAAATATATTTATATATTTAAATGGATTATTCAAGGGTCTAAAAATAGCCAGTTTTGCAAACGAAGTCGGAATTCGACGAAACTAATTTTGTTGGATCCGCAATGTCAAATTATTGTTAGATTCCAAGTTTCGTGATTTTTAGAGTCACTGTGTGGTCGTACGGATTTTTAGAGTGAAAAACAGTCAGTATTTCGACAGTTAAAAATACGCTGTGTGAGCATACGGACTCGGAATTCGACAAAACCAGTTTCGTTGGGACCGTAATGTCGAACTCTAGCGGCATGTCCAGTTTCGTGATTTTTAGGTATCATGTGTGATCACACGGATTTTTTAGAATTCAGAAACGAATATAAAGGATTAAATAAAAATATTAAAATATTAATATAAAAATATCTAGATATTTTTATGGTCTATAAATAGCCCCCTTACTTTCCCTTAAGACCTAATCCTTAAAAGAAAATGCGCCGTCAGTTTTCCATCTTCAAATGAAAACCGATTCCTCATAAATCAAAAACAATCCAAAGAAAATTACACAAATCATAATACTTATAGTATTGGATCCTCGCTATGATCCTCTTCATTTCAGTAGGTTTTGATAAGGCTCGACATCATTTCGCGTTGACTGGAAAACTCACCGCGAGCTAGGGTTATACTTTTCGAGAGTTGTGAGCATTAAAGTGGGAAATGGAGGGTGGATTTGAAATCGTAGTGGAGAATGAAGTGTGTATGCTGTTTTTGGGGGAAATTGGCGCCAGAAGGTGTCGCACCTGTACTGTGGATGGGCGAAGTCGGATTTCGGTGGTGGAGGGCGAGTTCAGTGGTTGGGGGATGGATGCAAAGAGGTCGCGAAGAGGAAGAACATGGTGGTGGTCTCATGGGAAATGGTGGAACGTGGAAGGAGGTGTCGGCGATGGAAGGTTCGGTAATGGTTACTGGAAGCTTTCGGTCGCGTGGAAGAAGGAAGACTAGTGAGGAGCGGTACGAGTTAAATGGGGTAGTTGGGCTTGGGCCGTTGTGAAGGGTAAAGGCCCAATCAAATTTAATTAAGTTTTAATTTAATTTAAATAGTACTCTAACTTTTAATGCTAATATCTAACACATACGGTATCAGATTAATGAACCGTGAGTTGCATTGGGATCGTATGGACGGGAGCAACACAATGGGACTGACCGCAAGTCCATCGGAGCTCGTTACAATTTATAGCAAAATAAATTGTTCGACTGAATCAATGAACGCAAACCGATATTTATCGGTTAACGCGCAAATGTGAGTAAAACTCACCAACTCTGAACAGTTTATATTTTCATGTTGTATTTTTAGAACTGTTAAATATGGACTGATTGATTGTGTGTTGACTGTTTGATTGAACTGCTAGTCAGTTAGTTAAAATTTCTATATTGATTCTGTTTAACAGAATATATCATATGGAACTGAAAGTGATGTTATCTATATTGTCTAACATCTGTGATGCAGGGAAACAGGTTGGAGGAATCCAACTGGATTCCTCAACAGATATTTTACTGTGAATTTTATATTGTGATATATAATGTGATATATAATCTGTTGTTGATTTTATGTGTATGGACGATATTGAACATCGTGATTTGATACGATTGAATACCATAACATATCGAAATGTTGATAAGGGGATTTTCAAAGTGATATTGAAAACTGAATATTTATAAATTGGAATATTTATAAATAAGGAATATTTATAAATGGGAATATTTGTAAATAGGAGATATTTTAAAAGGAAATAAATTCAAAACATTTCTTTTTGAATGGAAAGGCCTGTGTGGCGAGTTTGGGGATTTTCCCGATGCTCCCGATACAAAGGAGGTTATGGCGAATTTTCCCGGGAATTTAAGGAGTTAGAATATTTCAAGAATAAATTTGAAAAGGAAATATTTGTAAAACATTTACAAATAGAAGTGGAAAGGGAACATTATAAAAAGGAAATCATTTTTTTAAAGTGTAGAACCGTTATTTAAAAGTAAATCTTTTCAAATGAATAAAACGTTGTTAAAAAGGAAATCTTTATAAAGTGAATAAAGTAAATCGAATATGGTATTCGAAGTTAGTTAATCGAATATGGTATTCGAAGTTAGTTAATCGAATATGGTATTCGAAGTTAGTTAATCGAATATGGTATTCGAAGTTAGTTAATCGAATATGGTATTCGAAGTTAGTTAATCGAATATGGTATTCGAAGTTAGTTAATCGAATATGGTATTCGAAGTTAGTTAATCGAATATGGTATTCGAAGTTAGTTAATCGAATATGGTATTCGAAAGTTAGTTAATCGAATATGGTATTCGAAGTTAGTTAATCGAATATGGTATTCGAAGTTAGTTAATCGAATATGGTATTCGAAGTTAGTTAATCGAATATGGTATTCGAAGTTAGTTAATCGAATATGGTATTCGAAGTTAGTTAATCGAATATGGTATTCGAAGTTAGTTAATCGAATATGGTATTCGAAGTTAGTTAATCGAATATGGTATTCGAAGTTAGTTAATCGAATATGGTATTCGAAGTTAGTTAATCGAATATGGTATTCGAAGTTAGTTAATCGAATATGGTATTCGAAAGTTAGTTAATCAAATATGGTATTCGAAGTTAGTTAATCGAATATGGTATTCGAAGTTAGTTAATCGAATATGGTATTCGAAGTTAGTTAATCGAATATGGTATTCGAAAGTTAGTTAATCGAATATGGTATTCGAAAGTTAGTTAATCAAATATGGTATTCGAAGTTAGTTAATCGAATATGGTATTCGAAGTTAGTTAATCGAATATGGTATTCGAAAGTTAGTTAATCAAATATGGTATTCGAAGTTAGTTAATCGAATATGGTAGTCGAAGAGTTAATCGAATATAGTTTATTCGAATAAAGGAAAAAGAGTTAATCGAATATAGTTTATTCGAATAAAGGAAAAAGAGTTAATCGAATATAGTTTATTCGAATAAAGGAAAAAGAGTTAATCGAATATAGTTTATTCGAATAAAGGAAAAAGAGTTAATCGAATATAGTTTATTCGAATAGAGTTAGAGGAGTTATCGAATATAGTTTATTCGACATGAGTTAAGTGAATTAGTTAAGCTAAACTAAGTGAATTAGTTAAGTGAATTGGTTAAGTTAACCAAAGTGAATTAGTTAAGTTAATCAAAGTGATTAGTTCAGTTAATCGAGATAAGTAAATCAAGTTAGGTTAATCGAGTTGAATTAGTCAGTCGAGTTAATAAACTGAGTTAGTCAAACCAAGTAAAACCAGTTAAGTTAAATAAGTTGAGTTGATCAGGTGGTTCAGCCAAGTTAGTCGAGCCTAGTTAATCGAATCGAATTTGTCGAACCAAGTAGGTCGAGTTAGTCGAGTCAAGTTAAGTTAGTCGAGTTAAGTTCGTCGAGTTAAATAAATCGATGTTAATTTCATCGAAAGGAGTTATCGATGTTAGTTCCATCGAAATGAGTTATCGATGGTAGTTTCATCGAAGAGATTTTCGAATATAGTTTATTCGAAAGTAAGATTTTTAAATATGAGATATTTGAAAGGAAGAGTTATTCGAAAAGAGATTTTTGAATATAGTTTATTCAAAAGTAAGATTTTTAAATATGAGATATTTGAAAAGGAAGAAGTTAATCGAATATAGGTTATTCGAAGAAGAGTTAATCAAATAGAGATTTCTCGAAGAGAGTTAATCGGCAAATTCGATTATATCGAATTCGGGAAAGTACTTATACTTTCCAGTGTCTAAATAGAGATTTATTTATTTATAAATAAATAAGTGTTAGGTTAAGTATTCACTAATAAGAATAGAGGTTATAATTTAAGTTAGATAATTCGAAAGTAGGGATTATAACGTTATCGTTATAACAAATATTTTAAATATAGAAGTGGATTAGTAAAATTGGATCCGAGAAAGGCGTAAAGAAGTTGTTAAAGACTAAAAGATAAACTTTGACCATTTCGAAGTTATAACGTTGTTCAGTTAAGGTCTGAGAGGTAACTATACCCCAACTTGATTGACTGCCTTCTTAACTAAGAAATGGTAAGGTTTGATCGTAAAGAAGTTTTGGAAATGTTTTCCAAACGAGAATCAGAAAAGTTTTCTGATAAAAGAAAATAAGAATTTAGAATATAGGGAACATGAGATGAGTAAATAAATGAACTAAAGAGATTAATGTTAAATGATGTTTGTTCGATATAATTTCCATCTGGGAATAATATCGTTGTTTGCACACTTGTTTTTCTTTGATAGTTAACTCACAGACTATCGAAGTTTTGACCATTTTAACGTTGTTAATATGGAGAGACCGGTTGGATTATTATCCATAGAACCACTCTGTATTGGCATAAGCGTCGCGAATCATATATGCCAAGGATAATTGAAGACGGAGTAAAATGCAAGGGCTATCCTGTTTACAGAATAGTGCCTTCGGTTTGTCCAGTCCCAGGACAACTTGTATGGACGAAGGTCTGACGGAGTATATCCAATGGATCGCGTAAGTTGATCTGTTCAAACGTATTCACGTTTGGTGGCGGAGGAATTCGTTTCTCTTAGCTGTATACCCGTGTTATTTTTGGATAAGTCAATTTGTGATTTGGCGGGTATGACGATGTGACATTTCTAAGTGAATGAAGATGGATGTCTGACATAGTATTTCCAGACGATCACGTACATTGATTTCTTCAACTATACCAAGAGTGGAAGCGGAGAAGGAAACTTCTTTTAGCTGACACGTAATGTATGGTTGTAGACATTAATTAGTGATTCTGATGGATCTGACAATGTGGCATTCGAAGTGAATCTGATGTGATGATAAAGCGTAGCTTCTAGCCTCATCAACCGGTAAATGCCAGAAATCGGGCAGGCAGCATGGCTAAGTCGGTCGCACCGAAGTAGGGTGTATAATCACCTATCTAGAGAATATTCATTTGTTTCTTAAATCTATCAATGCTGTCCCATATATATACGGGAACGGTTGCTGATCCCAACCGTTGGTGATTTACATTCGATACACTCAAGCGAAATGAGTGGTCGGTCATGTGTGGCTGAGTTGCAAGATGTTCTTGTTGAACTCCAGTGTATCGTTCCTAGAGTACACTGATCGGAAGGTGATTCCATACCTTGTCATAGTTGGAAACCCAATCATCCAATACGTGCTTGCGATTTTGATTGTATACTATATATGTAGAACGTGAGATGCAAGCGTTTCTACTAGACTGATATTTATTTGTACTTAGACATTATTATAATATCAGAATGATATTGCTTTGCAAAGATGTTTGGATTCTCATAAGGGAAAAACCCGTTCCGTATTCACGGCGTGGTCTTATGAGATATCATATACCTGTTTAAATGATTTGAGTTTATTCACACCAGTCCCATGACTGACCCGGAGTTTACTTTGTTGTTTTCCCTAAACTCTTGGGTGCCTAAATTTGTACGGGCAGTCAAGTAGTCGGGTTTTACAGATATACTGGAAGAGCGTGGAGCAGGAGGCTTCAAGATCATATAGCTATAGTTATTTCCGCTGTGTTGTAAGTGCTGTACTCTGATAAGTGCTATTGTATACATAACTGTTATATTTCAAAGTTATGTTATCTATTATATGTTATTCGTTCCGCTGTGAGGTTCGTGTTACTCTGATGTTATGTTCTTCTTCTTCTTCTATTCTAAGTTTCTATCTTATCTATTCTCACCTTCTAATTTCTTTCATTAATTACCGGGATTTTTCGATGTTTTGGTTATCGACGTCGGGCTTACGTCGATAACCAAAGCCGCCGAAAATCCGGGTCGTTACATTAGTTCTGGGATGTAACACTTGAACAAACTCGTCAGAAATAGGACCAGTAGTGTTCTAGGACGGGAAACTCTATACAGATAGGATCAGTGATATCCTAGTATGAGTAAAGCAGAATGAAATTACTCCAGAATTAGCCGTGAGACGTGAGCCGCTAAAGATTATCGGCAAAGAAACCAAAGAGCTGAGGAACAAGAAAGTTCGCTTAGTCAAAGTGCAATGGTGTGGAGATCCGCGAGATTGTACTTGGGAAACTGAGGAGAGCATTCAGAAAGCTTATCCTAGATGCCGAGTGGATATCTCTGATTGACTCTGGTGCAAGGTACATTTACCCTACTTTGCACTACCATTCAATTCTCTACTCTATTGTTATTTTCTTTTCATAAGATGTGCACTTTTAATTATATGGTCTGAATGATTTTTAAGGGGTGTAGGATTTGATTAGTATATTTTTGAATGTTAAAAACAATTGAATTAGTTGTTGTATTGTGGGATTGTAGATTTATCAAACCACTTTCGACTTTGTTCCTTTTCGGGGACGAAAAGTTTTAAGTGGGGGAGATTGTAACGACCCAGAAAATCTGAACCAATTTAAATTTTTTAAATTGGCTAAAATAATGGATTTTAAATATTTAAAATAAATATTTTAAATAATGGCAATGAAAACTGAGTTTGAATCGACAAATGAAAACGGATATAATTAATTATAATTATAAACAAGGCCTGAAAGGGCGCTGTAGTTTCGAAAATTGAATTCAAACTTTGTCGGACTGTACCGGGTGCAAAACAATCTGGATTTTAGTGAAAACAAAAATATTTAAATCTGTTAGTGAATACCTTTCTAACGAATCTGAAAAATCGAAATTTCATAGCGGGAATCAAAAGATATGTCCAGTTGAAAATTCTGAATAGTCGCTATGGAATTCAGGCCCTTAAAAATGGACATTTTGCAAATGACCTCGGATTTCGACGAAACCACTTTTGTTGGATCCGCAGTGTCAAGTTATTGTTAGGTTTCAATTTCATAATTTTTCGAATCAATATGTGAGCGTGGCAAAGGAAAACGCGTTTGACCGGTTTCAGTTGATTTTAATCGACTGGAAATTGGCCATTTTTCAAACGGTCTCAGAATTTGACGAAACTAGTTTTGTTAGGACCGTATCGTCAATACGAAGTTAGAAAATATTTTTTGAGAATTTTTCTAGTTAGTATGTGACCCCGGTAATTTGAAATGTGCGTTAAAATTAAATATATACTGATTTATATTTTAATTTTGAGAAAAACCTATCGAAACGGACAAATTGGCTTACGATACATATCCCATTGTGTTCGGGATGGGGGTAATTAGCTAGGGGCGACAGTCGTTGGATGGGAATTGGAGATTGAACGAAAAAGCAACCTTTTGTAATTTAAAATAATAAAATATATAAAAAACTCTCTCCACTCCTTTTCTCTTTCTTCCTCTTTACCTTTACCCCTCGTCACCGTTAATTTCAGAAAAATTAAAAGAGGAAAAAAACCCTAAATCTAAATCGCGTCGTGCCTCTTGGGAGCCACCACCACGCCGTCGTCGTCCAACCCTCCCCGCGCATCCATCTCCTCCTTTCCGATCCTTCTCCTCCCTCCTTGCCCTCTCCACTCGACGACCACGAACCCGAACCCCAAGCACCCCAGACCCGACGCCACCGTTCGCCCCACCACCGCGGGGAACTCCTGCCGCCGACCCTGACATCACCCCCCCTTCTTCGCAGATTAAAGTAAGTTGTTTTTATTTTATTTTATTTTTATTTTAATTCTGAAAATTTCGATTTTTATGTATTTAAATACTGATTTTTAAAGGGTTTAAAAACTGATTTTTAAAAGGTTTAAAAACTGATTTTATTTTAAGACATAAAAAGAAAAAGATTTAAACTTTAAAAAGAAAACGATTTGAACTTTAAAAAGAAAAAAATTTTGAACTGGGATAGAAAAGATCAGATTTTTAGAATAGAATAGATCAGATCTTTAAAATAGAAAAGATGGAATTTTTATTAAGTAGAAGATGAAAAATATAGGATTTTTATATATTGAACATCGAAGTAAAAATTCGATTTCTATATATATTGAATAGCATAATAAAAATTCATTTTTTATATATTGATTAACGAAGTAAAAAATTCGATCTTTACATATGTAGTGAATACGGGCAACGAAAGCGACAAAAGGCGAGAGCGGTGAAGATTTATGCAAAGAAGAGTCGTGGGATTGAAATAGCTATTGGTGAGGATTTCTCACTCTTCTTTTTCTAGCTATATATATGTATGTGTTGAAATAAAAGTGAATTGCTATATATATATATATATATATATATATATATATATATATATATATATACACGCCCCTCATCCACAAACCATGGACGATATTTATCGATTAAAATTGTTGTGAAAATTGATTGATAGCGAATGATTGTTTGGGATTGTTTGTGGTTGATGTTGGCTGATTGTGGTTGAAAAATACCCATTAGTGATTGAGAAATATTTGATTGAAACCACATAGGATTAGTTTGTGGAAATGAAATAAATATATACATGCCGCCTACGTGCGAACTAGATGCATGATTCCCATTGTCAAAAACCGCGAGGTTTTAAGGTAGAGCGAGGAGCCGTACTAGGGACGGTCCCGGTTTTAACTACCCTGCCGTTATGCTGCCGAAATTTTGAATAATATTCATGTGTTTGAATTATTTTCATTTGCTTAAACTATATTTATTCATTGAATAGAAAACCTTCATGTGTTGAATTGATATTCATTCGTTGATTAGAAATTCATGTGTTGAATGGTATTCGCGTTTTAAATATAAAAATCACATTTTTATCTATATATAGAAACTATAGAAAACCTTCATGTGTTGAATTGATATTCATTCGTTGATTAGAAATTCATGTGTTGAATGGTATTCGCGTTTTAAATATAAAAATCACATTTCTATCTATATATAGAAACTATAGAAAACCTTCATGTGTTGAATCGATATTCATTCGTTGATTAGAAATTCATGTGTTGAATGGTATTCATATTTTGAAATAAATTGTTTGATAATAAAAATCACCTTTTATCGACTATATGAACTGTGTAAAATAATCTCGTTTTGAAAGAAATTGTTTCATAAGAAAAATCCTATTTTTATCACCAATATGAAATATATAAAATAATAGTGTTTTGAAATGAATTGTTTTACAATAAAAATCACATTTTTATTGTATGCATAAATCGTTGAAATGTGAAGTGTTAAAAATAGCCACTTGTTCAAAATAAACATATATGAGTTGAAATATTCATTAATTAGCTAATGAAATGATTTGCACCTATGTATGTAACATTAGAATGAATGGTGTTTTTAAACCAAATAGAAATCAAATATGAAGTTGAATAGAAAATGATAAATGATAAGAACTGTATATATATGTACATGCATATTCATTGAGCAGGTTATAGCAAAGGGGCTAGAGAAGAGGAATAAAATTTTGTGCCCAACAAATAGGTACACATTTACTATTTTGTTTGGGTGGATGATTTTATGAGCCTGTTGGCTAGCCGCTTGGCTTTTTCTTTTTCTTTTTGAGATTAGAAGGACCGGGAAAGCTATTTGCGATTTCCCGATGCTCCCGGTACAGGGGAGGTTATGGCGAAATTTTCCAAAAATTTAAGGCGTTAGTGAAATATTTGAAGTGAAAACGATATTGAAATCATTGAATGAACTATATTTATATAATTATATAAATATAAATAAAATTAAAACGAAACGTGGCCGTGCAGTTCGCATTTTGAAACCGTGATTTCAAACAACTAGTACGGGGAATCCGACCATTGGATTTTCCCGAAACCTCAACCGTCGGGTTCGCCTTGGAAATATCTTCCCAACGGCACCAACCTTGTAAAAATCCAACGGTTGGATTGTCTGGAATGTTTAATTCAAATCTGATGAAAAACAGCGCCAGAAGCGATTATATTTATATATATAAATATAATTATATATTTAATCGAATAACGACGCTGTAGTTCGTATTTTGAAATAGAAACTTCAAACGATTGTACCGGGAGATCCGACCATCGGATTTCCCCGAAACTGGAACCGTTGGATTCGTTTTGAAAAGACCTTTCTAATGATGTAAATTTTGTGAAGATCCAACGGTTAGATTTTCAGATATGTGTATATCAAATCTGAAGAAAAACAGCGCCACGGCCGCGTTATGGCCCGAAGCGTCGTTTTGAATAAATGGGCTATTTTAAAATAAATAAAAATAGCGATAAATCATTATAAAGTACCATAAACAATATGGAGTGGAAATAAACTGAATTTGCTCGATTTATGTTGTATTTGATGGTTGAATGTGTTTGGTGTGAAAATTACATTAAAGAACAATATTGCTGTTGTCGAATAATTTAACCATTGAAATAAATGGATTTGAAATTCTAAATATACGTGAATTATTTGAAAAGCCCGAGTTAATTCTCATTTCAAATAATTGACCGACGATTGAAATTCGAAGATGAAGACGGTGGTCGAAGACCGGAGATCTTCACCTCGTTTGGATGGTAACCGAGGTCCTGATTGGGAGGCATCCCGAAATATGGATAATGAGTGGTGATCGTCCAGACGTACGTGGTGATCGATGGGTTTGCGAGGTATTTAGTGCCTCCGGTTTCGTTCAGACCCAGAACGGACTTGTAAATGGACTGTGTGTCTGACATTGGAGTTTATTCTGTGTTGATTGATTTCTGTTAAATATTCATCTGTTTGGCAGCGGAGAATTTATTCTTTTGCTTAACGCCCTTCTCTGAGACGCACGAGCTTAGAGGTTGTATATCGATGGACATCAGTCGCATGGCATGAATTGCCTGTGTGGCATGCTAAGATGCAGTGATCAGGGCTTCTGTTGAAAAGCAAAGTCTTGTGGTGATGATCAAAGCACCGCCTGTGTGGCGTAGCTTTGTGTATAACGTGAAATCGTGAGCCTCACACCCCGGTATGAACCAGAAACGGGAGAAAGGACCTTAGGGAGGGCCTACGTTTCCTCCTAGCTAAAAGTGGCGTCAGTGGTTTTACACGCCCTGACGAGTTTGACTTATGTGGTTGTTGCTGTTGCGAGGCGCCTCAGTTAGATCGGACGATCCGGGTCCGATGGAGTCATTCGTTGGCTCGCTTACGCCCCAAAGGGCGGCGAAACGTAGTGCTCAGGCATTTTAATCCACATCGGTGGACCGGCCCTGACGATCCAAGGGTCGATGCGTTCTGATCCTGAGACTCGGGCTAGGCAGTCTCGAATTTGGTAAGGACTATCTTTTGCCTTGGTTCATGACGGAAATCAAATTTCCAAATACGTGACTGTGCGGTTTTGATTGTATACCTATATATGGCGACATAGTGGTATGGGGCATTAATGCCGTCTATGATTGATAGTTATGATTTGAAATTGTTTTCAAAACATATAAACACTAGCAATAATATCAAATGCCTTTGTTTATTCGTATCAAGCATATTTTGGCCGTTATAAGGTAAAAACTCTATCCTACGGTTTGCGTTGCATTGTGTGATGGGAACTGAGTCTTATAACGATTTCATTTTTATAAAAAGCATAGCGATGTTTAAAAGAAAGATTTGTTTTAAAGCACTGGCAATCCAATGGAGTAAACCCGTTCCACGAAAGTGGCGTGGTCCTGTGATTTGCCAAATTATATATGTGTTGAGTAGATTTCTCATACCAGTCCCATGACTGACTCGTAGTTTGTTTCACTTTCAAACTCGGGTGCCCCTTTTTCTACATGGGCAGCCTTGTGTTCAGGTTTAGCTGGTTCTTTCTAGATAGCTGGAGCTGAAGATGGATTCTATCATTTATCTCTTTTTATGCTGTTCAGCTCCTATTGTACATATTTTGTTTGTTTTCCGCTGTAGACATTTATGTATAGCTAAACTGTATTTGTACTAAGTAAGATCCTGTATACTGTGTAACTCTGATGATTACTTTTATCTAGTATATTCTATTGTTCATTATCTGGTGTATTTATTTAATTTTGTTCTGCTATTATCTGTTTCTGTGTTATATTCCAATGATAACCCTTGTCTCCGTCGGAACAGGATTTTGGGTCATCTCAGTAGTTGACGATCAAAGCACGGCTTTAATATAGCATAGCTTCGTGTATAGCGTTAATTCGTGAGCCTCACACCCCAGTGTGAACCAGAAACGGGAAAGGACTTCAGGGAGGGCATGCGTTTCCTTCTAGCTAGGAGTGGTGTCATGGTATGGAGGCCATACATTTTACTTATGTGGATGATGGAAAGTGAGGCGCCTCGGTTATATCGGTCACAACAGGGCCAATGGATGGTTTGGTCGATATACTGACCAGTTTACTCCCCATAGGGCAGGGAAACACAGTGTTCAGGCATTTTAATCCACTTAGTGTGGACTGGCCCTGACGATCCAAGGGTCACTCGAGCTTTGATCCTGAGACTCGGGCTAGAGAGTCTCAAAGCGGTAAGGATGATCCCTTACCTTGGTTCACAGACGGAAATCCAACTTCCAATACGTGACATTTCAGTTTTAATTGTAGAGCCTAGTATGGCGACATAGTAGGATGGGGAACTATGCCGTCTATGATTGATACATTTATATTTGAAGTTGATTTCTTCACTTATAGTAATAATAAAAGATGAAATTTCACGTATCAAGCATTATTTGGCTATTATTAGGTAAAACTCTATCCTTCGGCTTGCGTTGCATTGTGTGATGGGACCTGAGTCTTATAATAGCTTCATAGTTCTTTATTTAGCATTGCGCTGTTTGTTTTATGCACTGGTATTCTCGGGGGTAAATGCATTCCGTGTTATACGGCGTGGTCCCTTGATATAGCTAACTTTAAAATCAAGTTAATAACTGTTTTTGTTCTCATACCAGTCACATGACTGACCTAGAGTTTATTGTTTTAACCTAAACTCTAGGTGCCCCTATTTTCCACACGGGCAGCTAGTAGTTTTGGTTTTGCAGATATTGTATTCACAGGATCCTGATTTACAGCTGAAGCTATATTCGGAACGCTCTGTATTCGTGTATTTCTTTCTGTTGTATTTTGTTTTATTTTTCGCTGCATTATAATTTTAAATCTTTGATATTTATCAAATGTATATTATTTATTCATACTCTGTTATATTCATGTACCCTGGTGTAATTGTTGTAAAAACAATGAAATGTTCTTCTTTTTGTGTTCTGATCTGTCATGTTCTCAACTCGTTCTGGGCTTTCCTTTACAGGGAAGTTTGGGTCGTTTCAAATAAAGTCTAGTTTATGTAAGACTATTAATAGCACTCCAGGTTTAAATTCAAATTCAAATTCAAATTTTGTTTTTCAATTTCCGATTTTCAAATTCCAAATTCTATATTCAAATCCTATTCTAATTAAGTTTCTATACTTTTGATTTTAGACTTAAGTTTTAAATCTATAAGTTTTATATATATTTATATAGTTATATTCATTTATATACTTTATATTTATATAATTCTAAACTTTATAGTTTTATAAATATGTTTATATAGTTTATACTTATGATTTCATATGATTTTCTACTTTATAATTTTCATTTATATCACTATGTTTTAATTCAAGAATTTCCAGGATAATATATATATATATATCAAAACACTTAAATAATACTCAAATTTCAATTTTGAACTGCTATATGTCGACATACATAGTTCCCTATGTCGACATATGTGACGGCAAGGAATTTCGCTCGATCCGAATTTGTCGTTAAACCGATCTAGACTGTTCGAAACCCCTGATCGTTTTGAGAACAGGACAAATTGGAACGCAGACGGAAGAACATTTCATTGTTATTACAACAATTTCATCAGATATAAGAATATACAGAGTATAAATGAATAAATTACATTCGATATATATCAGAGATTATAATAAATTACATAGCAGCGGAAAAATATACAAAACACAACTGAAAGTGATATACGGATACAGAGCTTTCCGAGCATCGTTCCAGCTGTAAATCAGGATCCTGTGAATATAAATCTGCAAAACCAAAACTACTAGCTGCCCGTGTCGAAAATAAGGGAACCCAGAGTTTAGGTTAAAACAATAAACTCCAGGTCAGTCATGTGACTGGTGTGAAAACTAAAACAGTTATTTAAAAACTTGACTTTAAAAGAAAGTAATTCAAGGGACCATGCCGTATAACACGGAACGGGTTTCCTCCCAAGAATACTAGTGCATAGGATAAACAACGCAATGCTTTTTCGAAAAATGAGGCTATTATAAGACCCAGGTCCCATCATACAACGCAACGCAAGCCGGAGGATAGAGTTTTCCCTTATAATAGCCAAACATGCTTGGTACGTTTAAAACTAATCATTTGATACTATAATAAGTGTATAGTGTCAAAACAATTTCAATCATAAATATCAATCCTAGGCGGCAAGGGTACCATCTATCACGTCGCCATACTAGGCTCTACAAATGAAACCGAGATACACATATTGGAAATTGGATTTCCGTCATGTGTCGAGGCAAGGGGCAAGCTCCTCTCCGCTTCGAGACACTCTAGCAAATGCCTCGGGACTACACACTCTGGGTAACCCTTGGATCTTCAGGGTCGGTCCTCTCTTACGTTTGAGGATTAGTTATTCCTGAACACACGTTTCCCGGTCCTTACAGACCTAAAATCGAGGCGCCTCATCCAACAACCACATAGGTGAAAAGTATATAAATGTCAGGGCTGGTAAGTCACTAACACCACCAAAGCTAGAAAGAAACGTCGTGCTCTCCCTGCAGTCCTTATCCCGTTTTTAACTCATACCGAGGTGTGAGGCTCGCGAATTCATGTTATACACAAAGCTACGCCACAGAGGCCGTGCTTTGATCATCAACCACAAGACTTTGCTTTTCAACAGAAGCCTTGATCCATGCAACTCAGCGTGCTACACAGGCAATTCATGCCATGCGATTGATATCTATCGATATACAACCTCTAAGCTCGTACGTCTCAGAGAAGGGCGTTAAGCAAGAGAATAAATTCTACGCCGCCAAACAGATATATATTTAACAGAAATCAATCAACACAGAATAAAATCCAATGTCATACACACAATCCATTTACTAGTTCGTTCTAGGTCAGAACAAAACCAGAGGCACTTCCCTCGCATATCCATCGATCTCCAAGTACGTCTGGACGACCACTAACTGATTCCCTCATCTTGGGTGTACAGCCCAATCAAGATCATCAGTAATCACCCAAACGATGTGAAGACTTCCGGTCTTCAACCACCGTCTTCATCTTCGACTTATCGTCGAATCGGTCATTCCAAATGGGTATAAACCCGGCCTTTCCGAACAACCCGCGTATATTAAAAACAAATGTTACACAAACACAACATACGCCTCACTCCAATTCATTAGTCACTAACCGTAAATCAATAAGAGAACAATTTCCCAAATATTAACCCCGAAGGCCGAAATCAACATCAGATCAATACCCAGGAAACCATTCTTCTTAACTAATCTACAGCTAGTTTCTAAATTTCATATTCTTAGGGAAAGGTTCCCATTAATTTTATCCAAGATAAATTCTTTAACATTTATCCTTTAATCTCCCTTTGGATGCCGTATTAAACCAAATTATGGTTTTCCAAACTAGTCGAGATTAGCGAACCACACCGAAGTAATTATTTATATTTCCCAATCCCAACCTATTCATCCCATGAAGCAAAACTAGTAATACTCCATATCTAACACCACGGTGTTATCGGTAAAATTTATTACCATTCAACGTTCAAATCTAATTAAAGATTTAACTATCGCTTGGAGCAAAACTGGTGATACTCCATTCTCTCTCATTTTCCAATTTTGGTAATTTAAATTATCAATTCACATTTCAATCTTATTGCAGATTCATTAAAACTCCTTTTTCTGGGTTAAAGAACTAATGTCATTCAAAAAACAGTTCACGACAAACCCAAATCACATTCTATTTATCATCGGGTTAAAGAACAAGTGTCATTTAAAACACCCTTCACGATAAACCCACAAATCAATTCTATTTAAAACCCATTTCAAATCCAATTTATTTATTTAAAAATAAATGGGTTTTAATTTTAGTTCAAAACTAGTTCCTTTCGATAAAAATCTATTTTTATCTTTTCAAATATGGAGTTTTTCATCCCATTTTTTCCCAAATCATTTCTTATGATTTCACACAAATTATTACTATTTTTAATAATTTTATTAAGGCCCGTACAGTCGATTTCCATCAACGGCCATCGAACTGCACTTACAGCGACCTTTTTCAAATTTGATTTGGACGTATCTCCAAATCCAACCGTTAGATTTCAAATTTCCAATATTCGTTAGAAAGCTCTTTTCGATACGAATCCAACGGTTCTGGTTTTAGGAGAATCCGACGGTCGGATCTCCTGTAATGTCCGTTTGAAATAAATGGTCGAAATTCACGAACTACCGCGGCGCGGCGTGTTCTATTCAGGCCATTATATTATACATATAATATATATAATATATATTTCGTCGATTACTATTTAAAACGAATTTTATAAATATTTTTGAATTCGTTTCAAAAACAATTTCACCCTATATTTCAAATTCAAATCAAAATTGAATTTTCTATTATAAATCCTTTTTACTTTCATTTCTATTTGATTTCAATTCAAATCGATTTTAATTCGATTAGAATTCATTTTATTTTCAATTCAATTCAATTCGAATTCGTTTTCTTTCCAATTCAATTCAGATTCGTTTTCTATTCAATTCAAATCGATTTCGTTATATATTCAATTGAAATCAAATTCGTTATATATTCAATTAAAATCAACTTCGTTTTCTATTCAATTGAAATCAAATTCGTTTTCTATTCAATTGAAATCAAATTCGTTATATATTCAATTGAAATCAAATTCGTTTTATATTCAATTCAATTCAAATTGGTTTTCTATTCGATTCAATTCAAATGGGTTTTCTATTCGATTCAATTTAAATTGGTTTTCTATTCGATTCAATTCAAATTGGTTTTCTATTCGATTCAATTCAAATTGGTTTTCTATTCGATTCAATTCAAATTTAAAAACGAATATAATCGATATAAATATCGTTAGTGTCAAAATAGCGCATCTCTAATCAACACGGCTTTATATATTTCAAAAACTTCTGTTATTCTATTCAACAAATGAATATTTATTCTATTCAATACATGAATCTATATTTTGTCAACACATGACTAATCTCAACGAATGAGTACTGTCCACGTGTGACTATTTTTATTATTTAGTATATTTTATAAAAATTATGG
This sequence comes from Allium sativum, assembly GCA_030737875.1. Lineage (NCBI taxonomy): Eukaryota > Viridiplantae > Streptophyta > Magnoliopsida > Asparagales > Amaryllidaceae > Allium > Allium sativum. The sequence goes on along the minus strand of JASFAX010000056.1, from coordinate 801,059 downwards.
TATCTATCGTTTGATTTAAAATCAGACTCCAACCGTAAACTAGTAAGAGAACGATTCCCTGAATATTAACCCCGAAGGCCGAAACCAACATCAGATCAATATCCAGAAGACCACTCGTCTTATCTATTTTCCAGTTAATTTCTAATTTTATATGATAAAGATGTAAATTTTATTGTTAAAATATTTCGTTCAACACATGACTAATCTCAACGGATGAGTACTGTCAACACATGAACCTTTATTTTATAATGATAAAGATATAAATTTTATTGTTAAAATATTTCGTTCAACACATGACTAATCTCAACGGATGAGTACTGTCAACACATGAACCTTTATTTTATAATATTCTTTATTTTCTAAATTGGAATGAGGCCCAATCAATTACCATATTGCGTTAACTATATGGATTCCATACAATACATGTATATAATAGCAACGATAAATAATCAACCATCATCCAAAGTGCACTACACTGTATAAGCATCAAATATAGATATCTAACGCTTATAATAGCCTGTCGATCCATCGATCGACATATAACTAAATATTGGGACTGGTGTATGTTATATATCATCCCAATACCCGTGTGGGGTTTTCAAACAATCAACACAGATTTTATTTGTGTAGTTGGGCGATGTGTAAAATTTATCATCCCAATCAATATCAGTCAAATCAGTGTATATAAACAAATCGGCCGATTCGTTTATAAATATTTATTTATTCACATTCACATTAAAAATTATATTTTTAACGATAAAATATTTTTAACTATATAAATATTTTATTTCCTTTCAACACATTAATTTATATTATCGATTTCACATCAACAAAACAAACAAATTCACATCACATTAATTAAACAAACAAGCCATCCATGGTCTGTGGATGACGGGTGTCGGGTGCTACTAAACACCGTATGCATCCTAGTATATATACATATAACTAGAAAAGAAATTGAAGAGTGAGAAGTTCTCACCAAATCTATCCCAACTCCACGACACATCATATGTAGAACATCTTCTTCGTGCTCGCCTTTTGTCACTTTCGTCGCCCGTAGCCACTACATATGTAAAAATCGAATTTTTATTTTGCTATTCAATATATAAAAATCGAATTTTTATTTCGCTATTCAATATATAAAAATCGAATTTTTATTTCGCAATTCAATATATAAAAATCGAATTTTTTCTTCGCTATTCAATATATAAAAATCGAATTTTTACTTTGCTATTCAATATATAAAAATCGAATTTTTACTTTGCAATTCAATATATAAAAATCGAATTTTTACTTTGCTATTCAATATATAAAAATCGAATTTTTACTTTGCTATTCAATATATAAAAATCGAATTTTTACTTTGCTATTCAATATATAAAAATCGAATTTTTACTTCGCTATTCAATATATAAAAATCGAATTTTTACTTCGCTATTAAATATATAGAAATCGAATTTTTACTTCGCTATTAAATATATAGAAATCGAATTTTTACTTCGCTATTCAATATATAAAAATCGAATTTTTACTTTGCTATTCAATATATAAAAATCGAATTTTTACTTTGCTATTCAATATATAAAAATCGAATTTTTACTTTGCTATTCAATATATAAAAATTGAATTTTTACTTTGCTATTCAATATATAAAAATCGAATTTTTATTTTGCTATTCAATATATAAAAATCGAATTTTTATTTCGCTATTCAATATATAAAAATCGAATTTTTACTTTGCTATTCAATATATAAAAATCGAATTTTTACTTTGCTAATCAATATATAAAAATCGAATTTTTACTTTGCTATTCAATATATAAAAATCGAATTTTTACTTTGTTGCTATGTATATTAAAACCCTATTTTTATAATTTCTCCATATGGATAAAAATTCTATTTTTACATCGCTACTATATAGATAAAATTTCTATTCTCTATATAAAGATCTTGCCTTTTCAAATATAAAGATTTCGCCTTTTCAAATTTCAAAAATCTAATCTTTTCTATTTTAAAAATCTAATCTTTGTTATTTTAAAAATCTAATCTTTGTTATTTTAAAAATCTAATCTTTGTTTCAAATCTACTCTATAAAAATCAGATTTTTATATACAATGTTTTATATAACTTAATCATTGTTTAATCAGCAAATAAATTAATTGCTTTCAGTAAAATCAATCAAAAACTCACTGTATTTGATTTACTCAGAGGAGGGGCTGTCCACGTCGGTTTGCGGATGCTGGAGGAGGTGCAGGCCATAGAGAGGGCGGATGGTTGTCGCGTGGGTGGTGCTGTTCTGATTGGGGAGGCCATCGATGAGGTGGAGGCGACTGGGGGAGGGCTCGCTAGGGTTTCAAGCGACGGATGGGGTGGCAGTGAGCGGAGGCGGGTGGTTTTGGGGCTAAGCGTCGATGGGTGTTTCGGGTGCTGCGGCTTCTACGGAGGTGCGTGGGGAGAGAGGGAAGAGACTGGAGGGTCTCGCGTCGGTGGGGGGAGATGCTGGAGGGGCGGCGACACCCTGGCGGTGGAGCGGTGATCCTCCGACGGGCAGTGAGGCTCGAGATTTTTTTTTCATTTCCTTTTCTTCGATTCAGAAATAAAAGGGGGGGGGGGGGTTTGACTGTAAATAGAGGGAGAGGGAGGGAGTATAGAAATATATATAATTATTATTTTATTATTATAAAAAGCAACTTTTTAATATGAACTCGAAACGAGGCCCAACGACTGTCGTCCATAGCTAATTACCCCCATTCCGAACACAATGGGATATGTATCGTAAGCTGATTCGGCTGTTACAATCAGTTTCCATTAAAATCAACATATAACTCTATATATTGAATTTGAACGCGCATTTCAATTTACCGAGGTCACATACGAACTCTATAAATTGCAGAAAAATATTTTCTAGCTTCGTATTGACAATACTGTCCTAACAAAACGAGTTTCGATGAATTATGAGACCGTTGGAAAAATGGCCATTTTCCAGTCGATTAAAATCAGCTGAAACTGGTCAAACGCATTTTCCTTTACCATGCTCACATATTGATTCGAAAAATTATGAAATTTGGAATCTAGCAATAATTTGACATCACGGATCCAACAAAAGTGGTTTCGTCGAAATCCGAGGTCGTTTGCAAAATGTCTATTTTTAAGGGCCTGAATTCCATAGCGACTATTCAGAATTTTCAACTGGACATATCTTTTGATTTCCGCTATGAAATTTCGATTTTTCGGATTCGTTGGAAAGATATTCTCAAATAGATCCTAATGTTTTTGGTTTCACTAAAATCCGGATTGTTTTGCACCTGGTACATTCAATTGAAGTTTGAAATCGAATTATCGAACTACCGCGCCATTTTCAATTCCTTTTTATAATTATATATAATTATTTATATTCCAACGACGACGTATATAATATATACGTTCTAAACTATATTCAAAATAAATTTTTCATCGATATTATTTAAAATAATTCATTTTAAATGTTCAAAATTCGCTAAAATTGCCAAAATAAAAATTTTAAACTCGCCCAGATTTTACGGGTTGTTACAATCTCCCCCACTTAAAACTTTTCGTCCCCGAAAAGGAACAAAGTCGAAAGTGGTTTGATTAATCAACTCTACGTTCGATCTGGCTTCCATTCTCCAACTTTTCAGTTTCTGAGAATTTTCAAATTTTCAAAAATTTGGCTAACACCCGGAATTTTCGCAAAATTTCGCCATAACCTCCCCTGCACCGGGAGCCACGGGAAAATCCCAAAATTGCCATACATGCCTTCTGATCTCAAAAAGAAAAAGAAAAAGCCAAGCGGCTAGCCAATAGGCTCATAAAATCATCATCACCCAAACAAAATAGTAAATTATATAGTAAACATGTACCTATTTGTCAGGCAAACAAATTTTATTCTCTGCTCTAGCCCCCTTGCTATGACCTGTTCAATGTAAGTATATGTATATGCAAGCAAACGCTACCAATTTTCAATATAATTCAATATTTTATTCAATTAGGCTAAATGGTTCAAAATTATCAAACAAATAAACAAACAACACAAACATCAATCAATTAGTGAATTTAACGTTTCAAATTCATAATTTTGATATGTATACTGAAAATCTTGTTTTTGATGCCAATTCACAACAAATGAATCTATCTATATAAGTTTTGGTTCTCACACCAGTCTGATGGAAATATATAGATATCACACCTTCGAAACACGAACATAAATACTGATGATGTCATGACAATTATCAGTACCATCTCCGGGCGACTAGAATGTGATTCTATATCTATCCAATATATTAAAACTTCGAATATACGTTCATGATGCGTATATGCAAAACCTTTATATACTAGATTGTCCAAATTCAATATAAATAAATTATTCAAAATACGTACAAAATGATTTAAATTTTCAAAACAAAATTGTTTTCATTTGAAAAATATACTCTTCACACTCGTTCTAGGATACTACTGATCCTATCTCTAACGAGTCATTCTAATTGGATATTACTAATCCAATATCTGATGAATTCTTTCGTATGGTTCTAATGTGTCTTGTTCTCGAGCTCTGTAAACCAAAGCTCTGATACCAAATGTGACGGAAAGGAATTTCGCTCGATCCGAATCAGTCGTTAAACCGATCTAGACCGTTCGAAACCCCTGATCGTTTTGAGAACAGGACAAATTGGAACGCAGACGGAAGAACATTTCATTGTTATTACAACAATTCCATCAGATATAAGAATATACAAAGTATAAATGAATAAATTACATTCGATATATATCAGAGATTACAATAAATTAAATAGCAGCGGAAAAATATACAAAACACAACTGAAAGTGATACACGGATACAGAGCTTTCCGAGCATCGTTCCAGCTGTAAATCAGGATCCTGTGAATATAAATCCGCAAAACCAAAACTACTAGCTGCCCATGTCGAAAATAAGGGCACCCAGAGTTTAGGTTAAAACAATAAACTCCAGGTCAGTCATGTGACTGGTGTGAGAACTAAAACAGTTATTTAAAAACTTGACTTTAAAAGAGAGTAATTCAAGGAACCACGCTGTATAGCACGGAATGGGTTTCCTCCCAAGAATACCAGTGCATAGGATAAACAACGCAATGCTTTTTCGAAAAATGAAGCTATTATAAGACCCAGGTCCATCACACAATGCAACGCAAGCCGGAGGATAGAGTTTTCCCTTATAATAGCCAAACATGCTTGGTATGTTTAAAACAAATCATTTGATACTATAATAAGTGTATAGTGTCAAAACAATTTCAATCATAAATATCAATCCTAGGCGGCATGGGTACCATCTACCATGTCGCTATACTAGGCTCTACAAATAAAACCGAAATACACGTATTGGAAATTGGATTTCCGTCATGAGTCGAGGCAAGGGGCAAGCTCCTCTCCGCTTCGAGACACTCTAGCAAATGCCTCGGGACTACACACTCTGGGTAACCCCTGGATCTTCAGGGCCGGTCCTCTCTTATGTTTGAGGATTAGTTAGTCCTGAACACACGTTTCCCGGTCCTTACAGACCTAAAATCGAGGCGCCTCATCCAACAACCACATAGGTGAAAAGTATATAAATGTCAGGACTGGTAAGTCACTGACACCACCAAAGCTAGAAAGAAACGTCGTGCTCTCCCTGCAGTCCTTATCCCGTTTTTAACTCATACCAAGGTGTGAGGCTCGCGAATTCACGTTATACACAAAGCTACGCCACAGAGGCCGTGCTTTGATCATCAACCACAAGACTTTGCTTTTCAACAGAAGCCTTGATCCATGCAACTCAGCGTGCCACACAGACAATTCATGCCATGCGATTGATATCTATCGATATATAACCTCTAAGCTCGTACATCTCAGAGAAGGGCGTTAAGCAAGAGAATAAATTCTCCGCTGCCAAACAGATATATATATTTAACAGAAATCAATCAACACAGAATAAAATCCAATGTCAGACACACAATCCATTTACTAGTTTGTTCTGGGTCTGAACGAAACCAGAGGCACTTCCCTCGCATATCCATCGATCTCCAAGTACGTCTGGACGACCACTAACTGATTCCCTCATCTTGGGTGTACAGCCCAATCAAGATCATCAGTAATCACCCAAACGATGTGAAGACTTCCGGTCTTCAACCACCTTCTTCATCTTCGATTTATCGTCGAATCGGTCATTTAGAATGGGTATAAACCCGGCCTTTCCGAACAACCTGCATATATTAAAAACAAATGTTACACAAACACAACATACGCCTCATTCCAATTCATTAGTCACTAACCGTAAATCAATAAGAGAACAATTTCCCAAATATTAACCCCGAAGGCCGAAACCAACATCAGATCAATACCCAGGAAACCATTCTTCTTAACTAACCTACAGCTAGTTTCTAAATTTCATATTCTTGGGGAAAGGTTCCCATTAATTTTATCCAAGATAAATTCTTTAACATTTATCCTTTAATCTTCCTTTGGATGCCGTATTAAACCAAATTATGGTTTTCCAAACTAGTCGAGTTTAGCGAACCACACCGAAGTAATTATTTATTTTATTTCCCAATCCCAACCTATTCATCCCATGAAGCAAAATTGGTAATACTCCATATCTAACACCATGGTGTTATCAGTAAAATTTATTACCATTCCACGTTCAAATCTAACTAAAGATTTAACTATCGCTTGGAGCAAAACTGGTGATACTCCATTCTCGCTCATTTTCCAAATTTGGTAATTTAAATTATCAATTAACATTTCAATCTTATTGCAGATTCATTAAAACTCCTTTTTCTGGGTTAAAGAACTAATGTCATTCAAAACACAGTTCACGACAAACCCAAATCACATTCTATTTATCATCGGGTTAAAGAACAAGTGTCATTTAAAATACCCTTCACGATAAACCCACAAATCAATTCTATTTAAAGCCCATTTCAAATCCAATTTATTTATTTAAAAATAAATGGGTTCTAATTTTAGTTCAAAACTAGTTCCTTTCGATAAAAATCTATTTTTATCTTTTCAAATATGGAGTTTTTCATCCCAATTTTTCCTAAATCATTTCTTATGATTTTACACAAATTATTACTATTTTTAATAATTTTATCAAGGCCCGTACAGTCGATTTCCATCAACGGCCATCGAACTGCACTTACAGCGACCTTTTTCAAATTTGATTTGGACGTATCTCCAAATCCAACCATTAGATTTCAAATTTCCAATATTCTTTAGAAAGCTCTTTTCGATACGAACCCAACGGTTCCAGTTTTAGGAGAATCCGACGGTCGGATCTCCCGTAATGTCCGTTTGAAATAAATGGTTGAAATTCACGAACTGCCGCGACACGGCGCGTTCTATTCAGGCCATTATATTATATATATAATATATATATATAATATATATTTCATCGATTACTATTTAAAAACAAATTTTATAAATAGTTTTGAATTCGTTTCGAAAACAATTTCAACCTTTATTTCAAATTCAAATCAAAATTGAATTTTCTATTATAAATCCTTTTTACTTCATTTCTATTTGATTTCAATTCAAATCGATTTTAATTCGATTTGAATTCATTTTCTCTTTCAATTCAATTCAATTCGAATTCGTTTTCTTTTCAATCAATTCAGATTCGTTTTCTATTCAATTCAAATCAAATTCATTATATATTTAATTGAAATCAAATTCGTTATATATTCAATTGAAATCAACTTCGTTTTCTATTCATTGAATCAAATTCGTTTTCTATTCAATTGAAATCAAATTCGTTATATATTCAATTGAAATCAAATTCGTTTTATATTCAATTCAATTCAAATTGGTTTTCTATTCGATTCAATTCAAATTGGTTTTCTATTCGATTCAATTCAAATTGGTTTTCTATTCGATTCAATTCAGATTGGTTTTCTATTCGATTCAATTCAAATTGGTTTTCTATTCGATTCAATTCAAATTGGTTTTCTATTCGATTCAATTCAAATTTAAAAACAAATATAATCGATATAAATATCGTTCACGTTAAAATAGCGCATCTCTAATCAACACGGCTTTATATATTTCAAAACTTCTGTTATTTTATTCAACAAATGAATATTTATTCTATTCAATACATGAATCTATATTTTTGTCAACATATGACTAATCTCAACGAATGAGTACTGTCCACGTGTGACTATTTTTATTATTTAGTATATTTTATAAAAATTATGGTATCTATCGTTTGATTTAAAACCAGACTCCAACCGTAAACTAGTAAGAGAACGATTCCCTGAATATTAACCCCGAAGGCCGAAAACCAACATCAGATCAATATCCAGGAGACCACTCCTCTTATCTATTTTCCAGTTAATTTCTAATTTTATATGATAAAGATGTAAATTTTATTGTTAAAATATTTCGTTCAACACATGACTAATCTCAACGGATAAGTACTGTCAACACATGAACCTTTATTTTATAATGATAAAGATATAAATTTTATTGTTAAAATATTTCGTTCAACACATGACTAATCTCAACGAATGCGTACTGTCAACACATGAACCTTTATTTTATAATATTCTTTATTTTCTAAATTGGAATGAGGCCCAATCAATTACCATATAACGTTAACTATATGGATTCCATACAACACATGTATATAATAGCAACGATAATTAATCAACCATCATCCAAAGTGCACTACACTGTATAAGCATCAAATATAGATATCTAACGCTTATAACAGCCTGTCGATCCATCGATCGACATATAACTAAATATTGGGACTGGTGTATGTTATATATCATCCCAATACCCGTGTGGGGGTTTTCAAACAATCAACACAGATTTTATTTGTGTAGTTGGGTGATGTGTAAAATTTATCATCCCAATCAATATCAGTCAAATAAGTGTATATAAACAAATCGGCCGATTCGTTATAAATATTTATTTATTCACATTCACGTTAAAAATTATATTTTTAACGATAAAAATATTTTTAACTATATAAATATTTTATTTCCTTTCAACACATTAATTTATATTATCGATTTCACATCAACAATACAAAAAAATTCACATCACATTAATTAAACAAACAAGCCATCCATGGTCTGTGGATGACGGGTGTCGGGTGCTACTAAACACCGTCTGCATCCTGTATATATATATATATTATATATATATATATAACTAGAAAAGAAATTGAAGAGTGAGAAGTTCTCACCAAAGCTATCCCAACTCCACGACACTTCATATGTAGAACATCTTCTTCGTGCTCGCCTTTAGCCACTTTCGTCGCCCATAGCCACTACATATGTAAAAATCGAATTTTTATTTTGCTATTCAATATATAAAAATCAAATTTTATTTCACTATTCAATATATAAAAATCGTATTTTTATTTCGCTATTCAATATATAAAAATCGAATTTTTACTTTGCTATTCAATATATAAAAATCGAAATTTTACTTTGCTATTCAATATATAAAAATCGAATTTTTACTTTGCTATTCAATATAAAAAATCGAATTTTTACTTTGCTATTCAATGTATAAAAATCGAATTTTTACTTTGCTATTCAATGTATAAAAATCGAATTTTTACTTTGCTATTCAATGTATAAAAATCGAATTTTTAGTTTGCTATTCAATATATAAAAATCGAATTTTTACTTTGCTATTCAATATATAAAAATCGAATTTTTACTTCGCTATTCAATATATAAAATCGAATTTTACTTTGCAATTCAATATATAAAAATCGAACTTTTACTTTGCTATTCAATATATAAAAATCGAATTTTTACTTTGCTATTCAATATATAAAAATCGAACTTTTACTTTGCTATTCAATATATAAAAATCGAATTTTTACTTTGCTATTCAATATATAAAAATCGAATATTTATTTTGCTATTCAATATTTAAAAATCGAATTTTTACTTTGCTATTCAATATATAAAAATCGAATTTTACTTTGCTATTCAATATATAAAAATCGAATTTTTACTTGCTATTCAATATATAAAAATCTAATTTTTATTTCGCTATTCAATATATAAAAATCGAATTTTTTACTTTGCCATTCAGTATATAAAAATCGAATTTTTACTTTGCTATTCAATATATAAAAATCGAATTTTTACTTTGCTATTCAATATATAAAAATCTAATTTTTACTTTGCTATTCAATATATAAAAATCGAATTTTTACTTTGTTGCAATGTATATAAAACCCTATTTTTATAATTTCTCCATATGGATAAAAATTCTATTTTTACATCGCTACTATATAGATAAAATTTCTATTCTCTATATAAGATTTCGCCTTTCAAATATAAAGATTTCGCCTTTTCAAATTTCAAAAATCTAATCTTTTCAATTTTAAAAATCTAATCTTTGTTATTTTAAAAATCTAATCTTTGTTATTTAAAAATCTAATCTTTGTTTCAAATCTACTCTATAAAAATCAGATTTTTATATACAATGTTTTATATAACTTAATCATTGTTTAATCAACAAATAAATTTATTGCTTTCAGTAAAATCAATCAAAAACTCACTGTATTTGATTTACTCAGAGGAGGGGTTACCACGTCGGTTTGCGGATGCTGGAGGAGGCGCAGGCCGTCGAGAGGGCGGATGGTTGTCGCGTGGGTGGTGCTGTTCTGATTGGGGAGGCCATCGATGAGGTGGAGGCGACTGGGGGAGGGCTCGCTAGGGTTTCAGGCGGCGAATGGGGTGGCAGTGAGCGGAGGCGGTGGTTTTGGGGCTAAGCGTCGATGGGCGTTTCGGGTGTTGCGGCTTCTACGAGGAGCGTGGGGAGAGAGGGAAGAGACTGGAGGGTCTCGCGTCGGTGGGGGAGATGCTGGAGGGCGGCAACACCCTGACGGTGGAGCGATGATCCCTCGACGGGCAGTGAGGCTCGAGATTTTTTATTCATTTCCTTTCTTCGATTCAGAAAGAAAAAAAAGGGGGGGTTTGACTGTAAATAGAGGGAGAGGGAGGGAGTATAGAAATATATATAATTATTATTTTATTATTATAAAAAGCAACTTTTTAATACGAACTCGAAACGAGGCCTAACGATTGTCGTCTGTAGCTAATTACCCCCATTCCGAACACAATGGATATGTATCGTAAGCTGATTCGACTGTTACAATCAGTTTCCGTTAAAATCAACATATAACTCTATATATTGAATTTGAACGCGCATTTCAATTTACCGGGGTCACATACGAACTCTATAAATTGCAGAAAAATATTTTCTAGCTTCGTATTGACGATACGGTCCTAACAAAACTAGTTTCGACGAATTCTGAGACCGTTGGAAAAATGGCTATTTTCCAGTCGATTAAAATCAACTGAAACTGGTCAAACGCGTTTTCCTTTGCCATGCTCACATATTGATTCGAAAAATTATGAAATTTGGAATCTAGCAATAATTTGACATCGCAGATAACAAAAGTGGTTTCGTCGAAATCCGAGGTCGTTTGCAAAATGTCTATTTTTAAGGGCCAGAATTCCATAGCGACTATTCAGAATTTTCAACTGGACATATCTTTTGATTCCCGCTATGAAATTTCGATTTTTCGGATTCGTTGGAAAGATATTCTCAAATAGATCCTAATGTTTTTGGTTTCACTAAAATCCGGATTGTTTTGCACCTCGTACATTCAATTGAAGTTTGAAATCGAATTATCGAATTACCGCGCCATTTTCAATTCCTTTTTATAATTATATATAAATATTTATATTCCAACGACGACGTATATAATATATACGTTCTAAACTATATTCAAAGTAAATTCCTCATCGATATTATTTAAAATAATTCATTTTAAATGTTCAAAATTCGCTAAAATTGCCAAAATAAAATTTTTAAACTGGCCCAGATTTTACGGGTGGTTACAACATATAACTGTCATATTTTTTATTTTGAAGGAATTGTCTTTTCACTATTCGTTACGTTCCAGAAGCGTTGCAACCTTTCAAATCTATAAATAGGGGCCTATTTCGAATTTTCTTATTATTATTCTTCTCCATCTTCATCCCCATTCTTTGCACCAATAATATTTCATATTTTTATGATTTTTACGCTTATACTCTGCCTAATTCAATTTTATATATATAAAACTTCTTCTCTTCTCGCTCTCTACTCATTACTCTTTGAATCGAAGTGCTATTGTAGAGTTATAGAGCTGTTGTAATTGTTTGGGTAGTGTTTGGAAAAAAGTGTGTTCCTTGTAACCTTGAAATCAAGGAGACGGACCAGTGTTAACCTTCGCTACAAGAAAAACAACATATAGCGACGGTAGAATCCGCTTCAGTCCGTCGCAAAGTTGGCCTTAGCAACGGATTTCCTGTATAACACGGTGGTCGGTAAAAACCATGATGGTAATTGTGTCAGATTAGCGACGGAATATAGCATGAGTTTTCCGACAGTTTTCCATCATTTTGCTATTTTTATATTAAAAATATAATTTTATTTATTAATTTATTTATCGATTTTTTTATCGACGGATAAGTAATTTATAATAATTTATTATTTATATAAAAAGGTCAGTAAAGCCTTGCTAATTAGCAAAGGATTAGCGATAATTTTTTTAAATCAAACATTTTCTATTGATAATCCGTCGCTAGTCCCAAACTATTCTGCCAATAAACATTCTTTCAGGTTTCTTGCTTATAGCTTTGCCAAATACTATCGTTCAACTATCAATAATAAAATAAATATCATAACCCAACAAAAAAATAAAGAATGCAGTTATGAATACAATACAAAAATTTATTACTATTTAACACAAAATAGTATAATATAGTACACGTCATTTACAATCAATGAAATGCATATACAATTGTACAATCAACTGTTAAAAAACCAAAATAAATTATATATTCACATCTCTTTCTCTTGCTGAACACGACAATAAACAACACACTGGAAACTTGAATATACATACATCTTTTCAACTTACCAAACTTTATGAGCTAGAATCCAAACTTGAATATTGCCATTTGTAATCAAATATCTGAAACGCCACCAAATAATCACATTGGAGCTAGCATCCAAAATAAATTGGGCAGAACCAAATTTATCCATTTATCTTGCAAATAAATACAATTTTATGTTATTTGCAGTTTTTGTAAACTGCAACTGAAAATAATTCGATAGATTTTATGAAGCCTGTTCTTGGGAATGGGGACGCATTTTACAACTTACAAAATGGTGTTTTGGAAGAGACTTCCTATTGTTTAATGCAAGCAGCTAAGGTAAATAGACTAACCTGGAAGTGTATCATGTGTAATATTGGCTCACACCCAAGTTCAGCAACTGATTTCCCTAGAGTTGTTGCATTGAACCTTCCTGCCTGGTATGCCGCGAGGGAGTTCACGTTATTGGGAAGCCAACGACATATATTCAATGGTTGCTACTATTTCTGGCCTTGTCTGGTACAAAACATTCAGGTATCCTAGGATTTTTAATTTGATATGTCTTAAACAATAAATGAAATAAAATTTTCTATAAATTGTATAACATAACTTATTTATATAAATTACTATATTACTAACACGAATGGTCAAACAGTATTGCAATAATCCACCAGAGGTAGCATGTTGACTTAATGTCATGATATCATGAAAATTAATCTGTTATTTTAGCTCAAGTTTATGAGAAACAATGTTATAGTGCTCACTGAAAACTGATCAGAATCCATCGTACATAGTCCCTTTTTGTAATTAATCAAGCACATTAAAGTAAACTTTGCTTCCTTTTTTTTTGGAACAACATGTATCAATGTTCTACAACTTAATATAATGCAGGAAAATAATAATGATAACTTAAGTCAAGTCAATAACTGATTAAAAAACATTTTAATGTTCATATTACCATATCTAAAATAAAGGAAAATATTGAAGTGTCCAACTTTCGGCTTCATCCTTGAAATTTCATAAGTAGCAATTCATTTTCTCAGTTTCATGCTTCAGCCCAAAAAACCAATGTATAGACAATAAAAACTGTCAATTTTCCATATCTCAAATGTCAACACTTTATTACAAAATGCAAGAAAGTTACCTATTAAACCTGAAGCTGAGGTAAAGAGCTTGTTTTGCTATTCCTAAAACAATCACAAACCGATCAAATAAGATATTTCAAAATTAAATGTCATGCAATCACATGATATAACAATGGACTTAAAAAAGGAAAGCAAAAAGGGAACTATAAAGGCAAAGAGGAAACTTTGATAAGCACGACTTATTTTATTAAATGGGTATGGTCCAAAACTGATAAAGAACACAATAATTTCTGCAATAAGCAACAAACCTGGGAACTGGACTTCAGCGTCAGAGTCGAAGCAGAGGCGCGCCTCGTTCGATTCGTTGTACATGTGAGTTGTTCATGGTTCAATCACTACATTAAAGATATAACAATTTAAACAGTGATTTAATATGTCACCTTTTGCTGCTTCATCTTTCCCCAGTTCCAGCTAAAAAAATTATATGGTGATATAACAATTCAAAGCATATAACAATTCAAATTCATGGTTCGCTTTTACCTCTTGGTCGGAGGCCGAGTTCCAACAATGCAGTCATCTGAGTGAGTTGCTGTAATTTTGCTGCTTGCTTCTCATGACGGTGCACTAGAGTGCCTACCAAAATAAGAAACCAGATTAACATATATATTAATCAAGAAAATGTGCTAAAGAAAACTTGAAGCAATTTTACAGATTAACTGATACCAAAACTAAAGACAAGACAATCAAAATAAACAAACCAGTTTAAAATTGTAATAATCCGGAAATCCGAGCCAATTTAAAAATTTTATTTTGGCGATTTTAGTGAATTTTGAAAATTTAAAATGAATTATTTTAAATAATAACAACGAGAAATTTAAAATGAATAGAATTCGAAAGTATATATTTATTTGAATCGCCGTTAGAATATAAATATTTTATTTAAAATATAAAAGGAATTGAAAGTGGCACGGTAGTTCAAAAATTCGATTTCTAATTTCAAATGAATGTACCGGGTGCAAAATAAATCGGATTTTAGTGAAACCAAAAATATTTGAATCTATTTATGAATATTTTTCCAACAAATCCGTAAAATTGAAATTTCATAGCGGGAATCAAAAGTTACATCCAGTTGAAAATTCAGAATAGTCGCTATGGAATTCTGGCCCTTAAAAATGGAAATTTTGCAAATGACCTCGATTTTGGATGAAACCACTTTTGTTGGATCTGTGATGTCAAGTTATTGCTAGATTCCAAAATTCGTAATTTTTCGAATCAATATGTGCGCATGGCGAAGTAAAATGCATTTGACCAGTTTCAGTTGATTTTAATCGACTGCAAAATGGCCATTTTTCAAACGGTCTCAAAATTTGACAAAATTAGTTTTGTTAGGACCGTATCGTCAACACGAAGCTAGAAAATATTTTTCGGAAATTTTTAGAGTTCATACGTGGCCTCGGTAAATTGAAATGCGCGTTCAAATTCAATATATAGAGTTGTATTTTGATTTTGACGAAAACTAATTGAAACAATCGAATCAGCTTACGATACATATCCCATTGTGTTCGAAATGGGGGTGATTAGCTAT
This sequence comes from Allium sativum, assembly GCA_030737875.1. NCBI lineage: Eukaryota > Viridiplantae > Streptophyta > Magnoliopsida > Asparagales > Amaryllidaceae > Allium > Allium sativum. The sequence goes on along the minus strand of JASFAX010000056.1, from coordinate 785,460 downwards.
GGACGACAGGCGGTGGGCTCGTTTCGAGGTCGAAATGAAATTAAATTAAATAAATAAAAACCTCTCTCTATACCCTCAGCCCCCCCTTTTTAGTTCTAATCGATTCAGTTTATCAGAAGAAAAAAAAAAAGAAAAAAAAGGGGCTCTACGATGAACCGCCTGCCGCCCTCAGGATCGCCGCCGCCCTCTCGTATCAGCTCCGCCTCCTCCTCGATTCTCTCCCTCCTCCTCCTTCTCCTGTACGAATCCGACGCCCCACCCCCAAAGCCACTCGAACCCAAACCCCGTTCAAGCCCTAGGGCCGCCGCGCCCGAACCCTATGCCACCACCGCATCCCACCTCCAGCCGTCAGCGACGAACTCCGATGCCCCAAAGGCCACCGACCCAACCGCGACCTCTTCTTTGGTAATCAACGTGAGTTTTTGATTTTAAATTTTATATATATATAGAAATAAAAATATGGTTTGCATGAAGGTTAAAAATATAATTTTTATATTATAGGAAGGATAAAAATATAATTTTTATGTTATAGGAGGGTTAAAAATATAATTTTTATATTATAGGAAGGTTAAAAAGATAATTTTTATATTATGGGAAGGTTAAAAATATAATTTTTATATAAGTATGAGATTAGAAAAAAGATTTTTATCAGATGTGAAGGGATATGATTTTTATATATATTTTAGCAAAGTAAAAATACGATTTTTAAGTAGAGAAAAATTGGATTTTTATATATGAAGACATAGAGAACAAAAATATAATTTTTATATAGTGGTAAGAATAAAAATAGAATTTTTATCTATATAGTAGCGGTAGAAAAATAGAGTTTTTATCTATATAGTAGCGGTATATAAATGTGATTTTTATATATATAGCGAAGTTATAACAATGTGATTTTTTAATGTAAACTTCGTGAAAAAGACTGCGTTGGAAGCACGATGAAGATTTCCTACATGTGAAGAGTCGCGGTGTTTTGGTTTAGCTAGTCGGTGAGAACTCCTCACTTTTATTTCTATTTTTAGTTTGAAATATATACTAGGATGCGGACGGTGCTTAGCAGCACCCAACACCCGTCGTCCAAAGACCATGGATGACTTGTTTGTTTGATTGTTGTGTTGTGAAATTGGATTGTGAGATGTGGAACGAAATAAAACATTTTATAGTGGAAAGTACTTTATAGTTAAAAATATGATTTTTAACGTGTATATAAAATAAATAGTAATAAACAAATCGGACGATTTGTTCATATACACCGATTTGACGGATATTGATTGGGACGATAAATTTTACACATCGCCCAACGGCACAAATTAAAAACTGTGATTGTTGATGTGAAAACCCACACGGGTTTTGGGATGAAATTGGTCATACATTAATCCCAATAATCAGCTGTATGTCGATCGATTGATTGACAGACTGTTGTAAGCGTTAATTATTTATGTTTAACGCTTATGCAGTTGTGTGGTACACTCTGGATGATGGTGGATGATTTATCGTTGCTGTTATATACATGTGTTGTAGGGAATCCATAACGTTATATGGTAAGTGATTAGGCCTCATTCCAATTTGGAGAATAAGAAAAATAAATATTCATGTGTTTAATAGAAAAAATGAAAATTCATGTGTTGAAGAAAATATTCATTTGTTGAATAGAATAACGAAGTTGTTAATATATATATATATATATATATATATATTGACGCCATTTTGACTTGAACGATATTTATATCGATTTTATTCATTTTTATAATGAATATAGAAAAGAAAGTGATTTCAAAATATAATGTTTTGAAAAATTATCATTTGTATATCGATGATGTGGAATATTCAATTTTGATTGGAAATTGAATATGAAGTTGAAATCATTTTGAAACGAATTTAAAACGATTTATAAAATATGTTTTAAAAGGAAATCGACGAGGTATATATTATATATATAATATAATGGCCTGAAAAGAACGCGCCGCGCCTCGGCAGTTCGCGAATTTCAACCATTGACTTCGAATGGATATTACAGGAGATCCGACCGTCGAATTCTCCTAAAACCGGAACCGTTGGGTTCGTATCGAAAAGAGCTTTCTAACGGATATTAGAGATTTGAAATCTAATGGTTGGATTTGGAACTATATCCAAATCAAATTTGGAAAAGGTCGTTGTAAGTGCAGTTCGATGGCCGTTAATGGAAATCAACTGTACGGGCCTTGATCAAATTATTAAAAATATTAATAATTTGTGTAAAATCATAAGAAATGATTTGGGAAGAATTGGGATGAAAATCTCCAAATTTGAAAAGATAAAAATAGATTTTTATCGAAATGAACTAGTTTTGAACTAGAATAATAATTTATTTATTTTTAAAATAAATAAATTGGATTTGAAATGGTTTTGAAAGTTACCAGAATTTCCAATAATTGAATTGGAATGGATTTGAATCGAAATTGTCTTTGGAATATTTCGATGTTGGATTTCGTGATTATACAGATATTGTTATGGAAATTTGAAAGATATATCTATATCGTTATTTCCAATACGATATTTGTTGGTCGTAGAATTTGATATTGAATATAAGCCGATATATTTTCTATTCAGAGCCTTGTATTTAATATCAAATGTGATTTGGGTTTGTCGTGAATGGTGTCTTCACTAACACTGTTCTTAAGCCCAGTTGAGAAAAAGATTGAATCTTTTTATTTAGATTTAATGAAGTGTACCAATTAAATGGTATTTAACTGGAATTGAATTTGAATTGATTTTTGGGTTTATCGTGAACGGTGCTTTAAATAACACTTGTTCTTTAACCCTATTGTTAATGAATGTGATTTTGGGTTTATCGTGGCCAGTGTTTTAAATGACATTGGTTCTTTAACCCAGTTAAAGCCAGGATGTGATTTCCCAAGTTAAATAATCATTGATAGTGATTATTGGGAAGATTAAAACCAAGTGGAGTTTTAATGAATCTTTATTTAGATTGAAATGATCAAGAATGGAGTATCACCAGTTTTACTCCAGACAATAGTTAAATCTTTAATTAGATTTGAATGTGAAATGGTAATTGAATTTACCGATAACACCGATGTAACACCCCGAGAATTCTATAACTGTGAAATTAACAAATTAAAGCATAATTAATCTGAAATCAAAGAACTAAGGGAAACGGGATACGCCATTGCGTTCGTCTCGGAAAAATACGCGAAATAGAATCCGAGTTTTCGAAAAACGGAGGCCGTATGAAGAAGATATGGCCTTCGGAAGTTTGAGAATCAAGTTTAAAATTCAAACAGAATAAAAAAATCGAGCCCGATGGGCCAGGGCGGATAAACACCCGCCTAGGCCACCCAGGTCGACTGGGCTGTCGACCTGGGCTACCCATGTCGACAGGGCTGTCGACAGCCCTGTCGACAGGGGTGTCGACCTGGTCGAGCCCAGTCAACCTGGCTGGCCAGGTCTGTGTTTGGCCGATTCTCTGTGGTCTGCTTTGTCATTAGGGCTAGGTGGCGGGTTCTAATTGGTCTCTCTATCTAATGAATGGCTATGATCAATCCAAGCAACATCAAGGGTCCTAATCAGTTCCTAACCTCTATATAAACAACCCTAGACTAAACCCTAATCTATTCATTCAAAATTAAGAACATAGCCGCCATGTTGCTGAGGAACGACTAAGAGTAGCCGCCAACTAGAGAGAGAATTAGGAGGAAAGTTCTAAAGCCTAAAGCAATTCAAGCAACCTAAAGCCAATCAATTCAACAAAGGAATCATATCTCTTAATTAGAGAATTCGCCGCAACCATTGTAAGTAGGGTATTACTTTGATATGAATAAACAACTGTGTTGATTTGTATGCTTGAATTGGGATAATAAAGTAGTTCATATTTGTGCAAAATTATGTTATTCATTATAAAGAACTACATGCGGTAGTTCTATGCAAGTATACGTTTGGAATATTGCGTAAATTATGTAATCTATGTTGAAGCTACATGTATGTAGTTGATTGAAATTCATGCAAGTTTGGGGCTTTGTTATTATGTCATCATGATGTATATTTTTGTGCATAAATCATTTTGCAAGTAATTGAAACAAGTTTGGTTGTTATAGTTCATATGAAACTATGTTGGAATTTTGACACCATAATCCATGTATTAAGTCATGCTTTTGCAAACTTATGAATATGGCTAGGCTATGAATGACATTTGGCATAATTGAAATCCATGATTAAGTCTATCTTGTTTACAAGAATTATATGATGACATATGTGAGACATGGCTAGGTTAGACTCAAAAATCCCTTTTTGCAAGTTTAAAGCAAACACCATGATTAGGAATATTTATGCATAAGTATATTTATACCATCGTTATGTGATTAGACTTAAACCATGAATAAGTTGAACTATGCTTTTGTGTTAGTAACAAAGTATCCCCTTTGTAAACATGTAGAAACCTTATGAACATGACTTGTTTATGTTTATGCCTAAATGAGAACATAGGTCTATGTTGTAGTTAAGACTATGTGACACCTAATTTAGATTCTTATCTTAAGTTTACATGGTTTGGTTCATGTCACCTATGCTTTATGACCAAAGTATATATATGCAAGTACACCAGTTTCTATTATGTATTTCCAACGTCATATGCAAGTTCATGCGCTCACCTTCCCCTCTTTGTGTATGTAATCACGCTTTAAGCCTCCCCTTTTCGCATGGCTAATTTGGGCTTTAAAAGGCTAAGCCCAAAATATATAAACGGACGTGTTAAACGGGGGAAAATAACGTTGGGTTAAAATTACTAATGAATGAAAATATAAAATAGAAGGGCCCAAATTCAAGTATGGGTTGGGCCCATGATTGGTGTAACCTTTACACCATTAACTTAATAATGGGCAGCAAATATTTACATATAAGAAATAAAGAGGAATGACAAAATATGTAAATGTAGAACATACGATGTGTTTAACCCGAGGTTGGATTGAGTTGTGATGTAAACCTGCCCGGAACCACCCGGCTGTCCAGTAGTCACAACAATACCTATCCAATGTTGGAGGTTAAACATGGAGCCCAGCAAGGACCCGAGGTTAGACTGAGTTGTGGCGTAAGACTGCCCGGAACCAACCGGCAACAGGCAGCCACAACAATACCTGTCTAATGTGAGAGGTCAGGGCCTTAATAAGACAATTAAGGCTGAGTCAGGATTGTTAGGATTAAGTGAACTAAAGACTTAATCAAAATGGAACATGCTAAACTGAACGGACTGGTGGGGGTTAGGTAGGAAACACTTAACCAACTTAGCATGTTGGCTAGAGATAGAAAACCTAGTAACGGGGGACCCTTTTCAGCAGTAACCCTAAAAGGTGTATCGGGATACCCTGAAACTAGGCAGGGTGGGGCACGATTACTGGGCTGATTGTAAGAGGTCAAAGCGACGGCGGTGGTGTAGCAGTGTAGGTTCTAACGGAGTGCGGGCGTGCACACACTCCAGTGCAGAAAAATAAGGCACTGAACACCAGTAGCATACCTGTGCATTCTAAGGTTGTGTCGGGCCACCACTATGGGACTTGATACACCCCATGGTGGGACCAGCATAGGTAACTACAACATCGGGGGCCGTAAGACACATGTAACTATGCGAGTAGGAGCCGATCATCATAGAATGGATCACATCACCCTGATTATGGGGTGCAAATTGGAAACTAGTTTATATGGGTTCAGAGATCAACATGGGGTACGATAGTATATTCGACCCTAGACAACTTAACCAAGTTTTATAGTGCATGCCCACTTCTTGTTTATACTTATCATACCCAGCTCTTTATTCATAGACAAAATAGTACTAGACTTACTCAGGCTTTATGTCTGACTCTACTTTTCTTTCGTCTTCTTTCTTCCGTTCCCCCCCCCCCCAGGTTCACAGGGAGGGAACACAGCAGCTTGACCAACCTTAACATCCAGCTTGAAGAAGAGAAATGTATTGCTTGGACTTTCCTGTTTTGAACTATGGCTTTGGACAATCCACTATGGGGCTTTTGCAGTTTATCTATGTTTTATTTATGCTTCTTTAAATAATGTACTCAAGACAGATTATGAAAGTGTTATGTTATGTTTTTGGAAAGGATGTTGTTGTAACACGTATTTGACTTTGTGAAATAAAAGTTTGTTATTCTTCCGCTGTTTACAAATATATGTTCTTATATCTGTCTTGTATATCTGTGACTTGTACTTATAAACCTCCACCAAAATTAGGGCATTCCCTTTGAGAGTGACCCTAACGGAGGTGGGGTGTTTCAACCGAGGTGTTAGATATGAAGTGTTACCAGATTTACTTCATGGGATGAATAGGTTGGGATTGGGCCAATAAAATAAATGATTACTTCGGTGTGGTTCGCTTATCCCGACTAGTTTGAATTGATATTCAAAGGAAGATTAAAGAATAAATTTAAAGAATTTATCTTTGATAAAATTAATGGGAACCTTTCCCAAAGTATAAGAATATTTGAATAAAGGAATATTCTGAATTGGAATGAGGCGTACGTTGTGTTTGTCTAACACTTGTTTATTATATACGCGAGTTATTCAGAAAGACCGGGTTTATCCCATTCTGAATACCTGATTCGACGTGGTGTCGAGGATGAAGATGGTAGTTGAAGAACAGAGGTCTTCACATCGTGTAATGACCCGCATTGGCAAAGGTCTTCACATCGTGTAATGACCCGCTGCGGAATTCCTTTATAATTTGCGACGCTTTAATTACGTTATAAATGGATTTTCGATATAAATTGAATATCGATTTATTCTGGAATTCTGGATAATCAAGTTATAAATTCTGATAGGATATTCTGGAGCCGTACGACATCGTATGTGGATATATATGATAATGTAAATTTATTTATATTTAATTTAATTTTTATTTAAATATATTTATATATTTAAATGGGTCATCCAAAGCTTTAAAAATAGCCACTTTTGCAAACGAAGTCGGAATTCGACGAAACTAATTTTGTTGGATCCGCAACATCAAATTATTGCTAGATGTCAAGTTTCATGATTTTTAGAGTCAGTATGTGGCCGTACGGATTTTTAGAGTGAAAAATAGTCAGTACTTTGACGGTTAAAAATACTCTGTGTGAGCAAAAGGAGTCGAAATTCGACGAAACCAGTTTCGTTGGGACCGTAATGTCGAACTGTAGCTGCATGTCCAATTTCGTGATTTGTGGGTATTGTGTGTGATCATAAGAAATTGATTATGATAAGAACACATAGTGGTAGAAATAAAAATAGAATATACCAAGGAATATTCCTACCCCAAAGCTTATATAATAATGTTTCATCCTTCTAAACCTAGGTCTAACTCATTCCCCAATCACTTTCTTCTGCCGCCATCTCTATTCTGAAACGCGAAATCCATTTCAGAGAAAAACTAAGGAAGAAATTCAAACTAAAATCCTATAATTCATGTTGTATACATATTCGGATTCCTCTTGCTTCCCTCTAAAATCCTATACTACTTTTACCACGTACAATTTCGTTTTGGGTCTGCAGGGTTTTGGCAGCGAACGCCTAGGGCTCCTGTCCTAGCGAGAATGGAGGCGTCTAAGCTCAGATCTGAGGTGGTTTCGAGATTTCGTGGAGGGGTTTACGTTTTGCTGAGGCGGTGAGGATACTGGCGGAGGTCGAACTTTGATTCTGAGACAACCAGTGTACTTCGGAGTGATGGAGCTCGCGAGTTCGGAAGGAGAAGAAGGTGCAGATGTGTTTTTGCTAGGGTTAAAGGGAGCGAGCTCTTGGTTTTCTTGTGTGAGGCAGCAAGACTTAGGGAGATGAACGAGGGGAGCGAAGTGGTGGCAAGTGGTGGTAGGAAGCGATGTTTGAATTTGTGAAGAAGATGCACAGTAGGGTGTTTGTTTCAATTGAAGTGTGGTTTTGGTTGTAGCAAAGTAATAGGCTAAGTGTAAGGGGGGTACAAACGTGAATAGGGTGGAGTTTGGTCTGGTTGATGGCAAGAAGGTGGAGGCCGGAATGGTGATACACTAAGGAAGGGGAAGTAGCGTTAGTAGCAGCTGACCATTTAGTTTAAAGTAAGGGGAGTATGTGCAGGTAGATGCTAAATTGAGGAGCTATTTAAATTCTGGTTCAATTTGTTTCAGAAGGGGAGAAAGGACTTGTAACGTGGGTAGTTATTTTGGTTTCAAGACCGAAGTTGTCATCTGGAGATGCAGTTCAAGTATGGGGTGGTGGAACCGGCACTGTATGTTTTACAGAGGGTGTTGGGTCGACGGGTTCTTGGTTAATTGGGCCGACTGGTTTTGTGGAGGGGCTGATTTCAAAGAAAAGGAGGTGAGGCCCATTAAGTAATTTGTTAAGTTTTTGCTAATTCAATAGTGTATTAAATTGTAAACTAAATAACTCTATCATACGTGAACGAAAATAAAAGAAATTGGATCCGATATGATCGTACGAACGAGGACAACATTCGGGAATGGGTTTGAAATGGATTAGAGCTCGCCTAAATTTATTGCAAAATAAATGGTCTGTCTGAATCAAAGACAGTTAATCGTTATTTAACAATAACCGTCCAACGTGAATAAATCTCACTAACTCTGAACAGTTTATAATTTCATGTTGTATTTTTAGAACTGTTAAATATTGGCTGATTGACTGTGTGTTGACTGTTTGATTGAACTGCTAGTCAGTTATTTGAATTTCAATATTTGATTCTGTTTAACATAATATATCATATGGAACTGAAAGTGATGTTATCTATATTGTTTAACATCTATGATGCAGGGAAACAGATTAGAGGAATCCAACTGGATTCCTCAACATTTATTTTATTGTGATTCATATATTGTGATATATGATGTGATATATAATCTGTTATTGATTATGTGTGTTGGACGGTATTTATCGTTGTTATATGGTATGTTAAATACCATAAGAAATACTGGATGTGGGAAAAGGGATTTTCAAAGTGTATTTTGAAAATGAATTATTTATATAAAATTGATGGATTTTGTATAGAAAAGGAAAAGGGTTTTTATAAAAGAAAATAATTATAAAATCGAAGGATAAGTTATGGTAAAAGGAGATATTTATTTGTTAAATAAATAGAATCGAAAAGGAATATTTATTTGTTAAATAAATAGAATTGAAAAGGGAATTGTTATTTGTTAAGTAAACAAATAGAAAAGGAATAAATTAAAGGAGTTAATTCAAAAGAATAAATCAATTAGAGTTAGTCGAATAAGGAGTTATCGAATATTAGTTATTCGAATCGAGTTAAAAGGAGTTAATCGATGTAGTTTAATCAAATGAAGTTAATCGAATTTAGTTTATTCGAATAGAGTTGAAATGAGTTAATCGAATATTAGTTATTCGATTAGAGTTAATCAAAATAGAGTTAAAGGAGTTATCGACTAGAGTTAAATCAAATAGAGTTAATCCAATAGCGTTAGCCCGATTGAGTAAATTGATAAGGGTTAATCGAATAGAGTAAATTGAATAGAGTTATCGAATATACCTTATCGAAGGAAAGAATTATCAAATGGAGATGATTCGAAAGAGAGTTACGTAAGGAAGTGTTAAAGTTTTAAAGGATAAACCTTGTCTACCCCGAAGTTTAAACCATTGTTCAGTTAAGGTCTGAGAGGTAATTATACCCCAACTTGATTCACTTCGTTTTTAACTAAGGAATGGCTAAGGTTTGATAGTAAGTGGTGATTAAGTGAATATAGTTAATAAGTGTAATGGTTTGAGTTGGCATCGCGATGATTTGTTTAAACATCCACCTAAGTCCAATGTACGAGTTTGGAAATGTTTTCCAATAAGAACCAGAATTGTTTTCTGATATAGAAAACAAGAAATGGAAATGTTTTCCAATGGTAATAACATATATTTTCTAAATTTAGAAAATAAGAAATGTTGAATATAGGGAAACAGGAGATAAGTAAATTAATGAAATAAGGAGATAAATGTTAAATGATGTTTGATCGATATAAATTTCCATCTGGAAATAATATCGTTGTTTGCACACGTATTTTTCTTTGATAGTTAAATCGCAGACTATTGAAGTTTTGACCATTTTAACGTTGTTAATATGGAGAGACCGGTTGGATTATTATACAAAGAAACACTCTGTATTGGCATAAGCATTGCGAATCATATATGTCAAAGGGTAATTGAAGACGGAGTAAAGTGCAAGGGCTATTGTATAAGTCTTAGATAACAGTGCCTAAGATGGATGTACTGAATAGTGCCTTCGGTTCATCCTGTTCCTGGATGACTTGTATGGATGAATGCCTGACGGAGTATTTCCAGAAAGGTCACGTACATTGATTTCTTCAACCGTACCAAGAGTGGAAGCGGAGAAGGAAACTCCGCTACCCCAAAACGCGAGCCCCCCCTCGACTTCACCAGCCGTCCCCACCGCCTGCGACCACCCGCGACCCCCCCTCGCGCGCCTCTCCTGACCTTCCCCCTCCTCTCGCGCTCTCCCTCCTCTCTTTTCCTGATGTAAGCCGACGCCACCACCTCGATTAGGCCACCACCGTCGCCCTGACCAGACCCCGCCGCACTACAGACCACCGACGCTCCTCCTTGAGTCGCCACAACCGTTGTTCCCCATCCCATTCGCTAAAATGGCAACTGTAAGTTTTTTTACTTAATTTCCTTTTAAGTATTTATTTTTAATGTGAAAAGTAGTGATTTTGATTAGTCGGAAGACTAGATTTTTAGTAAAGGTGGAATCTTTATATGAAAGTCGAGGGTTTTCACATATGAAAGTCGAGTCTTTTAACATGTAAAGTTGAGATTTTTAACAATATAAAAATATGATTTTTATATTTTTAAAGTATTAAAAATATAGTCTTTACTATATAGATGATGTCAAAATATGATTTTTGTTTATGTAGAAGATGTAAAAATATAATTTTTACATGTTAGGAATATTAAAAATATCATCTTTTTATAGGTAGCAAAATAAAATGTGATTTCTATAGGGATGAATTAGTAAAGGCGAAAACTTTACTTTTATAAAGGCGAAATCAATATTTTTGTAATGGAATTTTTATCTATATAGTAACAATGTAAAAATAGAATTTTTATATATTGAACTTCGAAATAAAAATAGAATTTTTATATATTGAACTTCGAAATAAAAATAGAATTTTTATATATTGAACTTCGAAATAAAAATAGAATTTTTATATACTGAACTTCGAAATAAAAATAGAATTTTTATATACTGAACTTCGAAATAAAAATAGAATTTTTATATATTGAACTTCGAAATAAAAATAGAATTTTTATATATTGAACTTCGAAATAAAAATATGATTTTTATATATTGAATAGCGAAGTAAAAATTCGATTTTTACATATGTAGAGAATACGGGCGAAAGCGACAAAAAGGCGAGTTGGCGAAGATTTCCTGCATTAGAAGTGCCGTGGAGCTAGGATAGCTATAAGTGAGAATTTCTCACCTTTCAATTTCATTTCTATTTATATATATATACTAGGATGCAGACGGTGCTTAGTAGCACCCGACACAATCGTCCACAGACCATGGACTTGTTTGTTTGGTTGCATAGCTTAGTTATATGATTTGATTTGAATTTGGTTGTTTGGTGAATTTGATTGATGTGTGAATGGCGTGGGCCTTCACTAGACCGGGGATAAGGCTAGGCCTCGTCCCGTTTCTAGTATCGTGCCGTTATGCCGCCGAAATTTTCTAAAATAAGTTAGAAAAATAAAAATATCATTTTATTGAAGAAATGAATTGAATAGAAATTCATATGTTGAAATAAAATGTTTTACCGTTAAAAATATAATTTTTAACGTGAATGTGAATAAATAAATATTCATTTACAAACCAGACGGTTTGTTTATGTACACCTATTTGAAGGACATTGATTGGGACGATAAATTTAACACATCGCCCAACTGCACAAATAAAATATGTGTTTGATTGTTTGAAACCCCACACGGGTGTTAGGATGAAATTTGAAGTTCATTCAACCTGATTGATTAAATATGTCAATCGATTGATTGACAGGCTGTTATAAGCATTAGATATCTATATTTGATGCTTATACAGTGTAGTGCACTTTGGTTGATGGTTGATTATTTATCGTTGCTATTATATACATGTGTTGTATGAAAATCCATATAATTAACTTTATATGGTAATTGATTGGGCCTCATTCCAATCGTGAAAATAAAGAATATTTTGATAATAAAGAATATTTTGATAATAACAAATATTTTGATAATAGGAAATATTTGAAATAGAATATTTGAAAATAGAAATATGTCAAGCCGTGATGATTAGATTGACGCCATTTTGACGTGAACGATATTTATATCGATTTTAAACGATTTCGAAATGAAATGAATTGAAAACGATTTCGAAATGAATTGAATTGAAAACGATTTCGAAATGAAATGAATTGAAAACGATTTCGAAATGAATTGAATTGAAAACGATTTCGAAATGAAATGAATTGAAAACGATTTCGAAATGAATTGAATTGAAAACGATTTCGAAATGAATTGAATTGAAAACGATTTCGAAATGAATTGAATTGAAAACGATTTCGAAATAAATTGAATCGAAAATGAATTCAAAATTGAATTGAAAGCGAATTGAAATGAATTCAAATTGAATTGAAATTTGAATTGAATAGAAATGAATTTTGAAACGAATTTATAAAGAAGAATTCAATTTTGATTTGAATTGAAAAGGAAGTTGAAATTGCTTTTGAAACGAAATTAAAACTATTCATATAATTCGTTTTAAATGGAAATCGACGAAATATATATATTATATATATTATATATATAATATAATGGCCTGAATAGAACGCGCCGCGTCGCGGCAGTTCGTGAATTTCGACCATTTATTTCATACTGACATTACGGGAGATCCGACCGTCAGATTCTCCTAAAACCGGAACCGTTGGGTTCGTATCGAAAAGAGCTTTCTAACGAATGTGATAGATTAGAAATCTAACGGTTGGATTTGGAATTATGTCCAAATCAAATTTGAAAAAGGTCGCTGTAAGTGCAGTTCGACGGCCATTGATGGAAATCGACTGTACGGGCCTTGATAAAATTATTAAAAATAGTAATAATTTGTGTAAAATCATAAGAAAGGATTGGGATGAAAAACTCCATATTTGAAAGGATAAAAATAGATTTTTATCGAAATGAACTAGTTTTGAACTAGAATTATAATTCTATTTATTTTTAAATAAATAAATTGAATTTGAAAAAGGGTTTTGAAAATAACCAAAATTTCCAATGATTGCATTGGAGTGGATTTGAATCGAAATTGTCTTCGGAATATTTCGATGTTGGAATTCGTGATTATACAGATGTTGTTATGGAAATTTGGTAGATATATCTTTATATCGTTATTTCCAATACGACATTTGTTAGTAGTAGAATTTGATATTGAATATAAGCCGATATATTTTCTATTCAGAGCCTTGTATTGAATATCAAATGTGATTTGGGTTTGTCGTGAATGGTGTCTTCACTAACACTGTTCTTGAACCCAGTTGAGAAAAAAAATTAAATCTTTTTATTTAGATTTAATGAAGTGTACCAATTAAACGATATTTAATTGGAATTGAATTGGTATTGATTTTTTTGGTTTATCGTGAACAGTGTTTTAAATAACACTTGTTCTTTAACCCGATAATTAATGGAATGTGATCATGGGTTTATCGTGAACCGTGTTTTAAATGACACTGATTCTTTAACCCAGTTAAAGATTAAAACTAAGTGGAGTTTTAATGAATCTTTAATTAGATTGAAATGATCGAAAATGGAGTATCACCAGTTTTACTCCAGGCGATGGTTAAATCTTTAATTAGATTTGAACGTGAAATGGTAATTGAATTTACCGATAACACTGTGGTGTTAGATATGAAGTATTACCAGTTTTACTTCATGGGATGAATAGGTTGGGATTGGGAAATAAAATAAATGATTACTTCGGTGTGGTTCGCTAATCCCGACTAGTTTGAATTGATATTCAAAGGAGATTAAAGAATAAATTTAAAGAATTTATCTTGGATAAAATTAATGGGAACTTTTCCCAAAGTATAGGAATATTTGAATAAAAGAATATTCTGAATTGGAATGAGGCGTATGTTGTGTTTGTGTAACACTTTTATAATATATACGCGAGTTATTCAGAAAGACCGGGTTTATCCCATTCTGAATAACTGATTCGACGTGGTGTCGAAGATGAAGACGGTGGTCGAAGACCGGAAGTCTTCACGTCGTTTGGGTGCTTACTGATGATCTTGATTGGGCTGTACACCCAAGAAGATGGAAACAGTTGGTGATCGCCCAGACGTACTTGGAGATCGATGAACATGCGAGGTACTAGGTGCCTCCGGTTTCGTTCAGACCCAGAACGGACTTGTAAATGGACTGTGTGTCTGACATTGGATTTTAGTCCGTGTGATTGATCTTTATTAAATATAAATCTGTTTGGCGGCGGAGAATTTATTCTCTTGCTTAACGCCCTTCTCTGAGACGTACGAGCTCAGGGGTTATATATTGATGGATATCAAACGCATGGAGTGAATTGCCTGTGTGGCATGCCTAAGTGGCAATTGATCGAGGCTTCTGTTGAAAAGCAAAGTCTTGTGGTGATGATCAAAGCACGGCCTTTGTGGCGTAGCTTTGTGTAACGTTTACTTCGCGTGTTTCACGCCCGGTATGAACCAAAAACGGGAGACGGACCTCAGGGAGGGCATGCGTTTCTTTCTAGTTAGAAGTAGCGTCAGTGGTTTTACACACCCTGACGAGTTTGACTTATGTGGTTGTTGCTGTTGCGAGGCGCCTCGGATTGATCGGTCGTTCTCGAACCGATGGAGTCATTTAGTTGGCTCACTTACACCCCAAAGGGTGGGGAGACGTAGTGTTCAGGCATAATAATCCACATCGGTGGACCGGCCCTGACGATCCAAGGGGCAGTTGCGGCTGTTCCTGAGACACGGGCTAGAGCGTCTCGAATCGGTTGAGGACTATCTTTTGCCTCGGTTCATAGACGGAAATCCAATTTCCAAATACGTGACATTTGCGGTTTTAATTGTAGAACCTAGTACGGTGACATAGTGGGATGGGGCGCTCATGCCGCCTATGATTGATACTTATGATTTGAAGTTGTTTTATACACTATGCACTTATAATAGTATCAAATAATGTGTTTTAAACGTATCAAGCATGCTTTGGCTGTTATAAGGTAAAAACCCTATCCTCCGGCTTGCGTTGCATTGTGTGATGGGACCTGGGTCTTATAACAGCTTCATTTTTCTTTATTTAGCATTGCGCTGTTTGTTTTATGCACTGGTATTCTTGGGAGGAAACCCGTTCCGTGTTACGGCGTGGTCCCTTGATTTACCGAACTTTAAAATAAAGAATTATAACTGTTTTAGTTCTCACACCAGTCCCATGACTGACCTGGAGTTTATTGTTTTAACCTAAACTCTGGGTGCCCCTATTTTCGACACGGGCAGCTAGTAGTTTTGGTTTTGCAGATTTATATTCACAGGATCCTGGTTTACAGCTGGAACGATATCCGGAAAGCTTTGTATCCGTATATCTCTTCTAGTTGTGTATTGTATTATTTCCGCTGCTATGTATTTAAATGTAATTTAAATCTCTGATATTTCTGTGTAATATTCATTTATACTCTGTATATTCTTGTAATCTGATGCATTGTTGTAATATACAATGAAATATTCTTCAGTATGCGTTCTGTTTTGTCGTGTTCTCAAACGATAGGGCGTTTCGAACGGCCTGGATCGGTTTAGCGACTGGTTCGGACCGAGCGAAATTCCTTGCCGTGACAGTTGGTATCAGAGCTTTGGTTTACAGAGCTCGAGAACAAGGCACATTAGAACCATACGAAAGAATTCATCAGATATTGGATTAGTAATATCCAACGAGAATGACTCGTTAGAGATGGGATCAGTAGTATCCTAGAACGAGTGTGAAGAGTAAATTTTTAAAATGAAAACAATTTTGGTTTTGAAGATTTAAATCAATTATTCGTATTTGATTATCTATTTATATTGATGTGGACAATCCAGTATATATAGATTTTGCGTATACGTCTGATCCGCGTGTATTCGAAATTTTAATATACTGGATAGATATAGAATCACATTCTAGTCGTGCGGAGATGTTCTGATGGTGGTTCGAAACATCATCAGCATTTATTTTCGAGTGACGAAGGTGTGATATCTATATATTTCCATTAGACTGGTGTGAGAACCAAAACTAATATAGCTAGAATACATTGTTGTGATTTGGCATCAAAAACATGATTTTTTGTATATATATCAAATTATGAATTTGAGACTCTAATTCACTAATTGATTGATGTTTGTGTTGTTTGTTTATTTGTTTGATAATTTTGAACCATTACGCCTAATTGAATTGTATTGAAATTGGTTGCATTTGCTTGCATATACTTGTACTTACCTTGAACAGGTCATAGCAAGGAGGCTAGAGCAGAGAATAAAATTTGTTTGCCTGACAAATAGGTACATGTTTACTACATAATTTACTGTTTTGTTTGGGTGATGATGATTTTGTGAGCCTATTGGCTAGCCGCTTGGCTTTTTCTTTTTCTTTTTGAGATCTGAAGGACCGGGGAAGCTATTTGAAATTCCCCGATGCTCCCGGTGCAGGGGAGGTTATAGCGAAATTTTTCGAAAATTTAGGGTGTTAGCCAAATTTTTGAAATTTTTGAAAATTCTCAGAAACTGAAAAGTTAGAGAAGGGAAGCCAGATCGAACGTAGGGCTGATTAATCAAACCACTTTGTTCCTTTTCGGGGACGAAAAGTGTTAAGTGGGGGAGATTGTAACAACCCGAAAATCTGGGCCAGTTTAAAATTTTTATTTCGGCAATTTTAGCGAATTTTGAATATTTAAAATGAATTATTTTAAATAATATCGACGAGAAAATTTATTTTTAATATAATTCGACGTATATATTATACGCGTCGTCGTTAGAATATAAATATTTATAAATAATTATAAATAGAATGGAAAATGGCGCGGTAGTTCGATAATTCGATTTCAAACTTCAATTGAATGTACCGGGTGCAAAACAATCCGGATTTTGGTGAAACCAAAAACATTAGGATCTAATTGATGATACCTTTCCAACGAATCCGAAAAATCGATATTTCATAGCGGGAATCAAAAGATATGTCCAGTTGAAAATTCTGAATAGTCGCTATGGAATTCAGGCCCTTAAAAATGGACATTTTGCAAACGACCTCGGATTTCGACGAAACCAGTTTTGTTGGGTCCGTGATGTCAAGTTATTGCTAGGTTTCAAATTTCATAATTTTTCGAATCAATATGTGAGCGTGGCAAAGGAAAACGTGTTTGACCAGTTTCAGTTGATTTTAATCGACTGGAAATTGGCCATTTTTCAAACGATCTCAGAATTCGACGAAACTAGTTTTGTTAGGACCGTATCGTCAATACGAAGCTAGAAAATATTTTTATGGAATTTTTCGATTTAGTATGTGACCCCGGTAATTTGAAATGTACGTTTAAAATTCAATATATAGTGATTTAAATGTAAATTAAACGGAAACTGATCGAAACGATCGAATCAACATACGAAACATGTCCCATTGTGTTCGGAATGGGGGTAAAACGCTATGGACGACAGGCGGTGGGCCTCGTTTTGAGGTTGAAAATAAAAGTTGCTTTTTGGTGAATAATAAAATAAAAAAAAGAGAAGAAAAAAAAAACTCTTATCTCCTTTGCCCCCCCCCCCCCCGCTCAGATTCATTTCAACCGATAAAAAAAAAAATCGCGTCGCCCCCCCCCCCCCCCATTCGCTGCCGCCGCCGCCATCGATGGCGACCTCCCCATCGCCGGAGCTCCACCAAAGCCATCCCCCCCTCTTCTCGCCGTCCCTCTCCCCTTACAGACCCTCCGCTACCCCAAAACGCGAGCCCCCCCCTCGACTTCACCAGCCGTCCCCACCGCCTGCGACCACCCGCGACCCCCCCCCTCGCGCGCCTCTCCTGACCTTCCCCCTCCTCTCGCGCTCTCCCTCCTCTCTTTTCCTGATGTAGGCCGACGCCACCACCTCGATTAGGCCACCACCGTCGCCCTGACCAGACCCCGCCGCACTACAGACCACCGACGCTCCTCCTTGAGTCGCCACAACCGTTGTTCCCCATCCCATTCGCTAAAAAGGCAACTGTAAGTTTTTTTACTTAATTTCCTTTTAAGTATTTATTTTTAATGTGAAAAGTAGTGATTTTGATTAGTCGGAAGACTAGATTTTTAGTAAAGGTGGAATCTTTATATGAAAGTCGAGGGTTTTCACATATGAAAGTCGAGTCTTTTAACATGTAAAGTTGAGATTTTTAACAATATAAAAATATGATTTTTATATTTTTAAAGTATTAAAAATATAGTCTTTACTATATAGATGATGTCAAAATATGATTTTTGTTTATGTAGAAGATGTAAAAATATAATTTTTACATGTTAGGAATATTAAAAATATCATCTTTTTATAGGTAGCAAAATAAAATGTGATTTCTATAGGGATGAATTAGTAAAGGCGAAAACTTTACTTTTATAAAGGCGAAATCAATATTTTTGTAATGGAATTTTTATCTATATAGTAGCAATGTAAAAATAGAATTTTTATATACTGAACTTCGAAATAAAAATAGAATTTTTATATATTGAACTTCGAAATAAAAATAGAATTTTTATATATTGAACTTCGAAATAAAAATATGATTTTTATATATTGAATAGCGAAGTAAAAATTCGATTTTTACATATGTAGAGAATACGGGCGAAAGCGACAAAAAGGCGAGTTGGCGAAGATTTCCTGCATTAGAAGTGCCGTGGAGCTAGGATAGCTATAAGTGAGAATTTCTCACCTTTCAATTTCATTTCTATTTATATATATATACTAGGATGCAGACGGTGCTTAGTAGCACCCGACACAATCGTCCACAGACCATGGACTTGTTTGTTTGGTTGCATAGCTTAGTTATATGATTTGATTTGAATTTGGTTGTTTGGTGAATTTGATTGATGTGTGAATGGCGTGGGCCTTCACTAGACCGGGGATAAGGCTAGGCCTCGTCCCGTTTCTAGTATCGTGCCGTTATGCCGCCGAAATTTTCTAAAATAAGTTAGAAAAATAAAAATATCATTTTATCGAAGAAATGAATTGAATAGAAATTCATATGTTGAAATAAAATGTTTTACCGTTAAAAATATAATTTTTAACGTGAATGTGAATAAATAAATATTCATTTACAAACCAGACGGTTTGTTTATGTACACCTATTTGAAGGACATTGATTGGGACGATAAATTTAACACATCGCCCAACTGCACAAATAAAATATGTGTTTGATTGTTTGAAACCCCACACGGGTGTTAGGATGAAATTTGAAGTTCACTCATCCTGATTGATTAAATATGTCAATCGATTGATTGACAGGCTGTTATAAGCATTAGATATCTATATTTGATGCTTATACAGTGTAGTGCACTTTGGTTGATGGTTGATTATTTATCGTTGCTATTATATACATGTGTTGTATGAAAATCCATATAATTAACTTTATATGGTAATTGATTGGGCCTCATTCCAATCGTGAAAATAAAGAATATTTTGATAATAAAGAATATTTTGATAATAACAAATATTTTGATAATAGGAAATATTTGAAATAGAATATTTGAAAATAGAAATATGTCAAGCCGTGATGATTAGATTGACGCCATTTTGACGTGAACGATATTTATATCGATTTTAAACGATTTCGAAATGAAATGAATTGAAAACGATTTCGAAATGAATTGAATTGAAAACGATTTCGAAATGAAATGAATTGAAAACGATTTCGAAATGAATTGAATTGAAAACGATTTCGAAATGAAATGAATTGAAAACGATTTCGAAACGAATTGAATTGAAAACGATTTCGAAATGAATTGAATTGAAAACGATTTCGAAATGAATTGAATTGAAAACGATTTCGAAATAAATTGAATCGAAAACGAATTCAAAATTGAATTGAAATGAATTCAAATTGAATTGAAATTTGAATTGAATAGAAATGAATTTTGAAACGAATTTATAAAGAAGAATTCAATTTTGATTTGAATTGAAAAGGAAGTTGAAATTGCTTTTGAAACGAAATTAAAACTATTCATATAATTCGTTTTAAATGGAAATCGACGAAATATATATATTATATATATAATATAATGGCCTGAATAGAACGCGCCGCGCCGCGGCAGTTCGTGAATTTCGACCATTTATTTCAAACTGACATTACGGGAGATCCGACCGTCGGATTCTCCTAAAACCGGAACCGTTTTGTTCGTATCGAAAAGAGCTTTCTAACGAATGTGATAGATTAGAAATCTAACGGTTGGATTTGGAATTATGTCCAAATCAAATTTGAAAAAGGTCGCTGTAAGTGCAGTTCGACGGCCATTGATGGAAATCGACTGTACGGGCTTTGATAAAATTATTAAAAATAGTAATAATTTGTGTAAAATCATAAGAAATGATTTAGAAAGGATTGGGATGAAAAACTCCATATTTGAAAGGATAAAAATAGATTTTTATCGAAATGAACTAGTTTTGAACTAGAATTATAATTCTATTTATTTTTAAATAAATAAATTGAATTTGAAAAAGGGTTTTGAAAATAACCAAAATTTCCAATGATTGCATTGGAGTGGATTTGAATCGAAATTGTCTTCGGAATATTTCGATGTTGGAATTCGTGATTATACAGATGTTGTTATGGAAATTTGGAAGATATATCTTTATATCGTTATTTCCAATACGACATTTGTTAGTCGTAGAATTTGATATTGAATATAAGCCGATATATTTTCGATTCAGAGCCTTGTATTGAATATCAAATGTGATTTGGGTTTGTCGTGAATGGTGTCTTCACTAACACTGTTCTTGAACCCAGTTGAGAAAAAAAATTAAATCTTTTTATTTAGATTTAATGAAGTGTACCAATTAAACGATATTTAATTGGAATTGAATTGGTATTGATTTTTGGGTTTATCGTGAACAGTGTTTTAAATAACACTTGTTCTTTAACCCGATAATTAATGGAATGTGATCATGGGTTTATCGTGAACCGTGTTTTAAATGACACTGATTCTTTAACCCAGTTAAAGATTAAAACTAAGTGGAGTTTTAATGAATCTTTAATTAGATTGAAATGATCGAAAATGGAGTATCACCAGTTTTACTCCAGGCGATGGTTAAATCTTTAATTAGATTTGAACGTGAAATGGTAATTGAATTTACCGATAACACTGTGGTGTTAGATATGAAGTATTACCAGTTTTACTTCATGGGATGAATAGGTTGGGATTGGGAAATAAAATAAATGATTACTTCGGTGTGGTTCGCTAATCCCGACTAGTTTGAATTGATATTCAAAGGAGATTAAAGAATAAATTTAAAGAATTTATCTTGGATAAAATTAATGGGAACTTTTCCCAAAGTATAGGAATATTTGAATAAAAGAATATTCTGAATTGGAATGAGGCGTATGTTGTGTTTGTGTAACACTTTTATAATATATACGCGAGTTATTCAGAAAGACCGGGTTTATCCCATTCTGAATAACTGATTCGACGTGGTGTCGAAGATGAAGACGGTGGTCGAAGACCGGAAGTCTTCACGTCGTTTGGGTGCTTACTGATGATCTTGATTGGGCTGTACACCCAAGAAGATGGAAACAGTTGGTGATCGTCCAGACGTACTTGGAGATCGATGGATATGCGAGGTACTAGGTGCCTCCGGTTTCGTTCAGACCCAGAACGGACTTGTAAAAGGACTGTGTGTCTGACATTGGATTTTAGTCCGTGTGATTGATCTTTATTAAATATATATCTGTTTGACGGTGGAGAATTTATTCTCTTGCTTAACGCCCTTCTCTGAGACGTACGAGCTCAGGGGTTATATATTGATGGATATCAAACGCATGGAGTGAATTGCCTGTGTGGCATGCCTAAGTGGCAATTGATCGAGGCTTCTGTTGAAAAGCAAAGTCTTGTGGTGATGATCAAAGCACGGCCTTTGTGGCGTAGCTTTGTGTAACGTTTACTTCGCGTGTTTCACACCCGGTATGAACCAAAAACGGGAGACGGACCTCAGGGAGGGCATGCGTTTCTTTCTAGTTAGAAGTGGCGTCAGTGGTTTTACACGCCCTGACGAGTTTGACTTATGTGGTTGTTGCTGTTGCGAGGCGCCTCGGATTGATCGGTCGTTCTCGAACCGATGGAGTCATTTAGTTGGCTCACTTACACCCCATAGGGTGGGGAGACGTAGTGTTCAGGCATAATAATCCACATCGGTGGACCGGCCCTGACGATCCAAGGGGCAGTTGCGGCTGTTCCTGAGACACGGGCTAGAGCGTCTCGAATCGGTTGAGGACTATCTTTTGCCTCGGTTCATAGACGGAAATCCAATTTCCAAATACGTGACATTTGCGGTTTTAATTGTAGAACCTAGTATGGTGACAAAGTGGGATGGGGCGCTCATGCCGCCTATGATTGATACTTATGATTTGAAGTTGTTTTATACACTATGCACTTATAATAGTATCAAATAATGTGTTTTAAACGTATCAAGCATGCTTTGGCTGTTATAAGGTAAAAACCCTATCCTCCGGCTTGCGTTGCATTGTGTGATGGGACCTGGGTCTTATAACAGCTTCATTTTTCTTTATTTAGCATTGCGCTGTTTGTTTTATGCACTGGTATTCTTGGGAGGAAACCCGTTCCGTGTTACGGCGTGGTCCCTTGATTTACCGAACTTTAAAATAAAGAATTATAACTGTTTTAGTTCTCACACCAGTCCCATGACTGACCTAGAGTTTATTGTTTTAACCTAAACTCTGGGTGCCCCTATTTTCGACACGGGCAGCTAGTAGTTTTGGTTTTGCAGATTTATATTCACAGGATCCTGGTTTACAGCTGGAACGATATCCGAAAAGCTTTGTATCCGTATATCTCTTCTAGTTGTGTATTGTATTATTTCCGCTGCTATGTATTTAAATGTAATTTAAATCTCTGATATTTCTGTGTAATATTCATTTATACTCTGTATATTCTTGTAATTTGATGCATTGTTGTAATATACAATGAAATGTTCTTCAGTATGCGTTCTGTTTTGTCGTGTTCTCAAACGATAGGGCGTTTCGAACGGCCTGGATCGGTTTAGCGACTGGTTCAGACCGAGCGAAATTCCTTGCCGTGACAGTATTCCGGACCCAATGGGACCAGTTTCGTTGAAATCCGAGGTCGTGTGAAAAAAATCCCCTTATAAAACCTGAAATAAACCCGCTTTTTAATTTACCACAATCACCAGCTAAATCGAATCAACTTGAAACCTTGATATCCTACGATAACTTTTCGATACGAACCCAATGGCACTAGTTTCGTCGCATTCTGAGACCGTTTGCCTGATAGGCCGTTTTTACCCCGAACCGCCCTACCCTTTTTAACGCCAAATTTCTCGATCTCTAAAAATAACAAACTATATACCTATCCTGACTCTAATCGACGATACAAACTCAACGGGACTGGTTTCGTGGCCTAATTCGATCGTCTGCTCAAGTTATACCCACATATCTCTTTATTTATTTAAATACACGCTATAGACTTTGAACGGGCGTTTACGGTTGTTGTGGTCACATACGACATCTGTTTGACACGCCGTTTGACTTTCTGACAATAATTTAGCGATACGGTCCCAATGAAACTAATTTCATCGAAAACAGAGTCCGTCTGCAAAACGGCTATTTTAACGGCCGATAATGATTTCCACAGCATTTTTTCCAAAATTTGATTTAGCCATAACTCGCAACCAATAACACGGAATCTGAATTTTTCTCTTTCATATGAAAGCTATTGTCAACACGCTCCCAACATTTCTTGTTTCACAGAAATCCGACTTATATCGGACTCTGTATGTCCAGTTGAAGTTCAAACTCGAATTTTCAAACTGCAGCGCTATATTTCAAGCTCTATTTATAATTATATAAATATATAACGTCGAACTTTGTTTAAATTGCGAATTAGATATTAATTCCATCGATATTCCAAATATAATATTTAAATTAAATAAATTAAATTACATATTCGAGTGCCAAAAACACGGGTCGTTACATTCTTCCCCCCTTAAAATAATTTCGTTCTCGAAACTGCTAAGGTAAGAAAGAACGTTATAAACTCATTAATTTCAAATCTAATTTTATATTAAATTAGAAACCAATTCAATACTGTGAATAAATATTTTCAAAAGTATCGAAAATTTTCTAACACTTTAAATTTTTGAAAAATTTCGCCAGCACCACCTCTGTACGGCTCAATCGGTACAACCATAACTCGCCTCTCTGGGCCTTCTCCAATTCAAAAGAAAATGAAACAACCAAGCGGCTTGCCATATAGGCTCATAAATCACCAAACCCATATAAAATAAACGTGTACTTTTTTGTCGGGCATATCCTTATATCCCTTCTGTCTGCTATCTTGTCAGCATATACAAATGCATTCCCAAACAAAATTCCAATTTTATCCTCAAAATCAAATCCTTCACACATCCAAGCCAAATCCCATTCTTAACTCAATTTCCATCCATTATCAATTTCACCTCTTAACTTACCAGTCCAACACCATTTCAGATTCCTGTCTCACAATTCAAAATCTGATTCTACTTGATATATTATCCCGATTCAATTTCCAGTTAACTGGTTTTAATTCAATTCATATTCGCTTTCACAATTTCTATTTAATTCTGTCTTTGTTCAAACCATTTCCCTGGGAGTTTTTAAACAGTTCAACTTTTTCAAAAATCAAATATTCCTTTTCAGGATTCAAAACAACTTGTTTTTCTCAGAACCATTCAAAACAAGATTTTTGGTAGTAATTTGTCACTTAGAACTCGAAAATGAACATTGATAATGTGGCCATCATCATCAGAGTTATTCCCCAGCTATCGAAGTGAGTTCAATACTGTATCACTTATCAAAATCATATTTAAACACTTTCATTTTGAAATCTATTTCAAAATAACAAACACAACGTTCGTAAAACAAATTAAAATCTCCCGGGATTTTAAAATTCTCGTATGTTCAGTCCAAGTTCATTTGCAAACACCTTTCCCACTTTTGGGAATTTTAATTCCAATTCTGATTTTAATTTCAGATCTAATTAATCTTCTTCTATATTATACGAATTCCAATTGGTTATTTATATAACCATTTCAATTATAATCAACCAACACATCCAATATGCAATAATAATTACAAGATATAAATATTTTCTTTATATTGAAATATACTTTTGGGTAAATTATTTCATTTACCCTCTTTCAAAACATACTACGTCGGTTTATCGTACTTGAGTGTTTAGAAACCCCTATCGACATAGTGGATCAAACTGATCTACCAGAACTCATAAACAACTCAACCAATAAATCTCCACAATATAAAATTATTTTTATAAAGTCTACAAATACGTTCACTCGTATATATACACTCAACTCAATCTAGGGTATTGTTAACCCCATCTCTACTGAGTCACGCCATAGAGCCAAGGTAATTACTTAACCAACATCTCTGATACCACTATAACGAACTGGGATTTTCGACTCCGAAAATCAACATCAAACTACCGTGTTGACCATTCAGACATCGAACATTCCAGATCATTAATAGAAAGAAGTTAGAGGGTGAGAATAGATAAGGTAGAAATATTGAATAGAAGAAGAAGAAGAAAGCAACACCACACAGTCTCACATCGCAGCGGAATAAAATATAATACAGAAATAAATCTTTATTGAGAGCTTTGAAAATACTTACAGTATCAGAGTACATCATACAATGGGACAGTTATAATAACCTGTTCCCATATACAACACACAGCGGAATAGTAGCTATATAGTATCATACGCCTGAACATCTCCAGCTCGTCTCTGGACTTCACAGCATTCGATAACCTGAACCTGTACTCGCCGGGCTATCCCGAGCATTTACAAAACACCGGGTCAATCTGGTGGACCAGAGTGAGATAAACTCGCACAGTAATAAGGGGAAATCATCAAATCATGATTTTAAAGTTCAAAAATCTTTCCAAAAGAAAAGGATAATCGTAAGACCAAATCCACACATAAACACGGACGGTTTTTACCTTACGATAACCCAAAACAGTTTTGAAACCAATATCTTTTCTGATATTATAATAATGTCTAAGTACAAGTAAATAACAATCTAGTGGAATGCTTGCATCTCACGCTCCACATATATAGTACACAATCAAAAACCGCGGGCGCTTATGGGAGACTGGATTTCCGACTATGACAAGGTATGGGACCACCTGCCGATCGTGTATCTCTAGAGACGAATACACTGGGTTCAACAAGAACGTCTTGCAACCCGGCCCTCACATGACCGACCACTCATTTCGCTTGAGTGTATCGAATGTATATCACCGACGGTTGGGATCAGCAACCGTCTCCCGACAAGGGACAGCATCGAAACATAGATTTAAGAAGCAAATAGGATTTCCTCTAGATAGGAGATCATACACCCTAATGGGAGCGACCCACATAGCCATGCTGCCTGCCCGATTTTTGTCATTTCCCGGTTGATGAGGCTTGAGGTCAGAGTTTATTCTTGAAACATCTGATCACCATTCACTTTGAATGCCACATCGTCGGATCCGTCAGATATCAGTAATTGACGTCCACAAAAATACTCTAGCAGTTAAGCTAAGAGAACGGCAATTCTCCGCCAACACTATAGCACGTTTGAAGAAATCAACGTACGTGATCCTTTGGAAATACTCTGTCAGACATCCGTCCATACAGGTCATCCAGGAACAGGATGAACCGAAGGTACTGTCCTACCGCATCCATATAGGAATCACCCCATGGATCAGTAGTGAGAAGTCCTTGCAACCCGTAGATTCCAACCACGACAGAAACACAGCTTATCTCTGCTTGCCAGGCAGAGAAAATTAGTGGTTCTTCCGTTTATGAAAACCCATGGTCTTCAATGCTCCATCTTGAACCTCTTCTGAGATCTTCACGTATTTGTTGGTTGGAATGGTTTTCGAATATAAATTCGATCCCGGTCTTTCCATACCAATAATTGTATTGGACAGATTTGATAGTCGGTGTTTTAACTATCAAAATATATAGTGTTTCAATCATGACACTCCAATGAGTTCACTGGTTCAGTATTCAGCATCACTTGGCCTTTTAATTAAAACAAACTGATTCACTTCTGCTTAATAAAACTTTCTAACTCCTTAATATTTAAGGATATGATATTTGAAATCTTGTCTAATATACAAATGTCCTCAAAACCCTTCTTTGTATTACGTAGTAAAATAACTTATAACCATATTCAATTCTCACTTAATTCTCCTTTCAAAAACATTTCAACATCATTCCTTATTATTTAAAACATGGAAAAATCCATTCAACTTATTACTTCATAAACAACATTACGTAATATCGTTTATCCCATTCTTGAAACGATAACTAATGTTTGTTAGTATAAAATAAAATTAACTTTACATTTCCTTTACTTCGATCTCTCGTTATATATATTCTCCAAATTTCCACCAAACGTTGCATTACTTCACTAATGGAAATAATGAACTATCACTAACCTCTTTTACGATTACCAACTAATATAATCTTCAGATAATCCTACTGTCGTTCAAGTTGGGGTATTTTAATTACCTCTCAAACCTTGATCAAACAACGTTCTTATCCTTAGATGAATATAAGTTGTAATCAAAACCCAATATTCCATTTCAATATCAAAACAATTCCCATTATAACTTGGATTTGGTTATACAACCTCATAACCCACCTCTTTAACTAGATTCACTTATTTCCAATATCCTTTCAAATGATTTGACCCTTTTCACTTTGGAAATCCTATTTCAATTCTTCCCTTTCCACTTTATTTCAATTTCACTTTGATTTCTTTTGAAAGGAATTTTCTAAATTATCTAAAATATAATTTTCTTCGATTATTAACTACTTCAGTAGTTAAGTCTTTATTAACTAAAGAAAATAGTAACCCCTTTAAATCCTTATCTAAATTAAGAAATATTCGTCAAAACACATTAATTGATAATCACTTCCAATTCAAAACGGTCGATTAAATTTACTTCAACGCGGTTATTCCCTTAACCGATTCCAACTAATTCTCAATTTAAATTAATTAAAAATATAATTGATTTAAATAAATTGCCATTAATTGTTTCTTTACCACAAAATTTCCAAAGTTTAACCATTCGTTTCATTCCTTATTCTCCTACTTGTAAAATCTAATTTACATCAGCATTTACTTTAGGAAATAAATTAATAACAAATCAAAGTCTCAATAAAATATTTATTTCTCTTTAATCACTTTTATTCAAAATAATATATTTCAAAATCTAGCTTCAGTTATAAAATAAATTTTATAACTTCAACTCTATTGACTCACCTGACGGTGAATCACTATCTATAACTTGATTGATTTTAAAGGCCATACTCTGCCAATCACTTAACCAATATCGCCCATTAGTTTAAACCAAACAGGTGTTGAATATTCAATCAACCATCAAATCAATCACACAAACATATCAGTTCATATATGATAATATGAAGAAAAAATATATATTTGAGGGATCCGGTTGGATCCCTCCAACCTGTTCATCTCTGCATTCAAATGGTTATCACCAAACAGTTCAAACAGATCAAACAATTCAAACCATTAACACGTTTATTGATAAACGTGACCAATAAGGTAGATTACCTTTATTGGAATCAATTGTTAAAATAACAATTTGGTACTTCACTGAAATTAAACGACGGTTTAATTTCATCATTTAATAAATAATTATAATACCAACAAACAGTCAACCATAGCAAACAGAGCACACAAAAAGAAAATACCCAATTTATATAAAATATAAATGGGAAACTGAGTGAGTTTAACTCACCTTGATCTGATTCCGTTGGTTGGTTTCAATTAAATTAAACATATGTTCAATTTAATTAATAATATCAGCTGCTTCCGGTTCTTGACTATTCCAATTCCATAGTGTAGCGTTTGTCACCATGATCGTAACTTAACACGTTCGGTCCAATTCTGTTAAGATTTGCATGTGTCATTAGCACTTATATAAATTAACAAATTAATTAAATTGTAATTTTCCTTAATCAAAATTAGTTAGGTTAATTACATTTGAGTAAATAAATCAAGACCGACTGCTGAACTTTGGTTTCTGCCCGGCCTTACACCGTCTCGTTTTCATCCCATTTGTTCCATTCTGCACATACGATGGAGTTATTAGCAATATAAGCTATATATATATATATCTAGTTATACTAATTTTCCTTAATTAATTTTTGAACTAATTTCCTTTCTTACTGCTAATTATGTTTTGCTTTCCAGAATTTAGGCCGACCCAGTATTCTTTCGGTTATCTACTTCTGCCGTTCCAATCTTTGTTTTGATCTGCATCAGGTAAATACTATTTTAATTACAATACTTATTCCATTGTTAAACATAATTAAATTATATTTAATAATTTACGCTTGTTTCACTATAAGGCCAAGGATCAAATGGTACTATTCCTCTTTGTTCTCCTTGAAGCTCACGCAATGTTGAGATCAACTGGTAAATGACAAAAATCGGCCAGGCAGCATGGCTAAGTCGGTCGCTCCAAAGTAGGGTGTATAATTACCTGATCTAGAGTTTCATTTACTTCTAAAAATCTATTGTCAATACTGTCCCATTCGAGAAACGGTTGTTGATCCCAACCGTTGGTGATATACATTCGATACACTCAAGCGAAATGAGTGGTCGGTCATGTGTTGCTGGGTTGCAATATGTTCTTGTTGAACCCAGTGTATTCCTTTCTAGAGGTACACTAGCGAAAGGTGGTTCCATACCTTGTCATAGTTGGAAATCCATTACCCAATACGGGCTTGCGGTTTTGATTGTATACTATATATGTAGAATGTAGGATGAAAGCGTTTCTGCTAGATGATTATTATATTGTGGTCGATAGACATTATTATAATATCAAAAGGTTTTTGATATAAAGATAATTTGGATTCTCATAAGGGAAAAACCTGTTCCGTTATATGGCATGGTCTTATGAGATATCGTTTACTTGTTTGAACTGTTTTAA
The DNA here is from genome assembly GCA_030737875.1 of Allium sativum. Taxonomy (NCBI): domain Eukaryota; kingdom Viridiplantae; phylum Streptophyta; class Magnoliopsida; order Asparagales; family Amaryllidaceae; genus Allium; species Allium sativum. The sequence continues at coordinate 755,204 of JASFAX010000056.1, read as the reverse complement.
ACTGTTTTACTCACACCGGTCCCATGACTAACCCGGAGTTTATTTTGTTTTGTTTTCCCTAAACTCTTGGGTGCCCAATTTTGTATGGGCAGTCAAGTAGTCAGGATTTACAGATATACTGGAAGAGCTTGGAGCAGGAGGCTTCAGGATTATATAGCTATAGTTATTTCCGCTGTGTTGTAAGTGTTGTACTTTGATAATGATGTATATTCAAGTACAGATGTATATTTCAAGTTATGTTATATATATTATATGTTATTCGTTCCGCTGTGAGATTCGTGTTACTCTGATGTTGTGTTCTTCTTCTTCTTATATTCTAAGTTTCTATCTTGTATTTCCTCACCCTCTGTTTTTCTTTCTATTAATTTCCTGATTTTCAGTTTAATTTGGGGTTGGACTTGTGTTTTTGGTCAGTTCAAATTGGATCGGATTTTCGGGTCATTACACATCGTTTGGATGATTCCTGATGATCTTGATTGGGTCGTACACCCAAGAGGAGGGAATCAGTTGGTGATCGTCCAGATGTACTTATAGATCGATGGATATGCGAGGTACAAGGTGCCTCCGGTTTCGTTCAGACCCAGAACGAACTTGTAAATGGACTGTGTGTCTGACATTGGATTTTATTCTGTGTGATTGATTTCTATTAAATATATATCTGTTTGGCGATGTAGAATTTATTCTCTTGCTTAACCCCCTTCTCTGAGACGTACGAGCTCAGGGGTTATATATTGATGGATATCAATCGCATGGAGTGAATTGCCTGTGTGGCATGCCTAAGTGGCAAATGATCAAGGCTTCTGTTGAAAAGCAAAGTCTTGTGGTTGATGATCAAAGCACGGCCTGTGTGGCATAGCTTTTTGTAGCGTTGATTCGCGAGCCTCGCACCCCGGTTGTGAACCAGAAACGGGAGAGGACTTCAGGGAGGGCATGCGTTTCCTTCTAGCTAGAAGTGGCGTCAGTGGTTTTACATGCCCTGACAAGTTTGATTTATGTGGTTGTTGTTGTTGCAAGGCGCCTCGGATATATCGGTGACTATATGGAGCCGATGGAGTCATTGGACTCATTGACACACCATAGGGTGGGGAAACGCAGTGTTTAGGCATTTTGATCCACATCGGTGGACCGGCCCTGACGATCCAAAGGCTTGACTGAGTACTTGCCTGAGACACGGGCTAGAGCGTCTCGAATTCAGTAGAGGACGATCCCTTGCCTCGGTTCACAGGTGGAAATCCAGCTTCGAATACGTGACTTTGCGGTTTTGATTGTAGAGCCTAGTATGGCGACATAGTGGGATGGGGCACTTATGCCGTCTATGATTGATACTTATGATTGAAGTTGTTTTGACACTATACACTTATAGTAATAATAAAAGATGAAATTTAGCGTATCAAACATTCTTTGGCTATTATAAGGTAAAACCTTATCCTCCGGCTTGTGTTGCATTGTGTGATGGGACCTGGGTCTTATAATAGCTTCATTGTTCTTTATTTAGCATTGCGATGTGATTTTGTGCACTGGTATTCTTGGGAGGAAACCCGTTCCGTGTTATACGGCGTGGTCCCTTGGTTTACCTAACTTTAAAATACAGATTAATAACTGTTTTAGTTCTCACACCAGTCCCATGACTGAACTGGAGTTTATTGTTTTAACCTAAACTCTGGGTGCCCTTATTTTGACACGGGCAGTTAGTAGTTTTGGTTTTGCAGATTTATATTCAAGGATCCTGATTTACAGCTGGAATGATACTCGGAAAGTTCTGTATCCGTGTATTACTTCTAGTTGTGTTTTGTATTATTTTCCGCTGCGATGTATTTAAATGTAATTTAAATCTCTAATATTTTCTATGTAATATTTATTCATACTCTGCAATATTCTTGTATTCTGATGGAATTGTTGTAATATACAATGAAATGTTCTTCTGTTTGCGTTCCGATGTGGCTTGTCCTCAACTCAATCCGTGATTTCTCATAAGGGGGATTTCGGGTCGTAACAAAAATGTTGCATAAAAGTGTCAGCAAAGTCCAGCCATACAGAGAAATCATTATCTGATCAAGCAAATTTACATAACCACATGATATAACACCTCTTTACATAGAGAAATCACCATCACCCAATACTGCATAGCGCAGTCATCCATGTATCAGTGAAGTCCAGCCATACAGTACATTGCCTTCAACAAACCTGACGTGACACAACCTACACCCGACAAGAACAAAAACCAAAAACAGAAGAGAAATGACCAACTACATAGTCACGCCGACTCCACAACAGAACCAATGACTCTGACGATCACAGTTAAAAACCACTTCACAAACAAACATTTGAATCTCAAGTCGAAAACAGTCACGACACCATTACACACCCAAGAACAAACGGACGATACAAGATTAACCAATTGAACCCAATGCCAAAACCCAACATAAACATCAACCAAAACATTAAAAATAACAAGACTCACCAACACGTTAGACTTGTCGACCCACAACCTAAAAGTTTTACCTTTCGGTGAGCCACAAAAAAAATCAAAGATCCAACGTTGGTTGAGGAGAATCAGGATATGGGAGCCACGATTGAGAGCGCTGACGTAGCTGGAGTCGTCGCTGGCAAGGAAGAGCACGGACTGGGCCACGTCATTGGGGAGCAAAGGGATAGCGGGAGACGAAATTGACGAAAAGGGGAAGACGAGACAAAATTTCCAATTTGGGATTTAGGGTTAGCAGTGGCTTTGGTGGAATGATAATGAATGATTTCATGGTTTAGGGTTGCTTACAGTGGAAAATGAAGATTTAGGCAGAACAAATGAATTGCGCGACATGTTGAGGCGGTCATTAAAATTTAATAGGCAGCGGCATAATGAAACTATGACTATTTATAATGAAACATTAATTCTAAATATATTAATCATTGACATTAAGTTATTAGCTATGAATTATTCATTATTTTTAGAAAAATGAGTAATCTTTAGGAGAGCACTAGTTATTTATTATAAATTATCAAATATGAATTATTAAGTATATATAAAAATGACAAGCACCATTTTATGCTTACTAATCATTGATTATCAAAATAAATTTAATTAAACTTCGAATATTAATTTATTTTACTAATTATTATTACATTTTATTTATATTTTATAGTAATTAATAATTAATTTGTACTAACTATTGAATTTTATTTACTTTTAATAGTAATTATCTATTATTAATATATTATTAACACTAGTTATTTAAAAATTGTATTTACTTATTAATTACTAAGTAAAAAATACAAATGTAAAACATTTTATAAAAAATAAATATTAAAGTCCTTTTCAAATCTCTTGAAAAACTGCTGTAAAAATAGCGTCAAAATTTTGACGATGGTAAACAGCCTCTATCTGCAACGGAATTTGGCGTTAACTTTTTTACGGTAAAGTGTTGCAATTTCCAATGATTTAGCGATAGAAATTAGATTCGACGGTAATAATTTAAAATAAGTTTACATAAAAAATCCAAAATATTATCCCTTACAAAGTCCACGAAAATTTGTTGCTAATTTGCGATGGAATTTTTCCACCACTAAAAATCTGCCGCTATATACAACTTTTCTTGTAGTGCTTATAGCCGGAGAAATCAAGGGGATTATACTTGATCAAGGGTGTTAGGAATCAGTGGTAACCTGGTGGCCATGAAATCAAGAGTTTTGTACTTGGATATTGATATAGCAATAAAAATATGCGCAATCCAGCGTTGCATGGGACTGGACGTAGGAGTAATCCGTACCAGTATAAAATCTGGTATGTTCTTTCCTTTCCTATATCTTATATTTATTTATATTTGTGTTTGTAATTGATTCTGTGTCTGTAGTTATCTCTATGGTGTGTGATTCATATAGTAGATCATATATGTTTTAGATTTTGTTAAATTTCTCAAAAAATACAATTCACCCCCTCTAGTGTTAGTTTTTCCTTAATGATCCATTCCGCAATCCCTAACATATTGTATGTGAAAGTAGACAGGTTTACTATGCCTCGAGAAGGTCTTAAGTGGTTGACTGTCTTTTTATCTAGCTTGTATCTTAAGTGGTTAGGGCTAGGATCCCTCCAAAGGTTTTTCCTTAGAGAGGAACACAAGTCGTGGACCCACCCTTATTAGATTTGTAGTAAGTCTTTGGGCCCTTCTTCTCTAAAAGCGGTTAGGCATAAACTGTAACGGAGTTGGGAAGTTCACGGGGATGTCCACTTCCTCTAGAAGCCTCTAAGGACTCAACTGGGGACAAGTTGGTAATTGAAAGACAAGTGGCCATTGCATGCTCACCAACTGTCAAAGGAAGTCTTAAGCGACATAGGTGTCCTACCGGGTAATATCAGCTAAGTAGTAACATTCGCAATACTACTTCTCATATTACAAATGAGAGTATAGACTTAAGAACATTAACGCATTAGGAGGGGTTTAAAAGGGCTAAGGGTCTGTCTTATGGTTATAAGAGATCATAAGAATTCACCTTTAATAGGGCCATAAATGACCGAGAATGCCAGCTCGTTGGGTCTTTACCCTAAAAACACTAATGGGCGATTGACTTGGATATCCACCCCTATTGGTTTAATATTTGGTATTTGTTGTGTGCTGCTAGGCATATCTTGACATATGTAACCTGCTAAAAATATTGGGTACAAACGTTAAGTAACACCATATTTCAGTCACAGAGAACTTTATGTTCTGACCCCTCTACTTAATATATCCAGCAGGTCAGTAGATGGGGTAAAAGCCATGGATGAAGTCATGATTGAAGCTGATGAAGAAGACAAAGTTGTTATGCTATTATTAGTAGTTATTGCTTTACTTCTTTTGAAATCTGATGAGAATGAACTATTTAACGTACCTGTTGAGTAGATGTAACTGTGATTGTTGTATTTCTGAGATTTTTTAAATAAATAGTACGTCTTATTTGAGTATTATATTTTCTCTTTCCACTATGTGAGAATTCCAATTGAAGTATTGTTATTATTATCTTTGCAAATGTAATCCTTGTAGGAACCAACGACGCATTTAAAATGGCTCTAAGTTTCGATTATCCTTTTCTGGGTCGAAATTTAGGATCATTTCGGGCGTGTTGTGTAACACCCTTACTCTGATGTACTTATTCATAAGCGGTGATGCTACATATAAGCCATGGTGCTAATAGAACAGTATCACAACTTAGCATAAACTTGTCGGAACATAAAATCATTCTTAGTACATGATTTTAAATAGAAGAACTATTATACAATCATCCCGTCATAGAATATGGTTACATAGATTTCCGAGTCTAATAATTAATCATATGAGTACATAAAATGATAAACTACATAATGTAAGTTTTCACTTCAAAGCATCCAACCAACCATCTAAAACTGAAATGCTTTAAGTGTAGCATCATGAGCAACACAGACCCGGTGAGATAGCTATTTAAGCTTAGTTTTCACATCATTTCTTAGTGGGTTGTATTATAGTTTCATCATGACTCTTTACTTCGAAGGTTTCATCAAATCCAAGTTTTAAAACAAAAAACAAGGAAGACATCGAAATACTAAATAAAGCAAATTTTATGATAACTTTTTTCATCAAAACTCATAATTTATCCAATTTATAGTTATAAATCTGAACCACACCCTCAACTTGGTTAGATGTTAGAATATGTTATCCCATTGCGGTCAGCATCCCATCATCAAATAGGATGTACTCTACTCGGCTCGATACAAACATAGAGTAATAGTGCACTACCCAAGATCTATTATCTTATACCGCACCCCATCGAATGAATATAATCAAGAAAATGATTCTCAAAAGTAATCTTAAATTACTTTTCTTTAGTATTGAATAAAGTTATAAATTCAAATGATTTCAAATTAAATTTGAATTAACCTTCCATCCGTCGAATCAGTTAGGGATAGCCAGGGAGAGGAGGAAGCTAAATTTTCCAAATTCAAGCCTAGACACTATCCACTCCGTCACCCTAGAACGTTCCAATCATTTATTTTGAAAGATACTTTATAAATATATGTGTATTCGCGCAACAATTAGGGTATTATATTGGTAATAGGAAAATCTCCTACTTTTAAATTCATGCTTTTTAAGGGTTTAAGATAAAACCAAACTATCTCAAATTATTCCAATCTATGTTAAGAAGAACCTCGAAACTACTTGAAACAATGAAAAGGTACATTTAAAAAAGTACTATAAAAAGTTTCAGCATCATAAAATAAAAACTGCAGCGTTTTAAAAGTGTTACGATAAGTTTCGGATGGTTTTACGCTCAAAACAGCTATCTAAAGTGTTTCAGGCATGCTATGGAAAGTTCTGGTTAGTCTATAATGGGTTTAGACTAAATTCAGCTACTACAGCGTTTCTGGGTACTATAAAAAGTTCTGGTCATGTTCAAGGCTTTTATAACCAATTCAATGGAAAGACAGCATTTCAGAAGTGCTATAGCAAATTTTGTTTTGATACACTTCAGCGTTAGAAACATTCATAAAGCATTTTAATTTTCCAAAGTGTTTCAAATTTCTGAAAATCAGCTTTTTTCCCAGTTTTTAGGTGAAATGTTTGATGCTGTTTCTCTATGACAAAAATAAATTTTGACTCCAAATTTTTTCTGAAAGAATCTATCTTTGTCTACTTAATTATCATAAAAATAAACCCTTAAAATTATTTGTCTATTCAACAAATAAAATTCAACAATACAATGCGTTTTTAACATGTCTAATTCGGGCTGATTTTTACCTTACTTTGCATCCAGTTTTTGGTTATGTAAACGGCCGAATTAGAAAAAAAAAATTCGTAGGTGAAAGTTGTAGCCCTTCTAATTAGCTTTCCAAATTGATAGAGAAGTCATAATTTCATTAAGAATTGCAAAAGTTATGCCTAAAATACCGAATGCCATTTTCGGGGGTTCACATCCAAACATTCATTCATAAATTTCTCAACTTTTCTTCAACATATGAAATGAATACATGAACTTAAATAGTTTTTCTCACCTTAGGCTTGTATCTTGATCTTCTAATTATCCTCTTAGATTCTCCTATTTAGTTTATCTTATTTTTGTTTTGTGAATGTATGAAATGAAGTGAACATTTCATCCCTTTATATAGTTGTTTTTAAGGCTAGTTTTGGACACTTGTCCACTACAACTTCATGTATTCTTTAGGATGTAAACACATGTCCTCTTATGTGTCTTAAGAGGTTTCTACACATGGACACCTAAGGTGTGTATGTGTCTTAACCTTATTTACTTATAAGACATGTGTTCCTTCCATTTGATGGCACGTGTCCCTATCATTTTAAGCCATTTTTCTCATTCTAGAATTTGTACACATATATCATTTGTAAACTATGTATTATGTATATATTTATACATACATATATCATATATATATATACATATATATATATGTATGTATTTATCATATTTAAATATGCGGATTGAAAAAAAATTAGAAACTTTTTCATACCTGGGTTTTTGAGTTAGGCTGTTACACTCTACCACCCTTAGAAAAAGATTTCGCCCTCGAAATCTAAGCTTCAAACAATTTTGGATAATGTTTACGAATTTCTGGCTCCACTTCCCATGATGCTTCATCTTCGTTATGATGGTTCCATTGAACTTTTACTAAGGGAATTTCTTTCGTTCTTAGTTTCTTAACTTTTCTGTCAAGAATTCGAACAGGTCTTTCAATGTACTTGCTCCCCTTTTTAACTTCAATGCCGCTTAAATCAATCACATGAGATGGGTCAAAAATGTACTTTTGTAGCATTGATATGTGAAACACATTATGTATACCTGATAATTTCTCAGGTAAATTGAGTTCGTATGCAACTTTCCTAATTTTCCTAGTAATATGAAATGGTCCGATAAATCTCGGTGATAGTTTTGCCTTTTTCTTTCCAAATCGCATTACCTCTCATACCGGAGAAACTTTAAGAAGGACTTGATCACCTACTTCGAATTCCAAATCTTTTCTTCTATGATCTGCATAACTCTTTTGCCTACATTGAGCCTCTTGTAATCTTTCCTTTATGATAGAAATCTTCTCAGTTGTTTCCTTTACTAGGTCTGGACCAAGAAGCTCACGATCTCCAACTTTTGCCCAACATACTGGCGAGCAACAAGGCCTTCCGTACAAAGCTTCATATGGGGCCATACCAATACTTTCATGATAACTATTTTTATATGCGAATTCGATTAATGGTATGTGAGTTTCCTAGGTGATTTCAAATTCCATTATACAAGACCTTAACATATCTTCTATGGTCCGGTTCACTCTTTCATTTTTTCCATCTGTTTAAGGATGAAAGTCTGTACTCAGGTTTAAAGATGTCCTTAATGCTTTTTGTAGACTTCTCTAAAACCTTGAAGTAAATCGTGAATCTCTATTTGAAACTATGGTAACTTGTGTACCATGTAGTCAAACATTTTATTTCAAATAGAGTCTACTCAATTTCTCCATTGAGCAAGTCATGTTGTAAGGTATGAAATGTGCTGACTTTGTCAAGCGATCCACCACTACCCATATTGCATCATGACCTTGTTTTGTCATTGGTAATCCAGTGATAAAATCCATTGTTATATGCTCCCATTTCCATTCAGCAATAAGAAGTGGTTGCAGGAGTCCTGCTGGTCGTTGCTGCTCTACTTTTATTTGTTGGCACGTAAGACATTTTGCAGCAAATTCAGCAACATCCTTCTTCATTCCGTTCCACCAAAATTGACGCTTAAGATCCTTAAACATTTTTGTGCTTCCTGGATGCACTGTTAGCCTTAAACGATGTGCTTCACTAAGAATTTCATTTTTCAATTCGGTTTGATTTGGAACACAAAGTCGATTTTTGAATCTATAACCTCTATCTTTATCAGTATTCCAATCCATGGGTTCCTTATCCTTCATTTTCATAAATAACTCTTTTAATTCCTCATCATCTTCTTGAGCTTTCAATATTCTACTTATCAAAGTTGGTTGAATAATAAGATTACATACAAGTGCTACTTCGTTAATCATGGATCCATTAACCATCCTTGTGCAAGCATTCATCTCAACAAGAGTCCCCAGAGCTCTCCATTATCTTATCATTAAATGAGCTATTACACCAAAGCTCTTTCGACTTAATGCATCTACAACTATATTTGCCTTTCCTGGATGATAATGTAACGTAAAATCATAATCTTTTATGAATTTCATCCACCTTCTTTGTCTCATATTTAATTCCTTTTGAGAGAACAAATATTTTAAACTCTTATGGTCAGAGTAAACATGGAATTGTTCTCCATAAAGGAAATGTCTCCAAATTTTTAAGGTAAACACAATTGCAACCAATTCTAAGTCATGAGTTGGATAATTAGTTTCATGGGGCTTTAATTGACGAGAGCCATAAGAAATAACTTTGTCATCCTGCATTAGTACGCACCCTAATCCTTGTCCGCATGCATCAGAATATACTTTAAATGGGACTCCACTCCTTGGCAAAGACAGAATTGGTGCCTCTGCAAATCTTTTCTTTAAGGTTTCAAATGCTACCTTACATTTTTCATCCCAAATAAACTTAGTTTCCTTACGAGTTAGTTTTGTTAATGGAGATGCAATCTTTGAGAAATCTTGAATAAATTTTCGTAAGTAACCAGCTAATCCTAGAAAACTTCGAACTTCTGTTGGTGTTGTCGAAGGGTTCCATTTCAACACTGCATCAACCTTTGATGGGTCTACTTATATTCCATTCTTTGAGACAACATGCCTAAGAAATTTTACTTCCTCCAACCAGAATTCACATTTACTTAATTTTGCAAATAGCTGATGCTCATTTAGTGTTTGGAGACATAAACGCAAATGGCATTCATGTTCCGCCTTTGTCTTAGAATAGATAAGGATATCATCAATAAACACAATAACAAAATGATCAAGATATGGACAGAACACACGATTCATTAGATCCATGAATACTGCTAATGCGTTGGTAAGGCCAAAAGGCATCACAAAGAATTCGTAGTGTACGTATCGTGTTTGGAATGCTGTCTTTGGAATATCTTCTTCTTTTATTCTTAATTGATGATACCCAGATCTTAAGTCAATTTTAGAAAATACAGTAGCTCCTTGGAGTTGATCAAATATGTAACAACCCAGAAATGCGAGCCAGTTTAAAATTTTTATTTTGACAATTTTAGCGAATTTTGAATATTTAAAATGAATTATTTTAAATAATATCGATGAGAAATTTATTTTGAACAGAAATAGAACGTATATATTATATAGATTGTCGTTAGAATATAAATATTTATTTTAATTATAAAAGGAATTGAAAATGGCGCGATAGTTCGATAATTCGATTTCAAACTTCAATTGAACATACCGGGTGCAAAATAAACCGGATTTTAGTGAAACCAAAAATATTAGAATCTATTTGATAATATCTTTCCAACGAATCCGAAAAATCAAAATTTCATAGCGGGGATCAAAAGATATGTCCAGTTGAAAATTTAGAATAGTCGCTATGGAATTCTGGCCCTTAAAAATGGAAATTTTGCAAACGACCTCGGATTTCGACGAAACCACTTTTGTTGGATCCGTGATGTCAAGTTATTTCTAGATTCCAATTTTCATAATTTTTCGAATCAGTATGTGAGCGTGGCAAAAGAAAACACGTTTGAACAGTTTCAGTCAATTTCAATCGACCAGAAAATGGCCATTTTTCAAACGGTCTGAGAATTCGACGAAATTAGTTTTGTTAGGACCGTATCGTCAATACAAAGCTAGAAAATATTTTTTTGGAATTTTTCGAGTTAGTATGTGACCCCGGTAAATTGAAATGCACGTTCAAATTCAATATATAGAGTGATATGTTGATTTTGACGAAAACTGATCGAAACAATCGAATCAGCTTACGATACATATCCCATTGTGTTCGGAATGGGGGTAAAACGCTAGGGATGATAATCGGTGGGTCTCATTTCGATTTCGAATAAAAAAAGTCAGCTTTAAAGGGAAAAATAATATTAAATTATTATTTATATATATTAAAACCTTCCCCCTTTATTTCCCTCCCCCGTTAGTTTTAGGTCAGAAAACAAAATCAAATCAAAAATAAAATAAAATGAAAGAGGGCGCGATGGAGCCGCCGCCCACCACCGCTCGCCGGCGGTCAGGGCCCCACCACGCCCCACTTCTCCTCCCCTCCTCCACAACTCGAGCCTCTTCCCCCTTGTTTCAGAAATCGCGCAGCCCCCCCTCGATTGACGCACCCTCCTCCTATCTCGAACCCCCTTCCAGGCCTGAAATCGACAGCGCAGCCCTTCGACCGGAACCCGCCGCCACCAGACCCCGCTCCCTCCTCGAACGACGCAGCGCAGCCCACCCCGACGCAGGTTCCTCCCTCTCCTTCGTTTCAGCTGTAAGTTTTTAATTTTAAATTTATTTTATCTAAAATTTTAAATTTATTTTATCTAAAATGTTTAATTTATTTTATTCAATTTATAAAAAAATCTGAAAGATACATAAAGGGATTATTGTGAAAAATTGCTTTATAAATCATATATAAGTAAAGATATGATTTTTATTTCTATGAAGTTTGAATTTTTTTTATATATAGAGTAAAGAACGAATTTTTATAAATAAAAAGATTGAATTTTTAAATATGAAAAGGTATAAAAATTTGATTTTATATATGTATGAAAAGTATAGGATTTTTATACATATGGAATTATAGTAAAAATTGGATCTTTCATATGTAGAAAAGTTTGATTTCTATATATGAAAAGTTTGATTTCTATATAAGGAACAGTAGGATTTTTATATAGTTAACGCTATAATTTGTATATAGAAAATAACAAATAAAAATACTGTTTTTACCTGTTTGGATAGAGAAGAAAGTTAAGATTTTCATTCGTATAAAAGTGTGATTTTTACAATAGGAAAGGTCGGATTTTTACATTATAGAAGTGGCGATAGAAATTATATTTTTACAATATAGAAGTAGAGATAAAAATTCTATTTTTACAATATAGAAGTAGCGATAAAAATTCTATTTTCACAAATATGAAATAACGAATTAAAAATATGATTTTTATATACGTAGCAACAATATAAAAATGTGATATTTATATATGTAGTGGCTACGGGCAACGAAAGTGACAAAAGGGCGAGAACGACGAAGATTTCCTACATCAGAAGTGTCGTGGAATTAGGATAGCTTTGGTAAGAACTTCTCACTTTAAATTTCTTTTTTTCTAGTTATATATATACTAAGATGCAGACGGTGCTTAGTAGTACCCGACACCCGTCGTCCACAGACCATGGACGGCTTGTATGCTTGTTTATTGTGTTGTGAATTTGTTTGTGATGTTGATGGGAAATAGATAATGAAAATATTCATGTGTTGAAGTAAATTAATTATCGTTAAAAATATAATTTTTAACGTGAATATGAATATAGTGAATGGGAATAAATAAATATTCATTTACAAGCCGGACGGTTTGTTTATGTACACCTATTTGAAGGATATTGATTGGGATGATAAATTTTACACATCGCCCAACTGCACAAATAATATTCAGTGTTTGTTGATTTGAAACCCCACACGGGTATTGGGATGATATTTGGCGTACACTAATCCCAATTATTTAATTGTATGTCGATCGATTGGTCGACAGGCTGTGTAAGCGTTAATTATTTATATTTGATGTTTATGCAGTTGTGTGGTGCACTTTGGATGATGGTTGATTGTTTATCGTTGCTATTATATACATGTGTTGTATGGAATCCATATAATTAACATTATATGGTAATTGATTGGGCCTCATTCCAATTGGGAAAAATAAAGAATATTAGAATATAAAAATAGTCATGTGTTGACGATGCTCATGTGTTGAGAATATTCATGTGTTGAAACTATTCATGTGTTGAGTAAAATATTTTAACAATAAAATTTACATCTTTATCATATTTAAGATTAGAAACTACTTTACGGTTGGAATCTGATTAAAAATCAAATGATAGATGCCATAATTTTATAAAATATATTACATAACAAAAATATTCATTTGTTGAATAAAATAACGAATTTATTAAAATATATAAAGCCGTGTTGATTGGAGTTGCGCTATTTTGACGTGAACGATATTTAGATCGATTATATTCATTTTATAATGAATATAGAAAAGGTAGTGATTTCAAAATAAAACTTTTTGAAAATATTATCATTTATATAATAATGATATGAAATATTCAATTTTGAGTTGAAATTGAATATAGAGTTGAAATGGTTTTGAAAATGAATTTAAAACGATTTATAAAATATGTTTTTAAAAGGAAATCGACGAAATATATATAAAAAATATATATATATATATTATATATATGATGGTCTGAGTAGAACGCGCCGCGCCGCGGCAGTTCGTGAATGTCGACCATTGACTTCGAATTGACGTTGCGGGAGATCCGACCGTCGGATTCTCCTACAACCGGAACCATTGGGTTCGTATCGAAAAGATCTTTCCAATGAATATTAGAAATTTGAAATCTAACGGTTGGATTTGGAATTATGTCCAAATCAAATTTGGAAAAGGTCGCTGTAAGTGCAGTTCGATGGTCGTTGATGGAAATCGACTGTACGGGCCTTGATAAAATTATTAAAAATATTAATAATTAGTGTAAAATCATAATACGTGAATTGGGAAGAACTGGGATGAAAAATTCCACATTTGAAAATATAAAAATAGATTTTTATCGAAATGAACTAGTTTTGAACTAGAAATAAAAATCAATTTATTTTTGAAATTAATAAACTGAATTTGAATTGGTTTTGAAAATAACCAGAATTTCCAATATATATAAAGTGGAAGAGGATTTGAATCGAAATTGTCTTTGGAATATTTCGATGTTGGATTCTGTGATTCTACAGATATTGTTATGGGAATTTGAAAGATATATTTATATCGTTATTTCCGATACGATATTTGTTGGTTTCAGAATTTGATATTGAATATAAGCCGATATATTTTCTTTTCAGAGCCTTATATTTAATATCAAATGTGATTTGGGGTTTGTCGTGAATCGTGTTTTAGATGACATTGGTTCTTTAACCCAGTTTGTAACACTCCGTAATTCTGTAACACTAAGATTCACAAATCAAGGCAGAATTAAATTTTAAAATCAAAATCAAGGGAAATGGGCTACGCCATTGCGTTCGTCTCGGAATTTTGCATGAAAACGAGTCCGAGTTTGCGTAAATCAGAGTCCGTATGAGAAAGATATGGCCTCCGGAAGTTTAAGCGAAGTTCAAATTTCAAAACAGACCCAGAAGCGGGCTGGGCGGGAAATTTCCCGCCCAGGACCCAGGTTGACCAAGGGGTCGACCTGGGAGTCGACCTGGGTACCCAGGTCGACTAGGGTGTCGACCTGGGTGGTCCAGGTCGACTGGGTAGTCGACCTGGGGGTCGACCCCCCCCCCCCCCCCCCGCTTTTCCGAATCTGCAGTCTGGTTCGTTCTTCTGTATCTAGACGCCATTCTGACCAGATTCGTTGACTTCTACACTATATAAACAGCCCTGGTCCCCCTCTCTATTCACATTTCTTTTCTATCCTTATGCTGCCTCTGAGAAAATAAATAAATAAGTGATATATAAAATAAATCAAGACAAGGAGATGCTGCTCAAGACTTTCAAGAAGAGATTCAAGTCAAGCTAGGATTCAAGTGATGATTCAAACGACTTCAACGACTGTTTTTCTACGAATCTAATCTAATCTCTGTAAGTCGGTTACTTTTTAGTTTTGAATGCTTTCTCTATTCATGACATGAAATTAAAGGAATAAAAGAATATGCCAAATCTTTCTATTCGAATCTATGCCTATATCTTTGGGCCTAATTAAGAACTGTTATGATTCGATGACCAATTAGGCCTTGCCTATGACTATGAACACTGCCTATGACTATGAACATTGCCTATGACTATGAACATTGCCTATGACTATGAACATTGCCTATGACTGTGATTGTGACTATAAGAATTATTTCCTTGACTATGAACACAAGCATATGCCTTTGACTAGGAAGCATAAACTATTGCCTATGACACAACAAGGGCTACTGTGATTAAAACACCTATGATTCATGACTAGGAAAGTGTTGCTTAAGTTTTATGACTATGAAATTGGGTCTAAACCCGATTATCTATTCTGTCTATTCTTGGTTTTCTTTGGTTTTAGATCTTGGGAATTTACCTATTAAGTTAGGTCTACCCATGTTTATCTATTCTGTCTATTCTTGGTTTTCTTTGGTTTTAGGTCTTGGGAATTTACCTGTTAAGTTAGGTCTACCCATGTTCTTGAACCTATACTATTCAACCCTTTTCATGTCGTAATATTACCATATCTATATGCCTATGAATTGTCATCTTATGCCAGTTGTTATGTCCGTTCTTTCATGGCATTTTGGCTCATTCCCTTCTATCCACGAATCTAGCTCTATTTATGATCTAGGTTGAATCACGATTATACGAACGATGGGAATACGTTTTCGGGAAAAACATGAAATTGACTAAACTTGGAAATTGGCATAATTTGATAAAAATTAGAATAACAAGTCTAGTTTTGACAATGAACTGAAATTAGAATATTAAACCAGAATTGGGTGGCTAAATTAAGCATGATAAGTATGTTAGCATAATTTACATACGTCGGGCCTAAACGGTAAAGGGTTTAATGGGCTACAAAATAGGTAGTTGGTATGCAAATTAAGTTTTGGGCATAAATGGTGAACTAGAATATGAAAACTCGTTTGGCATAAACTGTAAACTAGAATATAAAATCTAGTTTTGGCATAAACTGTAAATGGGGGTGTTGGACCTAAATTGCTATAAACTTTAAGATAGGCAAATCAAGATTTGGGCCTAGAATACAAGTCCATTAGTAGGCATGGCAAATGTAGAGGGTATAGGCCAAATTTATTTTAAAAAGGGAAAATGGACTTTGAGGATAAATTGTTAACCATTTATTTATATACAAAAGAAAGGTTTATTAATGACATCTCTTTTAATAATACATATACCATACAGTTCTAGGGTGACAGAGAGGATAGTGTCTAGGCTTGGGTTTGGAAAATACAAGTTTCCTGCTCTCCCTGGCTATCCCTAACTGATCCGACGGACGTGATGGTTACTTTCAAACCCTGATTTGAAATTTAATCAAAACCCTTTGAACTTAGAAAACACGAATATGCCTAACCTGAGGTTAGACTGAGTTGCGATGTAAACCTGCTCGGAACCAACCGGCACATCCAGTATTCGCAACAATATCTGTCTAATGTGAGTGGTTGCGGCTTTAATTTATTTAGTTGAAGCTAGAACAAGAATGGTAGGGTTAAGTTAACTAAGACACTTAACCAATTCAACATGATAACCAGACCGGTGGGTGGGGTTAGGTTCATACAGACACTTAACACAGTTAAGCTAGAATGGGAGGGTTAAGTCCATAGGAACACTTAACCAACTTAACACAGTTAAGCTAGAATGGGAGGGCGAAGACCAAAGGGACACTTACCCAAATTTACATGTTAACTAGACTAGAAGGTGGGGTTAAGTAAAGTCAATACACTTAGCCAAATTAACATGTTAACTAGACTAGAAGGTGGGGTTAAGTAAAGTTAATACACTTAGCCAAATTAACATGTTAACCAGACTTGAGGTTGGGGTTAAGTAAGGTTAATACACTTAGCCAAATTTACATGTTAACTAGACTAGAGGTTGGGGTTAAGTAAAACTTAATACACTTAGCCAATTTGATATGTTAGCTGGGCTAGACTGTAGGGTTAAGTAAACTTGAACACTTAACCATCAGATTGTGATAAAGGAATAGGGTTAAGTCTAAAGCGTGAAGGGATAATACTTAACCAATAATAACGTGTTAGTTAAAACAGACGGGCAAGGTTAAGTTAAAAAGGAACACTTAACCAATGCATGATGAATGGGTAGGGTTAAGTAATAAGAAATACTAAACCAATATAACTTGGTTTGTGGTAGGGTTAAGTCAACATGAATTACTGATGACACTTAACCAGTTTAACAGGATAAACGAAGGGGGTTAAGTTAGCTTGAATTGACTAATGACACTTAACCAATCCAAATTGAAGAGAAAGAGAACTAGGTAGTAAACCTTAGTTTAGAAAACAACGATTCGGGAGACTAAGTTGTAAACCTTAGTTGGCAAAACTAAGTAGTAATTCTTAGTACAACACGGGAAGGAGCGAATGTCCGTCTAAGTAAAAAGAAGGCTCCAACAAAATTGGGTTACGAAGCCCGAGGCTTCGAGGGGACGTGAGGGTACTCTTGGTATCCCTCTGTGAGGCTGCAAATGATCCTCCTGGGCTCACAGAGGTTAAGGTCTGCGGTAGAAGAACCAAGGGTATGCCCTGGTTGCAAAATATGGCAACCTAAAGACTAGGATGGACCAGCGTGATTCGGCGAGAAACCGGTAGCCCTGTGATAGCAACTCGTCGTCTACCATCCATCTTCAGTCAATCGAGACACTTGAAGCGGAAAGACGGAGAACTCCAAAAGACCATATACTTGCTATCTATTTATGGTTGCGGATGGCCATAGGAGAGTAGGGCATAGGGGGCCTGCGTATAGTTCTCATTTTTCAAGGTATGCCTTTCATTAGTTGAGGGAGGGGTCAAGTGGGACAATAGCCACTGGAATAAAAAATGACCTTAGCATCTGCATCGGCAGATATCTGAAAGCTCCTGACCGAGTTTTGTGTTTCTTGATTTGCCCTGCCACCGGACTCGGGCCGCACATTACAGGACATGTGCATCTAGACAAACGATAACGATTCGCGATACATGCGTGGGGAAGTATAGAAACATATACCACTCTAGGTAGTGTCTCCTAGACTTGGGGGCATCGTTCGACAGGTAGCATAATCCCTAGTTGGACTAGGTGGCATAAACCCTGAATCCGAGAAGCGTTAAATAGATAGCGTAAACTCTAGTTGAATCTAGAAAGCACTTGATAGAAAACCCTAGATTAGATCTAGGTAATAAATAATAAATGTATGCCTGAAGGCAATGGAAATTACAGGGATTGGGATCACGTTATCGTTACTAGTTGGGACACTAGTTAGGTGGTGCAGAGATATAGAAACCAGTATAACAAGGAAATAGTGAAGCGGCGAAAGTATAAGAACATATCCAGTTTATCTTATCTCAGCATATCTTGTGATTAATCTTGTCTAATCTTGCTGACCCTATCATCATGGTGTTATCTTGTATTCAGTTAATTCATGTCGTTTTGTTTTTCCATGTTCACATGCTAGAAGTTACTGAACTTACTCAAGCTTTATGTCTGACTCGTTTTTTCTTTCATCTTCTTTTCTTCCGTCCCCCCCCCCCCCCAGGTAGAAAAGGAGGGAATAGTATAGCTCAGGTTAAGTTGGACTGTCACTCTTTCCCAGCTTGAAGATTTGTCGAAGTTTTGCTTGGATTCTCTTTTCAGATGCTATGGCTGGCTCTTGCTAAAATTGGGGAATATAAATGTTGTTTTATGCTTCTTTATTTTGTAAGACAGATGATACTCTGATATTGTAAAGAAATCATTGTACAAACTATTTTATCAATAAAGCAAAGTTTTATTTTCCGCTGTTTAATTTCTGTCTGTCTTGTAGTTTATCTGCATCTTTTACCCTAAATGCTCCACAGAACTTAGTGCATTCCCTTTGTGAGTGACACTAACGGATGTGGGGTGTTACACGTGGTATCAGAGCTGAGGGTTACCAGATCAGATAAAGGATTTGAAAAATTATTTTCAAAACAGTTTTAAAATAAGCATTTTCAAAAGAAAAGATTTGTTTAAAAAGGCATATTCCCCAAATCCATACGCACTATCTTCTCTTTCTCCGTTTGAATTCTTATCTCCTTCTTTCTTGAGTCTCTGAGGCTCCTGGATTTCTGGGAGGTAACCTCATCGAAGGGCGAAGTAGTGCCCGACTTCCATCCATAACCATAGTAGTTTCACCTGCGGCTAGTTTTCTTTCAAGCTTATAGGGTTTTCTGTACGATGGAAGCAGCTTTCGAGAGATTTGTCAACATGACTACACACGGAAGAGGATGAAGAATTCATGGATGTAGATTTAGCTCACGAAGGAGGAAGGAATTATAAAACCTAAGACAAGAGGAAGTATCTTTACCAGGGTATGATAGGGCATATAATTAAGGACAAGGGCAAGAACGAGGAACAAGATTTTCAGGACGGCAAGTACATACTTTCACCACTAAGCGTACCTAGGAGTAAGGTAGTGAAGTTCTGTTGGAAGAATCTAGTTTTGTTGTTCGTACTCTTTCCTTTGGTTTTAGCGCTTCGCATTTGTTCATATCCACTTTCATAGTTGAGTCTCTGCACCATAGTACTTTTATAGTAAAAAGATCCCACTAGATTCTCAAATCCAGTTGGTGGTCCGACCAGTTCATCTTTGGTTAGTAGGGATTTGAGAATAGCTATCGAGTTTGCTTATATCTTCTCACGTAGATCGTCTAAATTCGGAGGAGATATTCCTTGGGTGCTCGTCTGATATTGGTTTAGGCCTTTGGGGCTTGTACTTGAGGAATGTCGAGTTTGACTAGGATGGTTTGTGTGAGAGATGAATAGTTGTGACAGGCACTCTAAAAAGCACATAGTGACCTTTTGACCCTTATAGTTATGGCATGGTGAATAAGAGGAAGACCTCCAATCATCTTAGTACGTACACTTGGTACCGTAATTGACATCTATTTATTATGGAAATGGAGGTCAGAAACTTCACAATCGTGAAGTTCAATTAGTTAAGATAAAATGGAGTAAAGCTCAAGATACTAGCATCATACCCTTTTCCTTAATGGTGCATCCTTGATTTCTTTTTTTTAGGAGCTTTACGCATAATTGTTTCTCTCTTTCCAAAGTATATCCTCTAGGTCGTATCTTCGATCCTTAGGAAGAAGCCAATGGATGTAAACATGTATTTGAAACATGTTATGGTTGATGGTTGCAAGTGGTTGCTAATGGTTGCTCGTGAGTGCATATACATACGTATCAGGCACTAGATCAGTTCAGACGCTTTCATATTGCATCTATAGATATGTATTTGTTTGTAAGTTGAACTTGATATGTTATCATATGGATGTTGCATATGGATGAATGGCTGTGCACGCATGTGGTGTTTACATAACTAGGGATGCTTGCATACATGATTGGACGCATGGCACTGACATGATTCGCATTAAGGAGGTCAACTGAATCAGTAGACCGCCTGATTTTGCATTAGATAAAGACATATACACACACTATGCATATGAACATGAATGCATTAGAAATCTTTTAAGGACAATGAATGCCTGTGATTGAATGGTTGAGTAGATGAGTGATTGGATGGTAGGACTCATTCTTCCTAACTTGAAGATTTCGGGGACGAAATCTTTTTAAGTGGGGGAGAATGTAACACCCCGTAATTCTGTAACACTAAGATTCACAAATCAAGGTAGAATTAAATTTTAAAATCAAAATCAAGGGAAACGGGCTGTGCCATTGCGTTCGTCTTGGAATTCTGCATGAAAACGAGTCCGAGTTTGCGTAAATCGGAGTTCGTATGAGAAAGATATGGCCTCCGGAAGTTTCAGCGAAGTTCAAATTTCAAAACAGACCCAGAAGCGGGCTGGGCGGGAAATTTCCTGCCCAGGACCCAGGTCGACCAGGGGGTCAACCTGGGAGTCGACTAGGGTGTCGACCTGGGGGATCCAGGTCGACTGGGTAGTCAACCTGGGGGTCGACCCCCCTTCCCCGCTTTTTCCAGATCTGCAGTCTGGTTCGTTCTTCTGTATCTAGACGCCATTCTGACCAGATTCGTTGACTTCTACACTATATAAATAGCCCTAGTCTCCTTCTCTATTCACAATTCTTTTCTATTCTTATGATGCCTCTGAGAAAATAATTAAATAAGTGATATATAAAATAAATCAAGACGAGGAGATGCTGCTCAAGACTTTCAAGAAGAGATTCAAGTCAAGCTAGGATTCAAGTGATGATTCAAACGACTTCAACGACTGTTTTTCTATGAATCTAATCTAATCTCTGTAAGTCGGTTACTTTTTAGATTTGTACTCTTTCTCTATTCGTGACATGAAATTAAAGGAATAAAAGAATATGCCAAATCTTTCTATTCGAATCCGTGCCTATATATTTGGACCTAATTGAGAACTGTTATGATTCGATGACCAATTAGGCCTTGCCTATGACTATGAACACTGCCTATGACTATGAACATTGCCTATGACTATGAACATTGCCTATGACTATGAGCATTGCCTATGACTGTGATTGTGACTATAAGAATTATTTCCTTGACTATGAACACAAGCTTATGCCTTTGACTAGGAAGCATAAACTATTGCCTATGACACAACAAGGGCTACTGTGATTAAAACACCTATGATTCATGACTAGGAAAGTGTTTCTTAAGTTTTGTGACTATGAAATTGGGTCTAAACCCGATTATCTATTCTGTCTATTCTTGGTTTTCTTTGGTTTTAGATCTTGGGAATTTACATATTAAGTTAGGTCTACCCATGTTTATCTATTCTGTCTATTCTTGGTTTTCTTTGGTTTTAGATCTTGGGAATTTACCTATTAAGTTAGGTCTACCCATGTTCTTGAACCTATACTATTCAACCCTTTTCATGTCGTAATATTACCATATCTACATGCCTGTGAATTGTCATCTTATGCCAATTGTTATGTCTGTTCTTTCATGGCATTTTGGCTCATTCCCTTCTATCCACGAATCTAGCTCTATTTATGATCTAGGTTGAATCACGATTATAAGAACGATGGGAATACGTTTTGGGGAAAAACATGAAATTGACTAAACTTGCAAACTGGCATAATTTGATAAAAATTAGAATAACAAGTCTAGTTTTGACAATGAACTGAAATTAGAATATTAAACCAGAATTGGGTGGCTAAATTAAGCATGATAAGTATGTTAGCATAATTTACATACGTCGGGCGTAAATGGTAAAGGGTTTAATGGGCTACAAAATAGGTAGTTGGTATGCAAATTAAGTTTTGGGCATAAACAGCGAACTAGAATATGAAATCTCGTTTGGCATAAACTGTAAACTAGAATATAAAATCTAGTTTTGGCATAAACTATAAATGGGGGTGTTGGACCTAAATTGCTATAAACTGTAAGATAGGCAAATCAAGATTTGGGCCTAGAATACAAGTCCATTAGTAGGCATGGCAAATGTATAGGGTATAGGCCAAATTTATTTTAAAAAGGGAAAATGGACTTTGAGGATAAATTGTTAACAATTTATTTATATACAAAAGAAAGGTTTATTAATGACATCTCTTTTAATAATACATATACCATAAAGTTCTAGGGTGACGGAGAGGATAGTGTCTAGGCTTGGGTTTGGAAAATACAAGTTTCCTGCTCTCCCTGGCTATCCCTAACTGATCCGACGGACGGGATGGTTACTTTCAAACCCTGATTTGAAATTTAATCAAAACCCTTTGAACTTAGAAAACACGAATATGCCTAACCCGAGGTTAGACTGAGTTGCGATGTAAACCTGCCCAGAACCAACCGGCACATCCAGTATTCGCAACAATATCTGTCTAATGTGAGCGGTTGCGGCTTTAATTTATTTAGTTAAAGCTAGAACTAAAATGGTAGGGTTAAGTTAACTAAGACACTTAACCAATTCAACATGATAACCAGACCGGTGGGTGGGGTTAGGTTCATACAGACACTTAACACAGTTAAGCTAGAATGGGAGGGTTAAGTCCATAGGAACACTTAACCAACTTAACAAAGTTAAGCTAAAATGGGAGGGCTAAGTCCATACGGACACTTACCCAAATTAACATGTTAACTAGACTAGAAGGTGGGGTTAAGTAAAGTCAATACACTTAGCCAAATTAACATGTTAACTAGACTAGAAGGTGGGGTTAAGTAAAGTTAATACACTTAGCCAAATTAACATGTTTACCAGACTTGAGGTTGGGGTTAAGTAAGGTTAATACACTTAGCCAAATTTACATGTTAACTAGACTAGAGGTTGGGGTTAAGTAAAACTTAATACACTTAGCCAATTTGATATGTTAGCTGGGCTAGACTGTAGGGTTAAGTAAACTTGAACACTTAACCATCAGATTGTGATAAAGGAATAGGGTTAAGTCTAAAGCGTGAAGGGATAATACTTAACCAATAATAACATGTTAGTTAAAACAGACGGGCAAGGTTAAGTTAAAAAGGAACACTTAACCAATGCATGATGAATGGGTAGGGTTAAGTAATAAGAAATACTTAACCAATATAACTTGGTTTGTGGTAGGGTTAAGTCAACATGAATTACTGATGACACTTAACCAGTTTAACAGAATAAACGAAGGGGGTTAAGTTAGCTTGAATTGACTAATGACACTTAACCAATCTAAATTGACGAGAAAGAGAACTAGGTAGTAAACCTTAGTTAAGAAAACAACGATTCGGGAGACTAAGTGGTAAACCTTAGTTGGCAAAACTAAGTAGTAATTCTTAGTATAACACGGGAAGGAGCGAATGTCTGTCTGAGTAAAAAGAAGGCTCCAACGAATTGGGTTACGAAGCCCGAGGCTTCAAGGGGACGTGAGGGTACTCTTGGTATCCCTCTGTGAGGCTGCAGATGATCCTCCTGGGTTCACAGAGGTTAAGGTCTGCGGTAGAAGAACCAAGGGTATGCCTTGGTTGTAAAATATGGCAACCTAAAGACTAGGATGGACCAGCGTGATTCGGCGAGAAACCAGTAGCCCTATGATAGCAACTCGTCGTCTACCATCCATCTTCAGTCAATCGAGATACGTGAAGCGGAAAGGCGGAGAACTCCAAAAGACCATATACTTGCTATCTAGTTATGGTTGCGGATGGCCATAGGACAGTGGGGCATAAGGGGCCTGCGTATAGTTCTCATTTTTCAAGGTGTGCCTTTCATTAGTTGAGGGAAGGGTCAAGTGGGACCATAGCCACTGTAATAAAAACAGAACTTAGCATCTGCATCGGCAGATATCTGAAAGCTCCTGACCGAGTTCTGTGTTTCTTGATTTGCCCTGCCATCGGACTCGGGCCACACATTACAGGACATGTGCATCTAGACAAGCGATAACGATTCGCGATACATGCGTGGGGAAGTATACGAACATATACTACTCTAGGTAGTGTGTCCTAGACTTGGGGGCATCGTTCGACAGGTAGCATAATCCCGAGTTGGACTAGGTGGCATAAACCCTGAATCCGAGAAGCGTTAAATAGATAGCGTAAACTCTAGTTGAATCTAGAAAGCACTTGATAGAAAACCCTAGATTAGATCTAGGTAATAAATAATAAATGTATGCTTGAAGGCAATGGAAATTACAGGGATTGGGATCACGTTATCGTTACTAGTTGGGACACTAGTTAGGTGGTGCAGAGATATAGAAACCAGTATAACAAGGAAATAGCGAAGCGGCGAAAGTATTAGAACATATCCAGTTTATCTTCTCTCAGCATATCTTGTGATTAATCTTGTCTAATCTTGCTGACCCTATTGTCATGGTGTTATCTTGTATTCAGTTAATTCATGTCATTTTGTTTTTCCATGTTCACATGCTAGAAGTAACTGAACTTACTCAGGCTTTATGTCTGACTCTGTTTTTCTTTCGTCTTCTTTTCTTCCGTTCCCCCCCCCCCAGGTAGAAAAGGAGGGAATAGTATAGCTCAGGTTAAGTTGGACTGTCACTCTTTCCCAGGTTGAGGATTTGTCGAAGTTTTGCTTGGATTCTCTTTTCAGATGCTATGGCTGGCTCTTGCTAAAATTGGGGAATATAAATGTTGTTTTATGCTTCTTTATTTTGTAAGACAAATGATACTCTGATACTGTAAAGAAATCATTGTACAAACTATTTTATCAATAAAGTAAAGTTTTATTTTCCGCTGTTTAATTTCTGTCTGGCTTGTAATTTATCTGCATCTTTTACCCTAAATGCTCCACAGAACTTAGTGCATTCCTTTTGTGAGTGACACTAACGGATGTGGGGTGTTACACAGTTAAAGACAGGATATTGATTTTTGGGAAGATTAAAACTAAGTGGAGTTTTAATGAATCTTTAATTAGATTGAAAGAGAATTGATAATTTAAATTATCAAATTTGGAAAGTGATCGAGAATGGAGTATCACCAGTTTTGCTCCAAAGCGATAGTTAAATCTTTAATTAGATTTGAACGTGAAATGGTTATTAATTTTATCGATAACACCATGGTGTTAGATATGGAGTATTACCAATTTTGCTCCAAGGGGTAAATAGGTTGGGATTGGGAAATAAAATAAATAATTACTTCGGTGTGGTTCGCTAATCCCGACTAGTTTGGCAAACCATAATATGGTTTGAAATGATATCCAAAGGAAGACTAAGGAATAAATTTAGAAGAATTTATCTTTGATAAAATTAATGGGAACCTTTCCCTAAGAATGTGAAAATTTGAATAAAAGAATATTCTGAATTGGAATAAGGCGTATGTTGTGTTTGTGTAACACGTGTTTATTATATACGCGGGTTATTCGGAAAGGCCGGGTTTATACCCATTCTGAATAACCGATTCGACGATATGTCAAAGATGAAGACGGTGGTTGAAGACCGGAAGTCTTCACATTGTTTGGGTGAATACTGATGATCTTGATTGGGTTGTACACCCAAGATGAGGGAATCAGTTGGTGATTGTCCAGACGTACTTGGAGATGGATGGATATGCGAGGAAAGTGCCTCCGGTTTCGTTCCGACCCAGAACGAACTTGTAAATGGATTGTGTGTCTAACATTGGATTTTATTTTGTGTTGATTCATCTCTATTAAATATACATCTGTTTGGCGGCGGAGAATTTATTCTCTTACTTAACGCCCTTCTCTGAGACGTACGAGCTCAGAGGTTGTATATCGATGGACATCAGTCGCATGGAGTTAATTGCCAGTGTGGCACGCGTAAGTGGCAATTGATCAAGGCTTCTGTTGAAAAGCAAAGTTTTGTGGTTGATGATCAAAGCATAGTCTGTGTGATGTAGCTTTGTGTATAACGTGGATTCGCGAGCCTCACACCCCGGTATGAGTCAAAAACAGGAGAAGGACCCAAGGTGTAACAACCCGCATTCTACGCATCGGAGGATCGTAGAATATTTATTTCTTTCCCATATGAAGTCGTATGGCCATGTAACTTTGGGAAACAACCAATGGACTCATTTCCCATGTTCATGATTTTTGTCGATTTTTAAATGACCGTTTTGCCCCTAGCTGATTTGTTTTCGCCATAACTTTTAATTGGAAAGGAATTTTGAACTGAAACCACTTCCATTAGATTCGTTTGATGGTTTACCTTTCCGTAGAGTGGTCACATGTGAAAAACGGACTTACCGTTTGGGAGATATGGCTGAAATAAGGTTTGGAAGGTGAAAAACTGCTTAACCGGGCCAAATAGGGTGATTAGTGAATGGGCCCATAACCCATTTCGGGTTTAGGGTTATGGGGAGGCTGAAAAAGGTTAGAGAATCATTCCATTTCAGTTTTCTAGCCTCCACTTGCCTCTTAGAAACCCTAAAAATGGCCTCCAAACTCTAAATCACCTCCAAATCATCTCCTAATCAAGGATTAAGCTTAGCAACATCAAATCAAGGGAGATCTACACCAAATCAACGTTAGAGCTGCTGTTTAGCATCGGGATTCACACCAAATCAGAGAATTATTTCAGATCCAAGTTTTATTTGTGGCTAAGGTGAGTGATTTGCATAGTTCCTCACTAATTATGGCTAAATAAGGGTAATTAATGTTAATTAGCGAATTTAAACATGATAAAATTCTGGAAAAATATTTATAAAATTCGAAATGATGTTTTAGACCTCTGATATGAATTTGGGTTAATTTGGTTAAGGTTTGCTAATCATATCATTAGTTTCACCTAAACATGCTTAAGGGGAAATATGGGGTTTTGGGTAAGTTTGATCCATTTTAACCTATCATATTGATGTTTTGGTGTTTGAGGTCACTTCTACTTGTTGCTATGACTGTATGGTATGCGTTGTGATTGATTAGAATAGGTAGAATGGTCGAAAACGTCGTCGAGTGGCGTAAATTGTTTGCTGGAAGAAGTGCAAGAAGGCATCCGAACCGGATCGGATCGGTAGGAGGACCCGATCTGCTCTCATACTCCACTCTTCGATCTATTCGCACTTCTCGTGGTATGCCACATCCGACCCGATCCGCCATGGCACCCCGATCCGAACCGATGTACTTGGACGAGGCTTGGAAAGAAGAAGCCGACCCGAACCGTGGTAAAGTGGTGGACCCCGACCTGAACCGGTGATGGCGACTGGACGTGGAGTCTCGATCCGATCCGCTGAGGTGAAGATGACCCGATCCGATCCAGAGAAGAAGGAGCACTCCGATCCGAATCGAACTGATGACTAGGGGTAGATTCGAACTGATCCGGTGATGACCAATAACCCGAGATCTAAAGGTAGTCCAAATGGAAGTTAGAGCTCAGGATCCAGTTGGGAACCAATGAGTTCACTTCATGGTTAGGCTTTGCTACGGGACGTGTGCTAAGGAGTTGTCGACGTTCATAACTTCGATTCACCACTGAAAATGGATGATGGGCTAGTTATCAGTGTAGTAGAGTCACTATGACTCGAGGGGCAAGGTGATGGTAGCAAGACTACGTTATCAGTGCAGTAGAGTCATTATGACTCGAGGGGCAAAGTGATGCGTAGTAAGACTATGAGCCAGTGCAGTGGGGTCATTGTGACTCCATGGGGCAGAGTGGACATAGTAAAGAATTAGTGAGGCTATGAGCCAGTGCAGTGGGGTCATTGCGACTCCATGGGGCAAAGTGGACATAGCAAAGGATTAGTGGCTATGTATCAGTGCAGTGAAGCCATTTATGACTTCATGGGGAAAAGTTATCATAGCATGGTATGTTGGGTGATCGAAGTGGTGAATATCGTATGCTTTATGCACTGAGTGAGAGATGTGAGGGTGATTGTTATGCTTGATTGTTTGCCATCACTATGACATGCACACCCCTACCCCCGTTATCTTTACACCGTTTGAAATGACATCTTAGAGTGTTGTATAGTATGCAGTGTTAACTCTTTGGTTGCAGGTCCAGGTTCAGGTATGTTTTAGTATACCTGTTATTGTTCTGTTTAGATGCTTATCGCTTATACCAGGCTTTATGTCTGACCCAGAGTTTTATGTCTCCTCTTATTACTTTGGGTGCTCACACGACCAGACAAGAGATATGTTAGCTGGTGATGCGCGAGTAGCTGATTCGGAGGCGAGCAGGAGGCTTCCACGTATGATATATAGATATTCTCCCTATGTCATTGGTGGTCGCTACTTGGGCATTAGTAGTGTACCTCCTTTATCTTACTTTTGCTTTTTGAGACAGTTTGAAAAGTTGTGATAATGTTAGCTTTGGATCATAAGCTATACTTGGATTTTCCGCTGCTATATTCGTTTGTTTTTAGCTTATGCACCGTCTCACCTGTTTTATGTCAAGTATGTTGTTATATATTTTGTACCATGCGCTGTGAGACAATTTACAGGTCCTTTGTTAGTTCATTTCCTTCTTCCCTTTCCTTCTGACGATCCGTCCCGTGCTAACTGGACTTATGTACAGCGCACTTTTGGAGTAAATGTCGGTTGGTGCGGGGCGGGCCGTCACATTTGGTATCAGAGCTCTAGGTTGCGTAGTTAACCTAGGGAAAGACACTAGGGAGAGATAGTACGTATATGAGAGAGCTTATTTGTGATTACTTTGGTTTTCAAAAGCTATATATGTATATACTATTAGTAGTATAAGAATGAAGTCGTACTGCACTAGCACCACTATGGGGTCGTTAATCGTTTCCCCTTTTACAGATTGACGATGAGTCGATATGCTAGGGGTGCTGGTAGGGGACCCAATAATGGGAATGCTGCTGACGTGAGGGCGATGTTTACTGACCTCATGAGAGACATGCTTAGGGAGGTGCAAGGGGCAGTTCCCAATCCCGGAAATGGTAGTGGTTCAGTAGTGCAGGCGCCTAGGGTCGATTTCGCCAAGTTGTGCAAGGATTACACTAACCTTGGTGGGAAGTCGTTCCACGGAACGGAGTCAACCACAGATGTTCAGGATTGGTTGGATAATTGTGATCGTATTTTCGACGACTTGGGTATCGAGGATGCAATGAAGAGAAGGCCAGCGTCTCGTCAGCTGCAAGGGCGAGCGATGAATTGGTGGAATGCCATTAGAACAACTACTCTAGAAGATCAGGTTACTTGGGATCAGTTCAAGGCTCGCTTTAGTGAGAAGTTCATTCCAGCTGCCCAGAAGTCAGTGTTGTTTAAGAGATTCTTGGAACTCAAGCAGAATGTTAGGGCAGTCTCGGACTATACTGCTGAGTTCGACACTTTGTCGAAGTATGGACTATCCCTTATCGATACTCCTGAGAAGAAGAATGAGAAGTTCATTACT
The DNA here is from genome assembly GCA_030737875.1 of Allium sativum. NCBI lineage: Eukaryota > Viridiplantae > Streptophyta > Magnoliopsida > Asparagales > Amaryllidaceae > Allium > Allium sativum. The sequence goes on along the minus strand of JASFAX010000056.1, from coordinate 725,657 downwards.
GGGTTGGATGGATACTTGGGGGAAAGGCTTATTAACCACATCGATGAGACTTTTGAATCAATTGTAGGGAAAGCTTTGAGATCAGAGAGTCTTTATCCTAAGTCAAAGACTGAGGCTGCATCTCCAGAAGGGCCAAAGCCGCAAGCAGGCGGTGGAGGCAAGAATAACTCTCAGAATAAGAGGAAGAAGAGCCAATCTAAGGATGGCTAGAAAATTAACAAGAAAGAAGTTGAGTGCTTCAGCTGTGGTAAGAAGGTCCATTATGCTAAAGAATGTCGGGCCAAGCCAGCGGATAGGAAGTGGTATAACTATGGCCAAGTGAGACATCATGAGGATAAGTGTCCGCAACCTCTTAAGAAGAAGCAGATTGTGAAAGCATATGCTATTGATGTTGTTCCTTCTTCGTCGAATGCCCCAACTGCGGCGGAGAAAGGAAAGAATGTTGTTATTCAAGGTATGCTTTCTATTTATGATGTACCAGTTTGAGTTTTGTTTGATACTGGGGCTTCCTGTTCCTTCATATCTAGTGACCTGGTAGATAGGTTGGGACTGGAACCCAAGATAGTCGATAGACCATTGGTTGTGACGAACCCGATTGGTGGTTCGACTAGCCTTAGTATGATTTGCCGAAATTTGGTCTTATCGAGTCATGGATGTATGTTTGTTTGTGATTGCTTTGTTTTGGGCTTTACCGGGTATGGCATTATATTGGGAGTCGATTGGCTCCAAAGATACGGGGTGGTGGTAGACTGTGAGGGCTTTTTGGTGACAGTTAGGGCGGATGATGGGCGGAGGGTAGTGTTTGGTAGTCTACCTAGTGATGGGGTAATGGCTAGTTTTATAAATTCCCTCGACATCCCGCAAGATGAGTTGTCAGATGTGCCCGTGGTTGGCCAGTATCAAGACATCTTCGAGGAGGTGACCGGGCTTCCACAACACCGAGAGATTGAGTTCTGTATTGATTTAGTGAAAGATGCCAGACCTATAGTGATGCCACTTCGTCGTATGGCACCAAGGGAGCAACGAGAGCTCGGGGTGCAAGTCAGCAATCTTTTGAAGAAGGGATTTATTAGAAGAAGTGTCTCCGAGTGGGGAGCACCAGTTGTGATTACCACTAAGGCAAATGGTTCCCTTCGTTTGTGTGTGGACTATCGCGAGTTGAATAAGGTGACGAGGAAGGATAAGTATCCTCTACCGCGGATAGATGATTTATTTGATCAACTGGAAGGAGCAAGAGTGTTCTCCCAGTTGGACCTCGCGACAGGATTTCATCAGCTCCGAGTAGCTGATGAGAGTGTTCCGAAAATGGCATTTAGGACGCCATCTGGATTCTATGAGTGGTTGGTCATGCCATTTGGGTTGACCAATGCACCAGCCTACTTTGTGGATCTTATGAATCGAGTATTCAAAGATCAGTTGAATAAGTTTGTTCTTGTGTTCTAGACGATATCCTTGTTTACTCAAGGACAGAGGAGGAACACAATGGACACTTGAGGATAGTGATGGAGGTGTTTAGGAAACACCAATTGAAAGCGAAATTCTCTAAGTATCATTTTTGGAGAAGGGAAGTGAGATTCTTGGGCCATGTTGTTTCAGAGAATGGTATTGCCGTGGACCCTGCGAAGGTGGCTACGGTACAGGATTAGCCTACGCCCAAGAATGCAGCAGATGTAAAAAGTTTCTTGGGGTTAGCTGGATATTATCATAAGTTTATCCAGAACTTCTCCAAGATAGCAACACCGTTGACTTAGTTGACTAAGAAGAATCAGGCCTTCGTCTGAGACGGAGTGTGTGAGAATGCATTCAAGAGTCTAAAGGAAAAGTTGATGTGTGCGCCAGTATTAGTCATTCCTAAAGGGAATGAAGAGATGACGGTATACACGGATGCTTGTGGTACCGGACTAGGTGCTGTGTTGATGCAACGAGGTAGGGTTATAGCTTACGCTAGTCGGTGACTAAAGCCGCATGAGAAGAAGTATCCTACCCATGATTTGGAATTAGCAGCGATCGTGATCACATTAAAGATGTGGAGACACTATCTCTTGGGAGAAAGATTTGAGTTTTTTACCGATCATAAATCGTTAAAGTACCTCTTCTCCCATAAGGATCTGAATCTCCGTCAGCAGAGATGGCTAGAGTTCTTGGCTTCGTATGATTTTGATATCGCATACACACCTGGGAAAGGTAATGCGGTAGCCGATGCCTTGAGTAGGTGACATGCCAGTTTATGGGCTATGTTTCTTGAATGGAAGCAACTGGAGTATATCGCGGGGTTTGATTTCAGATCAAAGTGTGAATTGGATCCAGACATGCTAGCTAGTTTGGCGATCAGACCCACTTTGATAGAGCGGATTGGTTCCAGTCAGAGGGACGATCCTAATCTATTGGAAATCATCTCCAAGTTAGAGATGGACATCGACGGTGAGGAGATGAATGTGTATGTGCTTGATCGAGATGGATGGCTTAGAAAGAATGGAAGACTAGTTGTACCCAACGTGAATGGTTTGAGAGATGAAGTGCTTAGAGAATGTCATCAGTCAAAACTGACTATACACCCCGGTGGTGATAAGATGTATCGAGATATGAAGCAGAATTACTACTGGGAAGGGATGAAAAGAGACGTTGGGAAGTTTATATCCAAATGCATGAATTGCCAGCTAGTTAAAGCCGAGCAAAAGAAGCCTAGTGGGTTGTTGCAACCATTAGAAATTCCCGAATGGAAATGGGAGCAAGTCCCGATGGATTTCATCGATGGTTTACCGAGGGCTAGATCGGGACATGATAGCATTTGGGTAATTGTGGATCGATTGACTAAGAGTGCAAGATTTATACCAGTCAAATCGACTAGAACTGCAACTAAATTAGCAGAATTGTATATGAAGTGGGTAGTGAGATTTCATGGAGTACCTAAAAGCATTGTGAATGACCGAGACCCGTTGTTTAATAGTGGGTTTTGGAAGAGCTTACAAAAGGCTCTAGGGTCAGAGTTACATCTCAGTACCGCATATCATCCTCAGACCGACGGTCAGACGGAGAGGGTGAATCGTATATTGGAAGATCTCTTAAGAGCATGTATATTGGATTTTGGTGGATCATGGGATAACCATTTGCATCTAGTAGAGTTTGCATATAATAATAGCTACCAATCCAGTATTGGTATGGCTCCATATGAAGCTTTGTACGGAAGACCTTGCAACTCACCATCATGTTGGATAGAGACTGGCGAGAAGTTTATGCTTGGACCAGACGTGGTGAGGGAAACTTCAGATAAGATTAAGACCATTCAACAACGAATGAAGGCTGCCCAGGATAGGCAGAAGAGTTATGCTGATAAAAGGAGAAGAGATTTAAAATTCTCCATTGGTGACTTGGTGTTTGTCAAGGTTTCTCCGTTGAAGAGCATGATACGATTTGGCAGGAGAGGCAAGTTGGCACCAAGATTTGTTGGCCCATTCCCAGTTCTTGAACTAGTTGGGAATTTGGCGTATAGAGTTGACTTACCAGAGAAGATGGCGGGAGTTCACAACGTATTTCATGTTTCCCAACTAAGGAAGTTCGTTCACGACCCAGATGTGACTATTTCACCTGATCAGTTAGAGAACTTCGAAGTAGAACCCGAGACGGTTGGGAACCTCAAGCCGATTCGTATTGTCGAGCAAGATATAAAGCAACTTCGAAGGAAGGCGGTGAAGCTAGTCAAGGTTCAGTGGGGCGAGAACGAGAATGACTGTACACGGGAGACAGAGGAGATCATTAGGAAGACGTATCCAGAACTCTTTGCTTGGTAAGATTTTCTTTACGACTTAGTTATTCTGCATGCTAGGATAGACTTGTTTTGCTTGTTTTGCATGTTTGGCTATTGTTTTATGGTTGATAGGTATGCAAGACCCTTTGTGTGTTTTGGTTAGGAAATTTCGGGGGCGAAATTTCTTAAGGGTGGAGAATGTAACAACCTGCATTCTACGCATCGGAGGATCGTAGAATATTTATTTCTTTCCCATATGAAGTCGTATGGCCATGTAACTTTAGGAAACAACCAGTGGACTCATTTCCCATGTTCATGATTTCTATCGATTTTTAAATGACCGTTTTGCCCTTAGCTGATCTTGTTTTGGCCATAACTTTTGATTGGAAAGGAATTTTGACCTGAAACCACTTCCATTAGATTCGTTTGATGGTTTACCTTTCTGTATAGTGGTCACATGTGAAAAACGGACTTACCGTTTGGGAGATATGGCTGAAATAAGGTTTGGAAGGTGAAAAACTGCTTAACCGGGCCAAATAGGGTGATTAGTGAATGGGCCCATAACCCATTTCGGGATTAGGGTTATGGGGAGGTTGAAAAGGGTTAGAGAATCATTCCATTTCAGTTTTCTAGCCTCCACTTGCCTCTTAGAAACCCCAAAAATGGCCTCCAAACTCTAAATCAACTCCAAATCATCTCCTAATCAAGGATTAAGCTTAGCAACATCAAATCAAGGGAGATCTACACCAAATCAACGTTAGAGCTACTGTTTAGCATCGGGATTCACACCAAATTAGATATTTATTTCAGATCTAAGTTTTATTTGTGGCTAAGGTGAGTGATTTGCATAGTTCCACACTAATTATGGCTAATTAAGGGTAATTAGTGTTAATTAGCGAATTTAAACATGATAAAATTCTGGAAAAATATTTATAAAATTCGAAATGATGTTTTAGACCTCCGATATGAATTTGAGTTAATTTGGTTAAGTTTTGCTAATCATATCATTAGTTTCACCTAAACATGCTTAAGGGGAAATATGGGGTTTTGGGTAAGTTTGATCCATTTTAACCTATCATATTGATGTTTTGGTGTTTGAGGTCACTTCTACTTGTTGCTATGACTGTATGGTATGCGTTGTGATTGATTAGAATAGGTAGAATGGTCGAAAATGCCGTCGAGTGGCGTAAATTGTTTGCTGGAAGAAGTGCAGGAAGGCATGCGAACCGGATCGGATCGGTAGGAGGACCTGATCCGCTCTCATACTCCACTCTTCGATCTATTCGCACTTCTCGTGGTATGCCACATCCGACCCGATCCACCATGGCACCCTGACTCGAACCGATGTATTTCGACGAGGCTTGGAAAGAAGAAGCCGATCCGAACCGTGGCAAACTGGAGGACCCCGACCCGAACCGGTGATGGCGACTGGACGTGGAGTCTCGATCCGATCCGCTGAGGTGAAGATGACCCAATCCGATCCAGAGAAGAAGGAGCACTCCAATCCGAACTGAACTGATGACTAGGGGTAGATCCGAACCGATCCGGTGATGACCAATAACCCGAGATGCAAAGGTAATCAAAATGGAAGTTAGAGCTCAGGATCTAGTTGGGAACCAATGAGTTCACTTCATGGTTGGGCTTTGCTACGGGACGTGTACTAAGGAGTTGTCGACGTTCATAACTTCGATTCACCACTGAAAATGGATGATGGGCTACTTATCAGTGCAGTAGAGTCACTATGACTCGAGGGGCAAGGTGATGGTAGCAAGACTACGTTATCAGTGCAGTATAGCCATTATGACTCGAGGGGCAAAGTGATGCGTAGTAAGACTATGAGCCAGTGCAGTGGGGTCATTGTGACTCCATGGGGCAGAGTGGACATAGTAAAGAATTAGTGAGGCTATGAGTCAGTGCAGTTGGTTCACTGCGACTCCATGGGGCAAAGTGGACATAGCAAAGGATTAGTGGCTATGTATCAGTGCAGTGAAGCCATTTATGACTTCATGGGGCAAAGTGATCATAGCAAGGTATGTTGGGTGATCGAAGTGGTGAATATCGTATGCTTTATGCACTGAGTGAGAGATGTGAGGATGGTTGTTATGCTTGATTGTTTGCCATCACTATGACATGCACACCCCCACCCCCGTTATCTTTACACCATTTGAAATGGCACTTTAGAGTGTTGTACAGTATGTAGTGCTAACTCTTTGGTTGCAGGTCCAGGTTCAGGTATGTTTTAGTCTACATGTTATTGTTCTGTTTAGATGCTTATCGCTCATACCAGGCTTTATGTCTGACCCAGAGTTTTATGTCTCCTCTTATTACTCTGGGTGCTCACACGAGCAGACTAGAGACAGGTTAGCTGGTGATGCGCGAGTAGCTGATTCGTAGGCGAGCAGGAGGCTTCCACGTATGATATATAGATATTCTCCCTGTGTTGTTGGTGGTCGCTACTTGGGCATTAGTAGTGTACCTCCTTTATCTTACTTTTGCTTTTTGAGACAGTTTGAAAAGTTGTAATAATATTAGCTTTGGATCATAAGCTGTACTTCGATTTTCCGCTGCTATATTAGTTTGTTTTCAGCTTATGCACTGTCTCACCTGTTTTATGTCAAGTATGTTGTTATTATATTTTGTTTCATGCGCTGTGAGACATTTTACAGGTTCTTTTTTAGTTCATTTCCTTCTTCCCTTTCCTTCCGATGATCCGTCCCGTGCTAACTGGACATGTGTACAGCGCACTTTTGGAGTAAATGTCGGTTGGTGCGGGGCGGGCCGTCACACAAGGAGTGCACGACGATTCTTTCTAGCTATGGTGGTGTCAGTGACCTACCAGCCCTGACATTTATATCTACTTTTCACCTATGTGGTTGTTGGAATGCGAGGCGCCTCAGATATAGGTCTGTAAGGACCGGGAAACGTGAGTTCAGGAATTGCTAATCCTCAAAAGTAGGAGAGGACCGGCCTTGGAGGATCCAGGGATTGTTGTGTGCGGTCCCGAGGCATTTGCTAGAGTGTCTCGAACGGAGAGGAGCTTGCCCCTTGCCTCGACTCATGACGGAAATCCAATTTCCAATACGTGATATTGCGGTTTTATTTGTAGAACCTAGTATGGCGACATAGTGGTATGGGTCATTCATGCTGCCTATGATTGATATTTATGGTTGGAATTGTTTTGAAACTATACACTTATAGTAATATCAAAATAATGTGTTTTTAACGTATCAAGCATGCTTTGGCTATTATAAGGTAAAAACCTTATCCTCCGGCTTGCGTTGCATTGCATTGTGTGATGGGACCTGGGTCTTATAATAACTTCATTTTTCTTTATTTAGCATTGCGATGTTTGTTTTATGCACTGGTATTCTTGGGAGGAAACCCGTTCCGTGTTATACGGCGTGGTCCCTTGATTTACCGAACTTTAAAATAAAGATTAATAACTGTTTTAGTTCTCACACCAGTCACATGACTGACCTGGAGTTTATTGTTTTAACCTAAACTCTGGGTGCCCCTATTTTCCACACGAGCAGCTAGTAGTTTTGGTTTTGCAGATTTATATTCACAGGAACCTGGTTTACAGTTGGAATGATATCCGGAAAGCTCTGTATCCGCATATCTCTTTCAGTTGTGTTTTGTATTATTTTCCGCTGCGTTGTATTTAAATGTAATTTATTTAATCTCTGGTATTTGTTGTAGAACATTTATTCATACTCTGTATATTCTTGTATTCTGATGGAATTGTTGTAATAAACAATGAAATGTTCTTCTGTCTGCGTTCTATTTTGTCTTGTCCTCAACGCAATCCATGCTTTCCTTCATGGGGAAGTTCGGGTCGTGTCAGTTTGGTATCAGAGCTTTGGTTTACAGAGCTCGAGAACAAGACACGTTAGAACCGAACGAAAGAATTCATCAGATATTGGATTAGTAATATCCAATTAGAATGACTCGTTAGAGATAGGATCAGTAGTATCCTAGAACGAGTGTGAAGAGTATATTTTTCAAATGAAAACAATTTTGTTTTGAAATTTAAACCGTTTTATACGTATTTGAATATTTATTTATTTTGAATTTGGACAATCCAATATATAAAGATTTCACGTATACGCGTCATGAACGTATATTCGAAGTTTTAATATACTGGATAGATATAGAATCACACTCTAGTCGCCCGGAGATTATGTTGATAATGACCATGGCATCATCAATATTTATGTTCGTGTTTTGAAGGTGTGATTTCTATATGATTCCATTAGACTGGTGTGAGAACCAAAATAGATAGGTTTATTATTGTGATTTGGCATCAAAACATGATTTTCTGTATATGTATCAAAATTATGAATTTGTAACTTTAATCGACTAATTGATTGATGGTTGTGTTGTTTGTTTATTTGTTTGATAATTTTGAACCATTTAGCCTAATTGAACCAAATATTGAATTGTATTGAAAATTGGTCGCATTTGCTTGCATATACATGTACTTACATTGAATAGGTCATAACAAGGAGGCTAGAGCAGAGAAATAAAATTGTTTGCCCGACAATTAGGTACATGTTTACAATAATTTACTGTTTTGTTTGAGTGATGATGATTTTATGAGCCGATTGGCTAGCCGCTTGGCTTTTTCTTTTTCTTTTTGAGATCAGAGGGCCTGTATGGCAATTTCGGGATTTTCCCGGTGCTCCCGGTGCAGGGGAGGTTATGGCGAAATTTTTCAAAAATTTAGGGTGTTAGCCAAATTTTTGAAAAATTTGAAAAGTTCTTAGAAACTGAAAAGTTGAAGAACTTAAGCCGTAATCAAAATAATGGAAGTTGAGTTGAATTGTTAAACAACTTTCGGCTTCGTACCTTTTTGGGGACGAAAAGTTTTAAGTGCGGGAGAATGTAACAACCCAGAAATGCGAGCTAGTTTAAAATTTTTATTTTGGCAATTTTAGCGAATTTTGAACATTTAAAATGAATTATTTTAAATAATACCAACGAGAAATTTATTTTGAATAGAAATAGAACGTATATATTATATAGATCGTCGTTAGAATATAAATATTTATTTTAATTATAAAAGGAATTGAAAATTGCGCGATTGTTCGATAATTCGATTTCAAACTTCAATTGAACATACCGGGAGCAAAATAAACCGGATTTTAGTGAAACCAAAAATATTAGAATCTATTTGATAATATCTTTCCAACGAATCCGAAAAATCAAAATTTCTTAGCGGGGATCAAAAGATATGTCCAGTTGAAAATTTAGAATAGTCGCTATGGAATTCTGACCCTTAAAAATGGAAATTTTGCAAATGACCTCGGATTTCGAGGAAACCACTTTTGTTGGATCTGTGATGTCAAGTTATTGCTAGATTCCAATTTTCGTAATTTTTCGAATCAGTATGTGAGCATGGCAAAAGAAAACGCGTTTGAACAGTTTCAGTCAATTTCGATCGACTAGAAAATGGCCATTTTTCAAACGGTCTCAGAATTCGATGAAATTAGTTTTGTTAGGACCGTATCGTCAATACGAAGCTAGAAAATATTTTTCTGGAATTTTTCTAGTTAGTATGTGACCCTGGTAAATTGAAATGCACGTTCAAATTCAATATATAGAGTTATATGTTGATTTTGACGAAAACTGATCGAAACAATCGAATCAGCTTACGATACATATCCCATTGTGTTCGGAATGGGGGTAAAACGCTAGGGACGACTGTCGGTGGGTCTCGTTTCAATTTCGAATAAAAAAGTCAACTTTAAAGGGAAAAATAATATTAAATTATTATTTATATATATTAAAACCTTCCCCCTTTATTCCCCCCCGTTAGTTTTAGGTCAGAAAACAAAATCAAATCAAAAAAAATGAAAGAGGGCGCGATGGAGCCGCCGCCCACCACCGCTCGCCGGCGGTCAGGACCCCACCTGTAACGACCCAGAAAATCTGAACCAATTTAAATTTTTTAAATTGGCTAAAATGATGAATTTTAAATATTTAAAATAAATATTTTAAATAATGACAATGAAAAGTGAGTTTGAATCGATGTTTGAAAACGAATATAATTAATTATAATTATAAACAAGGCCTGAAATGGCGCGGTAGTTTCAAAAATTGAATTCAAACTTTGTCGGACTGTACCAATTGCAAAACAAAACGGATTTGAGTGAAACCAAAAATATTTAAATCTGTTAGTGAATACCTTTCTACGGAATCTGAAAAATCGAATTTTCATAGCGGAAAGCAAAAGTTATGGCCAAATGAATTTTCAGAAAGGTCGCTATGGGATTTATATAGCCCGTGAAATTGGCCATTTTGCATACGACCTCGGAATTCGGCGAAACCACTTTTGTTGGATCCAGGATGTGAAGTTATTGCTAGGTTTCAAATTTCATAATTTTTGAGGCTAGTATGTGAGCGTGGTAAAGGAAAATGTGTTTTGATTAATTATAGTTAAATTGGATCGACCAGAAATGGGCCTTTTTGCAAACGGTCTCAGAATTCGACGAAACTAGTTTTGTTGGGACCGAATCGTCAAATCATCGCCAGATTTATTTTTCTGGAATTTTTCGAATCAGTTTGTGGCCCTGGAAAATTGAAATGTACGTTCAAATTGAATATTGAATGTTATATATTTTAAATTGAATGAAAACTGATTGAAACAGTCGAATGGGCCTACGAAACATATCCCATTGTGTTCGGAATGGGGGTAAAACGCTAGGGACGACAGTCATTGGGTTTGGATTGGTGTTTGTTTGTGGCAAGGGGTATTTTCGGATTTTAAAGATTTATAAATATATAAAAAATCCCCAATTGGTCCACATCAGCTTCTCTCTCCACGAAGAACCCGTATCGACGGCGGCTCCCTCTTCATCGCTTCCTCCTCTGATTTCTCCCTCCACACGAAGAATTAGACTTCCGTCCTGTTGAAGTTTCTGCAGAGCTTCTCGCTTTCTTCAAATCCATGTCAACATCACCTCCAACTGCTTCGTATTTCTCGAGTTAGGGACCTCGAAAGTCATCACCTTTGGCGCGCCGCCACGACCAGCACACCCCATCGTGCCTGACGCGGTCCCCACCCCCTGGTGCGCCTCACGGAGGTCTTCAACGTGGCATCGGCCGATCGTCCCCTAGTTGCTCATATTTCGAGAAAATCTAAGACCTAGTTTTGAAGGTTTCATGGAGGTAACGACCTATTTTAATTTCAACTATATTATAGCACTTTAAAGCGCTACGGTTTTTGATTTCACTGTAAAAATCATATCTATTTCGTTTCTTGACGAAATTCAGTGAAACAAGAGACAGTGGACTCGTGTGGACGTCTCCTACATTCTAGAACAGACCGCATATTTTTCTGAGCCTTCTGCTATTTTTGGTGGAGTGGAACCCAATGTGAGATTTCTAATTTATAAACGATACAGAAAACGACGATGTATAAATTATGTAGTCGATGTATGAGTTATATAAGTGTTGTACACCTCATGTATAAGCGTTGTATAGGTTGTACAGTCGATGTATAAGTTGTATATGCGTCGTAAAAATTATATATGTGATGAAATAGAAGTGAATTGCTATATATATATATATATATATATATATATATATATATATATAGACGCCCCTCGTCCACAAACCATGGACGATATTTATTGGTTGTTATTGGTGTGAAAATTGATTGATAGCGAATGGTTGATTGGGATTGTTTGTGGTTGATATTGATTGATTGTGGTTGAAAAATACCCGTTTGTGGTTGAGAAATATTTGGTTGAAACCACATAGGATTAGTTTGTGGAAATGAAATAAATATACATGCCGCCTGCGTGCGAACTAGATGCATGATCCCCATTGTCAAAAACCGCGAGGTTTTAAGGTAGAGCGAGGAGCCGTACTAGGGACGGTCCCAGTTTTAACTACCCTGCCGTTATGCTACCGAAATTTTGAATAATATTCATGTGTTTGAATTATTTTCATTTGTTGATACTATATTTATTCATTGAATAGAAAACCTTCATGTGTTGAGTCGATATTCATTCGTTGGATAGAAATTCATGTGTTGAATGGTATTCGTGTTTTAAATATAAAAATCATATTTTTATCATCTATATGAACTATATAAAATAGTCGTGTTTTGGAATAAATTGTTTTATAATAAAAAATCATATTTTTTATCATCTATATGAACTATATAAAATAGTCGTGTTTTGAAATAAATTGTTTTATAATAAAAAATCATATTTTTTATCATCTATATGATCTATATAAAATAGTCGTGTTTTGAAATAAATTGTTTTACATTAAAAATCACATTTTTATTATATACATGGATTGTTAAAAATAGTGAAATGTTGAAATAAAAGATAGTTAGATAAAAATATCATTTTTATCAATTGTACGAAAAGAATATAGTTTTGAAATCGAAGAATCGATATATATATATATATATAGAATTGAAATTTATCGAATAACGACGCTGCAGTTCGTATTTTGAAACCGTGATTTCAAACGATTAGTACGGGAGATCCGACCATCGGATTTTCCTGAAATCGCAACCGTTGGGTTCGCCTTGGAAACATCTTTCCAACGGCACCAACTTTGTAAAAATCCAACGCTTGGATTGTCTGGAATGTTTAATTCAAATCTGAAGAAAAACAGTGCCATAATCAATTATATATATATAATTATATTTAATCGAATAACGACACTGCAGTTCGTATTTTGAAATCGAAACTTCAAACGATTATACCGGGAGATCCGACCGTCGGATTTTCCCGAAACTAGAACTGTTGGATTCGTTTTGAAAAGATCTTTCTAATGATGTAAATTTTGTGAAGATCCAATGGTTAGATTTTCAGATATGTGTAAATCAAATCTGAAGAAAAACAGCGCCATGGTCGCGTTATGGCCCGAAGCGTCGTTTTGAATAAAATGGCTATTTTAAAATAAATAAAAATAGCGATAAATCGTTATAAAATATTATAAACGATATGGATGTAAATTTAGAAATTAACAGAAGGTTGGCTAAGTCGAATGATTTCTTGGGTATTGATCTGATGTTGGTTTCGGCCTTCGTGGTTAATATTTGGGAAATCGTTCTCTTACTGATTGACGGTTAGTGACTAATGAATTGAAATGATGTGTGTGTATGTTAGTGTTGCACTTGTTAATTATATACGCGAGTTGCTCAGAAAGACCGGGTTTATCCCATTCTGAATAACTGAATCGACGATAAGAAATCGAAGATGAAGACGATGGTCGAAGACTGGAGATCTTCACCCTGTTTGGATGGTAACCGAGGTCCTGATTGGGAGGCATCCCGAAATATGGATAATGAGTGGTGATCGTCCAGACGTACGCGGTGATCGACGGGTTTTCGAGGTATATAGTGCCTTCGATTTCGTTCAGACCCAGAACGGACTTGTAAATGGACCGTGTGTCTGACATTGGATTTTATTCTGTATTGATTGATCTCTATTAAATATACATCTGTTTGGCGGCGGAGAATTTATTCTTTTGCTTAACGTCCTTCTCTGAAACGCACGAGCTCAGAGGTTGTATATCGATGGACATCAGTCGGATGGCATAAATTGCTAGTGTGGCATGCCTAAGTGGCAAATGAACAGGGCTTCTGTTGAAAAGCAAAGTCTTGTGGTGATGATCAAAGCACCGCCTGTGTGGCGTAGCTTTGTGTATAACGTGAAATCGTGAGCCTCACACCCGGTATGAACCAGAAACGGGAGAGGACCTCAGGGAGGGCATGCGTTTCTTTCTAGTTAGAAGTGGCGTCAGTGGTTTTACACGCCCTGACGAGTTCGACTTATGTGGTTGTAGCTATTGCGAGGCACCTCGGTTTGATCGGACGATCCGCGTCTGATGGAGTCATTCGTTGGCTCGTTTACGCCCCAAAGGGCGGGAAAACGTATTGTTCAGGAATTTTAATCCACATCGGTGGACTGGCCCTGTCGCTCCTAGGGTCACTCGAGCTCTGATCCTGTGGCTCGGGCTAGAGATTCGCGTATTCGGTAAGGACTATCTTTTTCCTTGGTTCATGACGTAAATCCAATTTCCAAATACGTGATTGTGCAGTTTCGATTGTATATATATTTGGCGACATAGTGGCATGGGACGCTCATGTCGTCTATGATTGATAGTTATGATTTGAAATTGTTTTTGAAACATATAAACACTAGTATAATATCAAATGCTCTTGTTTTATTCAAATCAAGCATATTTTGGCCATTATAAGGTAAAACTCTATCCTCCGGTTTGCGTTGCATTGTGTGATGGGAACTTAGTCTTATAATGGTTTCATTTTTATAAAAAGCATTGCGAGGTTTAAAAGAAAGATTTGTTTTAAAGCACTGGCAATCCGATGGAGTAAACCCGTTCCATGAAAGTGGCGTGGTCCTGTGATTATCCATATATTAAATGTGTTGAATAGATTTCTCATACCAGTCCCATGACTGACTCGTAGTTTGTTTCACTTTCAAACTCGGGTGCCCCTTTTTCTACATGGGCAGCCTTGTATTCAGGTTTAGCTTGTTCTTTCTGGATAGCTGGAGCTGAAGAAGGATTCTATCATTTATCTCTTTTTATGCTGTTCAGCTCCTATTGTACATATTATGTTTGTTTTTCGTTGTAGACATTTATGTATAGCTGAACTGTATTTGTACTAAGTATGATCCTGTATACTGTGTAACTCTGATGATTTCGTTTATCCGGTATACTCTATTGTTCATTATCTGGTGTATTTATTCATTTCTGTTCTGCTATTATCTGTTTCAGTGTTATATTCCACGGATTACCCTTGCCACCGTCAGTTTGGGGTCGTCTCAGTTGGTATCAGAGCTTTGGTTAAGCATAGTTCTGGAATATAACATATTAACGAACTCGTCAGAAATAGAACCAGTAGTGTTCTAGGACGGGTAACTCATTACAGAGAGGATTAGTAATATCCTAGTATGAGTAAAGCAGAATGAAATTACACCTCGATAGACACATTTACATTCAAGTATTTGTCTCTATATTTTAAAATATCTTTTCTGTTGACCTGACACTTGATCTGCTATTTGCAGAAGTATTAGAAAATGAGTGTCAGAAACAGAAGGAATGCAGAACCGGATATTGAGGCCCTATTAATCAAATATCGAAATATGGGTGGAATACCGTTCTCTGGTGAAGAATCTATTATGAAGACACAGGCTTGGATTCGTTCTGCTGTGAAAATCTTTGAAGCATTAAAGCTGAGGGATGACCAGAAAAGATTACTGGCATCCTGAGCACTCAAAGACGAAGCTTTGTTCTGGTGGGATTCAGTTATCAAGGATGATCCAGAAGGTGATATCACCTGGGACAGATTCAAAGTGATTTTCCTGGAAAGATTTACTCCTCCCGAAGCGACTGAGCGACTATGTGATGAATTTTCTTATTTGATACAAGGAGATATGACCATCCCAGAATATCATAAGAAATTCAACGAACTTTCTCACTTTGCTCCCCATTTAATTCAAAATACGAGGAGAAAGAATCTGAGATTTATTTACGGGCTTGAAAGGAAATATCAGAATAAAGTAATGGGCCATGTGAAGCTTCCTTTTTCAAAAATGATTTATATGGCTTATCAGTATGAAGATCTCCATAAGAAAGGCATGTTGCGTGACGAAGAAGAAGTCAGCTCTAGTAATAAAATTGAGTCTGAAACTGATCGTCCTGAGGCCAATACAATGTCTGAGGTCAGTAAGGAGCCCAAAGTCAATCGAAAAAGGGCCAGATCCGAAAAAGAACCAGCAACGACTGTTGTATGCAGTAACTGCAATAGGCAAGGCCATCTATCGGTAAGTTGCAGATCTCTCAAGAAACGAGTAAAGGATGGGTCTAATTCCAGTAAGAAGTTTCAAGAGAATAGAAAGTGAAGTCAATGCCAGCAGACCAGTCATCTTTCAAAGGCCTGCCTGCTATTCAGAAAACCCGAAGCATGACATGTAAATGAAGTGGTAGAAGCACCTGCATCTTCGTCTGCTCAAGAAAGATCTGATGTTTTAGAAGGCACGCTCAATGTCAAGAACATTCCAGTTAAAGTACTGTTTGACACAGGCGTGTCGCGATGCTTTATTTCAAAGAGTGCAGTCAAGAAGATGGATTTGAAATTGAAAAAGCTCAAAGCACCAATGACTGTCCAAAATCCAGTTGGGGGTTCCATCGATCTCAGTTGGGTTTGTGGAGTGCCTGTCTCTTTTTCCTGTTATAAATTCCCTATTATCTCCATCGTCATGAATTTTAATGAATTCGATCTTATTCTGGGATTGGATTGGCTAACCAATTATGAAGCAGAGGTTAGATGTGCCGAGAGAGTTGTTATGGCGAAGGCCCAATCAGGGAATTATATAACCATACCATGTGAAGGCCCGAATTCAAATAGAAAGGACTTATGGGCAGCTTTAGATGTTTGTCCAGCTCAAATAGAAAATATCCCAGAAGTCACAGAGAATATTCCTGACCTCATAAAAGATATTCCTGTCGTCAATAACTATGCGGATGTGTTCGAAGAAGTTGTTCGTTTACCTCCACAGAGAGAAATTGATTTCAAAATTGCTTTAATTCCGAATGCAAGGTCGGTAGTTCATGGTATTCGAAGAATGTCCTTGAAAGAGAAAGAGGAATTAGACAATCAAACAGGACAGCTAGTATGGAAGGGTCTGATCTGGTCTAGTTTCTCTGATTGGGGTGCAGCAGTGGTGTTTGTTCCAAAATATGACGGTACTCTACGTCTATGTGTGGATTATCGTGATTTGAACAAGCAGACCATAAAGAACAAACATCCATTGCCGTGAATAGATGATTTGTTGGATCGATTAAATGGAGCACAGGTATTCTCAAGGATGGACCTAGCTACAGGCTTCCATCAACTTCAAATTGCCGAAGAGTGTGTTCCAATGACAACATTTAGAGGTCCCGACTTATTCTACAAGTGGTTAGTAATGTCGTTCGGCTTATGTAACGCTCCTGCTTACTTCGTCGATATGATGAATAGAGTGTTCAGAGGGGTTTTAAATAAATTTGTTCTGGTTTTCATTGACGATATTCTGATCTTCTCTAAATCAAAGGACGAACATGAAAAACATCTGGAACAGGTTCAGGAAATCCTCAGAAGAAATGTATTGAAAGCCAAACTATCCAAATGTATATTCTGGCAGGATGAAGTAAAATTTCTGGGCCACGTCGTATCTAAAGAAGGAATTGCTGTGGATCCAAGCAAAATCACAGCTATTCAGAATTGGAAATAGCCCAGTACCCCCCACTGAAGTCCTCAGTTTTCTCGGATTGGCTAGCTATTACCGGAAGTTCGTTAAAAAAATTTCGAAGATATCTAGTCATTTAACGAAGCTTACGAAGAAGCACTCTAAATTCAAATGGACTCCCGAAAGTGAAGAGGCTTTCAAAGAGCTAAAATTAAGATTAACGACAGCTCCAGTGTTAACCATCATCGATGGCAATCAGGATTTGAAAATCTGGACTGATGCTTCTAGGGAAAGCCTTGGCGCAGTGTTAATGCAAAGGTGTCAAGTGATTGCTTATGCTAGCCGTCAACTGAAGCCACACGAAAAGAACTACGTAACTCATGATCTTGAGTTATTGGCTATAGTATTCGCTTTGAAAATCTGGAGACACTATCTTCTGGGTGAGAGATTTGAACTATTTATAGATCACCAGTCGTTGATGTATCTGTTCACCCAGAAGGACTTGAATCTGAGGCAGCAACGTTGGCTAGAGTTCCTTGCAGCGTACGATTTTGAGATTATATACACTCCAGGGAAAGCCAATGTCGTGGCCGATGCATTAAGCCGAAAGAATGAGATGATTGCCAGTTTTATTATCACGACTTCATTGATAGATAAAATATCTGCTCTTTAGAAGGATGATCACTTCATTCAGAAGATCAGAGAGATAATTCAACAATGCGAACCCTCGAGTTTTCAAGTTGATAATGATGGAATTCTAAGGCTCAAAGGTTGAATCTGTGTCCCTAACATTCCTGAGCTTCGAAAGGGAGTACTGGATGAATGCCACAAGTCAAAACTTAGTATCCATCCGGGAGTAAGAAAAATGTATAATGACATCAAACGCACTTTCTGGTGGAAGTCGATGAAAAGGGACATTTCCTTATATGTTAGCCGATGCCCTACTTGCCAGCTAGTCAAAAGCAACCAACAAAAACTTGCTGGACTGTTACAACTGCTAGACGTTCCAGGCTGGAAGTGGGAACATATTTCAATGGATTTCATTGATGGTCTGCCCAGAACCAGAAAAGGGAATGACAGTATTTGGGTGATCGTAGATCGCTTCACGAAGACCGCCCATTTTATACCGGTCAGATCAAACAGAACTGCTCAGAGTCTGGCGCAGATATACTTCAGGGAAATAGTTAGACTGCATGGAGTGCCACTCAGTATAGTCAGTGATAGAGATACAATATTTACTAGAAAATTCTGGGAGGCATTTCAAGTAGAACTGGGAACGAAGTTGAAATTTAGCACCGCTTATCATCCTCAGACAGACGGTCAGACTGAGCGGGTGAATCGTATTTTAGAAGATCTAATGCGGGCTTGTTTTCTAGATTTCGGTGGATCATGGGAAGACCATCTACATTTAGCTGAATTCTCATATAACAACGGCTACCAGGCGAGCCTAACAATGTCGTCATTCGAAGCACTGTATGGTAGACCGTGCCGATCTCCTTCTTGTTGGGTCGAACCCGGTAATAGACTTGTGTTGGGGCCAGACATGATCCGAGAAGCTGCCGACAAGGTCAATTTTATTAAGAAGCAATTACTGGCCGCTCAAAGCCGACAAAAGAGCTATGCCGATAGGAGAAGAAGGGATATATCCTTTGCTGTTGGCGACTATGTATATTTGAAAGTATCGCCGATGAGAGGAGTTATCCGGTTCGGTAAAACTGGAAAGTTAGCGCCCAAATTCATTGGTCCGTTTCCTATTCTGGAACGGATCGGAACACTCGCTTATAGGGTCAAACTGCCTGATTGGTTGCCTGGAGTCCATGATGTATTTCACATATCTCAACTTCGAAAGCACGTTCATGATCCAGACTTGATCGTGGAAGAAGCAGCTCAGCAGGATATTGAAATTACTCCAAGACTAGCGATGAGACGAGAGCCGCTAAAGATCATCGGCAAAGAAACCAAAGAGCTGAGGAACAAGAAGGTTCACTTAGTCAAAGAGCAATGGAGTGGAGATCCACGAGATTGTACTTGGGAAACTGAGGAGAGCATTCAGAAAGCCTATCCCAGATGCCGAGTAGATATCCCTGTTTGATTCCGGTGCAAGGTACATTTACCATACTTTGCATCACTAATTAGTTCTCTATTCGGTTGTTATTTTCTTTCCATGGATGTGCACATTTAATTCTATAGTCTGAATGATTTTAAAAGAATATAGAAATTGATTTGCGTGATTTTGAAAAGTTAAAAACAATTTGATTGTTGTTTGAGTGGTGTGATAGTAAATTTGATTAATTAAATTATTGAAACGATAGTTAATTTTATTAATAAGAGAATGAATGGTAGGATTTATTCGATTATATCACACATTGAACTGATAAGAAAATAGATAGAAATATATACATGTGCATTATATATGTTTGAACAGGTAAATGGATTAGCTGTTGAGTAAAGATTTTATTTGCGTGCCCGACAAATAGGTAAACCTTAATGAGTTGGATGCGAAATATTATTATATCAACTCCTGTGAATGCCATTGGATGCAGAGTGCTGGTTTTTCTGTGTGAAATAATAAATGTCGCCATAGGATAGTAACAATTAATTTTGAACTACATTACGTGGCATACTTCAAAAGATAGACATACTTCATCATATACCACATAAGCATTTGGAGCTTGTGTGACGAGGTGGAAGATTTACCATACGAGCGAGAGGCTTGTATGGCAATGACTATATTTTACAGGTTGAACTGATGACTGATATGGAATATTTAAATTGTAACGATAAAATTTCCAGATTAATAAAAACCCCACACGGGTCTGGAGTTGACAATAATCACGTCTCTCTAGTTATTAGATACGACACATGGACTATTTATTTCCCACACGGGGCAGGGTGACGAGAATTTATTCTCTGGAGTTATTATCAATACACGCTCCCCTGTAAACACCAAAATATATCACTATAAATATGTGTATGCTTATTAGGATTAATTGGGTACCTAATACGGCCCAATAAATTTCCAAACCCCTCTCCGTACAAAGGAGGTTATGGCGAAATTTTTTGAAAATTCCGGGTGTTAGCCAAATTTTTGAAGAATTTGAAATTTCTCAAAAACTAAAAAGTTGGAGAATTGAAGCCAGATCGAACGTAGAGTTGATTAATCAAACCACTTTCGACTTTGTTCCTTTTCGGGGACGAAAAGTTTTAAGTAGGGGAGATTGTAACGACCCAGAAAATCTGAACCAATTTAATTTTTTTAAATTGGCTAAAATAATGAATCTTAAATATTTAAAATAAATATTTTAAATAATGACAATGAAAAGTGAGTTTGAATCGACGTTTGAAAACAAATATAATTAATTATAATTATAAACAAGGCATGAAATGGCGCGGTAGTTTCAAAAATTGAATTCAAACTTTGTCGGACTATACCGGTTGCAAAACAAAACGGATTTGAGTGAAACCAAAAATATTTAAATCTGTTAGTGAATACCTTTCTAACGAATCTGAAAAATCGAATTTTCATAGAGGAAAGCAAATGTTATGGCCAAATGAATTTTGAGAAAGGTCGCTATGGGATTTATATAGCCCGTGAAATTGGCCATTTTGCAAACGACCTCGGAATTCGGCGAAACCACTTTCGTTGGATCCGGGATATGAAGTTATTGCTAGGTTTCAAATTTCATAATTTTTTAGGCTAGTATGTGAGCGTGGCAAAGGAAAACGTGTTTTGATCAATTACATTAAATTAGATCGACCAGAAATGGGCCTTTTAGCAAATGGTCTCAGAATTCGACAAAACTAGTTTTGTTGGGACCATATCGTCAAAACATAGCCAGATTTATTTTTCTGGAATTTTTCGAATCAGTTTGTGGCCATGGCAAATTGAAATGTACGTTCAAATTGAATATTGAATGTTATATATTTTAAATTGAATGAAAACAAACTGAAACAGTCGAATGGGCCTACGAAACATATCCCATTGTGTTCGGAATGGGGGTAAAACTCTAGGGACGACAGTCGTTGGGTTTGGATTGGTGTTCGTTTGTGGCAAGGGGTATTTTCGGATTTTAAAGATTTATAAATATAAAAAAAATCCCCAATTGGTCCACATCAGCTTCTCTCTCCACGAAGAACCCGTATCGACGGCGGCTCCCTCTTCATCGCTTCCTCCTCTGATTTCTCCCTCCACACGAAGAATTAGAATTCCGTCCTGTTGAAGTTTCTGCAGAGCTTCTCGCTCTCTTCAAATCCATGTCAACATCACCTCCAACTGCTTCGTATTTCTCAAGTTAGGGACCTCGAAAGTCGTCACTTTTGGCGCGCCGCCACGACCAGGACACCCCATCGCGCCTGACGTGGTCCCCACCCCCTGGTGCGCCTCACTGAGGTCTTCAACGTGGCATCGGCCGATCATCCCCTAGTTGCTCAGATTTCGAGAAAATCGAAGACCTAGTTTTGAAGGTTTCGCGGAGGTAACGGCCTATTTTAATTTCAACTATATTATAGCACTTTAAAGCGCTACAGTTTTTGATTTCACTGTAAAAATCATATCTATTCCGTTTCTTGACGAAATTCAGTGAAACAAGAGAGAGTGGACTCGTGTGGACGTCTTCTACATTCTAGAAGAGACCGCATATTTTTCTGAGCCTTCTGCTATTTTTGGTGGAGTGGAACCCAATGTAAGATTTCTATTTTATAAACGATATAGAAAACGACGATGTATAAATTATATAGTCGATGTATGTGTTATATAAGCGTTGTACACCTCATGTATAAGCATTGTATAGGTTGTACAGTCGATGTATAAGTTGTATATGCGTCGTAAAAATTATATATGTGTTGAAATATAAGTGAATTGCTATATATAAGTAAATATATATATATATATATATATATATATATATATATATATATGCCCCTCATCCACAAACCATGGACGATATTTATTGGTTGTGATTGGTGTGAAAATTGATTGATAGCAAATGGTTGATTGGGATTGTTTGTGGTTGACATTGATTGATTGTGGTTGAAAAATACCCGTTTGTGGTTGAGAAATATTTGGTTTAAACCACAAAGGATTAGTTTGTGGAAACGAAATAAATATACATACCGCCTGCGTGCTAACTAGATGCATGATCCCCGTTGTCAAAAACCGCGAGGTTTTAAGGTAGAGCGAGGAGCCGTACTAGGGACGGTACCGGTTTTAACTACCCTGCGTTATGCTGCCGAAATTTTGAATAATATTCATGTGTTTGAATTATTTTCATTTGTTGATACTATATTTATTCGTTGAATAGAAAACCTTCATGTGTTGAGTCGATATTCATTCGTTGGATAGAAATTCATGTGTTGAATGGTATTCGTGTTTTAAATATAAAAATCATATTTTTATCATCTATATGAACTATATAAAATAGTCGTGTTTTGAAATAAATTGTTTTATAATAAAAAATCATATTTTTTATCTTCTATATGAACTATATAAAATAGTCATGTTTTGAAATAAATTGTTTTATAATAAAAAATCATATTTTTTATCATCTATGTGAACTATATAAAATAGTCGTGTTTTGAAATAAATTGTTTTACATTAAAAATCACATTTTTATTATATACATGGATTGTTAAAAATAGTGAAATGTTGAAATAGAAGACAGTTAGTTAAAAATATCATTTTTATCAAATGTACGAAAAGAATATAGTTTTGAAATCGAAGAATCGATATATATATATTTAAATAGAATTAAAATATATCGAATAACGACGCTGCAGTTCGTATTTTAAAACAGTGATTTCAAACGATTAGTACGGGAGATCCGACCATCGGATTTTCCTGAAATCGCAACCATTGGGTTCGCCTTGGAAACATCTTTCCAACGGTACCAACTTTGTAAAAATCCAACGGTTGGATTGTCTGGAATGTTTAATTCAAATCTGAAGAAAAACAGCGCCAGAATCGATTATATTTATATATATATATATAAATATAATTATATTTAATCGAATAACGACGCTGTAGTTTGTATTTTGAAATCGAAACTTCAAACGATTATACCGGGAGATCCGACCGTCGGATTTTCCCGAAACTGGAACCGTTGGATTCGTTTTGAAAAGATCTTTCGAATGATGTAAATTTTGTGAAGATCCAACAGTTAGATTTTCTGATATGTGTAAATCAAATCTGAAGAAAAACAGCGCCACGGTCGCGTTATGGCCCGAAGCGTCGTTTTGAATAAAATGGCTATTTTAAAATAAATAAAAATAGCGATAAATTGTTATAAAATATTATAAACGATATGGATGTAAATTTAGAAATTAACTGAAGGTTGGCTAAGTCGAATGGTTTCTTGGGTATTGATCTGATGTTGATTTCGGCCTTTGGGGTTAATATTTGGGAAATCGTTCTCTTACTGATTGACGGTTAGTGACTAATGAATTGAAATGATGCGTATGTATGTTAGTGTTGCACTTGTTAATTATATACGCGAGTTGCTCTTAAAGACCGGGTTTATCCCATTTTGAATAACTGAATCGACGATAAGAAATCGAAGATGAAGACGATGGTCGAAGACTGGAGATCTTCACCTCGTTTGGATGGTAACCGAGGTCCTGATTGGCAGGCATCCCGAAATATGGATAATGAGTGGTGATCATCCAGACGTACGCGGTGATCGATGGGTTTGCGAGGTATATAGTGCCTCCGGTTTCGTTCAGACCCAGTACGGACTTGTAAATGGACTGTGTGTCTGACATTGGATTTTATTCTATGTTGATTTATCTCTATTAAATATACATCTGTTTGGCGGCGGAGAATTCATTCTTTTGCTTAACATCCTTCTCTGAAACGCACGAGCTCAGAGGTTGTATATCGATGGACATCAGTCGCATGACATGAATTGCTAGTGTGGCATGCCTAAGTGGCAAATGAACAGGGATTCTGTTGAAAAGCAAAGTCTTGTGGTGATGATCAAAGCACCGCCTGTGTGGCGTAGCTTTGTGTATAATGTGAAATCGCGAGCCTCACACCTGGTATGAACCAGAAACGGGAGAGGACCTCAGGGAGGGCATGTGTAAAGACCCGCAAATTCCCGCCCTTTGAATCGACCATAAACCACACAGGTCTGACCCAAAAGGTGAAAATCTACGAATACTTTAACTTTGGGCATACAACACATCAGAACAAAAACACAGAAGACTTTTATAACACTATGATAAATGTTACATCAGAGTACAGAATATACATATCAGAGTACATTGGAATATAATTACAGCGGAAGAATATATTACAATAAATGAATACATTGCAGCGGAACTAATCTCGGTGGAAGGCTATCAACACTATGGCCACAGCTTCAATCTTCAATCCAGGATCTTGTTTTATCTATCTGTCAAATAAGCTACTCGACTGCCCGTGTGTAAAGAGGGCACCCGAGTTTGCAAAGTGAAACAAACTACAGGTCAGTCGTGGGACTGGTGTGAGAATTCTACTTAACCTATATAATATAATAAGGCTAATCACAGGACCACGCCACTTTTGCGGAACGGGTTTTCTCCTATGGATTGCCAGTGCATGACTAAAGTAAATCGTCAAAATAACGCAATGCTTTTTAGAAAAATGAAACCATTATAAGACCCAAGTCCCATCACACAATGCAACGCAAACCGGAGGATAGGGTTTTACCTTATAATGATCAAAAGATGCTTGATACGAGAAACACGGTATTACATAATAATAGTGTGCAACCAATTTGAAATACATCAAAGTAAATATATCAATCCTAGACGGCATGAGTGCCCCATCCCACTATGTCGCCATATATAGGTATACAATCAAAACCGCGTGAGGTCGTATTGGAAATTTGGGTTTCCATCTGAGTCAAGGCTAGGGAGGAGATCCTTACCGATTCGAGACACTCTAGCAATGCCCCAGGATTGGTACTCTGTCCAACCCTTGGATCCTGCAGGGCCGGTCCACACTTGCTTTTGTGGATTGGTTATGCCTGAACACACGCTTCCCGGTCCTTTTGGACCTATCCTACGGCCAGTGGCGACCGCATAAACCCGAGGCCTCGAAAAATCCAACAACCACAATGAATAAATGCCAGCGCTGGTAGGTCCCTGGCACCACTCTAGCTAGAAAGAAACGTGCGCACTCCCTGCGTTCCCTTCTCCCGTTTTAGACTCTACCGGGCTGTGAGGCTCGCGAAGTCACGATATACACAAAGCTATGCCTAAATAGACTGTGCTTTGATCATCAACCACAAGGCCTGCTTTTCAACAAAGCCTTGATCAATTGCATCTTAGCATGCCACATTGTCAGACTCTACCATATCATTGATCATCTACCAATATATATATAACCTCCAAGCTCATACGTCTTAGAGAAGGGTGTTAAACACCAAACAGAAATATATAATTAGTAGCGTTCAACAAATACAGTAGAAAAGAATACAATGTCAGACACGCAATCCATTTACAAGTCCGCTCTGGGTCTGAGTGAAACATCGTGTCCGTCGATCTCCAAATGCGTTTGGACGATCATTACCAAATACCTTGCCTTGGAAGGCCAATCCCAATTCAAGATACCAGTCATCATCATCCTAACGATGTGAAAACCTTCGGTCTTCAATCATCGTCTTCGTCTTCGACTCTTGATCGTCGTGTTGATTATTCAGAATGGGTTAAACCCGGTCTTTCTGAATAACTTGCGTAATTTGGGATTAAAAACAAATATTGGAAAATCACACATTTCGTCACATCCCAACTCAGAATATTCTTTTTAATAAGATATTCAATTAAAAAGATTCTCATTAATTTTATCAAAGATAAATATTTAAAATAAAATCTATAAATCAATTTCTAAAAATATGGAATTCCACAGAAATCCAATCAATACATAATCGATATAGATTTCTGTATCAGACTAATAGTATAAATGGAATAACGGCAAAGCCTCTTAAATTCCATATATAATATCGGTCTTCTTTTACAGAAGCCCATCTCAATTATTACCAATAGAATTTCCACTTAATTCCTATTTAATATATTAGTTGAAAAACTTGATTTATAGAAAATGTCTTTTTAATTCTATAAAATAGATTTATAAGTTCCAAATAATAATTTCAATGCAAATTGGATTAAAGGATAGATGTCGTTTAAAACATCGTCCACGGTAAACCCACTTCACATCTCAATTTATTACATATCACAAAATATGATTGCAAACGCTAGTAACCCCTTTAAAAACATATTTTAAAATAATCATAAAAATATTCTTTATATAAAAGATTCTAAATGAGAAGTATTCTTTATTTTACAAATCTTTATCTTTTACAAATATTCTTTGTTTAACATATAGTTGATTGAAAATATATTACAAAAAAAATATATGCACTTTATATAAAAAGGATTTCTAATGTAAAAATAGTCTTATTTAAAAGAACACTTGAATCGAAATGCGACTCAAACATTTACCATATAATTTGGATTATATGGATTTCACACACATCATATATATATGACAATAACGGTATAATCATCAAGTCATCCATTACATCCAAAGTGTAATTTCCACTGTGTAAGCGTTAAAATTAAATAATAATGCTCATCACAGCCTGTCGATCTAACGATCAACATACAACTAAATATTGGGATTAGTGTGTGTAAATCTTCATCCCAACACCCGTGTGGGGTTTTCAACCAATCAAGCAAATGATAAACTAATTTGTGCACTTGGGCGATATGTGAAAATTATCGTCCCAATCACATACACAAGTCGGGTAACTTGTCTATGGAAGTGTATTACACAATATATAACACGACGATAAAAATGTCTCTTTTAATTATATTCCTTTTATTGCCTATAAACGGTCAATAAAAATGTGATCTTTATTTCTATACTTTTATTGTAATTTACATTTTTACTTAACAAAATGTCCTTTTTATTCTAACTTACATTTTGAATGTAATTTTTCTTTTTATTGTTTATTTACATCAAAATGTAAATGTTCCCTTTTTCATTGTTTATTATTAACAACAAAAATCTCGTCTTCTATATTTATTCTTTTCAATGAAAGCAATTTTACATAAAATTGTAATTCTTTAATTTTATTCTTTTTATTGTCTCTAGAAAGACAATAAAATGTAACACAAAAATATATTCTTTTTATCGCATCTAAAATGATGATAAAAAAGTAACATTAACATTGCTATTTTTATCGCATCAAAAATGTCAATAAAATGAATCACTAACATTGTCTATTTTTATCGCACCAAAAATGTCGATAAAATGAATCACTAACATTGTCTATTTTTATCGCACCAAAAATGTCAATAAAATGAATCACTAACATTGTCTATTTTTATCGCACCAAAAATGTCGATAAAATGAATCACTAACATTGTCTATTTTTATCGCACCAAAAATGTCGATAAAATGAATAACTAACATTGTCTATTTTTATCGCACCAAAAATGTCGATAAAATGAATCACTAACATTGTCTATTTTTATCGCACCAAAAATGTCGATAAAAATGACAACATTAACTATTCTATTTTCACCGCATTCAAAATGACGATAAAATATTCAACATTAACAATTCTAATTTTACCGCATTCAAAATGACGATAAAATATTCAACATTAACAATTCTAATTTTACCGCATTCAAAATGACGATAAAATATTCAACATTAACAATTCTAATTTTACCGCATTCAAAATGACGATAAAATATTCAACATTAACAATTCTAATTTTACCGCATTCAAAATGACGATAAAATATTATCATAAGAAATGAAAGCAAAATGTTCCTTTTATTACTAAAAGGAAAAACAACAAAGGTGCTTCTTTTAATGCTAAAAAGAAACATGACATAAAAATGTTCTCTTAATGTTAAAAAGAAGAAGCGACAAAATGACCCTTTTTACGTTAAAAAGAAAAGGGTGACAAAATATGTTTTTAATTCTAAAAGAAAAGGCGACAAAAATTATCTGTTTATTCTAATGCAATATCTTTACAAAAGTGTTATTTTAATATCAATGCGAATTTTCAATTTCTTACTACATATAAAAATGTAAACTTTATTTTACAATTATATATCCCATCATAAATTACATATAAAAATGTAAGTTTTAATTTTATTGCAAATCCCGTTTCTAATTACATATAAAAATGTACTTTTTATTTTACATTGTAAATTGCATATAAAAGGTAGGTTCTATCCTTATGTTGTATTTGCATTATAAAATGCAAATGAAAAGGTAAGTTTTATTTTCAATGTTATATTCGTATTATAAAGTGCAAATAAAAATGTAAATTTTATTTTCAAGTTCTATTTTCATTTTAGTATGCAAAAAATAAAAATAGCTTTATCATCAAGTTATATTCACATCATGAAATGTTAACAAAAATGTAAGTTTTGTTTTCAAGTCTCATTTGCATTATAATATGCAAATAATAAAACAAGTTTTAGTTTTCAGGTAACATTTACATTATAAAATATAAATAAAAAGGTAAGTTTTATTCTCAAGTGATATTTACATTAGGAAATGTAAATAAATAAATAAATAAATAAGTAAGTTTTGTTTCAAGTTCATTTGTGTCTTGAAAACACAAATAAAAATATAAATTTTAATGTAAACCTTTATTTCAATACTTTGTTCGCGTCAAGGGATGCAAAACAAAATATAATTCTCTTTTTATTTAAACATTTTGTTGCATTGAGAAATGCAAGAAAAATATAATTCTTTTTATTTTAAATGTAAATCTATATTTTGTCATTTTGTTCGCATCGAGGGATGCAAACAAAATACAATCTTTTTATTCCTTTGTACATTTCTGTTTGAGAAATGCAAACAAAACACAATCCTTTTATTACAATATTGAATTGATATTTCACATCAATTCAAATAAAAGGAAAATTTCTTTTTTTTTTTCCATTTTATTTCCCAATGACAAAAGTATGGATTTTTGTTTCATCTTTATTCAATGACAAAAATATGAGTTTTGTTTCATTTTTTTTTTCAGTGACAAAAATATGGATTTTTGTTTGTTAACTTTTAATGCAACAAAATTAAGAGTTTTTGTTTTCTTTTTATGCAGCCAAAAATGAGAACTTTGTTAGTTAACCTTTAAGGCAAACAAAAAGAAATATATTTTATTCGTTGTTCATAGTCTATTGTAAACAAACAAATAAAAATAATATTCTATTTGTCATTCAATTTCCATTGTAACATCAACAAATAAAAATAAAGTTTTATTTGTCGTTCCATTTCTTTGTTCATTTCAGAAGAATGAAAATGACATTAAAATAAAATAAATTAAAACGTCTAAATTTGAATAAAATATGTTTTAAATCTAAATTTAGATTTAATTTTCCAACTGCAATTTAAACTCAATAACATATACAATTTAAAGACGGATTCAAGCATAACATGAACAATAAGCACACCACGAGCAACAATCGATAATTCATACACCCAAAACATTTCAGAACTAAATCATCATCATCATACAATTATTTTCATGTGGGAAAATAAATTAATAATTAATTAAATAATAGAATTTGAATTCTCACCCCAAATTTTTGGCTGAAAATCAACTGTCTCAGAATCAGGTGTGGTCTGCGCCATCGCGAAGCTCTTAATTTTGTGATTCCAACGCAATTTACGGTTTGTCAAACGGACCTCGTATGAGAGAGTTATGAATTTTTAAAGATCGGACGAATTAAATAATTAAATAATAAAATAATTAAAAAAAAAGAAGCGCACCCTTCTTCCTCAAACACGTCGCTACCTCGGCCGAAACCCAAAGCCGCTCCCTCTCATTTCTGCACGCACCACCAACGAAGCCCCCGTTCGCCGATCCAACACCACCACCGCGAAGACCATCTCGAGACACACCCACGGCCTGAACCCCTCGAATTCCGGTCCCCTATCTTGCCCAAAAAACACCCAAAAACGCAGCCCCTTCTCGGTCAAAATTCGCGAAATCCGTGCACCAAAATCCGATCTTAACCGTATAGATTGAAAGGTCTCTGAATTCTCTTCGATTTGGTAGGTCATACGTAAATTTTCGTTGAACGGATTGGGAGATATTAACGTTTGAAGTTCGGTGTTTTCTGGCCTTCGAAAATAAGGGTGGCGGCTGCCATGAACAGTATTAGGGTTAGGGTTTTCGGATTTTTATATTATTTTAATATTAAATTCCGAATTTCGTGAAATAAAGTGGATTTTTGAACTTTCTCGGATTTGGGCCTGCTTACTGTCGATCTTAACGTTTTGAGGCCTTCTGAGCGCGATGGGCTATGTCCCAATGTCCAATTCTGATGTCTACACGTTTTTTTTTCGGTTTTAATTGAAAATACAATATTAAATTAAATATTTAATTCCTACCGTACATTTAAATATGCCGGGGCCACATACGACCTCAGAAAATTCTAAAAAAAATATTTTTAGCTTTCTTACGACGATACGAATCCAACAAAATTATTTTCGTCGAATTCTGAGACTGTTCGAAAAATGGCTATTTTTAAGGCGTTCAAATTTAACTGTAAATAGTCAAAACACATTTTATTTCGCCACGCTCACATATTAATTCGAAAAATTTTGAAAATTAAAACCTAGCAATAATTTGACATTTCGGTTCCAACAAAAGTGGTTTCGTCGAAAACGGAGGTCGTTTAAAAAATGACTATTTTTAAGGCCAATATATTTAATATTAAAAATATATTTTTAAACAAATAAATTCTGAACTCAAAATATATAAGTGTTTACTGTTTTTCAATGCAGAAACATCATTCCGAACTCAATGGAAGTGGTTTCGAGTCCAAATTCCTATATATGTGAAAAGTAGCCTTTCGGGCCCTATATATTCTACAACGACCTTTCTAAAAATTGAATTGGCCATAACTTTTGATTTCCGTTATGAAATTTCGATTTTTCAGATTCGTTAGAAAGATATTTTTAAATAGATTCTAATATTTTTGGTTTCACTAAAATTCGTTAAATTTTGCATCCTGTACGGTCAGTCAAAGTTCAAGTTTGACTTTTCAAACTACCGCGTTATTTCTAACTCCTTTGTTAATTAAAATTAAATCATTCATTCTAACTTCGATTTAAATCAAATTTGTGATCATTATTATTTAAATAAATCATTTTATATTGTCAAAACTCATTAAAATTTTCTAAAATAAAATTTTTAAATTGGTTCTGATTTTGCGGGTTGTTACAATCGCCCCCACTTAAAAACTTTTCGTCCTCGAAAAGGAACGTAGCTAAAAATTGTAAAATTAACTATCTCAATTTTAAATTTTAATGGTTGATTATCTTTTCAAAATATATATAACTTTATATTTATAAAAATCATATTTCAAAGAATAGATTATAAATATCAAAAATACGTTAATTATAAATTCGTAACTCTTTACTCGTCCTAGGGCATTACTAACCCCATCTCTAACGAGCTCACTCATTCTAGGATACTGCTGATCCTATCTCTAATGAGTATTCTTATTGGATATTACTAATCCAATCTCTGATGAGTCTTTTGTTCAGTTCTAACGAGTTGTACCCCAAAGATTTGAGCTAACCTGAGCTCTGATACCAACTGTAAAGACCCGCAAATTCCCGCCCTTTGAATCGACCATAAACCACACAGGTCTGACCCAAAAGGTGAAAATCTACGAATACTTTAACTTTGGGCATACAACACATCAGAACAAAAACACAGAAGACTTTTATAACACTATGATAAATGTTACATCAGAGTACAGAATATACATATCAGAGTACATTGGAATATAATTACAGCGGAAGAATAGATTACAATAAATGAATACATTGCAGCGGAACTAATCTCGGTGGAAGGCTATCAACACTATGGCCACAGCTTCAATCTTCAATCCAGGATCTTGTTTTATCTATCTGTCAAATAAGCTACTCGACTGCCCGTGTGTAAAGAGGGCACCCGAGTTTGCAAAGTGAAACAAACTACAGGTCAGTCGTGGGACTGGTGTGAGAATTCTACTTAACCTATATAATATAATAAGGCTAATCACAGGACCACGCCACTTTTGCGGAACGGGTTTTCTCCTATGGATTGCCAGTGCATGACTAAAGTAAATCGTCAAAATAACGCAATGCTTTTTAGAAAAATGAAACCATTATAAGACCCAAGTCCCATCACACAATGCAACGCAAACCGGAGGATAGGGTTTTACCTTATAATGATCAAAAGATGCTTGATACGAGAAACACGGTATTACATAATAATAGTGTGCAACCAATTTGAAATACATCAAAGTAAATATATCAATCCTAGACGGCATGAGTGCCCCATCCCACTATGTCGCCATATATAGGTATACAATCAAAACCGCGTGAGGTCGTATTGGAAATTTGGGTTTCCATCTGAGTCAAGGCTAGGGAGGAGATCCTTACCGATTCGAGACACTCTAGCAATGCCCCAGGATTGGTACTCTGTCCAACCCTTGGATCCTGCAGGGCCGGTCCACACTTGCTTTTGTGGATTGGTTATGCCTGAACACACGCTTCCCGGTCCTTTTGGACCTATCCTACGGCCAGTGGCGACCGCATAAACCCGAGGCCTCAAAAAATCCAACAACCACAATGAATAAATGCCAGCGCTGGTAGGTCCCTGGCACCACTCTAGCTAGAAAGAAACGTGCGCACTCCCTGCGTTCCCTTCTCCCGTTTTAGACTCTACCGGGCTGTGAGGCTCGCGAAGTCACGATATACACAAAGCTATGCCTAAATAGACTGTGCTTTGATCATCAACCACAAGGCCTGCTTTTCAACAAAGCCTTGATCAATTGCATCTTAGCATGCCACATTGTCAGACTCTACCATATCATTGATCATCTACCAATATATATATATATAACCTCCAAGCTCATACGTCTTAGAGAAGGGTGTTAAAAACCAAACAGAAATATATAATTAGTAGCGTTCAACAAATACAGTAGAAAAGAATACAATGTCAGACACGCAATCCATTTACAAGTCCGCTCTGGGTCTGAGTGAAACATCGTGTCCGTCGATCTCCAAATGCGTTTGGACGATCATTACCAAATACCTTGCCTTGGAAGGCCAATCCCAATTCAAGATACCAGTCATCATCATCCCAACGATGTGAAAACCTTCGGTCTTCAATCATCGTCTTCGTCTTCGACTCTTGATCGTCGTGTTGATTATTCAGAATGGGTTAAACCCGGTCTTTCTGAATAACTTGCGTAATTTGGGATTAAAAACAAATATTGGAAAATCACACATTTCATCACATCCCAACTCAGAATATTCTTTTTAATAAGATATTCAATTAAAAAGATTCTCATTAATTTTATCAAAGATAAATATTTAAAATAAAATCTATAAATCAATTTCTAAAAATATGGAATTCCACAGAAATCCAATCAATACATAATCGATATAGATTTCTGTATCAGACTAATAGTATAAATGGAATAACGGCAAAGCCTCTTAAATTCCATATATAATATCGGTCTTCTTTTACAGAAGCCCATCTCAATTATTACCAATAGAATTTCCACTTAATTCCTATTTAATATATTAGTTGAAAAACTTGATTTATAGAAAATGTCTTTTTAATTCTATAAAATAGATTTATAAGTTCCAAATAATAATTTCAATGCAAATTGGATTAAAGGATAGATGTCGTTTAAAACATCGTCCACGGTAAACCCACTTCACATCTCAATTTATTACATATCACAAAATATGATTGCAAACGCTAGTAACCCCTTTAAAAACATATTTTAAAATAATCATAAAAATATTCTTTATATAAAAGATTCTAAATGAGAAGTATTCTTTATTTTACAAATCTTTATCTTTTACAAATATTCTTTGTTTAACATATAGTTGATTGAAAATATATTACAAAAAAAAAATATGCACTTTATATAAAAAGGATTTCTAATGTAAAAATAGTCTTATTTAAAAGAACACTTGAATCGAAATGCGACTCAAACATTTACCATATAATTTGGATTATATGGATTTCACACACATCATATATATATGACAATAACGGTATAATCATCAAGTCATCCATTACATCCAAAGTGTAATTTCCACTGTGTAAGCGTTAAAATTAAATAATAATGCTCATCACAGTCTGTCGATCTAACGATCAACATACAACTAAATATTGGGATTAGTGTGTGTAAATCTTCATCCCAACACCCGTGTGGGGTTTTCAACCAATCAAGCAAATGATAAACTAATTTGTGCACTTGGGCGATGTGTGAAAATTATCGTCCCAATCACATACACAAGTCGGGTAACTTGTCTATGGAAGTTTATTACACAATATATAACACGACGATAAAAATGTCTCTTTTAATTATATTCCTTTTATTGCCTATAAACGGTCAATAAAAATGTGATCTTTATTTCTATACTTTTATTGTAATTTACATTTTTACTTAACAAAATGTCCTTTTTATTCTAACTTACATTTTGAATGTAATTTTTCTTTTTATTGTTTATTTACATCAAAATGTAAATGTTCCCTTTTTCATTGTTTATTATTAACAACAAAAATCTCGTCTTCTATATTTATTCTTTTCAATGAAAGCAATTTTACATAAAATTGTAATTCTTTAATTTTATTCTTTTTATTGTCTCTAGAAAGACAATAAAATGTAACACAAAAATATATTCTTTTTATCGCATCTAAAATGATGATAAAAAAGTAACATTAACATTGCTATTTTTATCGCATCAAAAATGTCAATAAAATGAATCACTAACATTGTCTATTTTTATCGCACCAAAAATGTCGATAAAATGAATCACTAACATTGTCTATTTTTATCGCACCAAAAATGTCAATAAAATGAATCACTAACATTGTCTATTTTTATCGCACCAAAAATGTCGATAAAATGAATCACTAACATTGTCTATTTTTATCGCACCAAAAATGTCGATAAAATGAATCTCTAACATTGTCTATTTTTATCGCACCAAAAATGTCGATAAAATGAATCACTAACATTGTCTATTTTTATCGCACCAAAAATGTCGATAAAAATGACAACATTAACTATTCTATTTTCACCGCATTCAAAATGACGATAAAATATTCAACATTAACAATTCTAATTTTACCGCATTCAAAATGACGATAAAATATTCAACATTAACAATTCTAATTTTACCGCATTCAAAATGACGATAAAATATTCAACATTAACAATTCTAATTTTACCGCATTCAAAATGACGATAAAATATTCAACATTAACAATTCTAATTTTACCGCATTCAAAATGACGATAAAATATTATCATAAGAAATGAAAGCAAAATGTTCCTTTTATTACTAAAAGGAAAAACAACAAAGGTGCTTCTTTTAATGCTAAAAAGAAACATGACATAAAAATGTTCTTTTAATGTTAAAAAGAAGAAGCGACAAAATGACCCTTTTTATGTTAAAAAGAAAAGGGTGACAAAATATGTTTTTAATTCTAAAAGAAAAAGCGACAAAAATTATCTGTTTATTCTAATGCAATATCTTTACAAAAGTGTTATTTTAATATCAATGCGAATTTTCAATTTCTTACTACATATAAAAATGTAAACTTTATTTTACAATTATATATCCCATCATAAATTACATATAAAAATGTAAGTTTTAATTTTATTGCAAATCCCCTTTCTAATTACATATAAAAATGTACTTTTTATTTTACATTGTAAATTGCATATAAAAGGTAGGTTCTATCCTTATGTTGTATTTGCATTATAAAATGCAAATGAAAAGGTAAGTTTTATTTTCAATGTTATATTCGTATTATAAAGTGCAAATAAAAATGTAAATTTTATTTTCAAGTTCTATTTTCATTTTAGTATGCAAAAAATAAAAATAGCTTTATCATCAAGTTATATTCACATCATGAAATGTTAACAAAAATGTAAGTTTTGTTTTCAAGTCTCATTTGCATTATAATATGCAAATAATAAAACAAGTTTTAGTTTTCAGGTAACATTTACATTATAAAATATAAATAAAAAGGTAAGTTTTATTCTCAAGTGATATTTACATTAGGAAATGTAAATAAATAAATAAATAAAAAAGTAAGTTTTGTTTCAAGTTCATTTGTGTCTTGAAAACACAAATAAAAATATAAATTTTAATGTAAATCTTTATTTCAATACTTTGTTCGCGTCAAGGGATGCAAAACAAAATATAATTCTCTTTTTATTTAAACATTTTGTTGTATTGAGAAATGCAAGAAAAATATAATTCTTTTTATTTTAAATGTAAATCTATATTTTGTCATTTTGTTCGCATCGAGGGATGCAAACAAAATACAATCTTTTTATTCCTTTGTACATTTCTGTTTGAGAAATGCAAACAAAACACAATCCTTTTATTACAATATTGAATTGATATTTCACATCAATTCAAATAAAAGGAAAATTTCTTTTTTTTTTTCCATTTTTTTTCCCAATGACAAAAGTATGGATTTTTGTTTCATCTTTATTCAATGACAAAAATATGAGTTTTGTTTCATTTTTTTTTTTCGGTGACAAAAATATGGATTTTTGTTTGTTAACTTTTAATGCAACAAAATTAAGAGTTTTTGTTTTCTTTTTATGCAGCCAAAAATGAGAACTTTGTTAGTTAACCTTTAAGGCAAACAAAAAGAAATATATTTTATTTGTTGTTCATAGTCTATTGTAAACAAACAAATAAAAATAATATTCTATTTGTCATTCAATTTCCATTGTAACATCAACAAATAAAAATAAAGTTTTATTTGTCGTTCCATTTCTTTGTTCATTTCAGAAGAATGAAAATGACATTAAAATAAAATAAATTAAAACGTCTAAATTTGAATAAAATATGTTTTAAATCTAAATTTAGATTTAATTTTCCAACTGCAATTTAAACTCAATAACATATACAATTTAAAGACGGATTCAAGCATAACATGAACAATAAGCACACCACGAGCAACAATCGATAATTCATACACCCAAAACATTTCAGAACTAAATCATCATCATCATACAATTATTTTCATGTGGGAAAATAAATTAATAATTAATTAAATAATAGAATTTGAATTCTCACCCCAAATTTTTGGCTGAAAATCAACTGTCTCAGAATCAGGTGTGGTCTGCGCCATCGCGAAGCTCTTAATTTTGTGATTCCAACGCAATTTACGGTTTGTCAAACGGACCTCGTATGAGAGAGTTATGAATTTTTAAAGATCGGACGAATTAAATAATTAAATAATAAAATAATTAAAAAAAAAGAAGCGCACCCTTCTTCCTCAAACACGTCGCTACCTCGGCCGAAACCCAAAGCCGCTCCCTCTCATTTCTGCACGCACCACCAACGAAGCCCCCGTTCGCCGATCCAACACCACCACCGCGAAGACCATCTAGAGACACACCCACGGCCTGAACCCCTCGAATTCCGGTCCCCTATCTTGCCCAGAAAACACCCAAAAACGCAGCCCCTTCTCGGTCAAAATTCGCGAAATCCGTGCACCAAAATCCGATCTTAACCGTATAGATTGAAAGGTCTCTGAATTCTCTTCGATTTGGTAGGTCATACGTAAATTTTCGTTGAACGGATTGGGAGATATTAACGTTTGAAGTTCGGTGTTTTCTGGCCTTCGAAAATAAGGGTGGCGGCTGCCATGAACAGTATTAGGGTTAGGGTTTTCGGATTTTTATATTATTTTAATATTAAATTCCGAATTTCGTGAAATAAAGTGGATTTTTTGAACTTTCTCGGATTTGGGCCTGCTTACTGTCGATCTTAACGTTTTGAGGCCTTCTGAGCGCGATGGGCTATGTCCCAATGTCCAATTCTGATGTCTACACGTTTTTTTTCGGTTTTAATTGAAAATACAATATTAAATTAATTATTTAATTCCTACCGTACATTTAAATATGCCGGGGCCACATACGACCTCAGAAAATTCTAAAAAAAATATTTTTAGCTTTCTTACGACGATACGAATCCAACAAAATTATTTTCGTCGAATTCTGAGACTGTTCGAAAAATGGCTATTTTTAAGGCGTTCAAATTTAACTGTAAATAGTCAAAACACATTTTATTTCGCCACGCTCACATATTAATTCGAAAAATTTTGAAAATTAAAACCTAGCAATAATTTAATATTTCGGTTCCAACAAAAGTGGTTTCGTCGAAAACGGAGGTCGTTTGAAAAATGACTATTTTTAAGGCCAATATATTTAATATTAAAAATATATTTTTAAACAAATAAATTCTGAACTCAAAATATATAAGTGTTTACTGTTTTTCAATGCAGAAACGTCATTCCGAACTCAATGGAAGTGGTTTCGAGTCCAAATTCCTATATATGTGAAAAGTAGCCTTTCGGGCCCTATATATTCTACAGCGACCTTTCTAAAAATTGAATTGGCCATAACTTTTGATTTCCGTTATGAAATTTCGATTTTTCAGATTCGTTAGAAAGATATTTTTAAATAGATTCTAATATTTTTGGTTTCACTAAAATTCGTTAAATTTTGCATCCTGTACGGTCAGTCAAAGTTCAAGTTTGACTTTTCAAACTACCGCGTTATTTCTAACTCCTTTGTTAATTAAAATTAAATCATTCATTCTAACTTCTATTTAAATCAAATTTGTGATCATTATTATTTAAATAAATCATTTTATATTGTCAAAACTCATTAAAATTTTCTAAAATAAAAATTTTAAATTGGTTCTGATTTTGCGGGTTGTTACAGCATGCGTTTCTTTCTAGTTAGAAGTGGCGTCAGTGGTTTTGCACGCCCTGACGAGTTTGACTTATGTGGTTGTTGCTATTGCGAGGCGCCTTGGTTTGATCGGACGATCCGGGTCTGATGGAGTCATTCGTTGGCTCGTTTACGCCCCAAAGGGCGGGGAAACGTATTGTTCAGGAATTTTAATCCACATCGGTGGACCGGCCCTGTCGCTCCTAGGGTCACTCGAGCTCTGATCCTGTGGCTCGGGCTAGATAGTCGCGAATTCGGTAAGGACTATCTTTTGCCTTGGTTCATGACGGAAATCCAATTTCCAAATACGTGACTGTGCGGTTTCGATTGTATATATATTTGGCGACATAGTTGCATGGGACACTCATGTCGTCTATGATTGATAGTTATGATTTGAATTTTTTTTTGAAACATATAAACACTAGTAGTAATATCAAATGCTTTTTTTTTATTCGTATCAAGCATATTTTGGCCATTATAAGGTAAAAGTCTATCCTCCGGTTTGCGTTGCATTGTGTGATGGGAACTGAGTCTTATAATGGCTTCATTTTTATAAAAAGCATTGCGAGGTTTAAAAGAAAGATTTGTTTTAAAGCACTGGCAATCCGATGGAGTAAACCCGTTCCACGAAAGTGGAGTGGTCCTGTGATTAGCCATATATTAAATGTGTTGAATAGATTTCTCATACCAGTCCCATGACTGACTCGTAGTTTGTTTCACTTTCAAACTCGGGTGCCCCTTTTTCTACACGGGCAGCCTTGTATTCGGTTTAGCTGGTTCTTTCTGGATAGCTGGAGCTGAAGAAGGATTCTATCATTTATCTCTTTTTATGCTGTTCAGCTCCTATTGTACATATTATGTTTGTTTTCCGCTATAGACATTTATATATAGCTGAACTGTATTTGTACTAAGTATGATCCTGTATACTTTGTAACTCTAATGATTTCGTTTATCCAGTATACTATATTGTTCATTATCTGGTGTACTTATTCATTTCTGTTCTGCTATTATCTGTTTCTGTGTTATATTCCATGGATTACCCTTGCCACCGTCAGTTCGGGGTTTGGGGTCGTCTCACCACCACGCCCCTCTTCTCCTCCCCTCCTCCACAGCTCGAACCTCTTCCCCCTTGTTTCAGAAATCGCGCAGCCCCTCTCGTTCGACGCACCCTCCTCCCATCTCGAAACCCCCCCTCCAGGCCTGCAATCGACAGCTGTAAAGGCCCGCAAATCCGTGCTATCTGAGTTGACTAAATACACCACACGTCCAACCCAAATAACCCAGAAATACGACTCATTATTAGAAAGAAGTTAGAGGGTGAGAATAGATAAGATAGAAAACTTAGAATAGGAGAAAAACGAAGATCACAACTCACAGCGGAACGAAAAAAAAATATATTATATCACATAAGCTTTGAAATACAAATCTGTTCTGTACATATATACATACCATCATCAGAGTACACATAACATTTGATTCAGCGGAAGTAACTCGAAATAACTAACGTTGAAGCCTCCTGCTTCAAGCTCCTCCAAGTGTATCTGTAAAAGCCTGAAACACTTGACTGCCCGTACAAATTTGGGCACCCAAGAGTTTAGGAAAACAAACCAAAACAAACTCTGGGTCAGTCATGGGACTGGTGTGAGTAAACTCCAACCACTTGTTTAACTTTCAAAAATCTTTCGAAAGAAAAGATAATAGTAAGACCAGCCCACACATAACCATGGACGGCTTTTACCTTACTATAACCCAAAACACTTTGATATCAAATCCAATGATATTATAATAATGTCTACATCAAGTAAATAACCAAATAGCAGAACGCTTGCATCTCACGCTCCACATATATTATAAAATCAAAAACCGCATGGCGCTTATTGGAGATTGGATTTCCAACATGACAAGGTATGGGACCACCTTCCGACAGTGCATCTCTAGAGGCGAATACACCTGGGTTCAACAAGAACGTCTTGCAACCCGGCCCACACATGACCGACCACTCATTTCGCTTGAGTGTATCGAATGTATATCACCAACGGTTGGACTCAAACCACCGTTTCCCGAATGGGCAGAATCGATAGATTTAGAAACAAAAGGAATTTCTCTAGATAGGTGATTATACACCCTAATGGGTGCGACCCACATAGCCATGCTGCCTGCCCGATTTTTGTCATTTCCCGGTTGTTGAGGCCTGAGGCTACGCATACTTACCAGTCCTTGATAACACAATCACTTTGAATGCCACATCGTCAGATCCGTTAATCACTAGTTGAGTTTGCACAAATATTCTGGATATTATGCTAAGGGATAAATCCGTTGCAACCATATACATTCATACAGACCAACCCATTTGATCATTGGAAATACTCTGTCAGACATTCGTCCATTTACGTTCGTTCTGGGATTGAACGAAACCGAAGGCACTATTTCTATTAACAGAAAAGCCCTTGCACTTCACTCCGTCTTCAATATATTCAGCATACTTGGTTCGCAACGCTTATGCCGATACGGAGTGGTTCTTCGGATAATAATCCAACCGGTCTCTCCATATTGACAACGATGGTCAAAACTTCGATAGTCTGTGATTTAACTATCGAATAAAACAAGTGTTCATCCAAACATATCAAACAAATCACTGGGCCCTTTAATTAATAATTCATTAATTAAATCTCTTCTCTATTTCCTCAATCAATATTTGTTAGCCAAATATTTTCAATAATCATATTGGCCCTTTACGCTATTTTTGATTTCGTTTCCTTATCGAATTCTATATGTATCGATATATAGATTTCTAATTTTCAAAAATATTCTAACTCCTTAAATTCTCGGAAAAATTCGCCATAACCTCCCCTGTATCGGGAGCATCGGGAAATTTCAAATAACATCCCGGTATCTTCTAATCTCAAAAAGAAAAAGAAGAAGCCAAGCGGCTAGCCGATACGGCGCATAAATCTCATATATGAATTTAAACATGTACCTTTTTGTCGAGCACATAAATTATATACTTTATATACTTCATTCCATACCTGTCCAACACCTGTTCACCTGTTTTCAATTCAATTCAATACCATCTAATCGTTTGAATTCAGTTTCGCCATTTATTCTTTAAATCGGCCATTTTGCCTATTTTACTCCTTCGTTTGAACATAGCACGTTCAAATAAAATGTTTAACTCGCTCACGACCAAATTGAATTTCAATTTCAATTTTAGTTCCCCTTTTGATTCCGAATATAAATTTTCAAATCGAATTCGCTTATTCAAAGCCCAATATTAATTCAAAATCTCATTAACTAATTACCATTCGAATTAGTTAATTCTATTCAATAATCAA
The DNA here is from genome assembly GCA_030737875.1 of Allium sativum. Taxonomy (NCBI): domain Eukaryota; kingdom Viridiplantae; phylum Streptophyta; class Magnoliopsida; order Asparagales; family Amaryllidaceae; genus Allium; species Allium sativum. The sequence continues at coordinate 683,564 of JASFAX010000056.1, read as the reverse complement.
AAATCTGATTTCTGTTTCAAAACTCATATTCATTTACACAACTTGAATTCGCATATATTTTACAACTCGGCTCTGGAATTTCCTAAATAGAAACTTCGGATTTTCTTGCTTAAAATCCTTTTATAATATTAAATAAACCATAATGGTCGTTAATTAGTTCTGGCGCTGTTTTCTGAAAATTTGATTTTGACATATCTCAAAATCTATACGACGAAATTCAGATTTTTCTCCTTCATTAGAAAACTATTATCAAACCGGTCCTGACGTTTCTTGTTTCAAAGAAATCCGACTTCAATTGGGTTCTGTATATTCAATTGAAGTTCGAATCGCTAATTTACGAACTGCAGCGCTGCGGCGAGTTCGTTTTAATTATATTTATATATATAAACTTTTTAAACTTCGTTTTAAAATGAATTCAACTCCACTTTTATATATATATTCATATATATTTCAAATTCCATTTGAATTTTTACATTTCAAATTCCATAGTTTTAAATCCTGTATTCAAATCCCATTTGAAACCCTTTATTCGAATTCCATTTCAAATTCCTTATTCGAATTCCATTTCGAATTCTTTATTCGAATACCATTTCAACTCTATTTGAATTCCCTTGATTCAAATTCCAATCTCACCTTTTATTTGAATTCTATATTTCAAATCCCAATTCCTTTCTATTGGATATTCAAATTTCATACTTGAATTTCTATTTAAATCTCTATTCAAATTTCATATTTCAATTCTTCTTTTGAAATTCTATATTTCAAATGCTATTCGATTTTTCTTTGAAATTCTATATTTCAAAGTCTGTTCAATTCTTCTTTGAAATTCTATATTTCAACTTACATTTCTTTTATTTAAAATTCCATTTTTGAATTTCCTTTATCCCAATCCCATTTGAATTCCTTTGAATTCGAATCCTATTTCCATTCCCTTGAATTCAAATCCCATATTTAAATTCCTTTGAATTCAAGTTCTATATTTGAATTCCTTTTGAATTTATATAGTCAAATTCTCTTTCAATTATATTTGAATTCAAATGTCATTGCAATTCTATTTCTGAAATTCTAATTTCAAAGTCTATTTCAAATCCCTTTTTAAAAATTCTGTTTTGAAATTCTATTTCAAATTCTATTTGAAAATTCTATTTCAAATTCTCTATATTCAAACACCATTTGAAAGTTCTATATTCAAATCCATCTTGGATTTTCTATTTGAATTCTAAATTCAAATTTTCTATTTCCTTTTCTTTTTGAATTCAAATTTCCATTTCCTTTTCTTTTTGAATTCAAATTTCCATTTCCTTTTCTATTATTCAAATATCCTTTTAATTGGCCCAGTGATATTTAAACACACAAAGCAACGAATTATTTATTTTTCTAACACGTCATATATAACAATATATATGCAAACAAATAAACAAACAGATAATATATTTTTGAGGAATCCAGTTGGATTCCTCCAACCTGTTTTCCAGCATCCACAGATGTTAGCACATAAATAATACCCATTCTGCTTCGTGGCAGAATATCGCGGTATAGAAGGTCATCCACTAATCATAGCGTGGGGCGTATAGGGTAATCATCCGCTATGAAACTGCGGGCATCCGCTAATGAGACTGCGGGAATCCAACCAATCAATCAACCCAATATATATATATAGCCTAAATAACTAATATATATAAACAACCAGAAAATATGCACACAAGCAACAGACAATTATTTTTAACGAAATAAAAATAATTATAAATAAAAGGTGAGTGAGATTTACTCACCAGGATTTCTATTTGTAGAATATCCAATGCAGCCAATTTTATAGATTTCACAATGTTTTCTCCAATCGTCTGTTTTTCAATCTAAAATAAATAAAATCTCAGTTTTTAATTAGACAATTTAAATTTAATTAATTGTCACTTGTAAATAAAATTCCAAATTTAAGCATTAATCTTACTAAACTATTAGCCCACAAATTTTATTCCTTATAACTAATTTCCTTTAGATGGACTAATTAGACAAAATAATTTTACTTCAATCAATTTCAATAATTTCCTTGTATTTAATTTTTTTTTTCTATTTCACACTAATAAAATAACTAAGTGAATTACCTAATTTGAAATAAGTTTCAAACCCTAAAAAAAATCTAATTTAGCTTATAATTTTATTTACAAAATTTCTATTTGAATTATCATGCAATTTACTAAAAAAAATAAATATAAATAATTTAGGTTTACCTTAATCGAAAATCTCCCAGCAAAAATCTTCCTTCTCACCACAGTCTACGGCAATGGAAACCGCCCTCACCACTCACCTCACCACGAAGATACTGTCGCACCTCCTTCATCGATGTCATCTCCGTTCGAATCAGTTAGTTCGAACTCCACTAGGCTTCGCGACTCCCTACTGCTGCTGATACCAATCGCGGCTTCTGCTTTACCCTAGACCATACTTGGCCATCGCGACTTAAGAGAACCGCATCACCCAAAGGAACGGATCGAGCTGAACCTCCCCCCATCGTCGCTCGAGTTGCCTCGCGTTCCAGAATTCACGAACGAATTGATTTCAGTTTTAAATAAAGGACTTACGGGTTTTTCTTCTTCTTGAATTGGTGGATCGGCCTTTGATTTTTCAGGGGAACGAAGATTGTTTGATTTGCAAATGAATGAGGAACGGTTGTGGCTTTTATAATTGGAAAGGGGACAGTAAATTCGGCTCGATGGAAGGGATAAGTCTGCGCCATTAATTCTTGTCTTCCTTGATTTTGAACAGAGAGACAATTTTCACTGCTCGAGGTAGGAAAATGAACGAGAGTAGGTCGGCCGATATAAGCAGCTGAGATGATGTAATATTTATATTATTATTATTTTGATTTTATATTTAACTAATTATATAGAATATCCTTTGGTCCCTAATTAAAAATCCCGAGCTGTTATTTTTACTTAACGACCGACATTTCTAAATTATACTGCTATTCTGAACTTCACGAAACAAATTCTGGAATTTAGTTTGACTAGGTAGACGAGATAACAACTTAAATTAATGATTAAATAAAATTCGATTTAACATATAATTTCGACTTCCAATAACTATATTTATCGGGTTGTAATTCAATATATAATTTATATTGATCGCCGTTTCGATTCAGTCTTTAACTTTAAATTCAATTATGTTTTGATTCCGTATTATGATAATTTAATATATTCGATATTAAGTCGAAAATGATTTTTTTAAATTGAAAATATAAAAATTCATTTATATTGTCAATTCGATATTCAAAAAGATATAAAATATTTAAAATAAACTGACCCAAAAATCCGGGTCGTTACATTTTTCCCCCCTTAAAATAATTTCGTCCTCGAAATTGCTAATGGTAGAAAAAATGGCATAAATCTATTACTTTCCACAACTTCTTTATATTGCAACTCAACTCCTCATATCCCAACCAAAACTTTTGTTCTTCACACATTTGATTCGAATGATCTACGATCAATCCATTTATATCCAATCTATATTTCAATAAACCTATTCAAATTGATTCTAATCAATTCATTCACTTCGACCCATTTAACTTGCTTAAGTTAAATTTAAATTCCAGAATTCAAATCCCTGGGTTTTTCATTTCAAATTCTTTTGAAATCCCATAAATATATACATATATTTATTTCCATCTCGAATTCAAAACATTTGAATATTCAAACCAATTTGTTTTCTTCCAAACAAATTTCCATCAAAACTTTCTAAGGTAGCAACCCATCACTTAGAAACTCGGAAATGAACACTGATGATGTCGCGACTATCATCAGAATTATTTCCCAGCCACTGAAGTGAGTTCAGTGCTTTATTATTTCAAAATCCATGATTTTCTTTCAAATCCTTCTAAAACAAATCTATATTATTTTAATATCCTTTGAAAAATATTTTTTTAAATTTCCTAGGATTTTGAATTCTCAATTCTGGTTTGAATTTAATTCTAATTCGTCTCATTTGTATATTTAATTTCTATACAAATTCTATTCTGGTTATAAATAACCATTCAAATTTTATAATCTCATTTGATTATAAAATTAACATCCAACTCATCCATATAATAATAATAATTTCAAAAATTATTCTTTCTATATCAAAATAAAATTTCGGGTAAAATTATTTCATCTACCCACTTTAAAACAATATCGTGTTCAATCTTCTGTTCAAGTGTTTAGAAATTCCTATCGACGTCGTGGCGTCCCACGATTCGACCAGAATTCATGAACTACTCAACAGACAAGCCAACACCATATAAAACAATTTTTATATCAATAACAAATACGCTCTCTCGTATATGTATACACTCAACTCATTCTAGAGTACTACTGACTCTATCTCTAATGAGCACATGCCACACAGGCCTAGGTGTTCGCTCAACCTAAGCTCTGATACCAACTGTAAAGGCCCGCAAATCCGTGCTATCTGAGTTGACTAAATACACCACACGTCCAACCCAAATAACCCAGAAATACGACTCATTATTAGAAAGAAGTTAGAGGGTGAGAATAGATAAGATAGAAAACTTAGAATAGGAGAAAAACGAAGATCACAACTCACAGCGGAACGAAAAAAAAATATATTATATCACATAAGCTTTGAAATACAAATCTGTTCTGTACATATATACATACCATCATCAGAGTACACATAACATTTGATTCAGCGGAAGTAACTCGAAATAACTAACGTTGAAGCCTCCTGCTTCAAGCTCCTCCAAGTGTATCTGTAAAAGCCTGAAACACTTGACTGCCCGTACAAATTTGGGCACCCAAGAGTTTAGGAAAACAAACCAAAACAAACTCTGGGTCAGTCATGGGACTGGTGTGAGTAAACTCCAACCACTTGTTTAACTTTCAAAAATCTTTCGAAAGAAAAGATAATAGTAAGACCAGCCCACACATAACCATGGACGGCTTTTACCTTACTATAACCCAAAACACTTTGATATCAAATCCAATGATATTATAATAATGTCTACATCAAGTAAATAACCAAATAGCAGAACGCTTGCATCTCACGCTCCACATATATTATAAAATCAAAAACCGCATGGCGCTTATTGGAGATTGGATTTCCAACATGACAAGGTATGGGACCACCTTCCGACAGTGCATCTCTAGAGGCGAATACACCTGGGTTCAACAAGAACGTCTTGCAACCCGGCCCACACATGACCGACCACTCATTTCGCTTGAGTGTATCGAATGTATATCACCAACGGTTGGACTCAAACCACCGTTTCCCGAATGGGCAGAATCGATAGATTTAGAAACAAAAGGAATTTCTCTAGATAGGTGATTATACACCCTAATGGGTGCGACCCACATAGCCATGCTGCCTGCCCGATTTTTGTCATTTCCCGGTTGTTGAGGCCTGAGGCTACGCATACTTACCAGTCCTTGATAACACAATCACTTTGAATGCCACATCGTCAGATCCGTTAATCACTAGTTGAGTTTGCACAAATATTCTGGATATTATGCTAAGGGATAAATCCGTTGCAACCATATACATTCATACAGACCAACCCATTTGATCATTGGAAATACTCTGTCAGACATTCGTCCATTTACGTTCGTTCTGGGATTGAACGAAACCGAAGGCACTATTTCTATTAACAGAAAAGCCCTTGCACTTCACTCCGTCTTCAATATATTCAGCATACTTGGTTCGCAACGCTTATGCCGATACGGAGTGGTTCTTCGGATAATAATCCAACCGGTCTCTCCATATTGACAACGATGGTCAAAACTTCGATAGTCTGTGATTTAACTATCGAATAAAACAAGTGTTCATCCAAACATATCAAACAAATCACTGGGCCCTTTAATTAATAATTCATTAATTAAATCTCTTCTCTATTTCCTCAATCAATATTTGTTAGCCAAATATTTTCAATAATCATATTGGCCCTTTACGCTATTTTTGATTTCGTTTCCTTATCGAATTCTATATGTATCGATATATAGATTTCTAATTTTCAAAAATATTCTAACTCCTTAAATTCTCGGAAAAATTCGCCATAACCTCCCCTGTATCGGGAGCATCGGGAAATTTCAAATAACATCCCGGTATCTTCTAATCTCAAAAAGAAAAAGAAGAAGCCAAGCGGCTAGCCGATACGGCGCATAAATCTCATATATGAATTTAAACATGTACCTTTTTGTCGAGCACATAAATTATATACTTTATATACTTCATTCCATACCTGTCCAACACCTGTTCACCTGTTTTCAATTCAATTCAATACCATCTAATCGTTTGAATTCAGTTTCGCCATTTATTCTTTAAATCGGCCATTTTGCCTATTTTACTCCTTCGTTTGAACATAGCACGTTCAAATAAAATGTTTAACTCGCTCACGACCAAATTGAATTTCAATTTCAATTTTAGTTCCCCTTTTGATTCCGAATATAAATTTTCAAATCGAATTCGCTTATTCAAAGCCCAATATTAATTCAAAATCTCATTAACTAATTACCATTCGAATTAGTTAATTCTATTCAATAATCAAAAATCTGATTTCTGTTTCAAAACTCATATTCATTTACACAACTTGAATTCGCATATATTTTACAACTCGGCTCTGGAATTTCCTAAATAGAAACTTCGGATTTTCTTGCTTAAAATCCTTTTATAATATTAAATAAACCATAATGGTCGTTAATTAGTTCTGGCGCTGTTTTCTGAAAATTTGATTTTGACATATCTCAAAATCTATACGACGAAATTCAGATTTTTCTCCTTCATTAGAAAACTATTATCAAACCGGTCCTGACGTTTCTTGTTTCAAAGAAATCCGACTTCAATTGGGTTCTGTATATTCAATTGAAGTTCGAATCGCTAATTTACGAACTGCAGCGCTGCGGCGAGTTCGTTTTAATTATATTTATATATATAAACTTTTTAAACTTCGTTTTAAAATGAATTCAACTCCACTTTTATATATATATTCATATATATTTCAAATTCCATTTGAATTTTTACATTTCAAATTCCATAGTTTTAAATCCTGTATTCAAATCCCATTTGAAACCCTTTATTCGAATTCCATTTCGAATTCCTTATTCGAATTCCATTTCGAATTCTTTATTCGAATACCATTTCAACTCTATTTGAATTCCCTTGATTCAAATTCCAATCTCACCTTTTATTTGAATTCTATATTTCAAATCCCAATTCCTTTCTATTGGATATTCAAATTTCATACTTGAATTTCTATTTAAATCTCTATTCAAATTTCATATTTCAATTCTTCTTTTGAAATTCTATATTTCAAATGCTATTCGATTTTTCTTTGAAATTCTATATTTCAAAGTCTGTTCAATTCTTCTTTGAAATTCTATATTTCAACTTACATTTCTTTTATTTAAAATTCCATTTTTGAATTTCCTTTATCCCAATCCCATTTGAATTCCTTTGAATTCGAATCCTATTTCCATTCCCTTGAATTCAAATCCCATATTTAAATTCCTTTGAATTCAAGTTCTATATTTGAATTCCTTTTGAATTTATATAGTCAAATTCTCTTTCAATTATATTTGAATTCAAATGTCATTGCAATTCTATTTCTGAAATTCTAATTTCAAAGTCTATTTCAAATCCCTTTTTAAAAATTCTGTTTTGAAATTCTATTTCAAATTCTATTTGAAAATTCTATTTCAAATTCTCTATATTCAAACACCATTTGAAAGTTCTATATTCAAATCCATCTTGGATTTTCTATTTGAATTCTAAATTCAAATTTTCTATTTCCTTTTCTTTTTGAATTCAAATTTCCATTTCCTTTTCTTTTTGAATTCAAATTTCCATTTCCTTTTCTATTATTCAAATATCCTTTTAATTGGCCCAGTGATATTTAAACACACAAAGCAACGAATTATTTATTTTTCTAACACGTCATATATAACAATATATATGCAAACAAATAAACAAACAGATAATATATTTTTGAGGAATCCAGTTGGATTCCTCCAACCTGTTTTCCAGCATCCACAGATGTTAGCACATAAATAATACCCATTCTGCTTCGTGGCAGAATATCGCGGTATAGAAGGTCATCCACTAATCATAGCGTGGGGCGTATAGGGTAATCATCCGCTATGAAACTGCGGGCATCCGCTAATGAGACTGCGGGAATCCAACCAATCAATCAACCCAATATATATATATAGCCTAAATAACTAATATATATAAACAACCAGAAAATATGCACACAAGCAACAGACAATTATTTTTAACGAAATAAAAATAATTATAAATAAAAGGTGAGTGAGATTTACTCACCAGGATTTCTATTTGTAGAATATCCAATGCAGCCAATTTTATAGATTTCACAATGTTTTCTCCAATCGTCTGTTTTTCAATCTAAAATAAATAAAATCTCAGTTTTTAATTAGACAATTTAAATTTAATTAATTGTCACTTGTAAATAAAATTCCAAATTTAAGCATTAATCTTACTAAACTATTAGCCCACAAATTTTATTCCTTATAACTAATTTCCTTTAGATGGACTAATTAGACAAAATAATTTTACTTCAATCAATTTCAATAATTTCCTTGTATTTAATTTTTTTTTTCTATTTCACACTAATAAAATAACTAAGTGAATTACCTAATTTGAAATAAGTTTCAAACCCTAAAAAAAATCTAATTTAGCTTATAATTTTATTTACAAAATTTCTATTTGAATTATCATGCAATTTACTAAAAAAAATAAATATAAATAATTTAGGTTTACCTTAATCGAAAATCTCCCAGCAAAAATCTTCCTTCTCACCACAGTCTACGGCAATGGAAACCGCCCTCACCACTCACCTCACCACGAAGATACTGTCGCACCTCCTTCATCGATGTCATCTCCGTTCGAATCAGTTAGTTCGAACTCCACTAGGCTTCGCGACTCCCTACTGCTGCTGATACCAATCGCGGCTTCTGCTTTACCCTAGACCATACTTGGCCATCGCGACTTAAGAGAACCGCATCACCCAAAGGAACGGATCGAGCTGAACCTCCCCCCATCGTCGCTCGAGTTGCCTCGCGTTCCAGAATTCACGAACGAATTGATTTCAGTTTTAAATAAAGGACTTACGGGTTTTTCTTCTTCTTGAATTGGTGGATCGGCCTTTGATTTTTCAGGGGAACGAAGATTGTTTGATTTGCAAATGAATGAGGAACGGTTGTGGCTTTTATAATTGGAAAGGGGACAGTAAATTCGGCTCGATGGAAGGGATAAGTCTGCGCCATTAATTCTTGTCTTCCTTGATTTTGAACAGAGAGACAATTTTCACTGCTCGAGGTAGGAAAATGAACGAGAGTAGGTCGGCCGATATAAGCAGCTGAGATGATGTAATATTTATATTATTATTATTTTGATTTTATATTTAACTAATTATATAGAATATCCTTTGGTCCCTAATTAAAAATCCCGAGCTGTTATTTTTACTTAACGACCGACATTTCTAAATTATACTGCTATTCTGAACTTCACGAAACAAATTCTGGAATTTAGTTTGACTAGGTAGACGAGATAACAACTTAAATTAATGATTAAATAAAATTCGATTTAACATATAATTTCGACTTCCAATAACTATATTTATCGGGTTGTAATTCAATATATAATTTATATTGATCGCCGTTTCGATTCAGTCTTTAACTTTAAATTCAATTATGTTTTGATTCCGTATTATGATAATTTAATATATTCGATATTAAGTCGAAAATGATTTTTTTAAATTGAAAATATAAAAATTCATTTATATTGTCAATTCGATATTCAAAAAGATATAAAATATTTAAAATAAACTGACCCAAAAATCCGGGTCGTTACAACAGCGAAGCCCCCCTGACCGGAACCCGCCGCCACCAGACCCTGCTCCCTCCTCGAACGACGCAGCGCAACCCACCCCGACGCAGGTTCCTCCCTCTCCTTCGTTTCAGCTGTAATTTTTTAATTTTAATTTTATTTTATCTAAAATGTTTAATTTAGTTTAGTCAATTTATAAAAAATCCGAAAGATACATAAAGGGATTATTATGAAAAATTGCTTTAGAAATCATATATAAGCAAAGATATGATTTTTATTTCTATGAAGTTTGATTTTTTTTTATATAGAGTAAAGATCGAAATTTTATAAATAAAAAGATTAAATTTTTAAATATGAAAAGGTATAAAAATTCGATTTTATTTATGTATGAAAAGTATAGGATTTTTATACATATGGAAGTGTAGTAAAAATTGGATCTTTCATATGTAGAAAAGTTTGATTTCTATATATGAAAAGTTTGATTTCTATATAAGGAACAGTAGGATTTTTATATAGTTAAAGCTATAATTTATATATAGAAAATAACAATTAAAAATATTGTTTTTACCTGTTTGGATAGGGAAGAAAGTTAAGATTTCCATTTGTATAAAAGTGTGATTTTTACATTATAGAAGTGGCGATAAAAATTCTATTTTTACAATATAGAAGTAGAGATAAAAATTCTATTTTTACAATATAGAAGTAGCGATAAAAATTCTATTTTCACAAATATGAAGTAACGAATTAAAAATATGATTTTTATATACATAGCAACAATATAAAAATGTGATTTTTATATATGTAGTGGCTACGGGCAACGAAAGTGACAAAAGGGCGAGAACGACGAAGATATCCTACATCAGAAGTGTCGTGGAGTTAGGATAGCTTTGGTGAGAACTTCTCACTTTAAATTTCTTTTTTTCTAGTTATATATATACACACTTGGATGCAGACGGTGCTTAGTAGCACCCGACACCCGTCGTCCACAGACCATGGACGGCTTGTATGCTTGTTTGTTGTGTTGTGAATTTGTTTGTGATGTTGATGAGAAATAGATAATGAAAATATTCATGTGTTGAAGTAAATTAATTATCATTAAAAATATAATTTTTAACGTGAATATGAATATAGTGAATGGGAATAAATAAATATTCAATTACAAACCGGACGGTTTGTTTATTTACACCTATTTGAAGGATATTGATTAGGATGATAAATTTTACACATCGCCCAACTGCACAAATAATATCCAGTGTTTGTTGATTTGAAACCCCACACGGGTATTGGGATGATATTTGGCGTACACTAATCCCAATTATTTAATTGTATGTCGATCGATTGGTCGACAGGCTGTGTAAGCATTAATTATTTATATTTGATGCTTATGAAGTTGTGTGGTGGACTTTGGATGATGGTTGATTGTTTATCGTTGCTATTATATACATGTGTTGTATGGAATCCATATAATTAACAGTATATGGTAATTGATTGGGCCTCATTCCAATTGGGAAAAATAAAGAATATTAGAATATAAAAATAGTCATGTGTTGAAGATGCTCATGTGTTGAAACTATTCATGTGTTGAGTAAAATATTTTAACAATAAAATTTACATCTTTATCATATTTAAGATTAGAAACTACTTTACGATTGGAATCTGATTAAAAATCAAACGATAGATGCCATAATTTTATAAAATATATTACATAACAAAAATATTCATTTGTTGAATAGAATAACAAATTTATTGAAATATATAAAGCCGTGTTGATTGGAGTTGCGCTATTTTGACGTGAACGATATTTATATCGATTATATTCGTTTTATAATGAATATAGAAAGGTAGTGATTTCAAAATAAAACTTTTTGAAAATATTATCATTTATATAGTAATGATTTGAAATATTCAATTTTGAGTTGAAATTGAATATAGAGTTGAAATGGTTTTGAAAAAGAATTTAAAACGATTTATAAAATACGTTTTTAAAAGGAAATCGACGAAATATATATAATATATATAATTTATATATATAATGGCCTGAATAGAACGCGCCGCGCCGCGGAAGTTCATGAACTTCGACCATTGACTTCGAATTGATGTTGCAGGAGATCCGACCGTCGGATTCTCCTAAAACCGGAATCGTTGGGTTCGTATCAAAAAGAGCTTTCCAATGAATATTAGAAATTTGAAATCTAATGGTTGGATTTGGAATTATGTCCAAATCAAATTTGGAAAAGGTCGCTGTAAGTGCAGTTCGATGGCCGTTGATGGAAATCGACTGTACGGGCCTTGATTAAATTATTAAAAATATTAATTATTAGTGTAAAATCATAATATGTGAACTGGGATGAAAAATTCCATATTTGAAAAGATAAAAATAGATTTTTATCGAAATAAAATAGTTTTGAACTAGAAATAAAAATCAATTTATTTTTGAAATAAATAAATTGAATTTGAATTGGTTTTGAAAATAACCAGAATTTCCAATATATATAAAGTGGAAGAGGATTTGAATCGAAATTGTCTTTGGAATATTTCGATGTTAGATTCCGTGATTCTACATATATTGTTATGGGAATTTGAAAGATATATTTATATCGTTATTTCCAATACGATATTTGTTTGTGTAACACGTGTTTATTATATACGCGGGTTATTCGGAAAGGCCGGGATTATACCCATTCTGAATAACCGATTCGACGATATGTCGAAGATGAAGACGATGGTTGAAGACCAGAAGTCTTCACATCGTTTGGGTGATTACTGATGATCTTGATTGGGCTGTACACCCAAGATGAGGGAATCAGTCGGTGATCGTCCAGACGTACTTGGAGATGGATGAATATGCGAGGAAAGTGCCTCCGGTTTCGTTCAGACCCAGAACGAACTTGTAAACGGACTGTGTGTCTGACATTGGATTTTATTCTGTGTTGATTGATCTCTATTAAATATACATCTGTTTGGCGGTGGAGAATTTATTCTCTTGCTTAACGCCCTTCTTTGGGACGTACGAGCTCAGAGGTTGTATATCGATGGACATCAGTCACATGGAGTGAATTTCCAGTGTGGCACGCGTATGTGGCAATTGATCAAGGCTTCTGTTGAAAAGCAAAGTTTTGTGGTTGATGATCAAAGCATAGTCTGTGTGACATAGCTTTGTGTATAACGTGGATTCGCGAGCCTCATACCCTGGTATGAGTCAAAAACGGGAGAAGGACCCAAGGAGTGCACGACGTTTCTTTCTAGCTATGGTGGTGTCAGTGACCTACCAACACTGACATTTATATCTACTTTTCACCTATGTGGTTGTTGGAATGCGAGGCTCCTCGGATATAGGTCTGTAAGGACCGGGAAACGTGTGTTCAGGAATTGCTAATCCTCAAAAGTAGGAGAGGACCGACCTTGGAGGATCCAGGGATTGCTGTGTGCGGTCCCGAGGCATTTTCTAGAGTGTCTCGAACGGCGAGGAGCTTGCCCCTTGCCTCGACTCATGACGGAAATCCAATTTCCAATACGTGATATTGCGGTTTTATTTGTAGAACCTAGTATGGCGACATAGTGGTATGGGTCATTCATGCCGCCTATGATTGATATTTATGATTGGAATTGTTTTGAAACTATACACTTATAGTAATATCAATATAATGTGTTTTTAACGTATCAAGCATGCTTTGGCTATTATAAGGTAAAAACCCTATCCTCCGGCTTGCGTTGCATTATGTAATGGGACCTGGGTCTTATAATAGCTTCATTTTTCTTTATTTAGCATTGCGCTGTTTGTTTTATGCACTGGTATTCTTGGGAGGAAACCCGTTCCGTGTTATACGGCGTGGTCCTTTGATTTACCGAACTTTAAAATAAAGATTAGTAACTATTTTAGTTCTCACACCAGTCACACGACTGACCTGGAGTTTATTGTTTTAACCTAAACTCTGGGTGCCCCTATTTTCCACACGGGCAGCTAGTAGTTTTGGTTTTGCAGATTTATATTCACAGAAACCTGGTTTACAGCTGGAATGATATCCGGAAAGCTCTACATCCGTATATCTCTTTCAGTTGTGTTTTGTATTATTTTCCGCCGCGATGTATTTAAATGTAATTTATTGTAATCTCTGGTATTTCTTGTAGAACATTTATTCATACTCTGTATATTCTTGTATTCTGATGGAATTGTTGTAATAAACAATGAAATGTTCTTCTGTCTACGTTCTATTTTGTCTTTTCCTCAACGCAATCCTTGCTTTCCTTCACGGGGAAGTTCGAGTCGTGTCAAAATAAATCATCGATCCGAGGTAATGGGTATCTGTTCTTAATTGTTACCTTATTAAGCTCTCGATAATCTACGCATAAATGAAACATCTCATCGTGCTTCTTTACAGACAAAACTGGTGCTCCCCAAGGGGATTTACTAGGTCTAGTAAATCCTTGATCCTCCATCCCCTTAATTTGTCTCTTTAATTCTTGATTTTCTGTAGGAGACATATGATAAGCTGCTTTAGCAATAGGAGTTGTACCAGGGATTAAGTCGATGCAAAAATCAATTTCACTTTTTGGTAGTAACCCTAGTATTTCTTAAAAACTTCTTTAAACTCCTTTACTATTGGGATTTGATCCACCATTTGATCCTTATCCTCGATATTGATATGAGCAATATATCCAGATATAAAATCGTCTTCAACTTTATCACATGAGTTAACAAAGGTTTCATACTCTCGAATTGTCAAACTTATGGTTTTGTTGTGACAATTCAAGATAGCTTGATATTCTGTAAGCCAATCCATTCCAAGGATGATATTAAAGTATTCCATTGGATAGATAATTAAATTAGCCACCATATCCTTACCGTTAAAGTTATGGATACAGTTCCAACATACTTTCTGAAGTTTAGTTCTCCCTCCTACTATGCTATATACTATCAAAGGATTTGATAGTTGTTTAATAAATAATCCTATCTTAGTTGCAAATATTTCGGATATTAGAGAATGTGTGGCATCAGTATCGAATAAAATTCTTGCTTGAAAGTCAAAAATAAACACAGTACCTTCTACTTGAGCTTATTCAGAAACAACTGCATACACTTGTCCTTGTTGTCCCTTTTTGTCCTTCCTCGGATTCTTGCAGTTTCGACTAATGCGCCTAGGTTTATTACAATTGTAACACACAATTGGCTTTGTACAATTCGGAGAAATGTGTCCAGTCTCATTGCACCGGAAACATCTCTTCAGTTTATCAGGCTTCTTTTCCTGTCTCGTCGGTCCTTTTCTTCCTCTATTTGGTTTCTTCTTTTTCTCATCTGGTTTCTTTTGATTGTCAGAAAGATTGTTCGGTTTCCTTTTATTTAAAACCTTCCTTTCTTGCTAGAACTGAAGATAGTCTTCTTCCAGATTTAAAGCTTCAACTACTATCATCTCATAAGTTTTATGTCTATCTCCAATAACATGTTTTCTTATGGGAGGAATTAACCCCTTTTCAAATCATCTAACACGCTTTTCAGGTGTATCAATTAAGTGATTTCCGAATCGGGATAGTGCTTCAAACTTATTTTGATATTGGGCTACTGACATACCTTCTTGAGTAAGATTTTGAAATTTTGTCACAATCTTCTCCCTCTCATTCTCTGGGAAATACTTATCCAAAAACTTCACCTTGATTTCTTCCTATATCATTTGTTCCATCTCATCTGGGATAGTTGTTGTTCGACCTAGCCCCCACCAATTTCAAGCCTCCTCTGATAATTGAAAGACAGCCAACTTCCTCTTGTCAACTTCATTACATTCCATAACTTCAAATATATCCTCTAGATGTTGAATCCATTGCTCTGCCTTAACTGGATCTGCACCTCCAACAAATTTGTCAGGTTTCAAGCTTTTAAAATGGCTTAAAAGGTGATTTGTTGAAGATGTTGAAGAAACTTGCTCCATCTGCTTGATGAAAGATGCAAACAGTTCCATAGCATTTGTTTATAAGGAGGATTGAGCCTTTTGACTTTGAGTTGCTGAGTTACTTTGATTTGCCATGTCCTTCAATAAAAATATTTTGTTATGGTCACGGATGAAGTATACCTTTAGTTATAAAGAATATCTAAGAACATACTCAAGTCATGAAAACATATTATATTACTTATAACCCTTATTTACAAACAAAATTTGGGTGTTTATCCACAACCTTCCCAAACTACAGATAGTCATCCACACTACTTAATATATTATCTAATTCTTAACTTCCAATTTCATTCTTAATCTATCACTATTATTTCCTTTGATGAAGAAGGGCCCGTTTCCTCCTTTACCGCTCAAGAAGGACCAGTGACTTCTTGAGAGTAATCATTTGGGCCAACTGTCTCAGACTCCTCTTCATCATATTGTTCCACTATTTTACTTGGAAGTCGTTTAAGTCTTATATTACCTCCTTGTGGTGGTAATGCTCCTTCTTTCCTTACATATTCTAAAGCATCTTCATAGTCAGTATGTTCTGCCAGTTTAATTTCCATTGCAAAGGGTTTCATCTTCTCGCGCAGACGATAAACAACGAAGTCTCTTTTTAGACCGTTTTCATAATCGTTAGCCCTATTATAAACTTCATATATCTCATCAAGAAGAATCGTCCTTGCTCTCCTCTAAAGCACATGCTTCTCTGTTATGCGACTTGCAGCAACTAATCACTCATTTGGTGTGGTGGTGCACTTAACACCACCCCATGTACCCCCGTACAACAAGTTCTGTTGCTAGCCATAACTTATAACTGCAAATAGTCATAAAGATGTCAATAATTGTATAAACTTACAATTCCGACAAATTAAATTATGATACCGTAAAGATTTCCAAAAGCACCCCTTAAACCTTGGCTCTGATACCAACTCTATAACACCCCCACTCTGATATACTTATTCAGAAGCGGTGATGCTACATATAAGCCATGGTGCTAATAGAACAGTATCACAACTTAACATAAACTTGTCGGAACATAAAATCATTCTTAGTACATGATTTTAAACGGAAGAACTATATACAATCATCCCATCATAGAATATGGTTACATAGATTCACGAGTCTAATAGTTAAACATATGAGTACATAAAAAGATAATCTACATAATGTAAGTCTTCACTTCAAAGCATCCAACTAACCATCTAAACCTGAAAAGTTTTAAGTGTAGCATCATGAGCAACACAGACCCCGTGAGATAGCTATTTAAGCTTAGTTTTCACATCATTTCCTAGTGGGTTGTATTATAGTTTCATCACGACTCTTTACTTCAAAGGTTTCATCAATCCAAGTTTTAAAACAAAAAACAAGGAAGACTTCGAAATGCTAAATCAGGAAAATTTTATGATAACTTCTTTTCATCAAAACTCATAATTTATCCAATTTATAGTTATAAATCTGAACCACACCCTCAACTTGGTTAGATGTTAGAATATGTTATCCTATTGCGGTCGACATCCCGTCATCAAATAGGATGTACTCTACTCGGCTCGATACCAATATAGAGAAATACTGCACTACCCAAGATCTATTGTCTTATACCGCACCCCATCGAATGAATATAATCAAGAAAATGATTCTCAAAAGTAATCTTAAATTACTTTTCGTTAATATTGAATAAAGTTCTAAATTATTTCTAAATTCAAATAATTTCAAATTAAATTTTAATTAACCTTCCCGTTTGTCGGATCAGTTAGGTATAGCCAGGGAGAGGAGGAAGCTATATTTTCCAAACTCAAGCCTAGACATTATCCTCTCTGTCACCCTAGAACATTCCAGTCATTCATTTTGAAAGATACTTTATAAATATATGTGTATTCGCGGAACAATTAGGGTATTATATTGATAATAGGTAAGTCTCCTACTTTTAAATTCATGCTTTTTAAGGGTTTAAGATAAAACCAAACTATCTCAAATTATTCCAATCTATGTCAAGAAGAACCTCGAAACTACTTGAAACAAAGAAAAGGTACATTTAAAAAGTACTATAAAAAGTTTTAGCATCATAAAAAAAAAACTGCAGCGTGTTAAAAGTGTTATGACAAGTTTCAGATGGTTTTACGCTCAAAACAGCTATCCACAACATTTCAGGCATGCTATGGAAAGTTCTGGTTAGTCTATAATGGTTTTAGACTAAATTTAGCTACTACAGCGTTTCTGGGTGCTATAAAAAGTTCTGGTCGTGTTCAAGGCTTTCAAATCAATTCATTGGAAAGACAGTGTTTCAGAAGTGCTATAGCAAACTCTGTTTTGATACACTTCAGCGTTAGAAACATTCATAAAACATTTCAATTTTCCAAAGTGTTTCAAATTTCTAAAAATCAGCATTTTTCCTGTTTTTGGGTGAAATGTTTGACACTGTTTTTCTATGACAAAAATAGATTTTGACTCCAAATTTTTTCCGAAAGAAGCTATCTTTGTCTACATAATTATCATAAAAAGAAACCCTTAAAATTATTTGTCTATTCAATAAATAAAATTCAACAATACAAGGCATTTTTAACATGTCTAATTCGGGCTAATTTTTACCTTACTTTCCATCCAGTTTTTGGGTATGTAAATGGCTGAATCAGAAAAAAAAGTTATTAAGTGAAAGTTGTAGCCTTTTGAATTAGCTTCCCAAAATGATAGAGAAGTCGTAATTTCATTAAGAATTGCAAAATTTATGCCTAAAATACCGAACGTCATTTTTAGGGGTTCACATCCTAACATTCATTCATAAATTTCTCAACTTTTCTTCAACATATGAAATGAATACATGAACTTAAATAGTTTTTCTCACCTTAGACTTGTATCTTGATCTTCTAATTATCCTCTTGGATTCTCCTAAGCTTCTTCGTTTTATTTTATCTTATTTTTGTTTTGTTAATGTATGAAATGAAGTGAACATTTCATTCGTTTATATAGTTGTTTTTAAGGCTAGTTTTGCAATTTAGTTTTGGACACTTGTCCATTAAATCTTCATGTATTCTTTAATATGTAGACACATGCCCTCTTATGTGTCTTAAGAGGTTTCAACACATGGACACCTAAGGTGTGTATATGTCTTAACCTTATTTACTTATAAGAAATGTGTTCCTTCCATTTGATGACACGTGTCCCTATCATTTTAAGCCATTTATCTCATTCTAGAATTTGTACATATATATCATTTGTAAACTATGTATTGTGTATATATATATATACATATATATATCACATATATATATACACACATATATGTATGTATTTATCATACTTAAATATTTGAATTGGATTGAAAAAAATTAGAAACTTTTCATACCCGGATTTTTGAGTTAGGCTGTTACATGTTGTTACATTTGGTATCAGAGCATAGGCTACCCGATTATAAGGGAATTATACGTTTGAGAGGCGTATTTGTATATTAAAAAAGATTTTCCAAACTATATATATATGCCCCAATAAGCATACGCATTCATATTAGCATCTTTATTGTTTTCTTCCTTTTTTAGTTCAAATACTATCTCAGGAGTATCCACTAAAGGATTCTTCCTTTTCTTTTTAGATAATAGAATGGATGAAAAACCTAACTGAAAGGGTAACCAGGAAAGACCCCGCTACCTGCCAGAATGGTTTCAACATCATCACTGAATCGTTGAACAAGTCCGTGTTACTAATCCTTCCTTTGCGGCCCCTACAGCTCATGCCGTTGAGATAGCCTTCGATTTTTCACGCTACTGTAAGACTTTTATGAATCTGGGAGGGAAATATTTTTCTATAAAGGAAGGTTGCTTGTTTCCAGTCTTGCCTAATGGACTATGAAAGGATTTCCGAAGCTACTGGCTGGCCTGATGAGATGAAGAGGAGAATTACGGCCTAGAATTTAAAGGACGAGGCCCTTGGATGGTGGAACTTAGTATCGGTGGAAAACCAGGGACGGATATTTACATGGGACAAATTCAAAACCGTTTCGAAGCAAAGTTTTTGCCAAGGGAAGAAACGACTATTCAGCTAGAGAAATTCATCCACCTCAAGCAAGGAAGCTTGAGCTTGCAAGAGTATGTATCCAAATTTTCCAAATTATGCAAATTTTGAAGAGGATTGGTAGACACCCCATGAACAAAGCCCTTAGATTTGTTAAAGGATTGAACGCTCCGTTGAAGGAAACCCTATTAGCCCAAGTAACATTTGGGGAAACTTTTGTACTTTAGTTGAGAAAGCTACCCTAGGCATGACTGAAAGCGCTAAGGAGGACAGAGAGGAAGAGAAAGAAGAATGCTACAAGAAAAATAAGAAGGAATGGTGGAAAAACAAGACGAAGAACAAAATCAAAAAGGAAGCAAAGATTTGTACGAGGTGCAACCGCAAGGACATTAAGGCCAAGGATTGTCGGACCTCGTTAGCGAAAATGGAGTTCAGGGGAAAATGTTACAACTGCCACGAAGAAGGACACATGTCCAAGGACTGCCCAAAGCCTAAAATTGTTAAGAGTGGCCAGAAATATGCAATAGAGGCAGCACCAATTCAAAGCCGACCCCCAAGAGACCAAGGGCAGCCCGCACTAGAAAGCATAACAACTATTTTAGGAAATTCAATATACAACTTATTCTATTCCAAAGCGATTCATTCTTTTGTCTCCAAGCGATTAGTAAATTTGTTGAATCTTTCCATATCTATCGAATAGTCCGATAGAGGTGGCCCAACCCTATCAGAGGATCTAAATGTCTTAAGCTATTGTGTATGTTGGATCTAGATTAACCCTAGAGGAGGGTGAATAGGGTTTATTGAATTTTATTGCGATATTAAAAATAATCACAACACAGATAGTAGTAGAGTAAGTAAATGCAGAATGTAAATGACACATATTTTACCTCGCTTCAACAGACTTTGCCTACTACTGCATTCACTAAGGTTTCTAGTAGGTAATAGAATAGATCCTGCTTACAATACCCTGTAAACTCGTGAATCACTCGCTCCCACTATAATCCTACGCTCAAAACCTTAGACTGATCTAGATCCCCTAGATAGAATTTTCCTCGGATTACAAACTTGTAACCAATAAACCCTAGCTTTTACATACTCTAGTAAACTACTAGTAAACACCCTAACTAGATCACCTAGTTTGACAAACTAGAAAACAGATTGGATTACAAAAGAAATTAATAAAAACAATACATAAAAAAAAATCTAAAAACCCTAATCCCTTAAAACAAACAAGGAGTCTGGCCCATTTCTTTTATTTCCCTTGAAAGCTTTGCTCCCCTAAAAATGTTGGCCAACGATGGAAGGAATTAGTGTTTTGTGTGAAATCCAAATCTCGAATCGATTAATGATAAGAATTGATTCTCTTGTGGCTTCAGTCTCTAGTGGCTTGTGTCTTCGATTGTTCGTTCTCAGATTTGGGAATTTCTGGCGATCGAAACTGCGCGTAATCTGAATTATATTTCTTTGAATTGCTTTCGATTATTGTGGTTTTGATGCTCTTCGAGATTTTCCTGTGATGAATTGTATAGATTATATAGGATAAATAAATCCTAAATATCCTTCTCTGATTTCCCATATATGACTTGCTGATTTGTTGCACTGGTTTTCTTCTTTGATGCCTTGAATAAAATTAATCGGCTTTGATTGTGAAACTGGATGGCAAAACTGGTCTTGAATCAATCTCCAAATCGTATTTGTCCCTTGCATGAAATACTTGATTGATAAATTGTCGAGATTGTAATGATAAATTATGGAAAGAAAATTGAATGGTTTTTGTCCAAAACAGGAAACATGATTTATGTAAGCACATTTTGGCAACTCAAATTAATTTGTTTTCTTCACACCCTGATTTGCAAACGTAGTGTCTTGCCAAAAATCAAATTTGGTATTACTGAAAATATTTAAATGTTTTGCCAAAAAGCTTGTGCGTCGATTCCTGAAATCACTTGCACAAAATTCTTTACTGACTTCATGCTTGCCAATTGACTTGTTTTGCCAGATTATTCTTGCAATGCCCATTTAAGTTGGTTATAAAAACTTCGTAGAAATGTTTGCTGTAATTAAATAGTTGCCCAGTATTGCTCAATGTAGAATTCCTGTGCCAAATTAAATGCATTCCTAGAAAGATTTCTAGAGATTTTTCTTGCCCATTTAACTCTTGTCAACATTACTAGCTCATTCTTTTATGCAAAAACATTATTGTAGCACTATATTGTTTGAGTAAATCTGCCCCCATGCATTGATCTTTGATTTTGCTGATGCAAACTATTTTTTTTTGCTCGACCACTTTGGCTCTTTAGGCATGACTGTTTGAACTTGTTGTGTCCATACTCACCTGCCATGTGCATGAATTTTCATATGTGTGCCTTGTCCATTTGTTCAGTATTGATACAAGTTGCTCCATTAACCATTCATGCACTATTTTTTGGCATGTACATGAAAGAAAGCTTCACCATATTGAACCATTGTGAACTGGCTCAAAAATCATACATACATACATATATATATATATATATATATATATATGAACCAGTTTTGAACATCTAATTACCATTATTTTGATGTTTAAGAAGAAGGATCTGGCTTGCTCAAGAATCATACACAACTGCACTATCATGTCGGTCTTGTAGTCAAATATGTACTTGTACACTTCTCTGTTCAGTGCAAACATATGTGTGTTTGGCCTCTTGATCCCATGCTTCTTGCTGCACCACCTTGCTGATTTAATCATGTATGTTTGTCTAAACTTGTTTGAGTTCAGCACAATGTGCGCTTGAACTTGACTAACTGGCTCAACCTTTGTTGTATTGACTGGCTTGCTTTCATGTAGACTTGCGGTTCATATGTGTATACATGAACTTGCCTACACCCATTCTTGAACACTTGTATTTGGGCTGCTTGACTCCATGAACTTGGTCTCGACCCTTTGTGATCATCGTTGCTGCTATTTGGCATGTGCATGTCGACAAGTATGCATATATGTATATATACATGTATGTGTTTATATATGTGTGGCTCTTCAAAATGCCAGACATTATTATATTATCAGCAGACCGCTATAATTGCGTTGTGGTTGTTCAGAATCAGCTTGTTATAACGCTGGTTCTGATCAGCAAACCAGTGTAGTGTGTTGAGGATGATATGCAGGCACTAGAGATACTGTCTACCTTGTGGTATTTACAGTGTATCACTGTGAATATCACAAACAGTCTAGACATAGACGAATATATATAAATCAGATCAAGTCATGAAAAATGATGAGAAACACACCAAAATTCCAAGACAAATAAATTTTTAAAATAAAAATTATATCTGCTAGAATTTAAAATATTATTTCTGTTCCAGACTTTGTGTGTGTTTTTGTATGTGAGAGGTGTGGATGACTGGATTGACTGAAAGCTGTGAAGACAGAAGATTGAAGCAGTAGTGTGTATATGTATGTAACAGTGAATGTATGTATATATATGACTGTATAACTGAGTGATTGAGTGACTGAGAGTTGTGGTGAGGAACATTGTATGAAACTGAATGTGTATGAATTGTATATCAGTGAAATTGTGCAAATGGTGGAGTTATAAAATTTGTATTGTTTGAAAGTTGAAAAAAAATATTTTATTCAAATAAAATACTATTTCAATATTTGAATTCTTGTACATTCGTATTTTATTTAAATATAAATATTCTATTCCTGTCTGTGATGTAGTATAATAGTACAATAACAAACACATTTATAATATTATATATTTGGTTGTTATCATCAAACAAAAATCATATAATTGTTATATACAACAACGTTATATATAACAATATGCCCTTTTTGATGATGACAGACAAATAAATAGATTTTGAAAATAATAAATGTGTTTGATAGTGAATATCAAAACTCCCCCTATTTGAATGCTCTCCTACAATAGAAACTCCCCCTATAAATGTGCATGAGTGAAAAAATTGAAAATTGAATGGAACTTTCAAAATTTAAAATATTTATAAAATATTCACTCATAAATCAAAATCTCAACCCATTATCCCCCTTTGGTTATCATCAAAAGGATATATAAATTAAAATATAGATGAAAAATGACTAAAAATGTAATTTTAACTTAAGAGGAAGAACGGTCATCATAAACCTCAGTCAGTCAAACAAAAATCATAATATTCTAAGAACTAGTGGAACGTTTCACATTGTAGAATGATGGATTTACGATGAATTTATAAAAATTGAGAGACTTTTAAAATCAATGATTTCCAATTATTTTTCAATTTTTTTTTAAATGAAGAACAATAAAACAGTGATGGATTTGGATTATAATTATAAATTCAATTTAAGTGACGCAATCATATAATCTCAAATACAAATAGCCATCAATCAACAAATCATAATACATCATAAATATTAACACATTTCACAGATAGAAAATGGATTGATAGTCTTGTTTTTACACACCAAGGAGAATTTCATAAAAAATTATATTTATAGCAAATTATTTCATTTTCTTTTCTTTTTATTTGAGAGCACACAGACCACGCATAACCAGAGCTTGGATTTTTAAATGAGGTCAGTTGCAGCATAAATTATAAATAATCTCTTAATCATGCATGACAAGAGCTTGGATTTTTAAACGAGGTTAGAGAAACACTTATGTATTAATTATATTTATCATTTTCAGCTCCAAAAGAAAAACTCCTCGATATATAAAACCAATATGGATGATAGAAATGTGGAAGGTACATAAGTGGTTTGTGAAATAAATCTTTAAATTAATCATATTATGAAATATGCTCAACTGTACTGGGATAATTGAAAATTTTCAATTATTGCTAATTCTGAAAAATAACATAGTCCCATTTCTATCACAAATATTTCACTGTTTAACTCTCCACATTAATATAAAATCACGATAGATGGTAGAAAGACGATAGATAATGAAGATGGTCGCGAAATAATCGCCAATTCAAAGATATTATAATACATGTTTCAATCATCATGAAAATCTAAATAAAATCTCCCCTTGTTGTGAAATATACTATAGTCACAACTCATCACAATTTCAAAATCTGATAATAATTTTGATGAATTATAAACACAATTCAATATGGATATTGATTTCAATTTCTGAATGAATAATCAATAAATAATTTAAAAATTGAAAATCAATTACAAGAGGGATTTAAAATGATTTATACAAGACAAGGGAGATAAAAGAATATACATATATACACACACATATATATGTATAGGATGAGAATCAGAATCAATACCACTTGTTGTCTCTATTAATGAGGATTTTAACATGACACTGGAGACGAACAAGGATATCTCAGACAATAGAAATTTAATCACAAAGCCCAACAGACAAAACTAACAAATCAAACATATTAAGTTCATTTATCAGAGTTGCAAGATAAATTCTCAGTATTTACCAAAAAACAAGCAGACATTAAAAGATTTCACATCAATATCAGAGCAGCACAAAAAAAAAAACAATTTCAAAGCAGAATGTCAAGAAGATGTTTCATAGATATTTCTGACGATCACAAAAGATGATTCATGATTCAAAATAAAAAATATAGTTTATTTTAAATCGTTTGAAGGAGTATGAACATCTCAAGATTCAATGAATCAATCATACCAGATTATAAATTTCTGATCCAAGATATGTATGAGATTCAATAAATCAATAATTTCAAATGATTTTAAACAAACAAAATGTTCAAGTCAAACGATCATGAAATAGTAGTGAGTTTTGGGACCATATATTCAAGGAATTTTTTGCAATTATCTCTAACGAGCACAAGAGAAATTTTCAGATTATTTACATCAGGCATAAGAGATAATTCATGATCCAAAAATTAAGAAATGATTTATTTGAAATCACTTGAATCAATGTCAAGTTTTGAGATATAATGAATCAGTCACACAAGTTTAATAATTTCAAATCTAAGAGGTGTGCGAGGTTCAAAATATCAAGAATTTCAGACGATTTCAAACAAACATACTTCAATGAAAAAGATCATGAACAAAGATGAATTTCAAAATGTAAACACGGTTTCGACTCAAATATTTTTCAAGTCAGAAATAATCATGCCATTCTAAAAATTAATGAAATTATCACAACTCAGAAGTAGCAGTGTGTGAAAGTCCATTAAATTCTCAGATCTTCAAAAATTTAGAATTCAAATTAACAATGTTCAAGATACGACAAGAATACATCAACAATGTTAGTAATTCAAAGATCAAAAATTAAACTTCAAAACAATTGCAAATTTACAAGTTTAAATTCAAGTTCTTGAAATGATTAAAACATCAGAGTTTTATTCAAATGAAGCGAATTTCTAGAAAGTCAAGAATTCTGCAATTGGAAGTTAAGAAAGCTCAGAGAAAAAAAATATAGCAGTGACAAATCAAAATAAAAAATAGAAGGGGTAGAAGGAGGAATATATATATAAGAAAAATATTTACAAAGATGAGTTCAAAGATCATACCTGATATCGATATAAACCAGAATCTCTAACTCATCAAATCTTGGCTAAGGAACTATGAATAATTCAATGATATGAAGCAATTTGAATTCAGTTTCTCTTTCGCAAAGTAGTTCCTTACCCTCCTTCGGTACCTAACAATTTAGGGGATCGAGTGGTCTAACAAAATTAGTAAAACCACTCACAATTGTATTCATAAGTTTTGGTACCCAGACTTATTTGTACAATAAACCATTAGAAGTAACTTTTGAACCCTTAGGAACACAAATCTGTTTGAATTTAACGAAGCCCGTTTTATTTCATTTTGGGATCCAAGATTGTTTAAATGGTTTGTTATAAAACAAATTCTATCTTGGTTATGATTCAAAAAACCTTTGAAATTATCAGAGTTTAAATTATCAAGTCGGTTCTATTTAAAGAAGTTTTCAGGGTTTTTAAAACTATTTGAATTATTTTCCCAAATCCAAGACCACAATTATTTCCAACAGAAGCTTGGTTTTGTAATAGCATATTCAACGATTTTTCCCCATTAGAAAATTATATAAAGTTGATTCTAATCATTGAATTTTGGATTTAAGATCAGAATTTTCTTTTATCAGATTTAAACAACGATTAATGCTGATCTTTCTCCTTTTAGTATCATTTGTTTCAAAATCAAATTTTCATTTTCAAGTAGTTTGATTTTGGTCTTGGACTCAAAGATTTCAGATTCAAATTTAATTTGTTTTTCAAATTCAAGTTACTTGAAATTTTCAGTCTCCTTTTCAAGCTCATTTAAAATCAAATAACTTTTCAACAAGCTTTCTTTTTCAACAATTTCATATTTGGAATTTTTGATGGCCTTATAATTATTAAATTCTTTTTGCATATAATTGTTTGTACCTTTTAACTCAACCTTGTTATCTTTTAAAATAAGAATGTCTTCTTCAAGCTTTTGAATGTTTTTATTGAGATAAATGAGATCAGTTTTCAATTTCAAACAATTTTCACAATTAGAATTATCTAATTTTACGACATTTGTAAATTTTGATTCCAAACAGTTAATTTTTCTATTCAACTCATGATATTTAGATTTTAAAGATTTGTTTTTATGATGGAGATTATCAACAATTTTCGTTTAATCAGTATACATATAAACCAAATCTTCATATGAGAATCTTTCAGCCTCATTGTCTGTTGAGTCTCCATCGTCTGGTCTACTTGAATATTCATCTGTTTCTTCTTCCAAGCATAGATCTGAATCAGAGGTGACCATTTTGGGTTTTGATCTACTTTTGTCAATTTTTCCATATTTCGTATTGAGCGTATTCCAGATTTCCTGCACAGTCAAACAATGAGAGAAAAGGTTATATTGGACATCATCAGTATAAGAATATAAAATGTAAATAACACGAGAATTAAAGCCAATATCATTTTTATTAACCATATCATATCCATTTATAATAATATTCCAATATTTAATATCAACAGATTTTAATAGGATTCCAT
This sequence comes from Allium sativum, assembly GCA_030737875.1. Classification (NCBI taxonomy): domain Eukaryota; kingdom Viridiplantae; phylum Streptophyta; class Magnoliopsida; order Asparagales; family Amaryllidaceae; genus Allium; species Allium sativum. The sequence goes on along the minus strand of JASFAX010000056.1, from coordinate 655,836 downwards.
TTCTAATTTCCAATTTAAAAAAATGTACCACTAAAAATAGTTGGAATACGACTGGACTGACTCTCTATGGATTGACAACTAGGGATCACTATGACCCTAGAGTTCAAGAATAACCTGCTCCGATACCATTTGTAAAATCTAGGTTAACCCTAGAGGGGGAGGGGGTTAATAGGGTTTATTGAATTTTATCGAGATATTAAAAATAATCACAGCACAAGTAATAGCAAAGTAAGTAAATGCGGAATGTAAATGACACAGATTTTACCCAGCTTCAGCAGACTCTGCCTACTGCTGCATTCACTAAGGTATCTACTAGGTAATAGAACAGATCTCACTTACAATACCCTATAAACTCGCGAACCACTCACTCCTACTCTAATCCTACGCTTAAACCCCTAGACTGAAATATATCCCTTAGATGACATTTTCCTCGGATTACAAACTCATAACCCGTAAATCCTAGTTTTTACAGACTCTACTGAACTGCTAGTTAACACCCTAACTAGATCACCTAGTTTGACAAACTAGAAAAAAGATTGGACTACAACAGAAATTAAAACAAAACAATATATATAAAAAATCTTAAAACCCTTAGACCTTAAAACAAAAAAGGAGTCCGACCCATTTCTTTATTTCCCTTGAAACCTTTACTCCCCTAAAAATGTCGGTCGACGATGGAAGGAATTAGGGTTTTGTGTGAAATACAAATATCAAATCGATTGTTGATAAAAACTGATTCTTTTGTGTCTTCAGTCTCTAGTGGCTTGTGTCTTCGATTGTTCGTCCTCTGATTTGGGAATTTCTGGCAATCGAAATAGTGAGTAATCTGAATTATATTTCTTTGAATTGCTTTCAAGTTGTTGTGGTTTCGATGCTGTTCGAGATATGCCTATGATGAATTGTGTAGATTATATTGGATAAATAAATCCTAAAAATCCTTCTCTGATTTCCCATACATGACTTGCTTATTTGTTGCGTTGGTTTTCCTCTTTGATGCCTTAAATAAAATTAATTGGCTTTTGTTGTTAACTTGGATGGAAAAATTGGTCTTTAATGAATCTCCAAATCGTATTTGTCCCTTGCGTGAAATACTTGACTGATAAATTGCCGAGAATGTCATGATAAATTCAGGAAAGAGAATTAAATGTTTTTGTCCAAAACAGGAAACATAATTTCTATAAGCATATTTTGGCAACTCGAATTAATTTGTTTTCTTCACACCCTGATTTCAGAAGTCGTGTCTTGCAAAAAAATCAGATTTGGTATTTCTGGAAATATTTAAATGTTTTGCCAAAAAGCCTGTGGGTTGATTCCTGAAATCACTTGCATAAAATTCTTTACTGACTTCATGCTTGCCAAACTTGACTTGTTTTGCCAGATTATTCTTGTAATGCCCATTTAATCTATTTATAAAAACTTCCAAAAAATGTTTGTTGCAATTAAACAGTTACCCAGTATTGCTCAGTGTAGAATTCCTGTGCCAAATTGAATGCATCCCAAAAAGATTTATGGAGATTTTTCTTGCTCATTTAACTCTTGCCAAGTTTACTTGCCCATTCTTTTATGCAAAAACATTATTGTACCACTATAATGTTTGAGTAAATCTACTCCACGCATTGATCATTGGTTTTGCTTATGCATACTATTTTTTTTTGCTCGACCACTTTGGAACTTGGGCATGACTGGTTTTGTAATGACCCGCATTGGCAGGGGTATTATGATTAATTTATTTAATTATATCAATGGTGATTTAGAGAATTTCATGGTCGTTGAATAAAATGATGGTGAATATTTACTTAAAATAATAAATTTAATAATATATTTAATTTTGAAATAAACAGAATTGGCTGAATGGCAATATGGTGTGAACTGGATCATCTGTGATATTTAATTCAGATTGGAATTGAATTTGAATAACGAATATATTCAATCGGCGACAGTTAAACGTATAGTTTATAATATAATTATAATCGAGCTCGAAATGGCGCTGCAGTTCGTAAATTGGCGATTCGAACTTAACTGAATGTACAGGGTTCGTTTTAAATCGGATTTCTGTGAAACAAGAAACGTGTGGAGCTGGTGGAGTATATCTTTCTAGTGGAAGAGAAAAACCGGGATTTCGTCGTGTAGATTTTGAGATATGTCCAAATCAAATTTCAGAATAGTTGCTATAGAATCGTCCATCAACCGTAACGGTTTATTCGATAATAACTAGATATCGGGTGTGAATTCAGACAAGGTTCTTTTGGGAAATAGCGATAATTTAATTTTTAGAATTTTATTGTAATTTTTAATTAATTAAATAAGCAACTTTTTATTTGGAGTATTTTGCACCCTGTAGTCAACATTTTGGGGTTTCACAATATGAGTCAACCTACCGGTATTATTATATTTTCGGGACCCTGGCAAAATGCTTGACACGACGGTAATATTATTTCAGTCCATAGCAGTTCCTAAATACACAAAAATTTTGTATGATAGAGACCATCTAAAACTTTAAAACAAAACATACAATATCCTAACATTTCACAAGGTCAAAGCAATGCCCCGTCTCCCTACTTTTCTTAACCAGCAGTTTTTCTCTAGACTAAAAACAGAAATCGCGGCCCTCACAAAACCCACAGAAGAATTCCATCTAAAACCTATATAATACATTTTAATTCCCTTAACCCTAGCACTTAGTTTCCTCGATCAAACTTGCGCCTCCATTTACCATCTCAGCAAACCAAATATAGATCTGGAAATCGCAATTTAAAAACATGTCAAAATGTACCTGAAGAGAGTGGCGTGTAGGCGCCCCATTTGGTGGAGTAGAAGCGGACTTCGACAGTCTGTGGATGGATGCGACTTCGCCATGGTGTCAATGTGAGCAGTAGGTCAATCTTCGGGGAGGTACTGTCGAGCTTCGATGAGAAGTGGCAGCCGAGTTGAGGGGAGGACTGACCGGCGAACGTGGGAAAAAGAAGTGCGGCCTGTTTACTGGAAGGTAGAGACTGTTGTTCTGTATTGATAGGGATTGCATGGGTTTAGTTGTGAAGTAATGAGGGAGTGGGTTTTTTTCAAATAAGGAAGAAAGGCCAGGGTTGCAAACAAAAGAAGTTTGAAAAGGGAAATAGAAGAAGCTGGCGGTTCTGGGTATTTCATACAGGAGAAATGGTAGTAGTACACGTTGGTTTCTAAAAGGGTTTATCTCCAGGTGTTGTGAATAGAATTGGATGAGTTTATATATACTGCACTTAAATCAGAACTGAGTAGAGACGTGAAGAAGGGTATTCAGATCTGGGTTATTATAATGCATAGGACGTATGAGAAAGAAAATGCTATGGTGGTTACCATTTCCTGAAGCGTGCATATATGAAAATAAGGTGAGGAATTTATATTGTAAAAGATGGAGATTTACAGTTGAAATATGAAGACGTGCTACTGTGCATGCGCGATGATCGGAGGACGCGGCAGAGGAGATGAGGATGTTGAAGTCTTCAAATGTTTTAAGGGACGTACGGGTGGTAGGAGGATTATATGGGTTCAAAGCTGGGAGTGGAACTGCTCACGTGAAGAACTACTTGCGTGAAGGGAGCATCAAACATTTAGTTAATCAATGGTGGATGGGTTAGTCTTTGTTAGGTGGTGTGGCAGGGTACTTGTGTTGGACCGAGAGCCACGAGAGATTGAAAATGGCGGATGCGTTATGAGACAGAGGATCGCAAGTTTTAGTGAGTGGAGAAGATGGAATAACACGGGTGGACTTTAAACGTGATGGGCCGTGTTTGGTAAGGGTGAAGCCCAACATAAATCTTTAATTTAGTTTTATTTAAAGTAAATTACTATATAAAATTTAAATGTTAATAACTTTTTCATGCGATATCAGAATCATGAACCGTCTGTCACGTTGGAATCATATAAGAGGCGGCTACACACTGGAACTGACGGAAAGTGAAATTGAGCTCGTTACGATTTACGGCAAAATAAACTGTTTGATTCAAATCAAACAACAGTTTATCGTTCTTTAACGATGAACTGCCAATGTGAGTAAATCTCACCAACTCTGAACAGTTTATAATTTCATGTTGTATTTTTAGAACTGTTAGATATTGGTTAATTTACTGTATGTTGACTGTTTGATTGAACTGCTAGTCAGTTAGTTAAATTTTCTATATCGATTCTGTTTAACAGAATATATCATATAGAACTGAAAAGTGATGTTATCTATATTGTTTAACATCTGTGATGCAGGGAGACAGGTTGGAGGAATCCGACTGGATTCCTCAACATTTATTTTACTGTTTTCATATATTGTGATATATGATGTGTTATATAATCTGTTATGGATTATGTGCGTTGGAATGATATTGATCATTGTTATATGATATTTTTAATATCATAAGAAACCCTGGGATGTAAAAAAAGAAGTATTTCAATGTATATTGAAATAAAGGAATTTTATAAAATCACAGGATTTTATAAAAGGAATTTTTTATAAAACGAACACGGTTTTATAAAAGGAATATTTATTTAGAAAATAAATAGAAGTTATAAATAGGAAATATTTGTAACGATAAATAGAAGTTATAAATAGGAAATATTTGTAACGGTAAATAGAAATTATAAATAGGAAATATTTGTAACGGTAAATAGAAGTTATAAATAGGAAATATTTGTAACGGTAAATAGAAGTTATAAATAGGATATATTTGTAACGGTAAGTAAACGTTATAAAAAGGAAATAGTTGTAACGGAAAACGTAGTTTATCAAAAGAAGTTAATCGATTAGAGTTAAAGCAAATGAGTTAATCGAATATAGTTATTCGAATAGAAAGCAAAAGAGCTAATCGATGTTAGTTAATCGATTAGTGTTAAATTTAAAAGGAGTTAATCGATGTTAGTTAATCGATTAGAGTTAAAGCAAATGAGTTAATCGAATATAGTTATTCGAATAGAAAGCAAAAGAGCTAATCGATGTTAGTTAATCGATTAGTGTTAAATTTAAAAGGAGTTAATCGATGTTAGTTAATCGATTAGAGTTAAAGCAAATGAGTTAATCGAATATAGTTATTCGAATAGAAAGCAAAAGAGCTAATCGATGTTAGTTAATCGATTAGTGTTAAAGTTAAAAGGAGTCAATCGATGTTAGTTAATCGATTAGAGTTAAAGCAAATGAGTTAATCGAATATAGTTATTCGAATAGAAAGCAAAAGAGCTAATCGATGTTAGTTAATCGATTAGTGTTAAAGTAAAAGGAGTTAATAAAATATAGTTTATTCGGATAAAGTTAGTAAAACGAATATAGTTTATTCGAAAGGGGTCAAGTGAATAGAGTAAATCAAATAGAGATCTATTCGAAGGAGGATTAAGTAAGGAAGATAGTAAAAGGTATATAAAGTGAACTTTGCCTATTTCAAAGTTAGAAATGTTGTTCAGTTAAGGTCTGAGAGGTAGTTCTACCCCAACTTGATTGGCTTCGTTTTTAACTAAGGAATAGTTAAGGTTCGGCAGTAAAGGAAATGGTTTGAGTTGGCATCGCGATAGTTTGTTTAAACATCTGTCTAAGTCCAATGAAGAAGCTTTGGAAATGTTTTCCATATAAGAAACCAGAAATGTTTTCTAATAAAGAAAGCAAGAAATGGAAATGTTTTCCATTGTTAATAACGTATATTTTCCAAATCTAGAAAATAAGAAATATTGAATATAGGGAAACATGAGATAAGTAAATTTATGAAATTAAGAGATAAATGTTGAATGATGTTTGATCGATATAAATTTCCATTTGGAAATAATATCGTTGTTTGCACACTTGTATTTATTCGATAGTTAAATCACAGACTATCGAAGTTTTGACCATTTTAACGTTGTTAATATGCAGAGACCGGTTGGATTATTATCCGAAGAACCACTATGTATTGGCATAACCGTTGTGAATCATATATGCCAAAGGAAATTGAAGACGGAGTTATGCAAGGGCTATCCTGTTTTGTGAAAACCCGTAACTTCCCCGTAAAGGAAAGCGTCGGATAGTTCGAGAACAAGCCACAACAAAACTCATACAGAAGAACATTTCATTGTATATTACAACAATGCACCAGATTACAAGAATATACAGAGTATAAATGAATATTACACAGAAATATCAGAGATTTAAATCACATGTAAATACATAGCAGCGGAAAATAATACAATACACAACTAGAAGAGATATACGGATACAAAGCTTTCCGGATATCGTTCCAGCTGTAAACCAGGATCCTGTGAATATAAATCTGCAAAACCGAAACTACTAGCTGCCCGTGTCAAAATAGGGGCACCTAGAGTTTAGGTTAAAACAATAAACTCCAGGTCAGTCATGTGACTGGTGTGAGAACTAAAACAGTTATTAATCTTTATTTTAAATCATTCGGTAAATCAAGGGACCACGCCGTATAACACGGAACGGGTTTCCTCCCAAGAATACCAGTGCATAAAACAAACAGCGCAATGCTAAATAAAGAAAAATGAAGCTGTTATAAGACCCAGGTCCCATCACACAATGCAACGCAGCCGAGGATAGGGTTTTCCCTTATAACAGCCAAAGAATGCTTGATACATTTAAAACAAATCATTTGATACTATTATAAGTGCATAGTGTATAAAACACTTCAAATCATAAGTATCAATCCTAGGCGGCATGAGCGCCCCATCCCACTATGTCACCATACTAGGTTCTACAAATAAAACCGCACATGTCACGTATTTGGAAATTGGATTTCCGTCTATGAACCGAGGCAAAAGATAGTCCTCAACCGATTCGAGACGCTCTAGCCCGTGTCTCAAGAACAGAACGCATCGTCCCTTGGAGCGACAGGGCCGGTCCACCGATGTGGATTAAACTTAAACCCTGAACACTGCGTTTCCCCACCCTTTGGGGTGTCAATGAGCCAACGAATGTATGCAAGTTGCTCCATTCACCATACATGCACTGTTTTTTGGCATGTACATGAAAGAAAGCTTCTGCATATTGAACCATTGTGAACTGGCTTGAAAATCATATATATATATATATATATATATATATATATATATATATACCTATTTTGAACATCTAATTGCCATTGTTTTGCTCTTTAGGAAGAAGGGTCTAGCTTGCTCAAGAATCATACACAATTGCACTATTATGTCAGTATTGTATTCAAATCTACACTTGTAAACTTCTCTGTTCATTGCAAACATATGTGTGTTTGGCCTATTGATCCCATGCTTCATGCTGCACCACCTTGCTGATTTAATCATGTATGCTTGTCTAAACTTGTTTGAGTTCAGCACAGTGTGTTCTTGAACTTGACTAGCTGGCCCAACCCTTGTTGTGGTTACTGGCTTTTCCTTCACGTGGACTTGTTGTTCATATGCGTATACATGCACTTGCCTGCAACCATTCTTGAACACTTTTATTTGGGCTGCTTGACTCCATGAACTTGGTCTCGAGCCTTTGTGATCATCATTGTTGCTTGTATATATATATATATATATATATATATATATATATACTTGGCATGTGCATGTCGACATGTATACCTATATGTATATAAACACATATGTGTGTGTGTATATTTGTGTGTGGCTCTTTAAAATGTCAGACATGAATATATTATCAGAAGACCGGTATAACTTCGTTTTGGTTGTTCAAAATCAGCTAGTTATAACATAGGTTTTGATCTGCAATCCAGTGTGGTGTGGTGTGGCTGATATGCAAGCACTAGAAAATATTTTCTACCTTATGGTATTTATAGTGTATCACTGTGAATATCACAAGCTGTCTAGACACAGATGAATATATATAAATTAGATCAAGTCATGAAAAATGATGAGAAACACACCAAAATTTTGAGGCAAATAAAGTTTTAAAATAAAAATTATATCTACAAGAATTTAAAAATATTATTTCTATTCCAGATACAATGTGTGTTTTTGTATGTGACAGGTGTGGATGACTGGACTGACTGAAAGCTGTGAAGACAGAAGATTGAAGCAGTAGTGTGTATATGTATGTAACAATGAATGTATGTATACTTGACTGTATAACTGAGTTATTGAGTGACTGATAGTTGTCATGAGGAACATTGTATGAAACTGAATGTGTATAAATTGTATATCAGTGAAATTCTACAAATAGTGGAGTTATAAATTTTGTACTGTTTGAATGATGAAATAAAATATTATATTCAAATAAAATATTTTTTTAATATGTGAATTCTTGTACAGTCGTATTTTATTTAAATTTAAATATTATATTCCTATCTGTGATGTAGTTTAACAGTACAATAACAAACACATTTATATTAATATATATTTTGTTGTTATCATCAAACAAAAATCATATAATTGTTATATACAACAATGTTATATGCAATAGTGCAAAGATCCCTTATTCACGAGTGAATTCTGTAGAACCTAGAGGCAACATTGGGAACGACCCTCAATCTAAGCACAGCTTATCATCCGCAGACATACAAAAAGAGTAAACAGAATCTTAGAAGACTTGCTCAGAGCTTGCATCATTGATGTTGGAGGAGTTTGGGAGCAGCACCTCCCGCTTGTGGATTTCACGTATAATAATAGTTTTCAAATGATAATAGGTATGTACCCTTTTGAGCGCTGTACGGGAGGCCATGCAAATCGTCAACTTGTTGGTGGGAAACTACCGACAAGGTTATACTCGGACTAGACTTCGTCCATGATTTCAAGGAGAAGATATCTTTGATTATGCAGAGGATGAAGGCTGCCCAATACCGTCAGAAATCGTATGCTGATAAGCGAAGAAGGGAACTTGAGTTTAATGTTGGAGACTTAATATGCATAAAAGTATCCCCTGTTAAGAAGAATGTTCGGTTTGGGAAGACTGGGAAGTTGGCTCCCAGGTTCATTGGGCCTTTTAATATCATTGAGAAGATAGGATCTTTGGCTTATCGAGTGGATCTCCCAGAGCGTCTATCGGGAATCCATAATACTTTTTATGTATCTTATCTAAGGAAATGCCATCATGATTCTTCTATCAGACTCGAGCTTGATGAAATTGGGGACATAGAAAAACTTGAGTTGGTGTCCGGGGTGCCCTATGCCACTACAAGGATTGTAGAGCACGGAATCAAGATATTCCACAAAAAAACCGTTCGCCTTGTCCGAGTACAATGAGGAAAAGATCTATCGGAAAGCACATGGGAGACTGAGGATAAGATGAGACAGACTCACCCTAAAGCTTTTCACAGGTAATTTTTCCTTAAAATAACGTTTATGGATGCATCGTAATTGCTAGATTAGATGTTAGGAAATGGATGCAACACCATTGCACTGAACAATCATATAGAAATATATGCATATTAAAGTTGTTTGCATACATATTGCATTAATTATTACACCTACATGCTAGGGTAGAGCTCACTTTAGTGGGTCTGCAGTTCATAATCACTGTGAGTCATGGATGAATTAAAATAACATAGGTGTACAACATGAATGTTTCTAGTGAGTTGTACCTTTCGCCCCATAAACAGATTTTGGGATAAAATCTTTTTTTAAGGGGGACTAATGTAACACCCGTGAAATTCATAAGTATTAACAATTAATAAATGAATAAAAATAAGCAATGAAATAATATGGCTGGAAAATGAGATTTCGCAACTCTAGGAATTTGGCTATGAAATTCTTTTACTTGGATTCGTGGCGAAATTCTGACTCGTTTTCATATATAATATGCTGAAAACGGTTAATGTATGAAGAAGTTATGAACAAATGAATTTGGATCGTAAACATAGAAAATATGTATATATAATTAAATGGAAAATATATATGTGTCTAATATAAGTTCAAAATAGAGAAGGAGAATTCAAAATTTTGAATTGAAGATAAGATCAGGGGGACAATATATATTGCATATATGGAATATGATTAAGAGATTAAGGAACGTATTTTTAAAATAAACAACTCAGCAACGCAGCCTTATTGGGTGTTCCAATCACGAAGGGGTCGACTGCTAGGGTCAACCGCTCGGCGGCTAGACAGCCCTGTATAGCAAGCTGGTTAAGTTTTTTTCTAAGAGGATATATATAAATTAAATGCTTGGATTAATTCTAAGTAATCCAACGGTCTATGCTCACACGGGAAATTATATATAGCCCCTCATATCACACTATGAAAACCCTAATCATTCTTTATCCCTGCCTCCATGCTGCCTCTCTTCCATTGCTATATTCAAAAGAAAATAAAGGTTAAGATTTCTTCTAATTCTCCAATCTAAATTTTTAACTCCTTTCTATTCTAAGTTTTAGAATAAACTTTGGAATTTGGTATAAATGTGTATATATAAGATTCTAATACATGTCATATATATATATATATATATATATATATATATATATATATATATATATATATATATAAGGAGGATTGTTGGAGCAAGTTTAAACGCAAAGAATTTGTGCAGATCTAAATCTACTACAGATTTCTCCCTAATCCGCCTATTGGGAGTGGAATATCGTTTACTTAAGGCATATTCATGTTTTTATTAGATTATCATGTTGGAAGATACGCCTAGGAGGATATGGAAATCCGAAAATATAATCATTAAAACCCCCAAATCCTCTATCTTGTATTTGCGTATGAATTGATAAATTGTGTTTTGTGGATTTTTGGTTTCAATATTGGGTTAAAGATGAAAATGGGTGTTACTATTGTTGTTTCTAGTTTGTATGATTCACCTTTATCAAACATTTGATTGTAACCTAAAAGGGTTTAGATTTGGGTATTTCATAATTTGATTAGGTTTGGGTTCTATTTTGAATCCAAACGTATTCATACTTGAAATATGACAAATATAAACGTTTTTATGTGCATAGTACCCAACAAGGGGTGAATTAGACAAAGTGGAAATTTTAAACATACATGTGTAAATGTATGTAACATTATATTTTTAATCTGGTATTGAGATCATTCCAACAAGCCTAGGATGCAAGTTGCAAGTTTGTATGAATGTATATTTTCCATCCACATGTTATCGTGTATTATGCCATTTTGCCTAAGTTGTAGCGGTAAAAGTATAGAGAAATTAACTTGTATGCCTTGATTTGGATAAATTGACAATTGCCACCTAATTAGAACATTTCCTTGTTTGTACGAATATTTAACATTGTTACGCATTATTACTATATTATTAATACAACGTAATCAACCTAGTTAACATAATAAGTGCAATTATGATAAGGTTTGAATTAATATTATCCCCATATATGTAAATGTATATTTGAATGCTTACGTGTGCATATATAGGAAGGCTTTAAATATATAAATTGTAACACATAGACATGAGGTTAGTTGCCATTTGTGGTGGAAGTCTGCCCGGCACCGACCGGAAAATCTAGAAACCACAAGTTGGCCCAACTAATGTGAGATGTCTCGGTGTCATGGGCTATTCAAAAACTTAGTACACTAGACACAATGTTAAACCAACTTGTAGTAGAAGTCTTCCCGGAGTCGACCAACATGTCCAGTATCTACATGTGTAAGGTTTAATGTGAGGGTCTTGTTTGTGTATATATATATATAACTAAATTTATATATAAGTCTATTGTATGTGAAAATCGGAAGGCTTACTACGCTTTGATAAGGTCTTTATTGGCTGACTATCTTTTTATCTAGTTTGGGTCTTAAATGGTTAGGGCTACGATCCCTCCGAACGTGTATTCCTTGGAGAGGAACACAAGTCATGGGGCCCACCCTTATTAGATTTGAAATAAGTCTTTAGATCCTCCTCTAAAGTGGTTAGGCATAAACGGTAACAGAGTTGGGTAGTTCATGGGGATGTCCACTTCCTCTAGAAGATTGTAAGGGTTCAACTAGGGACAGGTTGGTAATTGAAAGATATGTGGCCATTGAATGCTCACCAACTGTCTAAGGGAAGTCTTAAGTTACATAGGTTTCCTACCGAGTAATATCAGTTAAGTAGTAAATTTCACAATACTACTTCTCATATTACAAATGAGAGTATAGACTTAAGAATGTTAACGCATAAGGATAGAGTCTAAAAGGGCTAGGGGTCTGCCTCACGGTTATAAGAGATCATAAATATCCACCTTTAATAGGGCCATAAGTGACCGAGAATGCCACCTCATTGGGTCTTTACCCTAAAAACACTAATGGGAGATTGACTTGGATATCCACCCAATTGGTTAGATATTTGGTGTTTTTTGTGTGCTACGTAGACATGACTTGACATATATAACCTGCTAAAAACATAGGGTATGGACATTAAGTAACACCATATTTCAGTAACACATAAATTTATGTTCTGAACCCTACTTCTTAACATATCTAGCACGTCAATAGATGAGGTAAAAGCCATTGACGAAGTCATGATTGAAGCTGATGAAGAAGACGAAGTTGTTATGATATTATTAGTAGTTATTGCTTTACTTCTTTTGGAATCTTTGAGTATGAACTATTTAATGTACCCGTTGAACAGATGTAACTGTGACTATTGTATTTCTGTGATTTTCAAACAAATGATACATCTTATTTGAGTATTATATTTTCTCTTTCCAATGTGTGATAATTCCTGTCGAAGTATAAGTTATTATTATTTGTGCAAATGTAATCCTTACAGGAACCAACGACCAGTTTAGAATGGCTCTATGTTTCGATGGGCCTTTTCCGGGTAGAAATTTAGGCTCCTTCCGGGTAGGTTGTTACATCCCTCCTTTTGGAAACCTCTGTAGATTATAACTATTTTTACTTAATTCATTGATTGAGTAAACTTTTTACTAGTCTTTCGCTTTAAACTTCTTTACACAATTTCATTTATAACCTGGATTATAGTACGATAATCCATTTACTAATACTTTACCCAAAACCATTTTATATCATGTTATATAACTAAATTTCTGGATTTTATAACTAAAATCCATTTGTCAACTTCTTTACCCAAAACCATTAACATCTTATTATAATTTAATTGAAATTTATATTAACAACCCATTAACCATCCTTTACCAAAATCCAATAAGTATTTTCCTATGTATTTTGGAAAACCATTTTTTAACTCAAATCTTTTTACTTAATTCAAATGTTAAATAAAATATTTATTTTAAACTATCTCATTATCCCTGATCTCTTTTATAACTTCATCATTTTCCAAAGTAAAAGTATTATACTTCATTGTTAACTAAAGTTTGGTTACTCACTTTTTAGATTAAAATTATTAAATAACACTAACTGCATTAATGATTATTGATAATCTTTAAAACCTCATTAATAAAAGATAAATTATATTTTAAGAAATTTAATTAAATTTAAACAACTATTCCTTAAACTATTTTCATTATTAATTGAAGATAAAATAATCAACAAAACCACTTTTAATCAAAACAGTTAACTTAGTCAACTTTAAACCAATAGTTAGCCATTTAACCGATTTCGATTACTTCTTCCTCTATGATTAATATATTTAATCTAAAAATATTGCTTAGTTGTTTTCTTAAAACTAATTATCCCAAGTTATTAACCCATTGGTTAATTATTGCTTTATTCACTTATAAAATTTATTTAAACGTAAAATTCTTATTTTATAATCATCTTATAATACTTTTGTAAAAAAACAATTTATAAACATTGATTTATTTCTAAAACTTCATTTGTATAAAACATATAAAATGAAATTGGAAATATTGCTTCAGTTATAAGAGTAATTTTTTTATAACTTAACTTCGTCAATTCGCCTGACAGCAAATCAACGTTTTAACAAGAAGGTGGATTTTGGGCCATCTGCAGCCAATCCTTTAATTAATACTGTCGATTGATTAATAAACCATCAACGTTGAATTTTTATTTAACAATCAACATCCAAACAGGTTTTCAATATCACTTGAGTTTAACAGTTCATATCTATTACCTATAATAGAAAGTAGAATGTAGTATAAAGTGACGTGGAACTATTTATCATTTTTTAAATCCGACGTGTCGCTCTCCTAGGTCTCCTAAGCTTTTGTCTTCCGCAGTTGTTCAGTTTGAAAACCTACCCCAAATACACATTAACTTCCCACTTATGGTCTTTCATTTCTACCAAATTCAGTTTCTCTCTTCGCTCAAACAATAACAATCATGGAGGCTTCCACCTGCTTTCACCGTCTTCAAACCGATTGTCTTATTTTTCGACCGCTCTACCATGCATTAGAAATTCGGAAGCCATTCGAACGATTTGCCCATCATTCTCATTACACTCACCACGCTACCTCCTCGACCCATTTCCCTCTTTCATTCAACTGATCCCATTCCGTGTTTTCATAAATAAGAAAAAGCAAAAAAGGGGAAAAAACCATTTTCTTCTCATTTTCAGTCCCGATTGCCTACTCTGATTTCCTCTCTGCAATAGCTGAATCGATTGAACCATGGATATCCAGGAGAGTCTCCATGATACTAGATGATTTCATAGGTTGGAGTTGATCAGAACTAAATATATGTCGCTTTTTTGGATGTTTAAAGTCAGATCTATCCAACGAACTTCCCCCAGGTTTCATTTTAAGGTATTGTCCATTTTCCCTCTATGCAATTATTTTTAATACTGAAATCAAGTTTATCATGTTAACTATGTTTTATCAATATGAACTCTCTTTAACACAAGTAATTTCCTTTTCTTTGGCTATTTAACTTTATTATATTCTACATATCCAATTAAGAAACATTGTCTGATATTTATCATTTCATTTCAGTTTGGTTTTATATTGAAGAAATTAATTACCTTTGAATGTTTATTTCCCTTATATTTAAGAAATTAATTACCTTTGAATTTTTTCCCTTAAGCCATGTGACTCATATAATCCATGCGTTTTTTTCTTTGATATGTTTATTTTTGAGTACAAATTTTGCTGAAATACTGAAAGTTTGCTTACATTCTACCTGCCTGATATGCAATTTATGCCAATATATGCTTTTATTCCTCTAACTTTGCCTTGGATTTCATTTTTTATGTGAGTTTCAAAATTTCATGTAGGTATACCGAGCACTTTCAATAGAAAAATTGGATTGTGGCAGCAATTTTTTGAACTCTGCTTGACAGTAGAAGGTATGGTAGATTCGTTACTATTTTGCTAATTTGACTTATTATGATATTATCAAACCAACTGAGTATAAAAGGATTTAAAAATCTTTGAAATGATATTTGTAAATATAGTGTCTTTTATAATTCTGATTACCCTTACAACAAAGAATCGATGACATATATCCCATGGATCAAAAACTATATGGATCCATGACTTATAATCTAACTTAATAAGCTACCTTATGGATCCACACTAAATTTTCAACATGTATTTCATGAGAAACACAGAGATATCAAAATATTTCTGTAGTGTCCTATTCTCTCCTGACTAATCATTTAGGAGTTTAAGATCTCATTCTTCATGCAATATCTATTAACATATATGTGAGTGAGATCTGGAAGGTTTTCTTTCTGGAAAACTCCAAAGGCAATTACATGCATTCTATAAGGAACATATTGATAATGAATAGAAATGAGTCCAATAAAATTTCATTATGATGCTTGTGCTTATTTCCTAATTACTTTAAGGTTGAAGGGGAAACATATACTTTTATTTGCTTTCATTTAAATTCAATATTTTTTACTATTAATCTTAGTAGACCAAAACAGAATCGGCAATAACACAAACTTCTAGCAGAAGTTCGTCTCAATTTATTACAAAATAGTAAAAACACAGTATATGAATATTGTACACAGTATAGCACTGAATTGAAACAAGAATCAGTAAGCAATACCGAGATTGTCTGAGGCTTGAAATGTGTCTGTTTCCTTAAGACTTTCAATCGAAGCCTCCCAGGATACAACAGACGCGAAGACTGCTCGAGATTGTAGCGATAATGTCGGTCAGCAGTGCGAAAAAGGAAAGAGCAGATGATAGGAGGAAAGGAAATAAAAACTTAATCGATTTGATCATAATCGCTGGTTTATATAGGCTATTCTCGTCTTTTTGGAACAGACGCATCTGTCTGTTTCCCGCCCGTACCCATTACTGTTCAAATTCGAATGGTAACGGGTTGCATCTGTTTGCTCTACGCGGGTCGCACCCGTTTGTCTCCTAACGGGTCACACCCATTTGTTAATTCCTACCAAAATTGCAGCATTTTTCGGTGCAAAAATATGGTTTTATTCAAGGCCCGATTTCATGTCAAAGCCAAAGCCCAAACCCAAGCCCAAGCCCGAACCCGGCCCGACTCGGTTCGGTTCGGTCGGACGGGCGGGCAGCGCATGCACACGCGTGTGTGTTCATCAGATATAGGTCCTCCCCCTCGCAAAAAATTACCTGACCCTAAGGGCCAATTAAGGGAATGAGGATCTTATATATCTACACAATATTAACCCACTATTATGCCAATGTGGGACTAAATATATTTCATTCAACTCTTTAGTAATTTCAACAATCCCCCACATGAATGATAATTTATTTTATCCCCCACACGAATTGAAATATCGCTGACTACATATGGAATAATGTTTTATTTAGGATAAGTAGATATTTCACTTTGAACTTTCCTTAGTTAAAACTCATCGGGTATACTTGGCTAATCTGTGAATAATTTCATCTTGAACCATCAGCCGTATTTGTATAACCAGTCAATAAGTTTAACAGAACATTATTTCCCTTCTCACTCAATCTCTTAGTTGTGTTCATTTTGGTCCTGAACAATTTCTGGTTCTACGAGTGTGTATAGAGAATTTAAGCCTTTAATATTCTCATAGAGCCGACCCATCTCACACTAACATAGTGATCGCTACCATTAGGAATATCCTACATATACTGCACTTGTTATTTTACAAGATATGGTCATCATTAAAAAGCATAGCTTTAACCTATGAAACTTCTGTAGGCATGCATTTTATATTGTGTACCATAGGAATGTAGTAGGACTATGTCCGAACAAATGCAATACGTCTTGAGTTATTCAGAACTGGTTTGCCTATTGATCCTAGTCCGTGGGATCTCCAGTCGCTAGGGTAGGTTTCCGTATAAGATAACTCTTATTGGTTTAGGCTTTTAAACCCATTCCCCTTGGTGCGCAATCAATTTTCTCTCTTGATAACCCTTTTGTAAATGGATCCACTAGGTTATCACTGGTTCTTACATAATCAATGGAGATAGTTCCATTTGAGAGTAACTGCCTAACTATGTTATGGCGTCGACGAATGTGTCGAGATTTGCCATTATACACAAAGTTTTTCGCTCTACTTAGCGCTGCTTGATTTTCGTAGTGAATACATATGGCCGTTATAGGTTTAGGCCAAAGTGGAATATCTTCTAAGAAGTGACGAAGCCATTCTGCTTCTTCGCCTTCGTTATCTAAAGCAATAAACTCAGATTCCATCGTTGATCGAGCTATGCATGTTTGCTTAGTAGATTTCCACGACACCGCTGCTCAGTAAAAACATAACCACTTGTGGATTTTGATTCCTTTGAATCGGCAATCCAGTTTGCATCACTATATCCTTCTAATATGGCTGGATATTTTACGTAATGCAAAGAATAATTCGTGGTATTCTTTAAGTATCCAAGCACTCTCATTAGCGCTTTCCGGTGTTCCTTTCTTGGATTACTTGTATACTTGCATAGTCGCCTTACTGCGTAAGCTATATCTGGTCTCGTGCAGTTCATAAGATACATTAGACATCCTATTAAACAAGAGTATTCCAGTTGCATTATACTCTCATTAGTGTTTTTATGCAGTACTTCTGACAGATTAAAAGGTGTTCTTAGTCCTTTAATCCCAAGATTTCGAAATCTTTCAATCACTTTGTCTACGTAGTGTGACTGAGATAATTCAATTCCATTAGGGGTTCTTATTATTTTGATTCCCAAAATAACATCTGCAACTCCTAAATCTTTCACATCAAAATTGTTGATCAGCATTTTCTTTATGGTCTCTATAACTTTTATGTTAGGACCAAAGATTAAAATATTGTCCACATATAAGCAAATCATGACATATGACTGTCCAATTTATTTATAATAAACACATTTGTCACATTCATTTATATGAAAACCATTTTGCATCATGACACTATCAAATTTTTCATGCCATTGTTTTGGAGCTTGTTTGAGTCCGTATAATGATTTTACCAATTTATAGACTTTATTTTCATTTCCCTTGGATATAAAACCTTCGGGTTGCCCCATGTAGATTTCCTCATCAAGATCTCCATTCAAGAACGCCATCTTTACCTCCATCTATTGAATCTCTAGATTATAGATGGATGCAATAGCTATTAACATTCGTATTGAGGTTATTCGTGTAACGGGTGAATATGTATCAAAGAAGTCTACTCTTTCTTTTCGACGATATCCTTTGGCTACTAATCTAGCTTTATATTTGTCGATAGAGCCATCTGCTTTCATTTTCTTATTGAAAATCCATTTGTAGCCTATTGGTTTTATTCCAGGTGGAATATCAATAATTTCCTAAGTTTTATTACTTAGAATCGAATCAATCTCACTTTGGATTGCTTCTTTCCAACATGAAGATTCTATAGATGACATGGCCTCTTTATATGTTTGAGGTTCATGTTCAAGTACGTAAGTGAGGAACTCAGAGACAAATGATTTGGAAGTTCTAGCCCTTACGCTTTCTTGGTTCAACTTCATCAACTTCACGATGAGTTTCATCTTCATGTGGGCAACTTGATTCTTCTCGTTTCCTTTTGGGGACATTATTTCCTTTATTTCTTTTGTGTGGAAACACGTCTTCAAAGAATGAGGCATCTCTTGATTCCATGATTGTATTTACATGGATATTATCTATATTAGACTTGAATACCAGAAATCTATATACACTACAATTTTGGGCTGGCCCTAAGTAATAACAATCTACTGTTTTTGGTCCAAGTTTGACCTTGAGAGGTGGGATAGGAACTTTTGCCAAGCACCTCCACACTTTGAGGTATTTGAAGCTCGGTAGGTTTCCTTTCCATAACTCATATGGAATTTTTCCTGTTTTACTGTGATCAACCTTATTTAATATGTGATTACACATATTCAAGGCTTTCGCCCATAAGTTCGTCAGTAAACCAGAGGTTAAAAGCATTGCATTAATCATATCTTTTAACGTTCTGTTTTTCCTCTCGGCTATGACATTTTGTTGTGGTGAATATGGTGCTATCATTTAATGAATCATTCCAATTTTTGCACAGAATTGTTTAAACGGCGATTTATATTCTCCACCTTGATCATATCTCAATATCTTTATCTTCTTATTAAGCTGATATTCTACTTCAGCTTTATATTTTATAAACGATGTGATTGCTTCATCTTTACTGTTTAAAAGATATACGTAGCAATATCATGTATAATCATCAATAAATGTGAAAAAAATACTTTTCCCCTCCTCTTGTAGGTAAGTTTTTGAAATCACATAAGTCAGTATGAATCATTCTCAATGGTTCAGTACTTCTGTCAATAGTATGAAATGGTTTCTTAACCATTTTTGCTTCTACGCATGTCTCACATTTGTAGTTTTTATCCACTTGAAATTTAGGAATTAACTCTAAATTTGCAAGTTTTTTCATTTTTCGGAAAATAATATGTCCTAATCTATCATGCCATAATAAAGTTTCATGCTCAACGATATAAGAAACTTCCTTTTTATTCATAGCATTATCTGAATACATATTATTGCCGATTACGGCTACATTTTCCTTAAATAGGCCATCACATAAGCAACCCCTTCCTATATAGACTCCTGCCTTGGACCGAACCATCTTGTCTGACTCAAAGGCCATCCTGAATCCCTTCTTCGAAAGCATGGATCCAGAAATCAGATTCTTGTGGATATCTGGAACATGAAGGACATCATTCAGTTTAATAGCCTTCCGTGCAGTAAACTTTTGGGTGACTGTTCCTTTGCCATCAACCATGGAAACTGATGAATTGCCCATATAGAGTTTCTCATCTTGATCCAATTTGGTGTAGGTTGAAAAGACGGACTTATCAGAGTATATATGCCTAGTATCACCAGTGTCGAACCACTATTGTGCAGAATTCTGAATCAAGTTGCATTCGGACACAACTCCTAAAAAATTTGATTCATCGATGTCAGTGTTATCCACCACATTTGATTCCAAAGTTTTCTGTTTCTTGCGTCTGCAAGCTTTTACTTAATGACCAGTCTTGCCACAAACTCCACAGTCACCATTGAGTTTATTGGTTGCTTTTGGTTGTTCTGCTTATTTTCTGGCGCCTTTCTTTTCTTGTTTTTCTTTCTGAAGTGTCCTTTCTTCTTTGATTCTTCAGCAACAAGCGCCTCTTCACTTTTAGGTTGAGTTACTCCACGATTATTTGCCTCTATCTTTAATCTGATGATGAGGTCTTGTAAGGATATCTCCTTCTTTTTGTGCTTCAAGTAGTTGCGGTAGTCTCTCCAAGATGGTGGCAGTTTTCCAGTAATTGCTTCAACTAGAAATGATTCACCAAATTTGTGACCTTCTGCTTCCATTTCATGGATAATAATTTGCAACTCTTGCACTTGAGAAGTCACCGACTTTGAGTCCACCATTTTATAGTCCATAAACTTGTCAACGATGAACTTTTTCAAACTTACATTATGCGTCTTGTGCTTTGTAGCCAGTGCATTCCAAAGAGCTTTTGCAGTCTTTATGGGTTGGTACACTTTGTACAGGACCTTGTCTAGGCAGTTGAGAATGTAGTTTCTGCATAAAAAATCTGAATGTCACCACACATCAATGGACGGACCATCACACTTATTTTCATCCTTGGCGTTTCCTGGTGTAGGCGGCACCAGTTGATCTTCTTTAAGATACTTCTGCAAACAAAGGGCGATGAGATAGAAAAGCATCTGACTCTGCCACGTTTGAAAATCATCACCTTCTCCTTTGAACAAGTCTGGCTTGTTCAAATTGCCAGTTTTTAATGATAATTGCTCTTCTGCCATCTCTGTTTTGTCGAAACAATGAAAGTCTTAAGATGTTAATCTTAGTATACCAAAACAAAATCGGCAACAACACAAACTTCTAGTAGAAGTTTGTCTCAATTTATTACAAAGTAGTAAAAACACAATATATGAATACTATACATAGTATAGCACTGAATTGTAACAAGAATTAGTAAGCAATACAGGGATTGTCTAAGGCCTGAAACGTGTTAGTTTCCTTAGGACTTTCAATCGAAGCCTCCCAGGATACAACAGACGTGAAGACTGCTCGAGATTGTAGCGATAATGTCAGTCAGCAGTAGGAAAAAGGAGAGTGCAGATGATAGGAGGAAAGGGAATAGAAACTTAATCGATTTGATCAGAATCGCTGGTTTATAGAGCCTATTCGCATCTTTTTGGAACAAACGCGTCCGTCTGTTTCCCGCCTATACCCGTTACTGTTTGAATTCGAATGGTAACGAGTTGCATCTATTTGCTCTACGCGGGTCGCACCCGTTTGTCTCCTAATGGGTTGCACCCATTTGTTAATTCCTACCAAAATTGATGAGTTTTTCAGTGCAAAAATATGGTTTTATTCAAGGCCCGATTTCATGTCAAAGCCAAAGCCCAAACCCAAGCCTGAGCCCGAGTCCGAACACGGCCCGTCCCGGTTCGGTTCGGTCGGACAGGCGGGCGGCGCATTCGCGCGCGTGTGTGTTCATCAGATATAGGTTCTCCCCCTCGCACAAAATTACCTGACCCTAAGGGCCAATTAAGGGAATGAGGATCCTATATATCTACACAACATCAACCCACTATTTTGCCAATGTGGGACTAAATATATTTCATTCAACTCTTTAGGAATTTCAACATTTACTTCAACACCCAAAAATATAAGATGTCTGCTATCAAATTATGCATTTAATATTCTCAGTCTTCCGGCTAAAACGGAGCTTCATGGATATTGTCCAAGTAAGATTTATCAAATTTATCATATTGAATTTAAGGGCTCTTTGTGCGAGGCTAATAATCCAACTTAATAGGCTGATTCATAAAAATATAATCTATTTGTATAGATTTACCCTCCCGATCCTCATGATATAATTTTTTTCTCCTTTTTACTTGCTCATAGTAGATATTTAAAATAACACAACTAGTTTTTGGTACTTATTGTTTGGTGAAACCAACCTTTTTAAATTAATACCTTTTGTGGTGAGAAAGAATCGAAAAAAAAAGTTCAAAATGCTGCTCCTAATACGAAGAAAACCTACCATACCTTTTCATCTTGCACGTATTTCTTTCTTAGTCTTCAGCCAACTATACCACACTTCTAGGGCCGATCTTTTTTATTTAAAGTTGACTGTTGATATTTTGATGTAGCTCTTTAATGCGAAGCATTTAAGTATTCCCCTTTCCAAATAAGTATTGCTTTTGATAGATTCATCACCATGGCATATTTCGTAAATGAATCATCTCCATATAACGTATTAATCGTTGCACATTAATTAGTGTCAATTCATATCATTATATTTATTTTCTTTAGTTTATTGTGGTGTTTACACCATTATATTAATACCAAGTAGAGCCAAGTTCATTCGCTGATAAAAAATAGCTATCATAATGACCAAACACCATTAGCTAGGTATGTTTTACCATTTGTGAAATTAAGTTCTTACAAAAGTGAATACATGTCCTTTAAATTAGTTTTTTTAGTTTTGTTTGTGTAATGCTTAGGAAATTTTTGTTAACTCACATCATTGTACATCATAAAAACACAAGAAATAAGCAGCTTCAATGAGATTAAAACAATAAAATATGAAGCAAAAAACTCAAAACGAGGAAATAGGATATGCAAAGTGCCAGTCTGTGTTTAATTTCGTTGCAAAGCTAAAAAATTCTTAATTTTCTTGTACATCCTTTTTGTTTGTCATTTAATTTTTCAATAGCCTAACCAATGCATTCAAAGGCATTAACATGTAAAAAACGAGTTCCAAAATTGTACTGTACGTAAAATTGAAACTTCATATATCGAACCGGTATTATGTAATTTTAAATTTACCCTTTTCAACGGTAGCGTACAAAATTAAAAAAAAATCGAATTGAAAGTTCAATTTTTTATTTAGATTAAAATTTTTAAATCAATATAGCATTCATTTCGCTACTCTTAACATTTATTTAAAAACTAAATAGTTTACAAACAAATTGAATGTTTGCTAATTGCTTTATATGAACCTACGTCTGTAAATTGATCACTGTACATCCTATTCTATTAGGGTGCTAATACAAATACCTTGCTACCTTTTAATTTTAAATGGTTAAAATGATGTTATAGGCTAAATAATTTTACTAAAGTTTTTCTATTTATTCCATGCTACATGTTAAGTCATGCATGTCTTATAACAAATACATCTTGATATTTGTTAGGCTACCTTCACCTAATTCAACTTCGTCTCTTCGTATCTCCGAATCAAACATAGTAGCATCTACAACATCCACGATAGATGTTCGGCTGAACTACAATAGGTAGCTTAGGCGTCTCACCATTGTTTCCTCCATTTATGATGTATGATTATATAAGCTATATGTATTTTGATTGGGAAGTTCTTTCGATTATCGTCTCTCTGATTATACTACTTCATGAATGTTGGCAACGCTTTTCGAACTATGATCTATGCTATGTGACTCATGAAACAAAAATTATTACAAAAAAATACATTGCATATTTTCAATATACTCTTACACTTCAATCTTAAACTCTCTTCGTTTATTTCCACTGCATATGTTTATGACTGCTGTTGGAATTCAATGGATGTTGCCACTGCATATGCTTATGGCTGCTGTTGAAATTCAATGGATGTTGTATTCATGAGAATTATGATACAAGATGTTGTTGGTGTGAATGCCATCTTAGTTTGTTTCAGTGACACTTTGATTATAGGATAACTGATACTCAACGAAGCTTATGTGTAAATGTTTTATAACAGCATATTTTTTTACTCAGAGCACTGTAGATGATTGAATATCTTGATGACGGTTTGCATAAAAAATAGAATATCTTGATGATGACATTTTTAGATAGAATAGCCTAAAATTGTTGTGCAAAAGTGAGACGACCCGAACTTCCTCGGTAAGGAAAGCCCGGATAGAATTGAGTACAAGACGAATCAGAACGCAGACAGGAGAACATTTCATTGTTATTGCAACAATTCCATCAGATACAAGAATATACAGAGTATAAATGAATAAAATACATTCGATGAATATTAGAAATTACAATAAATTACATAGCAGCGGAATAATATACAAAACTCAACTGAAAGTGATACACGGATACAGAGCTTTCCGAGCAACGTTCCATCTGTAAATCAGGACCCTATGAATATAAATCTGCAAAACGAAAACTACTAGCTGCCCGTGCGGAAAATAGGGGCACCCAGAGTTTAGGTTAAAACAATAAACTCCAGGTCAGTCATGTGATCGGTGTGAGAACTAAAACAGTTATTTAAAACTTTACTTTAAAAGATAGTAATTCAAGGGACCACGCCGTATAACTCGGAACGGGTTTCCTCCCAAGAATACTAGTGCATATAACAAAACAGCGCAATTCTCTTTGGAAAAATGAAGCTATTATAAGACCCAGGTCCCATCACACAAATGCAACGCAAGCCGGAGGATAGGGTTTTCCCTTATAATAGCCAAATAATGCTTGGTACGTTCAAAACAAATCATTTGATACTATTATAGGTGTATAGTTTCAAAAAAAATTCAATCATAAATATCAATCATAGATGGCATTAATGACCCATACCACTATGTCGCCATGCTAAGTTCTACAAATAAAACCGAAATATCACGTATTGGAAATTGGATGTCCGTCATGAGTCGAGGCAAGAGGACAGCTCCTCTCCGATTCGAGGAACTCTAGCAAATGCCTCGGGACCGCACACAGCAATCCCTGGATCCTCCAAGTCCGTTCCTCTCTTACTTTTGAGGATTGGCAATTCCTGAACACACGTTTCCCGGTCCTTACAGACCTATATCCGAGGCGCCTCGCATTCCAACAACCACAGAGGTGAAATGTAAATAAAAATATCAGGGCTGGTAGGTCACTGGCACCACCATAGCTAGAAAGAAACGTCGTGCACTCCTTGGGTCCTTCTCCTGTTTTTGACTCATACCGGGGTGTGAGGCTCGCGAATCCACGTTATACACAAAGCTATGTCACACAGACCATGCTTTGATCATCAACCACAAGACTTTGCTTTTCAACAGAAGCCTTGATCAATTGCCACTTACGCGTGCCACACTGGCAATTCACTCCATGCGACTGATGTCCAACGATATACAACCTCTGAGCTTGTACGTCTCAGAGAAGGGCGTTAAGCAAGAGAATAAATTCTCCACCGCCAAACAGATGTATATTTAATAGAGATCAATCAACACAGAATAAAATCCAATGTCAGACACACAATCCATTTACAAGTTCGTTCTGGGTCCGAACGAAACCGGAGGCACTTTCCCCGCATATCCATCGATCTCCAAGTAGGTCTAGACGATCACCAGCTGTTTCCCTCATCTTGGGTGTGAAGACTTCCGGTCTTTAACCACCGTCTTCATCTTCGTCTTCTCGTCGAATCGGTTATTCAGAATGGGTATAAACCCGACCATTCTGAATATCCCACGTATATGATAAACAAATGTTACACAAACACAACAAACGCCTCATTCCAATTCAGAATATTCTTTTATTCACAAAATCACACTCTTAGGGAATAGGTTCGCATTAATTTTATCAAAGATAAATTCTTCTAAATTTATTCTTTAATCTTCCTTTGGATATCATTTCAAACCAAATTATGGTTTTCCAAACTAGTTGGGATTAGCGAACCACACCGAAGTAATTATTTATTTTATTTCCCAATCTCAACCTATTCATCCCATGGAGCAAAACTGGTAATACTCCATATCTAACACCACGGTGTTATCGATAAAATTAATTCCCATTTCACGTTCAAATCTAATTAAAGATTTAACTATCACTTTGGAGCAAAACTGGTGATACTCCATTCTCGATCCCTTTTCAGATTTGATAATTTAAATTATCAATTCGCTTTTTAATCTAATTAAAGATTCATTAAAACTTCACTTAGTTTTAATCTTCTAAAAAATCAATAACCTGTCTTTAACTGGGTTAAAGTACCAATGTCACCTAAAACATGATTCATGACAAACCCAAATCACTTTTGATATTAAATACAAGGCTCTGAATAGAAAATATACTGGCTTATATTCAATATCATATTCTGAAACCAACGGATATCGTATTGGAAATAACGATATAAATATATCTTTCAAATTCCCATAACCATATATGTATAATCACGGAATCCAATATCGAAATAATCCAAAGACAATTTCGATTCAGATCCATTTCCACTTTATATATATTGGAAATTATGGTTATTTTCAAAACCAATTCAAATTCAATTTATTCATTTCAAAAATAAATTGATTTTAATTCTAGTTCAAAACTAGTTCATTTCGATAAAAATATATTTTTGTCTTTTCAAATATGGAGTTTTTCACCCCAGTTCTTTCCAGTTCATATATTATGATTTTACACTAATTATTGATATTTTTAATAATTTTATCAAGCCCCGTACAGTCGATTTCCATCAACGGCCATCGAATTGCACTTACAGCGACCTTTTCCAAATTTGATTTGGACATAATTCCAAATCCAACCATTAGATTTCAAATTTCTAATATTCATTGGAAAGCTCTTTTCGATACGAACCCAACGGTTCCGGTTTTAGGAGAATCCGATGGTCGGATCTCCCGCAACGTCGATTCGAAGTCAATGGTCGAAATTCACGAGCTGCCGCGGCGCTGCGCGTTCTATTTAGGCCATTATATATATAATATATGTATTATATATATATTTCGTCGATTACCTTTTTAAAACGTATTTGATAAATCGTTTTAAATTTGTTTCAAAACCATTTCAACTCCATATTGAATTTCAAATCAAAATTGAATATTTCATATCATTACTATATAAATGATAATATTTTCAAAACGTTATATTTTGAAATCACTACCTTTTCTATATTCATTATAAAAACGAATATAATCAATATAAATATCGTTCACGTCAAAATAGCGCAACTCTAATCAACATGGCTTTATATATATCAATAAATTCGTTATTCTATTCAATAAATGAATATTTATTCTATTCAACATATGAATCTATATTTCTTTCAATACACGACCAATCTCAACAGATGAGTACTGTCAACACACGACTATTTTTGTTATGTAATATATTTTATAAAATTATGGTATCTATTGTTTGATTTTTAATCAGACTCCACCGTGAAGTAGCTTCTAATTTTAAATATGATAAAGATGTAAATTTTATTATTAAAATATTTTACTCAACACATAAATAGTTTCAACACATGAACATCGTCAACACATGACTATTTTTATATTCAACACATGAATTTTCTTTTATAATATTCATTATTTTCCCGATTGGAATGAGACCCAATCAATTACCATATAACGTTAATTATATGGATTCCACCCAACACATGTATATAATAGCAACGATAAACAATCAACCATCATCCAAAGTGCACCACACAACTGCATAAGCATGAAATATAAATAATTAACGCTTACACAGCCTGTCGACCAATCGATCGACATACAATTAAATAATTGGGATTAGTGTACGCCAAATATCATCCCAACACCCGTGTGGGGTTTCAAATCAACAAACACAGATTTTTTTTTTATTTGTGCAGTTGGGCGATGTGTAAAATTTATCGTCCCAATCAGTATCTTTCAAATAGGTGTACATAAACAAACCATCCGGTTTGTAAATGAATATTTATTTATTCACATTCACGTTAAAAATTATATTTTTAACGATAAAATATTTTTAGCTATATAAATATTTTATCTCATTTCCCATCACACAATCAATTCAATCAAATTTATCAACCAAAAAAATAAATAAATCACCAAACAATTAACTAAACAAACAAGTCGTCCATGGTCTGTGGACGACGGGTGTCGGGTGCTACTAAGTACCATCTGCATCCTAGTATATATTTTAACTAGAAAATAAAATTTAAAGTGAGGAATTCTCACCGACTAGCTAATCCAATCATCTCGACACTTCTTATGTAGAAGTCATCCCTGTTCCCACCTTTTGTCACTTTCGTTGCCCGTAGCCACTACATATGTAAAAATCACATTTTTATATTGTTGCTATTTATATAAAAATCATATTTTTATAATCACTCCATATGGACAAAAATTCTATTTTTACATCGCTACTATATAGATAGAAATGCTATTTTTACATCGCTACTATATAGATAAAAATTCTATTTTTACATCGCTATTCGCTATTCATATAATAAAGATTATATTTTTATCATGCTATTCTCTATATAAAGATTTCCCCTTTTCAAATATAAAGATTTCGCCTTTTCAAATATAAAGATTTCGCATTTTCAAATATAATGATTTCGCCTTTTCAAATACAAAGATTTCGCCTTTTCATTACATCACTATAAAAATCACATTTTTATTCGTTATTTTCTATATCAAAATTATAGCTCTCCTAAATTAAAAACCATATTTTTACTTCAACATACATATGATAAAAATCAGATTTTTATCTCGCTATTCAATATATAA
Organism: Allium sativum; assembly: GCA_030737875.1. Classification (NCBI taxonomy): domain Eukaryota; kingdom Viridiplantae; phylum Streptophyta; class Magnoliopsida; order Asparagales; family Amaryllidaceae; genus Allium; species Allium sativum. The sequence continues at coordinate 627,174 of JASFAX010000056.1, read as the reverse complement.
AAACCAAAACTTTATATTTCATACTACATAATAAAAATCGAAACTTTATACTTTATTGTCTAGATAAAAATAGTAAATCATCATATATATACCATTGATTTTTCTAATCTATTTAAAGTTTATTTATATTAAATAAATAAAGAAGAAAAATAAATAAAAGAAAAGAAAACTTACTGTTGAAAATCAGAAGGGGGGCTGTTTACTTCGACGCTGGGGACGGGATGTGTGGTCGGAGGCGACCTTCGGTGGAGTTGCTGTCGGGGGTTTGAGGCTGAAATTGGAGAAAGGGGCGATTAGGGTTTTGGGTGGCTAGGGCGCAAGGTGCTTGGAGGAGGAGGGCGAAGCGGTAGAAGAAGAGGGAGGAACAGGGAAGAGGAGGAGTTGCGGAGGAGAGCGCCTCGTCGGGGGCGCGGTGGCGCACCGATTGGAGGAGCGACGACGCTCCTCCCCCCTCTTCGTCTTCTTTTTCTTCTTTTTTTCTATTTAGTTTTGAAATGAATTTGAACCGGGGGGGGGGGGGGCTGAGGTAAAAGGGAAGAGAGAGATTTTTTTTATTATTTTAATTTCAAAAAGGTATTTTTATTTTCGAACTCGAAACGGGACCCACCGACTGTCGTCCCTAGCGTATTACCCATATTTCGAACACAATGGGATATGTATCGTAAGCTAATTCGGTTGTTTCGATCAGTTTTCGTCAAAATCAACATATATCTCTATATATTGAATTTGAACGCGCATTTTAATTTACCGGGGCCACATACTAACTCTAAAAATTCCCGAAAAATATTTTCTATCTTCGTATTGACGATACGGTCCTAACGAAACTAATTTCATCGAATTCTGAGACCGTTTGAAAAATGACCATTTTCCAGTCGATTAAAACCATCTAAAACTGGTCAAATGCGTTTTCCTTTGCCACACTCAAATATTGATTCGAAAAATTACGATCTTTGGAATCTAGCAATAACTTGACATCACGGATCCAACAAAAGTGGTTTCGTCGAAAACCAAGGTCGTTTGCAAAATTTCCATTTTTAAGGGCCAGAATTCCATAGCGACTATTCGGAATTTTCAACTAGACATATCTTTTTATCCCCGCTATGAAATTTTGATTTCTCGGATTCGTTGGAAAGATATTCTCAAATAAATCCTATTATTTTTGGTTTCACTATCCGGTTTATTTTACAACCGGTACATTCATTTGAAATTTGAAATCGAATTATCGACAATTCCTTTTATAATTATATATAATTATTCATACTCTAATGACAACGTATGCAAATATATATGTTCCAATTCTATTCGAAATAAATTTCTCGTCGATATCATTTAAAATAATTCATTTTAAATGTTCAAACTTCGCTAAATTCGCCGAAATGAAAATTTTAAACTGGCTTGCATTTCTGGGTTGTTACATTCTCCCCCACTTAAAACTTTTCGTCCCCAAAAGGAACGAAGCCGAAAGTTGTTTAACTAATCAACTCAACTTCCATTCTTTTCTTTACAGCTTAAGTTCTTCAACTTTTTAGTTTCTAAGAACTTTTCAAATTTTTCAAAAATTTGGCTAACACCCTAAATTTTCGAATTTTTTTGCTATAACCTCGCTTGCACCGGGAGCACCGGGAAAATCCCGAAATTGCCATACAGGCCCTCTGATCTCAAAAAGAAAAAGAAAAAGCCAAGCGGCTAGCCAATCAGCTCATAAAATCATCATCACCCAAACACAACAGTAAATTATGGTAAACATGTACCTATTTATTGGGCATACAATTTTATTCTTCTGCTCTAGCCTCCTTGCTATGACCTGTTCAATGTAAGTACCATTATATGCATGCATTAACAAACAATTTTCTATACAGATCAATATTCGGTTCAATTAGGCTAAATGGTTCAAAATTATCAAACAAATAAACAAACAACACAACTATCAATCAATTAGTGAATTAGAGTTTCAAATTCATAATTGATCTATATACAGAAAATCATGTTTTTGATGCCAAATCACAACAATATATCTATGTAAGTTTTGGTTCTCACACCAATCTAACGAAAATATATAGATACCAAACCTTCGTCACTCGAATATAAATACTAATAACGCTGCAGCCTTATCAGAATCATCCCCGGGCAACTAGAGTATGATTCTATACCTATCCAGTATATTAAAACTTCGAATATACGTTCATGACGCGTATATGCAAAATCTTTATATACTGGATTGTCCAAATTCAATACAAATAAAATACTCAAATACGTATAAACTGGTTTAAATTTTAAAACAAAATTGTTTTCATTTGAAAAATATACTCTTCACACTCGTTCTAGGATGCTACTGATCCCATGTCTAACGAGTCATTCTTATCGGATATTGCTAATCCAATATCTGATGAACTCTTTCGTTCGGTTCTAATGTGTCTCGTTCTCGAGCTCTGTAAACCAAAGCTCTGATACCAAACTGAGACGACCCGAACTTCCCCGTTAAGGATAGCCCGGATAGAATTGAGCACAAGACGAATTAGAACGCAGACAGAAGAACATTTCATTGTTATTACAACGATTCCATAGGATACAAGAACGTACAGAGTATAAATGAATAAAATACATTCGATGAATATCAGAGATTACAATAAATTACATAGCAGCGGAAAAATATACAAAACACAACTGAAAGTGATACACGGATATAGAGCTTTCCGAGCATCGTTCCAGCTGTAAATCAGGACCCTATGAATATAAATCTGCAAAACCAAAACTACTAGCTGCCCGTGCGGAAAATAGGGGCACCCAGAGTTTAGGTTAAAACAATAAACTCCAGGTCAGTCATGTGACTGGTGTGAGAACTAAAACAGTTATTTAAAACTTTACTTTAAAAGATAGTAATTCAAGGGACCACGCCGTATAACACAGAATGAGTTTCCTCCCAAGAAAACAAGTGCGTATAACAAAACAGCGCAATGCTCTTTGGAAAAATGAAGCTATTATAAGACCCAGGTCCCATCACACAATGCAACGCAAGCCAAAGGATAGGGTTTTCCCTTATAATAGCCAAATAATGCTTGGTACGTTCAAAGCAAATCATTTGATATTATTGTAGTTGTATAGTGTCAAAACAATTTCAATCATAAATATCAATCATAGACGGCATTAATGACCCATACCACTATGTCGCCATACTAGGTTCTACAAATAAAATCGCAATATCACGTATTGGAAATTGGATTTCCGTCATGAGTCGAGGCAAGGGGCAAGCTCCTCTCTGATTTGAGACACTCTAGAAAATGCCTCGGGACCGCACACAGCAATCCCTGGATCCTCCAAGGCCGGTCCTCTCTTACTTCTGAGGATTGGCAATTCCTGAACACACGTTTCCCGGTCCTTACAGACCTATATCCGAGGCGTCTCGCATTCCAACAACCACATAGGTGAAAAGTAGATATAAATGTCAAGGCTGGTAGGTCACTGACACCACCATAGCTAGAAAGAAACGTCGTGCACTCCTTGGGTCCTTCTCCCATTTTTGATTCATACCGGGGTGTGAGGCTCGCGAATCCATATTATACACAAAGCTACGTCCCACAGACCATGCTTTGATCATCAACCACAAGACTTTGCTTTTCAACAGAAGCCTTGATCAATTTCCACTTACGCGTGGCACACTGGCAATTCACTCCATGCGACTGATGTCCATAGATATACAACCTCTGAGCTCGTACATCTCAGAGCAGGGCGTTAAGCAAGAGAATAAATTCTCCGCTGCGAAAAAGATGTATATTTAATAGAGATCAATCAACACAGAATAAAATCCAATGTCAGATACACAATCCATTTACAAGTTCGTTCTGGGTCTGAACGAAACCGGAGGGACTTTCCTCGCATATCCATCGATCTCCAAGTACGTCTAAACGATCACCAACTGTTTCCCTCATCTTGGGTGTACAGCCCAATCGAGATCATCAGTAATCACCCAAACGATGAGAAGACTTCCGGTCTTCAACCACCGTCTTCATCTTCGACATCTCGTCGAATCGGTTATTCAGAATGGGTATAAACCCGGCCTTTCTGAATAACCCACATATATGATAAACAAATGTTACACAAACACAACAAATGCCTCATTCCAATTCAGAATGTTCTTTTATTCACAAAATCACATTCTTAGGGAATAGGTTCCCATTAATTTTATCAAAGATAAATTGTAACAACCCGTATTTTTGAATAACATGTTATAACACAAATCAAGGCAGAATTAAACTGTAAAATCTGAATCAATGGAAACGGGCTATGACATTGCGTTCGTCTCGGAAAAATACGCGAAATAGAGTCCGAGTTTTCGAAAATCGGAGTCCGTATGACCAAGATATGGCCTCGCGAATTTTCACGAAAAATTCAAATTCAAAACAGATTCAAATTTCAGAAAATCAGAAGTGGCGGGAAAATTCCCGCCAGACCCAAGCGGTCGACCTGGGGGTCGACTGGGGAGTCGACCTCCCCCCCCCCCAGGTCGACTGGGGAGTCGACCCTAGGGTCGACCTGGGAGTCGACCTCCCCCCAGGTCGACTGGGGAGTCGACCCTAGGGTCGACCTGGGAGTCGACCTCCCTGGTCGGCCAGGTCGGCCTGGTGCACCTGTTTGGGCTGTTTGGACCTGTTTTGGAGGCTTGTGACGGGATTTGATGGCTTGGATTGAATCTAGGGTTAATCCTATGGCTAATACTATCCTAATCTTCTATAAAAAGACCCCTAAGCCTAGCCTAAATCATCATTATTCAATCCTACAACTAAACTATGCCAAATGATTCTTGATCATGGCCTCCATCTTCATATCATGGCCTCTATCCTCTTCATGAAAGTTTGAGTGTTCAAATCAAGTAAAAGAGCCCTCTTTCTTCCTTAAAGAATCCATCTTTCTTCATAGCAAATCAAAGAAGCATCTTATTCTCTCAAAGCTTGGATTGGATCTTATTTTATTTGCGGATTTGCTAGTGGCTTCGTCTCAATCTTTATATATATATTAATTCTAGTCTTCATAGCATTGTAAGCCCTATACTACTCTTAGATTCTAACTATGAAGTTAAATGTGATATGTTGCAAGTTGAGTTTGGGCCTAAGTATGATATATGCTTTGATCTTATCATGTTATGCATGAATATACTCTATGCATATTTGAAAACCTATCACTTTGACCTTGTGGGCTAAAAGCTTCAAGCTTTATATAAAAGGTTGCATTTTGGCAACATGGAAGTTATCATATCCCTTATGATAACTTTCATGTGAGGCTAAATGTGAACTTCTAGCAACTTCTACATGTCATTTATCACCATGTATCACTTATATGCTAAGTTTGGTTTTATGCATACTTTTGAAGCCTAATAATGCTATATGCAAACTTTTAGCCATCATCCTATGTCCTTCATAATCATGTTTCACCTATTTTCTTAAGTTGATATTATGCATGTTTTGAGGCCTATGATTTAATATGCAAGCTTATGAACCTATTTATGCCTCATATGCCACCATGTTTAACTTGTGGCCAAAGCATCCTTATGCTATTTGATATGTATGAGGCCAAGTCACCTTTTATGCTATCATACATGTTGAGGCCATATGCTAGTATGTTGAACCCCTTTCGGCCTCAAATATCGCCATGTTTAATTTGTGATAGATTTTCCCATCTTATGCCCACCTTGTCATATAGTTATGTTCCCTCTTTTATCTATTTGCGTTAATACGAATTCACGTGCGATGGGAATACGTCATGGGTAGTTGGGCAAACTTAAATAACATGACTTGAAATTATGACATGAAAGTTTGACATATGTTTATGCTTGAAACATGGACTTGGACATGACTTCTAGAAAACATGAGGATGGCCAACTCGAGGTTGGGTTGAGTTTGTAGCATAAATCTACCCGGAACCGACCGGCTTAACTAGTGGCTACAAACAATAGGACCCAATGTGAGTAGTTGGTCATATCGCACTTAAAACCCGAGGTTAGACTAGGTTGTGGTGTAAAGCTACCCGGACCCGCCCGGCTTAACTAGTAACCACAACAAAGTCTAATGTGAGAGGTTGGGGTGCATTAAGTTAATTAATGCCACATGGTAGGGTTAAGTCATGGACTACTTCAATACTTAACCAATTAAACACGACGGATTGGTAGGGTTAAGTCATGGACTACTTGAATACTTAACCAATTAAACACGACGGATTGGTAGGGTTAAGTCATGGACTACTTGAATACTTAACCAATTAAACACGACGGATTGGTAGGGTTAAGTCATGGACTACTTGAATATACTTAACCAGTTGAACACGATGTATTGATAGGGTTAAGTCATGAACTGCTTGGACACACTTGACCGACTCAATACATGGTTAGGATAGGGTTAACCACATTTAACCCGTTAAGAAACCCTAGTTGTGGGGTCCTTTTCAGCAATAACCCTCTTGATAGTATCATAAGACCCTAGGGACTAGGCTAGGGTGGGGCACGATTACTGGGCTGATTGTAAGAGACCAAAAGAGACGGCTGAATGGTGCACCGGTTGTTCAGGCGGACCATGGTCGTGCACATTAAGTCCGGAGTTGAACATGGGCACCGGTAGGTTTAGACTGTGCATCCTTGAATTGTGTCTGAGGGTTACACTGTAGGGCCGGATACACCCTAGGGTGGACCCTGCACAGTCAACTACATTTCATGATTAAGCCGTATGACACCGATACACGACGAGTTAGGCTTATAGGGAGACGATCGACTAGACCGAGTAGTTGGACCTCGATTTAGGTCATCTCATGATGTGGGCCAGCTTTGGGCCAAGGGATCATTTCTTGATTATACTTGACATGGATTGGAATACTAGTACACACCTGGTGCAACTTAACCTTGTATATGCGATGCCACACTTGATCTATCTTGTTAACTTTTCACCATGCCAGTTATCACCCCACATCTCATCTCTGTTTTACATGCCCAGTTAACTTTATTAGTTTTTATACTAATAGTAGATAGGACTTACCAGTCTTTTTGACTGACCCGTTTTCTTTCGCCTCTTTTCTTCCGTTCCCCCCCCCCCCCCCCCAGGTTTACAGGGTGGGAACACTGGTACCTAGCTTGAATCTTTTGCTGCTTTTCTGGATAGCTCACGTATGGTTTGAGCATGCTATGGCCTTATGCTACTTTGGGGATAGTTAACTTATGTTTATTTTCAGTTTTCAGTTTATGTTCTAGACTTTGTTTCATGTAAAAATAATGACCAAGTACTTTGATGTAACTTGACTATGGTTTTGAAATGTTAGTCCGCTGCTTTATTTACTCTGTTTTATTTATATGTTCTGTCTTGTGATATCTGCATGCATGTTTACCTCGTTTAACGCCCCTCCAAAGCTAGTGTCCTTGCAAGAGTGGCATTGACGGAGGTGGGGTGTTACATTTGGTATCAGACCAGGTTTACGAGATTGGACAAAAGGTTTTTTAAAACTTACCTTTTGAAAAACTATTTTCAAAACCAATCAAGTATTTTTCCAAGAAAAGTCTAGTTATTTTAAAAGGCTATCCCCCAAAAGCCATTAGCACTATCCTTTGTTTCCTCGTTCTGAATCTATCTATCTTTTTCTTCGTTTCAGTATGGCCGATAATTTTGCCATCCCGGAGGGCGTACAAGTACCCGTCTGGTTCCGGAGATTTATGGAGGCAAGGGCGAATGAAGCCAGCCCCGCAAACATTCCTCCTTCCCCCATCGCTAACATCTCTCCTCCTCCCGTAGCTGAGGTTCCTACTTCTTCTCAGCATACACAAGCGGATTTCGCGGAGCTTTGCAAAGACTTTAAGGCGATGGGTTGCAAGAATTTTGTCGGAACGGAAACTTCTGTGGAGGCAAGAAACTGGTTAAAGGAAACTGAAGACCTCTTTGCTATCTTTGATGTGGAAGATCGTAGGAAAGTTCTGTTGGCGGTATGGCTATTAAAAGGGGATGCTGCTTATTGTTGGGTAGTCACCACCACCACTATACCAATTGAGACTTGGGATGACTTTAGGAGAAGGTTTGGACTAAGGTTTCTATCATCGACAGAACAGAACCTTCAGATGGAGAGGTTCCTATCACTAAAGCAATGGGACATGACCGTTGGAGAATACGTGGATAAGTTTAATCAACTTACTCGGTTCGGTCTAAACTTGGTTAACACAGCTCAGAAGAAGGCCCTACGCTTTGCTCTAGGATTGAATGAGCCATTGCGCGGTTTGGCCATATCTCATATACCCATGGGGGCGACCTTCGAGAGTTTGGTGAATATGGCCCTGCTTCAAGAAGAAGATAAGAGTGGCAAGAAGGAGGTCAAGGAAAATGAGTCCCAAGGCAAGAAGGAAGATACCGAGAAAAGAGACAAGAATAATAAGAAGAGAAAGTGCAACTTTTGTGGGATCAAAGGGCACATAGCCAAAGATTGCAGGAAGAAGAAAAGGAAGTTAGGCGAGTGTTTTCATTGCGGAGAGTCTGGACATTATAGCAAGGATTGCCCGAAAAAGCTAAGACAAGGGAAGAGGCAAACTCAGCAAGCAGGACCCTCTGGAGGGCAGTTGCAGGCTCTCCTCACTCTACCAGCTTTTGATCAAGGTAGTGTTTCTGTAAAAAGTCATGTTTACATTCCTGATTTCCCTGTTCATACCTTATTTGATTATGGCGCATCGCATAGTTTTATTTCTGATTTTGTTGAAAGTTTGCACCTAAGTACTAGTCTAGTTGAGGTCCCGTTAGGATTTCAAATCCAATTGGGGGTTCCGCCCATCTACCTGTGATTTGTATGGATTTGAAAATCTTTATCTTGAGCGTAGAATTCATGTGTAATGCTTATGTTCTCTGGTTTACGGGATACGGGTTGATTTTGGACATGGGTTGGTTGTCCAGTTATGGAGCCATTCTTGACTGTGAGTATAGGGTGGTGAGGCTCATGACTCGCCTCGGTAATACCCTAGAAATTTCTTGTAACCATAGAGGTCCCGTCATGTTTGGTTATCTTGAATCTCTTGACTCGTCTATCGATGATCTGCAATCTGTAAGGATGGTCCGAGACTATCCTGATGTCTTTGAAGAAGTTAAGGGAGTTACCCCCCTAAACGAGAGGTAGATTTCCGCATTTATCTGGTTGATAATGCCAAGCCAGTTACATTGCCCGTTAGGCACATGGCCCCACGAGAAAGATGGGAGCTCAGTAAGCAAATCAAGGAGTTGCTTGAGAAAAATTTCATTAGGTGAAGCATTTCAGAATGGGATGCTCCGGTGGTATTCGCTACTAAGGCGGATAGTCCATTTCACTTAAGCATGTGTTAGAGAAATCACCCTAGTAAGTACATTTGGCAACGTGGATTGGCACTTGTTTTCAAGGAATAGTTTTCTGTGTGGGATACCGTATAGTATATAAACGAGATCCAAGATTCACTAACGAATTTCGGAGAGCTTGCATGAAACCATGAGTACGCAGTTGGGTGGAAGCCAAGTATTTTAGGCAAAGAATAAGTGGAAGTGGAACGAGAGGCAATGGTGAAATGAGTTCTAACTCATATTTTGGAAATAATAATTAAGAACTACGGAATTGTGAAGTTAAACGACGGTCAAGGCACGATGGGATTAAGCACATGAAAATGCGGCTTAGAAGACTGAAGACTAGATACACGCATTAAATCTCTTTCTAAGAGTATATCCTTGATCCCTATGGTTCCGTAGAGCTTACTCGCATGCTATCTTTTAAGTATATCTTCTCGGTCCTATCCTCAATCTTAGTTCTGTTGCAAACCCCATAAGGAGTATGACTCGCCTGTTTGTAATATAGGGTTGGGGTGAAGATGTTCGTCACCAAACTATTTGGGCTTTATGAGATATAGGTAATAATTGATAGACTTACAAAGAGAGCCCATTTTATTCCAGTGAAAAGCAAGAGGACCGTATCATGGCTAGCATCTGTTCATCTTCGAGAGAGAGTGCGGTTGCATGGAGTTCCTTCTAGCATAGCTAGCGATCGTGACCCAATTTTCACTAGCTAGTTCTGGAATAGTTTGCAAGAAGCGATGGGTACGCGATTGAACCTGAGTACAGCCTATCACCCCCAGACGGATGGCCAAACCGAAAGGGTGAATAGAGTGCTAGAAGATCTTTTGAGACTTTGTGTTCTTGACTTTGGTGGTACTAGGGAAGACCGCCTTCCTCTTGTAGAGTTTGCTTATAATAACAGCTACCAAGCAAGCATAGGAATGACACCATTCGAAGCTTCGTATGGGAGGCCGTGCAAGCCACCAACATGTTGGTGGGAGACGACAGATAAGCTTATAATTGGGCCCGACATGATAAGGGACACATCCGAGAAGGGACGAATTGATTCAAAGACGGATGAAAACGGCCCAAGACAGACAGAAATCCTATGCAGACAAGCGAAGGACAGACTTAGAATTTAAAGTGGGAGATATGGTCCTTGTGAAGATTTCTCCTTTGAGAAATATGGTTCATTTTGGGCAGCTGACACCAAGGATCGTAGGACCCTTCCCTACTATGGAAAGAGTTGGGAAGATGACTTATAAGGTGGAATTGCCCGAGAACCTAGCCGGAGTGCATAATGTCTTTCATGTCTCGCATCTCCGGAAGTGTTTGCATAGATCCGCCGAAATGGTTGAACCAAGTATTCTTGAAGACATGGAGGTAGAGAAAGAGGCGACCCTGAGACGAGCTCCGATTCGTATCATGAAAACGGAGACAAAAGAAGCTAAGAAGTTAAGCTTGTTAAGGCGCAATGGAGTGAAACAGAGGAAGACGCAACTTGGGAAACCAAGGAGAAGATGCGTGGGCTTTATCCATTTCTTTTTGAGGATACATTTTCAATCTCTTTTCCTAGTTGGTATATCTTTCTTTTGCTTATCTTGTCATGAGGACCTTAGGTAGAAACCCGTTGGATGAAACATGTATTTGAAACATGTTATGCTTGATGGTTGCAAGTGGTTGCAAGTGTTTGCACGTGGATACTCGTGGATGCATGATACACATTAGGCACTAAGATCGGCTCACACACTTTCATGTTGCATACGCATGAGTGCTTATACTTATTCATGGATGAAACTTGTTATGCTATCACGTGGATGTTGCATATGGATGAATGTTATGTGCACTCATGTAGAGATTATAAATTATGTTTGGAATTTGCATACATATGGACTCATTTCACTAACATGTTTTTCATTAAGGGGGTTTACTGAATCAGTAACCTCCTGATTTTCGCATTAGATAAGTACATATACACACACCTTTGCATATGATCATACAGCATTTAGAATCCTTTAAGGACAATGACTGCACGTGGATGATGTTTTGAGTAGATGGATGATGGATGGTAGGATACGTTCTTCCTAACTTGGAGATTTCGGGGACGAAATCCTTTAAGGAGGGGAGAATGTAACAACCCGTATTTTTGAATAACATGTTACAACACAAATCAAGGCAGAATTAAACTGTAATATCTGAATCAAGGGAAACGGGCTGTGCCATTCCGTTCGTCTCGGAAAAATATGCGAAATATGCGAATTAAACTGTAATATCGGAGTCTGTATGACCAAGATATGGCCTCGCGAAGTTTCACGAAAAATTCAAATTCAAAACAGATTCAAATTTCAGAAAATCAGAAGTGGGGGGGAAATTCCCGCCAGACCCAAGGGGTGGACCTGGGGGTCGACTGGGGAGTCGACTTCCCCCCCCCCCCCCCCAGGTCGACTGGGGAGTCGACCCTAGGGTCGACCTGGGAGTCGACCTCCCCCCCCCCAGGTTGACTGGGGAGTCGACCCTAGGGTCGACCTGGGAGTCGACCTCCCTGGTCGGCCAGGTCGGCCTGGTGCACCTATTTGGGCTGTTTGGACCTGTTTTGGAGGCTTGTGACGGGATTTGATGGCTTGGATTGAATCTAGGGTTAATCCTATGGCTAGTACTATCCTAATCTTCTATAAAAAGACCCCTAAGCCTAGCCTAAATCATCATTATTCAATCCTACAACTAAACTATGCCAAAATGATTCTTGATCATGGCCTCCATCTTCATATCATGGCCTCCATCCTCTTCATGAAAGTTTGAGTGTTCAAATCAAGTAAAAGAGCCCTCTTTCTTCCTTAAAGAATCCATCTTTCTTCATAGAAAATCAAAGAAGCATCTTATTCTCTCAAAGCTTGGATTGGATCTTATTTTATTTGCGGATTTGCTAGTGGCTTCGTCTCAATCTTTATATATATATTAATTCTAGTCTTCATAGCATTGTAAGCCCTATACTACTCTTAGATTCTAACTATGAAGTTAAATGTGATATGTTGCAAGTTGAGTTTTGGCCTAAGTATGATATATGCTTTGATCTTATCATGTTATGCATGAATATACTCTATGCATATTTGAAAACCTATCACTTTGACCTTATGGGCTAAAAGCTTCAAGCTTTATATAAAAGGTTGCATTTTGGCAACATGGAAGTTATCATATCCCTTATGATAACTTGCATGTGAGGCTAAATGCGAACTTCTAGCAACTTCTACATGTCATTTATCACCATGTATCACTTATATGCTAAGTTTGGTTTTATGCATACTTTTGAAGCCTAATAATGCTATATGCGAACTTTTAGCCATCATCCTATGTCCTTCATAATCATGTTTCACCTATTTGCTTAAGTTGATATTATGCATGTTTTGAGGCCTATGATGTAATATGCAAGCTTATGAACCTATTTATGCATCATATGCCACCATGTTTAACTTGTGGCCAAAGCATCCTTATGCTAGCTTGTGGCCAAATCACCCTTATGTTATTTGATATGTATGAGGCCAAGTCACCTTTTATGCTATCATACATGTTGAGGCCATATGCTAGTATGTTAAACCCCTTTCGGCCTCAAATATCGCCATGTTTAATTTGTGATAGATTTTCCCATCTTATGCCCATCTTGTCATATAGTTATGTTCCCTCTTTGATCTATTTGCGTTAATACGAATTCATGTGCGATGGGAATACGTCATGGGTAGTTGGGCAAACTTAAATAACATGACTTGAAATTATGACATGAAAGTTTGACATATGTTTATGCTTGAAACATGGACTTGGACATGACTTCTAGAAAACATGAGGATGGCCAACTCGAGGTTGGGTTGAGTTTGTAGCATAAATCTACCCGGAACCGACCGGCTTAACTAGTGGCTACAAACAATAGGACCCAATGTGAGTAGTTGGTCATATCGCACTTAAAACCCGAGGTTAGACTAGGTTGTGGTGTAAAGCTACCCGGACCCGCCCGGCTTAACTAGTAACCACAAAAAAGTCTAATGTGAGAGGTTGGGGTGCATTAAGTTAATTAATGCCACATGGTAGGGTTAAGTCATGGACTACTTGAAAACTTGACCAATTAAACACGACGGATTGGTAGGGTTAAGTCATGGACTACTTGAATACTTAACCAATTAAACACGACGGATTGGTAGGGTTAAGTCATGGACAACTTGAATATACTTAACCAGTTGAACATGATGTATTGATAGGGTTAAGTCATGAACTGCTTGGACACACTTGACCGACTCAATACGTGGTTAGGATAGGGTTAACCACATTTAACCCGTTAAGAAACCCTAGTTGTGGGGTCCTTTTCAGCAGTAACCCTCTTGATAGTATCATAAGACCCTAGGGACTAGGCTAGGGTGGGGCACGATTACTGGGCTGATTGTAAGAGACCAAAAGAGACGGCTGAATGGTGCACCGATTGTTCAGGCGGACCATAGTCGTGCACATTAAGTACAGAGTTGAACATGGGCACCGGTAGGTTTAGACTGTGCATCCTTGAATTGTGTCTGAGGGTTACACCGTAGGGCCGGATACACCCTAGGGTGGACCCTGCACAGTCAACTACATTTCATGATTAAGCCGTATGACACCGATACACGACGAGTTAGGCTTATAGGGAGCCGATCGACTAGACCGAGTAGTTGGACCTCGATTTAGGTCATCTCATGATGTGGGCCAACTTTGGGCCAAGGGATCATTTCTTGATTATACTTGACATGGATTGGAATACTAGTACACACCTGGTGCAACTTAACCTTGTATATGCGATGCCACACTTGATCTATCTTGTTAACTTTTCACCATGCTAGTTATCACCCCACATCTCATCTCTGTTTTACATGCCCAGTTAACTTTATTAGTTTTTATACTAATAGTAGATAGGACTTACCAGTCTTTTTGACTGACCCGTTTTCTTTCGCCTCTTTTCTTCCGTTCCCCCCCCCCCCTAGGTTTACAGGGTGGGAACACTGGTACCTAGCTTGGATCTTTTGCTGCTTTTCTTGATAGCTCACGTATGGTTTGAGCATGCTATGGCCTTATGCTACTTTGGGGATAGTTAACTTATGTTTATTTTCAGTTTTCAGTTTATGTTCTAGACTTTGTTTCATGTAAAAATAATGACCAAGTACTTTGATGTAACTTGACTATGGTTTTGAAATGTTAGTCTGCTGCTTTATTTACTCTGTTTTATTTATATGTTCTGTCTTGTGATATCTGCATGCATGTTTACCTCGTTTAACGCCCCTCCAAAGCTAGTGTCCTTGCAAGAGTGGCATTGACGGAGGTGGGGTGTTACATAAATTCTTCTAAATTTATTCTTTAGTCTTATTTTGGATATCATTTCAAACCAAATTATGGTTTTCCAAACTAGTCGGGATTAGCGAACCACACCGAAGTAATTATTTATTTTATTTCCCAATCCCAACCTATTCATCCCATGGAGCAAAACTGGTAATACTCCATATCTAACACCACGGTGTTATCGGTAAAATTAATTACCATTTCACGTTCAAATCTAATTAGAGATTTAGCTATCGCTTTGGAGCAAAACAGGTGATACTCCATTCTCGATCCCTTTTCAGATTTGATAATTTAAATTATCAATTCGCTTTTCAATCTAATTAAAGATTCATTAAAACTCCATTTAGTTTTAATCTTCTCAAAAATCAATAACCTGTCTTTAACTGGGTTAAAGAACCAATGTCACCTAAAACATGATTCACGACAAACCCAAATCACTTTTGATATTAAATACAAGGCTCTGAATAGAAAATACACCAGCTTATATTCAATATCATATTCTGAAACCAACAAATATCATATTGGAAATAACGATATAAATATATCTTTCAAATTCCCATAACCATATCTGTATAATCACGGAATCCAATATCGAAATAATCCAAAGGCAATTTCAATTCAGATCCATTTCCACTTTATATATATTGTAAATTCTGGTTATTTTCAAAACCAATTCAAATTCAATTTATTCATTTCAAAAATAAATTGATTTTAATTCTAGTTCAAAACTAGCTCATTTCGATAAAAATATATTTTTATCTTTTCAAATATGGTGTTTTTCACCCCAGTTCTTTCCAGTTCATATATGATGATTTTACACTAATTATTGATATTTTTAATAATTTTATCCCGGCCCGTACAGTCGATTTCCATCAACGGCCATCGAACTGCACTTACAGCGACCTTTTCCAAATTTGATTTGGACATAATTCCAAATCCAACCGTTAGATTTCAAATTTCTAATATTCATTAGAAAGCTCTTTTCGATACGAACCCAACGGTTCCGGATTTAGGAGAATCCGACGGTCGGATCTTCCGCAACGTCGATTCGAAGTCAATGGTCGAAATTCACGAGCTGCCGCGGCGCGGCGCGTTCTATTCAGGCCATTATATATATATAATATATATATATATTATATATATTTCGTCGATAACCTTTTTAAAATGTATTTTATAAATCGTGTTAAATTTGTTTCAAAACCATTTCAACTCCATATTCTATTTCAAATCAAAATTGAATATTTCATATCATTACTATATAAATGATAATATTTTCAAAACGTTATATTTTGAAATCACTACCTTTTCTATATTCATTATAAAAATGAATATAATCGATATAAATATCGTTCACGTCAAAATAGCGCAACTCTAATCAACATAGCTTTATGAATTTCAATAAATTCGTTATTCTATTCAATAAATGAATATTTATTCTATTCAACATATGAATCTATATTTCTTTCAACACACGACCAATCTCAACACATGAGTACTGTCAGCACACGACTATTTTTGTTATGTAATTTATTTTATAAAATTATGGTATCTGTTGTTTGATTTTTAATCAGACTCCACCGTGAAGTAGCTTCTAATTTTAAATATGATAAAGATGTAAATTTTATTATTAAAATATTTTACTCAACACATAAATAGTTTCAACACATGAACATCGTCAACACATGACTATTTTTATATTCAACACATGAATTTTCTTTTATAATATTCATTATTTTCTCGATTGGAATGAGGCCCAATAAACTACCATATAACGTTAATTATATGGATTCCACCCAACACATGTATATAATAGCAACGATAAACAATCAACCATCATCCAAAGTGCACCAAACAATTGCATAAGCATCAAATATAAATAATTAACACTTACACAACCTATCGACCAATCGATCGACATACAATTAAATAATTGGGATTAGTGTACGCCAAATATCATCCCAACACCCGTGTGCGGTTCCAAATCAACAAACACAGATTTTTTTTATTTGTGCAGTTGGGCGATGTGTAAAATTTATCATCCCAATCAATATATTTCAAATAGGTGTACATAAACAAACCGTCTGGTTTGTAAATGAATATTTATTTATTCACATTCACGTTAAAAATTATATTTTTAGCGATAAAATATTTTTAACTATATAAATATTTTATCCCATTTCCCATCACACAATAATTTCCATCAAATTTATCAACCAAACAAATAAATCAATCACCAAACAAATAACTAAACAAACAAGCCGTCCATGGTCTGTGGACGACGGGTGTCGGGTGCTACTAAGCACCGTCTGCATCCTAGTATATATTTTAACTAGAAAAGAAAATTTAAAGTGAGGAATTCGCACCGACTAGCTAATCCAATCATCTTGACTCTTCTTATGTAGAAGTTATCGCTGTTCCCGCCTTGTGTCACTTTCGTTGTCCGTAGCCACTACATATGTAAAAATCACATTTTTATATTGTTGCTATGTATATAAAAATCATATTTTTATAATCACTCCATATGGAAAAAAAATTCTATTTTTACATCGCTACTATATAGACAAAAATTCTATTTTTACATCGCTACTATATAGATAAAAATGCTATTTTTACATCGCTACTATATAGATAAAAATTCTATTTTTACATCGCTACTATATAGATAAAAATTCTATTTTTACATCGCTACTATATAGATAAAAATTCTATTTTTACATCGATATTCATATAATAAAGATTATATTTTTATCATGCTATTCTATATATAAAGATTTCCCCTTTTCAAATATAAAGATTTCGCCTTTTCAAATATAAAGATTTCGCCTTTTCATTACATCACTATAAAAATCACATTTTTATTCGTTATTTTCTATATCAAAATTATATCTCTCCTAAATTAAAAACCATATTTTTATTTCAACATACATATGATAAAAATCAGATTTTTATCTCGCTATTCAATATATAAAAACCGAAACTTTATATTTCATACTACATAATAAAAATCGAAACTTTATACTTTATTGTCTAGATAAAAATAGTAAATCATCATATATATACCACTGATTTTTCTAATCTATTTAAAGTTTATTTACATTAAATAAATAAAGAAGAAAAATAAATAAAAGAAAACTTACTGTTGAAAATCAGAAGGGGGTTGTTTACTTCGGCGCTGGGGACGGGAGGTGTGGTCGGAGGCGGCCTTCTGTGGAGTTGTTGTCGGGGGTTTGAGGCTGCAATTGGAGAAAGGGGCGATTAGGGTTTTGGGTGGCTAGGGCGCGAGGTGCTTGGAGGAGGAGGGCGGAGCGGGAGAAGAAGAGGGAGGAGCAGGGAAGAGGAAGAGTTGCAGAGGAGGGCGCCTCGTCGGGGGCGCGGTGGCGCACCGATGGGAGGAGCGACGGCGCTCCTCCCCCCTCTTCGTCTTCTTTTTCTTTTTTTTTCTATTTAGTTTTGAAATGAATTTGAACCGGGGGGGGGGGGGCTGAGGTAAAAGGGAAGAGAGAGATTTTTTTTATTTTAATTTCAAAAAGGTATTTTTATATTCGAACTCGAAACGGGACCCACTGACTGTCGTCCCTAGTGTATTAC
The DNA here is from genome assembly GCA_030737875.1 of Allium sativum. Classification (NCBI taxonomy): domain Eukaryota; kingdom Viridiplantae; phylum Streptophyta; class Magnoliopsida; order Asparagales; family Amaryllidaceae; genus Allium; species Allium sativum. Next base: position 608,938 of record JASFAX010000056.1, on the reverse strand, counting down.
CCCTATTCCGAACACAATGGGATATGTATCGTAAGTTGATTCGGTCATTTCGATCAGTTTTCGTCAAAATTAACATATATCTCTATATATTGAATTTGAACGCGCATTTCAATTTACCGGGGCAACATACTAACTCTAAAAATTCCCAAAAAATATTTTCTAGTTTCGTATTGACGATACGGTCCTAATGAAACTAATTTCATCGAATTCTGAGACCGTTTGAAAAATGACCATTTTCCAGTCGATTAAAATCAACTGAAACTGGTCAAACGCGTTTTCCTTTGCCACGCTCACATATTGATTCGAAAAATTACAAATTTTGGAATCTAGCAATAACTTGACATCATGGATCCAACAAAAGTGGTTTCGTTGAAAACCGAGGTCGTTTGCAAAATTTTCATTTTTAAGGGCCAGAATTCCATAGCGACTATTCGGAATTTTCAACTGGACATATCTTTTTATCCCCGCTATGAAATTTTGATTTCTCAGATTCGTTGGAAAGATATTCTTAAATAGATCCTATTATTTTTGGTTTCATTAAAATCCGGTTTATTTTGCAACCGGTACATTCATTTGAAATTTGAAATCGAATTATCGAACTACCGAGCCTTTTTCAATTCCTTTTATAATTATATATAATTATTCCTGCTCTAACGACGACATATGTAAATATATACGTTCCAATTCTATTCGAAATAAATTTCTCCTCGATATTATTTAAAATAATTCATTTTAAATGTTCAAACTTTTCCGGGTTGTTACAAAAAGACTATAAGTGAGAACATACTTTTAAATGATTTTCATTGCTTTGAAAAATAAAAGCAATTTTTTTGAATCAGCTTTTATGTGCTTCGAGTTTGAATACGAGTGACAGAATAAGCCATTATAAGTATGAAATTTGCAGTGTAAATATTCTATCTATAATTCCTATGTAACAGACACTGAAGCCTTGGTTGTCTTATGTTTTTTTCCCTCTTAATAATATTGACAAATATGTGAAAAATTGAAGTTGATTACTTTTAAACAATCTATTACACTTCCTACTGCGGTTTTACTTGACTGCCATGGGTTTTATTTCTCTTTAGGATGAAGATTAACATATTTTATAGATAATGTTCGTCTAACTATTTATTATAGTAACATGTTTTGCTAAAGCTTTATGCCATTTGTAACGACCCGCATTTTTCAGCGATATAAATAATTTATTTAATTATTTAAATAATGGTTTGGTTATTTAAAATGACTAGAATTAAATAATATTGAATATTTAATTAAAATAAATAATATAATAACGTATTTAATTTCTGAAATAGTCAGAAATAGTGGAATTCACAAAATGGTGTGAATTGGATCATCTGTGATATTTAATTCAGTTTAGAATTAAATTAGAATAACGAATATATTATTTGAACGACAGTTTGAACGTATAATTATAATATAATTATAATCGAGCTTGAAATGGCGCGGTAGTTCACGATTTTGCGATTTGAACTTCAACTGAATATACAGGGTTCGTTTTAAATCGGATTTCTGTGAAATAAGAAACTAGGAGCTGGTGAAGTATATTTTTCTGATGGAAGAGAAAAATCAGGATTTCGTCGTGTAGATTTTGATATATGTCCAAATCAAATTTTAGAAAAGTCGCTGTGGAATTCCTTTATAATTTATAACGATTTATTTTATTATAAAAGGATTTTCAATATTAATTGAATATCAATATAATCTGGGATTTTGAAATATCGAGTTATAAATCCAGATAGGTATATTTTGAAGCCGTATGATAGTGTATGTGAATATATACGATAATATTTATTTTTAAATATTAAATTTAAATGTTTTTAAATATATTTATATATTTAAAGGGGTTATTTAGAGCTTTAGAAATAGCCAGTTTTGCAAACGACCTCAGAATTCGACGAAAATAATTTTGTTGGATCCGCAATATTATATTATTACTAGATTTCAGTTTCCATGATTTTTGAAGTCAGTATGTAGCCGTACGTATTTTTAATGTGAAAAACAGTCAGTATTTTGACGGTTAAAAATACGATGTGTGAACAAATAGAGTCGAAATTCAATGAAACCAGTTTCGTTGGGTCCGCAATGTCGAACCGAAGGTGCATGTCTAGTTTCGTGATTTTGGGTATCGTATGTGATCATAGGGATTTTAGAGGACGAACACAAACCGCATTTGCTTAAAAATAAATATAATAAGCAACTAAAAAAATATTATTTTCTTCCTATAAATACACTACCCTACTCACTAACCCTAAACCACTTTCTGCAAAACCAGAAACCGGCCTCCACCTTCTTCTTAAAAGTGGAAAATCGACAAAAGAAAATTCAAAATAAATTCAAACAAAAATATATAAATCGAGCGAGATATATATTTGAAATCAGTATCTAAAGAGCTTCGATGTGGTGTGTATGTTACTGGGCGCGACGCCCTTTGTGTCGGAGTCGAATTGGTACAGCAGCCCTAGGGCTCGATCTCGCTCGAAGATGGAGGAGTTTGGGATGGATTCGATTTCATTTTTTTAGAGGGATGGAAATCGATACTATTGGCAAAGAATTGGGGGAATCGTTGATAAAGTAGGACGCGCCCTCCTTTTACAGCTCGACTTCGGCTGTAGAATGCAATTCAGGCAAAGGATGCGAGCTTGGAGACATGTATACGAGGTGGAAGAGTTTTCTAAGGGGTGAATTATGGGATTTTTTCCATGAATTTAAATGTAGTGATGGAAGAGGATGATGGAGAAAAAGGTCGGCTAGTGGTGCGGTTTAAGGGAGGAGCGGGCTCTGTAAGATCCATTTGGAGGAAGAAGAGATAGGCGGGTCGGGTTCGTTCAAGTAGGGTATGGGCTAGAGGGAAAGGTTAAGGCCTAAAATTTCATAATTAAATTCAATTTTTGTTTTATTTAAATACGTATTAACTTCTAAAATGTATAACTTCGTCGTACGTTATCAGAATTGGACGAAATAAGATCCAATGGGATCGTATGGATGGTGGCTACATCATGGAACTGACTGGAAGTCCATCGGAGCTCGTTACAATTTATAGCAAAATAAATTGTCCGTTTGAAGCAAGCGACCATTATCGTTATTTAACCATAACCATCCAATGTGAGTAAATCTCGCTAACTCTGCTCAATTTATATTTTTATAAAATAATTTTTAGAATTCATAAATAATGGTTGTTTGCTGTGTGTTGGCTGGTTGGTTGAACTGCTAGTCAGTTGATTGAAAATATAGATATAAATCGTTAATCAAATATTGATTATGTTTAGTAGAGTATTTCATAGAAAAATGAAATTAATGTTAATTTTATTGTTTAACATTTGTGGATGCAGGGAAACAGGTCGGAGGGACCCAAGGCGGTTCCTCAACAATTATTTTACAGTTTTTGTCATATATTGTGTTATATGATGTGATATGAAATCTGTTGTTGATTTTGTATGGTTGAATGATACCGATCATTGTTATATGGTACGTCAAATACCATAGGAATACTGGAATGTTAAAAAGGAAATTTTCAATGTTATATTGAAAAATAAATATTTATAAAATCAAAAGATTTTATAAAAAGAAAATATTTATTTATAGAATAAATAGATTAAAAGGAATATTTATTTGTTAATCAGATAAATAGAATTGGAAAAAAATATTTGTAACTATTTACAAATAGAATTGAAAAGGGATATTTATTTGAAAAATTAATAGAACAGAAAAGGGAAATGCGTGTAAAGTAAATAGAAAAAAAAGTTGGATTATCAAAGGAATTACTTATAAAATCAATAGATTTTATAAATAGAAAATATTTTATAAAATAAAAAGAATTATCAAAAAGGGGATTTATTTTGTAAATAAGTTGTTTTTAAAAGGGATACTTTAAAAGTGACTAGAATTGTATAAAAAGGGAAATTTTACAATTGAAAGATTTAAACCCGTGCTCCGCGCACGGGTATAACATGATATGGATTTAAAGAAAAGATTTTAAATAGAATCTATTTTGACCGATAGATTGAGAAGATAAATTTATAAATAAATTAAATGAAATATTTATCATTGTATAAATAGAATATATATAAGTCAGGACTTATATAGAGAAGTAAAAATTCGATTTCAACATCGATATTTGAAACTGAATAAAAGTAGAGTTAATCAGTTAGAGTTAATCAGTTAGAATTGATTAAATACTAGTTATTCAATTAGAGTTGATCGAATGTAGCTATTTGAGATAGAGTTAGTCAAACGTAGTTATTTAGGATGAGTTGCCATTTCGTACGACTGCTAGCGGAATTCGCTGGCCTGCAGATAGCCTACGGCGGTCGGATGTTTCCTGTAACGACCCGGGATTTTAGGGCCCATTTAAATTTCTATTTTAATGAATTTAAAGTATTTTTAATGATTTATTTATTTTAGTCGAATTTAAAACGAACGAATTTAATTTAAATATAAAAGGAGTTTAAAACAAGCGCTGCAGTTTGAAATTTTGATTTGAAACTTTGACTGAATGTACAGGATTCAAAATAAAACGAATTTTAGTGAAACCAAAAATATTTAAATCTGTTTAAGAATATCTTTCTAATGAATCTGAAAAATTGGAATTTCACTTTAAAATTTATAAGTTATGTCAAAATTAAAATTTAGAAAGGTCGCTATGAAATATATATATAATATATAAAGGTCAAAATTGCCACTTTTTACATACGAAGGAATTTGAACTCGAAACCACTTCCATTGGTTTCAGAATGACGTTTCTGCATTGAAAAACAGTAAACACTTATATGTTTTGAGTTTCAGAAAATATTTGTTTCAAAATGTATTTTTAATATTAAATATATTTGCCTTGAAAATAGCCATTTTTCAAAAAGGCTCAGAATTGAACGAAACAAATTTTGTTGTGATCGTATCGTCATAAGGAAGCCAAAAATAATTTTTCCAGATTTTTCTGACTTCGTATGTGGTCCCGGTGAATTTCTGAGTACGTTTGAATTTAAAATAATGATTTATATTTAAAACTGAAAAACGGAGGCCAAGATGATAGTTTGGGCAAACGGGACAGATCCAAATGAGTCCGGAACGGGGGCAGTCGTTGGGCCTGAATCGGGGTTCGGACCAAAACGGGCTTAAACGGGCTAATTAACTAATGATTAAATAAACCTAATATTTTAATATATAATTCGCTACATTAGCTTCTTCTTCCCCCGACGTTACTTTTCAGCCATAAGAAACCCATTAGTGCTCAAAAATTCAAACTCCGATTGCTCACTCATTACTCAACGAAAACCAGCAAACCAATACTCATATCGAAGCTCTTCTCGAGCTCTACGATCACCGACAAGAACCAACCCTTCCCGTGCCCCATAGCTCCGCCACCAGGCCCCCGAACCAGCGCCGAACGCACCCCCCTTGGGCCCACCACGTCAGCGCGCGGCCTCCCCCCTTCCCGGCGTGGATGCACCTCTCGTAGCCGGACAACCTCCAACAAATGGTTCGTGGAACCATCATCTACAACTCCAGAAAATCGGATTTGAATTTTTGAACAATCATGGGTTCTAAGGTAGATTTTATTTCAGATTTCCCCACGCTTTTAAGCGTTATACGGCCAGTTGTAAAAAGTTGATTTTGATTTTTCCTATGAATTTGCATTAGAATTGTCCCAGATCCGCAATTGTTTTGAACTCGAACATCAAATCTGATCGAACCTGAATCATCTCCTCTGACCAAGCACAGTGAGAATTTTATTTTTAAATTTAATTTAATTTAATTTAATTTAATTTATTAAATTATTGTTTGCATGATTGTTAACCGTAGATCTAATATGTTATGACATTTAGAACATAGATCCGAATTGTTCACCCCGTATGTTGTTAGATCTGAATTGCATGATATTAGATCTGAAAATTTAGGGAAGAAACCTGAATTAATAATTAATTATAATTAATTATGGTTATTTGTTTAATCACGCTACGTTGATTTTACATATGTCAAGTTAAAACATCACCTTATAATTACATTGATGTTAATTATTGGAATTGGACTTGTTGTCATGGTAGGATATTGCTGTTATGTGATGTGATGAAAATTTACTTTTTATGGGATGCAAATAAAATAGGAATGCGACTTGTGGTGGAATTTACATATTATTATGTGAAATTAAAATAAGATGAAAATTTGACCATGTAAATAAATAAATAAAAAGACGATCTTTTTATACTTAAAATAAAAAGACAAATCTTTTTATATTGAAAACAAAAAGATGAAAATCCGAAGATGTAAATAAAAAGACAATCTTTTTGCATTGTATAATAGAAGAGATAATATTTTTACATTGTAAAATAGAAAGATTAATATCTTTACGTTGTAAAGTAAAGAAGTTGATATTTTTACATTATCAAAATGAAAAATTGATATCTTTACATTGTAAACATAAAAGTGAATATTTTTGCATTGTAAGTAAAAGAATGAATTTTGCGATGTAAAGTAAAATAATATTTTTATATGTTATTTAGATAAGAATTTACATCGCATGAATTAAATTACATTTTTCTATGTAATTTACATATGAATTAGAATGGGATGATAAAAATTTACCTTTTTATATGAAATTAAACAGAATTTCATCGTATGACAAATTTAACATTTTTGTTAATGTTAAAAATAAGAATTTCATCGTATGACAAATTTAACATTTTTGTTAATGTTAAAAATAAGAATTTCATCGTATGACAAATTTAACATTTTTGTTAATGTTAAAAATAAGAATTTCATCGTATGACAAATTTAATATTTTTGTTAATGTTAAAAATAAGAATTTCATCGTATGACAAATTTAACATTTTTGTTAATGTTAAAAATAAGAAATTTCATCGTATGACAAATTTAACATTTTTGTTAATGTTAAAAATAAGAATTTACATGGTATGAGAAATTAACATTATTCTTGGGGTTAATAATAAGTATTTGCAATGCATGAAAAATTAACATTTTCAATGTTAATTAAATAGTTATTTCATCGTAGGATGTAATTAACATTTTTAATGTTAATATTATAAAAATTATAATGTATGATGTAATTAACATTTTTTTTTTAAAAGTTAATATTAAAAAGGAATTTTACCGTAGGATAAGATTAACATTTTATTTAATGTTAATAATGAGTAATTTCACCGCATGTATGAATATACATTATTGTAAATGTATATTAAATAGTAAATTTAACCATAGGATGCAATTAACATTTTTAATGTTAATTTTAAAAGATAATTTAACCGTATGAATTAACATTATTTTATAATGTTAATATTTAAGAAATTTACACCATACAACATTTAAATCTATTTTTTTTATGTTGATATTAAGAGTATTTCACCGTAGGATGATTTAACATTATTTTTGATGTTAAAATAAAAGAAATCCACCGTTTGTTCATTTAACATTATTTCTAATGTTAATACTAGAGTAATTTTAACCGTATGTATATTTCACATTTTTATTTATTTGAAGTAAAAGAAAATTCACCGTATGATAATTTAAATTATTTTATAATGTAATAAAAAGAGAAAACCAACCATATGATAATTTACACTATTTTATAATGTAAATATGTAAGTAGAAGTTTGACATGAAATGAAATTTACATTTTATTATGTAAGATTAAAATAGGAATTTGCGATGACCTTAAATTTACATTTTTATATGTAAATTATAAAGTGAAATGATATGGTATGTTAAAAATTACATTTTTCTTTGTAATTAAAAGGTGAATTTCACCGTATGTCAAAATTTACATTTTTATTTGTAAATATAAAGTAGGAGTTCACTGCATGACAAGATTTACACTTTTTATTTATAAATAAAAAGCAGGAATTTACGGTGTATTAAAATTGTACATTTTTCATATGTAATGTAAGAGTAGGAAAAGTTTACATTATTTTTAATGTAAATATAATTGGAATTTCCAAAGTAGGAAAAGGTTACATTATCTTTAATGTAAATATAATTGGGATTTTCAAAGTAGGAGAAATTGCATTTTTGTTAATGAAATAAAAAGAAAATACACGGCATGTTAAGTTATCATTATTTATAATGTTAATATAAAGAGGATTAACTATAGGATTAGTCTACATTATTTTGTAATGTAAGTAAAAAGGGATTTAACCGTAGGATTCAAGTATATTAATCTTAATATATTGATGAAAGGGGAATTTCACTGTATGATAGTTTACATTATTTTATAATGTGATTAAAAATGAATATACACCATAGGAAAAGGATTACATTTTAATTTATGTAATATATGTAAGAATTTACACCGTAGGTGCAATTTACATTTTATTAATATAAATCAAGTAAGAATGTGTCTAGAATGAAAATTTACATTTTTGTAAATTTAATAAGAATGGTGATAAGAATGAAAGTTCACATTTATTTTATATAAATAAAAAAAATAGGAATGTGGCAAGTAAATAAAGATTACATTTTTATTTGTAATTAGGAATGGAATTTACATCTTACAATAAAATTACATTTTTGATGTGATTGCAATTAAGGATGCGCTTAAAAGAGAAAATGAATATTTAATATGAATAGAATTATAATATGGTGGAAAGATGAAAATAAATCAATTGAACGATGTATTATAATTTACATTTTAATGTAAATTATAATAATATAATAAAAATAAAGTAAGAGGAATGATTCATCGCCTAATTATAAGTTGCATTTTCATGTAAGTAAAGAAGAGAAAAGATAAGAGAATGAAAATGTACATAAGAATAAGAATTAACGATTTAGTTATTTATTTATATATAATAATTAAAATAAGAATGAATTGTTAATAAAAATATTATTAATGAATAAGAAGGATTTTCAATATATATATATATATATATATGTATATATATACGAGGATTGTTTGGGAAGTCCGAGATATTCTCATCCCAAATTAATCCAGCGGCGTTAAAGATCGAAGTAAGAAGACGACGTATGAAGACCGTAAATCTTCCCTCGAATAGACAGCGATCGAGATCCTGAATTGACTTGCTACCAATTCATGGGTCAAGGTCATTGCCCAGACGTACGTGTTGGTTTCACGGATTTGACTTTCGTTCAGACCCAGAGCATAAGTTTAAATGGATGGTTTGTCTGACATCGTACTTCGTTATATATCATATTGTAGATTTTCTGTTAATATATAAATATTGGTGGTGGAGAATTTATTCTCTACTTAACACCCATTTATGTAGTGATGGAGAAGCAATGGTATGGTATGGAGTGACGGTGTGACATACTAAGATGCAATGATCAGGGTTTCTTGTTGAAAAGCAGAACCTTGTGGTGACGATCAAAGCACTGCTTGAATAAGCAGAGCTTTGTGTATTACGTAACCTCACGAGCCTTACAAACTGGTAGAGTCTAAAACGGGCGAAGGGAACGCAGGGAGAGCATCACGTTTCTTTCTAGCTAGAAGTGGTGTTTGGGTCTTATCACGGCCTGGCATTTTACTTATGTGGATGATGGAATGAGGCGCCTCAGATATTAGGTCCTATAGGACCGGGAAACGTGTGCTTAGGAATAACTAATCCTCAAAGCTGTATGAGAGGACCAGCCCTGCCATTTCCAAGGGTTCACTACGGGGGATCCTAAGACATTAGCTAGAGTGTCTCGAATCGGTAAGGAGCTCCGCTCTAGCCTAGACTCATGATGGAAACCAAAATCCAAATACGAACCGACGAATTTGATTGTATTACTAGTACGGAGGCATAATATATGGTACCTATGCTTCCTAAGATTAATACATTTACTTTGAAATGTTTTCATATACACTAATGATAATATTAGATGTGTATTTGCCGTATTTAGCATGTTTAATCACCATAAGGTAAAACCCTATCCTCTGGTGTGCGTTGCATTGTGTGATGGGACTTGGGTCTTATGGTGATTCCATTTTTCCAAAAGCATTGCGTTGTTTACGATGTATTCAATTATTTGTTATGACACTTTAAATTATGCACGACAATCCATTAGAGTAAACCCGTTCCGCGTTAGCGGCGTGGTTTTTGGATTTGCCTTATTTGTAGTAGTTATAATTAGTTAAGAATTCTCATACCAGTCCCACGACTGACCCATAGTTTGTTTCACCTTTTTGCAAACTTGGGTGCCCTCTTTTCCACACTGGCAGCCAAGTAGACAGGTTCATTCTTTGCTTGGAGTCTTTTCTTTGGAGCTGCTTATTCTCTCTCTTGGATTTGCTTTTGTGGAGAGGTGATGACTTGGAGCTTGAAGACATTTATCTTTTGTTTCTATGGCATCTTTGCTTTTCTTTTTAGACATCAAACTTATTTCTTTTCTGCAAACTTGTTGTAATAGCTTAGTTTTTGTGACTGTGGATTTTCTGTGATTGATGACATTATATTTTTCCGCTGCTATAATGTTATTACTCTATGAATTTCCTTTGCTATATTGTATCTGTGTTCTGTTTTATTGTATTTATGTTGTATTCCAAAAATGATCAACCCTTGCTTTCACTCGTGGAAGTTTGGGGTCATCACAGTTGGTATCAGAGCTTTGGTTTACAAAGCGGAATATAACATATTTATAATAATCCGTTTACGTAGAATCACTATATTCTATGGAGAACAGTTCATGAGATACATAATAGCCAGTCACTTTATCGTCATCTTTTCATTCATCCTTCGATCTTTTCTATCTCTTAGAATCACCATTACCGATGTATTTTGACTCTTTCCTTGATCATGCATTCGAAGAAGACTAATGAAGTGGCGATGCTCAATTGGCACATGTTTACGAAGGAACGAAAGGACCAACTTCTTCGTTGGAAAGCCTGATGTTTTAGACGGTACCATCTCTGTTAAAAACATTCTAAGTGTTTATTCTTCCTCTTTTCCTCTTCTATTTTTCTTTTTCCTTTTCGGGGACGAAAAGTTCTTAAGGAGGGGAGATTGTAACGACCCGGGATTTTAGGGCCAATTTAAATTTCTATTTTAATGAATTTAAAGTATTTTTAATGATTTATTTATTTTAGTCGAAGTTAAAATGAACGAATTTAATTTAAATATAAAAGGAGTTTAAAACAAGCGCTGCAGTTTGAAATTTTGATTTGAAACTTTGACTTAATGTACAGGATTCAAAATAAAACGAATTTTAGTGAAACCAAAAATATTTAAATCTGTTTAAGAATATCTTTCTAATGAATCTGAAAAATTGGAATTTCACTTTAAAATTTATAAGTTATGTCAAAATTAAAATTTAGAAAGGTCGCTATGAAATATATATATATAATATATAAAGGTCAAAATTGCCACTTTTTACATATGAAGGAATTTGAACTCGAAACCACTTCCGTTGGTTTCAGAATGACGTTTCTGCATTGAAAAACAGTAAACACTTATATGTTTTGAGTTTCAGAAAATATTTGTTTCAAAATGTATTTTTTATATTAAATATATTCGCCTTGAAAATAGCCATTTTTCAAAAAGACTCAGAATTGAACGAAACAAATTTTGTTGTGATCGTATCGTCATAAGGAAGCCAAAAATAATTTTTCCGGATTTTTCTGACTTCGTATGTGGTCCCGGTGAATTTCTGAGTACGTTTGAATTTAAAATAATGATTTATATTTAAAACTGAAAAACGTAGGCCAAGATGATAGTTTGGGTTAACGGGACAGGTCCAGATGAGTCCGGAACGGGGGCTAAATGGTACGAACGACAGTCGTTGGGCCTGAATCGGAGTTCGGACCAAAACGGGCTTAAACGGGCTAATTAACTAATGATTAAATAAACCTAATATTTTAATATATAAGCCGCTACAGTAGCTTCTTCTTCCCCCAACGTTACTTTTCAGCCGTAAGAAACCCATTAGTGCTCAAAAATTCAAACTCCGATTGCTCACTCATTACTCAACGAAAACCAGCAAACCAATACTCATATCGAAGCTCTTCTCGAGCTCTACGATCTCCGACAAGAACCAACCCTTCCCGTGCCCCGTAGCTCCGCCACCAGGCCCCCGAACCAGCGCCGAACGCACCCCCCTGGGCCCACCACGTCAGCGCGCGGCCTCGCCCCTTCCCGGCGTGGATGCACCTCTCGTAGCCGGACAACCTCCAACAAACGGTTCGTGAAACCATCGCCTACAACTCCAGAAAATCGGATTTGAATTTTTGAACAATCATGGGTTCTAAGGTAGATTTTATTTTAGATTTCCCCACGCTTTTAAGCGTTACACGGCCAGTTGTAAAAAGCTGATTTTGATTTTTCCTATGAATTTGTATTAGAATTGTCCCAGATCCGCAATTGTTTTGAACTCAAACATCAAATCTGATCGAACCTGAATCATCTCCTCTAACCAAACACAATGATAATTTTATTTTTAAATTTAATTTAATTTATTAAATTATTATTTGCATGATTGTTAACCGTAGATCTAATATGTTATGACATTTAGAACATAGATCCGAATTGTTCAACCCGTATGTTGTTAGATCTGAATTGCATGATATTAGATCTGAAAATATAGGGAAGAAACCTGAATTAATAATTAATTATAATTATTATGGTTATTTGTTTAATCACGCTACGTTGATTTTACATATGTCAAGTTAAAACATCACCTTATAATTACATTGATGTTAATTATTGGAATTGGACTTGTTGTCATGGTTGGATGTTGCTGTTATGTGATGTGATGAAAATTTACTTTTTATGGGATGCAAATAAAATAGGAATGCGACTTGTGGTGGAATTTACATATTATTATGTGAAATTAAAATAAGATGAAAATTTGACCATGTAAATAAATAAATAAAAAGACGATCTTTTTATACTTAAAATAAAAAGACAAATCTTTTTATATTGAAAACAAAAAGATGAAAATCCGACGATGTAAATAAAAAGACAATCTTTTTGCATTGTATAATAGAAGAGATAATATTTTTACATTGTAAAATAGAAAGATTAATATCTTTACGTTGTAAAGTAGAGAAGTTGATATTTTTACATTATCAAAATGAAAAGTTGATATCTTTACATTCTAAACATAAAAGTGAATATTTTTGCATTGTAAGTAAAAGAATGAATTTTGCGATGTAAAGTAAAATAACATTTTTATATGTTATTTAGATAAGAATTTACACCGCATGAATTAAATTACATTTTTCTATGTAATTTACATATGAATTAGAATGGGATGATAAAAATTTACCTTTTTATATGAAATTAAACAGAATTTCATCGTATGACAAATTTAACATTTTTGTTAATGTTAAAAATAAGAATTTCATCGTATGACAAATTTAACATTTTTGTTAATGTTAAAAATAAGAATTTCATCATATGACAAATTTAACATTTTTGTTAATGTTAAAAATAAGAATTTCATCGTATGACAAATTTAACATTTTTGTTAATGTTAAAAATAAGAATTTCATCGTCTGACAAATTTAACATTTTTGTTAATGTTAAAAATAAGAATTTCATCGTATGACAAATTTAACATTTTTGTTAATGTTAAAAATAAGAAATTTCATCGTATGACAAATTTAACATTTTTGTTAATGTTAAAAATAAGAATTTACATGGTATGAGAAATTAACATTATTCTTGGGGTTAATAATAAGTATTTGCATTGCATGAAAAATTAACATTTTCAATGTTAATTAAATAGTTATTTCATCGTAGGATGTAATTAACATTTTTAATGTTAATATTATAAAAATTATAATGTATGATGTAATTAACATTTTTTTTAAAAGTTAATATTAAAAAGGAATTTTACCGTAGGATAAGATTAACATTTTATTTAATGTTAATAATGAGTAATTTCACCGCATGTATGAATATACATTATTGTAAATGTATATTAAATAGTAAATTTAACCATAGGATGCAATTAACATTTTTAATGTTAATTTTAAAAGATAATTTAACCGTGTGAATTAACATTATTTTATAATGTTAATATTTAAGAAATTTACACCGTACAACATTTAAATCTATTTTTTTATGTTGATATTAAGAGTATTTCACCGTAGGATGATTTAAAATTATTTTTGATGTTAAAATAAAAGAAATCCACCGTATGTTCATTTAACATTATTTCTAATGTTAATACTAGAGTAATTTTAACCGTATGTATATTTCACATTTTTATTTATGGGAAGTAAAAGAAAATTCACCGTATGATAATTTTCATTATTTTATAATGTAATAAAAAGAGAAAACCAACCGTATGATAATTTACACTATTTTATAATGTAAATATGTAAGTAGAAATTTGACATGAAATGAAATTTACATTTTATTATGTAAGATTAAAATAGGAATTTGCGATGACCTTAAATTTACATTTTTATATGTAAATTATAAAGTGAAATGATATGGTATGTTAAAAATTACATTTTTCTTTGTAATTAAAAGGTGAATTTCACCGTATGTCAAAATTTACATTTTTATTTGTAAATATAAAGTAGGAATTCACTACATGACAAGATTTACACTTTTTATTTATAAATAAAAAGTAGGAATTTACGGTGTATTAAAATTGTACATTTTTCATATGTAATGTAAGAGTAGGAAAAGTTTACATTATTTTTAATGTAAATATAATTGGAATTTCCAAAGTAGGAAAAGGTTACATTATCTTTAATGTAAATATAATTGGGATTTTCAAAGTAGGAGAAATTGCATTTTTGTTAATGAAATAATAAGAAAATACACTGCATGTTAAGTTATCATTATTTATAATGTTAATATAAAGAGGATTAACTATAGGATTAGTCTACATTATTTGTAATGTAAGTAAAAAGGGATTTAACCGTAGGATTCAAGTATATTAGTCTTAATATATTGATGAAAAGGGAATTTCACTGTATGATAGTTTACATTATTTTATAATGTGATTAAAAATGAATATACACCATAGGAAAAGGATTACATTTTAATTTATGTAATATATGTAAGAATTTACACCGTAGGTGCAATTTACATTTTATTAATGTAAATCAAGTAAGAATGTGTATAGAGTGAAAATTTACATTTTTGTAAATTTAATAAGAATGGTGATAAGAATGAAAGTTCACATTTATTTTATATAAATAAAAAAATAGGAATGTGGCAAGTAAATAAAGATTACATTTTTATATGTAATTAGGAATGGAATTTACATCTTACAATAAAATTACATTTTTGATGTGATTGCAATTAAGGATGCACTTAAACGAGAAAATGAATATTTAATATGAATAGAATTATAATATGTTGGAAAGATGAAAATAAATCAATTGAACGATGTATTATAATTTACATTTTAATGTAAATTATAATAATATAATAAAAATAAAGTAAGAGGAATGATTCATCGCCTAATTATAAGTTGCATTTTCATGTAAGTAAAGAAGAGAAAAGATAAGAGAATGAAAATGTACATAAGAATAAGAATTAACGATTTAGTTATTTATTTATATATAATAATTAAAATAAGAATGAATTGTTAATAAAAATATTATTAACGAATAAGAAGGATTTTCAAAATATATATATATATATATATATGTATATATATACGAGGATTGTTTGGGAAGTCCGAGATATTCTCATCCCAAATTAATGTAACGGCCCAGATTTTTTTGACCATTTAGTTATTATTTAAAAATGTTTTTTCATTGTTTTGGAAGTTTAATGGTTTAATTTCAATAATTTTGAATATTTTATTTTATTCCGAAATGGTAGAAATTTAGTGGATCTGCAATATAATGTGAACTGGCAGTATAAAAGGATAAATTTTTAATTTAAAATAGTACATTTACAAAGGATGTAGTAGCTAACGAACTCGGATTTCGATGAAATCAGTTTCATTAAATCTGAAATGATGAAATTAGGTAACCAACCAAGTTACGTCAAAAATGGCATCCGTATGTGGAAAAGAAAAAATAAAAGGCCAAAATTTGAACTAAATTTTGACGGTAATTGGAATTTGCTAATACTAACGGCAAAACTGGAACCTGAGACCTATCTAGGAAAATTCTAAACATAGGATATTAGCTATATATGAAATCTGGGAAAATCCTATAACGGATATAGAAAGTTATTAAGGAAACAAAATTTTAATAAATTATTTGAAAATCTAAACGAACTCCGATTTTTGATTTGAATACATAGGATTGAAGTACGTTAAAAACCGGACCAGATGGTGGAAGAATTTCTGAAAACCGTTATCGTTTGATACTCCAACATGAGACCGGAAGGTGTTGAAACTAACACAAAACACTATTTTGAATTTGAATTTAAATTATTTGAAAGTTCAAATGAATTCAAAATTTAAATATTTTTATATATTATTGAAGAGCAAGAAAAATTGAACAACATGGTTGAAAAATATTTTGGATAAGGTATCAATAAGTAAGTCAAATTAACGTCCGAATAGGGTTGAGAAAACACACTTTACTATTCATAAATTATTAAATTTATTTATAATTTAATTAATTTAAGGATTAATCCTAGCCATCCATTTTCGACCGTTGGATTCGCGCCACCTCAGCAATTCATGTGACTCCTTCGATTATAAATAGCGCCCCCCCCCCTCTTCATTTTAAACTCACTCCTCCTCCTCCTCTTTCAAGCTTTGGCAATGACTTAATTAATAATAAAATATTAGGAAATAGGGAAAAGGGAAGGAAGGGAGAAAGGAGGGCAAGACGGGGAGCTAGGGACTCTTAGGTAGAGGCTTGGGCTTCGCGGGGTAAGTTTTTAAATAATATTTATTTATTTATTTGTGTAATATATATATATATATATTATAATTAAAATAGAATTTGTAAAAATAAATATCAGAACATTCTAAGGGTGACAGAGAGGATAGTGTCTAAGGCTTGAGTTTGGAAAATATAGTTTCCTGCTCTCCCTGGCTATCCCTAACTGATCCGACGGATGGGATGATTAATTTAAATTTAAAATTTAATTTGAATTTAATTTGAATTTAAAACAGACCAGGGGCATTTTCGTAATTTTTAACCATAAACTTTAAAAGCTTATAACTTTTTCAAAACAAGTCGGATTTCCACGAAACAAGGACCGTTGGATTCTTATGGGAAAATACTTTAAAATGAGTGGAAGCAGATTTTTGATCCGGGTTAAAAATTTTAAGTTATAATTAAATGAATATTTTTAAATATTTTATTTGAGAATTAAATTTAATTAATATTAAAATGGTTTTTCAATTTTAAATTTTTTTTGGATATGGCTACAGATGGGAAAGTATGATTTTTTAGAAGGGCAGGGAAGGTAATTTGGCTAATAACGCAATTAGAAATTAATTAAGATAAAAATAATTTAATTAATTTAATTAAATATATATTCATTTAAATTAGGTAAATATTGTAAATAGCATAATTTTTGCATACATTAACGAAATTTAACGAAACAGGATCCGTTGGGATCGTATGGACGAGCACTACGCAATGGAACTGACCGCAAGTGGATTGGAGCTCGTTTGGATTTATGGTGAAATTTAACGTCTGAACCAAATCAATGACCGATTATCGTTATTCAACGATAAACCGTCTAAGGTGAGTAAATCTCACTAACTCTGAACACTTTATATTTTTATAAAGTATTTTTAGAACTGGTAATTATTGGTTGAATTGCTGAGTGTTGATTGTTTGGTTGAACTGCTAGTCAATTGATTGAAAATACCGATATAGTTATATATATCGTTAACCGATGTTGATTTTGTTTATCAACCTCATATTGAAATGAAATTGATGTGAATTATATTGTGTAACATCTGTGGATGCAGGGAAACAGGCCGGAGGAATCCAACTGGATTCCTCAACATTTATTTACCGTTTTTCATATATTCTGATATATGATGTGTTATATCATCTGTTGTTGAACCTGTGTGTTTTGGAAGATGATTGAACTTTTTGATTTGGTATTTTTATACCATAAGTGATACTAGAAAATGAAAAGGGATTTTCAAAGTTTATTTTGAAAATAAATTATTTATATAAAATCAATAGATTTTATATATAAAAGGAAGAGAATTTCATGAGAGAAAATGATTATAGAATCAAATCATTTGTAAAAAAAACAAATATTGGTGAAATCAAATAGAAGGGAAAATATTGGTGAAATCAAATAGAAGGGAAAATATTGGTGAAATCAAATAGAAGGGAAATATTTGTGAAACGATTACAAATAGAAATAAAAAGGGAAACATTCGTAAAAGTATTTACAAATGGAATTGAAAAGGGAATATTCATGTAGGGAATAAAGAAAAGTTGACAGAAGTACTTATATGTTAAATAAATAGAAAAGTTAAAAGAAATATTTATTTGTTGAATAAATAGAAAAGTTAAAGGGAATATTTATTTGTTAAATAAATAGAAGCGAAAAGAGAATAGCTATTTGTTGAGTAAACGAATAGAAAAAGAATCTATTCAAGGGAAGTAATTCAAAGGAATTATTCCAAAGGAATTATTCCAAAGGAATTATTCAAAAGAGAAAAGTCAAAGGGATTAATTCAAAAGAATTAATCAACTAGAGTTAAACAGTTGGAGTTAAACTGTTAGAGTTAAACCGTTGAAGTTAAACTGTCAGAGTTAAACCGTAAAGTTAAACAGTTAGAGTTAGTTAGTTAGAGTTAACCAGTTAGAGTTATTCAGTTAGAGTTATCCAGTTAGAGTTATTCAGTTAGAATTAACCAGTTAGAGTTAATCAGTTAGAGTTAATCGTTTTGAGTCAAATCGAACTAGAGTTATTCAAATATAGTAATCGAATAAGGGTTAATTGAATATTAGTTATTCAATTAGAATTGATCGAATCTAATTATTCGAGATAGAGTTAAAAATAGGCAAAGTTATTTAAGGATGAATTTCCATTTAGCACGACTGCTAGCGTAATTCGCAAGGCTGCAGATAGCCTACGGCGGTCGGATGTTTCCTGAGGGAATCAGGCGTAACCATTGTGATCGCTGCGATCTTGAGTCAAGCAAATGGTGTTAAATCAAATAGTAATTAATCAATAGAAGTTAATTAAGTTGAGTTAGTTGAGAATTAGTAAATTAAGTAGGGTTAGTCAAAAAGGGAATTAATCGAATATCACCTATTCGAAGTAGAGTTATCGAATATAGTTTATTCGAGAAGAGTAATCGAATATGGTTCGTTCGAAGTGTGTTAAATCGGATATAGTTATTCGAAGGAGAGAATTATTGAATATGGTTTATTCAAAGTGAGATTTTTCGAATATTAGTTATTCGAAGAAAAGGATTACGAATATTAGTTATTCGAACAGGGGAATCGAATATAGTTTATTCGAAAGAGAATTATCGGATAGTGATTATTCGAGAGTGAATCATACATGGAAATTCGATTATATCGAATCAAGGAAAGTAATGTTTACTTTCCATTTCAAATCAAGTTTTAATTATCTGTTAATAAAGTAGTTGGTTGTTTATTTATCCAAATTAAGATATGGAAATATATTTAAGTTAACATATTTTGAAAGCATGGAATTATAACATTTACAGTTATAATCAAATGATTCAGTAAAGGAAGTGGATTCATAAATAGAATCCGAGAGTTCTCAAGGAAGTTTCTTAAAGAGTAATGTTTGAACTTTGTCTATTTCGAAGTTAGAAATGTTGTTCAGTTAAGGTCTGAGAGGTAATTATACCCCAACTTGATTGACTTCGTTTTTAACTAAGAAGTGGATAAGGTTCGAGAGTGAAAGGGGTTAAGTGAATTTAGTTAATGAGCGAAATGGTTGGTGTTGGCATAGTGATGTTTATTCAAACATCAGTTTAAACCCAATGAAGGAGATTTGGAAATGTCTTCCAAATGAAAATCAGAAATGTTTTTCTGAATATAGAAAATGAGAAATGGAATTGTTTTCCATTGTTAATAACGTATATTTTCTAAATATAGTAAATAAGAAATATAGGAAAACAAGAATAAGGAAAAGGGTAAATTTATGATAATTTGATGATGAATGATGATTGATCGATAGAATTTCCATCTGGAAATAATATCGTTGTTTGCACATCGACATGTTTTTAATTGATAGTTAAATCACCGACTATCAAAGTTTTGACCATTTTAACGTTGTTAATATGGAGAGACCGGTCAGATTATTATCCAGAGAACCACTCCGTATTGGCATAAGCGTTGCGAATCAAGTATGCTGAATATATTGAAGACAGAGTTATGCAAGGGCTATCCTATTTATAGAATAGTGCCTTCGGTTTGTCCAGTCCCAGGACAAACGTGAATGGACGAATGTCTGACAGAGTATATTCAAAGAATCGCGTAAGTTGATCTCTTCAAACGTACTTACGTTTGGTGGCGGAGGAATTCGTTTCTCTTAGCTGTATACCCGTGGTATTTTTGGTGAAATAAATTTGTGATTTGGCGGGTATGACGATGTGGCATTCAAAGTAATGGAGGTGGGATCTGTCAAAAGATACGTTATGACCTCAAGCCTCATCCACCGGGAAATGACAAAAATCGGGCAGGCAGCATGGCTATGTGGGTCGCACCCATTAGGATGTATGATCACCTATCTAGAGAAATTCCTTTTGTTCTTAAATCTATCGATGCTGTCCCTTATCGGGAGACGGTTGCTGATCCCAACCGTTGGTGATATACATTCGATACACTCAAGCGAAATGAGTGGTCGGTCATGTGTGGGCCAGGTTGCAAGATGTTCTTGTTGAACCCAGTGTATTTGCCTCTAGAGATACACGTTCGGAAGGTGGTCCCATACCTTGTCAAGTTGGAATCCAATCTCCAATAAGTGCCTGCAAGTTTGATTGTATATTATATATGTAGAGCGTGAGATGCAAGCGCTCTACTATATTTTAATTACTTGTGATTAGACATTATTATAATATCGGATAATATATGATTTCCAAAGAGTTTTGGGTTATCGTAAGGTAAAAGCCATCCGTATTTATGAGTGGATTGGTCTTACGATTATCTTTTCTTTTGAAAAGGATTTTGAAAAGTTAAACCAAATGATTGGAGTTTACTCACACCAGTCCCATGACTGACCCAGAGTTTTATTTTGTTTTGTTTTCCCTAAACTCTTGGGTGCCCAAATTTGTACGGGCAGTCAAGTAGTCAGGATTTACAGGTATGCTTGAAGAGCTTGGAGCAGGAGGCTTCAAGATTTTTCTAGCTATTGATTATTCCGCTATGATGAAAGTGTTGTACTCTGATAATGGTATGATATACATATACTACTTTGATTTCAAGATATGTTGTCTATTATATTTTATTCGTTCCGCTGTGAGATTCGTGTTACTCTGATGTTGTTGTCTTCTTCTTCTTCTTCTGTTCTAATTTTCTATCTTATCTATCCTCACCCTCTAATTTCTTTCTTGGACTATCCGGTAATTTCGACTTTTGATTGTTCGATAGGTGTTATATATCGGATAACCGAGGTCGCTTTTTCCCGGGTCGTTACAGTTGGTATCAGAGCTGAAGGTTAAGTATTACCTTGGCTCTGTGGCGTGATTCAGTAGAGATGGGGTTAGTAATACCCTAGACTGAGTTTGAGTGTATATATAAGAGTGAACGTATTTGTTATTCGATATAAAATGATTTTATATTGTGGAGATTTATTGGTTGAGTTGTTTATGAATTCTGGTCGATCAGTTTGATCCACTGTATCGATAGGGGTTTATAAACGCTTGAATACGATGAACCGACAGAGTATGTTTTGGAAAAGGGTGAATGAAATGATTTTACCCAAATTATATTTTGATATAAGCAAAGTATAGATATTTGAAATTATTATAGTATATTGAATGTGTTGGTTGTGATTATAATCGAATAAGATTATAAAATGTGGAATGGCTATGTAAATAACAAATCAAAATTCATATAAGTGAAATATATGAAATCAGATGAATTAAATCTGAATTTAAGTTCAGAATTGGAATTAAAATTGCTAAAATTTGAATAAGCGTTGTAAATGGAATTAAATTGAATATATGTGAATTTTAAAATCCTGGGAGATTTTAAATTTGTTACAAGCATTGAAAAGGGATATTTTGAAATGAATTTCAAAATGAAAATGTTTAAAAATGGGTTTTGAAAGTGCTATAGTATTGAACTCACTTCGATAGCTGGAAAATAAATTCCGATGTTGATCCGGACATCATCGGTCCTCATTTTCGAGTTTGTAAGTGACGGATTACTACCAAAGATTTTGTTTTTAATTGTTTTGAAAAACCGAGTTGTTTTGATATTCCAAAGGGATATTTGATTTTTGGAAAAGGCAAAACTATTTGAAATTCCCAGGTACATAATATTGAAATAAACACAAATTAAATAGAAATTTGTGAAAGAAAATTTGAAATTGAATTGAAGGCAGTTCAGTGGAAATTGAGTTGAATTGAAATAGAATGGTATCAAGTAGAATTGGACTAGATTAGAGATAATCTGGGATAGAAATGGATGGTCGAGCAAGAAATTTGAATTGAGATTGGAATTGCAGTTTGATTGAAATTTGGCTTGGTTATAAGCGGATGGTCATGTTGAAGATAAAAGTGTTTGGGAGTTTGATTGGGATGATAGTGGTATATGCTAAATTGATAGCAGAATTGAATGCCGACAAAAAGGTACACGTATATATTCATATGAGTTTGATGAGATTTATGAGCCTGTTTGGCAAGCCACTTGGCTGTTTGATTTTCTTTTGGGTTGAAGAAGGTCTAGAGAGGCGAGTTGGAGTTTGAGCTATTGACTAGTACAAAGGAGGTGCTGGCGAAATTTTTCAGAAATTTCGAGTGTTAGGAAATTTTCAGAATTTTTGAAATTTTCGTTTATAGAAATAAATTAATAAATTAATTAGAATTAATTGGTTTAGTGAAACTGGAGTAAATAAATAATTTTAACCTAGTTATAAAGTTCATTTTTCTACCTTAGCAATTTCGAGGACGAAATTATTTTAAGGGGGAAAGAATGTAACGGCCCAGATTTTTTTGACCATTTAGTTATTATTTAAAAATGATTTTTCATTGTTTTGGAAGTTTAAATGGTTTAATTTCAATAATTTTGAATATTTTATTTTATTCCGAAATGGTAGAAATTTAGTGGATCTGCAATATAATGTGAACTGGCAGTATAAAAGGATAAATTTTTAATTTAAAATAGTACATTTACAAAAGATGTAGTAGCTAACGAACTCGGATTTCGATGAAATCAGTTTCATTAAATCTGAAATGATGAAATTAGGTAACCAACCAAGTTACGTCAAAAATGGCATCCGTATGTGGAAAAGAAAAAATAAAAGGCCAAAATTTGAACTAAATTTTGACGGTAATTGGAATTTGCTAATGCTAACGGCAAAACTGGAACCTGAGACCTATCCAGGAAAATTCTAAACATAGGATATTAGCTATATATGAAATCTGGGAAAATCCTATAACGGATATAGAAAGTTATTAAGGAAACAAAATTTTAATAAATTATTTGAAAAATCTAAACGAACTCCGATTTTTGATTTGAATACATAGGATTGAAGTACGTTAAAAACTGGACCAGATGGTGGAAGAATTTCTGAAAACTGTTATCGTTTGATACTCCAACATGAGACCGGAAGGTGTTGAAACTAACACAAAACACTATTTTGAATTTGAATTTAAATTATTTGAAAGTTCAAACGAATTCAAAATTTAAATATTTTTATATATTATTGAAGAGCAAGAAAAATTGAACAACATGGTTGAAAAATATTTTGGATAAGGTATCAATAAGTAAGTCAAATTAACGTCCGAATAGGGTTGAGAAAATGTAACGACCCGGGGATTTTCGACTCCGAAAATCGACACAAAACCCAGCGTCGACTGTTCAGACATCGAAAATACCGGACCATTAATAGAAAGAAATTAGAGGGTGAGATAGGAAAGATAGAACTAATAGAATAGGAGAAGAAGAAGAAGAACACAACTGAGCATAATCAGAGTAAACACGAATCTCACAGCGGAACGAATAAAATATATTATATAACATATCTTTGAATACAAATCTGTTTTGTATATCCATACCACATCAGAGTACAACATAACATTTGATACAGCGGAAATAGTCTCTAAATACTAACGGTGAAGCCTTCTGCTTTTAGCTCCTTCAAGCGTATCTGTAAAAGCCTGAAACACTTGACTGCCCGTACAAATTTGGGCACCCAAGAGTTTAGGGAAAACAAACAAAATAAACTCTGGGTCAGTCATGGGACTGGTGTGAGTAAATTCCAACCATATGGTTTAACTTCAAAAATCCTTTGAAAGAAAAGATAATAGTAAGACCGGTCCACACATAAACACGGACGGCTTTTACCTTACTATAACCCAAATCATTATTGATATCAAAATCCAGTGATATTATAATAATGTCTAATCAAATAAATAACCAAATAGTAGAACGCTTGCATCTCACGCTCTACATACATAGTATAAAATCAAAACCCGCAGGGCGCTTATTGGAGATTGGATTCCAACTATGACAAGGTATGGGACCACCTTCCGATGATGTATCTCTAGAGGCGAATACACCTGGGTTCAACAAGAACGTCTTGCAACCCGGCCCACACATGACCGACCACTCATTTCGCTTGAGTGTATCGAATGTATATCACCAACGGTTGGGCTCAAACCACCGTTCCCGAATGGGCAGAATCGATAGATTTAGAAACAAAAGGAATTTCTCTAGATAGGTGATTATACACCCTAATGGGAGCGACCCACATAGCCATGCTGCCTGCCCGATTTTTGTCATTTCCCGGTTGTGAGGCTAGAGGCTACGTCTACCTTTTAGAACATCTGGCCACCATACACTTTGAATGCCACATCGTCAAACCCGTCAAATCACTAGTTGGTCTTCCCAAACATATTACGGGTATAAAAGCTAAGAGAAACGAATTTCTCCGCCACCAGACGTAATACCTTGAAAAGATCGTCCTGTGTGACCGTTAGGAGTACTCTGTCAGACATTCGTCCATACAAGTTGTCCTGGGACTGGACAAACTTAAAAAAAACCATTCTGGAACCGGACGACCCATGCATTTTCACTCCGTCTTCAATTTTCGTCAGCATAATCTAATTCGCAGCGCTTATGCCTATACGGAGTGGTTCTCGGATATTAAATCCAACCGGTCTCCCCGTATTGACAACGATGGTCAAACACTTCGATAGTCGGTTATTTAACTATCGAAGTAAAAACAACATCCATTCAAATGTATAATTATCATCACACAACCATGGGCACTTTTATTTAACATTCATCATCGTCGAATTATAGTTCCCATTTCTAATAGTGTTATTTAACTCTAATCATATTTCAAACATCGAAATGATGTCATCGTTTTCTGAAACGATTCTCCACTACTCGTTCTTATATTTCTTTAGACAATCATCGTTACTTATTACTTTAGAATAAGCGGATTTCAAAACAAACTGTTTACATTCCCTAGGGAGTAGTGCTAGATATCATGCTTAAGCTTAGCCAACAGCGTTACTTTACTGCTATAGTTCTAAGACTTGCAATATGCTGTCATATTCCTTTATACAAATCTTGACATCTCTTTCCGTTATAAAAATCTTGATATCTCTTTCCGTTACAAAAATATTGACATATCTTTCCGTTACAAAATATTGACATATCTTTCCGTTACAAAATATTGACATATCCTAAATATGCCATATCCTTATTTTGCAAACTCGGTTATTTACATTAGCTTCAACTTCCTTGTTCAAACCCATTTAAACGTTTTCCTCCGCTTCGTCTTCCTTAGACAAATCTCTTTTTAACATTCCTCTTCGCTTTGTCTTCCTTAGACAAATCCCTTATACTTTAAAATCTTATTAAATCCACTATTCGTCAATTTTATTACATTAGATAAATCAACCCAATCTAAATTAATTAAATAACCAATTATTGATCAAAACAGTTTGTTTGGTAAATATTTAGCCATGCTTAACCCACTAATCAACTCTAACAAAGCTTTTCATTTTGAATAAATAACATTTATTTATTCAAATAATTTCACTTGTATCGATTACTATAGAAAAATAATTTGTTTCTAAATAATCTCATTTACTATTAAATAAACAATAATCGATTTTAACAAATCTTACTATGGAATAAACAATAATCTATTTGTAAATATCTCATTTAATTGTTCTTAGACAATAAATCCTTGTTATTAATCATCAAGTAAATCTTCGCCTACTTACTTATTTATCTTATTAATATAAGAATCCACTTTACCAAATCATTTAGTGAGTATGGTGAAACACGTGCTTCGCACACGGTGGGATTTGGTAAAACGATAACGGTTTAAAACAATGATACATTTATGGTTGGTTGTTGCCACTTCCTTAATCGATATCGTCTATTGGTTAAATCAAAATAACGTTTGAAATTTCCATTCAACGCTAATATCAACACAAGGTTTCAAATGTCATTTGGGTTCAAACCGTGCATCTATATAAAACAAACAGTGCATATAAATATTGAGGAATCCGGTTGGATTCCTCCAACCGGTTCCCTGCATCCACCGATGTTAGTCAACAATTAACACCGATTACATACCAGGAAATATTATAATTGATGGAATCAATCCAACCAATGATGTGTATATATATGCAACGATATATAATTTAACCAATTTAACTGTAATTTACCTAATCAACCATCACACAGCATTCAACCATTATTTAAAATATAATTAAAATATTTTAAATAAAAAGAGAGTTAGTGAATTTACTCACCTTGGCGCGTTAACCGTTAAATAACGATTTGCGTCACTTGATTATATCCGGTGCTTCACCAGTCATACGCCTTGCCGTCCCAACAGCACTCTGTCGAAGTTTCGGTCAGTTGTAACAACTGATCCAAAATGAATGGCACCTTCTGAAAAACTACCCAGCACCCAGCTCTCTTTACAAATTTTGAAATCCAAACTACTCTGCTAAACACGTTTGGTAACACATGCCAGAGAATCTCACTTAACCCAAAAAGGACCTCTCATGCACACGCCCTTTCTCCCCTTTCCTCCATGTTATCTGGTCATCCGACCGTGACCCCTCACTGTTCCATTCGCCCATGCCAACACCTTATTTCTGCCATGTCTCCGACAGTAGAACCCATCACCACCCAGGATCTATGCAGACCGCACCATCACACTACACCGTTCGAGCACAGTTTTCACCATCCATGCAGCATGCCATAAGAACACCATACTATATAACACTCCACCCACTTTTCTCTTTTTCTTTTCATGATTTACAGGCGCAAGTTCTTTCCTGCATCCTTCCTTGAAGACGCACGCTTCAGCTCGTATACCATTTACACCACTTCACCAGTGTTTTTCCCCCTACTTACGTAAAGGAACACGTCCTCCCTCATACGTGCTACAACACCCTTCACACTTCTTCAACAATAAGCAAATAACGTCAACACGTTCTCCTTTATTTTCTTTCGTTACTTCATGCGTTTACTACCGCTTGTTTTGAAGTCCTTCACTACGCATGCGTCTCCAGTCCAACATGCCTACTGTTTTTCTACAGTCCCTTCTTTCATACTTTTCTTTACTGCTCTCATTCGAACACCAATATCCCTCATCGTTTCTTCTGATCTTCATTTTGTGCCCGCGCCCCTTCAACTTCACAACACGGGTCAAATTCCGTTCGACAGCTCGCTCACCATTATCTCAACTTCAGTCATCCGAGCCACTACCCCTCCACGCGGTAACCCATCTCCAGTATATAAACGAAGACCCTTCTTGCTTCACTGGACTGTGAAATGAATGGTACCATGCAAACTCCCCAGTCATGCAAGAATAATACCCGCTCTTCCTAATACAAAACCGTAACCCTAGTATTTATAAAACTCCCTTCATCTTCCACTTTATCTCACCACAGTACCCGACTTTGGTTTCTTTTTCATGCACACCCATTCGCCTCGACAAAAAGGAACGCCTGGAATTTCAGAACAGATGTACCCGAATATATGGGTTTAAAGATTTTTAAGTATGGATTTCATTTGTTTTTTTTTTTTTATGCCATTGAAATCGGCTATTGTTTTTTTTCTTTTCCCGGGGAAGAAAGGAAGAAGGGTGTTTATTTATAGGATTACAAACGTGGGTGCCAAGGAGTTAACAGTAGAATAGTTTAAAAAAAAAACTATCTGTTTTGATTTGATTTCTCATGCAGCTGGTCTACGAACAAATGTAGCCTATGTTGAAAAGATGGGACAGTGCTATACTTCATTGTTAAGGCACCGTTTATAGGAAAAAATAAGGGGAGTGTCCCCTTTCAGTTCGTACACTAGACAGTGCAATTTTCAACGATAGGCTTAGTTGATTGCAATTCATTTAATGTTGATGAAGACGTAAGAGAGTAAGGCATGTATAGGGTGTATGCTACGAAGATACGAGGGACACCATGTGATGTTACTGTAGTCAATTGGCAGGTAGGAGGCTTTATTTGGTGAAAACCCATGTAACACAACTTAGGTGTACTGCGTTACATAAATTATATTCATGTCTGAGCCGCTATGGACAGAAATAAGAATACTGTCGTATCCAGCAAGGTGTCACGGTCCCAAAAATATAATAATACCGGTAGTTTCACTCATGTTTTGAAACCTAAAAATGCTGATATAGGGAGCAAAATATTCCAAATAAAAAGTTGCTTATTTAATTAATTAAAAATTATAGTAAAATTTTAAAAATTAAATTATCGCTGCGCCTCAAAAGAACCTTGTCTCGATTTGCACCCGATATCAAGTTATATTCAAATAATCGTTACGGTCGATATACGATTTCACAGCGACCTTTTTGAATATTTGATTTGGATATATTTTGAAATCTATACGACGAAATCTCAATATTTCACTTCTGTTAGAAAGATACAATTCAACGGATTCCAACGTTTCTTGTTTCGAAGAAATCCGACTAATAACGGGTCCTGTACGCTCAGTTGAAGTTCAGAACGTTAAATTACGAACTGCAGCGTCGTTATGAGCTCGATTATATTTAATATATATTTTTATACGTTCAACTTCGTTTTAATTAGAATAAAAATTCACTTATATTACGAATTCAATATTTAAACTGATTTAAATATCCACATACAAACCGATAAAAATGCGGGACATTACATTCCTTCCCCCTTAAAATAATTTCGTCCTCGAAATTGCTAAGATGGGAAAAATGCTACAATCTCTGTTGCAAACAGGTTAAAAATCTTTTTGGTTTACTTCCTAATTTCAGTTTTCAACTGAACTGATCAAAATATTAATTCCCTTCTCTGTAACGAAAATTTTCAAAATTCTGAAAATTTTCTAACACTTTAATTTTCGGAGAATTTCATCAATCTCTCCGCTGCACTGTTCATTCGGTACTATTACAACACGCCACTCTGGGTCTTCTCCCTTTTATCGGGCATCCAACTTTCTCGCTTCCATTTGCAATCCATTCAACATACCCAAATGCATCCCCAATTGATCTCCAGTTAGTTTATTCTCAATCAATAATCCCAACTCAAATTTCTTCTTCAAACTCCAATTCAATTCCAATTCCAAAATGATCAAATTTCCCAACCAAGTTGGTTCCATTCCCAATCTCAATTCACAACTCAACTACTTTGCCAAGTCAAATCCTTATTCCAGTATGATTTCCACTTACTTGGCTTCAATTCAACTCCACTTTTATTTGACTTATCTAAATCCTCTGTTTATTTACTTCATAAGTAAAAATTTCAAAATTCAAATCCCTGGGATTTTTTTTTCTTCAAATCAGTTTGAAATCATATATTTATTTGAAACCTAGAAATTCAAAATTTTTGAATATTCGAACAACTTATTTCAAACAAAATCTTTGGTAGTAATCACTCACTTAGAAATTCGAAAATGAACACCGATAATGCCGCGGTTCATCATCGGAATTTATTTCCCAGCGATCAAAGTGAGTTCAATACTATACCACTTTCAAAACTCATATTTAAATACTTTTATTTGAAATTACTTCAAAATATCTTTTCCAAACTTGGATAATATTTCAAAATTTCCCCAGGATCTTAAAATTCCATATATTTAACTCAAATTTCATTTACAAACATTTTCATGTTTCAGAATTTTTATTCCAATTCTGGTTAAAATTTCAGATTTAATTCATCTGATTTTACATATTATATTTATAAAATATTTCGATTGGTTATTTATATAACCAAATCAATTATAAATCTTATTCAATCATAAGTTCACCCAACACATTCAATATATACTAGATAATTCCAATATATATGTTTTCTTTATATCAAAATATATTTCGAGTAAAATTATCTCATTTACTCTCTTTCAAAACAATACTATGTCGAAATTCTCTATCCAAGCGTTTATAAATCCCTATCGACCTCGTCAGCTAAACGCGTCGATCTGGAATTTATATACCACTCATCAGATCAATCAACACAATATAAAATGCTTTTTATATCAATTTACAAATACGCGCTCATATGTATACACTCAAACTCAATCTAGAGTTTTACTAACTCCATCTATATTGAGTTACGCCACAGAGCCAAGGTAATCACTTAACCTTATGCTCTGATACCACTGTAACGACCCGGGGATTTTCGACTCCGAAAATCGACACAAAACCCAGCGTCGACTGTTCAGACATCGAAAATACCGGACCATTAATAGAAAGAAATTAGAGGGTGAGATAGGAAAGATAGAACTAATAGAATAGGAGAAGAAGAAGAAGAACACAACTGAGCATAATCAGAGTAAACACGAATCTCACAGCGGAACGAATAAAATATATTATATAACATATCTTTGAATACAAATCTGTTTTGTATATCCATACCACATCAGAGTACAACATAACATTTGATACAGCGGAAATAGTCTCTAAATACTAACGGTGAAGCCTTCTGCTTTTAGCTCCTTCAAGCGTATCTGTAAAAGCCTGAAACACTTGACTGCCCGTACAAATTTGGGCACCCAAGAGTTTAGGGAAAACAAACAAAATAAACTCTGGGTCAGTCATGGGACTGGTGTGAGTAAATTCCAACCATATGGTTTAACTTCAAAAATCCTTTGAAAGAAAAGATAATAGTAAGACCGGTCCACACATAAACACGGACGGCTTTTACCTTACTATAACCCAAATCATTATTGATATCAAAATCCAGTGATATTATAATAATGTCTAATCAAATAAATAACCAAATAGTAGAACGCTTGCATCTCACGCTCTACATACATAGTATAAAATCAAAACCCGCAGGGCGCTTATTGGAGATTGGATTCCAACTATGACAAGGTATGGGACCACCTTCCGATGATGTATCTCTAGAGGTGAATACACCTGGGTTCAACAAGAACGTCTTGCAACCCGGCCCACACATGACCGACCACTCATTTCGCTTGAGTGTATCGAATGTATATCACCAACGGTTGGGCTCAAACCACCGTTCCCGAATGGGCATAATCGATAGATTTAGAAACAAAAGGAATTTCTCTAGATAGGTGATTATACACCCTAATGGAAGCGACCCACATAGCCATGCTGCCTGCCCGATTTTTGTCATTTCCCGGTTGTGAGGCTAGAGGCTACGTCTACCTTTTAGAACATCTGGCCACCATACACTTTGAATGCCACATCGTCAAACCCGTCAAATCACTAGTTGGTCTTCCCAAACATATTACGGGTATAAAAGCTAAGAGAAACGAATTTCTCCGCCACCAGACGTAATACCTTGAAAAGATCGTCCTGTGTGACCGTTAGGAGTACTCTGTCAGACATTCGTCCATACAAGTTGTCCTGGGACTGGACAAACTTAAAAAAAACCATTCTGGAACCGGACGACCCATGCATTTTCACTCCGTCTTCAATTTTCGTCAGCATAATCTAATTCGCAGCGCTTATGCCTATACGGAGTGGTTCTCGGATATTAAATCCAACCGGTCTCCCCGTATTGACAACGATGGTCAAACACTTCGATAGTCGGTTATTTAACTATCGAAGTAAAAACAACATCCATTCAAATGTATAATTATCATCACACAACCATGGGCACTTTTATTTAACATTCATCATCGTCGAATTATAGTTCCCATTTCTAATAGTGTTATTTAACTCTAATCATATTTCAAACATCGAAATGATGTCATCGTTTTCTGAAACGATTCTCCACTACTCGTTCTTATATTTCTTAAGACAATCATCGTTACTTATTACTTTAGAATAAGCGGATTTCAAAACAAACTGTTTACATTCCCTAGGGAGTAGTGCTAGATATCATGCTTAAGCTTAGCCAACAGCGTTACTTTACTGCTATAGTTCTAAGACTTGCAATATGCTGTCATATTCCTTTATACAAATCTTGACATCTCTTTCCGTTATAAAAATCTTGATATCTCTTTCCGTTACAAAAATCTTGACATATCTTTCCATTACAAAATATTGACATATCTTTCCGTTACAAAATATTGACATATCTTTCCGTTACAAAATATTGACATATCCTAAATATGCCATATCCTTATTTTGCAAACTCGGTTATTTACATTAGCTTCAACTTCCTTGTTCAAACCCATTTAAACGTTTTCCTCCGCTTCGTCTTCCTTAGACAAATCTCTTTTTAACATTCCTCTTCGCTTTGTCTTCCTTAGACAAATCCCTTATACTTTAAAATCTTATTAAATCCACTATTCGTCAATTTTATTACATTAGATAAATCAACCCAATCTAAATTAATTAAATAACCAATTATTGATCAAAACAGTTTGTTTGGTAAATATTTAGCCATGCTTAACCCACTAATCAACTCTAACAAAGCTTTTCATTTTGAATAAATAACATTTATTTATTCAAATAATTTCACTTGTATCGATTACTATAGAAAAATAATTTGTTTCTAAATAATCTCATTTACTATTAAATAAACAATAATCGATTTTAACAAATCTTACTATGGAATAAACCATAATCTATTTGTAAATATCTCATTTAATTGTTCTTAGACAATAAATCCTTGTTATTAATCATCAAGTAAATCTTCGCCTACTTACTTATTTATCTTATTAATATAAGAATCCACTTTACCAAATCATTTAGTGAGTATGGTGAAACACGTGCTTCGCACACGGTGGGATTTGGTAAAACGATAACGGTTTAAAACAATGATACATTTATGGTTGGTTGTTGCCACTTCCTTAATCGATATCGTCTATTGGTTAAATCAAAATAACGTTTGAAATTTCCATTCAACGCTAATATCAACACAAGGTTTCAAATGTCATTTGGGTTCAAACCGTGCATCTATATAAAACAAACAGTGCATATAAATATTGAGGAATCCGGTTGGATTCCTCCAACCGGTTCCCTGCATCCACCGATGTTAGTCAACAATTAACACCGATTCCATACCAGGAAATATTATAATTGATGGAATCAATCCAACCAATGATGTGTACATATATGCAACGATATATAATTTAACCAATTTAACTGTAATTTACCTAATCAACCATCACACAGCATTCAACCATTATTTAAAATATAATTAAAATATTTTAAATAAAAAGAGAGTTAGTGAATTTACTCACCTTGGCGCGTTAACCGTTAAATAACGATTTGCGTCACTTGATTATATCCGGTGCTTCACCAGTCATACGCCTTGCCGTCCCAACAGCACTCTGTCGAAGTTTCGGTCAGTTGTAACAACTGATCCAAAATGAATGGCACCTTCTGAAAAACTACCCAGCGCCCAGCTCTCTTTACAAATTTTGAAATCCAAACTACTCTGCTAAACACGTTTGGTAACACATGCCAGAGAATCTCACTTAACCCAAAAAGGACCTCTCATGCACACGCCCTTTCTCCCCTTTCCTCCATGTTATCTGGTCATCCGACCGTGACCCCTCACTGTTCCATTCGCCCATGCCAACACCTTATTTCTGCCATGTCTCCGACAGTAGAACCCATCACCACCCAGGATCTATGCAGACCGCACCATCACACTACACCGTTCGAGCACAGTTTTCACCATCCATGCAGCATGCCATAAGAACACCATACTATATAACACTCCACCCACTTTTCTCTTTTTCTTTTCATGATTTACAGGCGCAAGTTCTTTCCTGCATCCTTCCTTGAAGACGCACGCTTCAGCTCGTATACCATTTACACCACTTCACCAGTGTTTTTCCCTCTACTTACGTAAAGGAACATGTCCTCCCTCATACGTGCTACAACACCCTTCACACTTCTTCAACAATAAGCAAATAACGTCAGCACGTTCTCCTTTATTTTCTTTCGTTACTTCATGCGTTTACTACCGCTTGTTTTGAAGTCCTTCACTACGCATGCGTCTCCAGTCCAACATGCCTACTGTTTTTCTACAGTCCCTTCTTTCATACTTTTCTTTACTGCTCTCATTCGAACACCAATATCCCTCATCGTTTCTTCTGATCTTCATTTTGTGCCCGCGCCCCTTCCGCTTCACATCACGGGTCAAATTCCGTTCGACAGCTCGCTCACCATTATCTCAACTTCAGTCATCCGAGCCACTACCCCTCCACGCGGTAACCCATCTCCAGTATATAAACGAAGACCCTTCTTGCTTCACTGGACTGTGAAATGAATGGTACCATGCAAACTCCCCAGTCATGCAAGAATAATACCCGCTCTTCCTAATACAAAACCGTAACCCTAGTATTTATAAAACTCCCTTCATCTTCCACTTTATCTCGCCACAGTACCCGCCTTTGGTTTCTTTTTCATGCACACCCATTCGCCTCGACAAAAAGGAACGCCTGGAATTTCAGAACAGATGTACCCGAATATATGGGTTTAAAGATTTTTAAGTATGGATTTCATTTGTTTTTTTTTTTTTATGCCATTGAAATCGGCTATTGGTTTTTTTCTTTTCCCGGGGAAGAAAGGAAGAAGGGTGTTTATTTATAGGATTACAAACGTGGGTGCCAAGGAGTTAACAGTAGAATAGTTTAAAAAAAAAAAACTGTCTGTTTTGATTTGATTTCTCATGCAGCTGGTCTACGAACAAATGTAGCCTATGTTGAAAAGATGGGACAGTGCTATACTTCATTGTTAAGGCACCGTTTATAGGAAAAAATAAGGGGAGTGTCCCCTTTCAGTTCGTACACTAGACAGTGCAATTTTCAACGATAGGCTTAGTTGATTGCAATTCATTTAATGTTGATGAAGACGTAAGAGAGTAAGGCATGTATATGGTGTATGCTACGAAGATACGAGGGACACCATGTGATGTTACTGTAGTCAATTGGCAGGTAGGAGGCTTTATTTGGTGAAAACCCATGTAACACAACTTAGGTGTACTGCGTTACATAAATTATATTCATGTCTGAGCCGCTATGGACAGAAATAAGAATACTGTCGTATCCAGCAAGGTGTCACGGTCCCAAAAATATAATAATACCGGTAGTTTCACTCATGTTTTGAAACCTAAAAATGCTGATATAGGGAGCAAAATATTCCAAATAAAAAGTTGCTTATTTAATTAATTAAAAATTATAGTAAAATTTTAAAAATTAAATTATCACTGCGCCTCAAAAGAACCTTGTCTCGATTTGCACCCGATATCAAGTTATATTCAAATAATCGTTACGGTCGATATACGATTTCACAGCGACCTTTTTGAATATTTGATTTGGATATATTTTGAAATCTATACGACGAAATCTCAATATTTCACTTCTGTTAGAAAGATACAATTCAACGGATTCCAACGTTTCTTGTTTCGAAGAAATCCGACTAATAACGGGTCCTGTACGCTCAGTTGAAGTTCAGAACGTTAAATTACGAACTGCAGCGTCGTTATGAGCTCGATTATATTTAATATATATTTTTATACGTTCAACTTCGTTTTAATTAGAATAAAAATTCACTTATATTACGAATTCAATATTTAAACTGATTTAAATATCCACATACAAACCGATAAAAATGCGGGACATTACAGAAAACACACTTTACTATTCATAAATTATTAAATTTATTTATAATTTAATTAATTTAAGGATTAATCCTATCCATCCATTTTCGACCGTTGGATTCGCGCCACCTCAGCAATCCATGTGACTCCTTCGATTATAAATAGCCCCCCCTCTTCATTTTAAACTCACTCCTCCTCCTCCTCTTTCAAGCTTTGGCAATGGCAGAATTAATAATAAAATATTAGGAAATAGGGAAAAGGGAAGGAAGGGAGAAAGGAGGGCAAGACGGGGAGCTAGGACTCTTAGGCAGAGGCTTGGGCTTCGCGGGGTAAGTTTTTAAATAATATTTATTTATTTATTTGTGTAATATATATATATATATATATATTATAATTAAAATAGAATTTGTAAAAATAAATATCAGAACATTCTAAGGGTGACAGAGAGGATAGTGTCTAAGGCTTGAGTTTGGAAAATATAGTTTCCTGCTCTCCCTGGCTATCCCTAACTGATCCGACGGATGGGATGATTAATTTAAATTTAAATTTAAAATTTAATTTGAATTTAATTTGAATTTAAAACAGACTAGGGGCATTTTCGTAATTTTTAACCATAAACTTTAAAAGCTTATAACTTTTTCAAAACAAGTCGGATTTCCACGAAACAAGGACCGTTGGATTCTTATGGGAAAATACTTTAAAATGAGTGGAAGCAGATTTTTGATCCGGGTTAAAAATTTTAAGTTATAATTAAATGAATATTTTTAAATATTTTATTTGAGAATTAAATTTAATTAATATTAAAATGGTTTTTCAATTTTAAATTTTTTTTGGATATGGCTACAGATGGGAAAGTATGATTTTTTAGAAGGGCAGGGAAGGTAATTTGGCTAATAACGCAATTAGAAATTAATTAAGATAAAAATAATTTAATTAATTTAATTAAATATATATTCATTTAAATTAGGTAAATATTGTAAATAGCATAATTTTTGCATACATTAACGAAACAGGATCCGTTGGGATCGTATGGACGAGCACTACGCAATGGAACTGACCGCAAGTGGATTGGAGCTTGTTTGGATTTATGGTGAAATTTAACGTCTGAACCAAATCAATGACCGATTATCGTTATTCAACGATAAACCGTCCAAGGTGAGTAAATCTCACTAACTCTGAACACTTTATATTTTTATAAAGTATTTTTAGAACTGATAATTATTGGTTGAATTGCTGAGTGTTGATTGTTTGGTTGAACTGCTAGTCAATTGATTGAAAATACCGATATAGTTATATATATCGTTAACCGATGTTGATTTTGTTTATCAACCTCATATTGAAATGAAATTGATGTGAATTATATTGTGTAACATCTGTGGATGCAGGGAAACAAGTCGGAGGAATCCAACTGGATTCCTCAACATTTATTTACCGTTTTTCATATATTCTGATATATGATGTGTTATATCATCTGTTGTTGAACCTGTGTGTTTTGGATGATGATTGAACTTTTTGATTTGGTATTTTTATACCATAAGTGATACTAGAAAGTGAAAAGGGATTTTCAAAGTTTATTTTGAAAATAAATTATTTATATAAAATCAATAGATTTTATATATAAAAGGAAGAGAATTTCATGAGAGAAAACGATTATAGAATCAAATCATTTGTAAAAAAAACAAATATTGGTCAAATCAAATAGAAGGGAAAATATTGGTGAAATCAAATAGAAGGGAAAATATTGGTGAAATCAAATAGAAGGGAAAATATTGGTGAAATCAAATAGAAGGGAAATGTTTGTGAAACGATTACAAATAGAAATAAAAAGGGAAACATTCGTAAAAGTATTTACAAATGGAATTGAAAAGGGAATATTCATGTAGGGAATAAAGAAAAGTTGACAAAAGTTCTTATTTGTTAAATAAATAGAAAAGTTAAAAGAAATATTTATTTGTTGAATAAATAGAAAAGTTAAAGGGAATATTTATTTGTTAAATAAATAGAAGCGAAAATAGAATAGTTATTTGTTGAGTAAACGAATAGAAAAAGAATCTATTCAAGGGAAGTAATTCAAAGGAATTATTCCAAAGGAATTATTCAAAAGAGAAAAGTCAAAGGGATTAATTCAAAAGAATTAATCAACTAGAGTTAAACAGTTGGAGTTAAACTGTTAGAGTTAAACCGTTGAAGTTAAACTGTCAGAGTTAAACCGTAAAGTTAAACAGTTAGAGTTAGTTAGTTAGAGTTAACCAGTTAGAGTTATTCAGTTAGAGTTATCCAGTTAGAGTTATTCAGTTAGAATTAACCAGTTAGAGTTAATCAGTTATAGTTAATCGTTTTGAGTCAAATCGAACTAGAGTTATTCAAATATAGTAATCGAATAAGGGTTAATTGAATATTAGTTATTCAATTAGAATTGATCGAATCTAATTATTCGAGATAGAGTTAAAAATAGGCAAAGTTATTTAAGGATGAATTTCCATTTAGCACGACTGCTAGCGTAATTCGCAGGGCTGCAGATAGCCTACGGCGGTCGGATGTTTCCTGAGAGAATCAGGCGTAACCATTGTGATCGCTGTGATCTAGAGTCAAGAAAATGGTGTTAAATCAAATAGTAATTAATCAATAGAAGTTAATTAAGTTGAGTTGGTCGAGTATTAGTAAATTAAGTAGGGTTAGTCAAAAAGGGAATTAATCGAATATCACCTATTCGAAGTAGAGTTATCGAATATAGTTTATTCGAGAAGAGTAATCGAATATAGTTCGTTCGAAGTGTGTTAAATCGGATATAGTTATTCGAAGGAGAGAATTATTGAATATGGTTTATTCAAAGTGAGATTTTTCGAATATTAGTTATTCGAACAGGGGAATCGAATATAGTTTATTCGAAAGAGAATTATCGGATAGTGATTATTCGAGAGTGAATCATACATGGAAATTCGATTATATCGAATCAAGGAAAGTAATGTTTAATTTCCATTTCAAATCAAGTTTTAATTATCTGTTAATAAAGTAGTTGGTTGTTTATTTATCCAAATTAAGATATGGAAATATATTTAAGTTAACATATTTTGAAAGCATGGAATTATAACATTTACAGTTATAATCAAATGATTCAGTAAAGGAAGTGGATTCATAAATAGAATCCGAGAGTTCTCAAGGAAGTTTCTTAAAGAGTAATGTTTGAACTTTGTCTATTTCGAAGTTAGAAATGTTGTTCAGTTAAGGTCTGAGAGGTAATTATACCCCAACTTGATTGACTTTGTTTTTAACTAAGAAGTGGATAAGGTTCGAGAGTGAAAGGGGTTAAGTGAATTTAGTTAATGAGCGAAATGGTTGGTGTTGGCATAGCGATGTTTATTCAAACATCAGTTTAAACCCAATGAAGGAGATTTGGAAATGTCTTCCAAATGAAAATCAGAAATGTTTTCTGAATATAGAAAATGAGAAATGGAATTGTTTTCCATTGTTAATAACGTATATTTTCTAAATATAGTAAATAAGAAATATAGGAAAACAAGAATAAGGAAAAGGGTAAATTTATGATAATTTGATGATGAATGATGATTGATCGATAGAATTTCCATCTGGAAATAATATCGTTGTTTGCACACCGACATGTTTTTAATTGATAGTTAAATCACCGACTATCAAAGTTTTGACCATTTTAACGTTGTTAATATGGAGAGACCGGTCGGATTATTATCCAGAGAACCACTCCGTATTGGCATAAGCGTTGCGAATCAAGTATGCTGAATATATTGAAGACAGAGTTATGCAAGGGCTATCCTATTTATAGAATAGTGCCTTCGGTTTGTCCAGTCCCAGGACAAACGTGAATGGACGAATGTCTGACAGAGTATATTCAAAGGATCGCGTAAGTTGATCTCTTCAAACGTACTTACGTTTGGTGGCGGAGGAATTCGTTTCTCTTAGCTGTATACCCGTGGTATTTTTGGTGAGATCAATTTGTGATTTGGCGGGTATGACGATGTGGCATTCAAAGTAATGGAGGTGGGATCTGTCAAAAGATACGTTATGACCTCAAGCCTCATCCACCGGGAAATGACAAAAATCGGGCAGGCAGCATGGCTATGTGGGTCGCACCCATTAGGATGTATGATCACCTATCTAGAGAAATTCCTTTTGTTCTTAAATCTATCGATGCTGTCCCTTATCGGGAGACGGTTGCTGATCCCAACCGTTGGTGATATACATTCGATACACTCAAGCGAAATGAGTGGTCGGTCATGTGTGGGCCGGGTTGCAAGATGTTCTTGTTGAACCCAGTGTATTTGCCTCTAGAGATACACGTTCGGAAGGTGGTCCCATACCTTGTCAAGTTTGAATCCAATCTCCAATAAGTGCCTGGGAGTTTGATTGTATATTATATATGTAGAGCGTGAGATGCAAGCGTTCTACTATATTTTAATTACTTGTGATTAGACATTATTATAATATCAGATAATATATGATTTCCAAAGAGTTTTGGGTTATCGTAAGGTAAAAGCCATCCGTATTTATGAGTGGATTGGTCTTACGATTATCTTTTCTTTTGAAAAGGATTTTGAAAAGTTAAACCAAATGATTGGAGTTTACTCACACCAGTCCCATGACTGACCCAGAGTTTTATTTTGTTTTGTTTTCCCTAAACTCTTGGGTGCCCAAATTTGTACGGGCAGTCAAGTAGTCAGGATTTACAGGTATGCTTGAAGAGCTTGGAGCAGGAGGCTTCAAGATTTTTCTAGCTATTGATTATTCCGCTGTGATGAAAGTGTTGTACTCTGATAATGGTATGATATACATATACTACTTTGATTTCAAGATATGTTGTCTATTATATTTTATTCGTTCCGCTGTGAGATTCGTGTTACTCTGATGTTGTTGTCTTCTTCTTCTTCTTCTGTTCTAATTTTCTATCTTATCTATCCTCACCCTCTAATTTCTTTCTTGGACTATCCGGTAATTTCGACTTTTGATTGTTCGATAGGTGTTATATATCGGATAACCAAGGTCGCTTTTTCCCGGGTCGTTACAATTAATCCAGCGGCGTTAAAGATCGAAGTAAGAAGACGACGTATGAAGACCGTAAATCTTCCCTCGAATGGACAGCGATCGAGATCCTGAATTGACTTGCTACCAATTCATGGGTCAAGGTCATTGCCCAGACGTACGTGTTGGTTTCACGGATTTGACTTTCGTTCAGACCTAGAGCATAAGTTTAAATGGATGGTGTGTCTGACATCGTACTTCGTTATATATCATATTGTTGATTTTCTGTTAATATATAAATATTGGTGGTGGAGAATTTATTCTCTACTTAACACCCATTTATGTATTGATGGAGAAGCAATGGTATGGTATGGAGTGACGGTGTGGCATACTAAGATGCAATGATCAGGGTTTCTTGTTGAAAAGCAGAACCTTGTGGTGACGATCAAAGCACTGCTTGAATAAGCAGAGCTTTGTGTATTACGTAACCTCACGAGCCTCACAAACCGGTAGAGTCTAAAACGGGCGAAGGGAACGCAGGGAGAGCAGCACGTTTCTTTCTAGCTAGAAGTGGTGTTTGGGTCTTATCACGGCCTGGCATTTTACTTATGTGGATGATGGAATGAGGCGCCTCAGATATTAGGTCCTATAGGACCGGGAAACGTGTGCTTAGGAATAACTAATCCTCAAAGCTGTATGAGAGGACCAGCCCTGCCATTTCCAAGGGTTCACTGCGGGGGATCCTGAGGCATTAGCTAGAGTGTCTCGAATCGGTAAGGAGCTCCGCTCTAGCCTAGACTCATGATGGAAACCAAAATCCAAATACGAACCGACGAATTTGATTGTATTACTGGTACGGAGGCATAATATATGGTACCTATGCTTCCTAAGATTAATACATTTACTTTGAAATGTTTTCATATACACTAATGATAATATTAGATGCGTATTTGCCATATTTAGCATGTTTAATCACCATAAGGTAAAACCCTATCCTCTGGTGTGCGTTGCATTGTGTGATGGGACTTGGGTCTTATGGTGATTCCATTTTTCCAAAAGCATTGCGTTGTTTACGATGTATTCAATTATTTGTTATGACACTTTAAATTATGCACGACAATCCATTAGAGTAAACCCGTTCCGCGTTAGCGGCGTGGTCTTTGGATTTGCCTTATTTCTAGTAGTTATAATTAGTTGAGAATTCTCATACCAGTCCCACGACTGACCCATAGTTTGTTTCACCTTTTTGCAAACTTGGGTTCCCTCTTTTCCACACGGGCAGCCAAGTAGACAGGTTCATTCTTTGCTTGGAGTCTTTTCTTTGGAGCTGCTTATTCTCTCTCTTGGATTTGCTTCTGTGGAGAGGTGATGACTTGGAGCTTGAAGACATTTATCTTTTGTTTCTATGGCATCTTTTATTTTCTTTTTAGACATCAAACTTATTTCTTTTCTGCAAACTTGTTGTAATAGCTTAGTTTTCGTGACTGTGGATTTTCTGTGATTGATGACATTATATTTTTCCGTTGCTATAATGTTATTACTCTATGAATTTCCTTTGCTATATTATATCTATGTTCTGTTTTATTGTATTTATGTTGTATTCCAAAAATGATCATCCCTTGCTTTCACTCGTGGAAGTTTGGGGTCATCACATTTCCTGAGGGAATTATGCATAGCCATTGTGATCGCTGGGATCTATAGTCAAGTGAATGGAGTTAAATCGAATATTAGCCATTCGAAATAAAGTTAAACAGACATAGTTATTCGAATATAAATTAATCGAATATTAGTTATTAGATAGGAGTTAAATAAGTTGAGTTAGATAAGTTGAGTAATCCAGTAAGTTAATCAAATGAGTAAATCCAAAGGAGTTATTCGAAATAGTTTATTCGAATAGAATTAAAGGAGATTAATCGAATGTAAATCATTCGAAGAGAGTTAATCGAATGTAAATCATTCGAAGAGAGATTATCGAATATAGTTATTCAAAGAAAGAGTTATCGAATATAGTTTATTTGAAAAAGGGTTATCGAATAGAGATTATTCGGAAAAGAGAATTATACGTTGAATTCGATTATATCAAATTAGGGAAAGTACTACTTACTTTCCGTCTTTAAATCAAGATGTATATTATTATTCAATTAGTTATTTGTTATTTATTCAAAATAAGGAATAAGAATTTTATTTAAGTTATTTTATTTCGAAAGCATGGCATTATAACACCATCGTTTTAATCAAATGATTTGATAAAAGAAATAGATTCATAAATAGAATCCGAGTTATGCAAGGAAGTGTTAAAGATTTAAAAGGTGAACTTTGTCTATTTCGAGGTTAGAAGGGTTGTTCACTAAGGTCTGAGAGGTAATTGTACCCCAACTTGATCGACTTCATTTTTAACTAAGAGATGGGTAAGGTTCGATAGTGAAGATTGATTAAGTTAATTTAGTTAATGAGTGTAATGGTTTAAATTGGCTTAGTGATGTTTTATTTAAATATCTATTGAATAAATTTTGGAAACATTTTCCAAATATAACCAGAGATATTTTCTAATCATAGAAAATGAAATGTTAATGAGAAAGAATACTGGAATCACAGCGATACATGAAACAGAGATGGAAATGTTTTCCAATGATTGATAATGTATATTTTCTAAATTTAGAAAATAAAAATTTACCAATAGATAGAAATAGGGAAATG
Source organism: Allium sativum (assembly GCA_030737875.1). Taxonomy (NCBI): domain Eukaryota; kingdom Viridiplantae; phylum Streptophyta; class Magnoliopsida; order Asparagales; family Amaryllidaceae; genus Allium; species Allium sativum. Next base: position 565,237 of record JASFAX010000056.1, on the reverse strand, counting down.
GATAAATTAAAGATAATTTTATAGAAAGAGATAAATGTGGATTGATGATTGATCGGTAGAATTTCCATCTGGAAATAATATCATTGGTTGCACACCAGTTTTTCTTTGATAGTTAAATCACCGATTATCGAAGTTTTGACCATTTTATCGTCGTCAATATGGAGAGACCGGTATCAGATGCATTATCTGAAAACCACTTTGTATGGACGTTAGCGTTGCGATCAAATATTAAAGATGGAGTTATGCAAGGACTATCCTGTTACAGAATAGTGCCTTCGGTTTGTCCAGTCCTAGGACAAATGTGAATGGACGAATGTCTGACAGAGTATATCTAACGGATCACGTAAGTTGATCTCTTCAAACGTACTTACATTTGGTGGCGGAGGAATTCGTTTCTCTTAGCTTCATACCCATGGTATTTTTGAGGAAATCAATTTGTGATTTGACGGGTATGACGATGTGGCATTCAAAGTAAATGAATGTATGATCTTTCAAAGATACGTTATGACCTCAAGCCTCATCAACCGGGAAATGACAGAAATCGGGCAGGCAGCATGGCTTAGTGGGTCGCTCCCATTAGGGTATATATCACCTATCTAAAGGTAATCCAATTTATTCTTTTATCCATTCGATGCTGTCCCTTTCGGGAAACGGTAAGGTAGCTCCCAACCTTTGGTGATGTAGATTCGATACACTCAAGTGAAATGAGTGGTCGGTCATGTGTGGGTCGGGTTGCAAGACGTTCTTGTTGAACCCAGTGTATTCGCCTCTAGAGATACACTATCGGCAGGTGGTCCTGTACCTTGTCATAGTCGGAATCCGATCTCCAATAAGCGCCCGCGGTTTTGTTTGTATACTATATATGTGGAATGTGAGATGCAAGCGTTCTGCTAGATTCTAATTACTTGTGATTAGACATTATTATAATATCAAGAGAAGTATTGTTTTCGAAAGTGTTTTGGGTTATCGTAAGGTAAAAACCGTCCGTGTTTATGTGTGGATTGGTCTTACGATTATCTTTTCTTTTGAAAAGGATTTTGAAAAGTTAAACCAAATGATTTGAGTTTACTCACACCAGTCCCATGACTGACCCAGAGTTCATTTTGTTTTGTTTTCCCTAAACTCTTGGGTGCCTAAATTTGTACGGGCAGTCAAGTAGTTCAGGTCTTTACAGATATACGTGGAGAAGCTTGAAGTAGGAGGCTTCAAGATTATATATCTATTGTTATTTCTGCTGTGTGTAAGCATTGTACTCTGATAATGTTATTGTATACTGTGTTATTTCAAAGTTATGTTATAATATATTTTATTCGTTCCGCCGTGAGATTCGTATTTACTCTGATTGTGTTCTTCTTCTTCTTCTATTCTAATTTTCTATCTTATCTATTCTCACCCTCTAATTTCTTTCAATTAATGATTTGGAATATTCGATTCCTGAATAATTAACATGGGTTTTATGTTGATTTTCTGGGTCGAAAATCCCAATTCGTTACAGTGGTATCAGAGCTGAAGGTCAAGTGATTACCTTGGCTCTGTGGCGTGACTCAGTAGAGATGGGGTTAGTAATACCCTAGATTGAGAATGAGTGCATATATGCGAGTGAACATATTTGTAAATTGAATAAAAATAATTTTATATTGTGGAGATTTATTGGTTGAGTAGTTTGTGAATTCTGGTCGATCAGTTTGATCCACTGTATCGGTAGGAGTTTTTAAACACTCGAATACAATGAACCGACACAGTATATTTTGAAAGAGGGTAAATAAAATAATTTTACCCAAATTATGTTTTGATATAAAAGAAAGATATATCTTGGAATTATTATCATATATTGGATGTGTTGGTTGATTATAATTGAATTGGTTATATAAATAACCAATTTTAGTTCGTACAATTTAAAAGCACATAATTTGAATTTGAATTTAGATCAGAATTTAGAATAAAAAAACTCTAAAACGTGGAAAAATGTTTGTATATGAATTTGAATTAAGTATAAGAAAATTTTAAAATCTTGGGAGATTTTAATTTGTATACAAGCATCGTGAATGATATTTTGAAAAAGATTTCAAAATGAAATTATTTAAAAATAGCTTTTAGAGTGATATAGTATTGAACTCACTTTGATAACTGGAAAATAACTCTGATGATGCTGGCCACATCATCAGTGTTCATTTTCGAGTCCTAAGTGACGGATTACTACGAAGATTTCGTGTTGAATTGTTTTGAGGAAAACAAGTTGTTTTGAATCTCGAAAGGGAAATATTTGATTTTTTGTGAAAAGCGAAGTTATTTATAACTCCCAGGAAAAGATCATCTGAATTAAAAACAAATTTAAATAGGAATCGGTGAAAGTGAATATGAATTGAATTGAAACCAATTAACTGGAAATTTGATTGGAATATAATATATAAAGTGGGACCATTTTGAATTGTGAGATAGAATCTGAAATGGTATTGGATTGATGAGTTAGGAGTTCGGAATCGAGAATGAAACTTGAGTTGAAATGGTAATTGGCTTATTTAAGCGAATAGCTGTGTTGAGGATAAATTGATCAGAGATTGATTGGGATAACTTCGGTATATGCTGAATTGGCAGCAGAATAAAAGGATGTAATGGTATGCTCGACAAAAGGTACATGTTTAAGTTTCCATATGAGGTTTTATGTGCAGAATCGGCAAGCCGCTTGGCTATTTGATGTTCTTTTGGATTGGAAAAGGCCTAGAGAGGCGAGTTGGGGTTTGAACTATTGACCGGTACAAAGGAGGTGCTAGCGAAATTTTTCAAAAATTTCGGGTGTTAAAATTATTTCAGGATTTTAGAAAATTATCGTTGATAAGAATTAATTAATATTTTAATTGAAATTAAATTGGTTCAGTTAAAACTGAAGCTAAGAATTAAACAAATAATTTTTAATCAGTTAGTAGGGTTTGTTCTCTACCTTAGCAATTTCGAGGACGAAATTATTTTAAGGAGGGAAGAATGTAACGACCCACATTTTTCAGCGATATAAATAATTTATTTAATTATTTTAATAATGGTTTGGTTATTTAAAATGACCAGAATTAAATAATATTTAATATTTAATTAAAATAAATAATATGATAATGTATTTAATTTCTGAAATAGTCAGAAATAGTAGAATTCACAAAATTGTGTGAATTGGGTCATCTGTGATATTTAATTCAGTTTAGAATTAAATTAGAACAACGAATATATTATTTGAATGGCAGTTTGAACATATAATTATAATATAATTATAATCGAGCATGAAATGGCGTGGGAGTTCGCTATTTGGCGATTTGAACTTCAACCGAATATACAAGGTTCATTTTAAATCGGATTTCTGTGAAATAAGAAACGCTAGGAGCTGGTGAAGTATATTTTTCTGATAGAAGAGAAAAATCAGGATTTCATCTTGTAGATTTTGATATATGTCCAAATCAAATTTTAGAAAAGTCACTATGGAATTCCTTTATAATTTATAACGATTTATTTTATTATAAAAGGATTTTCAATATTAACTGAATATCGATATAATCTGGGATTTTGAAATATCGAGTTATAAATCCAGATAGGTATATTTTGAAGCCGTATGATAGTGTATGTGAATATATACGATAATATTTATTTTTAAATATTAAATTTAAATATTTTTAAATATATTTATATATTTAAAGGGGTTATTTAGAGCTTTAAAAATAGCCAGTTTTGTAAACGACCTCAGAATTCGACGAAACTAATTTTGTTGGATCCGCAATATTATATTATTGCTTGATTTCAGTTTCCGTGATTATTGAAGTCAGTATGTGGCCGTATGGATTTTTAATGTGAAAAACAGTCAGTATTTTGACGGTTAAAAATACGCTGTGTGAACAAACAGAGTCGGAATTCGACGAAATCAGTTTCGTTGGGTCCGCAATGTCGAACTGAAGGTGCATGTCTAGTTTCGCGATATTTGGGTATCGTATGTGATCACAGGGATTTTAGAGGACGAACACAAACAATGTTTGCTTAAAAATAAATATAATAAGCAACTAAAAAAATATTTTTTTCTTCCTATAAATACACTACCCTACTCGCTAACCCTAAACCACTTTCTGCAAAACCAGAAACCGGCCTCCACCTTCTTCTTAAACATGGAAAATCGACAAAAGAAAATTCAAAATAAATTCAAACAAAAATATATAAATCGAGCGAGATATATATTTGAAATCAGTATCCAAAGAGCTTCGATCTGGTGTGTATGTTACTGGGTGCAACGCCCTTTGTGTTGGAGTCGAATTGGTACGGCAACCCTAGGGCTCGATCCCGCTCGAAGATTGAGGAGTTTGCGATGGATTCGATTTCGTTTTTGGATAGAGGGATGGAAATCGATACTATTGGCAATGAATTGGGGGAATCAGTGATAAAATAGGACGCGCCCTCCCTGTACAGCTCGACCTCGGCTGTAGAACACAATTCAGGCAAAGGATGCGAGCTTGGTGATATGTATACGAGGTGGAAGAGTTTTCTAAGGGGTGAATTATGGGATTTTTTCCATGAATTTAAATGTAGTGATGGAAGAGGATGATGGAGAAAAAGGTCGGCTAATGGTGCGGTTTAAGGGAGGAGCGGGTTCTGTAAGATCCGTTTGGAGGAAGAAGAGATAGGCGGGTCGGGTTTGTTCAAGTAGGGTATAGGCTGGAGGGAAAGGTTAAGGCCCAAAATTTCATAATTAAATTCAATTTTTGTTTTATTTAAATACGTATTAACTTCTAAAATGTATAACTTCATCGTACGTTATCAGAATTGGACGAAACAAGATCCGATGGGATCGTATGGACGGTGGCTATAGCATGGAACCGACTGGAAGTCCATCGGAGCTCGTTACAATTTATAGCAAAATAAATTGTCCGTTTGAAGAAAACGACTATTATCGTTATTTAACGATAACTGTCCAATGTGAGTAAATCTCACTAACTCTGCTCAATTTATATTTTTATAAAATAATTTTTAGAATTCATAAATAATGGTTGTATGTTGTGTGTTGGCTGGTTGGTTGAACTGCTAGTCAGTTGACTGAAAATATAGATAACAATATAGATATAAATCGTTGATCAAATATTGATTCTGTTTAGCAGAATATTTCATAGAAAAATGAAATTGATTTTAATTTTATTGTTTAACATCTGTGGATGCAGGGAAACAGGTCGAAGGGACCCAACTGGGTTCCTCAACAATTATTTTACTGTTTTTGTCATATATTATGTTATATGATGTGATATGAAATCTGTTGTTGATTTTGTATGGTTGACCGATACCGATCATTGTTATATGGTACGTCAAATACCATAGGGAATACTGGAATGTTAAAAAGGAAATTTTCAATGTTATATTGAAAAAGAAATATTTTTAAAATCAAAAGATTTTATAAAAAGAAAATATTTATTTATAGAATAAGTAGATTAAAAGGAATATTTATTTGTTAATCAGATAAATAAAATTGAAAAAAAATATTTGTAACTATTTACAAATAGAATTGAAAAGGGATATTTATTTGAAAAATTAATAGAACAGAAAAGGGAAATGCGTGTAAAGTAAATAGAAAAAAATAGTTGGATTATCAAAGGAATTACTTATAAAATCAATAGATTTTATAAATAGGAAATATTTTATAAAATAAATAGAATTATCAAAAAGGGGATTTATTTTGTAAATAAATTGTTTTTAAAAGGGATACTTGAAAAGTGACTAGAATTGTATAAAAAGGGAAATTTTACATTTGAAAGTTTTAAACCCGTGCTCCGCACACGGGTATAACATGATATGGATTTAAAGTAAAGATTTTAAATAGAATCTATTTTGACCGATAGATTAAGAAGATAAATTTATAAATAATATTTTATAAATTAAATGAAATATTTATCATTGTATAAATAGAATATATATAAGTCAGGACTTATATAGAGAAGTAAAAATTCGATTTCAACATCGATATTTGAAACTAAATAAAAGTAGAGTTAATCAGTTAGAATTGATTAAATACTAGTTATTCAATTAGAGTTGATCGAATGTAGCTATTTGAGATAGAGTTAGTCAAATGTAGTTATTTAGGAAGAGTTCCCATTTCGTACGACTGCTAGCGGAATTCGCAGGCCTGCAGATAGCCTATGGCGGTCGGATGTTTCCTGAGGGAATCAGGCATAACCATTGTGATCCCTGCGATCTAGAGTCAAGCGAATGGAGTTAAATCGAATATTAGCCATTCGAAATAAAGTTGAACAGACATAATTATTCGAATATAAATTAATCGAATATTAGTTATTAGATAGGAGTTAAATAAGTTGAGTTAGATAAGTTGAGTAATCCAGTAAGACAATCAAATGAGTTGATCCAAATGAGTAAATCCAAAGGAGTTATTCGAAATAGTTTATTCGAATAGAATTAAAGGAGATTAATCGAATGTAAAACATTCGAAGAGAGTTAATCGAATGTAAATCAATCGAAGAGAGATTATCGAATATAGTTATTCAAAGAAAGAGTCATCGAATATAGTTTACTTGAAAAAGGGTTATCGAATAGAGATTATTCGGAAAAGAGAATTATACGTTGAATTCGATTATATCGAATTAGGGAAAGTACTACTTACTTTCTGTCTTTAAATCAAGATGTATATTATTATTCAATTAGTTATTTGTTATTTATTCAAAATAATGAATTAGAATTTTATTTAAGTTATTTTATTTTGAAACCATGGGATTATAACACCATCGTTATAATCAAATGGTTTGATAAAAGAAGTAGATTCATAAATAGAATCTGAGTTATGTAAGGAAGTGTTAAAGATTTAAAAGGTGAACTTTATCTACTTCGAGGTTAGAAGGGTTGTTCAGTTAAGGTCTGAGAGGTAATTATACCCCAACTTGATCGACTTCGTTTTTAACTAAGAGATGGGTAAGGTTCGATAGTGAAGATTGATTAAGTGAATTTAGTTAATGAGTGTAATGGTTTAAATTGGCTTAGTGATGTTTTATTTAAACGTCTATTAAATAAATTTTGGAAACATTTTCCAAATATAACCAGAGATATTTTCTAATCATAGAAAATGAAATGTTAATGAGAAAAAATACTGGAATGACAGAGATATGTGAAACAGAGATGGAAATGTTTTCCAATGATTGATGATGTATATTTTCTAAATTTAGAAAATAAGAATTTACCAATAGATAGAAATGGGGAAATGGATAAATTAAAGATAATTTTATAGAAAGAGATAAATGTGGATTGATGATTGATCGATAGAATTTACATCTTGAAATAATATCGTTGGTTGCACACCTGTTTTTCTTTGATAGTTAAATCACCGACTATCGAAGTTTTGACCATTTTATCGTCGTCAATATGGAGAGACCGGGATCAGATGCATTATCTGAAAACCACTCTGTATGGACGTTAACGTTGCGATCAAATATTGAAGACGGAGTTATGCGAGGACTATCCTATTACAGAATAGTGCCTTCGGTTTGTCCAGTCCTAGGACAAACGTGAATGGACGAATGTCTGACAGAGTATATCTAACAGATCGCGTAAGTTGATCTCTTCAAACGTACTTACATTTGGTGGCGGAGGAATTCGTTTCTCTTAGCTTCATACCCATGGTATTTTTTAGGAAATCAATTTGTCATTTGACGTGTATGACGATGTGGCATTCAAAGTAAATGAATGTATGATCTGTCAAAGATACGTTATGACCTCAAGTCTCATCAACCGGGAAATGACAGAAATCAGGCAGGCAACATGGCTAACTGGGTCACTCCCATTAGGGTATATATCAACTATCTAGAGGAAATCCAATTTATTCTTTTATCCATTCGATGTTGTCCCTTTTCGGGAAACGGTAGGGTAGCTCCCAACCGTTGGTGATATACATTCGATACACTCAAGCAAAATGAGTGGTCGGTCATGTGTGGGCCGGGTTGCAAGACGTTCTTGTTGAACCCAGTGTATTCGCCTCTAGAGATACACTATCGGCAGGTGGTCCCATACCTTGTCATAGTCGGAATCCGATCTCCAATAAGCGCCCGTGGTTTTGTTTGTATACTATATATGTGGAACGTGAGATGCAAGCGTTCTTCTAGATTATAATTACTTGTGATTAGACATTATTATAATATGAAGAGAAGTATTGTTTTCGAAAGTGTTTTGGGTTATCGTAAGGTAAAAACCGTCCGTGTTTATGTGTGGATCGGTCTTACGATTATCTTTTCTTTTGAAAAGGATTTTGAAAAGTTAAACCAAATGATTTGAGTTTACTCACACCAGTCCCATGACTGACCCAGAGTTTATTCTGTTTTGTTTTCCCTAAACTCTTGGGTGCCCAAATTTGTATGGGCAGTCAAGTAGTTCAGGTCTTTATAGATATACATGGAGGAGCTTGAAGCAGGAGGCTTCAGGATTATATAGCTATTGTTATTTCTACTGTGTGTAAGCATTGTACTCTGATAATGTTATTGTATACTATGTTATTTCAAAGTTATGTTATAATATATTTTATTCGTTCCGCCGTGAGATTCGGGTTTACTCTGATTGTGTTTTTCTTCTTCTTCTATTCTACTTTTCTATCTTATCTATTCTCACCCTCTAATTTCTTTCTATTAATGATCTGGAATGTTCGATACCTGAATAATTAACATGGATTTTATGTTGATTTTCTGGGTCGAAAATCCCAGTTTGTTACACCATTACACTGCTATAGACTCCATATTGATTTTTTTTAGTTACTTAGAAATATAAAAAAATTGCACTAATTAATGGGTGGGGAGCGCTGACTAATGTTGGTGGTTTTATTTATAATGTTTTTACCTGAGTATAATAATAATTTGTGCAACTTGGTAGCATTTGCATTTATACATGTTTAATCGGTGGTGAATAACTAATTATTATTTAAATTTGCTTATGTTTCTAAAAGATGTGACAATGATCCATGTTTGGTTGTTTATCTATGCATAATAGAAAACAGAAAACATCACCGACTTATGTGGACAATCTTTCCACAATTTATTTTAAAATTGGAATATCTATGCGAACCTCCTTTATTCCCACGTCTTATTTACAGCTTCCTTCCCATTTTCTCTTTCCACATCTGGTGTTTCAAACATTCAGTTTTTGTAATCCTCTACCACTCATTCCTCAAACTCGCATCTCACTACCCTTTCCTTTTCATTCTCCCAGCCTCTTCCATCCACTTACTCTCCTTTTATTTCCTACTTCCTCACTATCTCCATTTTCTATCAAATTGCAATCTATGTCTACTATTCGTTGTTGTACATATGAAATCGCCGGCTTGGGATAATGTCACACGATCAACTTAGATACATTTTTTGCGTTTTTGTTTCGTAATTTCTGCCTTCCAACTCGGATTCATCTTCATCTTTCATATTTATGATTACGGCTGGCATCAGATCTTTAGTAAAGACATATTTGACGCATCTTCACTTTGGTAAGTTTGTCTTCTTAAATTTCGAACCTCTTTATTCTGATATTGTAGTCGTTCATGTGACAATTTATATCCTGGTCCGTACAGTATTTTGATTATTTAAATTTCTTCAATAATGGACCATTTTTACTTTGGCTATTTTGTCTCTCATCTATTTCATATGTAGTCCATCTTCCGATGCTCGGCAAGAATAGGAAAAATTAGCTTTTGAACGTGGTGTGAAATTACATTAGGATGAGGATCCCTCTTTTGTACCACAAATTTGGAAATTATAACATTAGTTCTTCTAACACCATTCATGAACCATGTTTATTCCGCTCATTAGCTTATTCATTTACGTGTTTGTCATGTAGATGATCAAAGTAATCTTCACTTTTAAAAGTTGATATCACATTATTGATGCACCTAATATGTAAAGAGCTTCAGAATATGATGATTTGGTGAAGCAGCTATATCCATTATTGGCATGATGTAATATGCCAATTTCTATCATGGACGCATTAATTTTTTATGGTAAAATATTTATTTCTCTTTCATTTTGTTTATACATCATTGTCCGCATAAATCATGCCCATAAAATAGCAAATGCTAGATAGTAAGTATATTTGTACATACCGATATGATTTTAAATACTGAACTGGGTATTATCATTGAAAAATTTCTTAGGAGTTAGGTATTGGGCATAAACATGTATAGTTGCAATAAAATATTAAATTCATGCTAGCGGTTTCAAAACAATAAGGCCATCTGACTTGCGGTGTTGCAGTCGATTATCTTTACTGCATAAGTTACAAATGGTCAAATACATATAATTATTAACGTCGAACATAAAATGCATCCTGTTTTATGGGCTTAAGTTACATCATAGTTATGAAAGGCGCGCCGTGGTGCACGCCGTGGCACGCGGCGAGCCATTTTTGTTTGCTGCGCGGCGCATATGACTAGGCGCACCAAATGGCGCGTGGCGCATAAATGGCGTGCCTTTTCTTTATTTTATGGTTTTTTTTTGCATTTTAAACTGCTATAACTACTACTACAAATACTCTTACCATCACTACAACCACTGTCACAACTACTATTACTATTATTATCATAATGATATGAAATATGAATTTTTTTGTTAATATCTTTTTTTTAGTTATATGAAAACATAATTACATTATCATTATTTCCTATACGATTATCATCAGTGAGTTAATAACCTTACAGTTATGTAATTGGCTGATCTTAGCATGCCGATATTTAGAACTGATGTAACAACCCATGTATCATGTCGCCATAGTAGGCTCTACAATCAAAACCGCAAAGTCACGTATTTGGAATTGGATTTACATCTTTGAACTAAGGCAAGGGATCGTCCTCCACCGAATTCGAGACGCTCTAGCCCGCCCTTCAGGTCAGAGCTCGAGTGACCTTTGGATCGTCAGGGCCGGTCCACCGATGTGGATTAAAATGCCTGAACACTGCGTTTCCCCACCCTATGGGGTGTCAATGAGTCCACTGACTCCATCGGCTCCACATAATCACCGATATATCTGAGGCGCCTCGCAATCCAACAACCACATAAGTCAAACTCGTCAGGGCATGTCAAACCACTGACGCCACTTCTAGCTAGAAGGAAACGCATGTCGTCTATGATTGATACATTTATATTTGAAGTTGTTTTATACACTATGCACTTATAATAGTATCAAATGATTTGTTTTTAACGTACCAAGCATGTTTGGCTATTATAAGGGAAAACCCTATCCTCCGGCTTGTGTTGCATTGTATGATGGGACATGGGTCTTATAATAGCTTCATTTTTTCAAAAAGCATTGCGCTATTTTGTTTTATGCACTGGTATTCTTGGGAGGAAACCCATTCCGTGTTATACGGAGTGGTACCTTGATATATCTGATTTAAAGTAAAGCTCTGAAAAATTGTTTTAGTTCTCACACCAGTCACATGACTGACCTGGAGTTTATTGTTTTAACCTAAACTCTGGGTGCCCTTATTTTCCGCACAGGCAGCTAGTAGTTTTGGTTTTGTAGATTTATATTCATAGGATCCTGATTTACAGTTGGAACAATATTCGGAAAACTCTGTATTTGTATATCTCTTTTAGTTGTGTTTTGTATTATTTTCCGCTGCTATGTAATGTAATTTAAATCTATGATATTTTCTGTGTAATATTTATTCGTACTCTGTGTATTGTTGTATTCTGATGGAATTGTTGTAATATACAATGAAATGTTCTTCTGTTTGCGTTCTGATTCGTCTTGTCCTCACGGTAATTCGTTCTTTCTCTTCTCTTCGGAGACCGGGGAAGTTTGGGTCGCTTCAACTGACATATGTTTTATTATCCAACTTAGTTTAGATTCCTTTTAATATTGAGAAGTATATAATTAATGTATAAAAGATCATAAAATATTGTCTAGCATTGATGCAAAAGCAAATGAATGAAACTCTGAAGCTGTGAATGATATATCAAGAGAAGCAATTTTGGAGGAAGAAAAAATATTCTCATAAGATAAGCATTCAAGCAGCTCTGAAACATACCCTTGTATTTTATTTTTGCATATACGTAAATATGTCCAATGTCTTTGTACGATTTATCTGTAATATAAAATATTTTATGATTTGGTATTTGTTAAATACAATCGAGTATTAAAAAGAATGTATAATATTCGTGACACTGTAGGTCCAGTATCTTTGAAAGATATTGCGGATTGTAATTAATGGTTAACTGAATATAGGGCCGATACTAAAGATGAGCTTGTGTTCGACGATGAGGATGACCTAACTTGGTGTTGTGCTGCTAGAGTAGCAAGAGTGGAGAGATTCGGTTTTTTAGCTCATCTTTAATATGTATTATTATTTTTGATTTGAAAACTATTGTGCTTGAAATTTTATTTTTTGTGTTTTTTTTTTGTAAAATACATAAATAAATTATTGTGTATATTTTAGCAAAAAACTGATTTTTTTTAAATCTTTTGTTAAAATGTTAATTATATTAAAAAAAATAAACATGCGCAGTAAATTAAAAAGGCGCGCGCCATTTGCCGCGACATGCGCCAAGGCTCTAGAGAGGGTTTGCACCTTTTTGCGCCGTGCGCCATTAATAACACTGGCTTACATACGTGTTCTTTGCGAAGATTTTTTTTGTACTAATATTTTATTGTCTCTCTTTGAAACTTATGAATGCAATTAATAGCTCTTTGTAATGTGAAATGAACTGCGACATATTGCCCATACATCAAATGTGAACAAGTTAATCCACATCCCACATATGCAACTTAATAAAACTACATATTATTATACTTCATACATGGAAAATAAGCATATGGATAAGTGAAATATAATTGGATGATGTTTTCTCTTACTTAATTTGGAAAAAGGAACCGATGCTAACTTCTGTGTACATAAGTTATCGTAACAATTTGAAATAATTGCACATTTTCCACTAACAACAAGCTCCAAGCTTCTAAAACCTATAGTTGTTATTAAAGAAATGACGTTTACCATATTTTACATTTGAATCAGTATCGTTCCAGTTAAAATATAACAAACATCTAATTTAGATGATTTGCAAAGCAAATGGAATATGTGTTGATTTCAACATCTTTCCTTTAATTACACTGTATTTGTGCAGGTATGGTAGACCAATTAATCGAGAAAATGTTAACAATTCATTTTTTGACCCACCTCGCACATTGAATTAAAACTGCAGCAGGAATCAGAATTTCAATATCCAAATCATTAACATTACCACATATACAGTATTCAGAGGAATTTCATTAGAAATATGGTTTTGTTGACTTACTCGGATCTCATTTGTTAACATGTTTTTCTAGATTTTGTACCATTTTCAAAGATGGATGGCCTTCATTATTATTATTTTAAATTTGATATCCCCATTAGTATGTTTGATTTTGAGAAATGTACATAAATGCAACCTTTAATAGTTATTACAATATAAAGATGAAAGAGCTGCTTATCCTCTTTTGCTCTAAGGAGAGTGACATATCCTCTTTTGCTTATAAATAACTCGGTGTCCTCAGTTAAACTTTTTTATCCAGATTTTTCCATCTGATTTTCTTCCTGCCTACCTTGGCGCATCTCGTGTTTATTCAAATCTAGCTAGAAATTAATACTACTTGAGAATTTCCTTAAAATGTAAAGGAGATAATATTGAAAATTGTGAATAATGTCATTTGGGGAAAAGTCTCAGCATGGATACTCACTGCTAACTTATTACTTTAGAATTATTCATTGGAGTGCAATATTGTAAAACATGCAAGTGTCTTGAACAACATTGTACAAGGTTGAGAGGTAGTAATCTGATTCCTAATATTGTAACGTCCCGTATTTTTTGCCGTTAAATATTTAATTAATTAATTTATTTTAAATATTATATTTGGAATATTAATGGTTTTTATTATTTAATTCGATAATAAAACGAAGTTTGAACGTTATATAATTTATATAATATAAAACGAGCTCGAAATCACGCGGCAATTCGTAATATTTGGTTTTGAACTTCAACTGAGAATACAGAATCCGATATAAATTAGATTTCTGTGAAACAAGAAACGTTAGAACCGTACTAATGATAATTTTCCTATGAAAGAGGAAAATTCAAATTTCATATTATACTTTGTTAGTTATGGAAAAATCAAATTTTGAAATAGTCGCTATGGAAATCGTTTTTAAAATATATGCGTTAAAATAGCTGTTTTGCAAACGGACTCAGATTTCGGTGAAGTAAGTTTCATTGGAACCGTATCGTTATAATATTGTACGGTGTTGAATTGCGGGACAAACTGATGTCGTATGGGACCACGGTAGCCACAAATGCCCGTTCAATTTCTATAGTGTGTAATTAATTTTATAAAGGGTTATTTGGCTCTAACTTGAACAAACGATCGAATTAGGTCGCCAAACCAATTCCGTTGAGTTCGTATCGTCGATTAAAGTCTGGATAGGTATATAGTTTGTTATTTTTGGAGACCGGCTAAACTGGTGTCCAAAATGGCATTGCGGTGCGCGTAAAAAATAGCCTACCGGGAAAACAGTCTCAGAATGCTACGAAATTGGTGCCGTTGGGTTCGTATTAACTAATTATTGTAGGATTTCAAAGTTTCAAGTTGATTTGGTTTATCTAGTGATCGTGGAAAAATTAAACGCGTGTTTATTTCTGGTTTTATAAAGGAATTTTTTTCAAATGATATCGGATTTCGATGAAACTTGTCCCATTAGGTCCGGAATATTTTTCTATACTAGGAGTAGCATTTTTATCAGTAATCAGGAACCAATTATTATTTGTTTTACGTGATACTTTATGGCGAAGTTTCGTTAATAATAAACTAACATTAGTGATATGCCCATTTACATGACCATAAAGTGAACCACCGTTTGCATGGGCAAATGTACACTATAGCTACCTACCTCTTGAAATGAAAACTCGATGCTGTCAGCCTTTATCTTCACATCAACATAGCTAGAGATGAAAGATCAGGCAGTCCTATTCTACCCCTGTAAAATAGTTGTGCAGTGCGTCTTCTGTGTCCAGGGTACTATGTAAGTTGTTCCTTCCATCTTAAGTTTCACGTACTCGCACTGTTCGAAAGGGGAGCATACTCTTCGTTCTTTCTTTTCCTATCCTATCTTTTCATTGCTGCAAACCTAAATTGAAGACAAGCTAAATCTATTCTATACTATACCTCATGGAACATGACATTGT
The DNA here is from genome assembly GCA_030737875.1 of Allium sativum. NCBI lineage: Eukaryota > Viridiplantae > Streptophyta > Magnoliopsida > Asparagales > Amaryllidaceae > Allium > Allium sativum. Next base: position 550,037 of record JASFAX010000056.1, on the reverse strand, counting down.
TCTTATCTTGATTCATCTCTGGTATAAATATTAGACGCTGTCCCTTTTTCTTTTTAGCAAGCAATTTAAAAATGAAAGTTCTTCTCGCAAAACAAACTGAAGTCGAGCAACATTTTCATATGCAAAAATGCAAATGTACCCTCCTTCATTATGAACGCCGCCTCCATTCGATCGAGCGTGGAGCAGTGTGGTTCAGGTCAGGGAGTGTTGGATGGAGGGGCTATAACCGAGGTATAAGGAGGCAGTATGAGGAAGTTAAAGGCACAGTGAGTGGATCTGGAAGTTGCGGGTTAACAACATGGCGTGAGGATGGGTCTAAATTTATAGGAAAGGAGAGGCGGTTTCATGAAGCGGGGGTGTTTTGTGTCAGTTGGAGAACGTAGTGACATGAGTCGGGCGGTGGTGGAGGAGATGATTAGTGGAGTTTTCTTTAGTTGCGGGGTCTGTTGCGAGGTGTATCATGGTCTTGTGTACATGGTTGTTCACAAAAATGGGTTTAGGAAGAAACGTGAACAGTGGCAGTGAGTATTTTATTTTTGTGCCCATCCAGTTATCTTGTTGTTATTAATACTCTTATGTGACAGTAATAGTTTATATCATGCCCACCAAGTATTCATGTGGCCAACGTTCTTTTCATAACGTTGATTACTATTAAAACTTTATGTGCTCAATACTGTTTGACGTATGCACTTAAATACGTAACAGGTTAGCTTTTATATTCATAAAAATTATTGAACTATATAAAGGTAATAATTAAGAAAATTATACATTTATTTTAGCAATTAATTTAAGTAATAGATTTGAATCCTTTGACAACACCAAACATATTTTCCGCAACTTTTACATAATTCTAATTAATGTCAGAAGCGGCCTTAACATGATAACTTTGTGAGGAGAAAATTTTTATATTTGCAAAAAAAAAGTAAAGGGAGATAAGATCGGAATTAATGTACTTAGGCGGACTGGGGACTGATATAGTATGATAAAATGGAAACGTAATACTTGTATGAGAGAATGCATGGTACATATATTTTGTATGAAGGTTAAGTTAATTGTATGCATTAAATTTATAATGTTATCATACAGCAACGCTAGGCCCGGATCAACGAGCACTAACCGATAAAACTGGGTTGACCAGAGTTGGCAGCTATTGGTATTTTTAATTAAATTAAACGTCGGTTTAATTTAATTAGAACAAACTGTTTTAGTGACGGACGAATCAAGGTGAGTTAAAATCACTCAGTTTCCCATTCATATTTTATATAAATTGGGTTTTACTTTTGTGTGCTCTGCTTGTTAATGGTTGATTGTTTGCTGATTATATATTTAATTATTGATTCAAATGATGAAATTAAACTGTCGTTTAATTTCAGTGAAATACCACATCGTTATTTTAACGGTTGGTTCCAATAAAGGAAACTTACCTTGTTGGCCACATTTATAAAATAAATGTGTTTAATGGTTTGAATTGTTTGAATTTATTTAGTTGTTTCGTTTATTGGTTGATGTTAAATGGTCGTTATTTATTACCCGTTAAATGTGATTTAATGGTCTAATTTATGATAACCATTTGTATAAAGGAAAGAACAGATTGGAGGGATCCAACCGGATTCCTCAATTTTTTTTCATATTATCATATATGAACTGTCCTGTTTGGGGAAATTGATTTGATTGTTGATTATTGGCTGAATATTCAACATCTGTGTGGTTAAAACCAATGGGCGATATTGGTTGAGTATTTGGCAGCGTATGGCCTACAAAATCAATCATTTTATAAATATTGATTCACCGTCAGGTGAGTCGATAGAGATGAAGTTATAAAATTTATTTTATAATTGGAGTTAGATTTTTAAATATATTATTTTGAATAAAAGTGTATAGAAGGGAAATAAATAAATATTTTATTTATTAAAGGCTTTGATTTATTATAAATTGATTTTACAAAGTAAATCTGAGATTAATCAGAATTTATAAATATGGGAATAGAAATTCACCAAATGGTTAAAATATGGATAGATGGTTTGTTAAGAATTTATTTAATGGAATTATTTAAATTAATTATATTATTAATTAATTTGAAGTGAGAACGAATTGCAATGGGTTAATAAGATAACCGTTCCTTGAGTTGACTAGGTCAACCATTGTAATTGGAATTGATTTTAAATTAGTTTGATTTGAATTAATCTAATAAAATTGTTAATGAATATTGTTTAAATTTAAATAAGGTTTTTAAAAAGAATTTACTATTTATTTTAGTTAATAAAGAAATTAACTACTAATGTAGTTAATGATTGTAATAAATTATTATTTTAATTAATAATAATTTAGAAAATTACTTTTCAAAAGTAATCGAAGTTGAAATGAAACCCAGTTAAATGGTGAGAGGAGTTTATGAATGGGTGTTTTATTTAAACCCGAATCTTTATAACGAAGTTAAAAAGGGAATTCAAAGCGAATACAATAGTTTGAAATAAATGTTACTTAATTATTTGAATTAAGTTAGAGGAATTTAAGATAAAGGGTTATAATAAACCAGAGTTGTATAAATGAGATTTAAAGTGTAAAAGCGTCAATTTTACATTAACAATACTTGAAAATGAAATCAAGTAAAAAGGGGAAAGTGAAATGAGATTTCCAAAGCATAGCATGGTTGAATAGATTGGAAAGGAGATTGGTAAAGGTGAATTTGGGTAAAGAAAGTAGGTCTTAGGGTTGTATAACCAAATCAGAGTTATAAAGGAATTGGTTTAAAGAGACAGATTTAAAAGGGTGTTGTTATAAGAAATTACTTAAGTATGAAATTAAGAAAGAAGAGTCATATTACAGGAAGAGATTTTAAAAAGGGTAAGAAGGTTTATGAAACTATATTTTGAATAGTTAATGGAAGTTGTTTTGAGACTGAAATTGAATTGTGAGTTTTGATTACAACTTGTATTTATCTAAGGGTAAGAGCGTTGTTGATCAAGGTCTGAGAGATAATTAAGATACCCCAACTTGAACGACATCAGGATTACCTAAAGATGATATTAGTTGGTAATCATAAAAGAGGTGAGTGTTAATTTATTATTTCCATTAGTGAAATAATAAGGCAAAGTTTGGTGAAAATTTGGAAAATATATAACGAGAGATTCGAAGTAAAGGAAATTATAAAATGGAAATTCCACAGTAGAAGAAAAACAAAAGGGGTTGTGTGAAAATATAACGATACCCTCGAATTAAAAAGGAAATGTAAAGTTTAATTTTTATTCTACCCTAATAAATATTAGTTATGGGTTAAAGAATGGAATAAAAGATAATATTTAACACTGTTTACGAATAATAAGATTGAATGGATTTCCCAAGTTTTAAATAATAAAGAATGAGGTGACAAATGTCTGAAAGGAGAATTAAGTGAGAATGGAATATGGTTATCTTACTACGTATTATAACGAAGTGGTTTGGAGAACATCGGTATATTAATGAAGAATCAATTATCATATTTTTAAATATTAAAAGAGTTGGAAGTTTTAATTAAGCAGAAGTGAATTAGTTGTTTTAATTAAAAGGCCAAGTGGTGCTGAATACTGAACTAGTGAACTCATTGGATTTTCATGATTGAAACACTGTATATTATGATAGTTAAATCACCGGCTATCAAATCTATCCAATACGATTGTTGGTATGGAAAGACCGGGATCGAGTTTATATTCGAAAACCATTCCGACCAACAAATACGTGTAGAGATCATAAGATGATCGAGATGGAGCTTTGAAGGCCGTGGATCTTCATTAAACGGAAGAACCGCTAATATTCTTTGGTTAGCTCCCAGAGATAAAATGTGGTTCTGTCGTGGTTGGATCTATGGATTGCAAGGACTTCTCGCTACTAATCCATTGGGTGATTCCTATATTGGATGCAGTAGGAGAGTACCATGGTTCATCCTGTTCCTGGATGACTTGTATGGACGGATTTCTGAGAAAGTATTTCCAAAGGAATTACATACGTTGATTTCTTCAAACGTACCGTAGTTGATGGCGGAGAAATGGTTTTTCTCTATCCAAATAACTAGAGTATGTTTATGGACGTCAATCGGTGTGATCTGGTGGATCTGACAATGTGGCATTCAAAGTGAATGGTGACCAAATATCCCAAAGGATAATTTAAACCTCAAACCTCATCAACTGGGAAATGACAAGAATCGGGCAGGCAGCATGGCTATGTGGGTCGCTCCCATTAGGGTGTATAATCACCTATCTAGAGAAATTCCAGTTTGCTTCTTTAATCTATTTTCGATGTTGTCCCTTTTCGGGAAATGGTTGCTGATCCCAACCGTCTGTGATATACATTCGATACACTCAAGCGAAATGAGTGGTCGGTCATGTGAGGGCCGGGTTGCAAGACGTTCTTGTTGAATCTAGTGTATTCGCCTCTAGAGATACACTATCGGCAGGTGGTCCCATACCTTGTCATTGTCAGAATCCAATCTCCAATAAGCACCCGCAGTTTTGATTGTATACTATATATGTGGAGCGTGAGATGCAAGCGTTCCACTAGATTGTTATTTACTTGTATTTAGACATTATTATAACATCAGAAAAGGTATTGGATTCAAAACTGTTTTGAGTAATCGTAAGGTAAAAACCGTCCGTGTTTATGTGTGGATTTGGTCTTACGATTATCTTTTTCTTTCGAAAAGATTTTAACTTCAAAATCAGGTTGTGTGATACCCTTAATACTGTGCAAGTTTATCTCACTCTGTTTCACCAGACTGACCCGGTGTTTTGTAAATGCTCGGGTTGGCCCAAGGTTACAGGTTCAGGTTATCGAATGCTGCGAAGTATAGAGACGAGCTGAAGGTGTTCAGACATATGATATTATATAGCTACTATTCCGTTGTGTGTTGTATATGGGGAAGATTATTATAATTGCCAGGTGTGTGATGTACTCTGATAAATTTGTAAGTTTTGTTAGAAGCTCTCAATAAAGATTTATTTCTGTATTATATTTTGTTCCGCTACGATGTGAGACTCTGATTCTGTGTTGTGTTGGTTCTTCTTCTTCTCCTATTCTATTTCTTTCATTCTTATCTCACCCTCTAAATTCTTTCAAATACTATCCAGTGTTTTTGGTGTTTGGAAGGTCGGCATGAGTTACGGTAAAGGTATTTATGTCGATTTTCAAGGCCAAAAATCCTTGGGTCATTACAGTGGTATCAGAGCTATTGGTTTAGTGACAACCTTGGCTCTGTGATGTAACTCGATAGAGATTGGGTTAGTAATACCCTAGATTGAGACTGAGTCTATATATATGAGAGCGTAATTGTAAATTTTATATACAAATGTTTTGTATTGTGTTTATTGATCGGTTCGAGTGTTTAGAAGCATTGGAATGGTAAATGAATACAGTATTGTTTTGTCAAGGGGGTAAATGAAATATTTTTACCCAAATTATATTTTTGTATAGAAAAGAAATAATTTTCTCAATTTATTGAGACATTGGCCTATTTGATGTGTTTGTCGATTTGGATAAATTCAATTTGATTAAGAATCTGAATTGGATCTTAGCTTGGCTAAGTAGAATTGAATTAAGTATGATACTGAAATATAATAAAACAAATTCGGAATTTAGGAATTGATGGTGTAATGACCCAGGGATTTTTCGGCCCTGAAAATCAACATAAATACCTTTACTGTAACTCATGCCGACCTTCCAGACACCGAAAACACTAGAACGTTTATAGAAAGAATTTAGAGGGTGAGATAAGAAAGAAAGAAATATTAGAATAGAAGAAGAAGAACCATCATGACACATAATCAGAGTCTCACATCGCAGTGGAATAAAATATTATACAGAAATAAATCTTTATTGAGAGCTTTTAAAAATACTTACAATTACCAAAGTACATCACACAATGGAATAGTTATAATAACACAGCGGAATAGTAGCTATATAATATAATACATCTGAACATCTCTAGCTCATCCCTTCACATCATTCAATAACCTGAACCTGTACACCCCGGGCTAACCCGGGCATTTACAAAACACCGGGTCAGTCTGGTGAACCAGAGTGAGTCAAGCTCGCACAGTATTAAGGGTTAATCATCCAACATGATTTAAAGTTCAAAATCTTTTCAAAATAAAAGAATAATCGTAAGACCAAATCCACAAATAAACATGGACGGTTTTTACCTTATGCTAACCCAAAACAAATTTTGAAATCAATATCTGTTCTGATATTATAATAATGTCTAAATACAAGTAAATAACAATCTAGTGGAACGCTTGCATCTCACGCTCCACATATATAGTACACAATCAAAACCGCGGGCGCTTATTGGAGATTGGATTCCGACCTTGACAAGGTATGGGACCACCTGCCGATAGTGTATCTCTAGAGGCGAATACACTGGGTTCAACAAGAACGTCTTGCAACCCGGCCCACACATGACCGACCACTCATTTCACTTGAGTGTATCAAATGTATATCACCAACGGTTGGGCTCAGACCACTGTTTCCCGAAAAGGGACAGCATCGAAATAGATTTAAGAACAAAAGGATTTTCTCTAGATAGGTGATTATACACCCTAATAGGAGCGACCCACATAGCCATACTGCCTGCCAGATTTTTGTCATTTCCTGGTTGTAAGGCTTGAGGTTTGAAATTCCTTTACAACACCTGGCCAACATTCACTTTGAATGCCACATCGTTAGATCCGCCAGATATCACTAATTGACGTCCACAAAAAAATACTCTAGTGGTTAAGCTAAGAGAACCGTCGTCCTCCACCACCAACTATGGTATGTTTGAAGAAATCAATGTACGTAATTCCTTTGGAAATACTCTGTCAGACATCCGTCCATACAAGTCATCCAGGAACAGGATGAACCGAAGGTACTCTCCCACTGCATCCAATATAGGAATCACCCCGTGGATCAGTAGTGAGAAGTCCTTGCAACCCGTAGATTCAAATCACGACAGAACGCTGGCTGTAGACCAGAGATTGTTATCAGTCCTTCCATTTACGAAAATCTACGGTCTTCCATGCTCCATCTCGATCATCTTCTAATATCTCCATGTATTTGCTAGTCGGAATGGTTTCAAATATAAATTCGATCCTGGTCTTTCCGTACCAACAATCGTATTGGACAAGTTTGATAGTCGGTGTATTAACTATCAAAATAAACAGTGTTTCAATCATGTCAATCAAATGGGTTCACTGGTTCAGTATTCAACATCACTTGGCCTTCAAAATTAAACAAAACTGTAAATTTAAAACTCTCGATATTATAAATATAATTTCTCGCTTCTTTATTTATCATAAGATTATACTTTAAGCAGATCCATTCTTATACTTAGTAAAATCCTATATCATATCTAGTTCTCTATTTTAACCTTTGAAACAACTCGTAAACGTCATTACGAAATATCTTTAATTTATTTCTTGACAGTACCTAGTGCTTATTCCTGTTGAATAAAACCCAACTGTTACATTGTTATTTCACTAATGGAAATAAATTATCACGAATCCCTTTTACCATTACAACTAATATCATCCTTTGATAGTTCTGATGTCGTTCAAGTTGGGGTATTTTAATTACCTCTCAAACCTTGATCGACAACGTTCATATCCAAAGATAAGTACGAGTTGTAACATAAAACCAATATCTAATCTTAAACAAATTCCATTTAACTATTTTATTCAAAGGTACGGTTTCATAAACCTTCTTTCCTTTTTGAAAATCTCTTTCTCTAATATACCATTAGTTCTTAATTCACTAATCAAGTAACATCACTTTTAACTCTGCCTCTTTATCTTCGCTTAAATTCCCTTTTTATAACTTGTTATACAACTTCGGGTTTTAAATATAAAACCCGTTCGTAATTCCCTTTCACCATTCAATTGGATTCCACTTAAATTTCGAGTACTTTTAAATGAATCTCAATTAAAAAGTATTTCTCTAAATTATTACAATAATAATTTTCTTTGGTAGTTAACTACTTTCGTAGTAAGTTCCTTTATTAAATTTTCCCTTTTCAAAATCGTACTAACATTAAAATAATACCATTCGATTTATTCCTCATTCTCGTACTTAAAATCTGATTAACATCAGAGTTGACTTTATAAAATTAATTAAAATAAATCAAAATCTTAAATAAAATATTTTTTATTTCCCCATTTTATAAACTTTTATTTAAAATAATATGTTTAAAAAATCTATTTCTAGTTATAAAATAAATTTTATAACTTCATCTCTGTCGATTTGCCTGATGGTAAATCAACATTTACAAAACGATTGATTTTATAGGCCATATGTTGTCAGATACTCAACCAATATTGCCCATTGGTTTAAACTACACAGATGCTGAAATTTCAATCAACAATCAATACTCAAATCAATCACCCCATTGGATCAGTTCATATATGATACTAATAAATAACGACCATTTAACATCAATCAATAAACAAAACAATTCAACCAGTGTGAACAATTCAAACCATTAAACACGTTTACTTTATAAACGTGATCAACAAGGTAAGTTATCTTTATTGGAACCAATCGTTAGAATAACGATTTGGTATTTCACTGAAATTAAACGACGGTTTAAATTCATCAGTTAAATCATCAAATAAATATTTAACTAGCAAACAGTCAACCATTGGCAAGCAGAGCACACAAAATAAAAACTCAATTTATATAAAATATAAATGGGAAGAAACTGAGTGAGTTTAACTCACTTGGTTTAGTTTGGTCGTTAGACGCTGGTTTTTAATTAAATTAAATAGCGTTTAATTAAATTAAAAAAATTCCTTGCTTCCAGTCTCGACTGATCATGCTCCACCTCAAAATTCTTGTTTTTGTGGTTCCAAAGAAACTTAACGTGTGAAAATCTGTTAATGTACATACGAGATATCGTATAAATAAATTTATAAAGTAATTTAAATTATAAAACATAGATTATAAATTTTAAAATGGGCCCTTTACCTTAGCCGTTCAGTCCACATAACCCCCCAGTCCACAACAATAATCAAAACCCTACATCGGTTCCCATTTCCTCTTCATAATTTCATCCGCCGCCTCACAAATTGAATCCCTAATAGCACTAAATCGGATCCCTTTTTTGTCTCCACCAAATCCAGTGTCGCAATCCCCCTACGCCACCGCTTCTTCTTGCTCCCCTTGCTCCCCTCAAACCGATCTGACAGACCCTAAAACAATTTTCGTAGCACCCCATCGTTCAACAGTTCTCCGATCAACCGCAAACCTCTCAGCTCCCACTCGAAACTCCTATGCTAAGCTGGACCAAACCCTATGTCAGCGAACCAGATAAGTTTTACCTGTGATTTATAATTTAAATTTTGCTCTTTTTTTTTTTGTTGTTCGAATCTTGTTCTGGTTTGAGGTGTTTTTATTCTGGGAACACAGTTCGTATTTACAGTGATAGATTTTTGGATCAGATCAATGTCTTTCAAAGACTGTTCTTTGGTGGATTAGCTACTAGGTTTAGGCCATTGGGTTTTTATTTCCTTTTTCAGATTTTGTACTCATGATGGTTGATGGATGCTTGATGTTTTACATAGATTTTGATGGATTTAGTACTGCATTTTCAATATAGTTCAAAAAGGATAGTGATCGAACTGTATAAGTTAGGCAAGGTTACAACTATGATTTGTTTATTTTGAATACAGATGTAGTAGCCCGCAACTTCCCCGGTAAGGAAAGCCCGGATTACCTTGAGAACATGACAAATCGGAATGCAAACAGAAGAACAATTCATTGTCTATTACAACACTTCCATTAGAATACAAGAATGTACAGAGTATGAATAAATACACATTCGATAGATATCAGAGATTACAATAAATTACATAGCAACGGAAAAACAATACAAAACACAACTGAAAGTAGTACACGGATACAGAGCTTTCCGAGCATCGTTCCAGCTGTAAATCAAGATCCTGTGAATATAAATTTGCAAAACCGAAACTACTAGCTGCCCGTGTCGAAAATAGGGCACCCAGAGTTTAGGTTAAAATAATAAACTCTAGATCATTCATGTGACTGGTGTGAGAACTAAAACAGTTATTTAAAACTTTACTTTAAAAGAGACTAATTCAAGGAACCACGCCGTATAACACAGAACGAGTTTCCTCCCAAGAATACTAGTGCATATAACAAAATAGCGCAATGCTCTTTGGAAAAATGAAGCTATTATAAGACCCAGGTCCCATCACACAATGCAACGCAAGCCGGAGGATAGGGTTTTCCCTTATAATAGCCAAACAAGCTTGGTATGTTTAAAACAAATTACTTGATACTATTATAAGTGTATAGTGTCAAAACAATTTCAATCATAAATATCAATCATAGACGGCATGGGTACTGTAACACCCCACCTCCACCAGGGTGGCTCTTGCAAGCACTCTGACTTTGGAGGGGCGTTTGAATCAGGTAAACATGCATAATGATATATCAAGGCAGAACAAGAACATATGTATATATGTAAACAGAGTAAATAACATAGATAAAACAGCGGAAGATTTCAAAACATTTCAAAACAAGTCTGGTACAACATAACTTTCCAAATAAACAAGTCTAGATAAAACAACATCAACTGAAAAACTGAAATAAATAAGTGCTATCCCCAATTAAGTGGTAACCATAGCTATCTTCATGTCGAAACCGTACATGAGCTGAAATCCCACAAGCAAGCAATCCGAAATCCAAGCTAAGCTCCAGTATTCCCTCCCTGAGAACCTGGGGGGGGGGGGGGGACGGAAGAAAAGAGGCAAAAGAAAACAGGTCAGTCAAAAAGACTGAGTAAGCCCTACTACAATCAATGTAAACTGATAAAGTTAACTGGCATGAGCAGCAGGGATGAACATAAGGATAACAATATACTAGCATGATGATTAACTAACAAAGTAGATAAAGGTGTCATCGCATAATCAGGATTAAGGTTTTGCACCACAGGTGTACTAGCAAGCTAACATGACTTGAATAAACAAGTATTGATCCCTTGGCCCAAGCTTTGGCCCAATAACATGAAATGACCCTAATACAAGGTCCAACCAAACGGTCTAGTCGATTGGCTCCCTAAGCCTAACTCGTCACGTGTTGGTGTCAATACGGCCCAATCATAATTGTAGTCGAACTGTGCCGGGTCCACCCTTCGGGTGTATCAAGCCCTAGGGTGTCAACCCCTGGACACCATGAACATGAGTGCACAGTCCCGATCTACTGGTACCCGTGCATGTTTTCTCCGGCTATGGACTATGTGCACGACCAGAGTCCGCCCGGAACTACACCGGCGTACCCTCTGCCGTCGCTTTTGGTCACTTACCTCCAGTCCAGTAATCGTGCCCCCACCCTAGCCTAGTCCCTAGGGTCATGATGATACTAACTTGGGATTACTGCTAGAGTGGGCCCCCATTGCTAGGATTTTTCTAGTGGGTTAAGTACGGTTTAACCCTCTTGCTAATCCTGGATTAACTTGGTTAAGTGTAACGATGAGTTCACGACTTAACCCCGATTAATCTACCAAGCCCAAATTGGTTAAGTATTAAGTGGACCATGACTTAACCCTAATCACGAGGCATTAATTAATTTAATGCGCCTTAACCTCTCACATTAGACCTTGTTGTGGTTACTAGTTAAGCCGGGCGGGTCCGGGTAGCTTTACACCACAACTTGGTCTAACCTCGGGTTCAAGGTACAACATGACCAACTTCTCACATTGGGTCCTATTGTTTGTTGCAACTAGTTAAGCCAGTCGGTTCCGGGTAGGTTTACACTACAAACTCAACCCAACCTCGAGTTGGCCACACTTATCTTTTCTAAGTGTCATGTCCATCATGTTTCCAAAACATGTTACAAGTTTTCAAGCAATTGGGTAGACCTAACTTAATAGGTAAATTCCCAATGGGTAGACCTAACTTAATAGGTAAATTCCCAAGCTTATGTTTTATGTCTTTTAAGTTTACCCAACCCCAAACGCAATCCCATCGCTTACATATCGCAATAGCGCATACAGGATAGAAAGAGGGAACTTGGAATAATCATGACATAAAGGTATTGAAGCCACAAGCTTAACATGGTGGCATATGAAATGTTCATATGTTCATACACTTGCATATTACATTTTTAGGCCTCAAAAGCATGCATAAAACCAAACTTAGCATATTGGTGATACATGGTGCTAAATGACATGTAGAGATGGCCATAAGTTCGCATTTAGCCTCACATGCAAGTTATCCTAAGAGATATGATAACTTACATGTTGCTAAAATGCAACCTTTGGCATAAAGCTTAAAGCTTTATGTTCATAAACCCAAAATAAGCTTGCATAACATGATAGCATGAACAAAATGTTCAACCCAAACTTGCATAACATAACTTGGCATACTTGCATATAAACTTGCATATCACAACATGATAAACTTGCATATCATACATTTAACTTTAGAGTTTAAGTATGAAAGTAGAATAGGGCTTACAATGCTTAAGAAGTCACAAAAATATGACAAAGCCCTTATGAAATCAATTAAACCCAAAATGCAAGCAAAACCCTTGAGCCAAAATGATCAAGACTCTTTCTTTATGATGCAAATATATAAACTTGACTTGAATGCAAGCTAATGATGCTCATACAAGTTTGAAAACACTTGTATGCATGGAAAATCACTTAGGAATTTATTTAGGAATTTTATGAAGAGAGTGGAGGCCATGAGAGGATTGATTTTGCCATAGTTTAGTTGTATGAATGAATAATGATGATTTAGGGTAGGTTAGGGTCTTATTTATAGATTAGGCAAGTGTTTTAGGCCATAGGATTAAACCTAGATTCAATCCAAGCCATCAAAGCATGTCTTGGGGAAGAAGTCAAGTGTAGGAACCATCTAGGGCCTTTAGATTAAAGATGAACCATGAGAACCATTCAAATGCAAAATCTGCATTTGAGCGAATCGTCCCACGGGTTGACAGCCAAACACCCTGGATTAACCCCTAGTCGACCCAGCAGGCTCGGGTCGACCTCAAAAATCGGCCGGTTCGGTTACTCCCCTCTCCCAATTCGCTGTTTTGAACATTTTTGCATATTTATTTATTTAATTTTCAATTTTATATATATATATATATATATATATATATTTCTCTGCGCAACCCATTTCACTTAATTAAGTATACTTTAATTTGGGAATTTTTCGTGAAACTTCGCGAGGCCATATCTTGGTCATACGGACTCTGATTTTCGAAAACTCGGACTCTATTTCGCATATTTTTCCGAGACGAACGCAATGGCATAGCCCGTTTCCCTTGATTCAGATTTTACAGTTTAGTTCTGCCTCCATTTATGTTATAACATGTTATTCAAAAATACGGGTTGTTACAGGTACCATATATCATGTCGCCATACTAGGCTCTACAAATAAAACCGAAATATCACGTATTGGAAATTGTATTTCCGTCATGAGTCGAGGCAAGGGGAAAGCTCCTCTCCATTCGAGACACTCTAGCAAATGTCTCAGGACCGCACACAGCAATCCTTGGATCTTCAGGGCCGGTCCTCTCGTACTTTTGAGGATTGGCAATTCCTGAGCACACGTTTCCCAGTCCTAACAGACCTATATCCGAGGCGCCTCACATTCCAAAAATTACACAGGTAAAAAGTATATAAATGTCAGCCGGTTTAAGCACTGACACCACCACTAACTAGAAAGAAACGTCGTGCTCTCCCTGCAGTCACTATCCCGTTTTTGACTCATACCGAGGTGTGAGCCTCGCGAATTCACGCTATACACAAAGCTGCGCCACATGCCGTGCTTTGATCATCAACCACAAGACTTTGCTTTTCAACAGAAGCCTTGATCATCTGCCACTTAGGCGTGCCACACAGGCAATTCATGCCATGCGACTGATGTCCTTCGATATACAACCTCTGAACTCGTACGTCTCAGAGAAGGGCGTTAAGCAAGAGAATAAATTCTCCACCACCAAACAGATGTATATTTAATAGAGATCAATCGGCACATAATAAAATCCAATGTTAGACACATAGTCCATTTACAAGTTCGTTCTGGGTCTAAACGAAACCGGAGGCACTTTCCTCGCATATCCATCGATCTCTAAGTACGTCTGGACGATCACCAACTGATTCCCTCCTCTAGGGTGTACAGCTCAATCAAGATTATCAATAATCACCCAAACGATGTGAAGACTTCCGGTCTTCAACCACCATCTTCAGCTTCGACATACCGTCGAAACGGTTATTCAGAATGGGTATAAACCCGGCCTTTCCGAATAACCCGCGTATATAATAAACACGTGTTACACAAACACAACATACGCCTCATTCCAATTCAGAATATTCTTTTATTCAAATTTTCACATCCTTAGGGAAAGGTTCCCATTAATTTTATCAAAGATAAATTCTTATAAATTTATTCTTTAATCTTCCTTTGGATATCATTTCAAACCATATTATGGTTTTCCAAACTAGTCGGGATTAGCGAACCACACCGAAGTAATTATTTATTTTATTCCCCAATCCCAACCAATTCATCCCCTGGAGCAAAACTGGTAATACTCCATATCTAACACCACGGTGTTATCGGTAAAATTAATTACCATTTCACGTTCAAACCTAGTTAAAGATTTAACTATCGCTTTGGAGCAAAACTGGTGGTACTCCATTCTCGATCACTTTTCAGATTTGATTGTTTAAATTATCAATTCACTTTCAATCTAATTAAAGATTCATTGAAACTCCACTTAGTTTTGATCTTCTCAAGAATCAATATCCTATCTTTAACTGGGTTAAAGAACCAATGTCACTTAAAACACAATTCACGACAAACCCAAATCACATTTGATATTAAATACAAGGCTCTGAATAGAAAATATACCGGCTTATATTCAATATCAAATTCTGAAACAAACAAATATCGTATTGGAAATAACGATATAAATATATGTTTCAAATTCCCATAACAATATCTGTAAAATCACGGAATCCAACATCGAAATATTCCAAAGACAATTTCGATTCAAATCCACTTCCACTTTATATATATTGGAAATTCTGGTTATTTACCAAACCAATTCAAATTCAATTTATTTATTTCAAAAATAAAGTGATATTAATTCTAGTTCAAAACTAGTTTATCTCGATAAAAATCTATTTTTATCTTTTCAAATATGGAGTTTTTCATCCCAGTTCTTTCCAATTCACATATTATTATTTTACACAAATTATTGATATTTTTAATAAATTTATCAAGGCCCGTACAGTCGATTTCCATCAACGGCCATCGAACTGCACTTACAGCGACCTTTTCCAAATTTGATTTGGACATAATTCCAAATCCAACCGTTAGATTTCAAATTTCTAATATTCATTGGGAAGATCTTTTCGGTACGAACCCAACGGTTCCAGTTTTAGGAGAATCCGACGGTCGGATCTCCCGCAACGTCAATACGAAGTCAATGGTCGAAATTCACAAACTGCCGCGGCGCGGCGCGTTCTATTCAGGCCATTACATATAATATATATATATATATTATATATTTTGTCAATTTCCTTTTAAAACGAATTTTATAAATCGGTTTAAATTCATTTACAAAACCATGTCAACTCTATATTCAATTTCAAATCAAAATTGAATATTTCATATCATTACTATATAAATGATAATATTTTTAGAACGTTATATTTTGAAATCACTTCTTTTTCTATATGCATTATAAAAGCGAATATAATTGATATAAATATCGTTCACGTCAAAATAGCGCAACTCTAATCAACACGGCTTTATATATTTCAATAAATTCGTTACTCTATTCAACAAATGAATATTTATTCTATTCAACACATGAATATATATTTCTTTCAACACCCGACTAATCTCAACACATGAGTACTATCAACACATGACTATTTTTGTTACGTAAAGTAGTTTATAATCTTAAATATGATAAAGATGTAAATTTTATTGTTAAAATATTTTACTCAACACATGAATAGTTTCAACACATGAATATTCTCAACACATAAGCATCATCTACACATGACTATTTTTATATTCTAATATTTTTATTTTTCCCAATTGGAATGAGGCCCAATCAATTACCATATAATGTTAATTATATGGATTCCATACAACACATGTATATAATAGCAACGATAAATAATCAACCATCATCCAAAGTGCACCACACAAATGCATAAGCATCAAATATAAATAACTAACGCTTACATAGCCTGTCGACCAATCGATCGACATACAATTAAATAATTGGGATTAGTGTACGCCAAATATCATCCCAATACCCGTGTGGGGTTTCAAATCAACAAACTCTGAATATTGTTTGTGCAGTTAGGCGATGTGTAAAATTTATCATCCCAATCAATATCCTTCAAATAGGTGTACATGAACAAACCGTCTGGTTTGTAAATGAATTTTTATTTATTCACATTCACGTTAAAAATTATATTTTTTTTTAACGATAATTAATTTATTTCAACCATCTACATTTTATTATCGATTTCACATCAACATCACAAACAAATTTCACAACACATCAATCAAACAAACAAGCCGTCCATGGTCTGTGGACGACGGGTGTCGGGAGCTGCTAAGCACCGTCTGCATCCTAGTATATATTTATAACCAGAAAAAGAAACTAAAAGTGAGAAGTTCTCACAGAGGGTTCCACTCTTCCGTGCTTTACTTTTGAACTACTGAACCGTCTAGATCAATTTGAAATTCCAATGCAGTCCTTTTCACGCTGTTCATAATAAAAATTATATTTTTATTGCTTCATTTCAATAAATAAAAATCATATTTTTAACACTTCTACTTTATATATTTTTACAACGCTTCTTTCTATATAAAAAATTATATTTTTATATTTCTATTTCATATATAAAGATTGAATTTTTATATCATCGCTATAAAAATCACATTTTTATTTCAACATATATATAATAAAAATCAGATTTATATTTCACTGCATATATAAAGATAATATTTTTATATTCTCTATTATATAAAAATCCTATTTTTATTCCTTACATTATATAAAAATCATATTTTTAACTTCTACATTATATAAAAATCATATTTTTAACTTCTACATTATATAAAAATCATATTTTTAACTTCTACATAATAAAAATTATATTTTTAAATCTTCACATCTAATAAAAATATCGCCTTTCTATTTTAAAATATAATCTCTTTGTCAATAAAAAAATCTAATCTTTCTTTTACATAAATCATTTCTTCCTTCTATCATGAAAACCATATCTTTATAACCATTAAAACTCTATTTTTATTAGCTTAAAAGAAAACAAAATCATATATATATATATAATCTGTTTAATTACATATATAAGAAAGGAAAATAAGATAATAAAACAAACAAATAAATGAACTAACTGTATTCGTTGTTGACTGAGAGGGGGGGTGTTATCTGCCGGATCGAGGAAGGGGAGGTGGGTGCTTTTGCGTCGGCAGGAGGGAGAGGGCTGTCGCGAGGTGGCCGGGAGAAGGAGGCGGGGTCGGCATCGTGGTGGGGAGCCGTGCGACTGAGGGGGTGACGTCGGATGGGGGTTTCAGGCTAGGGTTAGGAGGAAGTGGAGGAGGGCGCGGGTGCGAGCTTGGGGAAGGCGGCGGTGGCCCACCCCCGGCGGCGCGGCGCGCTAGGGCTTCGCCCTTCTCTTTTTTTTCTTTAATCGAAATCGTTAATGACCGGGGGGGCTGAAGGCATATAGGAGAGAGAGAGTTATATTTTTTAATTATAATTTCAAAAAGCAACTTTTTATTTCGACCTCGAAATCGAACCCACTGCCTGTCGCCCATAGCTAATTACCCCCATTCCGAACACAAAGGGATATGTATCGCAGGCTGATTCGATCATTTCGATCAGTTTTCGTCAAAATCCAATTATAACTCTATATATTGAATTTGAACGCGCATTTCAATTTACCGGGGCCACAGACTAACTCTAAAAATTCCTGTAAAATATTTTCTAGCTTCGCATTGATGATATGGTCCTAACAAAACTAATTTTGTTGAATTCTTAGACCGTTGGATAAATGGCCATTTTCCAGTCGATTAAAATCAACTAAAACTGGTCAAACGCATTTTCCTTTGCCACACTCACATATTGATTCGAAAAATTATGAAAATTGAAATCTAACAATCATTTGACATCCCGTATCCAACAAAAGTGGTTTCGTCGAAATCCGAGGTCGTTTGCAAAATTTCCATTTTTAAGGGCCTAAATTCCATAGCGACTATTTAGAATTTTCAACTGGGCATATCTTTTGATTCCCGCTATGAAATTTTGATTTTTCGGATTAGTTGGAAAGATATTCTCAATTAGATTCAAATATTTTTGGTTTCGCCAAAATCCAGTATATTTTGCACCCGGTACATTCATTTGAAATTTGAAATCGAATTATCGAACTACCGCGCAATTTTCAATTCCTTTTATAATTATAAATAATTATTTATATTCTAACGACGACGTATATCAATATATACGTTCTATTTCTATTCAAAATAAATTCCTCGTCGTTAATATTTAAAATAATTCATTTTAAATGTTCAAACTTCATTAAAATTGCCAAAATAAAAAATTTAAATTGGCTCGCATTTCCGGGTTGTTACAACAGATCTTTGAAATTACAGGTTGTAGATTTTGTGATATATTTGTAAATGTGATGAATTTTTATTACAATTCTGGGATTTGAAAACTGTACCATAGATTTTCTGCTTGGATTTTATCAATGAATTGTATTATCAGTTTATTGCCTATATGGATTTTCCGATCATTGTACTTGAAGAATTTGATGTGTAAACATATACACTTAGCTGTACAGATTTGATATATATACATATCTGTTTTTCATCAGCCATGCACCACACTATTTTGAACTGTACATCACACTGTTTTGCTTAGCTGTTCATATGAATAGATTTGCAGTTTTCTTTAGCTATGAATTGTCAATGCCTACAGATCAGTTTCTTAGTTTTTATTTTATTCTTGCATTGGAAATTTCAGTTTCAATATTTTTTATTCTTTAGGCTGTTCGAGTTGATGTATCAAGATACATATCTTTTTTTCTGCTCTTTTCTTTCTTAGCTGTTCCTTAGCTACTGTACAATCACAGCTTTATGTTGTACAATATTTATACATATATATTTTACTTCAATCTGAATCGAATTTGTGCAACAGTTATGTACACCTATGTTTATTCTTTTATTTTCTTTATACCGATTCCTTTTGCTGTTATTTTCTCTCTTCTGTTTTCTTATGTGTTAGTTTCCTTTCATTCTTTACAGCCATATTTGGGAACATGATCGCGCTGAAATGCATTGGAAATGAAACTTTGTTGGTAGCTTGCTGCCTTTCAGAGAATTTCAAAGATATTGTATTGAATTTCATGTGCTGATCTGCTAAAACAGGAACATGATCGAACTAGACGTATAGCTTATGTAAGCTATATTTGGTGGCTCAATTCAGAAAAGAAGACAGTACTCTAGCTATGAGCTATATTTCTGTGAGGTATTTGAATTGTTAGATCAATGTGCAGATTTGAAGTTGATATTGTGGATTCAGTGTGTACATTGTTTGGCAGAATACTTTGTACAAAGGATTTCGACTGTATATAAATATTTGTAGCTGTTCAATTTGTTTGTAGACTTGATATATAATATACATATATTTGTTTCTCTAGCTGTTAAATGTACTATTGTATTTATTACCATGTTGAGTTTGAATGTGAAGATAAATTTAATGATATGGTTATTAAGACTTTGATGTAATAACCCGGAAATCTGGGCCAATTTAAATTTTTTATTTTGGCAATTTTAGCGAATTTTGATTATTTAAAATGAATTATTTTAAATAATAACGACGAGAAATTTATTTTGAATAGAATTCAAACGTATATATTATATAGATCGTCGTTAGAATATAAATATTTATTTATATATATAAAAGGAATTGAAAATGGCGCGTTAGTTCGATAATTCGATTTCAAAATTCAATTGAATGTACCGGGTGCAAAATAAACCGGATTTTAGCAAAACCAAAAATATTAGAATCTATTTGTGAATATCTTTCCAACGAATCCGAAAAATCGAAATTTCATAGCGGGCATAAAAAGATACGTCAAGTTGAAAATTTTGAATAGTCGCTATGAAATTCAGGCCCTTAAAAATAGCCATTTTGCAAACGACCTCGGATTTCGACGAAACCACTTTTGTTGGATCCGTGATGTCTAGTTATTGCTAGGTTTCAAATTTCATAATTTTTCGAATCAATATGTGAGCGTGGCAAAGGAAAACGCGTTTGACCAGTTTTAGTTGATTTTAATCGACTAGAAAATGGCCATTTTTCGAACGGTCTCAGAATTCGATGAAACTAGTTTTGTTAGGACCGTATCGTAAATACGATGCTAGAAAATATTTTTCTGGAATTTTTCAAGTTAATGTGTGGCCCCGGTATTTGAAATGTACGTTCAAATTCAATATATAGAGTTATATTTTGATTTTGTCGAAAATGGCTCGAAATGATCGAATCATCTTACGATACATATCCCATTGTGTTCGGAATGGGGGTAATTAGCTATGGATGACAGGCGGTGGGTTTCGTTTCGAGTCCAAAATTTTAAGTTGCTTTTTGGAGAGAAAAATTTAAATTAAATATATATATTATTATATTATGGCCCCCCTATATCTCTCCCCTCCATCCGTTGACCCAAATCAGAAAAGAAAAAAAAAGAAGTCGATCTCGTGCCCCCTTTACCGCCGCCGCTCGTCGGCGAACCCCCCCCTCTGTTGTTAACTGAACCGCAACCCGCACCCCCCCTCTTCTTCTTCCCCTCCGCTACCACCCCCATCTCCTCGACGTCAGTGAAACCGCGGCCTCCTCCTCCACGCGAGCCTCCCCCCGTCAGTCGATCCCCCTCCTCTTCCTTCCTTCACCTGTTTTGCTCCAGACCCCGTCGCCACCTGACAGCGCCACCCCTCATAGCCGCCGCCGCCGCGAACAGAACCCTAACGGATAAGGATGGTTCGGTTTACATACGATGAAGGCCTGGAGCGATTGCAAACAACGAAAGGTAATTTATTTTATTTACAGTAAAATGAAGGTTTTGAAGTGAAAATTTATACATTGTTTTGAGATGAAAAATTATATACTGTTTTGAAATAAAATTCTACATTGTTTTGAAATAAAGAAAATATATATGGTTTGAAATAAAGAAAATATATATGGTTTAAAAACTGAAAATATATGGATTTTACCCATGTAAAAATATAATTTTTAGCATAGGAAATATATGATTTTTGGTATACAAGGTAATGGTTTTTACTTCAAGAAGGTTTGATTTTTATAATGTTAAAGATGGAATTTTTATAATGTTAAAGGCGGAATTTTTATAAAGAAAAGTGCAATTTTTATAGCATGAAAGGTGGGATTTTTGAAGAAGTAAAAATTCGATTTTTATATATTGAATAGAGAAGTAAAAATTCGATTTTTATATATTGAATAACATAGTAAAAAATTCGATTTTTATATATAGAATAGCGAAGTAAAAATGTGATTTTTACATATGTAGAGAATACGGGCAAAGAAAGTGACAAGAGGCGAGAACGGCGAAGATTTCTACATAAGAAGAGTCGAGGCGTCTGGTTTAGCACATCTGTGAGAACTTCTCACTTTTGATTTTATTTTCTAGTTATATAAATATATACTAGGATGCAGACGGTGTTTAGTACCACGCGACACCCGTCGTCCACAGACCATGGACGGCTTGTATGCTTGTTTGTTTGATTTTGCTGTGTAGTTGATTGTGTGATGTAATGTGAAATGAAAATAAAATATTTATATAGTTGAAAATATTTTATAGTTTAGAATAGAATTTTTAACGTGTATAGGAAATGAAATAAATATAAACAAATCGGACGATTTGTTTATATACACACATTTGACTGATATTGATTGGGACGATAAATTTTACACATCGCCCAACTGCCCAAATAAAATATGTGTTTGATTGTTTGAAAACCCCACACGGGTATTGGGATGATATTTGACGTACACTCATCCTGATTGTTTAGTTGTATGTCGATTGATTGATCGACAGACTGTTATAAGCGTTAAATATTTATATTCGATGCTTATACAGTGTAGAATGCACTTTGGATGATGGTTGATTATTCATCATTGTTATTGTATACATGTGTTGTGGAAAATCCATATAATTAACATTATATGGTAATTGATTGGGCCTCATTCCAGTTTTGAAAAAGAAAGTTTTGAAATAGAAATATTTGAAAAAGAAATATTTGAAATAGAAATATTTGAAATGGAAATATTTGAAATAGAAATATTTGAAAAAGAATATTTGAAAATAGAAATATATGAAGCCGTGTTGATTGGATTGACGCCATTTTGACGTGAACGATATTTATATCGATTTTATTCATTTTATAATGAATATCGAAAGTGATTTCAAAATCTAATATTTTGAAAAGAATTGAAATTCGAATTGAAATTAAATAGAAATGAATTCGAATTAAATTGAATAGGAATGAGTTCGAATTAAAATTGAATAGAAATGAATTCGAATTGAAATTGAATAGAAATGAATTCGAATTAAATTGAATAGAAATGAATTCAAATTGAAATTGAATAGAAATGAATTCGAATTGAAATTGAATAGAAATGAATTCGAATTGAAATTGAATAGAAATGAATTCGAATTGAAATTGAATAGAAATGAATTCGAATTGAAATTGAATAGAAATGAATTCGAACTGAAATTTAATGGAAATGAATTCGAATTGAAATTGAATATAAATGAATTCGAATTGAAATTGAATATAAATGAATTCGAATAGAAATTGAATTGAAATTGAATTGAGTTGAAAACGAACAGAAATTGAATTCAAAATCGATTTGAATTGAAATCAATTTGAAATGAATTTAAAATGAATTTGTAAGGGAAAATTCAATTTTGATTTGAATTTGAAAAAGAAGTTGAAATCGTTTTGAAAACGAATTTAAAACGATTTATTAAATACATTTAAAAAGGGAATCGACGAAGTATATATTATATATATAATATAATGGCCTGAATAGAACGCGCCGCGCCGCGGCAGTTCGCGAATTTCGACCATTGGCTTCAAACGGATATTACGGGAGATCCGACCGTCGGATTCTCCTGAAACCGGAACCGTTGGGTTCGTATCGAAAAGTGCTTTCTAACGATTATTAGAAATTTGAAATCTAACGGTTGGATTTGGAATTATGTCCAAATCAAATTTGGAAAAGGTCGTTGTAAGTGCAGTTCGATGGCCGTTGGTGGAAATCGACTGTACGGGCCTTGATAAAATTATTAAAAATAGTAATAATTTGTGTAAAATCATAAGAAATGATTTGTGAAGATTTGGGATGAAAAAATACATATTTGAAAAGATCTAAATAGATTTTAATCAAAATGAACTAGTTTTGAACTAGAATTATAATTCTATTTATTTTTAAATAAATAAATGGGATTTGAAAAGGGTTTTAAAAGTAACCAGAATTTCCAATAATTGAATTGGAATGGATTTGAATCGAAATTGTCTTCGGATTATTTCGATGTTGGATTTGGTGATTATACAGATATTGTTATGGAAATTTGAAAGATATTTATATCGTTATTTCCAATACGATATTTGTTAGTCGTAGAGTTTGATATTGAATATGAGCTGATATAATTTCTATTCAGAGTCTTGTATTTAATATCAAATGGGATTTGGGTTTGTCGTGAATGGTGTCTTCATTAACACTGTTCTTAAGTCCAGTTGAGAAAAAGATTAAATCTTTTATTTAGATTTAATGAAGGGTACCAGTTAAATAATATTTAATTGGAATTGAATTCGAATTGATTCTTGGGTTTATCATGAACGGTGTTTTAAATAACACTTGTTCTTTAACCCGATAATTAATGAAATGTGATTTTGGGTTGTCATGAACGGTATCTTCAATAATACTGTTCTTAGACCTAAAGGAGTTAAGAAAATCAGAAACTAACTAGAGATTAGTTAAGTTGAATGGTTTTAGAGGTATTTATCTGATGTTGGTTTCGGCCTTCGGGGTTAATACTTAGGGAATTGCTCACTTACTATTTTACTGTTAGGGACTGATTGAAATGTGATGTAATTTTGGGGTTTATCGTGAACCATGTTTTAAATGACACTGATTCTTTAACCTAGTTAAAGATTAAAACTAAGTGGAGTTTTAATGAATCTTTAATTAGATTGAAAAGATCGAGAATGGAGTATCACCAGTTTTGCTCCAGGCGATAGTTAAATCTTTAATTAGATTTGAACGTGAAATGGTAATTGAATTTACCGATAACACCGTGGTGTTAGATATGAAGTATTAACAGTTTTACTTCATGGGATACATAGGTGGGGGTTGGGAAATTTAATAATTGATTACTTCGGTAAGGTTCATTAATCCCGACTAGTTTGGATAAACCAAAATTTGGTTTGAATTGATTTTCGAAGGATGATTAAAGAATAAATTTAAAGGAATTTATCTTTGATAAAATTAATGGGAACTTTTCCCTAAGAATGTGAAATTTAGAAACTAACTATAGGTTAGCTAAGCAGAACGGTTTCCTGGGTATTGATCTGATGTTGGTTTCGGCCTTCGGGGTTAATATTTGGGGAATTATTCTCTTGTTAATTTACGATAGTGGCTGATGAATTGGAATGAGGCGTATGTTGTGTTTGTGTAACACTTGTTTATTATATACGCGAGTTGCTCAGAAAGACCGGGTTTAACCCATTCTGAATAACTGAATCGACGATAAGAAATCGAAGATGAAGACGGCGGTCGAAGACTGGAGATCTTCACCTCGTTTGGATGGTAACCGAGGTCCTGATTGGGAGGCATCCCGAAATATGGATAATGAGTGGTGATCGTCCAGACGAACGTGTAGGTCGATGGGTTTGCGAGGTATATAGTGCCTCCGGTTTTGTTCAGACCCAGAACGGACTTGCAAATGGAATGTGTGTCTGACATTGGAATTCATTCTGTGTGATTGATAGCCATCAGTTGCACGGTGTGAATTGTCTGTGTGGCATGCTAAGATGCAATGATCAGGACTTCTGTTGAAAAGCAAAGTCTTGTGGTGATGATCAAAGCACCGCCTATGTGGCGTAGTTTTGTGTATAACATGAATTCGCGAGCCTCACACCCCGGTATGAACCAGAAACGGGAGAAAGGACCTCAGGAGGGACGTGCGTTTTCTTTCTAGCTAGAAGCGGCGTCAGTGGTTATACACGCCCTGACGAGTTTGACTTATGTGGTTGTTACTGTTGCGAGGCGCCTCGGTTAGATCGGACGATCCGGGTCCGATGGAGTCATTCGTTGGCTCATTTATGCCCCAAAGGGCGGAGAGATGCATTGTTCAGGCATTATAATCCACTCCGTGTGGACCGGCCCTGACGATCCAAGGTACGTTTGCGGCTGTGCCTGAGACTCGGGCTAGACAGTCTCGAATTCGGTAAGGACTATCTTTTGCCTTGGTTCATGACGGAAATCCAATTTCCAAATACGTGATTTTGCGATTTTAATTGTAGAACTAGTATGGCGACATGATATATGGTACCCATGCCGTCTATGATTGATACTTATGATTTGAAATTGTTTTGACACTATACACTTATAATAGTATCAAATGATTTGTTTTAAACGTACTAAGCATGTTTGGCTATTATAAGGGAAAACCCTATCCCCCGGCTTGCGTTGCATTGTGTGATAGGACCTGGGTCTTATAATAGCTTCATTTTTCCAAAAAGCATTGCGCTGTTTGTTTATATGCACTGGTATTCTTGGGAGGAAACCCGTTCCGTGTTATACGGCGTGGTCCCTTGATATATATGATTTAAAGTAAAGTTTTAAATAACTGTTTTAGTTCTCACACCAGTCCTAGGACTAGCCTGGAGTTTATTGTTTTAACCTAAACTCTGGGTGCCCTTATTTTGACATGGGCAGCTAGTAGTTTTGGTTTTGCAGATTTATATTCACAGGATCCTAGTTTACGACTGGAACGGTACTCGGAAAGCTTTGTATCCGCGTATTACTTCTAGTTGTGTATTGTATTATTTTCCGCTGCTATGTAATGTATTGTAATCTCTGATATTTATCAAATGTATATTATTTGTTTATACTCTGTATATTCTTGTATTCTGATGTAATTGTTGTAATATACAATGAAATGTTCTTCCGTCTGCGTCCTGATGTGGCTTGTCCTCGACTCAATCCGGGCTTTCCTAGAAACCATTTAAACATTTCAATTTGATAGTTGATAATTACCATAAATCTTTCCTTACATCGGCATTAGAAACATATTGCAAATGTAATCAACGTTTGTGTCCACGCTAGATATATGAAGCCATCCAACACTAGAATATATAGTAACAAAAAGAATTACTTAAATAGTGGAAGATGCAACTAAATTGTCGAACAAAACGCTAGAACCCGAAGGTATCATGATCTCACAATAGGAAATGGTTATAGTCACTGCATGATTCCCTTTTTTTCCAAAAACAAATGTAATGCTCCATGGTTTAGAATGTGATCAAAATTCCTATTTCTTGAAATATGAATATGAAGCAAGAACATATATAGTAAAAATCATCACCCTAATAACGTTATAATTAAACAGCGATTTTCATAACGACTATTTTAAAATTTGATTTAGCCATAACTTACACTCTATAACATGAAATATGGATTTTTCTCTTTCATATGAAAATTATCATCAACATGGTTCCAACGTTTCTCGTTTCACAGAAATCCGACTTATATCGGATCCTGTATATTCAGTTGAAGTTCAAAACACCAAATTACGAACTGCACGCCATTTTCAAGCTCGATTTATATTATAAATATATATCGTTCGAAGTCGTTTTAAATAACAACTTAAATATTAAAATCCATTAATATTTCCAATATAATATTTAAAATAATAAATTAAATATTTGATGGCCAAAAATACGGGACGTTACAGATGGGATAATAAATAAATAGAAATCGATTGGATATTAACCAATTGTTGTTCAAACATGTGAACCAGAGTAAATATTAATATTGAATATTAATAGTTAATAAAAGATGGTTGATTGGTTAAGTTGGTTGTTGATTAATTATTGATTGTGTGTTTGATTAACCAATGGTAAATAAGAGTTAAATGAACAAATTCCAGTGTTAAAAATTGGAATGAAACCGAATATGAATTGAAATAAGTGATTTCACCATGTGTTTAAAAGTGAATTAATGCTCATGTTTGATTGTGGAATTGATGCAGTTATAATTGGTGATTAGTGAAATATTATCACAGTTATTACTCATATGTGAATTAAGACAAATACAGGTGCCAGACGTCTAGCCAGATTGATATTGGTTGGGTAAATCGTATATACGTCGAGCAGATATGCTCAATAGCGCTCGTTAAAGTTACGCCTATGAGAATATGAGATTTTGGTTTTTATTTCGGTTTTGACTTTGGTTTTCGAATTTTTCTGACCCTGTTGGTCGATGTATATATATTTCTTGAACCTGCGATATTGCAGATGTCCTCCGTACAGGGGAGACTCTACCAAAAAAATTCTGAAATTTAAGGTGTTAGAAATTTTTTGAGATTTTTGGAAAATTCTTTATTTGAATTAAATTGGTTTTAAAACCAATTTGATTTGTTTTGGAAATAAAAAGGAGTTTTGATTAAATATTATTATAAAGACAATGGGTTTGCAACGTTCTTTCTTACCTTAGCAATTTCGAGGACGAAATTATTTTAAGGGGGGAAGAATGTAACATCCCGTATTTTTGTCCATCAAATGTTTAATTAATTTATTTATTTTAAATATTATATTTGGAATATTAATGGTTTTTATTATTTAATTCGATAATAAAACGAAGTTTGAACGTTATATAATTTATATAATATAAAACGAGCTCGAAATCACGCGGCAGTTCATAATATTTGGTTTTGAGCTTCAACTGAGAATACATAATCTGATATAAGTCAGATTTTTGTGAAACAAAAAACGTTAGAACCGTATTGATGATAATTTTAATATGAAAGAGGAAAATTCAGATTTCGTGCTATAGTTTGTTAGTTATGGCCAAATCAAATTTTGAAATAGTCGTTATGGAAATCGTTATTAAAATATATGCGTTAAAATAGCCGTTTTACAAACAGACTCAGATTTCGACGAAGTAAGTATCATTGGAACTGTATCGTTATAATATTGCACGGTGTTGAATTGTGTGGCAAACCGATGTCGTATGGGACCACGGTAGCCACGAACGCTCGTTCAATTTCTATAGTGCGTAATTAATTTTATAAACGGTTATTTGGGTATAACTTGAATAGACGATCGAATAAGGTCGCTAAAAAAATTCCGTTGAGTTCGTATCGTCTATTAGAGTCAGGATAAGTATATAGTTTGTTATTTTTGGAGACCGGCTAAATTGGTGTCTAAAATGGCACTTCGGTGCACGTAAAAAATAGCCTACCAGGAATATAGTCTCAGAATGCGATGAAACCAGTGCCATTGGGTTCGTATTAACTAATTATTATAGGATTTCAAAGTTTCCAGTTGATTTGGTTTATCTAGTGATCGTGGAAAAATTAAACGCGTGTTTATTTCTGGTTTTATAAAGGAATTTTTTTCAGATGATATCAGATTTCGATGAAACTTATCCTATTAGGTCCGGAATATTTTTCTATACTAGGAGTAGCATTTTTATCAATAAATAGGAATCGATTATTATTTGTTTTACGTGATACTTTACGGTGAAGTTTCGTTAATAATAAACTAACATTACTGATATGCCCATTTACATGACCATAAAGTGAACAACCGTTTGCATGTGTAAACGTACACTACAGCTACCCACCTCTTAAACCGAAAACTCGATGCTGTCAACCTTTATCTTCACATCAACATAGCCTAGAAATGAAAGATCAGGCAGTCCTATTCTACCTCTGTAAAATAGCTGTGTAGTGCGTCTTCTGTGTCTAGGGTACTATGGAAGTTGTTCCTTCCATCTTAAGTTTCACGTACTCGCACTGTTCGAAAGGGGAGCCTACGCTTTGTTCTTTCTTTTCCTATCCTATCTTTTCATCGCTGCAAACCTAAATTGAGGCCAAGCTAAATCTATTCTATACTGTACCTTATGGAACATGACATTGTTCTTATCTTGATTCTTCTCTGGTATAAATATCGGACACCGTCCCTTTTTCTATTCTGCAAGCAATTTAATTATGAAAGTTCTGCTCCCAAAACAAACTAAAGTCGAGCACCATTTTCATATGCAAAAATGCAAATGTACTCTCCTTCCATTATGAACGCAGCCTCCATTCGATCGAGCGTGGATCTGAGTGGTTCAGGTCAGGGAGTGTCGGATGGAGGGGCTGTAACTGAGGTACAGGGAGGTAGTACAAGGAAGTTAAAGGCACGGTGAGTGGATCTGGAAGTTGCGGGCTAACAGCATGACGTGAGGATGGGTCTAAATTTATAGGAAAGGAGAGGTGGTTTCATGAAGCAAGGGTGTTTTGTGTGAGTTGGAGAACGTAGTGACACGAGTCGGGCGGTGGTGAAGGAGATGATTAGTGGAGTTTTCTTTAGTTGCGGGGTCTGTTGCGAGGTGTATCATGGTCTTGTGTACACGGTTGTTCACAAAAATGGGTTCAGGAAGAAACGTGAATAGTGGCGGTGAGTATTTTATTTTTGTGCCCATCCAGTTATCTTTCCGTTATTAATACTCTTATGTGACAGTAATAGTTTATATCATGCCAACCAAGTATTCATGTGGCCAACGTTCTTTTCATAACTTTGATTACTATTAAAACTTCATATGCTCAATACTGTTTGACATATGCACTTAAATACGTGGCAGGTTAGCTTTTATATTCATAAAAATTATTGAACTATATAAAGGTAATAATTAAGAAAATTATACATTTATTTTAGGACTTAATTTAAGTTCTGGATTTGAATCCTTTAACAACACCAAACATATTTTCCGCAACTTTTACATAATTCTAATTGATGTCAGAAGCGGCCTTAACATGATAACTTTGTGAGGAGAAAATTTTAATATTTGCAAAAAAAAAAAAGTAATGGGAGATAAGATTGGAATTAATGTACTTAGGCGGACTGGGGACTGATATAGTATGATAAAATGGAAACGTAATACTTGTATGAGAGAATGCATGGTACATATATTTTGTATGAAGGTTAAGTTAATCGTATGCAATAAATTTATAATGTTATCATACAGCGATGCCAGGTTCGGATCAACGAGCACTAACCGATAAAACTGAGTTAATCAGAGTTGGCAGCTATTGGTATTTTTAATTAAATTAAACGTCGGTTTAATTTAATTTAAACAAACTGTTTCAGTGACGGACGAATCAAGGTGAGTTAAACTCACTCAGTTTGCCATTTATATTTTATATAAATTGGGTTTTACTTTTGTGTCCTCTGCTTGTTAATGGTTGACTGTTTGCTGATTATATATTTAATTGTTGATTTAAATGATGAAATTGAACTGTCATTTAATTTCAGTGAAATACCAAATTGTTATTTTAACGGTTGATTCCAATAAAGGTAACTTACCTTGTTGGTCACGTTTATAAAATAAATGTGTTTAATGGTTTGAATTGTTTGAATTGATTTAGTTGTTTTGTTTATTGGTTGATGTTAAATGGTCAATATTTATTACCAGTTAAATGTGATTTAATGATCTGGTTTGTGATAACCATTTGTATACAGGGAAGAACAGGTTGAAGGGGTCCAACCGGATTCCCTAAAAATATTATTTATTTTCATATTATCATATATAAACTGTAATATTTGAGGAAATTGATTTGATTGTTGATTATTGGCTGAATACTAAACAACTGTGTGGTTAAAACCAATGGGCGGTAATGGTTGAGTATTTGGCAGCGTGTGGCCTACAAAACCAATCGTTTTATAAATATTGATTCACCGTCAGGTGAGTCGATAGGATGAAGTCATAAAAAAAAATTATAACTGGAGTTAGATTTTTAAATATATTATTTTGAATATAAGTGTATAGAAGGAAAAAAAGTAAGTATTTTTTTATTAAAGGCTTTGATTTATTATAAATTGATTTTACAAAGTAAATCCGAGATTAATTAGAATTTATAAATATAGGAATAGAAATTTACCAAACAGTTAAAATATGGATAGTTGGTTTGTTAATAATTTATTTAATGGAATTATTTAAATTAATTATATTATTAATTAATCTAAAGTGAGAACGAATTGGAATGGGTTAACAAGATAACCATGCCTTAAGTTAACTAGGTCAACCATTGTAATTGGAATTGATTTTAAATTAGTTTGATTTGAATTAATCTAATAAAATTGTTAATGAATATTGTTTAAATTTAAATAAGGTTTTTAAAATGAATTTACTGTTTATTTTAATTAATAAAGAAATTAACTACTAATGTAGTTAATGATTGTAATAAATTATCATTTTAATTAATAATAATTTAGAAAATTACTTTTAAAAAGTAATCGAAGTTGAAATGAAATCCAGTTAAATGGTGAGAGGAGTTTATGAACGGGTGTTATATTTAAACCCGAATCTTTATATTGAAGTTAAAAAGGGAATTCCAAGCGTGTACAATAGTTTGAAATAAATGTTACTTAATTATTTGAATTAAGTTAGAGGAATTTAAGATAATGGGTTATAATAAACCAGAGTTGTATAAATGATATTTAAAGTGTAAAAGCGTTAATTTTACATTAACGATACTTGAAAATGAAATCAAGTAAAAAGGGGAAAAGTGAAATGAGATTTCCAAAGCATGGGATGGTTGAATAGATTGGAAAGGAGATTGGTAAAGGAGAATTTGGGTAAAGAAAGTAGGTCTTAGGGTTGTATAACCAAATCAGAGTTATAAAGGAATTAGTTTAAAGAGGCAGAGTTAAAAGGGTGTTGTTATAAGAAATTACTTAAGTATGAAATTAAGAATGAAGAGTTATATTCGAGGAAGGGATTTTAAAAAGGGTAAGAAGGTTTACGAAACTATATTTTGGATAGTTAATGGAACTTTTTTTGAGACTGAAATGGAATAGTGAGTTTTGATTACAACTTGTATTTATCTAAGGGTAAGAGCGTTGTTGATCAAGGTCTGAAAGGTAATTAAAATACCCCAACTTGAACGACATCAGGATTACCTGAAGATGTTATTAGTTGGTAACTGTAAAAGAGGTGAGTGTTAATTTATTATTTCCATTAGTGAAATAATAAGGCAAAGTTTGGTGAAAATTTGGAAAATATATAACGAGAGATTCGAAGTAAAGGAAATCAGTGAGGAAGGAAATTATAAAATGGAAATTCCATAGTAGAAGAAAAACAAAAGGGGTTGTGTGAAAATATAATGATACTCTCGAATTAAAAAGGAAATGTAAAGTTTAATTTTTATTCTATACTAATAAATATTAGTTATGGGTTCAAGAATGGAATAAAAGATAATATTTAACACTGTTTACAAATAATAAGATTGAATGGATTTCCCAAATTTTAAATAATAAAGAATAAGGTGACAAATGTTTGAAAGGAGAATTAAGTGAGAACGGAATATGGTTATCTTACTACGTATTATAATGAAGTGGTTTGGAGAACATCAGTATATTAATGAAGAATCAATTATCATATTTTTAAATATTAAAAGAGTTGGAAGTTTTAATTAAGCAGAAGTGTATTAGTTGTTTTAATTAAAAGGCCAAGTGGTGCTGAATACTGAACTAGTGAACTCATTGGATTTTCATGATTTAAACACTGTATATTTTGATATTTAAATCACCGACTATCAAATCTGTCCAATACGATTGTTGGTATGGAAAGACCGGGATCGAATTTATATTCGAAATTCATTCCGACCAACAAATATGTGTAGAGATCAGAAGATGATCGAGATGGAGCTTTGAAGGCCGTGGATCTTCATTAAACGGAAGAACAACTAATATTCTTTGGTTAGCTCCCAGTGATAAACTATGGTTCTATCGTGGTTGGGATCTATGGATTGCAAGGACTTCTCGCTACTGATCCATGGGGGGGGGGGGGGTTCTAATATTGATGCAGTAGGAGAGTACCTTCGGTTCATCCTGTTCCTGGATGACTTGTATGGACGGATGTCTGACAAAGTATTTCCAAAGGAATTACATACGTTGATTTCTTCAAACGTACCATAGTTGATGGCGGAGAAATGGTTTTTCTCTAGCCAAATAACTAGAGTATGTTTGTGGATGTCAATCAATGTGATCTGGTGGATATGACGATGTGGCATTCAAAGTGAATGGTGACCAAATTTCCCAAACGATAATTTAAACCTCAAGCCTCATCAATCGGGAAATGACAAAAATCGGGCAGGCAGCATGGCTATGTGGGTCGCTCCCATTAAGGTGTATAATCACCTATATAGAGAAATTCCAATTTGCTTCTTTAATCTATTTTCGATGTTGTCCCTTTTCGGGAAATGGTTGCTGATCCAAACCGTCGGTGATATACATTCGAAACACTCAAGCGAAATGAGTGGTCCGTCATGTGAGGGCCGAGTTGTAAGACTTGAACCCAGTGTATTCGCCTCTAGAGTTTAACGCCCCACATTTTTTATCGGTTTGTATTTGAATATTTAAATCATTTTGAATATTGAAATCGTAATATAAGTGGATTTATATATTAATTAAAACGAAGTTGAACATATAAAAATATACATTAAATATAATCGAGCTCATAACGACACTGCAATTTGTAATTTAACGTTTTGAACTTCAATTGAGCGTACAGGATCCGTTACCAGTTGGATTTCCTCGATACAAGAAACGTTCGAATCTGTTGAACTATATCTTTCTAATGGAAGTGGAAAATGGAGAGTTCGTCTTATAGTTTTCAAGATATGCCCAAATCAAATATTCAGAATGTCGTTATGAAATCGTATATGGACCATAATGGTTATTTAAATATATTTAAATATCGGTTTTGAATTTAGACAAGATTCTTTTGAGACATAGTGATAATTTAAATTTTTAGAATTTTACTGTAAATTTTAATTAATTAAGTACACAACTTTTTATTTGGATTATTTTGCACCATATATCAATATTTCAAGGTTTCACATAATAAGTTAACCTACCAATATTATTATATTTTTGGGATCGTAGCTCCACGCTGGACAAGATAGTATTTTCATCTTTGTCCGTAGCAGTCAGTAAATGAACGAAATTTTATATCATCGTCACCACATACACTTTAACAAATAATATACTGTGTACCACTCTTGTCTTCAATTAATATCCTGTACGTTTTGCTACTTAGCAATCAAGTATGAAAGAAAGCCTACCCTAAACCATGAAACTTCACTTCAAAGGAATGGTAAGACCTATATATGACATAGACTACATAAGAAAATAAATACACCCTACCAATGAGAGACTTAAGAGTGAAGCATTGTACATACTAAAGTGAAACGAAGTAAACAATACACAAAAATCAAAAAAATGAAGACCATACCTGTCCTCTTTTTGCGGACCATGGCCTACCCCCTAAAACTAAAAATCACCATGCCGTAACATTATAAAATAATATGCCTTAATTTCTAAGTAACGAGTGAGGGAACCTACCCAATACAAACCCATACCCTAACATATATATAATCCATACCCTATTACTTCTGGTAAACATCCTACACTATTTCTTAGTTAGTAAGGAATTGGAAGAATATATATACAGCCGGTTCCAACTCGTTTTCATCTCCTCATTTCCTTCTTACCTCTCACAAAGCCAGTTCTTCTAAAAACAAAATGGTGATGTATTAGCCTTAGCAAAGAACTGAGAGGCGGATCGATGGTGTTGGGCTTCGGCCAAGTCAGGGTGGTGGTTCTGGCGGCGTGCCAGGTTGAAGGAGGTGGTGGACTTGGGGTCGCCAGAGTTCAGGCGAGGCAGTGATGATGGCAACCAACTGTGCGGAGCTGATCATGGGAAGTCGGTGATGGCTGCATGAGTAGAAGCAGTCTGAATTAATTAACAAAAAGAATAATAATAGGCGTGGTGAAAGGGTATTAGTTGCATGAACAAGGCAAGAATGTGGCAGTGTACGCATGGGGAAGAGTATTCTGGAAACATGAATACAGCGATGGAAACAGGTTGGCGAAGTAGTTGCGTGACTCTGGGATGTTTGGACGTAAGTGGAGCGGGTTTATCTGGAGATAGGAGTTTGTGGGGATCATCAAAGATGTGCGGTTTCAAATGGGTATTCACAGAGGAGTGTTGCGGTTTTTAACATGGAAGAAAGCACGCAAGATACAGGGAGTTGTTTTTGGAAGTGCACGACAATATAAGAGGAGAGTGCTGCATGGGGAAAATCATTAACAAGTGAGGCTCTTGTTTTTTCATCAAACTTGGGTTGAACTGCAAAGGATAAAGCCCATTTCAATTGCTAACGTGGCGCATTGGTTTCATGAGAGGAAACAGGGTATTAACATGATAAATAAAAGGTGACGATATGCAATAGTTAAAGGAAGAAGATACCGTGCTAACATGAACACAGAAAGGGAGTGGAACGTTGAGCTTAAAGTTTTGGTGTGCGAGAAGTATCCAGGAGCTCACGTAGAAACGTTTGTGGAAGAAGAAAGCTATTCTAAGCGGGTGGGGTTCATAGTGGGCCGAAGATTAAATTAATGGAAAGGCCCAGGGGTTTAAAATAAAAATAAAATAAAAGCCCATTTATACTTGCGTGTGTTTTTCTGGAGAGTGCAAATGGCGTTGGGGTATGTGTGGAGTGGGAATTTGGAGAAGAGGATTTAGACAGAAACGGGTCTGGGTTTGATAGATGGAGCGGCGGAGATTTTTTTGGGTCGAAATAAGCCCAATATAAATTATATATATATAAGGAAATTTAATGGGCATGCGCATGAGAAGGTGATGCACTGTCTTTTGCGGTGAGCGATGACAAGAGGGAGAACGCATTTCACCGAGCGATGTCGAGATTCATGGAAACAATACGACTGCGGCGGTGAAATAGGATGGCATACCATTTTGATTGAGACACAAGCTACGATCCAGTCTGGAGTGTTTTGGAGCACGGTACAATTTTTGGCAATTAAAGTGATAGGTATAATCTGCTGACGCAAATCGTTATTAAACGGTTAACGTGTCAAGGTGAGTAAATTCACTAACTCTGATCTATTTTAAAATATTATAATTATATTTTAATATTGGTTGAATGCCGTGTGATGGTCGTTTAGGTAGATTACGATTAGATTAGTTGATATATATATATATATATATATATATATATATATATGTATATATCGTTGCATATGCACACATCATTGGTTGAATACTGATTCCACCGATTATAACATTCTCTATTATAGAGTTAGTGTTAATTGTGTTGACTAACATCTGTGGATGCGGGAAACTGGTTGGAGGAATTCAAATGAATTCCTCAATATTTACATGCACTGTTGGTTTTACATAAGCACATTTTGAACCCAAATAACATTTAAACCCAAATAACATTTAGAAAAAGAAATTGGAGAATCATTTCAGGAAAACAATGACATCATTTCGATGTTCAAAATTTGGTTAGAATTAAACCATTAGAATTTGGAATTATAATTCGACAAAGTCGAATATTATGAAAATAAGTTATTTTAGAAATTATAAATTAATAGGATAATAAATACTTGGTTTTAAACTAATAAATTATAATAGAATATGTAATGAATATTAAGGTTATAAACATGATATCTACTTAACAAGAAGTGACTTAGAAACAGAGTTTATGAAGTGGAATGGGAAGATTTTTTTTTAGAATAACTAGGTAAATAATATTGAGCTCGTAAGGGTATTTATTACTTAAATGGGAATTTATTTGACAAGGTGTTCAGATTTCTATAAATAGAATATATTCACATTTTAAAGTGAATAGTGTTAAAAAGCAAATGTTGCAAATTAAATAGTTATACTAAAAACTGGAAATGTTTTCCAAGAAGTGTAAGGCTTAAACGGGTTGGGGGAAATATCTAGAAGATATGAAAAACTAGAAAAATAATGTAAACAAAAAGGACCAGTGATTGTGTAATGTTTAGTTATACATTTGAATGAATGTTGGTTTTTTACTTTGATAGTTAAATAACAAACTATCGAAGTGTTTTGACCATCGTTGTCAATATGGAGAGACCGGCTGGATATATTATCCGAAAACCACTCTATGTAGGCATAAGCGTTGTGAATTATATTATGCTGAAGAAATTTGAAGACGGAGTGAAATTCAAGGGTCGTCCTGTTCCAGAATGGTGTTTTCTGTTTGTCTAGTCCTAGGAC
Organism: Allium sativum; assembly: GCA_030737875.1. Lineage (NCBI taxonomy): Eukaryota > Viridiplantae > Streptophyta > Magnoliopsida > Asparagales > Amaryllidaceae > Allium > Allium sativum. The sequence goes on along the minus strand of JASFAX010000056.1, from coordinate 512,606 downwards.
AAATTGTATGGACGAGTGTCTAATAGAGTATACCTAATAAATCACATATTGTTGATCTCTTAAAGGTATTATGTCTCGTGGCGGAGGAATTCGTTCCTCTTAGCTTTTTATACCCATGATATTTTTGGAAATTGATTAGTGAATTAACGGGTTTGACGATGTGGCATTCAAAGTGAATGGTGATCAGCTGTTCTGAGGATAGACGTAGCCTCTAGCGTCACAACCTGGAATTAACAAAAGTTGGGTAGGACAGCACGGCTAGTTGGGTCATACCCAAGCAGGGTGTATTATCATCGATCTAGAGAAAATTCATATTTGTTCTTCTTTTTGATTCTGTATCTTCGGATTGTGGTTGGATGGCCAACAACCATGGGTGGCAATATATTCGATACACTCAAGCTAAATGAGTGGTCGGTCATGTGTGGCCGGGTTGCAAGACGTTCTTGTTGAACCCCAGTGTATACTCTCTAGAGTACACTGATCGGTAGGTGTTCCCATACCTTGTCTGTTGGAATCCAATCCCCAATAAGCGCCCTGCGGTTTATGATTTTATACTATATATGTGGAGTGTGAGATGCAAGCGTTCTGCTATTTGGTTATTTATATTAGTTAGACATTATTATAATATCACTGGATTGAGGGGCATTAGTTTTTTTCAATGGTGACTAGGGCTGGCAGATCCTCCTTTCTGTGTCTTTCCTCCCTTCCTATCGCTCCCCTCTAACCACCTCCACTTCCGATTCCTTCGTCGCATCTTCCACCTGCCTTCCTCGTAACCTAGCTTTCTCCTTGTGGAACTATTTTTGCTCCTCCTCAGATCTAGACTCTCCGTGCCCTTTCAATCAGTCTTCCCCAGCTTCTTTGCCACTGTCTTCCCCATCTCCTTTCTGGCAGCATCGATGCAGCTTACCTTTCTATCTGCCCTCCGTACCCTCGTCTTATCCTTCCACCACTCTGTTATCTTCTCTGTCTTAGATCTTTGGCCTCCGTCCTCCGCTTCCACTTCACATAAGCTCAGATATCCCCTTTAAGTCTGCGCTTGATTTTCGTCCCGCCTTATCTTGATTGTGTCTTGTTGTTTCCCCCTCCTCCTGGCTAGCCTGACATTCCATTTTTACAGTAAGTTGCTTCAAAGGGGGATGATAGTTTGTTGAATCTGGTATGTAATTGGTTAATTTTTTGGGTTCTTATTGCGGTGGAGACGTCTGATAAGATCGATCGGGTTTTGGCACTGATGATCGTATCTGTGTAGTTCTTTTTGGTTCTGAATTTTGCTTTTGCGTTGAGGCTATTGGATCTCTAGTTTGGGTTTGGCTTGGGATTTTCATTGGTTTTGGTTTCTGAGTTGGGGCTGTAGTATTGAGACTTAGTGTATGTGAGCAGTGTAAATTATTCCTTGTGTGTCATCTTGGAGTTTGGTGGTGTTGGTGGTTTTTAGCTGAGGTTTAGTTTTCTTCTTTTTTCTGGATCTGAATTGAAGTATATAATGAAGAATGCCAATGAATTCCTATAATTCTGTTTATTTTGAGATTGCCATACTCTCCAGTACTAGTATACTATGATTCTTCACTCTGCTTCCAGCTTCCTTTTTAGCAACATTCAATTTATGCAATTATTCAATTATCTGCATATGTTCTTGTGCTTGAAGTTCTAGCTGCTTCCTGTTTCTGCTTGGTATATCAGATTTCCATTTTTTGCTGGTGTATGCGTCTTTTTTCCTTCTGGCTTGGTTTTATAAAGTAATCTGTTTCAACTTGCCCTGCTGCTGGTTAGCAAGTATTTGAAGTCTACTCGCATCTGCCCTGAGAGATATATTTAGTCTTGCATTATTCTGAGTATTATGTATCTGAATGGATCTGTATAATAGCTGATTACATCCTGCATGGTGCTTGGTTACAGTTATTCTATCGTAATTGTGTCAATATGTCTGTAGCAGATAAGCGATTTGCTTATCTCTTGTCTTATTTTGTACTCATTACTTGCTATAATGAAAAATTGGTACGGTCCACTATAAAAACTGGCTGGCTTTGCCAAAAAAAAATATCACTGGATTTTGATATCAAAATAGTTTGGGTTATAGTAAGGTAAAAACCGTCCATGTTTATGTGTGGGCTAGTCTTACTATTATCCTTTTGTTTCAAAAGGATTTTTAAATTTAAACAGTATGGTTGGAATTTACTCACACCGGTCCCATGACTGACCCAGAGTTTATTTTGTTTATGTTTTCCCCAAACTCTTAGGTGCCCAAATTTGTATGGGCAGTCAAGTTTTTTAGGCTTTGTAGATCCACTTGGAGGAGCTGGAAGCAGAAGGCTTCACCATTAGTTAGTTAGAGATTATTTCTGCTGTGATATGATGTATTGTACTCTGATAATGGTATGTATATACAATACAGTTTTGTATTTCAAAGTTATGTTACATAACACATTTTATTCGTTCTGCTGTGAGATTCGTGTTTGCTCTGATTTTGTTCAGTCGTGATCTTCTTCTTCTTCTATTCTATTAATTCTATCTTATCTTTCTCATCCTCTAATTTCTTTCTATTAATTATCTAAACATTCGTGCACTTTGAGTTGAATGCGTAGGATATTAGTAAGCTCAAATTGGTACGGATTTTCGGGCCTTTACAGTTGGTATCAGAGCTAAAGGTTAAGTGATTACCTTGGCTCTGTGGCGTGACTCAATAAAGATGAGGTCAGTAGTACCTTAGATTGAGTTTTAGTGTATATATATATGAGCGCGTATTTGTAAATCAATATAAAAAATGTTTTATATTGTGTTGATTGATCTGTTAAGTGGTATATAAATTCCAGATCGACGCGTTTAGCTGACGGGTCGATAGGGATTTATAAACGTTTGGATAGAGCAATTCGACACAGTATGTTTTTTAAAGAGGGTAAATAAAATAATTTTACCCAAAAATATATTTTGATATAAAGAAAGCATATATATTGGAATTATCTAATATATATTGAATGTGTTGGTTGAAATTATGATCGAATAAGATTTATAATTGAGTTGGTTATATAAATAACCAATCGAAATATTATATAAGTATAATATGCAAAATCAGATGGACTAAATCTGAATTTAAAACCAGAATTGAAATAAAATGCTGAAACATGAAAAATGTTTGTAAATGAAATTTGAATTAAATATATAAAATCCTGGGAGATTTGAAATTGTTTTCCAAGCACTGTGAAAGATAATTTGAAGTAATTTTCAAATGAAAGCATTTTAAAACGAGTTTGAAAGTAATATAGTATTGAACTCACTTCGATTTTTGGAAAATGACTCTAATGATGACTGCAGCATCATTAGTGTTCATTTTCGAGTTTCCAAGTGATGGATTACTACCAAAGAATTTGTTTTTGAATTATTGTGAGGAAACAAGTTGTCAGAAATTCAAATATTTTGAAAAATATATGATTTCAAACTAATTTGAAATAAATCACAGGAATTTGAATTCTGAAATAAAGATTTAACTTATGGAGTTAAAATGGAAAAAAGTGGAACTTAAACTAAGATAGAAAAAATTGGACTGAATTTGGAACGATCCAGAATGGAAACTGTAAAAGAGAAATATTAGAGATTCGAGTTATTAAAATGAATTGATTCTTGGAGGATTAGAATCTAATTTAGAATTGGGAGATGAAGATAACTGATTTGAGAAATAAATCATTAAATGGAGAAATAGAACTTAACAAGGTTAAGAGTTTGGAATTTAGAATGGAGTTGGAGTTTAACCTGAAAATTTGGCTTAGTAAAAGCGAAGGATTGGTTTGAGAATGGATTGATGGGAGATCAACCAAGGATGATTGGATAGAAAATGGAAGAGGCAAAGCTGAATGCCCGACAAAAAGGTACACATTTAAATTATATTAAGTTTGAGATTTATGGGCCTATTCGGCAGGTCGATTGGTTGTTTGATTTTCTTTTGGATTGAAGAAGGCCCAGAGAGGCAAGTTGTAGTAGTACCGATTGAGCCGTGCAGAGGAGATGCTGGCGAAATTCTCCGAAAATTTAAGATGCTAGGAAATATTCAGAATTATTGAAAGTATTTGTTAGGATGAAGGAATTAATATTTTAATTAGAATTAATCGGTTCTGTTGAAACTGAAGATAAGAATTGAAACAAAGATTTTTAATAAGGTTATAAAAGAGTTCATAGCGTTTTTCCTACCTTAGTAATTTCGGGGATGAAATTCTTTTAAGGGGGAAGGAATGTAACGTCACGCATTTTTATCGGTTTTTATTTGAATATTTAAATCAGTCTAAATATTGAAATCATAATATAAGTGGATTTATATATTAAGTAAAACGAAGTTGAACATATAAAAATATATATTAAATATCATCGAGCTCATAACGATGCTGCAATTCATAATTTAACATTTCGAACTTCAACTGAGTGTACAGGATCCGTTACAAGTCGGATTTCCTCGAAACAAGAAAAGTTCGAATCTGTTGAACTATATCTTTCTAATGGAAGTGGAAAATGGAGAGTTCGTCTTATAGTTTGCAAGATATGTCCAAATCAAGTATCCAAAAAGTCGCTATGAAATCGTATATGGACCATAACGGTTATTTAAATATATATAAATATCGGTTTTGAATTTAGACAAGATTCTTTTGAGACATAGTGATAATTTAAATTTTTAGAATTTTACTGTAAATTTTAATTAATTAAGTACACAACTTTTTATTTGGATTATTTTGCACCATATATCAATATTTCGGGATTTCATAGAGTAAGTTAACCTACCGACATTATTATATTTTTGGGATCGTGGCCCCACGCTGGACAAGATGGTATTTTCATCTTTGTCCGTAGCAGTCAGTAAATGAACAAAATTTTATATCGTCTTCACCACATACACTTTAATAAATAATATACTATGTACCACTCTTGTCTTCAATTAATATCCTGTACGTTTTGCTACTTAGCAATCAAGTATGAAAGAAAGCCTACCCTAAACCATGAAACTTCACTTCAAAGGAATGGTAAGACCTATATATAGCATTGAATACACAAGAAAATAAATACACCCTACAAATGAGAGACTTAAGAGTAAAGCATTGTGCATACTAAAGTGAAACGATGTAAACAATGCACAGAAATCAAAAAAATGAAGACCATACATGTCCTATTTTTGCGGACCATGGCCTACCCCCTAAAACTAAAAATCACCATGCCGTAACATTATAAAATAATATGCCTTAATTTCTAAGCAACGAGTGAGGGCACCTACCCTATACGAACCCATACCCTTACATAAATATAATCCATAACCTATTACTTCTGGTAGACATACTACAATATTTCTTAGTCAGTAAGGAATTGGAAGAATATATATATATATATATACACACACACACACACAGTCGGTTCCAATTCATTTTCATCTCCTCATTTCCTTCTTACCTCTCACAAAGCCAGTTCTTCTAAAAACAAAATGGTGATGTATTAGCCTTGGAAAAGAACTGAGAGGCGGATCGATGGTGTTGGGCTTCGGCCAAGTCAGCGTGGTGGTACTGGCGGCGCGCCAGGTTGTAGAAGGTGGTGGACTTGGGGCCGCCAGAGTTCAGGCGAGGCAGTGATGATGGCATCCAACTGTGTGGAGCTGGTCATGGGAAGTCGGTGATGGCTGCATGTGTAGAAGCATTCCGAATTAATTAACAAAAAGAATAATAATAGGCGTGGTGAAACGGTATTGGTTGCATGAACAAGGCAAGAATGTGGTCGTGCACGCATATGGAAGAGTATTCTAGAAACATGAATACAACAGTGGAAACAGGTTGACGAAGTAGTTGCGTGACCCTGGGATGCTTGGACATAAGTGGAGCGGGTTTATCTGGAGATAGGATTTTGTGGGGATCATCAAAGATATGCGGTTTCAAATTGGTATTCACATAGGAGTGTTGTGGTTTTTAACATGGAAGAAAGCACGCAAGATACAGGGAGTTGTTTTTGAAAGTACACGACAACATAAGAAGAGAGTGCTGCATGGGGAAAATCATTAATCAGTGAGGCTCTAGTTTTTTCATCAAACTTGGGTTGAACTGCAAAGGATAAAGCCAACTTCAGTTGCTAACACGGCGCATTGGTTTCATGTGAGGAAACAGGGTGTTAATGTGATAAATAAAAGGTGACAATATGCAGTAGTTAAAGGAAGAAGATACCGTGCTAATATGAAAACAGAAATGGAGTGGAACGTTGAGTTTAAAGTTTTGGTGTGCGTGAAGTATCCAGGAGCTCACGCAGAAACTTTTGTGGAAGAAGAAAGCTATTCTAAGCGGGTGGGTTTCATAGTGGGCCGAAGATTAAATTAATGGAAAGGCCCAGGAGTTTATAATAAAAATAAAACAAAAGCCCATATAGACTTGTGTGTGTTTTTCTGGAGAGTGGATATGGCGTTGGGGTATGTATGGAGTGGGAATTTGGAGAAGAGGATTTAGACAGAAGCGGGTCTAGTTTCGATAGACGGATCGGTGCAGATTCTTTTGGGTCGAAATAAGCCCAGTATAAATTATAGAAATATATAGATAAAAGGAAATTTAATGGGCATGCGCATGAGAAGGTGATGCACTATCTTTTGCGGTGAGCGATGACAAGAGGGAGAACACATTTCACCGAGCGATGTCGAGATTCATGGAAACAATACGATGGTGGCGGTGAAATAGGATGGCATACCGTTTCAATTGAGTCACAAGCTACAAACCAGTCTGGAGTGTTTTGGAGCACGGTACAATTTTAGGCAATTAAAGCGACGGGTATAATCAGCTGACGCAAATCATTATTGAATGGTTAACGCACCAAGGTGAGTAAATTCACAAACTTTGATCTATTTTAAAATATTATAATTATATTTTAATATTGGTTGAATGTCGTGTGATGGTCGTTTAGGTAGATTACAATTAAATTGGTTGAAATATATATATATATATATATATCGTTGCATATGCACACATCATTGGTTGAACACTGATTCCATCGATTATGACATTCTCTAGTATAGAGTTAGTGCTAATTGTGTTGACTATCATCTGTGGATGCCGAAAACCGGCTTGAGGAATCCAACCGGATTCCTCAATATTTATATGTACTGTTGATTTTATATAAGTATTGTTTGAACCCAAATAACATTTAAACGCTGTGGGATATAGTCGCATAGTGCTAGTCTTTGAACTATAACGATAAAATAACGCTGTCGACTAGGCTTAAGCGTGATTGTTATGTTAAGATTAGTTATAAAGGGGAAATATTACAGCGTATGACAAGTTTTTGAACTATAACGATAAATTAGCGTTGTTGACCAAGCTTAAGCGTGATTTTTATATATAGCACTACTCCCCGGGAATGAAAACAGTTTAGTTTGAAATCCACTTATTCTAAAGTAATAAGAAACGATGCTTGTCCAAAGAAATATAAGAATGAGATTAGAAAAAGAAATTGGAGAATCATTTCAAAAAAAACAATGACATCATTTCGATGTTCGAAATGTTGTTAGAATTAAACCATTAGAACTTGGAATTATAATTTGACAATGTCGAATAATAAAATATGTTATTTTAGAAATTATAAATTGATAGGATAATAAATACCTGGTTTTAAACCAATAAATTATAATAGAATATGTAACCAAGATTAAGGTTATAAACGTGATATCTACTTAACAAGAAGTGACTTAGAAACAGAGTTTATGAAGTGGAATGGGAAGATAAAATTTTAGAATAACTCAGTAAATAAGATTGAGCCCGTAAGGGTATTTATTACTTAAATGGGAATTTATTTGACAAGGTGTTCGGATTTCTATAAACAGATCATATTCACATTTTAAAGTGAATTTTGTTAAAAAGAAAATGTTGCAAATTAAATAGTTATACTGAAAACTGGAAATGTTTTCCAAGAAGTGTAAGGCTTAAACGGGTTGGGGGAATATCTAGGAAGATATGAAATACTAGAAAATTAATGTAAACAAAAAGGGCCAGTGATTGTGTAATGTTTAGTTGTACATTTGAATGAATGTTTGTTTTTACTTCGATAGTTAAATAACCGACTATCGAAGTGTTTTGACCATCGTTGTCAATACGGAGAGACCGGTTGGATATATTATCCGAAAACCACTCCGTGTAGGCATACGCATTGCGAATTATATTATGCTGAGGAGAATTGAAGATGGAGTGAAATTCAAGGTTCGTCCTATTCCAGAATGGTGTTTTATGTTTGTCCAGTCCTAGGACAACTTGTATGGACGAGTGTCTGACAGAGTATACCTAACAAATCATATACTATTGATCTCTTAAAGGTATTACATCTGGTGGCGGAGGAATTCGTTCCTCTTAGCTTTTTGTACCCATGATATTTTTGGAAATCGATTAGTGAATTGACGGGTTTGACGATGTGGCATTCAAAGTGAACGGTGATCAGATGTTCTGAAAATAGACGTAGCCTCTAGCCTCACAACCAGGAAGTAACAAAAGTTGGGCAGGGCAGCATGGCTAGTTGGGTCATACCCAAGCAGGGTGTATTGTCATCGATCTAGATTTTCGATTCTGTATCTTCGGATTACGGTTGGATAACCAACAACCGTGGGTGGCAATATATTCGATACACTCAAGCTAAATGAGTGGTCGGTCATGTGAGGCCAGGTTGCGAGGCGTTCTTGTTGAACCCCAGTGTATACTCTCCAGAGTACACTGATCAGTAGGTGCTCCCATACGTTGTCTGTTGGAATCCAATCCCCAATAAGCACCCTGCGGTTTATGATTTTATACTATATATGTGGAGCGTGAGATGCAAGCGTTTTGCTGTTTGGTTATTTATATTGGTTAGACATTATTATAATATCACTGGATTTTGGTATCAAAATAGTTTGGGTTATAGTAAGGTAAAAACCGTCCATGTTTATGTGTGGGCTGGTCTTACTATTATCCTTTTGTTTCAAAAGAATTTTTAAAGTTAAACAGTATGGTTGGAATTTACTCACACCAGTCCCATGATTGACTCAGAGTTTATTTTGTTTATGTTTTCTGTGATAACCCCAAACTTCCGTAGACCGAAAGCAAGGATAATCATTTTGGAATACAACATATTTACAACAAAAACAGATCTCAGATAATTATCATAACACATGGACCATTGCAGCGGAAATAAATGTCATCAGCATCATAATATCCAATACATCAGAGTACGCAGTACAGGATACAACTTAGCCAAATAAAGTGTCTCAACAAAAAAGGAAAATAAGTTTCAAATGGAAAAGAAACAAGTCTCAAACTCCATCACATACATCAAAGCTACAGAAGGTAAAATGTCTCAAAGCAGAAGTAAAAAAAAAACTATAGAAAAGGTCTCCTTCTTCTTTCCTCCAAGCAAGCTCCAATCAGAATGTATCACCTGAACCTGTCAATTGGCTGCCCATGTGGAAAGAGGGCACCCGAGTTTGCAAAAGTGAAACAAACTACGAGTCAGTCATGTGACTGGTGTGAGAATTCTTAACTAAATTAACTATCAATATGGCGAATCACAGGACCAGGCCGCTAACGCGGAACGGGTTTACTCCATTGGATTGCCAGTGCATAATTTTATAAAGTTTGTATAAAACAGCGAAATGACTTTTGGAAAAATGAAATCATCATAAGACTCAAGTCCTATCACACAATGCAACGCACATAGGAGGATTGAGTTTTCCCTTATGATGATCAAATATGCTTAATACGTGAAAAGTAATATTTTAATATTATTATTAGTGTCTAGGCAATATTAAAATGCTTCAATATAACTATATCAATCCTAGACAGTATAGTACCCCATCCTACTATGTCGCCGTATATAAGTTCACAATCAAAACCGAAATGTCGTCGTATTGGGAATTGGTTTTTTGTCATGAAATCGAGGCAAGGGATCGTCCTCTTCCAATTCGAGACACTCTAGCAAATGTCTCAGGATCACATCTATGGGCAACCCTTGGATCTTCAGGGTCGGTCCCCACCTAACGGTAGTGGATTTATGAAGGAGGCGGCGGCAGAGACGATGAATAGTGACTTTAGGGTTTTAAAATCCTATATTTATAATATTTTAATGTATTTTTGCAAAAAAGACATATCTTTCAAACCGGTTCAATTTCAGTACAGCAGAAGGTGCCCCTAGCCAATAGCCCATATTCCGGATCCAATGGGACAGGTCCCGTCAGCCCAAACGGCTGTCTGTGGCCTGTATTATTTAATTTAATATTTAATTCCCTTATAAATTTAATTTGTCCGCATAAATAAATTCACCAAGGCCACATACGGACTCAGAAAAATCCAAAAAAAATATATTTGTCTTTGTTATGACGATACAATCCTAACAAAATTAATTTCGTTGAATTCTGAGATAGTTTGAAAAACGGTTATTTTTCAGTCGATTAAATTCGACTGAAATCGACCAAACACATTTTCCTTCGCCACGCTCACATATTAATTCAAAAAATTCTAAAAATTGAAACCTAGCAATAATATGACATTCCGGTTCCAACAGAAGTGGTTTCATCGAAAACAGAGATCGTTTGAAAATTGACTATTTTCACTGGCTATAATATTATTTAAAAATGAAAATTTTAATTTCTGCCACATTTTTCCACCAAATAATTTAAAATAAAAATTTTAAATTGGTTCGGATTTTCCGGGTCGTTACATTCTCCCTAAACTCTTGGGTGCCCAAATTTGTATGGGCAGTCAAGTGTTTCAGGCTTTGCAGATTCACTTGGAGGAGCTGGAAGCAGAAGGCTTCACCATTAGTTAGTTAGAAATTATTTCCGCTGTGATATGATGTATTGTACTCTGATAATGGTATGTATATACAATACAGTTTTGTATTTCAAAGTTATGTTATATAATACATTTTATTCGTTCTGTTGTGAGATTCGTGTTTACTCTGATTCTGTTCAGTCGTGATCTTATTCTTCTTCTTCTATTCTATTAATTCTATCTTTTCTTTCTCATCCTCTAATTTCTTTCTATTAATGATCTGAACATTTGTGCACTTTGAGTTGAATGCATAGGATATTAGTCAGCTCAAATTGGTACGGATTTTCGGGCCATCACATAGAGGTACACTATCGGCAGGTGGTCCCATACCTTGTCATAGTTAGAATCCAATCTCCAATAAGCACCCACGGTTTTGATTGTATACTATATATGTGGAGCATGAGATGCAAGCGTTCCACTAGATTGTTATTTACTTGTATTTAGACATTATTATAATATCAGAAAAGATATTGGTTTCAAAACTGTTTTGGGTTATCGTAAGGTGAAAACCGTCTGTGTTTATGTGTGGATTTGGTCGTACGATTATCTTTTTATTTCGAAAAGATTTTAACTTTAAAATCAGGTTGTGTGACACCCTTAATACCATGCGAGTTTATCTCGCTCTGGTTCACCAGACTGACTGTAAGAACCCGTAACTTCCCCGTGAAGGAAAGCACGGATGCTTGGAGAACACGAAAAAATAGAACGCAGACGAAAGAACATTCCATTGCTATTACAACAATTCCATCAGATACACGAATATACAGAGTATAAATGAATAGATTACATTCGAATAATATCAGAGATTTAAATTACATTTAAATACATCGCAGCAGAAAATAATACAAAAGCACAACTAGAAGTAATGCACGGATACAGAGCTTTCCGAGCATCGTTCCAGCTGTAAATCAGGATCCTGTGAATATAAATCTGCAAAACCAAAACTACTAGCTGCCCGTGTCGAAAATAGGGGCACCCAGAGTTTAGGTTAAAACAATAAACTCCAGGTCAGTCATGTGACTGGTGTGAGAACTAAAACAGTTATTAATCTTTATTTTAAAGTTTGGTAAATCAAGGGACCACGCCGTATAACACGGAACGGGTTTCCTCCCAAGAATACCAGTGCATAGAACAAACAACGCAATGCTAAATAAAGAAAAATGAAGCTGTTATAAGACCCAGGTCCCATCACACAATGCAACGCAAGCCGGAGGATAGGGTTTTTACCTTATAACAACCAAAGCATGCTTGATACGTTTAAAACACATTATTTTGATATTACTATAAGTGTATAGTGTCAAAACAATTTCACATCATAAATATCAATCATAGGCGGCATTAATGACCCATACCACTATGTCGCCATACTAGGTTCTACAAATAAAACCGTAATATCACGTATTGGAAATTGGATTTCCGTCATGAGCCGAGGTAAGGGGCAAGCTCCTCTCCGATTCGAGAAACTCTAGCAAATGTCTCAGGACCCCACTATGATCCTAGGATCTTTAGGGCCGGTCCTCTCTTGCTTTTAAGGATTAATTATTCCTGAACACACGTTTCCCGGTCCTTACAGACCTATATCTGAGGCGCCTCGTATCCAACAACCACACAGGTGAAAAGTATATAAATGTCAGGGCTGGTAGGTCACTAACACCACCCTAGCTAGAAAGAAACGTCGTGCTCTCCCTGCAGTCACTATCCCTTTTTTGACTCATACCGAGGTGTGAGGCTCGCGAATTCACGCTATACACAAAGCTAAGTCACACAGACCGTGCTTTGATCATCAACCACAAGACTTTGCTTTTCAACAGAAGCCTTGATCAATTGCCACTTACACGTGCCACACTGGAAATTCACTCCATGCGACTGATGTCCATCGATATACAACCTCTGAGCTCGTACGTCTCAGAGAAGGGCGTTAAGCAAGAGAATAAATTCTCCGCCGCAAAACAGATGTATATTTAATAGAGATCAATCAACACAGAATAAAATCCAATGTCAGACACACATTCCATTTACAAGTTCGTTCTGGGTCTGAACGAAACCGGAGGCACTTTCCTCGCATATCCATCCATCTCCAAGTACGTCTGGAAGATCACCAACTGATTCCCTCATCTTGGGTGTACAACCCAATCAAGATCATCAGTAATCACCCAAACGATGTGAAGACTTCCGGTCTTCAACCACCGTCTTCATCTTCGACATCTCGTCGAATCGGTTATTCAGAATGGGTATAAACCCGGCCTTTCTGAATAACCCACGTATATAATAAACGAATGTTACACAAACACAACAAACGCCTCATTCCAATTCAGAATATTCTCTTATTCACAAAATCACATTCTTAGGGAATGGTTCCCATTAATTTTATCCATGATAAATTCTTCTAAATTTATTCTTTAATCCTCCTTTGGATATCATTTCAAACTAGTCGGGATTAGCAAACCACACCGAAGTAATTATTTATTTTATTTCCCAATCCCAACCTATATATCCAATGGAGCAAAACTGGTAATACTTCATACCTAACACCACGGTGTTATCGGTAAAATTAATTACCATTTCACATTCAAATCTAATTAAAGAGTTAACTATCATTTTGGAGCAAAACTGGGTACTCCATTCTCGATCACCTTTCAGATTTGATACTTTAAATTATCAATTCACCTTTCAGTCTAATTAAAGATTCATTAGAACTCCACTTAGTTTTAATCCTTTCAAAAATCAACATCCTGCCTTTAACTGGGTTAAAGAACCAATGTCATATAAAACACGATTCACGATAAACCCAAATCACATTTGATATTAAATACAAGGCTCTGAATAGAAAATATACCGGCTTATATTCAATATCAAATTCTGAAACCAACAAATATCGTATTGGAAATAACGATATAAAATATATCTTTCAAATTCCCATAACAATATTTGTATAGTCACGAAATCCAACATCGAAATATTTCGAAGATAATTTCGATTCAACTCCAGTTCAATCCACATATTGGGAATATTGATTATTTTTAAAATCACTTTCAAATTCAATTTATTTATTTCAAAAATAAATTGATTTTAATTCTAGTTCAAAACTAGTTCATTTCGATAAAAATCTATTTTTATCTTTTCAAATGTGGAATTTTTCAGCCTAATTTTTCCTAAATCATTTCTTATGATTTTACACAAATTATAGATATTTTTAATAATTTTATCAAGGCCCGTACAATCGATTTCCATCAACGGCCATCGAACTGCACTTACAACAACCTTTTTCAAATTTGAATTAGACATAATTCCAAATCCAACCGTTAGATTTCAAAATTTTAATATTCATTGGAAAGCTCTTTTCGATACGAACCCAATGGTTCCGGTTTTAGGAAAATCCGATGGTCGGATCTCCCGCAACATCAATTCAAAGTCAATGGTCGAAATTCACGAACTGTCGCGGCGCAGCGTGTTCTATTCAGGCCATTATATATATATAATTATATATTATATATATTTCGTCGATTTCCTTTTTAAAACGTATTTTATAAATAGTTCTAAATTCATTTCAAAAACAATTTCAACTTCATCTTCAATTTCAATTCAATTCGAATTCATTTCAATTTTATTCAATTCGAATTCATATTTGTTTCAATTCAATTCAAATTATAATTCGTTTTAATTCAATTCAATTTGAATTTATCTTCTATTTACTTCAATTCGAATTCATTTCAAATTGATTTCAATTCAATTTCAGTTCGTTTTAAATTGCATTCAAAACGATTTGAATTCGTTTTTAATTCAATTTCAGTTTAATTCAATTTGAATTCATTTCTATTCAATTTGAATTCAAATTCACTTTCTATTCAATTCGAATCGAATTCATTTTCTATTCGATTCGAATTCATTTCAAATTGATTCAATAAAATTTCAATTTGAGTTTTAATCTAATTTAATTTGAATTTCGTTTCAAAATATTAAATTTTGAAATCACTTTTCAATATTCATTATAAAACGAATAAAATCGATATAAATATCGTTCGCGTCAAAATAACGCATCTCTAATCAACGCGGCTTTATATTTCAATAATTCGTTATTCTATTCAACAAATGAATATTTATCCTATTCAACACATGAATCTATATTTCTTTCAACACATGACTAATCTCAACACATGAGTACTGTCAACACATCACTATTTTTGTTATGTAAAATATTTTATAAAACTATGGTATCTATCGTTTGATTTTCAATTAGACTCCACCGTGAAGTAGTTCTAATTTTAAATATGATAAGGATGTATATTTTATTATTAAAATATTTTACTCAACACATGAATAATTTCAACACATGAACATCGTCAACACATGACTATTTTTATATTCAACACATGAATTTTCTTTTATAATATTCATTATTTTGCCGATTGGAATGAGGCCCAATCAATCACCATATAATGTTAATTATATGGATTCCATACAACACATGTATATAATAGCAACGATAAACAATAAACCATCATCCAAAGTGCACCACACAACTACATAAGCATCAAATATAAATAATCAACGCTTACACATCCTGTCGACCAATCGATCGACATACAATTAAATAATTGGGATTAGTGTACCCAAATATTATCCCAACACCCGTGTGGGGTTTCAAATCAACAAACACAGATTTTTATTTGTGCAGTTGGGCGATGTGTAAAATTTATCATCTCAATCAATATCAGTCAAATCAGTGTATATAAACAAATCGGCCGATTTGTTTATAAATATTTATTTATTCACTTTCACGTTAAAAATTATATTTTTAACGATAATTAATTTATTTCAACACATGAATCTCTTTGTCTATTTCACATCAATTTCACAAACAAATTTTCACAACATATCAATCAAACAAACAAGCCATCCATGGTCTGTGGATGACGAGTGTCGGGTGCTACTAAGCACCGTCTGCATCCTAGTACATATATATAACTAGAAAAAGAAATTTAGAGTGAGAAGTTCTCATCGATAGCTAATCCAATCAAATCGACTCTTCTCAAGTAGAAGTCTTCGTCGTTCTCGCCTTTTTGTCACCTTCGTTGCCCGTATTCTCTACATATGTAAAAATCGAATTTTTACTTTACTATTCAATACAGAAAAATCGAATTTTTACTTTGCTATTCAATATATAAAAATCCCATTTTTATAATCACGCTATATGGATAAAAATTCTATTTTTACATCGCTACTATATAGATAAAAATTCCATTTTCACACCGATACTATATAGATAAAAATTCTATTTTTACATCGATGCTATATAGATAAAAATTCTATTTTTACATCGATACTATATAGATAAAAATTCTATTTTTACATCGATACTATATAGATAAAAATTCTATTTTTACCTCGCTACTATATAGATAAAAATTATATTTTTACATCGCTACTATATACATAAAAATTATATTTTTACATCGCTGCTCTATATATAAAAATTTCGCCTTTTCAATTATAAAGATTTCGCCTTTTCAAAAATAAATATTTCGCCTTTTCATTTCATCATTATAAAAATCACATTTTTATTTCAACATGTATATAATAAAAATCAGATTCTTATTATGCTACTTCATTAAAAATCCAACCTTTGTTTATTAAAAAATCTTGTCTTTCTATAAATAAAAATCCTGCCTTCTATTAATAAAAATCCTAGCTTTCTATAAATGAACATCACTGAAAATTCATTTACAATAAAACTGAAAATCATTAGATAAACAAACTGAAAATAAATGAAATAAAAAAACTTACAGGTGGTTAAGAGGGGGGGAAGGCGGGTTCGGAACTGCGGAGGGTGGCCGGAGGCTGACGCGGCATAGGGGGGGTCTCGGTGGTCTTCGATGCAGGAGGAGGAGAGGGAGGTTGAGGCGCTCGAGGTTAGGGAAGAGAAGAAGGAGGAGGCGGCTATGGCTTGGGGGGGCGCGAGGTAGTGGCGGCGGCGGTGGTTCATCCCCCCCCATTGCCCCTTTTCATCATTTTTTTTCTTTTTCTTCTGATTTAAATCGAACGGGGGGCAGAGGAGTTTAAGGGGGAGAGAGAGAAAGGAAGTTTCTTTTTATTTTATTTATTATTTTATTTACAAAAAGTTGACTTTTACATACGACCTCTAAACGAGGCCCACCGCCTGTCGTCCATAGCTAATTACCCCCATTCTGAACACAATGGGATATGTATCGTAAGCTGATTCGGCTGTTACACTCAGATTTCGTCAAAATCGACAAATAACTCTATATATTGATTTTGAACGCGCATTTCAATTTACCGGGGTCACGAACGAACTCTAAAAATTCTAGAAAAATATTTTCTAGCTTCGTATTGACGATACGGTCCTAATGAAACCAATTTCGTCAAATTCTGAGACCATTGGAAAAATGGCCATTTTCCAGTCGATTAAAATCAACCGAAACTGGTCAAACACGTTTTCCTTTGCCACACTCACATATTGATTCGAAAAATTATGAAATTTCGAATCTAGCAATAATTTGACATCACGGACCCAACAAAAGTAGTCTCGTCGAAATCCGAGTTCGTTTGCAAAATGTCTATTTTTAAGGGCCTGAATTCCATAGCGACTATTCATAATTTTCAACTGGACTTATCTTTTGATTCCCGCTATGAAATCTCGATTTTTCGGATTCGTTGGAAAGATATTCCCAATTAGATCCTAATTTTTTTGGTTTCACTAAAATCCGGTTTGTTTTGCACCCGATACGTTCAATTGAAGTTTGTAATCGAATTATCGAACTACCGCGCCATTTTCAATTCTATTATAATTATATATTATTATTTATATTCTAACGACGACGTATATAATATATACGTTCTAATTCTATTCAAAATAAATTTCTCTTCGATATTATTTAAAATAATCTATTTTAAATGTTCAAAATTCGCTAAATTGCCAAAATAAAAATTTTAAACTGGCCCAGATTTTCGGGTTGTTACACTGACCCGGTGTTTTGTAAATGCTCGTGTTAGCCCGGGGTGTACAGGTTCAGGTTATCGAATGCTGCGAAGTCCAGAGACGAGCTGAAGGTGTTCAGACGTATGATATTATATAACTACTATTCTGCTGTGTATTGTATATGGGGCAGATTATTATAACTGCCAGGTGTGTGATGTACTCTGATAAATTTGTAAGTATTTTTAAAAGCTCTTAGTAAAGATTTATTTCTGTATTATATTTTGTTCCGATGCGATATGAGACTCTGATTCTGTGTTGTGTTGGTTCTTCTTCTTCTCCTATTCTAATATTTCTTTCTTTCTTATCTCACCCTCTAAATTCTTTCAAATACTATCCAGTGTTTTCGGTGTTTGGAAGGTCGGCATGAGTTACGGTAAAGGTATTTATGTCATTTTCAGGGACGAAAATCCTTGGGTTATTACAAATATTGTACAATAATTTAACACATCGAACTAAATATTCTTCCGATAGTATAGTAAATTATAAGTTAGGAAGATCTTAATGGTAAATTTTTAGCTCTAGGATCCATCTTTTGTAATGAATAGTATGTGACAGATTATTTGAATTTGTTATTGGAAAACGTATGCAACCAAATCAAATCTATGTCATTCCTTCTGGATTCTATACACAACATAAGTATTTAGTTCTAGATATAGAATTGCAAACAAGACATTTGGCTAAGATGCTTACTTATGTTGGTTTAGAAGAGACAAAGAAAGAGAAGGTGTCAACAGGATCACAGCAACAACAATGATGGCGGGAATCATGCTTATAAGTAATAGCACCAAATCAAGGTTATATTATTTGTTCTTTTTTTTATAATTTCTTTCATAAAATTTATAATTAGTGGTTTTTATTTATTTCTGTCTTCTTTTTATAATATGGCTATGTGTATTTCAGATAATGCTGAAGAGAATGACATTTTTGTTTCATATTTTTAGTTAACTATTTGCGTATAACTTATGTTGTGGTACAACTAAATAATTAACTTACACCATAATCAATTGGGTGTCTACATTTCAGTTCACTATTCATATTAACCATGCAATGATAGTATCATAAAATGTCGTAATCATATTGACTTAAGGAGGAAAATAAACATGTCATGCTTAGGTTAAAAAATCAATTAAATTTAGTGTTCTAATATAACAGAGACCATACACTGCATCCATTTTTGAGAAATATAATATTACTATTGATGTAATCATATCACCCAAGTTCAACGCTTCCATCAGTATTATTTTGCTTAATTCTCATGCTCACCATAGTTTCCGAACTAAATACGTCATGTAGAAGCTTTTTCGATTTATGACTGTTATTGCACGTGTGTGTGCATTTCAGGTACAATTTCATTCCCCTGTGCTACAGTTTCTCCCATTTGTCCATCTGATGTGTGTTGTGCATATGCTAATTGAGGCATGATCCATGTTTCGTAGGGAATTGATCAAATACTCAATTTCACAAGTGTAACACAATCAGGCTTCAATCATATGTTTCATTCATGTATTTATGATTAATTTTTAATCCTGAATTTGAGTTTGATGATAAAAGGTTGTAACAGTGAAGTTCCAAATGAAATTTCCCCTTTACCTTTTACTACATTTCAATATTTTTTTAGGCATATGGAATTCAGTGTTAACATATTGATTCTAATTATTAAATATTTAAACACTTGGTAAAGTTGTACTGGGAGAATTCTATGATGAGTAATAATGAGAACATATGGGAACGGTTTGACATATTCGTTGTTATTTGGATATTACTATAGTTAATACTGTAATATATTTGATTGGATTGTACTTTGAATTCAATCACTACTATTACCTTTTTTAATAATTTATACGAAACTAAAATAGCAAGATAAGGATACCAACTATCACCTTCACTTTTTTCTCTAAAATTCTTTTTTTTATTTATTAGTGATTTCAATGTCATTTGCTTGCTATACCATTTATTACTATCCCTTTTTAGTTTTATAGGGAACTCATTGAATGAGATGACAATATTAATTATATCTTTATCATTTGTTCATTATGCATGTGCATTGTTTTTGCCTCCCTCCATATTTACACATTATTGTAATATTAGAAAACAAGTTTGTAACGACCCGGATTTTTGCCCGACCTCAATCGATCGCAAGATCGATCAAGACCGTTCAAATTCTGCATACGTTAACTTTGGGCATACAACACATCAGGACAACAACACAGACTTTTATAACATCAATAATAAATGTTACATTAGAGTACAGAATATATCAGAGTACACTTTATAAAGTACAGCGGAAGATAAATTACAACAAAAGAAATATAATGCAGCGGAACTAATCTCAACGGAAGGCCATCAATATTCTGGACCCAGCTACAGGCTTTAATCCCGGATCCTGCTTAACTATATCTGCAAAAAAGCTACTCGACTACCCGTGTGGAAAGAGGGCACCCGAGTTTGCAAAGTGAAACAAACTACAGGTCAGTCGTGGGACTGGTGTGAGAATTCTTAACCAAATTTATCTAATAATAAGGCTAATCACAGGACCACGCCGCTAACGCGGAATGGGTTTACTCCATTGGATTGCCAGTGCATAAATAAAGTAAATCGCCAAATAATGTAATGCTTTTTAGAAAAATGAAACCATTATAAGACCCAGGTCCCATCACACAATGCAACGCAAACCGGAGGATAGGGTTTTACCTTATAATGGTCAAAAGATGCTTGATACGTAAAAACGATATTATTATTAGTGTGTATATATATATATTTAAAACATTTCAAATATAATATCAATCCTAGACAGCATAGCTACCATCTACTATGTCGCCATAATAGTTATACAATCAAATCCACAAGGGGTATATTGGAAATTGGGTTTCCATCAGGAGTCAAGGCTAGGGAGGAGCTCCTGACCGATTCGAGACACTCTAGTAATGTCTCAGGATTCGGACGCTAGCGAACCCTTGGATACAGCAGGGCCGGTTCACAAATACTTTAGTGGATTAGTTATGCCTGAACACACGCTCCCCGATCCTATTGGATCTACAAATCCGCCGTAGGCGACTGATAAGAATAAACCGAGGCCTCGCAAAATTCCAACAACCACATAAGCAAATGTCAGCCAGTTTAAGCACTGACACCACTTCTAGCTAGAAAGAAACGTGTGCACTCCCTGCGTTCCCTTCTCCCGTTTTAGACTCAACCGGTGTGTGAGGCTCGCGAAGTCAGGATATACACAAAGCTATGCCTAAATAGACTGTGCTTTGATCATCAACCACAAGGCCTGCTTTTCAACAAAGCCTTGATCATTTGCATCTTAGTATGTCACATTGTCAGAACCTAGCATATTATTGATCATCTACCAATATAAATATAACCTCTAAGCTCATACGTCTTAGAGAAGGGTGATAAGTAAAGAATAAATTCTTTACCACCAAACAGAAATTTATAATCAGTAGTGTTCAACAAATACAGTAGAAAGGAATACAATGTCAGACACACAATCCATTTACAAGTCCGCTCTGGGTTTGAGCGAAACAACGTGTCCGTCGATCTCCAAATGCGTTTGGACGATCATTACTAAATACGTTACCTTGGAAGGCCAATCCCAATTCAAGATACCAGTCATCATCATCCCAACGATGTGGAAACCTTCAGTCTTCAATCACCGTCTTCATCTTCGACTCTTGACCGTCGTGATGATTATTCAGAATGGGTTAAACCCGGTCTTTCTGAATAACTCGCGTATTTTGTGATTAGAAAGCAAATATTGGAAGATCACACATTACGCCACATTCCAACTCCGAGTATTCTTTTAATAAGGTATTCATATTAGAAGATTCTCATTAATTTTATCAAAGATAAACTCTGAAAATAAAATCTTAAATCTTCCTTAAAAGATTTATTAAAACCCCAGTTTTGATTTGATATCAAAAATCATTATTACAAGATCATTTATTTTAAGGAATAAATCTTGTCTTAAACAGGTTAAAGAACTAGTGTCCTTTAAACATAGTTCACAATAAACCTGCAATCTATTTCCAAAATATGGAATTCCACAGAAATCAAATCAATACATAATCGATATAAAATTTTTGTATCAGACTAACAATATACATGGAATAACGGCAAAGCCTCTTAAATACCATATATAATATCGGTCTTCTTTTACAAAAGCCCCTCTCGATTATTACCAATCGAATTTCCACTAAATTCCAAATTAATATATTAAATTGGAAATCTTGATTTTTAGAAAATGCCTTTTTCTTTAAATCTATAAAATAGATTTATAAATTCCAAATAATGATTTCAATGTAAATTGGATTAAAGGACAAATGTCGTTTAAAAACACCGTCCATGATAAATCCACCTCACATCTCAATTTATTTCATATCACAAAATATAAATGCAAATCCTAATAATCGTTAAAAAAAACATATTTTAAAATAATCATTAAAAATATTCTTTGTATAAAAGATTCTAAATGAGAATTTTTCTTTATATTACAATTTTTTTTATCTTTTACAAATATTCTTTGTTTTAACGTATAGTTGATTAAAAATATATTTTATGAAAATATATACTTATATAAAAGGATTTCTAATGTAAAAATATTTTTATTTAAAAGAACACCTGAATCGAAATGCGACTCAATCATTTACCATATAATTTGGATTATATGGATTTCATACACATCATATATATGATAATAACGGTATAATCATCAAGTCATCCATCTACATCCAAAGTGTAATTTCCACTGTGTAAGCGTTAAAATTAAATAATAACGCTCATCGCAGCCTATCGATCCAACGATCAACATACAATTGAATATTGGGATTAGTGTATGTAAATTTTCATTCCAACACCCGTGTGGGGTTTTCAACCAACAAACAAATAATAAACTAATTTTGTGCACTTGGGCGATGTGTGAAAATAATCATCCCAATCACATAAGCAAGTCGGATAACTTGTGAATGGAAGTGTAATACACAATATATAATCATGACAAGAAAATATCTCAATTGCAATGAATGAATAAGAATAATAACTTCGTCTCTATTGGCAATTTCTATTCCACTAGTTTAAACCCTAAACAAAAATGGTTATTTTGTTTTGGCAATTCTAATGAGACAAAAATGATAATTTTTGTTTCAACAAAAATAAATATTTTGATTTAACTAACCTATCTTGACAAGTATATGTCCTGCCAAACATAAGATATATATATATATATATATATATATATATAAATTGCTTTAACTAATTCATTTTGACAAAAATAAATATTTCTGACAAAATGTCTATTTTGGTTTAACTAATCTCCTTAATGAAATATGAATTTCATTTAAGAATGTATATTTTAATGTACATTCTTTCTATTTCCTCTAATTTAAAAATAGAAATTAATATTTTCAATCCTATCTTCTTATCTGCATATAAAATGTAAATAGAGATACAATTTCTAAAACTATATTTTTATTTGCATCAAAAGACAAATAAAAATGTAATCCTTTGAAACTATGTGTTCGTTCACATTTGAGTTACAAATAGAGTTGTAACTTTTTAATATATGTTTTATTTGCATCAAGAGATGCAAACAAAAGAACGTCTTCATTTTTATGTATATTTGTATTGGAGAATGCAAATAGAATAATAATCTTTAAAGATGACTAAAAATGTCTATTCCTATTTCATGGAAAAGTGATAACAAAACAAAAATGAATATCTTTATCTTAACAACTCTATAGTGACAAAACAAATAATTGGTTTCAAAAAATGTAAGTTGACAAAAGTAAATAATTGGTTTTAACTAGTGTGAATTGACAAAAGTGAATATTTGTTTTAACTAGTATAAATTGACAAAAATGAATAATTGTTTTTAACTAATATAAATTTACAATAGTGATTAATTTGTGTTTCAATTCTAATATAATATTCCAGTGCTAAATTTTATTTCATCCGTTTAATTTAGACAAAATGAGTGTTTTTGTCTATTTTACTTTAATGATAAAAATATGAATGTTTAGTTATTCATTCTTTACAAAAGCTTAAATAAACATTTTCAATTCATTCTTTTTGAAGTGACAAAAAGAACTCCTTTTATTTCATATAAGACATTTGACAAATTGGCTCTTTTTACTTCATATAGAATTGAAATAAAAATGCATTTCTAAAAACTATTCTTTCTATTGTCCTTTAAAAAGAAAATAAAATGAACCATTATTTTTCCATTTCTGCTACACTTAGAATGTAACTAAAATGTAACTTTTAAAATCCTTTATTTATAGCTAAAAATGTGAATAAAAAGGTATTCCTTAATTTGAAAGTAAAATGAATGATTTAATTCATGTTTTATTTACATTGGAGGGTGCAAATAAAAATGCCACTTTCAAACAATATTTTATACATATCAAAATTATAAATCAAAAATGCAACTTTCATTTTGATGGTTAGTTTGCATTAAGAATTGCAAACAAAGATGAAACCTTAATTTTAATGTTCATTTACAACAAGGAATGCAAATAAATAAATAAGTGTAATCTTTGTTTCTAGCTTATTTGAAATAAGGAATGCAATTAAAGAAACAAATTCTATTTTTAATGTATATTTTCATTAGTGATTACAAATAAAAGAACAACTTTGTTTTCAATATATATATATGTGCATTTGTGAATGCAAATAAAAGAACAATCCTTATTTTCAAAGAACATTTGCATTAATGAATGCCAAGTAAATACAACTTCCATTTGTAAAGTTTATTTGCAGTAATTGATGCAAATCAAAGAACAAATTTCATTTTTAAAGTTTATTTCATTTCAAAGCATAATTTATTTCAATAATATATTTTATTTCAAGGTGTATTCTATTACAAAGTATTTTTGCATTTGTGAATGCAAATAAAAGAAACAACAATTATTTCCAAGGTATATTTGCATTGGTGAATGTAAATAAAAGAACAAGTTTCATTTGAAATATGTGTTTGCATTGGTAAATGTAAATTTAAAAGAACAATCTTAAATTTCAATGTATGCTTGTATTTGAATTTGCAAATAGGAGAATAAAATTTATTTTCAATATATTTAGTTGCATAGGTGAGTGCAAATGAAAGAGTGATTTGTTTCAATATATATTTGCATTGGTAAATGCAAATAAAGAACAATTTCTATTTTCTATATATATTTGCATTGGTGAATGTAAATAAAAGAATAAATTTTATTTTTAAAGTTTATTAGCATCAGTGAATTCAGATAAAAGAATGAATTATATTCTAAAATATATTTGCAAACAAAAATGTAGCTTCTGAAAATAATTTCTTATTTACATATATAATGTAACCAAAATTGTGATTCCCCAAAATATGTATTTTTTTACATAAAAATGTAAACAAAGAGGTGGTTTCCAAATATAACCTATAATTTACACATACAATGTAAATAAAGTTTTATTTACCAATATGATTTTAATATCGAGAATAAAAATTTAGTATTTTCTTGTTATACTAATCCTAGAACATCTTACGTTTAATGTGACAGTAAAAAGAAGAATTTTTACTGTAATTCATAAATCGTGTTCTAAATGTAAACAAATAAAAATAGAATTATACTTTTTAGTCAAATTCTGTTGTAATGGAAACAAATAAAAATATATTCTATTTGTTGTTCATATTCTATTTGTAAATAAACAAATAAAAATAATATTTTATTTGTCGTTCAAATCTTGTTCTAAAATAAACAAAAAACAATAAGGTTTATTTGTTGTTTAAATTCTATTGTAAGGTAAACAAATAAAAATAAGGTTTTATATGTCGTTCAATTTCTATGGTAATATCAACAAATAAAAAATGAGTTTTTATTCGTCGTTCCAATTCTATTGTAGTATCAACAAATAAAGATATGTTTTATTTGTTGTTCAAATTTTATTGTAACATCAACAAATAAAAATAGATTTTTATTTGTCATTCAAATTTCATTGTTCATTTTAAAATAATATTTTAATAATTTAAAATAAATTAGAGCAACTAGATCTGAAATAAATACGATTTAAGTCTGAATAAAATATGATTTAGATCTAATTTTAGATCTAATTTTCTAACCACAAATAAATTAAACAGTATATAAAATTCAATGCAGATCTAGCCTATCATGAACAACAAAACATACCACCAACAACAATCAACAATTCATCAATCACATAACATTTCAGATCTGAATTAATATTATAATACAATAATTTTTAACGCAAGAAAAATAATAAAAATTAGAGTTTTCACATTGATTTGGCTGAAAAATCAGCTGTCTCCGTTTCGGCTCTGGTCTGCGGCATTGCGAAGATCTCTGAAAGACGAGTCCAACGCAACTTACGGTTCATAAAACGGCCCTCGTATGAGAAAGATATTGAGATTTAAAGATTGTATAAATTAAATATTAAATTAATTAAAGTAATA
Organism: Allium sativum; assembly: GCA_030737875.1. NCBI lineage: Eukaryota > Viridiplantae > Streptophyta > Magnoliopsida > Asparagales > Amaryllidaceae > Allium > Allium sativum. Next base: position 486,382 of record JASFAX010000056.1, on the reverse strand, counting down.
TAATATTAAAACCTTCTTCCTCGTTCTATCGTTACTAGAACCCGACTCCACCATCAACCCCCACGTCGCACCACCCCTTGGCCACCGTGGCGCCGATCGACCACTGCCACGACGAAGCCCTAGCCGAACTCGACCCACGCCTGAAGCACCGACGAACTCGGCCCTCACCTCGCCTCGAAACCCGAACCCAAACGATGGCCTTTCCTGCTCTAAATTCGCGAAATCCAGATCCCAATGATACCCATCATCCGTATGGATGGAAAGCTCTCTGAATTCTCTTCGATTTGATATATAATTTGTTGATATTCATTGAATGGATTGAGGGATTTTAACGTTTGAATTCAGGAGCTTTCTGGCCATTGTTCTATGGGTAGGCGGCGACTATGTAAGTTCGGGTTTAATTTTTATTTTTTCTTCTATTATTTATAATATTTGTTGGTAATTTTTGCGGAAAAATCCATAACTTCTAATCCGTTTCAATTCCTGCCCAGTAGAAGGGGTCCCTAATTAATTGCCCCCATTCCGGACGCAATGGAACAGGTTTCGTAATCCAATTCGACTGTTACGATATGTTTCTCTTTAATTTAATATTTAATTCCTTTATTAAATTAATTCTATCGTACAAATAAATTCATCGACGCCACATACGACCTCAGAAAATTCCAAAAAATATATTTTTAGCTTCGTATTGACGATACGGTTCTAACAAGACTAATTTCGTTGAATTCTGAGACTGTTTGAAAAATGGCTACTTTCAAGTCGTTTAAATTTAACTAAAATAGTCAAAACACATTTTCTTTTGCCACGCTCATATATTAATTCGAAAAATTCTGAAAATTGAAACCTAGGAATAATTTGACATTCCGGTTCCAACAAAAGTGGTTTCGGCGAAAATGGAGGTCGTTTGAAAATTGACTATTTTCAAGTGCTATATATTTAATATTAAACATACATTTTTAAACAAATAAATTTCGAAACTCAAAATATATAAGTGTTTATACTTTTTAAATGCAGAAACATTATTCCAGACTCAATGGAAGTGGTTTCGAGTCCAATTTCCTTCGTAAGTAAAAAGTACCCTTCGGGCCATATATATTATATATATAAATTCTACAGCGACCTTTCTAAATATTGAATTGGCCATAACTTTTGATTTTTAAAACGAAATTTCAATTTTTCAGATTCGTTAGAAAGATATGATTAAACAGATTTAAATATTTCTGGTTTCACTCAATTCTGATTCATTTTGAATCATGTACATTTAGTTAAAGTTCAAAATTAAAATTTTAAAACTACCGTGCCATTTCTAACACCATTTATATTTAAATTAAATTTATTCGTTTTAACTTTGATAAAAATAAATTCTAGCCATTATTATTTATATAAATTATATTATATCCTCAAAATTCATTAAAATTTTCTAAAAAAAAAAAATTTGGTTCAGAATTTGCGGGTTGTTACAATCTCCCCCACTTAAAATCGTTTCGTCCTCGAAAAGGAAATGAAGCTAAAGTTGTTTATTTAATTAATTTAATTTTCATTCTTTAGTTGTTTAATAATTTTATTAGTTGAACTCATATTCACATAACACAATCATCAATCAATTAGTTGATTAAATTTTCTAAAATATAAAACTTTTATATATTCAAAACATATTTTCTAAAATCGAATTATATATATAATAACAAGTAAGTTAATTATAGATTTTTCACTCTGACTCATTCTAGAGCATTGCTAACCCCATCTCTAATGAGTATTCTCATTCTAAGATACTGCTGATCCTATCTCTAATTAGTATTCTTATTGGATATTACTAATCCAACCTCTGATGAGTCTTTTGTTTAGTTCTAATGAGTTGTACCCCAAAGATTTGAGCTGACCAGAGCTCTGATACCACGCTGTAACGACCCGGATTTTTGCCCGACCCCAATCGATCGCAAGATCGATCAAGACCGTTCAAATTCCGCATACGTTAACTTTGGGCATACAACACATCAGGACAACAACACAGACTTCTATAACATCAATAATAAATGTTACATCAGAGTACAGAATATATTAGAGTACACTTTATACAGTACAGCGGAAGATAAATTACAACAAAAGAAATATAATGCAGCGGAACTAATCTCAGTGGAAGGCCATCAATATTCTGGACCCAGCTATAGGCTTCAATCCAGGATCCTGCTTAACTATATCTGCAAAAAAGCTACTCGACTGCCTATGTGGAAAGAGGGAACCTGAGTTTGCAAAGTGAAACAAACTACAGGTCAGTCGTGGGACTGGTGTGAGAATTCTTAACCAAATTTATCTAATAATAAGGCTAATCACAGGACCACGTCGCTAACACGGAACGGGTTTACTCCATTGGATTGCCAGTGCATAAATAAAGTAAATCGTCAAATAACGTAATGCTTTTTAGAAAAATGAAACCATTATAAGACCCAGGTCCCATCACACAATGCAACGCAAACCGGAGGATGGGGTTTTACCTTATAATGGTCAAAAGATGCTTGATACGTAAAAACGATATTATTATTATATATTTAAAACATTTCAAATATAATATCAATCCTAGACGGCATAGCTACCATCTATTATGTCGCCATACTAGTTATACAATCAAAACCGCAAGGGGCGTATTGGAAATTCGGTTTCCATCAGGAATCAAGGCTAGGGAGGAGCTCCTGACCGATTCGAGACACTCTAGCATTGTCTCAGGAATCGGATGCTGGCGAACCCTTGGATACAGCAGGGCCGGTCCACAAATACTTTAGTGGATTAGTTATGCCTGAACACACGCTCCCCGATCCTATTGGATCTACAAATCGGCCATGGGCGACCGATAAGAATAAACCGAGGCCTCGCAAAATTCCAACAAACACGTAAGCAAATGTCAGCCAGTTTAAGCACTGACACCACTTCTAGCTAGAAAGAAACGTGTGCACTTCCTGCGTTCCCTTCTCCCGTTTTAGACTCAACCAGTGTGTGAGGCTCGCGAACTCACTATATACACAAAGCTATGCCTAAATAGATTGTGCTTTGATCATCAACCACAAGGCCTGCTTTTCAACAAAGCCTTGATCATTTGCATCTTAGTATGTCACATTATTAGACCCTACCATATTATTGATCATCTATCAATATATATATTTAACCTCTAAGCTCATACGTCTTAGAGAAGGGTGATAAGTAAAGAATAAATTCTTTACCACCAAACAGATATATATAATCAGTAGCGTTCAACAAATACAGTAGAAAGGAATACAATGTCAGACACACAATCCATTTACAAGTCCACTCTGGGTCTGAGCGAAACAACGTGTCCATCGATCTCCAAATGCGTTTGGACGATCATTACTAAATACCTTGCCTTGGAAGGCCAATCCCAATTCAAGATACCAGTCATCATCATCCCAACGATGTGGAAACCTTCGGTCTTCAATCACCATCTTCATCTTCGACTCTTGACCGTCGTGATGATTATTCAGAATGGGTTAAACCCAGTCTTTCTGAATAACTCGCGTATTTTGTGATTAGAAAGCAAATATTGGAAGATCACACATTACGCCACATTCCAACTCCGAGTATTCTTTTAATAAGATATTCATATTAGAAGATTCTCATTAATTTTATCAAAGATAAACTCTAAAAATAAAATCTTAAATCTTCCTTCAAAGATTTATTAAAACTCCAGTTTTGATTTGATATCAAAAATCATTATTACAAGATCAATTATTTTAAGGAACAAATCTTGTCTTAAACAGGTTAAAGAACTAGTGTCCTTTAAACATAGTCCACAATAAACCTACAATCTATTTCCAAAATATGGAATTCCACAGAAATCAAATCAATACATAATTGATATAAAATTTTTGTATCAGACTAATAATATACATGGAATAACGGCAAAGCCTCTTTAATTCCATATATAATATCGGTCTTCTTTTACAGAAGCCCCTCTCGATTATTACCAATCGAATTTCCACTAAATCCAAATTAATATATTAAATTGGAAAACTTGATTTTTAGAAAATGCCTTTTTCTTTAAATCTATAAAATAGATTTATAAATTCCAAATAACGATTTCAATGTAAATTGGATTAAAGGACAAATGTCGTTTAAAAACACCGTCCACGATAAATCCACTTCACATCTCAATTTATTTCATATCACAAAATATAATTGCAAATCCTAATAATCTTTAAAAAACATATTTTAAAATAATCATTAAAAATATTCTTTGTATAAAAGATTTTAAATGAGAAGTTTTCTTTATATTACAAATTTTTTATCTTTTACAAATATTCTTTGTTTTAACGTATAGTTGATTAAAAATATATTTTATGAAAATATATACTTATATAAAAGGATTTCTAATGAAAAAATATTCTTATTTAAAAGAACACCTGAATCGAAATGCGACTCAATCATTTACCATATAATTTGGATTATATGGATTTCACACACATCATATATATGATAATAACAGTATAATCATCAAATCATCCATCTACATCCAAAGTGTAATTTCCACTGTGTAAGCGTTAAAGTTAAATAATAATGCTCATCACAGCCTGTCGATCCAACGATCAACATACAACTGAATATTGGGATTAGTGTATGTAAATTTTCATCCCAACACCCGTGTGGGGTTTTCAACCAACAAGCAAATAATAAACTAATTTGTGCACTTGGGCGATGTGTGAAAATAATCATCCCAATCACATAAACAAGTCGGGTAACTTGTGAATGGAAGTGTAATACACAATATATAATCATGACAAGAAAATATCTCTATTGCAATGAATGAATAAGAATAATAACTTCGTCTCTATTGACAATTTCTGTTCCGCTAGTTTAAACCCTAAACAAAAATGGTTATTTTGTTTTGGCAATTCTAATGAGACAAAAATGATAATTTTTGTTTCAACAAAAATAAATATTTTGATTTAACTAACCTATCTTGACAAGTATATGTCCTGCCAAACATAAGATATATATATATATAAATTGCTTTAACTAATTCATTTTGACAAAATGTCTATTTTGGTTTAACTAATCTCCTTAATGAAATATGAACTTCATTTAAGAATGTATATTTTAATGTACAATCTTTCTATTGCCTCTAATTTAAAAATAGAAATTAATATTTTCAATCCTACGTTCGTATCTGCATAAAAAATGTAAATAGAGATACAATTTCTAAAACTATATTTTTATTTGCATCAAAAGACAAATAAAAATGTAATCCTTTGAAACTATGTGTTCGTTCACATTTGAGTTACAAATAGAGTTGTTACTTTTTAATATATGTTTTATATGCATCAAGAGATGCAAACAAAAGAACATCTTTATTTTTATGTATATTTGTCTTGGAGAATGCAAATAGAATAATCATCTTTAAAGATGACTAAAAATGTCTATTCCTATTTCATGGAAAAGTGATAACAAAACAAAAATGAATATCTTTATCTTAACAACTCTATAGTGACAAAACAAATAATTGGTTTCAACAAATGTAAATTGACAAAAGTAAATAATTGGTTTTAAGTTGTGTGAATTGAAAAATGTGAATATTTGTTTTAACTAGTACAAATTGACTAAAATGAATAATTGTTTTTAACTAATATAAATTTACTGTAACGACCCGGAAAATTTAAACCAATTAAAATTTTTTAAATTGGCTATTTTAGTGGATTTTAAATATTTAAAATAAATATTTTAAATAATAGCAATGAAAAGTGAGTTTGAATCGACATTTGGAAATGAATATAATTAATTCTAAATATAAACAAGGCCTGAAATGGCGCGACAGTTTCAAAATTTGAATTCAAACTTTGACTGATTGTACCGGGTGCAAAACAAAACGGATTTGAGTGAAACCAAAGATATTTAAATCTGTTAGTGAATACCTTTCTAAAGAACCTAAAAAATCGAAGTTTCATAGCGGAAAGCAAAAGTTATGGCCAAATGAATTTTCAGAATGGTCGCTATAGTATTTATATAGCCTGTGAAAATGGTCATTTTGCTAACAACCTCGGAATTCGACGAAACCACTTTTGTTGGATCCGGGATGTCAAATTATTGCTATGTTTCAAATTTCATAATTTTTGAAGCTAGTATGTGAGCGTGGCAAAGGAAAATGTGTTTGGTCAATTTATATTAAATTGGATCGACCAGAAAAGGGCAATTTTTCAAACGGTCTCAGAATTCGACGAAACTAGTTTTGATGTTCAAAGCTCGTCGACGTGGCTTGGGCTGATCTGCATATCGTGCTTCGGATTGTGAGAAAAAATTAAACCTAATTTTGAACATCAAAACGAGGTATACGGCTTTGTTTATTTTCAACTGTTTTAACACCTTTAAACCGTTGCAAACTTTGAAAAATCATATCTTTTTCATGTGTGATCGAAATTCAGTGAAACAAGAGACATTGGACTCGTGCGGACGTCTTCTACATTCTAGAAGAGACCGCATATTTTTCTGAGCTTTCTGCTATTTTTGGTGGAGTGGAACCCAATATGAGATTTCTAATTTATAAACGATTTGGAAAACGACGATGTATAAATTATATAGTCGATGTATGAGTTATATAAGCATTGTACACCTATTGTATAAGCATTGTATAAGTTGTACATTCGATATATAAGTTATATATGCGTTGTAAAAATTATATATGTGTTGAATAAAAGTGAAATGCTTATATATATATATATATATACATGCCCCTCGTCCACAAACCATGGACGATATTTATTGATTGTGATTGGTGTGAAAATTGGTTGATTACGAATGGTTGATTAGAATTGTTTGTGGTTGAAATTGATTGATAGTGGTTGAAAAATACCCGTTTGTGGTTGAGAAATATTTGGTTGAAACCACATAGAATTAGTTTGTGGAAATGAAAAAAAAAATATACATGCCGCCTACGTGCGAACTAGATGCATGATTCCCCATTGTCAAAAGCTGCGAGGCTTTAAGGTAGAGCGAGGAGCCGTACTAGGGACGGTACCGGTTTTAACTACCTTGCCGTTATGTTTCCGAAATTTTGAATGATATTCACGTGTTAGAATTATTTTCATGTGTTGAAACTATATTCGTGTGTGGAATGGAAATTCATCTATTTAACGACATTCATGTTTTGAAATATAAAAATCACCTTTTTATATATATATATATAAAATATGGAAAACCTTCATGTGTTGAATCGAAATTCATTCGTTGAATAGAAATTCATGTGTTGAATGGTATTCGTGTTTTAAATATAAAAATCACCTTTTTATCTATATATATAAAATATAGAAAACCTTCATGTGTTGAATCGAAATTCATTCGTTGAATAGAAATTCATGTGTTGAATGGTATTCGTGTTTTAAATATAAAAATCACCTTTTTATCTATATATATAAAATATAGAAAACCTTCATGTGTTGAATCGAAATTCATTCGTTGAATAGAAATTCATGTGTTGAATGGAATTCGTGTTTTAAATATAAAAATCACCTTTTTATCTATATATATAAAATATAGAAAACCTTCATGTGTTGAATCAAAATTCATTCGTTGAATTGAAATTCATGTGTTGAATGGTATTCATATTTTGAAAGAAATTGTTTTATAACCAAAATCCTACTTTTATCATCAATTTGAACTATATAAAATATTCTTATTTTGAAATAAATTGTTTTATAATAAAAATCCTATTTTTACCACCTATGTTAACAATATAAAACAATCTTGTTTTGAAATAAGTTGTTTTATAATAAAAATCCTATTTTTATCACCAATATTAACTATATAAAATAGTCGGGTTTTGAAATAAATCATTTTACAATAAAAATCACATTTTTACTATATACATGAATTGTTAAAAATAGTGAAGTGTCGAAGCGAAAGTATGTTGGATAAAAATATCACTTTTATCAAATGTATGAAAAGAATATAGCTTTGAAATCGAAGAATCGATATATATATATATATATATAAATAGAATTGAAATATATCGAATAGCGAAGCTACAGTTTGTGTTTTGAAACCGTGATTTCAAACGATTAGTGCGGGAGATCCGACCATCGGATTTTTCTGAAACCGAAACCGTTGGGTTCGCTTTGGAAATATCCTTCCAACGACACCAACTTTGTAAAGATCCAACGGTTGGTTTGTCAGGAATGTTTATTTCAAATCTGAAGAAAAACAGCACCAGAATCGATTATATTTATATATATATAAATATAATTATATTAAATCGAATAACGACGCTGTAGTTCGTATTTTGAAATCGAAACTTCAAACGATTATACCGGGAGATCCGACCGTCAGATTTTCCAAAACTGGAACCGTTGGATGTGTTTTGAAAAGATCTCTCTAATGATATAAATTTAGTGAAGATCCAACGGTCAGATTTTCAGATATGTGTAAATCAAATCTGAAGAAAAACAGTGTCATGGCCGCGTTATGGCTCGAAGCGTCGTTTGAATAAATTGGCTATTTTAAAATAAATAAAAATAGTGATAAATCGTTATAAAATATTATAAACGATATGGATGTGAAATTTAGAAATTAACTGAAGGTTAGCTAAGTCGAATGGTTTCCTGAATTTTGATCTGATGTTGGTTTCGGCCTTCGGAGTTAATATTTGGGAAATCGTTCTCTTACTGATTGACGGTTAGTGACTATTGAATTGAAATGATGCGTATGTAGTGTTTGTGTAGCACCTGTTTATTATATACGCGAGTTGCTCAGAAAGACCGGGTTTGTCCCATTCTGAATAATTGAATCGACGATAAGAAATCGAAGATGAAGACGGTGGTTGAAGACCAAAAATCTTCACCTCATTTGGATGGTAACTGATGTCCTGATTGGGAGGCATCCCGAAATATGGATAATGAGTAGTGATCGTCCAGACGTACGTGGAGATCGATGGGTTTGCGAGGTATATAGTACCTCCGGTTTCGTTCAAACCCAGACCGGACTTGTAAATGGATTGTGTGTCTGACATTGGAATTTATTCTATGTGATTGATAGCCATCAGTTGCATGGTGTGAATCGCCTGTGTGACATGCTAAGGTGCAGTGATCAGGGCTTCTGTTGAAAAGAAAAATCTTGTGATTGATGATCAAAGCACCGCCTGTGTGGCGTAGCTTTGTGTATAACGTGAATTCGCGAGCCTCACACCTCGGTATGAACCAGAAACGGGAGAAGGACCTCAGGGAGGGCATGCGTTTCTTTCTAGCTAGGAGTTGTGTCAGTGCTTTTACATGGCCTGACGTTTTACATATGTGGATGATGGATAACGAGGCGCCTCGGAAATATCGGTCGCTCCGGGACCGATGGAGTCATTCGTTGGCTCATTAACGCCCCATAGGGCAGGGAAACGCAGTGTTCAGGAATTTTAATCCATATCGGTAGACCGGCCCTGTCGCTCCAAAGGCTTGACTGAGTACTTGCCTGAGACACGGGCTAGAGCGTCTCGAAGTCGGTAAGGACTATCTTTTGCCTTGGTTCATGACGGAAATCCAATTTCAAAATACGTGACTGTGTGGTTTTGATTGTATACCTATATATGGCGACATAGTGGTATAGGGCATTAATGCCGTCTATGATTGATAGTTATGATTTTAAATGTTTTAAAAACATATAAACACTAGTAATAATATCAAATGCTTTTGTTTTATTCGTATCAAGCATATTTTGGCCATTATAAGGTAAAAACTCTATCCTCCGGTTTGCATTGCATTGTGTGATGGGAACTGAGTCTTATAATGGCTTCATTTTTATAAAAAGCATTGCGATGTTTAAAAGAATTGTTTGTTTTAAAGCACTTGCAATCCAATGGAGAAAACCTGTTCCACGAAAGTGGCGTGGTCCTGTGATTAGCCCATTTGTATAATGTGTTAAGTAGATTTCTCATACCAGTCCCATGACTGACTCGTAGACGTAGTTTGTTTCACTTTCAAACTCGGGTGCCCCTTTTTCTACACGGGCAGCCTTGTATTCAGGTTTTAGCTGGCTTTCTCTGGATAGCTGGAGCTGAAGATGGATTCTATCATTTATCTCTTTTTATGTTGTTCAGCTCCTATTGTACATTATGTTTGTTTTCCGCTGTAGACATTAATGTATAGCTGAACTATATTTGTACTAAGTATGATCCTGTATACTGTGTAACTCTGATGATTACGTTTATCCAGTATATTCTATTGTTCATTATCTGGTGTATTTATTTTATTTATGTTCTACTGGTATCTGTATATGTGTTATATTCCAAAGATAACCCTTGCCACCGTCAGTACGGGGTTTGGGGTCGTCACATCGTGGTATCAGAGCTTTGGTTTAGCTTAGTGCTGGAATATAACATATTAACGAACTCGTCAGAAATAGAACCAGTAGTGTTCTAGGACGGGTAACTCATTACAGATAGGATCAGTAATATCGTAGTATGAGTAAAGCAGAATGAAATTACACCCCGATAGACACATTTACATTTTAAGTATATGTTTCTATGTTTTAAAGTACCTTTTCTATGACCTGACACTTGATCTGCTATTTGCTGAAGTACTTGAAAATGAGTGTCAAAAGTAGAAGAAATGCAGAACCCGATCTAGAGGCTCTATTAAAGAGATATCGGAATCTAGGCAGAGCACAGTTCTCGGGCAATGAATCTATAATTCAGACTCCAGCTTGGATGAGTTCTGTCGAAAGAATATTTGAACGTATCCAGTTGAGAGATGATCAGAAAAGATTAGTAGCATCTTGGGCGCTCAAAGAAGAAGCTTTAATCTGGTGGGAAACAATCATCAAAGATAATCCAGAAGGTGATATAACCTGGGATAGATTCAAGGAGATTTTCCTAGAAAGATTTACTCCTCCTGAAGTGACTGAGCGGTTATGTGATGAATTTTCTTATCTGATACAAGGTGATATGACCATCCCAGAATATCATAAGAAATTAAACAAACTTTCTCACTTTGCTCCTCATCTGATTCAAGATCCAATGAGGAAGAATCTGATATTTGTTCATGGCCTGCAAAGGAGATATCAGAATAGTGTGATGAGGAATGTGAAGCTCCCTTTCTCAGAAATGATTTATATGGCTTATCAATATGAAGATCTCCATAAGAAAGGTATGTTGCGGGACGAAGAGGAAGTCAGTTATGGTAACAAAGTGGAGTATGTGATTGATAGTCCTGAGGTAAGTAAGAAACCCGGAGCCAAAAGGAAAAGGGCTAAATCAGAGAAGGAACCAGTAACGACTGCCATATGCAATAACTGCCATAAGAAAGGGCATTTGTCGATAAATTGCGGACCCTTAAAGAAACGAATCAAGAGTGGATCTAAGCCCACTAAGAAACAAAAGAACCCACATGGGGAAAGGAGGTGCCATAAGTGCCGCCAAGCAGGTCATATTGCACGGGAGTGCAAGCTATCAAAGGAATCTGAAACAGTACATATAAATGAAGTAGCCGAAACTTCGGAGCCCTCAGCTAGCCAGGGAAGGCCTGATGTTTTAGAAGGCATGCTTAATGTCAAAAACATTCCAGTTAAGGTACTGTTTGATACAGGCGCGTCGCGAAGCTTTATTGCAAAGAATACAGTTAAGAAGTTGGATTTGAAATCAAAGAAGCTCAAAGAACGAATGACTGTCCAAAATCCAGTTGGGGATTCCCTCGATCTCAGTTGGGTTTGTGGGGTGCCTGTCTCTTTTTCCTGCTATAAATTTCCTACTATCTCTATCATCATGAATTTTACTGAATTTGATCTTATTCTGGGATTGGATTGGCTAACCAAATATGAAGCAGAGGTCAGATGCCGAGAGAGTGGTTAAGGCGAAGGCCCAATCAGGGAATTATATAACCATACCATGTGAAGTCCTGAATTCAAATAGAAAAGACTTTTGGTCGGCTCTAAATGTTTCTCCTACTCAAATAAAAAGTATCCCTGAAGTCACAGAGAATATTCCTGACCTCATCAAAGACATTCCTGTCATCAAGAACTATGCGGATGTGTTCGAGGAAGTTGTTCGCTTACCTCCGTAGAGGGAAATAGATTTCAAGATCGCTTTGATTCCGAATGCAAGGCCGGTAGTTCATGCTATTCGAAGAATGACCTTGAAAGAGAAAGAGGAATTAGACAATCAAACACGACAGCTCGTATGGAAGGGTCTGATCAGGCCTAGTTTCTCTGATTAGGGAACAACAGTGGTTTTCATCGCAAAATCTGACGGTACTCTGCGTCTGTGTGTGGATTATCGTGATTTGAACAAGCAGATAATAAAGAATAAATATCCATTGCCGTGAATCGATGACTTATTGGATCGTCTGAATGGAGCACGTGTATTTTCAAGAATGGACCTAGCTACAGGCTTCCATCAGCTTCGTATTACCGAAGAATGTGTTCCTATGACAGCATTCAGAGGTCCAGACTTATTCTATGAGTGGTTAGTAATGTCGTTCGGCTTATGTAACGCTCCAGCATACTTCGTCAATTTCATGAATAGAGTGTTCAGAGGAGTCCTGAATAAATTTGTTCTGGTTTTTATTGACGATATTCTAATCTTCTCTAAATCAAAGGCCGAACATGAAAAGCATTTGGAATAGGTTCTGGAAGGAATGTATTAAAAGCCAAACTATCCAAATGTATATTCTGGCAAGATGAAGTGAAATTTCTAGGCCATGTCGTATCAAAAGAAGGAATTGCTGGGGATCCAAGTAAAATCACGGCTATTCAAAATTGGAAATAGCCTAGTACTCCTATAGAAGTTCGCAGTTTTCTTGGATTGGCTAGTTATTACCGGAAGTTTGTTAAAAACTTTTCGAAGATATCTGGTCACTTAACGAAGCTTACAAAGAAGCACTCAAAATTCAAATGGACTCCAGAATGTGAGTAGGCTTTTGAAGAGCTAAAGCTAAGATTAACGACTGCTCCAGTGTTAACCATTATCGACGGCAATCAGGATTTAAAAGTCTGGACAGATGCCTCTAGAGAAGGCCTTGGCGCAGTGTTAATGCAAAGGGGTCAAGTGATTGCTTATGCTAGCCGTCAGCTGAAGCCGCACGAGAAAACTACGTAACTCATGATCTTGAGTTGTTGGCTATCGTATTCTCTTTGAAAATCTGGAGACACTATCTTTTGGGTGAGAAATTCGAACTGTATACAGACAATCAGTCGTTAATGTACCTGTTCACCCAGAAAGACTTGAATCTGAGGCAGCAATGTTGGCTAGAATTCCTTGCAGCATATGATTTTGAGATTCTTTACACTCCAGGGAAAGCCAACGTCGTAGCCGATGCGCTGAGTCGAAAGAATGTAATGATCGCCAGCTTTATTATTACGACTTCCTTGATTGACAAAATATCTATTCTTTAGAAGAATTATAACTTTATTAAGGATATGATCAAAAGGATTTAGAAAGGAGAACCCTCGTGTTTTCAAATAGACAATGATGGGACTCAATATATGTTAGTCGATGCCCTTGATTGAAAGGAAGGATTTGTGTTCCCGACATCCTCGAGTTAAAAAGGGAAGTGTTAGACGAGTGTCACAAATCCAAGCTGAGTATCCATCCCGGTGTGGCCAAAATGTATAACGATCTCAAGCGAACATTCTGGTGGAAGGCTATGAAAAGTGACGTTTCAATATATGTTAGTCGATGCCCTAATTGCCAGCTAGTCAAAAGCAACCAACAGAAACTGGCTGGATTGTTGCAACCGCTGGACGTTCCAGGTTGGAAGTGGGAACATATTTCCATGGACTTCATTGATGGTTTGCCTAGAACCAGAAAAGGAAATGACAGTATTTGGATCGTAGATCGCTTCACGAAGACCGCACATTTCATACCTGTCAGATCAAACAGAACTGCTCAGAGTCTAGCGCAGATATACTTCAGGGAAATTGTAAGGCTACATGGAGTGCCGCTCAGTATAGTCAGTGATAGAGACCCAATATTTACTAGCAAATTCTGGGAGACATTTCAAGTCGAACTGGGAACGAAGTTGAACTTGAGCACCGCTTATCATCCTCAGACAGATGGTCAGACTGAGAGGGTGAATTGTATACTAGAAGATCTATTGCGGGCTTGTGTTCTAGAGTTCGGTGGATCATGGGAAGACCATCTGCATTTGGCTGAATTCTCATATAATAACAGCTACCAGGCGAGCCTGACAATGTCGCCATTCGAAGCATTATATGGTAGACCGTGCCGATCTCCTGCTTGTTGGTTCGAACCCGGTAATAGACTTGTATTGGGACCTGATATGATCCGAGAGGCTGCCGACAAAGTCGATTTCGTTAAGAAACGATTACTCGCCGCTCAGAGCCGACAGAAGAGCTATGCCGATAAAAGAAGAAGAGATATATCGTTTGCTGTTGGCGACTATGTATATTTGAAAGTATCACCGATGAGAGGAGTTATCCGGTTCGGTAAAACCGGGAAGTTGGCACCCAAATTCATTGGTCCATTTCCTATTCTTGAACGGATTGGAACTCTCGCTTATACGGTTCAATTGCCTGATTGGTTGCCTGGAGTGCATGACGTATTTCACATATCTCAACTTCGAAAGCACGTTCATGATCCAGACTTGATCGTGGAAGAAGCAGTGCAACAGGATATTGAAATTACCCCAGAATTGGCTGTGAGAAGAGAGCCGCTAAAGATCATCGGCAAAGAAACCAAAGAGCTGAGGAACAAGAAGGTTCACTTAGTCAAAGTGCAATGGAGTGGAGATCCGCCAGATTGTACTTGGGAAACTGAGGAGAGCATTCACAAAGCCTATCCTAAGTGTCGAGTAGATATCTATAATTGAATCCGGTGCAAGGTACATTTACCATACTTTGCATTACCAATTAGTTCTCTACTTTGTTGTTATTTTCTTTCCATGGATGTGCACTTTTAATTCTATAGTCTGCTTAATTTAAAAAGAGTGTATGAATTAATTTGTATGATTTTGAAAAGTTAAAAACAAGTTGATTGCTGTTTGTGTTGTGTGATAATAGGTTTGATTAATTAAAATTATTGAAACAATAGTTAATTTAATTAATAATAGAATGAATGGTACAATTTATTCGATTAAATCACACATTGAACTGATTAGAAAATAGATAGAAATATATACTTGTGCATTATATATGTTTGAACAGGTAATTGGATAGCTGTTGAGTGAAGAATTTATTAGCGTGCCCGACAAATAGGTAAACCTTAATGAGTTGGATGCGAAATATTATTATATCAACTCCTGTGAATGTCATTGGATGCGGAGTGTTGGTTGTTCTGTGTGAAATAATAAACATCGCCATAGGATAGTAACAATTAATTTTGAACTACACTGCATGGCATACTTCTTGAAGATAGGCATACTTCATCATATATCACATAAGCATTTGGAGCTTGTGTGACGAGGTGGAAGATTTACCATACGAGCGAGAGGCTTGTATGGCGATGACTATATTTTACAGGTTGAACTGATGACTGATATGGACCATATAAATTGTAACGATAAATTGCCAGATTAATAAAAACCCCACACGGGTCTGGAGTTGACAATAATCACATCTCTCTAGTTATTAGATACGGCACATGGATTATTTATTTCCCACACGGGACGAGGTGACGAGGATTTATCCTCTGGAGCAATTAAAATACACACTCCCTCAGGCTTTGACAGGGTGACGAGAATTTATTCTCTGGAGTTATTATCTATACACGCTCCCCTGTAAACACCAGAATATATTACTATTATTATGTGTATGCTTATTAGGATTTATTGGGTACCTAATACGGCCCAATAAATTTCCAAACTTCTCCCCGTACAAAGGAGGTTATGGAAATTTTTTTCGAAAATTCCGGGTGTTAGCCAAATTTTTGAAGAATTTGAAAATTCTCAGAAACTGAAAAGTTGGAGAATGGAAGCCGGATTGAACGTAGAGTTGATTAATCAAACCACTTTCGACTTTGTTCCTTTTCGGGGATGAAAAGTTTTAAGTGGGGGAGATTGTAACGACCCGAAAAATCTGAAATAATTTAAAATTTTTAAATTGGCTATTTTAGTGGATTTTAAATATTTTAAATAAATATTTTAAATAATAGCAATGAAAAGTGAGTTTGAATCGACATTTGGAAACGAATATAATTAATTCTAATTATAGACAAGGCCTGAAATGGCACGGCAGTTTCAAAATTTGAATTCAAACTTTGACTGATTGTACCGGGTGCAAAACAAAACGGATTTGAGTGAAACCAAAAATATTTAAATCTGTTAGTGAATACCTTTCTAACAAATCTAAAAACTCGAAGTTTCATAGCGGAAAGAAAAAGTTATGGCCAAATGAATTTTCAGAAAGGTCGCTATGGAATTTATATAGCCCGTGAAAATGGCCATTTTGCAAACGACCTCGGAATTCGACGAAACCACTTTTGTTGGATCCGGGATGTCAAATTATTACTAGGTTTCAAATTTCATAATTTTTGAAGCTAGTATGTGAGTGTGGCAAAGGAAAATGCGTTTGGTCGATTTCTATTAAATTGGATCGACCAGAAAAGGGCCATTTTTCAAACGGTCTCAGAATTCGATGAAACTAGTTTTGTTGGGACCGTACTTTCCCCGATTCCGTTGCTATCGCGGGCCTTACGCAATCGATGGGATCATATAGATATCCCTTCAACACAACATAGGTCATCGAAAGGATCTCGGACGACTCACCAAAGCACGAAAACCAGGATTTTTCAGAAAATGGATTCCTATTTGAAAAGTGCATAACCGCATGGATAAGCTCACACTAACCCGTCAATTTTGGATCCAATTCGATATTTTCCTTGGATTAATTGCAGCGGGACGCTGTTCGATTGCTGTAGACTCGCTTTCGCTACAGCTCCGGTGGGTTCCCTTAACCAAGCCACTGCCTATGAGTCGCCGGCTCATTCTTCAACAGGCACGCGGTCAGAGATCACATTCTCCTCCCACTGCTTGGGAGTTCACGGTTTCATGTTCTATTTCACTCCCCGATGGGGGTTCTTTTCACCTTTCCCTCACGGTACTACTTCGCGTCAAAACATAGCTAGATTTATTTTTCTGGAATTTTTCAAATCAGTTTGTGGCCCTGGCAAACTTAAATGTACGTTCAAATCAAATATTGAATGTTTTATATTTTAATTTGAAGGAGAACTGACTGAAATAGTCGAATGGGCCTACGAAACATATCCCATTGTGTTCGGAATGGGGTTTAAACGCTGGGGACGACAGTCGTTGGGTTTGAATTGGTGTTTGTGTGTGAAAGGGGGTATTTATTCGGATTTTAAAATTTATAAATAAAAAAATACTATTGGTCAACGCATATTCTCTTTCCCCGATCATTGCTCCAGTGCACGGCGGAAAAGCTTCGTTTCTTCCTCCCTCATTTTCTCCTCCCACACTCAACGAAACCCACCCCTCCTTTGGAGATTTTTGTAGAGCTAGAAGAGAGCTTCAAATCCATATAGGATTCGCCCTCCCTTGTTGCTTCTCCGTCGAGATCCAGGGCCAGAAAGTCACACCGTTCATCGCCAAATTCCGCCGCCGCCAGGGGTGCGAGTTCGCCATCGTTCAGGGCGCCTGTGCGCCTCTTCAAGCTCGTCGACATGGCTTAGGCTGATCTGAATATCGTGCTTCGGATTGTGAGAAAAGATCAAACCTAGTTTTGAACATCAAAACGAGGTATACGGCTTTGTTTATTTTCAACTGTTTTAACACCTTTAAACCATTGCAAACTTTGAAAAAACGTATCTTTTTCATGTGTGATCGAAATTCAGTGAAACAAGAGACAGTGGACTCGTGCAGACGTCTTCTACATTCTAGAAGAGACCGCATATTTTTCTGAGCCTTCTGCTATTTTTGGTGGAGTGGAACCCAATGTGAGATTTCTAATTTATAAACGATATGGAAAACGACGATGTATAAATTATATAGTCGATGTATGAGTTATATAAGCGTTGTACACCTCTTATATAAGCGTTGTATAAGCTGTACGTTCGATATATAAGTTATATATGAGTTGTAAAAATTATATATGTGTTGAATAAAAGTGAAATGCTTATATATAAATATATATATATACGCCCCTCGTCCACAAACCATGGACGATATTTATTGATTGTGATTGGTTTGAAAATTGGTTGATTACGAATGGTTGATTAGAATTGTTTGTGTTTGAAATTGATTGATAGTGGTTGAAAAATACCCATTTGTGGTTGAGAAATATTTGGTTGAAACCAGATAGGATTAGTTTGTGGGAATGAAAAAAAAATATACATGCCGCATGCGTGCGAACTAGATGCATGATTCCCCATTGTCTAAAGCAGCGAGGCTTTAAGGTAGAGTGAGGAGCCGTACTAGGGACAGTCCCGGTTTTAACTTCCCTGCCGTTATGCTGCCGAAATTTTGAATGATATTCATGTGTTAGAATTATTTTCATGTGTTGAAACTATATTCGTGTGTGGAATGGAAATTCATCTATTTAACGACACTCATGTTTTGAAATATAAAAATCACCTTTATATATATATATATATATATATATATATATATATATAATATAGAAAACCTTCATGTGTTGAATCGAAATTCATTCGTTGAATAGAAATTCATGTGTTGAATGGTATTCGTGTTTTAAATATAAAAATCACCTTTTTATCTATATATATAAAATATAGAAAACCTTTATGTGTTGAATCGAAATTCATTCGTTGAATAGAAATTCATGTGTTGAATGGTATTTGTGTTTTAAATATAAAAATCACCTTTTTATCTATATATATAAAATATAGAAAACCTTCATGTGTTGAATCGAAATTCATTCGTTGAATAGAAATTCATGTGTTGAATGGTATTCGTGTTTTAATTATAAAAATCACCTTTTTATCTATATATATAAAATATAGAAAACCTTCATGTGTTGAATCGAAATTCATTCGTTGAATTGAAATTCATGTGTTGAATAGTATTCATATTTTGAAAGAAATTGTTTTATAATCAAAATCCTATTTTTATCATCAATTTGAACTATATAAAATAATCTTGTTTTGAAATAAATTGTTTTATAATAAAAATCCTATTTTACCACCTATATTAACAATTTAAAATAATCTTGTTTTGAAATAAATTGTTTTATAATAAAAATCCTATTTTTATCATCTATATTAACTATATAAATTAGTCGGGTTTTGAAATAAATCGTTTTACAATAAAAATCACATTTTTACTATATACATGAATTGTTAAAAATAGTGAAGTGTCGAAGTGAATGTATGTTAGAAAAAAATATCACTTTTATCAAATGTATGAAAAGAATATAGCTTTGAAATCGAAGAATCGATATATATATATATATATATATATATATATATATATATATATATAGAATTGAAATATATCGAATAGCGAAGCTGCAGTTCGTGTTTTGAAACCGTGATTTCAAACGATTAGTGCGGGAGATCCGACCATCGGATTTTCCCCAAACCAAAACCGTTGGGTTTGCTTTGGAAATATCTTTCCAACGATACCAACTTTGTAAGATCCAACGGTTGGATTGTCAGGAATGTTTAATTCAAATGTGAAGAAAAACAGCGCTAGAATCGATTATTTATATATATATATATATATATATATATATATATATAATTATATTAAATCGAATAACGACGCTGCAGTTCATATTTTGAAATCGAAACTTCAAACGATTATACCGAGAGATCCGACCGTCAGATTTTCCCGAAACTGGAACCGTTGGATGCATTTTGAAAAGATCTCTCTAATGATATAAATTTAGTGAAGATCCAACGGTCAGATTTTCAGATATATGTAATCAAATCTGAAGAAAACAGTGCCACGGCCGCGTTATGGCCCGAAGCGTCGTTTGAATAAATTGGCTATTTTAAAATAAATAAAAATAGCGATAAATCGTTATAAAATATTATAAACGATATGGATGTGAAATTTAGAAATTAATTGAAGGTTAGGTAAGTCGAATGGTTTCCTGGATTTTGATCTGATGTTGGTTTCGGCCTTTGGGGTTAATATTTGGGAAATCGTTCTCTTACTGATTGACGGTTAGTGACTAATGAATTGAAATGATGCGTATGTAGTGTTTGTGTAGCACCTGTTTATTATATACGCGAGTTGCTCAGAAAGACCGGGTTTGTCCCATTCTGAATAACTGAATCGACGATAAGAAATCGAAGATGAAGACGGTGGTTGAAGACCAAAAATCTTCACCTCGTTTGGATGGTAACTGATGTCCTGATTGGGAGGCATCCCGAAATATGGATAATGAGTGGTGATCGTCCAGACGTATGTGGAGATCGATGGGTTTGCGAGGTATATAGTCCCTCTGGTTTCGTTCAGACCCAGAACGGACTTGTAAATGGATTGTGTGTCTGACATTGGAATTTATTCTATGTGATTGATAGCCATCAGTTGCATGGTGTGAATCACCTGTGTGACATACTAAGATGCAGTGATCAGGGTTTCTGTTGAAAAGCAAAGTCTTGTGATTGATGATCAAAGCACCGCCTGTGTGGCGTAGCTTTGTGTATAACGTGAATTCGCGAGCCTCACACCTCGGTATGAACCAGAAACGGGAGAAGGACCTCAGGGAGGGCATGCGTTTCTTTCTAGCTAGGAGTTGTGTCAGAGCTTTTACACGGCATGACATTTTACTTATGTGGATGATGGATAGCAAGGCGCCTCGGGAATATCGGTCGATCCGGGACCGATGGAGTCATTCGTTGGCTCATTGACGCCCCCATAGGGCGGAGAAACGCAGTGTTCAGGAATTTTAATCCACATCGGTGGACCGACCCTGTCGCTCCAAAGGCTTGACTGAGTACTTGCCTGAGACACGGGCTAGAGCGTCTCGAAGTCGGTAAGGACTATCTTTTGCCTTGGTTCATGACGGAAATCCAATTTCCAAATACGTGACTGTGCGGTTTTGATTGTATACCTATATATGGCGACATAGTGGTATGGGGCATTAATGCCGTCTGTGATTGATAGTTATGATTTGAAGTGATTTAAAAACATATAAACACTAGTAATAATATCAAATGCTTTTGTTTTATTCGCATCAAGCATATTTTGGCCATTATAAGGTAAAAACTCTATCCTCCGGTTTGCGTTGCATTGTGTGATGGGAACTGAGTCTTATAGTGGCTTCATTTTTATAAAAAAGCGTTGCGATGTTTAAAAGAATTGTTTGTTTTAAAGCACTGGCTATCCAATGGAGAAAACCCGATCCACGAAAGTGGCGTGGTCCTGTGATTAGCCCATTTGTATAATGTGTTAAGTAGATTTCTCATACCAGTCCCATGACTGACTCATAGTTTGTTTCACTTTCAAACTCGGGTGCCCCTTTTTCTACACGGGCAGCCTTGTATTCAGGTTTTAGTTGGCTTTCTCTGGATAGCTGGAGCTGAAGATGGATTCTATCATTTATCTCTTTTTATGTTGTTCAGCTCCTATTGTACATTATGTTTGTTTTCCACTGTAGACATTTACGTATAGCTGAACTGTATTTGTACTAAATATGATCCTGTATACTGTGTAACTCTGATGATTACGTTTATCCAGTATATTCTATTGTTAATTATCTGGTGTATTTATTTTATTTCTGTTCTGCTGGTATCTGTATATGTGTTATATTCCAAAGATAACCCTTGCCACCGTCAGTACGGGGTTTGGGGTCGCCACATTTACAATAGTGATTAATTTGTGTTTCAATTCTAATATAATATTCCAGTGCTATATTTTGTTTCACCCTTTTAATTTAGACAAAATGAGTGCTTTTGTCTATTTTACTATAATAATAAAAATATGAATGTTTAGTTATTCATTCTTTACAAAAGCTTAAATAAACATTTTCAATTCATTCTTTTTGAAGTGACAAAAAGAACTCCTTTTATTTCATATAAGTCATTTGACAAATTGGCTCTTTTTACTTCATATAGAATTGAAATAAAAATGCATTTTTAAAAACTATTCTTTCTATTGTCCTTTAAAAAGAAAATAAAATGAACCATTATTTTTCCATTTCTGCTACACTTAGAATGTAACTAAAATGTAACTTTTAAAGTCCTTTATTTATATCTAAAAATGTGAATAAAAAGGTATTCCTTAATTTGAAAGTAAAATGAAAGATTTAATTCATGTTTTATTTGCATTGGAGGGTGCAAATAAAAATGCCACTTTCAAACAATATTTTATACATATCAAAATTATAAATCAAAATTGCAACTTTCATTTTGATGGTTTGTTTGCATTTAGAAATGCAAACAAAGATGAAACCTTAATTTTAATATTCATTTACAACAAGGAATGCAAATAAGTAAATAAATAAGTGTAATCTTTGTTTCTAGCTTATTTGAAACAAGGAATGCAATTAAAGAAACAAATTCTATTTTTAATGTATATTTTCATTAGTGATTACAAATAAAAGAACAACTTTGTTTTCAATATATATATATATATATATATGTGCATTTGTGAATGCAAATAAAAGAACAATCCTTATTTTCAAAGTACATTTGCATTAGTGAATGCCAAGTAAATACAACTTCCATTTGTAAAGTTTATTTGCAGTAATTGATGCAAATCAAAGAACAAATTTCATTTTCAAAGTTTATTTCATTTCAAAGCATAATTTATTTCAAAAATATATTTTATTTCAAGGTATATTCTATTACAAAGTATATTTGCATTTGTGAACGCAAATAAAAGAAACAACATTTTTTTCCAAGGTATATTTGCATTGGTGAATGTAAATAAAAGAACAAGTTTCATTTGAAATATGTGTTTGCATTGATAAACGTAAATTTAAAAGAACAATCTTAAATTTCAATGTATGCTTGTATTTGAATTTGCAAATAAGAGAATAAACTTTATTTTCAATATATTTAGTTGCATAGGTGAGTGCAAATGAAAGAGTGATTTGTTTCAATATATATTTGCATTGGTAAATGCATATAAAGAACAATTTCTATTTTCTATATATATTTGCATTGGTGAATGTAAATAAAAGAATAAATTATATTTTTAAAGTTTACTAGCATCAGTGAATTCAGATAAAAGAATGAATTATATTTTAAAATATATTTGCAAACAAAAATGTAGCTTTTGAAAATAATTTCTTATTTACATATATAATGTAACCAAAATTGTGATTCCTCAAAATATGTATTTTTATTTACATAAAAATGTAAACAAAGAGGTGGTTTCCAAATATAACCTATAATTTACATATACAATGTAAATAAAGTTTTATTTACCAATATGTTTTTAATATCAACAATAAAATTTAGTAATTTATTGTTATACTAATCCTAGAACATCTTACGTTTAATGTGACAGTAAAAAGAAGAATTTTTACTGTAATTCATAAATCGTGTTCTAAATGTAAACAAATAAAAATAGGATTTTATTTGTTAGCCAAATCCTATTGTAATGGAAACAAATAAAAATATATTCTATTTGTTGTTCATATTCTATTGTAAATAAACAAATAAAAATAATATTTTATTTGTCGTTCAAATCTTGTTCTAAAATAAACAAATAACAATAAGGTTTATTTGTTGTTTAAATTCTATTGTAAGGTAAACAAATAAAAATAAGATTTTATATGTCGTTCAATTTCGATGGTAATATCAACTAATAAAAAATGAGTTTTTATTCGTCGTTCCAATTCTATTGTAGTATCAACAAATAAAGATACGTTTTATTTGTCGTTCAAATTTTATTGTAACATCAACAAATAAAAATAGATTTTTATTTGTCGTTCAAATTTCATTGTTCATTTTAAAACAATAAAAATAATATTTTAATAATTTAAAACAAATTAGAGCAACTAGATCTGAAATAAATACGATTTAAATCTGAATAAAATATTATTTAGATCTAATTTTAGATCTAATTTTCTAACCACAAATAAATTAAACACTATATAAAATTCAATGCAGATCTAGCCTGTCATGAACAACAAAACATACCACCAACAACAATCAACAATTCATCAATCACAGAACATTTCAGATCTGAATTAGTATTATAATACAATAATTTTTAACGCGAGAAAAATAATTAAAAATGAATTAAATAATAAAAATTAGAGTTCTCACATTGATTTGGCTAAAAATTCAGCTGTCTCCGTTTCAGCTCTGGTTTGTGCCATTGCGAAGATCTCTGAAAGACGAGTCCAACGCAACTTACGGTTTGTAAAACGGCCCTCGTATGAGAAAGATATTGAAATTTAAAGATTGTATAAATTAAATATTAAATTAATTAAAATAATATAATATTAAAACCTTCTTCCTCGTTCTATTGTTACTGGAACCCGACTCCACCATCAAACCCCACGTCGTACCACCCCTTGGCCACCCTGGCGTCGATCGACCACCGCCACGACGAAGCCCTAGCCGAACTCGACCCACGCCTGAAGCACCGACAAACTCGGCCCTCACCTCGCCTCAAAACCCGAACCCGAACGGCGGCCCTTCCTGCTCCAGATTCGTGAAATCCAGATCCCAATGATACCCATCATCCGTATGGATGGAAAGCTCTCTGAATTCTCTTCGATTTGATATATAATTTGTTGATTTTCATTGAATGGAATGAGGGATTTTAACGTTTGAATTCAGGAGCTTTCTAGCCATTGTTCTAAGGGTAGGCGGCGGCTATGAAAATTAGGGTTTAATTTTTATTTTTTCTTCTATTATTTATAATATTTGTTGGTAATTTTTGCGGAAAATCCATAACTTCTAATCCGTTTCAATTCCAGCCCAACAGAAGGTGTCCCTAACCGATTGCCCCAATTTCGGACGCAATGGAACAGGTTTCGTAACCCAATTCGACTGTTACGATACGTTTTTCTTTAATTTAATATTTAATTCCTTTATTAAATTAATTATATCGTACAAATAAATTCACCGAGGCCACATACGACCTCAGAAAATTCTAGAAAAAATATTTTTAGCTTCGTATTGACGATACGGTTCTAACAATACTAATTTCGTTGAATTCTGAGACTGTTTGAAAATTGGCTATTTTCAACTCGTTTAAATTTAACTGAAATAGACAAAACACATTATCTTTTGCCACGCTCACATATTAATTCGAAAAATTCTGAAAATTGAAACCTAGCAATAATTTGACATTCCGGTTCCAACAAAAGTGGTTTCGTCGAAAACGGAGGCCGTTTGAAAATTGACTATTTTCAAGTGCTATATATTTAATATTAAAAATACATTTTTAAACAAATAAATTCCGAAACTCAAAATATATAAGTGTTTATACTTTTTAAATGCAAAAACATTATTCCAGACTCAATGGAAGTGGTTTCGAGTCCAATTTCCTTCGTAAGTAAAAAGTAGCCCTTTGGGCCATATATATTATATATATAAATTCTATAGCGTACTTTCTAAATATTGAATTAGCCATAACTTTTGATTTTTAAAACGAAATTTCAATTTTTCAGATTCGTTAGAAAGATATGATTAAACAGATTTAAATATTTCTGGTTCCACTCAATTCTGATTTATTTTGAATCATGTATATTCAGTTAAAGTTCAAAATTAAAATTTTAAAACTACCGCGCCATTTCTAACACCATTTATATTTAAATTAAATTTATTCGTTTTAACTTCGATTAAAATAAATTCTAGCCATTATCATTTATATAAATTATAGTATATCCTCAAAATTCATTAAAATTTTCTAAAATAATTTTTTTAAATTGGTTCAGAATTTGCGGGTTGTTACAAAGTTGGTTAATAAGAATGTTTCAAGTCGCTACAAATAAATTCTAATGACCCGAAAATTTAGCAACCTTGATTATCCGATATACAACACATATCGAACATCAAGAGTCAAAAATATGGATGGTTAATGAAAGAAATTAGAGGGTGAGAATAGATAAGATAGAAACTTAGAATAGAAGAAGAAGAACACAACATCAGAGTAACACGAACCTCACAGCGGAACGAACAACATATAATAGATAATATATCCTTGAAATAAAATCTATATATATATATACAAATCATTATCAAAGTACAGCACTTACAACACAGCAGAATAATAATAGCTATATAATCCTGAAGCCTCCTGCTCCAGTTCTTCAAGTATCTGTAAATCCCGACTACTTGACTGCCCGTACAAAATTGGGCACCCAAGAGTTTAGGGAAAACAAATCAAAATAAACTCCGGGTCAGTCATGGGACTGGTATGAGTAAAACAGTTTAAAATAGTTTGAACAAGTAAACGATATCTCATAAGACCACGCCGTATAACGGAACGGGTTTTTCCCTTATGAGAATCCAAAATATCTTTATATCAAAAACCTTTTGATATTATAATAATGTCTATCAACCACAATATAATAATCATCTAGCAGAAACGCTTTCAACTCACGTTCTACATGTATAGTATACAATCAAACCAACAAGCACGTATTGGGTAATGGATTTCCAACTCTAACAAGGTATGGAACCAACTTTCGCTAGTGTACCCCTAGAGAGGAATACGCTGGATTCAACAAGAACATCTTGCAACCCGACCACACATGACTGACCACTCATTTCGCTTGAGTGTATCGAATGTATATCACCAACGGTTGGGATCAGCAACCGTTTCCCGAATGGGACAGCATCAATAATAGATTTTTAGAAGTAAATGAAACTCTAGATCAGGTGATTATACACCCTAATAGGTGCGACCTACATACCCATGCTGCCTGCCCGATTTCTGTCATTTCCCGGTTGATGAGGCTTGAGGTTACGCCTTATCATCACATCAGATTCTCTTCGAATTGCCACATTGTCAGATCCATCGAAAATCACTAATTGACGTCAACAACAGTACATTACGTGTTAGCTAAAGAAGTTTCCTTCTCCGCTTCCACTCTTGCTACGGTTAAAGAAATCAATGTACGTGACCTTTCTGGAAATACTCTGTCAGACATTCATCCATACAAGTCATCCAGGCACATGATGAACCGAAGGCACTATTCAGTACATCCATCTCAGGCACTGTTATCTAAGACTTATATAATAGCCCTTGCACTTTACTCCGTCTTCAATTATCTTTGGCATATATGATTCGCAACGCTTATGCCAATACAGAGTGGTTCTTTGGATAATAATCCAACCGGTCTCTCCATATTAACAATGTTAAAATGGTCAAAAACTTCGATAGTCGGTGAGTTAACTATCAAAGAAAAACAGGTGTGCAAACAAAGATATTATTTCCAGGAGGAAATTATACCGATCATTCATCATTCAACATTTATCTCTTTATTTCATTAATTTACTTATCTCCTATTTCCATATATTCTAAATTCTTATTTTCTATTATCAGAAAACATTTCTGATTCTCGTTTGGAAAACATTTCCAAAACTTCTTAATCGGGATTTAAACAGATGTTTAAAACTATATTGCGATGACGACTCAAACCACTATACTAAATTACTAAATCCACTTAACCACTTCACACTCGAACCGTAACCATTTCTTAATTAAAAACGTAGTCAGTCAAGTTGGGGTATAACTACCTCTCAGACCTTAACTGAACCACCTTTCAAATATCGAAATAGATAAGATTCCCCTTTTAACTCTTTAACACTTCCTTACGAACCCTCAGATTCTATTTACGAACCCCCTTCTTTTACAAGCTTACGTGATTATAACAATGGTGTTATAATCTCCTGCATCCGAAATATATTATCTTTAATATGACTTCTATTTCCTAAATCGAATAATATAACGACAACTAATTTATTTACTCCTATTCGATTAACTCTAATCTATAACTCTTATTTGAATAACTCCAACCTAACAAGTCTTACTGGATTAACTCTTATTCGAATAACTTATTTGAATAACTTATATTCGATTAACTTACTTTCGAATACTTATATTCGAAAATCTCTTTCTTCGAATAAATCTTATTCGATTTAACTCCTGTCGAATAACTAGATTCGATCAACTCACTTCGAATAAATTCTAATTCGATTATCTCACTTCGAATATCTCTGATTCAATTCACTTCCTCGAATAACTAAATTTGATTAACTCAATTCAACTCTTATTCGAATAAACTAAATTCAGTTAACTCCATTTGAATAATTCTAGTTCGATTTAACTCTATTCAATAACTCTAGTTCGATTTAACTCTAATTGGTTTAACTCTAACTGATTAACTCTAACTGGTTTAACTCTACGGTTTAACCTAACTGGTTAACCCTAATGGTTTTACTATAACTGATTAACTCTACTTGACTAACCCGGTTTAACTCAACTCGATTAACTCACTTTAACTCAACTCGATTAACTTGGTAACTTAACTCAATTAGATTAACTCGATAACTCAACTCAATATGATTAACTCGATAATTTAACTCAACTTGATTAACTCGATAACTTAAATCAATTTGATTAACTCGATAACTTACTTAATTTGATTAACTCGATAACTTACTCAATTTGATTAACTCGATAACTTACTCAATTTGATTAACTCGATAACTTACTCAATTTGGTTAACTCGATAGCTTAACTCAATTTGATTAACTCGATAACTTACTCAATTTGATTACCTCGATAGCTTAACTCAATTTGATTAACTCGATAATCAAATCCTGATAACTTAACTCGATTATTTAATCACGAAAATCAAATCCTGATAACTTAACTCGATTATCTAATCTCGATAATCTAATCCTGATTTATAAAGATTTTCCTTTTTATAACGTTTTATCCATTTATAATGATTTACTTTTAGTAACGGTTCTTCACTGTATAGATGTTCCTTTAATAACGTGTTCCTTTTTATAACATCCTATTTCGTTATAAATAATTTCCTTTTTATAATAATCTTATTTATTTTCCAAATAAATATCCTTTTTCATTTCATTTATTCCCTAAATAAATATTCCTTTTTAATTTCATTTATTCCCTAAATTAATATTCCTTGACTTTATTTATTTTCTCTAAATAAATATTTCCATTAAATCTATTTGTAAAGGTTTTACAAATATCCCCTTTTAAATTCTATTTGTAAATGGTTTACAAATAATCCTCTTTCTATTTGTTTTACAAATAAATTCCAGTTCAATTATACTTGTTTTCACAAAAAAATTCCCTTTTATTTGACTCACAAATATTTTCCTTTATATTTGATTCACAAATATATTCTTTTACCTCTTTTGATTTTATAATTATTTCCTTGTATAAAAATACTTTTTTTCTTCTTTTATATATAAAATCCAGTGATTTTGTATAAATAAATTATTTCCAAGATATACTTTGAAAATCTCCTTTCTACATTCTGGGATTTCTTATGGTATTTAACATACCATATAACAATGACAAATATCATTCAAACACATATAATCGATAACAGATTATATATCACATCACATATTTCAATATATGAACATGACAGTATTTTAAATATTGTGGAGTCCAGTTGGACCCCTCCAACCTGTCTCCTGCATCCACAGATGTTACACAATATAATCAACATCACTTTTTGTTCAATATGAAATATTCTGTTTAAAAGAATCAACACATATAGATTTAACGGTTTATATATATATATATATATATATATATATATTTCAACCAACTGACTAGCAGTTCAACCAAACAGTCAACACACAGCAAATCAACAGATGATTAACAGTTCTAAAAATACGTTATAAAAATATAACTGTTCAGAGTTGGTGAGATTTACTCACTTTGGCAGTTCATCGTTAAAGAACGATAAACTGTTTGTTTGATTTGAATCAAACAATTTATTTTGTCATAAATTCAAACGAGCACCAATTCGCTCCTAGTCAGTCCCATTGGGTAGTGTCCGTCCATATGATCCCAATGCTACTTACGGTTCGTCAATCTGATATCGTATGAGTGGATTATTAAACTGACAAGTTAACGTAAAAACTTTGAATAAATAAAATCTTAAGTAAATACCCATTTTGGGCTTTACCAAATCCTTATGGCCCAACAGCTCCCCTTAAAGCCCAACACCGCACCTTTACTTCTTCTTCCCAAATGAAGATACCCGATGCTTTACAGTAGCCATCCCTAATTGCTTCTTCGATCCAATCTCCTCTACCTCTCAACGAAATCAACCGCCGTCTTCACCATTCCTTTTCTCTTCCAACACACTCCCTTTCCATACTAATTTCAAAGAACTCGCCCTCCCCAATGATATTTCGTTTGAAGAACAGCCGAGCGCGGCTACAGGGTGTCAAACGGCATCTTTTAACTTGTAAAAATCCCACCAATCCAACCCAGACTCGATTCGATGCCGTGATCACCAATATGACCTCAAAAACTCGAATCAACACTCCTACACAAATCGATTGGCAACCCAAATTTACTGTGTCCATTTTCAACGACGCGAGGAAGATGTCGAACCCCTCAATACACATATAGAAATGAAGCTAAACACCTAAGGATCTCTAATATACATGATCCATGATTTATAGAGTTTTATTTTGATTTCTTTTGATTTTTACAAGCATCTAAAATTATGTTTACAGTCAAGATGAACCCGGAAGCTCCAAAGAATTTTTATACCGAGAACCAAACCTCATGTGTGGCTGGAACGATGGTTGTGTGGCCTTGGTTAGTCCACTAAAGTAAGATATTTTAATTTAATATCCTTTTTTATTTGTTTCTGACTACTAAAAATTCGTATGGTCACACATGATACCAAAAATCACGAAACTGGACATGTAGCTAGAGTTCGACATTACAATCCCAACGAAACTAGTTTCGTCGAATTCCGACCTCGTATAATCACACAACGTATTTTTAAAGGTCAATTTATCGACTATTTTTCACTTTAAAAATCCGTACGGCCACATACTGACTTCAAAAATCACGGAAATTGAAATCTAGCAATAATTTAGTATTGCGGATCCAATAAAATTAGTTTCGTCGAATTCCGACTTCGTTTGCAAAAGTGGTTATTTTTAAAGCTCTGAATGACCCATTTAAATATATAAATATATTTAAATATAATTAAATTAAATACAAATAAATTTATATTATCGTATATACTCATAGTGGAATACCATACAGCTCTACTGGGATTTATAACTTGATATTTCAAATCCGAATTAAATCGATATTCGATTTAAAAATTAAATTCCTTTTTAAAATATAAATAATTCCTTTATAAATTATAAAGGAATTCCACAGCGACTTTTCTAAAATTTGATTTGGACATAAATCAAAATCTACATGATGAAATCCCGATTTTCCTCTTCCACTACAAAGATGTACTCCACCAGCTCCACACGTTTCTTGTTTCATAGAAATCCGGCTTAAAACGAATCTTGTACATTCAGTTGAAGTTCGAATTGCCAATTTACGAACTGCAGCGCCATTTCGTGCTCGATTTTAATTATATTATAACTCTACATTCAAACTGTCGTTTATATAATATATTCGTTATTCAAATTCAATTCCAAGCTGAATTAAATATCATAGATGATCCAGTTCACAACATATCGCCATTTCAGCCAATTCTGATTATTTCAGAATTAAATATATTATTTAATTTATTATTTTAATTAAATATTCACCATTATTTAATTCAACGACCATTTAATTCTCTGAATCACTATTTAAACAATTAAATTAATTAATTATTATACCGCTAAAAATGCGGGTCATTACATTCTTCCCCACTTAAAATAATTTCGTCCTCGAAATTGCTAAGGTAGAGATCAAACCCTATTGATTGGTTATAACTTATTTGTTCACTTCTTAACTTCAGTTTCAAGTGAACCAATTTAATTTCAATTAAATACTAATTTAATTCTAACAACTAATATTTTCAAAAATTCTGAAAATATTTTAACTTCTTAACTTTTCGAAAAATTTCGCCAGCACCTTTTTTGTACTGGTCAATAGGTCAAACTCCAACTCGCCTCTCTAGGCCATCTCCAACCTAAAAGAAAATCAAACAGCCAAGCGGCTTGCCAATTCAGCTCATCAAAATCTCATGCCATATGAAATATAAACTTGTACCTTTTTGTCAGGCATATCAACTATATCACTTCCATCTGTTACCACTTCAGCTTATACCAATGTTATCCCAATCAAATTCTAAAATCACTTTTATCTCCAACACAACCATTCGCTTTTTACCAAGACAAATTTTCATTTTCAAACTCAAGTTTCGTTCTTGATCCCGAATCCTTAACTCACCAACACAATATCATTTCAAATCAATTTCTATTACCACTTAACTGGCTTTACTTTAATTCCAATTTTCTTTTACAAATTCCTATTTAATTTGTCTTAAATTAAACAAACCAAATTCTGGGAGTTCTAAACAGCTTCGATTTTCTCAAAACAATTCAAAAACAAATTCCTTTTGTAGTAATCCATCACTCAACAACTCGAAAATGAACACCGATGATGTCTAGCTCATCATCGGGGTTATTTCCCAGCTATCGAAGTGAGTTCAATACTATATTATTTTCAAAATCATTCTTAAACACTTTTATTTTGAAATCAGTTCAAAATATCATTCACAATTTCTTGGAATACAATTTACAATCTCCCAGGATCTTAAAATTTACATATATTTAATCCAAGTCTATTTACAAACTCTATTCCAAATTTCCAGGGTTTCAATTTCTTTTCAAATTTAAATTAAGATTTAATTCATCTGATTCCACGTATTTTACTTATATGAATTCTGATTGAGTATTTACATAACCATTAAAAATTTATAATCTTATTCAATTATAATCACAACCAACATATCCTATATATGATATTTCCTTTATATCGAAATATACTTTGGGTAAAATTATTTCCATTTACCCTCTTATCAAACCATACCATGTCGGTTCATCGTATTCAAGTGTTTAGTAACTCCTATCGATACAGTGGATCAAACTGATCGACCAGAAATTCATAAGCCACTCAATCAATAAATCTCCACAATATAAAACAAATTTTTATATCAAATAATAAATATGCACTCATATATATACATTCAAACTCAATCTAGGGTATTACTAACCCTATCTCTACTGAGTCACGCCACAGAGCCAAGGTAATTCACTTAACTTAAGCTCTGATACCAACTGTAATGACCTGGAAATTTATAGACCTTGATTATCCGATATACAACACATATCGAACATCAAGAGCCGAAAATACTGGATGGTTAATGAAAGAAATTAGAGGGTGAGAATAGATAAGATAGAAACTTATAATAGAAGAAGAAGAAGAAGAACACAACATCAGAGTAACACAAACCTCACAGCGGAACGAACAACATATAATAGATAATATATCCTTGAAATAAAATATATATATATACATATCATTATCAAAGTACAACACTTACAACACAGCGGAATAATAATAGCTATATAATCCTGAAGCCTCCTGCTCCAACTCTTCAAGTATCTGTAAATCCCGACTACTTGACTGCCCGTACAAAATTGGGCACCCAAGAGTTTAGGGAAAACAAAACAAAATAAACTCCGCGTCAGTCATAGGAGTGGTATGAGTAAAACAGTTTAAAACAGTTTGAACAAGTAAACGATATCTCATAAGACTACGCCGTATAACGGAACGGGTTTTCCCTTATGAGAATCCAAAATATCTTTATATCAAAAACCTTTTGATATTATAATAATGTCTATCAACCACAATATAATAATCATCTAGCAGAAACGCTTTCATCTCACGTTCTACATGTATAGTATACAATCAAAACCGCAAGCACGTATTGGGTAATGGATTTCCAACTCTAACAAGGTATGGAACCACCTTTCGCTAGTGTACCCCTAGAGAGGAATACACTGGATTCAACAAGAACATCTTGCAACCCGGCCACACATGACCGACCACTCATTTCGCTTGAGTGTATCGAATGTATATCACCAACGGTTGGGATCAGCAACCGTTTCCCGAATGGGACAGCATCAACAATAGATTTTTCGAAGTAAATGAAACTCTAGATCAGGTGATTATACACCCTAATAGGTGCGACCTACATACCCATGATGCCTGCCCGATTTCTGTCATTTCCCGGTTGATGAGGCTTGAGGTTACGCCTTATCATCACATCAGATTCTCTTCGAATGCCACATTGTCAGATCCATCGAAAATCACTAATTGACGTCTACAACAGTATATTACGTGTTAGCTAAAGAAGTTTACTTCTCCGCTTCCACTCTTGGTACGGTTGAAGAAATCAATGTACGTGACCTTTCTGGAAATACTCTGTCAGACATTCATCCATACAAGTCATCCAGGCACATGATGAACCGAAGGCACTATTCAGTACATCCATCTTAGGCACTGTTATCTAAGACTTATACAATAGCCTTTGCACTTTACTCCGTCTTTAATTATCTTTGGCATATATGATTCGCAATGCTTAGGCCAATACAGAGTGGTTCTTTGGATAATAATCCAACCGGTCTCTCCATATTAACAACGTTAAAATGGTCAAAAACATCGATAGTCGGTGAGTTAACTATCAAAGAAAAACAGGTGTGAAAACAACGATATTATTTCCAGGAGGAAATTATACCGATCATTCATCATTCAACATTTATCTCTTTATTTCATTAATTTACTTGTCTCCTGTTTCCATATATTCTAAATTCTTATTTTCTATTATCAGAAAACATTTCTGAATCTCGTTTGGAAAACATTTCCAAAACTTCTTAATCGGGATTTAAACAGATGTTTAGAACTATATTGCGATGACGACTCAAACCACTATACTAAATTACTAAATCCACTTAACCACTTCACACTCGAACCGTAACCATTTCTTAATTAAAAATGCAGTCAATCAAGTTGGGGTATAGCTACCTCTCAGACCTTAACTGAACCACCTTTCAAATCTCGAAATAGATAAGATTCCCCTTTTAACACTTTAACACTTCCTTACGAACCCTCGGATTCTATTTACGAACCCCCTTCTTCTACAAGCTTACGTGATTATAACAATGGTGTTATAATCTTCTGCATCCGAAATATATTATCTTTAATATGACTTTTATTTCCTAAATCGAATAATATAACGACAACTAATTTATTTACTCCTATTCGGTTAACTCTAATCTATAACTTTTATTTGAATAACTCCAACCTAATAACTTTTATTGGATTAACTCTTATTCGAATAACTTATTCGAATAACTTATATTCGATTAACTTACTTTCGAATACTTATATTCAAAATTCTATTTCTTCAAATAAATCTTATTCGATTTAACTCCTGTCGAATAGCTAGATTCGATCAACTCACTTCGAATAAATTCTGATTCGATTATCTCACTTCGAATATCTCTGATTCAATTCACTTCTTCAAATAAATAAATTCGATTAAATCAATTCAACTCTTATTTGAATAAACTAAATTCGATTAACTCCATTTGAATAACTCTAGTTTGATTTAACTCTATTCAATAACTCTAGTTTGATTTAACTCTAATTGGTTTAACTCTAACAGATTAACTCTAACTGGTTTAACTCTACGGTTTAACCTAACTGGTTAACCCGAATGGTTTTACTCTAACTGATTAACTCTACTTGACTAATCCTGTTTAACTCAACTCAATTAACTCACTTTAACTCAACTCGATTAACTTGGTAACTTAACACAATTTGATTAACTCGATAACTTAACTCAATTTGATTAACTCGATAACTTAACTCAATTTGATTAACTCGATAACTTACTCAATTTGATTAACTAGATAACTTACTCAATTTGATTAACTCGATAACTTACTCAATTTGATTAACTCGATAACTTAACTCAATTTGATTAACTCGATAACTTACTCAATTTGATTAACTCGATAGCTTAACTCAATTTGATTAACTCGATAACTTACTCAATTTGATTACCTCGATAACTTAACTCAATTTGATTAACTCGATAATCAAATCCTGATAACTTAACTCGATTATCTAATCTCGAAAATCAAATCCTGATAACTTAACTCGATTATCTAATCTCGATAATCTAATCCGGATTTATAAAGATTTTCCTTTTTACAACGTTTTATCCATTTATAAAGATTTACTTTTAGTAACGGTTCTTCACTTTATAGATGTTCCTTTAATAACGTGTTCCTTTTTATAACATCCTATTCCATTATAAATAATTTCCTTTTTATAATAATCTTATTTATTTTCCAAATAATTATCCTTTTTCATTTCATTTATTCCCTAAATAAATATTCCTTTTTAATTTCATTTATTCCCTAAATAAATATTCCCTTGCCTTTTATTTATTTTCTCTAAATAAATATTTCCATTAAATCTATTTGTAAAGGTTTTACAAATATCCCCTTTTAAATTCTATTTGTAAATGGTTTACAAATAATCCTCTTTCTATTTGTTTTACAAATAAATTCCAATTCAATTATACTTGTTTTCACAAATATTTTCCCTTATATTTGACTCACAAATATTTTCCTTTATATTTGATTCACAAATATATTATTTTACCTCTTTTGATTTTATAATTATTTCCTTGTATAAAATCCTTTTTTCTCCTTTTATATATAAAATCCAGTGATTTTATATAAATAAATTATTTCCAAGATATACTTTGCAAATCTCCTTTCTACATTCTGGGATTTCTTATGGTATTTAACATACCATATAACAATGATAAATATCGTTCAAACACTTATAATCGATAACAGATTATATATCACATCACATATTTCAATATATGAACAGAACAATATTTTAAATATTGAGGAGTCTAGTTGGACCCCTCCAACCTGTCTCCCTGCATCCACAGATATTACACAATATAATCAACATCACTTTCAGTTCAATATGAAATATTTTGTTTAACAGAATCAACACATATAGATTTAATGGATTATATATATATATATATATATATATATATATATATATATATATATAAATTTCAACCAACTAACTAGTAGTTCAATCAGACAGTCAACACACAGCAAATCAACAGATGATTAACAGTTCTAAAAATACATTATAAAAATATAAATGTTCAGAGTTGGTGAGATTTACTCACTTTGGTAGTTCATCGTTAAAGAACGATAAACTGTTTGTTTGATTTGAGTCAAACAATTTATTTTGTCGTAAATTCAAATGAGCACCAATCTGATCCCAGTCAGTCCCATTGGGTAGTGTCCATCCATACGATCCCAATGCAACATACAGTTCGTCAATCTGATATCGTATGAGTGGATTATTAAACTGACAAGTTAACGTAAAAACTTTGAATGAATTAAGTCTTAAGTAAATACCCATTTTGGGCTTTACCAAATCCTTATGGCCCAACATCTCCCTTTAAAGCCTAACACCACACCTTTACTTCTTCTTCCCAAATGAAGATACCCGATGCTTTACAGTGGCCATCCCCAATTGCATCTTCGATCCAATCTCCTCTACCTCTCAACGAAATCAATCGCCGTCTTCACCATCCCTTTTCTCTTCCAACACACTCCCTTTCCATACCGATTTCAAAGAACTCTTCCTCCCCAATGATATTTCGTTTGAAGAACAGCCGAGCGCAGCTACATGGTGTCGAACGACATCTTTTAACTTGCAAAAATACCACAAATCCAACCCAGACTCGATTCGATGTCATGATCACCAATATGACCTCAAAAACTTGAATCAACACTCCTACACAAATTGATTGGCAACCCTAATTTACTATGTCCATTTTCAGCGATGCGAGGAAGATGTCGAACCCCTCAATACACATATAGAAATGAAGCTAAACACCTAAGGATCTCTAATATACATGATCCATGATTTATAGAGTTTTATTTTGATTTCTTTTGATTTTTACAAGGATCTAAAATTATGTTTACAGTCAAAATGAACCCGACAGCTCCAAAGCGTTTTTATACCAAGAACCCAACCTCATGTGTTGCTGGAACGATGGTTGTGTGGCCTTGGTTAGTCCACTAAAGAAAGGTATTTTTATTTAATCTCCTTTTTTATTTGTTTCTGATTTCTTAAAATTTGTGTGATCTCACATGATATCCAAAAACCACGAAACTGAACATGTTGCTAGAATTCGACATTACGATCCCAACGAAACTGGTTTCGTCGAATTCCGACCTCGTATGCTCACACAGCGTATTTTTAAAGGTCAATTTATCGACTGTTTTTCACGTTAAAAATCCGTACGGCCACATACTGACTTCAAAAATCACGGAAATTGAAATCTAGCAATAATTTAATATTGCTGATCCAACAAAATTAGTTTCGTCGAATTCTGACTTCGTTTGCAAAAGTGGCTATTTTTAACGCTCTGAATGACCCATTTAAATATATAAATATATTTAAATATAATTAAATTAAATACAAATAAATTTATATTATCTTATATACTCACAGTGGAATACCATACAGCTCTACTGGGATTTATAACTTGATATATCAAATCCGGATTAAATCGATATTCAATTTAAAAATGAAATTCCTTTTTAAAATATAAATATTTCCTTTATAAATTATAAAGAAATTCCACAGCGACTTTTCTAAAATTTGATTTGGACATAAATCGAAATCTACATGATGAAATCCCGATTTTTCTCTTCCACTAGAAAGATATACTCCACTAGCTCCACACGTTTCTTGTTTCACAGAAATCTGGCTTAAAACGAATCCTGTATATTGAGTTGAAGTTCGAATTGCCAATTTACGAACTGCAGCGCCATTTCGAGCTCGATTTTAATTATATTATAACTCTACGTTCAAACTGTCGTTTATATAATATATTCGTTATTCATATTCAATTCCAAGCTGAATTAAATATCACAGATGATCCACTTCACACCATATCGCCATTTCATCCAATTCTGATTATTTCAGAATTAAATATATTATTTAATTTATTATTTTAATTAAATATTCACCATTATTTAATTCAACGACCATTTAATTCTCTGAATCACTATTTAAATAATTAATTAAATTAATTATTATACCGCTGAAAATGCGGGTCTACATAAATTCACATTTTTAATATGTAAAATTTAGTTTTTTATTCGACTAAATCATCTTTCTCGCTATGGATGATCTATTTTATGTTTAGTTAATCCATCTCGGGAAAAACAAACAATTTACATGACGAAAGAGATATTATAGATAATGAAAGAGATATTATAGATTTGTAGTGCATATCCATAGTAAAGCAAAGATTCTATAAATCTTTATTATGTTTCTTTTCCAGATTTTTGTTTTTGCATGAATAGGAGAAACGGTTTCTTATGTGCATATGCGTAATACGTCTACTGCATAATTGGAAATGTACCTCTCCTAATCATCTCATAATGTACGTTCTTGGCAGAAAATAGAAAATAATTCATTAGTTTCTAAATTTTATTTTAAATATGTTTTGATAGTTGATACTTGGTTATATGTCTATTGTAGCAGTAGTACATTGAATACAATTAGTTTTATACCTCTTTCCCTCTTATCGACTTTACTGTTTAATACTTGGAAATATGTCCTTCTCCCAAGATTTCATGCCAAGTATGGAACTCTTATGATAGTTATTGTTAATGCAGCACCACATTGCTAATATCGGCTTCAATTGTTAGGTTACATGTTTGGTATTGTATTTGGACAATTTTTTTCTCATTTAATCCAATTTGTGGGATTAATTCTATAATTGCCCACAATAACAAATTCACTCCAGTAATTTTTAAACGTAGATTCTTCGTAAATCAAAACTACCTATATAAACAAGCTATTTTTTTTTGTATTTTGAAGTTGTTTTCATATTGCAGTACCTATGCGAAATGCATGTTTGCTCATGATGGGTTACTTATTTCTGGACATTGTCAAATGCAACGTCTACCGTTTCTGTGTGTGCACCCGTATAGTATTATAACTAATAAATATAACATGCCTTCAAAGCAAAGAGATCATTCGAAATTAGAAATGATGAAAAATGTGCATACATAAATGTATATTGAATAGATCCAAGATTAGGCATGCCTGTCTAATATATAGGTGGTTTCCAATTATTATTTTTGCTGAGACATTAACTAGACACTTCATTTTCAATGCAGACATTACACGATACTATTTGTTATCCTTATTTTTTCCAAAGCCGGTTACTGTCAACGAATGATATAAGCTTAGAGTTGTTATGATTTTTTTGTGCGCAGCGGAAGCTTGACAAAATGCCAAGAAAATTGGATCTTTATCACCTAATCACTTGAAGATGAATTTAATTGAAAAAAAAAACACAAATAATATCGGTAATAAGACAACACGATATTCCACCCAACCACCCTCTTTATTGATTCACTAATAAAAAATTGTTTATAATTCAACTATCCTTATATACAATTACAACTTGAACTAATAACCTTATTGTAACAACCCGTAAAATGCGAGCCAGTTTGAAATTTTTAATTTGGCAATTATAGCGAATTTTGAATATTTAAAATAGATTATTTTAAATAATATCGACGAGAAATTTATTTTAAATATAATTCGAACGTATATTTATATACGTCGTCGTTAGAATATAAATAATTATATATAATAAAAAAAGGAATTGAAAATGGCGTGGTAGTTCGATAATTCGATTTCAAACTTCAATCGAACATACCGGGTGCAAAACAATCCGGATTTTAGTGAAACCAAAAACATTAGGATCTAATTGATGATATCTTTCCAACGAACCCGAAAAATCGAAATTTCGTAGCGGGAATCAAAAGATATGTCCAGTTGAAAATTCTGAATAGTCGCTATGGAATTCAGGCCCTTAAAAATGGACATTTTGCAAACGACCTCGGATTTCGACGAAACCACTTTTGTTGGATCCGCAGTGTAAAGTTATTGCTAGATTTCAAATTTCATAATTTTTTGAGTCAATATGTGAGCGCGGCAAAGGAAAACGTGTTTTGACCATTTCAGTTGATTTTAATCGACTGGAAATTGGCCATTTTTCCAACGGTCTCAGAATTCGACGAAACTAGTTTTGTTAGGACCGTATCGTCAATACGAAGCTAGAAAATATTTTTCGAGAATTTTTAGAGTTAGTATGTGACCCCGGTAATTTGAAAGGCGCGTTTAAATTCAATATAGTGATTTAAATGTAAATTTAACGGAAACTGATCGAAACGATCGAATTAGCTTGCGATACATATCCCATTGTGTTCGGAATGGGGGTAAAACGCTATGGACGACAGGCGGTGGACCTCGTTTAGAGGTCGTATGTGAAAGTCAACTTTTTGAAAAATAAAATAATTAAATTAATAAAAAAAAAATTTAAACTTCTCCTTCCCTATTACCCTGGCCCCCCCTTTCCACGTTCAGATTCATTTAAAAAAAACCTAAAATCGAAAAACCCGCTCCTCCTCAGTCCATCGCGAGCCGCCTCCCCCATCGCCGAAGGCTACTCACCTCACGCCGCCGTAGGCGAACCCCTTCCCCCTCTCGATCTACTCCTCCACCTCCCGTCCTCTCTTCGAACCCTCGTGCGTAGCACCCCCCAGTCGATGCCGCCATCTCGCTCGAGACCCTCCACAGGCGCCTGCTCCCTCGCCACGACCGCCTGGTCCCACACCTCCTCCCTCCACCATGGCGCGCACAACAGCAAATCCCCCTTTCTCCCCTTTTAAATGTAAGTTTTATTTACTGATTTTTGTGTATTGTAAAAAAACCAATTATTAAAACTGATTTTAAAGGTTAGGATTTTTAAATACAAGAAAGGTCGGATTTTTTTTAAATTCGAGAAAGATCGTATTTTTATTTAGAGGAAAATCGTATTTTCATTTAGAAAAAGATCGTATTTTTTTTTTTTTTTTTGCTTAATGAAGAGATTGAAAAAATAAAAAGATTGAATTTTTACATTCATAAAGACGTGATTTTTAAATTAGAAAAGATTTGATTTTTAAATTAGAAAAGATTTGATTTTTAAAATTTAAAAGATTAGATTTTTAAAAGAAGAAAGACGATATTTTAAATGGAGAAAGGTGAGATTTTTACATAGGTAGTGGGTTAGAAATATGATTTTTATATTTTTAAAGTATTAAAAATATGATCTTTACTATATAGAAATATTAAAAATATGATTTTTATATTTTTAAAGTATTAAAAATATAATCTTTATAGGATAGAGAATATAAAAATATCATCTTTGTATATGTAGCGAAATAAA
Organism: Allium sativum; assembly: GCA_030737875.1. Taxonomy (NCBI): domain Eukaryota; kingdom Viridiplantae; phylum Streptophyta; class Magnoliopsida; order Asparagales; family Amaryllidaceae; genus Allium; species Allium sativum. The sequence goes on along the minus strand of JASFAX010000056.1, from coordinate 444,175 downwards.
AATCTGATTTTTATTTTATATACGTTGAAGTAAAGTGATGATTTTTATAATGATGAAATCTTTATTTTTATAAAGGCGAAATCAATATTTTTGAAATGGAATTTTTATCTATATGACGCCAAAGTAGAAATTCGATTTTTATATATTGAATAGCATAGTAAAAATTCGATTTTTAAATATATGAAGTGATTATAAAAATATGATTTTTAAATTGAAAGTGAATAAATAAAAGTGTGATTTTTATTTTAAAGACATCGAAATATAGAAATGTGTGACTTTTATATATATAGTGACTACGGGCAACGAAGATGGCGAAGATAGGATAACGACGAAGATTTTCTACAAAAGAAGTGCCGTGAAGTTGGATAGCTATTGGTGAGAACTTCTCACCTTTCAATTTCTTTTTGTAGTTATATATATATACTAGGATGCAGACGGTGCTTAGTAGCACCCGACACCCGTCATCCACAGACCATGGATGGCTTGTTTGTGAAATTGTTTGGTTGTGTAGTTGATTAGTCTAATTGGTTTGAATTGAATTGTTTAGTGAATTGAATGGATTTGATTGATGTGTGAATGGCGTGGGCCTTCACTAGACCGGGGATAAGGCTAGGCCTCGTCCCGTTTCTAGTATCGTGCCGTTATGCTGCCGAAATTTTCTAAAATATGTTAGAAAAATAAAAATATCATTTTATTGAATAAATGAACTGAATAGAAATTCATGTGTTAAAATAAAATGTTTTATCGTTAAAAATATAATTTTAACGTGAAAGTGAATAAATGAATATTTATAAACAAATCGGCCGATTTGTTTATATACACTGATTTGACTGATATCGATTGGGTCGATAAATTTTACACATCGCCCAACTGCACAAATAAAAATCTGTGTTTGATTGTTTGAAACCCCACATGGGTGTTGGGATGAAATATGAATTTCACTCATCCTGATTGTTTAAATATGTCGATCGATTGATTGACAGGCTGTTATAAGCGTAAGATATCTATATTTGATGCTTATACAGTGTAGTGCACTTTGGTTGATGGTTGATTGTTTATTATTGCTATTATATACATGTGTTGTATGGAATCCATATAATTAACGTCATATGGTGATTGATTGGGCCTCATTCCAATCGGGAAAGTAATGAATATTATAAAAGAAAATTCATGTGTTGAATATAAAAATAGTGATGTGTTGACAGTACTCATGTGTTGAGATTAGTCATGTGTTGAAATAAATATAGATTCATGTGTTGAATGGGATAAATATTCATTTGTTGGATAGAATAAAGAAGTTTTGAAAATATAAAGTCGTGTTGATTAGATTGACGCCATTTTGACGAAAACGATATTTATATCGATTTTATTCATTTCGAAATGAATTGAAAACGATTTCGAAATGAAATGAATTGAAAACGATTTCGAAATGAAATGAATTGAAAACGATTTCGAAATGAAATGAATTGAAAACGATTTCGAAATGAAATGAATTGAAAACGATTTCGAAATGAAATGAATTGAAAACGATTTCGAAATGAAATGAATTGAAAACGATTTCGAAATGAAATGAATTGAAAACGATTTCGAAATGAAATGAATTGAAAACGATTTCGAAATGAAATGAATTGAAAACGATTTCGAAATGAAATGAATTGAAAACGATTTCGAAATGAATTGAATTGAAAACGATTTCGAAATGAATTGAATTGAAAACGATTTCGAAATGAAATGAATTGAAAACGATTTCGAAATGAAATGAATTGAAAACGATTTCGAAATGAAATGAATTGAAAACGATTTCGAAATGAATTGAATTGAAAACGATTTCGAAATGAATTGAATTGAAAACGATTTCGAAATGAATTGAATTGAAAACGATTTCGAGATGAATTGAATTGAAAACGATTTCGAAATGAATTGAATTGAAAACGATTTCGAAATGAATTGAATTGAAAACGATTTCGAAATGAATTGAATTGAAAGCGAATTCAAATGAATTCAAATTGAATTGAATAGAAATGAATTTTAAAACGAATTTATAAAGAAGAATTCAATTTTGATTTGAATTGAAATGGAAGTTGAAATTGTTTTGAAACGAATGTAGAACTATTTATAAAATTCGTTTTAAAAGGGAATCGACGAAATATATATAATATATATATATTATATATATAATGGCCTGAATAGAACGCGCCGCGCCGCGGCAGTTCGTGAATTTCGACCATTTATTTCAAACGGACATTGCGGGAGATCCGACCATCGGATTCTCCTAAAACCGGAACCGTTGGGTTCGTATCGAAAAGAGCTTTCCAATGAATATTAGAAATTTGAAATCTAACGGTTGGATTTGGATTTATGTCTAAATCAAATTCGAAAAAGGTCGCCGTAAGTGCAGTTCGATGGCCGTTGTTGGAAATCGACTGTACGGGCCTTGGTAAAATTATTAAAAATATCTATAATTTGTGTAAAATCATAATATATGGATTGGAAAGAGTTGAGCTGGAAAATTCCACATTTGAAAAGATAAAAATAGATTTTTATCGAAATAAACTAGTTTTGAACTAGAATTAAAATCAATTTATTTTTGAAATAAATAAATTGAATTTGAAAGTGATTTTAAAAATAATCAATACTCCCAATACGTGGATTGGACTGGAGTTGAATCGAAATTATCTTCGGGATATTTCGATGTTGGATTTCGTGACTATACAAATATTGTTATGGGGATTTGAAAGGTATATTTTATATCGTTATTTCCAATGCGATATATGTTGGTTTCAGAATTTGATATTGAATGTAAGCCGATATATTTTCCGTTCAGAGCCTTGTATTTAATATCAAATGTGATTTGGGTTTATCGTGAATCGTGTTTTAGAAGACATTGGTTCTTTAACCCAGTTAAATGCAAGATATCGATTTTTGAGAAGATTAAAACTAAGTGGAGTTTTAATGAATCTTTAATTAGATTGAAAAATGAATTGATTATTTAAATTATCAAATCTGAAAGGTGATCGAGAATGGAGTACCACCAGTTTTGCTCCAAAGCTATAGTTAAATCTTTAATTAGATTTGAACGTGAAATGGTAATTAATTTTACCGATAACACAGTGGTGTTAGATGTGGAGTATTACCAGTTTTCTCCATGGGACATATAGGTTGGGATTGGGAAATAAAATAATAATTACTTCGGTGTGGTTCGCTAATCCCGACTAGTTTGGAAAACCATAATATGGTTTGAAATGATATCCAAAGGAAGATTAAAGAATATATTTAGAAGAATTTATCTTGGATAAAATTAGTGGGAACCTTTCCCTAAAAATGTGATTTTGTGAATAAAAGAATATTCTGAATTGGAATGAGGCGTTTGATGTGTTTGTGTAACATTTGTTTATCATATACGTGGGTTATTCAGAAAGGCCGGGTTTACACCCATTCTGAATAACCGATTCGACGAGATGTCGAAGATGAAGACGGTGGTTGAAGACCGGAAGTCTTCACATCGTTTGGATAATTACTGACGATCCTGATTGGGCTGTACACCCAAGAGGATGGAAATAGTTGGCGGTCGTCCAGACGTACTTGGAGATGGATGGATATGCGAGGAAAGTGCCTCCGGTTTCGTTCAGACCTAGAACGGACTTGTAAATGGATGGTGTGTCTGACATTGTATTCCTTTATATTGTATTTGTTGATCTCTACTAAATATATATCTGTTTGGCGGCGGAGAATTTATTCTCTTGCTTAACGCCCTTCTCTGAGACATATGAGCTCAGAGGTTATATATTGGCAGAAATCAGTGGTACGATATGGATTGATAGTGTGGCATACTGAGATGCAGTGATCCAGACTTTTGTTGAAAAACAAAGTTTGGTGGTTGATGATCAAAGCGCAGCTGATATAGCATGGCTTTGTGTATAGCGTTGATCCGCGAGCCTCACAGCCCGGGATGGTGGTAAACTGATGGTTTGATCAGTATACATTTTTTTAGTGTAGTGGATTCGGTCGACCGATATTGAGCTTCGTGCTCGGAGGGATAGAGTAAGCGGTGTTTTCTCTTGCTGGGACGTAAGCCGCGGTGATACTTGAGTCCCAAAAGTGCGGATGTGCATAGCGGTGTTTTCTCTCGCTGAGACGTAAGCCGCGGTGATTTGTACTACGCGATCGATCTTTCGAATCAGGAGCCACCATGATGGAAATCCAATTTCCAATACGTGTATTTCGGCTTTATTTGTAGAGCCTAGTATGGCGACATAGTGGGATGGGGCACTCATGCCGTCTATGATTTATATTTATGATTGAAATTGTTTTTGACACTATGCACTTATTATAGTATCAAAGGGTTTGTTTTAAACGTATCAAGCATGTTTGGCTGTTATAAGGTAAAACCCTATCCTCCGGCTTGCGTTGCATTGTGTGATGGGACCTGGGTCTTATAATAACTTAATTTTTCGAAAAAGCATTGCGCTGTTTATTCTATGCACTAGTATTCTTGGGAGGAAACCCGTTCCGTGTTATACGGCGTGGTCCCTTGAATTACTCTCTTTTAAAGTAAAGTTTTAAATAACTGTTTTAGTTCTCACACCAGTCACATGACTGACCTGGAGTTTATTGTTTTTAACCTAAACTCTGGGTGCCCTTATTTTCGACACGGGCAGCTAGTAGTTTTGCCTTTGCAGATTTATATTCACAGGATCCTGGTTTACAGCTGGAATGATATCCGGAAAGCTTTGTATCCGTATATCTCCTCTAGTTGTGTGTTGTAATATTTTCCTCTGCTATGTATTTAAATGTAATTTAAATCTCTGATATTTCTGTATAATATTCATTTATACTCTGTATATTCTTGTAATCTGATGCATTGTTGTAATAACAGTGAAATGTTCTTCTGTTTGTGTTCTGATTTGTCTTGTCCTCACAGTAATTCGTTCTTTCTCATCTCTTCGGAGACCGGGGAAGTTTCGGGTCGCTTCACTTATTGAGAAATAGGTAGAGAATATCTAGTGGCTAAATAATTTGAAGGAGAACACTCAATTTGGAATAGCTAGAATGATCACTCTTGGTGGCTCTCATCACCACTCTTGGTGGCTCTTACCCACACCTAATGAAGATGATAGCCGACCCTTTTTATAGAAAGAATTGCTTCATGCCCAAGGAAACTTGGCATCCAAATTATCTTCATATATGTTATAAAACTATTTTGATAAGCACCAAATATCCTTGCAATAAATGTCTACAAATATAACAATCAATATCTCTCCATAAAATCTAGCACCAAATCTCTTCATCAAATCAGCACCAAATCTCTTCATCAAATCTAGCACCAAATCTAGCAACAAATCTCTCCACAAAATATGTAAGATTATTTGTTGCCCAAAATTGCGATTTGCGTATCACCAATTTCAGCACTCCACCTTGATACCAAATCACAACATCTCTTCCACTCAAACAATAGCCCCTTAGCTCTCACTTTCAACCTCTTCTTTGTCAATTAACACCATCTTTATTTTAACAGCTACGAGGTAAAACCATCCTGTCTTCTCTTCAAGTCCAGGCTAAATTGATTTACAGGCTCAATTACACCTTCTTGATTTCATCAGGCCACAAGATTACCTAATTGATTTCCAGGCTCAATCACATCTTCTTGATTTCATCATGCCACAAGATTACCTAATTGATTTCCAGGCTCAATCACACCTCCTCTTTATCGATATACGCCTGCCACTTGATCCCTCTTCATCTACATAGATCCCTCGAGAGTTATCAACGTGAAGACAACAATCGATAACATGATCCTCAACGGATCCTCAGCAGTGATCAAAACCAACCTCTCCACCTTGTTGCGGACTAGGTTCTTCATTCCATATTCTCAAAATCTCCTACTCTACAATAGCCATCTATGAAAGCAACATCATCTCCGACACCTACAATCTTCAATCCAAAATCACTCCAACAATGCAATGAACTAGCTCTAATACCAAAATGTTGTGATTTTTGTGCACAGTGGAAGCTTGACAAACTACCAAGAAAAATTGGATCTTTATCACCCAATCACTTGAAGATGAATTTGTTTGGAAAAAAAACACAAATAATATCGGAAATATGAGCACACAATATTCCACCTAACCACTCTCTTTATTGATTCACTAATAAAAAATTGTTTGCAATTGATCTCAACTATCATTATAAACAATTACAACTTGAACTAATAACCTCATTGAGAAATAGGTAGAAAATATCTAATGGCTAAATAATTTGAAGAAGAACAATCAATTTGGAATAGCTAGAATGATCACTCTTGGTGGCTCTCATCACCATTTTTGGTGGCTCTCACCCACGCTTAATGAAGATGATAGCTGACCCTTTTTATAGAGAGAATTGCTTCATGCCCCATCCAAATTATCTTCATATATGTTATAAAACTATTTTGATAAGCACTAAATATCCTTGCAATAAATGTCTACAAATATAGCAACCAATATCTCTCCATAAAATCCAGTACCAAATCTCTTCATCCAATCTAGCACCAAATCTCTTCATCAAATATAGCACCAAATCTAGCAACAAATCTCTCCACAAAATATGTAAGATTATTTGTTGCCCAAAATTGTGATTTGCGTATCACCAATGTAACGACCCGGATTTTTCGGCCGTTGAACTCTGAATATTTAAATTTGTGTTAAATATTTTTATTTGAATTATATATAGGAATTTATAGGAATTATTTAATTAAACGTAGTTTAAGCATATAATTTATTTTATAATTTAATATGAGCTCGTATAGTCGCGGTACGTAGTTCGTAATTTACGATTTAAAACTTCAACTGAATATACAGAATCCAATATAAGTCGGATTTCTGTGAAACAAGAAACATTTGAATCTATTAAACTGTATCTTTCTAATGGAAGAGAAAAATTGAGATTTCGTATTGCAGATTTTGTTTTACGTCCAAATCAAATTTTCAGAAAAGTCGCTCTGGAATCGTATATAGGCCATAACGATTATTTAAATATATTTAAATATCGGTCTTGAATTTGGACAAGATTCTTTTGAGGCGTAGTTATAACCAAATTTTTAGAATTTTACTGTAATTTTTAATTAATTAAATATGCAACTTTTTATTTGGAGTATTTTGCACCCTATATCAGTATTTTGGGGTTTCACAATATAAGTTAACCTACCGATATTATAATCTTTTGGGGATCGTGGCACATTGCTTGCCGCCATGGTATTTTTATTTCTATTGATAGGGGTCCATAAACGAATGAAGTATTATATAACGGGTATGCTAAACATTATAACTCAGTCCATATTAAAGTCAACATGATTTATTAATATGGGTACATCTAATATGGAATCCTACGACAAACGAGAAATGATATATAAAACCCAACAAAAAAAAGTGTATCTAAAACAAATAACATGCATCCTTGTTTGCAGTACCGTAAATTATGAATGGTTCTTACTTAAAATTCATACTAATATAAAACTCACGCGGCCTAATAATAATAAGAAAAATATTATCCTTGGCTAGCACGGTTTAATCCGTGTTCCCCAAGCTGTGTGCGCTCCAAGAAAATTCGATTCCGTGACACCCAAGCAAAATTTGTGTCATGCGTTTCAAGCTGTTTTATGTCGTGACTGCCACACATCTTATCCCTTTAAATACTATTTACTCTTTCTTCTATTTCTCATTTTCCAGACTCAGGGGAAATAAAACGAACGGAAATTCATCTTCTTCTAAATGACATAAAAAATCAATTTCCCAATAAAAAAAATCAAAATCTCATATTCATCAAACTCCAAATTTCGGAAGTGCCCATCTCGGATCCTTCGTTGGGTGCGATGTTTTGTAGGAAGCCAGAAAATCGGGAAGGCAAGGAGTGAGAATGGTTCTAAGGTGTCACGGTAGTGGTAAATGTTGAGGTAGGGCGCAGCGTGAAGTGTGTATGGGATATAGATGGAGGCAGATAGTTTTAAGAGTGCAGGGGCTTGCGGCTTAGAGGGGACGTGGGAAGATGGAGTTTGTGGTTTAAGGGGGCTTGCATTTTAAATATATGAAGATGAAGCGGATGTGCTTTATTCAGTAGGGAGTTGGAGCTGTGAATATGTATATTGAAAAGAAGAAGAGTGTTAAGTCAAGAATGTATATTTTGATAACAAGGAAATTAAGGAAAAGAAGGGTTAAACGTGGAGACCGAATCTAGTACAGTGGAGACCAGATCTTTGAGCAGTGGCAGTTTGTGGTACAACGCGTTAGAGGACGGAGATGCGGTGGTCTCCAGCACCGCCAGTAAGGAGCGGTGATGATTTCTGGCGATGAGCTTTTCATTGGAGATCAAAATGATGGGTTATGGTAATGAAAAAGAACAGGAGTAGGTTCAAATGTGATTTCTTTTGGGGGGATTGGTAAGTTAAAGTATCATAGACCCTTTTTAGTACAGCATTTTGGAAGATGTACATGCGAAGAAAGAGAAGGAGTTTAGTGGAAACCTTTTGTGAAGTTGTGGACAAACAAAGGTGAACTATTAACTACAGTAGCGGGATGGAGATGTATATGAACTGGAGAAGTTTATGTTTTCTGTCATGACTACGGGTTGAAGCTTCTTAAGCGCGTATCAGGTTCAAAGTTTTACAGGAGAAAAAGCATACATGGATGAGGAAGAAAATTGAGTAGCTAATCATGGGTTAAGGAAGGTAAAACATAGGGATTAATTCAACTAAGTAATTATCTTGTTAATGATATTTAATTCAAATAAAAACTTACGGTATGTATATTTTGCATTAGTGAACAGTTGAGGACTAGAGGAGATCCAGGCGTTTAAAAGAACACGAGAATGGTGAATTTCAGAGAGTCGAGTTTCTTCGTTCACTAGAAGAGTAGTGTGTTGTTTGGTGAACAGATCGGTGATGGATAAGTAGGTTAGTAGTTTAGGTTGAAAGAGCGCTTGAATGTCTTGAACCAGGACGAGTCAAACTTTGGATGTTCTTTGGGGCAGCAGTCGCAAGTGCTGGAAATATTTCCCTCCCCGAACGACTGCCCTTTTGATCATCTAAATCGATGGTGGATTAACGTTAATGCATTGTTTAAGGGTAATAATCTTAGCTAAGTCAATTAATATAGTCATTTAAAGAATTATATTAATTTAATTCTAGCTAAAAGGGTATAGCCATCATGTTTATCTTATATAAAAATAGAACTGGACCGAATATGTCACTTTGGAAGCGTAGCAATGAGATCTACATTGTAGAATTAAAATTCCTGGAAGGAGAGCTACTGGGATTGCATTTTAAAATCAAACGCTATTTGATTTTAAACGAAAAAAAAGCAGAACCGTCAACTGCAAAACAAGGTGAGTAAACTCACTAACTCTGACTCATTTATATTTTTATATAAAAGAGTTTTAATTTATTTCTAGTAATTTTATACTGTGTGATGGTTGTCTAAATGCATGGTTGATAAAATTGGTTGAATGGTTGATATGGTCATATAGTTGATCGATAATTATTTCTGTTATTAATTAATGTTGATTAACATCTGTGGTTGCAGGGAAACAGGTTGAAGGGATCCAACTGGATTCCTCAACATTTTATTTACTGTTTTATTTATTTATTTATGATATAAGATCGTGATTGATTTTGTTGTGATTGAATTACATTGGCTCGATAAATTTTGGTATTTAAATACCGTAAAATATTTTAGAACGTACAAAAGAGATTTGAGTTTTAAAAAGGAAATTATTTCCAAAACAGAAATTAGATTTCAAATGGAATGGAAATAGAAACTTGTATAAGTGAATCAAAACAAGAAGTTGTTTATAACGATGTTTATAAATTAGAAAAAATATATATCATAGAATAAAAGTAAAATATAAAATTCAAGTTGAATTTATATAAGCAAAGTGGTAATTGGTGTTGACACCCGATATTTGAAGTGGGATTTGAATGCAATAGTGGTAAAAGAGATTTGAATAGGAAAATTGGTTTCAAAAGAAACGATGGGTTATATTCCAAAGATTGGAAAATAAAAATTAATTGAGATAAATTTGATGAAATTTTAAATAGGAATTCGGCTATGTCAAATTTTACAAATGATTTATGTCTCGGAAGAATATTTAAATTTTATTTAACATGAACCTATGAATTAATTTAAATACATTAAAAGGTCAATATTCAATTAATTCTATAGTCCGCAATAATATATCTAAAAAGGGATTTATAGAAATCAAATTGAGTTAATTTCAGAAGTTAAAGAACGTATAACTTGTAAATACATTTAAAGGAGAACTTGAATTGTTTAAAATAAACAGAGTTTATAAATGAACAACGGAGACGTGTGCGTCGCAAATGGTACTTTATTTAAAATAGTGATTATAATGTTGTGGTTATAATATTTGTTTTGTAAGTCTAAACAACTATTATAGCGCTGCTGTTATAATATTTGTTTTGTAAATCTAAACAGCGATTATAACGCTGTTGTTATAATATATGCTTTGTAAATCTGAACAGCGATTTTAGCGCTGTCGCTATAATAAATGTTTGTAAATCTATGCAACAATTTTAACGCTATCGTTAAAACAAATGACTTATAAATCAAATATTTGGAGACAGCGATTTTAACCCTACCGTTATAATCAATGTTTTTCCGTAAAGGAAGTGGATTCTTAGATTGAATCCGAGAGTCGAGTAAGTGATGTTTTGTTTGAAATTGTGAGCTTTGACAGTTTCAAAGTTGAAAATGTTGTTCAGTTAAGGTCTGAGAGGTAATTACACCCCAACTTAATTGACTTCAAAATTGACTAAGGAATGGTTAGGGTTCGGCAGTGAAGATTGATTTGGGATTCGATTAGTAAATGAATAATTAATGAATTGAGTTATAGCAACGATGTTAATTATGTAACATGGGTTTGACTAAATGAAAAGGTCTTGGAAACAGTTTCCAAAATAAATCAGAGATAGTTCTAAGTATAGAAAATAATGATAACTAGAAGTAAGGAATCATAATTGGAAACGTTGTTACCATGTTAATAAAGTATATTTTCTAAAATATAGAAATAAGAATATATGAATATAAAGAAATGTTTTCAAATTGGAATAAGAGATATCTTCTCGAATATAGGAATGATGACATTAGAAATGTCTTCCAAGAATCGAGATTGAGATTTGAAAGGATATGGAAGATTGAAAAATGGATTTTTGAAACGATAATATAACAAGGAATTAATATAAAAAGAGGCCAGTGTTGTTTGATGCTTGATCGGTAGAATTTCCAATTGGAAGTAGGACCGTTGATTGTATGGATGTTTCTTTAATAGTTAAATCACCGACTATCAAAGTTTTGATTTATTTTATACCTCCGTTGTCAATATGGAGAGACCGGGATCAGATTTAATATCTGAAAACCGCTCCGTATTGGCATAAGCGTTACGAATCAACTTTTGTTGAAGAGATTATGAAGACGGAGAAAAAATGCAAGGGTTGTTCTGTTAATTCAAACCTCAATCCTCACAATCGGGGATTGCCAAAAATCGGGCAGGCAGCATGGCTATGTGGGTCGCTCCCATTAGGATGTATAATCACCTATCTAGAGAAATTCCATTTACTTCTTTAATCTATTGATGCTGTCCCTTTCGGGGAAACGGTTGTTGAACCCAACTGTTGGTGATATACATTCGATACACTCAAGCGAAATGAGTGGTTGGTCATGTGTGAGCCGGGTTGCAAGACGTTCTTGTTGAATCCAGTGTATTGCCTCTAGAGATACACTATCGGAAGCTGGTCCCATACCTTGTCATGTTGGAAATCCAATCTCCAATAAGCGACCTGCGGTTTTTTATTTTAAATTATATATGGAGCGTGAGATGCAAGCGTTCCGCTAGATTCTATTTATATGATTTAGACACTATTGTAATATCATTGGATTTGATATCAAAAAAATATTTTTGGGTTATCGTAAGATAAAAACCATCCGTGTTTATGTGTGGATCGGTCTTACGATTATCTTTTCTTTCGAAAGAATTTTTGAAAGTTAAACAATGATTGGAGTTTACTCACACTAGTCCCATGACTGACCCAGAGTTTATTTTGATTTGTTTTCCCTAAACTCTTGGGTGCCTAAATTTGTATGGGTAGTCAAGTAGTTAGGATTTTTCGGATTCACTTGGAGGGGCTCGAAGCAGGAGGCTTCATCAGTTTGCTATAAACTATGATATTTTCCGTTATGTACTATGTTGGATCTGGAAACAGGTGTTTATAACTGTTCAAGAGATAACTGTTGTGCTCTGATGATGGTATGTACATTCAGATACTAATTTGTATTTCAAAGTTTATGTTATCTAATATATTTTATTCGTTTCCGCTATGAGTTTGTGATCTTCATTTTCTTCTATTCTAATATTTCTTTCTATTTCTCATCCTCTAACTTCTTTCTAATAATGATTTGTATTTCTGTGCAATTTGGGTTGGACGTGTGGTGTTATTAGTTGCCTCAAAGAGTACGGAAATTCGGGTCGTTACAGTTGGTATCAAAGCTGAAGGTTGAGTAGTAACCTTGGCATTGTGGTGTGACTCAATAGAGATGGGGTTAGTAATACCCTAGGTTGAGTTTGAGTGTATATATGTGAGCGCGTATTTGTAGATTTGATATAAAATTGTTTTATATTGTATTGATTGATTCGTTGAGTGGTTTATGAATTCTGGTCGATATAGGATGTACAACTGTATCGATAGGTATTTCTAAACTCTCGAACAAAACAATTCGACATGGTATTGTTTTGAAGGTGGGTAAACGATATAATTTTGCCCTAAGGATATTTTGATATAAAAGGATATTTTTCTGAAATTATTGATTGTGTTGATTGTTATTACAATCAAATGAAATTATGAAATATTCAAATGGTTATATATAACCAAAGATAACTTGTATATGGAAAATATATGTAAATAAGACGAAATGAAATTAAATTCAAACCATAAGTTGAATTCAAATCCTGGGTGTTTAGAAAACATTTTCTTAAATATTTTGAATATAACATTGTTTTGAAGGAATTTTTGGATAAGGATGATTTTGAATGAATTTTGAAAGTGATTAAGCACTGAAATCACTTCAGTGGCAAGAAAATAATTCTGATAATGGGTCGCGACATTATCGGTATTCATTTTCAAGTTTCCGAGTGATGGATTGCTACCATAGTAATTTGGGAATGAAGAAAATTGTTTGAAAAAGGACAAGATGTTTTAGAAATTCAAATGTTTTGAATTGAGTTGATTATAAATATGTGTTTAAATATATATATGATTTTTAAACTAATTTGAAATAAAACCCAGGATTTTGAATTCTAAAAAAATTAAATAACTTGTATAAGTTGAATAAATTGAAATGGTGGAAGTAAATCAAATGGACTGAAATTTAACTTAAGTTAAATGGAAATTGAAACTCAAACTGAATAAGTGGATTGATTAAGAAATAAAGATCAAATGGAATCGATAGAATGGAAGTGAACTAATTAGAAGTTGATTAGAAATTTCAAAACTAGAAGTTGGATTGATTTGAAACCAACTGGAAATGGATATATGTGTGTTGAACAGGTATTGAATGGAAGCAAATACAAGAGATAGAGATATGCCCGAAAAAAGGTACATGTTTACAATATTACCTGGGATTGATGATTTTATGAGCCTATGAGGCAAGCCGCTTGGCTTTTTGATTTTCTTTTGGATTGGAGAAGGCCTAGAAAGGCGAGTTGTGGTTGTACCGATTGAGCCGTACAGAGGAGATGCTGCCGAAATTTTTCAGAATTTAAAGTGTTAGGAAATTTTCAGAATTTATGAAAATTTTCGTTAGTAAGAATAAATTAATATTTTAATTGAAATAAGTTGGTCCAATTAAACTGAAGTTAAGAAGTGAACAAAAAGGATTTTTGGACCTAGTTAATAGGGTATGTAGCATCTTTTCCTACCTTGGCAATTTCGAGGACGAAAATATTTTAAGGGGGAAGTAATGTAACGACCCAGAATTTCGGCCGTTGAACTCTGAATATTTAAATATGTGTTAAATATTTTTATTTGAATTATATATAGGAATTTATAAGAATTATTTAATTAAACGTAGTTTAAGCGTATAATTTATTTTATAATTTAATATGAGCTCGTATAGTCGCAGTAGTTCATAATTTATGATTTAAAACTTCAACTGAATATACATAATCCAATATAAGTCGGATTTCTGTGAAACAAGAAATGTTTGAATCTATTAAACTGTATCTTTCTAATGGAAGAAAAAAACTGAGATTTCGTATTGTAGATTTTGTTTTACATCCAAATCAAATTTTTAGAAAAGTCCCTCTGGAATCGTATATAGGCCATAACGGTTATTTAAATATATTTAAATATCGGTCTTGAATTTGGACAAGATTCTTTTGAGGCGTAGTTATAATTAAATTTTTAGAATTTTACTGTAATTTTTAATTAACTAAATATGCAACTTTTTATTTGGAGTATTTTGCACCCTATATCAATATTTTGGGGTTTCACAATATAAGTTAACCTACCGATATTATTATCTTTTGGGGATTGTGGCACATTACTTGTCGCCATGGTATTTTTATTTCTGTTGACAGGGGTCCATAAACGAACAAAGCATTATATAATGGGTACGCTGAACATTATAACTCAGTCCATATTAAAGTGAACATGATTTATTAATATGGGTACATCTAATATGGAATCCTACGACAAACGAGAAATGATATATAAAACCCAACAAAAAAAACGTGTATCTAAAACAAATAACATGCGTCCTTGTTTGCAGTACCGTAAATTATGAATGGTTCTTACTTAAATTTCATACCAATATAAAACTCACGCGACCTAATAATAATAAGAAAAATATTATCCTTGGCTAGCACGGTTTAATCCGTGTTCCCCAAGATGTGTGCGCTCCAAGAAAATTCGATTCCGTGACACCCAAGCAAAATTTGTGTCATGCCTTTCAAGCTGTTTTATGTCATGACTACCACGCATCTTATCCCTTTAAATACTATTTACTCTTTCTTCTATTTCTCATTTTCCAGACTCAGGGGAATAAAACGAATGGAAATTCATCCGCTTCTAAATGAAATAAAAAATCAATTTCCCAATAAAAAAAATCGAAATCTCATATACATCGAACTCCAAATTTCGGAAGTGCTCGTCTCGGATCCTTCGTTTGGTGCGACGTTTTATAGGAAGACAGAAAATCGGGAAGACAAGGAGTGAGAATGGTTCTAGGGTGTCACGGTGGTGGTAAATGGTGAGGTAGGGTGCAGCGTGAAGTGTGTATAGGATATTGATGGAGGCAGATAAGTTTAAGAGTGCAGGGGCTTGCGGCTTAGAGCGGACGTGGGAAGATGGAGTTTGTGGGTTAAGGGGGCTTGCGTTTTAAATATATGAAGAAGAAGCGGATGTGCTTTATTAAGTAGGGAGTTGGAGCTGTGAATATGTCTATTGAAAAGAAGAAGAGTATTAAGTCAAGGACATATATTTTGATAACAAGGAAATTAAGGAAAAGATGGGTTAAACGTGGAGAACGAATCTGGTACAGTGGAGATGTAACACCCCACATCCGTTAGTGTCACTCACAAAGGGAATGCACTAAGTTCTGTGGAGCATTATAGGTAAAAGATACAGATAAATTACAAGACAGACATAATTTAAATCAGCGGGAAAAATAAAACTTTGCTTTATTGATAGAATAGTTTGTACAACAATTGTTTTCCAATATCAGAGTATCATCTGTCTTACAAAATAAAGAAGCATAAAAATACATTTATATTCCCCAATGTAGCATAAGCCAGCCATTGCAGCGAAAAGGAGAGTCTAAAGCACTTTGCCGAAGAATCTTCAAGCTTTGGAAGAGTGACGGTCCAATATAACCTGAGCTACACTATTCCCTGCTCAACTACCTGGGGGGGACGGAAGAAAAGAAGACGAAAGAAAAGTAGAGTCAGACATAAAGCCTGAGTAAGTCTAGTGACTATTCAGTCTATGGATAAGAAAAAGAGCATGATAAGTATAAATTGGAAATGGGAAAGCACCATAAACTAAGTTAAGTTGTCTAGGACCGAATATACTATCGTTCCCCATACTAATCAAGATAAGATTAACACAAGATACGCTATGACAAGATAAACTGGACATGCTTTAACATTTTCCCTGCTTCGCTATTAACCTGTTATTATAGTTTATATGCCTCTGCACCACCTAACTATTGTCCCCGCTAGTAATGATAACGTGATCCCAATCCCTGAAATTCTGGTTACTTTCAGGCGTACATTTATTATTTATTACCTAGATCTAATCTAGGGTTTCTATCGCATGCTTTCTAGTTTCAACTAGAGTTTACGCTATCTGCTGAACGCTTCTCGGATTCAGGGTTTATGCCACCAAGGTCCAACTAGGAATTACGCTACTTGTCGAACTATACCCTCTAGTCTAGGACACACTACCTAGGGTGGTATATGTTCCTAGACTTTTCCCACGTATGTATCGCGAATCGTTATCGCTTGTCTAGATGCACACGTCCTGTAATGTACGGCCCGAGTTCCGTGGCAGGGCTACTCTAGAAACATAGAACTCGGTCGGGAGCTTTCAGATATCTGCCGATGCAGATGCTAAGGTCTGGTTTTCTAGTGGCTATGGTCCCACTTGATCCCTCCCTCAACTAATGGAAGGCAAACCTTGAAAAATGAGAACTATACGAAGGCCCCTATATGCCCCCACTAACCTATGGCCAACAACAACCGCAACCACAACTAGCAAGTATATGGTCCGTAGGAGTTCTCCGCCTTCCCGCCTCACGTATCTCGCTTGACTCAAGATGGTAGGTAGACGACAAGTTGCTATCACAGGGCTACCGTTTCCTTGCCGAATCACGCTGGTCCATCCTAGTCTTTAGGTTGCCATATTTTGCAACCAAGGCATACCCTTGGTTCTTATAATGCATACCTTAACCTCTGTGAGCCCAGGAGGATCATATGCAGCCTCACAGAGGGATATCAAGAGTACCCTCACGTCCCCTCGATGCCTTGGGCTTCATAACCCAATTCATTGGAGCCTTCTTTAAAATCAGATGGACGTTCGCTCCTTCTCGTGTTATACTAAGAATTATTACTTAGTTTTGTTAACTAAGGTTTACCACTTAGTTTCCAGAACCGTTGTTTCCTTAACTAAGGTTTACTACTCAGCCTTTTTCTCGTCAAGCTGGATTGGTTAAGTGTCATTAGTCAATTCAAGTTAACTTAACCCATTCATTTGTCATATTAAATTGGTTAAGTGTTAACAGTAGTTCATGTTGACTTAAACCTACCACAGACCAAGTTATATTGGTTAAGTATTTCTTATTACTTAACTCTACCCATTCATCTTTTATTGGTTAAGTGTTCTTTCTAACTTAACCCCAACATCTGTTTGCTTAACATGTTCTAATGGTTAAGTATTGTCCCTTTTATGTTTTTAACTTAACCCTATTCATTTATCATACTCTGATGGTTAAGTATTCAAAGTTTACTTAACCCCACTCTCTAGTCTAGTTAACATGTTAAATTGGCTAAGTGTATTCTTAGTTACTTAACCCCTACAAGTCTTGTCTTGTTACCAGGTTAAGTCGGTTAAGTGTTCCTATGGACTTAACCCTCCCATTCCGGCTTAACTGTGTTAAGTTGGTTAAGTGTCATTAGTCAATTTCAGTTAATTTAACCCTCCTACTTATCATATTACTCTGGTTAAGTGTTGGTGTTAACTTAACCTCACCTTCTGTTCAACTAACCTGTTACAGTGGTTAGGTGTTTCTAACTTACCTAACCTAACCCACTTGTCACATCAACTTGTTATCATGGTTAAGAGTTCAAACTTTTGCTTAACCTCAATCACTTGTCTAACTAACATGTTTCCATGGTTAAGTGTTCTAATTAACTTAACCTCAATCACTACTCCAGTTAATCATGTTATAATGGTTAAACATTTGCTCAACCTTTCCCACTCCCCTAGTTAACATATTAAATTGGTTAGGTGTCCGTATAAGCCTAACCCCCAATCAGTCTGTACAGTTAACATGTTGAATTTGATTAAGTATTAATTCAATTTACTTAATCCTATCAATCCTGACTCAGCCTTAATTTATTAATTAAAGCACCAACCACTCACATTAGACAGGTATTGTTGTGGTAACTGAACAGCCGGTCGGTTCCGGGCCGGTTTACACCACAACTCATGTCAAACCTCGGGTCTTTATTGGGCTCAACGCTTAACCACCCACATTGGATAGGTATTGTTGTGACTACAGGACAGCCGGGCGGGTCCGGGCAGGTTTACATCACAACTCAATCCAACCTCGGGTTAAGCATATCGTATTTTCTAAATCCACATATTTTGTCTCTTTTCATTTTATATGTAAATATTTGCGGACCATTATCCTTATTAGGTATAACAATTTATACCACTTAAATGTTCTCAAGTCGTTGGCATGTGTCAAACATGCCAACACATATGTTTTATTTTTAACCCAACATCACTACCCCCGTCTTATATGTTTGCTATATGATAACATATGTTTGGGCTTAACATTTAAGCCCAACTTAGCCACATGAAAAAGGGGAGGCTTAGAACATGATGTATATATTTTAAGTGACATAAAAGGGGTGTGTGAATGCATGAACTTGCAACATAGCGATTTAATCACAAATTAGAGACTAGTATACTTGCATTGTAATAGCATATACTTTGGACATAAAGCATAAACTTAAACATGGATCATAGGTTTCAATCTAATCATGTAAACTTGCATTTAAAATAAGGATCTAACTTAATTAGTCACCACTATTATTAGCATATGATCTTGACTACAACGTAAGCCTATATTTTTATTTAGGCAAAATATCAAACATAAGCTAGTCATGTTCATAAAGTCACTATATGTTCACAAAGGTGCTTACTTTTGTTACTAATACAAAAGTATGGTTCAACTAGAATTATGAGGCCTATTCCAACATAAACTTATATGAATCATAATACCCAAATGGATCCAACTACACTAGAGATGATCATAGGAATATACATACAAGGGTCTAAATCATGTAGTCATAATAGTGGATCATACTTGCATAGGTCTCAACTTTGTTTTAACAAAATATGTATACAACTTTTATTAACCAAAATCATGTAAGAGTCAATTTCCAACATGAATCACTTACTTGTAAGGTGTGTTACTTTTCATTGCCAACGCACAACTAACCATGGTAATTATACTACAACATCCCAAATCCATTTATAATAAAATCATAGCAACATACCATTATAAACTAGCATCATTACAATTAAAGTACGATTCCACTTTCATTCTACACAAATCAAGTTCCAATTGTTATTCATATCGGAATAGCACTCTACTTACTACGTATGACGAATCTTGTATTTAGGATTTTGAATTCTGAATTGGAGATGCTCTCCTTTGGGTAGACGTTGTTTTGTTTACACTTAAGCTTTGAATCAACTCTTAATCGTCTCTTAGCTTTCTCTCTAACTTGATGGCTATTCCTATCTTTGCCTTAGCAGCATGACGGCACCTCCTTTATTTTATTTGTGTGAATTAGCTTGAGTCTTAGGTCCTTTCTATAGAGTTGTAAATTGATTTGAGCCGTCGATGAAGCCAAGATTAATACAAGTCGTCCGTTCTAAAGAGAAGCCAATCAAAAGAAGACAACTCAGCCCTAGTGACACTCCAGGGCTCAGAAATTCGACCAACACTGACCAGGCCAGCCAGAAGGGGGCTGGGTTCGACCTGGCTCAGGGGCCAGGTCGACTACCCAGTCGACCGCCAGGTCGACTACCCAGTCGACCCCCAGGTCGACTACCCAGTCGACCCCCAGGTCGACTACCCAGTCGACCCCCAGGTCGACTACCCAGTCGACCCCCAGGTCGACTACCAGTCGACCTGGATACCCCCAGGTCGACTACCCAGTCGACCTGGGTCCTGGGCGGGAATTTTCCCGCCCAGCCCAATCTGGGTCTGTTTTTCGAATTTGAACTCGTTTTTGACCTGTTTGAATTTTAAATCGAATTCTGAAACTTCTGAAGACCATAACTCCTTCATACGGAGTCCGATTCACACAAACTCGGACTCTATCTCAAGCAGAATTCCGAGACGAACTGTAACACCCCACACCCGCTACGGTCACTCACTAAGGGAATGCCATAGCATCGGTGGAGTATTTTAAGTGAATATAGAACAGAAAAGTTACAACAAGACATATATAAGTAATACTTGAGAATTTTAAAACATCATTTCATTGCAGCGGAAAGTAAAACATGTTCGGTTACACCACAAAACCATAAACAAGAGTCAAGTACATAATATCCATCTTGATAAAACAAAAGTACATAATCCCACTACATGAACTAATAGCCATAGATAAACTGAGCTTTACACCAATGGTCCAAGCTCCAAAAGACAGATAAAGCGATCTGATCCAAGTCTACTAGCACTAGGCCCACTCTGATGACCTGAGGGTTTGGGAAAAAGATAAAAACAACGGGGTCAGACATAAGTCTGAGTGAGCCCTATAACTTTAACAACACAATCATTAAAGTAATTAGGGTATGATATAAACCTGGTACGGTACGACTGGGGATAAATGACTACACTAAGCAGCCAACCAGACTTAGGATAAATTAAGATAATGGTAAAGACGCGCCTATCCACCCAAAGATAAATACTACACTGCACCACACCAGATCTACCAATCCAAGGGTAATTCCTACACTGCACCACACCAGATCTACCCACCCAAGGGTAATTCCTACTTAAAGGTTGATCCCACTAAGTGTACTTAGTAATTTTTAATAGTAGTTTCGTGTACCCCTAGCTGACTACATAGGTGCCGTCTGCCCCTATCTCCACTAGGTGTACCCACAACTTAGTAATTTTAATAGTAGTCTCGTGTACCCCTAGCTGACTACATAGGTGCCGTCTGCCCCTATCTCCACTAGGTGTACCCACTACTCCCATTCGATCGGCTCCCTAACGTAGATACCCGTGCTGGCCCCACAGTGGGGTGTATCACTCCCCAAAGTGGCAACCCGATACAATCAATGGTGCACGGCTTATACCTACACGATGCAACAACGTCTTACCTACCAGCCCGGGCCCACACACGCATATGAAACCCATTGGACTTGCGTTGCCACCGCTAACCCGTTTTTGGCCTCTTATAGTCAAGCCCAGTACGCGTGTCCGTCCTCGACATGGGTCGAGCCCACTAAGATACATATGGGTTACTGGTTGAAATGGGCCCCCACAAGCTACCCACCTAAGCTTGTCATTTTTTTTTCTAGTGCATCCCACTTAACCCTTTTTAATAATCATGTCCACTTACATGTTTAAAGTTTGGTTAAGTCATCTACTCATATTTCAATTGCCACTCAAGGCACCCACTAGATTTCCCCATGCCACCCAAGGCACTTACTTGATTTCCACATGCCACCCAAGGCACTTACTTAACCCTTTAATCATGTTTAATTACATGTTCCACTTTGGTTAAGTATTTTAATCTTATCTTCCATTGCCACCCAAGGCAACCACTAGATTTTTCCCATGCCACCCAAGGCACTTACTTAACCCTTTAATCATGTTTAATTACATGTTCCACTTTGGTTAAGTATTTTAATCTTATCTTCCATTGCCACCCAAGGCAACCACTAGATTTTTCCCATGCCACCCAAGGCAGTTACTTAACCCTTTAATCATGTTTAATTACATGTTCCACTTTGGTTAAGTATTCTAATCGTATCTTCTATTGCCACCCAAGGCAACCACTAGATTTTCCCCATGCCACCCAAGGCACTTACTTAACCCTTTAATCATGTTTAATTACATGTTCCACTTTGGTTAAGTATTCTAATCGTATTTTCTATTGCCACCCAAGGCAACCACTAGATTTTTCCATATGCCACCCAAGGCACCCACTTAACCCCTCATGTCCCTCTACATGCTAATATGGTTAAGTGTTTCTTAATTGATTAAGAACGTAACCGTCGTAAAGACCTCTCACATTAGACTATCTTTTATGGCAGCTGGATTTGCCAGTCGGGTCCGGGCAGCCTTACGCCATAACCGAGTCTAACCTCGTGTCTTTACACTTGTCACGTATTAAGTTTGTGCCTAAGATCTCTCACATTGGTCCAATCATTTGTAGCCGCTGGATTTGTCGGTCGGTTCCGGGCAGTCTTATGCTACAAAAGGGTCCAACCTCGTGTCTTAGTCGATTAATTACAACTAATTAATCACCCCCATATTTCGAATTAATTTTCCCTAATTAATTCCAATTTTAACGATGTACATAATTGACTCAATTATGTCCATCCACTTTATGGTATGCATAATCATACCAAATTCACACCATTTCATTAACATGTATATTAACCCCATCGTTCCCCACGTAATTCGCTAACATGACATAAAAGGGAAGATTCATCACAAATACAATGGGTTCAACTTGCATAACATTAGCATCAACATGGGTTTAAAGGTGTCAACATGCATATAGCATCAAACCCAACTAGCATAAATAATCAACCCAAACTTGCATGAATCACATATGTCATAAAGAGGTTAACTTGCATAAGTTATTTATGTCATACAAAGGGGTAAACTTGCAAATGTATGCATACCATACTAAGGTTTAAACTTGGACATGTTACTTGCATATAATCAAACACCAAACTTGCATAACATGTCATATATGAACTTGCATATAATCAAACACCAAACTTGCATAACATATCATATATGAACTTGCATATAATCAAACACCAAACTTGCATAACATGGTGTCATAATGGATCAATGTTTATCATAGCAATTTGCATAACTAGCATCATGAACACATAGCCTAACACTCGCATAACTTGCATAACATCATGATCATGTAGCGTATAACTAGCTTGCATAACATCATGAACATGTAGCATATGACTTGCATAACTTGCATAACATCATGAACATGTAGCATATAACTTGCATAACTTCATGATCACATAGCATATGACTTGCATAACTTGCATAACATCATGATCACATAGCATATGACTTGCATAACTTGCATAACATCATGAACACATAACTTGCATAACTTGAATAACATCACAAACACATAGCATATGATAACATAATCTTGCATCGATCCACATTCATAGCCATAACCTCATTATATCCTATCATAATCATTTCAACAATTGGTCATTAAGGCTATAGAAAACTCACAACTTGTTGATTAACACTCCTAAGAAGAAGATTAAGTTGCTAGAGTTGATTAGAAATTGATTTGAGAAGCTATCTTCCTCTTTAATTTGATGGAGGCTCCTTCAAGTTGCATTTTGACGGCATAACGACGTTGTATCTATTTTTAGTATGAATTAGGGTAGTCTTAGGGTGTATTTATAGAGTAGTTAGGTGTTTTAGGCCATTAGATTAACCCTAAATCAGATTAGAGCCGTCAGATCTCGTCCTAGCCACCAAAACACAGCGCAAAAGCCAAACTGATGCACCTAGGTCACCTGGGCTCGACCAGGGAGGTCGACCCCCAGGTCGACACTAGGGTCGACACCCCAGTCGACCTGGTGGGCAAGTCGACTCCCCAGTCGACCCCCAGGTCGACTCCCTGGGTCTGGCAGGAATTTTCCTGCCTCTTCTGAAATGTTTGAATTTTTGTTTTTAAATCTGTTTTGAATTTCTGAAAACTTCTTCGGGCCTTAACTGGGTCATACGAACTCTGATTTTCAAAAACTCGGACTCTATTTCGCGTATTTTTCCGAGACGAACGCAATGGCATAGCCCGTTTCCCCTGATTCAGATTTTTAAATTTAATTCTGCCCTGTTTTATATTATAGCAAGTTATTCAACATACGGGGTGTTACATTCTCCCCTACTTAAAGGATTTCGTCCCCGAAATCTCTAAGTCAAGAAGAACGTATCCTACCATCCAAACAACCATCTACTCAAACCATCAACCACTGGCATCCATTGTCCTTAGAGTTTCTAATGCTGTATGAACATATGCAAAGAGTGTGTGTATATGTTCCCTGTCTATTGCAAAATCAGGCGGTCCACTGATTTAGTCGACCTCCTTAATGCAAACCATGATGGTGTCATGCATCCAATATGTATGCGAAAGAACCCTATCGACACATACTATTTCTACATGAGTGCACAATCATTCACCAAAATGCATCATCCATATGATAGCGCAACCATTATACATCCATTAATAGAGCTACCTACACACAATTTTATGAAATATGCAATATGAAGTGATTGAGCCGATCTAGTGCCTAGAGTGTGTGTATATGCATCCACGAGCAACCACTAGCAACCACTTGCATCCACACGCATCCATCAAACATAAAATGTCCCAAACACATGTTTCAACCATAGGTTTACCCTATTTAAAGGTCAAAGGTACTAATGAGAGGACATTCTAAAGATAAGATAAGTACTAGACAAACGATAAAGGAGAAGTTAAAAGACATACCCCCAAAAAGGAATGGGTACAATGAACGCATCTTTGCTTCTGTCTCCCAAGTAGCATTGCTCTCATCTTCTCCTTTTTGCACTTAGACTAGTCGAACCTCTCTGTTTCTCAACTTCCTAATCTCTGACCCAAGGATGCGGGTAGGAGCTCATAGAATAGTCGCATTACGCTCTACCTCCACTTCCCAAAGCAAGCTCGGCTCTACCACCTCTGCGGTCTCATGTAGGCACTTCCTCAACTGCGATACATGGAATGCGTCATGTACCCCACTGAGTTTCTCGAGTAAATCCACTCTATATGCCATCCGTCCAATCCTTTCCTTAATAGGAAACGGTCCTTCAAACCTTGGTGCTAACTTCCCAACGGACCCAAAGAGAACAACATTCCGTAATGGAGATACTTTAACAAAGACCATGTCCCCAACATCAAACTCTTCCAAAACTCGCTAGTGAAGATAGGATCTCGATCACTCACTATGTTAGAAGGTACCCCATGCAATCGAACTATCTCTCGAAGATAAACTGAAGCTAGCCATGGAGCAGTCCTCTTGCTCTTCACGGGTATGAAATGGGTACTCTTAGTAAGTCTGTCTACCACAACCCAAATTCCCGTATTACCCTTCTTCGACCTAGGTAACCCATCAATAAAATCCATCGAGACGCCATCCCACTTCCATTGCGGAACTTCCAATGGGTGAAGCAACCCACCAGGTTTCTTTTGCTCCGCTTTCACTTGTTGGCACACCAAGCATCTAGCGACATACTCGGCCACATCTTTCTTCATACCGGCCCAAAAGAAAACTCGCTTCATGTCTTGGTACATCTTGTCCCCACCGGGATGAATGGTCATCTTCAAACGATGTGCATCATCAAGTATAACCTTCCTCAAACCCTTGTCCTGCGGTACACAAAGTCTACCGTACCTACGCATCCACCCCCTATCGTCTAGGGTGTACCTACTCAAATGGCTGGACGACTCTCCCCCTTATGAGCTTCTCTACCAACTCAACCAACTGTGGGTCGTCCCGCTGTGCCTCGCCAATCCGCCCCAAAAGAGTAGGTCTGACCTCTAAGGATGCTAGCTAACCGGGTATAAAGTCAATGGAAGGTCTAAAATCAAACATCGAGATAAATTCCAAACTTCGTCGTTCCACGAACAATGGACTCAAAGACAACCTTTTTCTGCTTAAGGCGTCTTCCACCACGTTACCCTTGCCAGGGGTATACGCTATCTCGAAATCATAGGATGCCAAGAACTCCATCCACCTTTGCTGTCTCAAGACTATGCGCTCGAAGAATCTCCAATACTTCCCTAAGATGTAGGGCATGCTTTTCTCCACTTCTAGAGAAAGCCAAGATATTCTCCCACGCAAAATCGTCACAACTATCCATCTCTCACGCAGACCATCCTAGTCGAACTCGACATCCCCCAAGTGCAAGCCCCAAAGGCCTAAACCAATATCAGACAAACACCCAAGGGATACCTCCTTCGAATTCAGACGACCTACGTGAGATGATACTAGTAAAAACGGCTAAATAATTAAGCCCTTGTCCAACTCTGGATGTCCTCGCCAGTCTCGCTCCAAAACCACCGTTGATCAAATAACTGGCTTTGCTTAACCTATTAAGCACATACGAAAACTTATTTCATTCTTAGAAAAGACCAAGATGTCATCCATAATGGCCACTACGAAGTTATTTAGGTACCCCCTGAACACCCTACTCATCAAATCAACAAAGTATGCGGGGGAGTTCGTCAAACCAAATGGCATCACAAGCCACTCATAGAAACCATCCGGAGTCCTAAGGCGGTCTTCTCTATACTATCCTCAGCCACTCCCAACTGATGAAACCCCATGGCTAAGTCCAACTGCTAAATACTGAGGCGCCAACCAACTGATCAAAGAGATCCTCAATCCTCGGCAATGGGTGTCTATTCTTCTTTGTGAGCTTGTTGAGTTCTCTATAGTCTACACAAAGTCTGAGGGACCCATCTGCCTTAGTGGCAAATACTACTGGAGCACCCCACTCCAATATACTTCTTCTTATGAACCCCTTCTCAAACAACTCCCCTACTTGCTTATGGAGTTCCCTCCCCTCACGAGGAACCATGCGGCGCACTGACCAAGATACTGGTTTAGCATCGTCTACCAGATATATTCGGAGGTCTATCTCCCGCTTCGGAGGTAAGCCCTTCACCTTCTCAAACACATCCGAGTATTCCCGGACCACTCTAACATATCGCAAACTCTCGACCGAAGCGTCTAGCGATTCAAGATAACTTAGCGTAACAGAATCCATGGGATTTCAAAAGATCTCGAGAGTGCTACCCAAGCGGGTCATAAGCCTAACAACTCTCCTTCCATAATCAAGAACGGCACCATTACTGGATAACCAGTCCATGCCCAAAATCAGCCCATAGCCCGTGAAGCCCAAACAAAAGCATCACATCTAAACTCAACGCTAAGTATGGAAATCTTCAAACCCAAACATATCATGGACAAATAAGTGGAGCCCCCAATCGGGTTTGAAACAACCGAGGGATCATCTACTAAACTGGCGTCTAGGTGCAGTGACTCAACTAATTATGATGAGATAAACGAATGTGATGCGACTCTGCCAGAGTCGAATAAAGTTCGAACAGGATGATCGAGAGAACCAAATTTCAACTTAGACGGTCCTACCCCCATCAGGTATACCCGTCGTGAGGGAATACATCTACCCTCCAGAAGATCTTGTACTTCGTCCTTACCTCTTTGGACAACCCTAATAAGGTGTCCTATTTCTCCAAGATAACTAGCCTTCCCCTTCACATTCTCCTTTCGTGGCCTCCTTACCACGATAAGGTTTCGTCCTTTATTTACCTAACAACTATTTGAACCTTCCTCTCTCGTCCATCTTAAAGGTGCCCTTAAGCCCTCTACCTCCTTGGACTAACTTCTTAGCCCGGCAAACATCTAAGTCCCTTGAAGTGGTTCTTCCGTCCTTCATACGGAAGTCCTTATTTATCTTAAAAGACGTCTATACGCGGAGGGGAAATTCAAAAGGAGAAAGAAGAAGAGATTCAAAACGAAGAATCGAAGGAAGGATATATGGCTCTAGGGGATTATGTTCTTTTCTTTCAAACACTTTTCTCTCAAAACATGTTTTTGAAAATACTTCTTCCAAAAATGTTTTTAGAAAAATAGTATTCTAAAAATTTTATCTGTTCTAGTAACCTTAAGCTCTGATACCACGTGTAACACCCCACACCCGCTACGGTCACTCACTAAGGGAATGCCATAACATCGGTGGAGTATTTTAAGTGAATATAGAACAGAAAAGTTACAACAAGACAGATATAAGTAATACTTGAGAATTTTAAAACATCATTTCATTGCAGCGGAAAGTAAAACATGTTTGGTTACACCACAAAACCATAAACAAGAGTCAAGTACATAATATCCATCTTGATAAAACAAAAGTACATAATCCCACTACATGAACTAATACCCATAGATAAACTGAGCTTTACATCAATGGTCCAAGCTCCAAAAGACAGATAAAGCGATTTGATCCAAGTCCACTAGCACTAGGCCCACTCTGATGACCTAAGGGTTTGGGAAAAAGATAAAAACAACGGGGTCAGACATAAGTCTGAGTGAGCCCTATAACTTTAACAACACAATCAATAAAGTAATTAGGGTATGATATAAACCTGGTACGGTACGACTGGGGATAAATGACTACACTAAGCAGCCAACCAGACTTAGGATAAACTAAGATAACGGTAAAGACGCGCCTATCCACCCAAGGATAAATACTACACTGCACCACACCAGATCTACCCACCCAAGGGTAATTCCTACACTGCACCACACCAGATCTACCCACCCAAGGGTGATTCCTACTTAAAGGTTGATCCCACTAAGTGTACTTAGTAATTTTTAATAGTAGTTTCGTGTACCCCTAGCTGACTACATAGGTGCCGTCTGCCCCTATCTCCACTAGGTGTACCCACAACTTAGTAATTTTAATAGTAGTCTCGTGTACCCCTAGCTGACTACATAGGTGACGTCTGCCCCTATCTCCACTAGGTGTACCCACTACTCCCATTCGATCGGCTCCCTAACGTAGATACCCGTGCTGGCCCCACAGTGGGGTGTATCACTCCCCAAAGTGGCAACCCGGTACAATCAATGGTGCACGGCTTATACCTACACGATGCAACAACGTCTTACCTACCAGCCCGGGCCCACACACGCATATGAAACCCGTTGGACTTGCGTTGCCACCGCTAACCCGTTTTTGGCCTCTTATAGTCAAGCCCAGTACGTGTGTCCCGTCCTCGACATGTGTCGAGCCCACTAAGATACATATGGGTTACTGGTTGAAATGGGCCCCCACAAGCTACCCACCTAAGCTTGTCATTTTTTTTCTAGTGCATCCCACTTAACCCTTTTTAATAATCATGTCCATTTACATTTTTGAAGTTTGGTTAAGTCATCTACTCATATTTCAATTGCCACTCAAGGCACCCACTAGATTTCCCCATGCCACCCAAGGCACTTACTTGATTTCCACATGCCACCCAATGCACTTACTTAACCCTTTAATCATGTTTAATTACATGTTCCATTTTGGTTAAGTATTTTAATCTTATCTTCCATTGCCACCCAAGGCAACCACTAGATTTTTCCCATGCCACCCAAGGCACTTACTTAACCCTTTAATCATGTTTAATTACATGTTCCACTTTGGTTAAGTATTTTAATCTTATCTTCCATTGCCACCCAATGAAACCACTAGATTTTTCCCATGCCACCCAAGGCAATTACTTAACCCTTTAATCATGTTTAATTACATGTTCCACTTTGGTTAAGTATTCTAATCGTATCTTCTATTGCCACCCAAGGCAACCACTAGATTTTCCCCATGCCACCCAAGGCACTTACTTAACCCTTTAATCATGTTTAATTACATGTTCCACTTTGGTTAAGTATTCTAATCGTATTTTCTATTGCCACCCAAGGCAACCACTAGATTTTCCCCATGCCACCCAAGGCACTTACTTAACCCTTTAATCATGTTTAATTACATGTTCCACTTTGGTTAAGTATTCTAATCGTATTTTCTATTGCCACCCAAGGCAACCACTAGATTTTTCCACATGCCACCCAAGGCACCCACTTAACCCCTCATGTCCCTCTACATGCTAATATGGTTAAGTGTTTCTTAATTGATTAAGAACGTAACCGTTGTAAAGACCTCTCACATTAGACTATCTTTTATGGCAGCTGGATTTGCCGGTCGGGTCCGGGCAGCCTTACGCCATAACCGAGTCTAACCTCGTGTCTTTACACTTGTCACGTATTAAGTTTGTGCCTAAGACCTCTCACATTGGGCCAATCATTTGTAGCCACTGGATTTGTCGGTCGGTTCCGGGCAGTCTTATGCTACAAAAGGGTCCAACCTCGTGTCTTAGTCGATTAATTACACCTAATTAATCACCCCCATATTTCGAATTAATTTTCCCTAATTAATTCCAATTTTAACGATGTACATAATTGACTCAATTATGTCCATCCACTTTATGGTATGCATAATCATACCAACTTCACACCATTTCATTAACATGTATATTAACCCCATCGTTCCCCAATTAATTCGCTAACATGACATAAAAGGGAAGATTAATCACAAATACAATGGGTTCAACTTGCATAACATTAGCATCAACATGGGTTTAAAGGTGTCAACATGCATATAGCATCAAACCCAACTAGCATAAATAATCAACCCAAACTTGCATGAATCACATATGTCATAAAGAGGTTAACTTGCATAAGTTATTTATGTCATACAAAGGGGTAAACTTGCATATGTATGCATACCATACTAAGGTGTAAACTTGCACATGTTACTTGCATATAATCAAACACCAAACTTGCATAACATGTCATATATGAACTTGCATATAATCAAACACCAAACTTGCATAACATATCATATATGAACTTGCATATAATCAAACACCAAACTTGCATAACATGGTGTCATAATGGATCAATGTTTATCATAGCAATTTGCATAACTAGCATCATGAACACATAGCCTAACACTCGCATAACTTGCATAACATCATGATCATGTAGTGTATAACTTGCATAACTTGCATAACATCATGAACATGTAGCATATGACTTGCATAACTTGCATAACATCATGAACATGTAGCATATAACTTGCATAACATCGTGATCACATAGCATATGACTTGCATAACTTGCATAACATCATGATCACATTGAATATGACTTGCATAACTTGCATAACATCATGAACACATAACACATAACTTGCATAACTTGCATAACTTGCATAACATCACAAACACATAGCATACGATAACATAATCTTGCATTGATCCACATTCATAGCCATAACCTCATTATATCCTATCATAATCATTTCAACAATTGGTCATTAAGGCTATAGAAAACTCACAACTTGTTGATTAACACTCCTAAGAAGAAGATTAAGTTGCTAGAGTTGATTAGAAGTTGATTTGAGAAGCTATCTTCCTCTTTAATTTGATGGAGGCTCCTTAAAGTTGCATTTTGACGGCATAACGACGTTGTATCTATTTTTAGTATGAATTAGGGTAGTCTTAGGGTGTATTTATAGAGTAGTTAGGTGTTTTAGGCCATTAGATTAACCCTAAATCAGATTAGAGCCGTCAGATCTCGTCCTAGCCACCAAAACACAGCCCAAAAGCCAAACTGATGCACCCAGGTCACCCGGGCTCGACCAGGGAGGTCGACCACCAGGTCGACACTAGGGTCAACACCCCAGTCGACCTGGTGGGCAGGTTGACTCCCCAGTCGACCCCCAGGTCGACTCCCTGGGTCTGGCGGGAATTTTCCCGCCTCTTCTGAAATGTTTGAATTTTTGTTTTTAAATCTGTTTTGAATTTCTGAAAACTTCTTCGAGCCTTAACTGGGTCATACGGACTCCGATTTTCAAAAAATCGGACTCTATTTCGCGTATTTTTCCGAGACGAACGTAATGGCATAGCCTGTAATGACCCGAAAATCGGTCCAATTTGAGCTGACTAAATAACACAAGTCCAACCCCAAATTGCACTGAAAATTCAAGAAATTAATAGAAAGAAGATAGAGGGTGAGGATAGATAAGATAGAACTAGTAGAATAGAAGAAGAAGAACATCATCATCAGAGTAACACGAATCTCACAGCGGAACGAATAAAATATAACATAACTTTTGAAATACAAACAGTATGTATACAATAGCAATGCAGAGTACAACACTTACAACGCAGCGGAAATAACTATAGCTATATGATCCTGAAGCCTCCTGCTCCAAGCTCTTCCAGTATATCTGTAAATCCCGACTACTTGACTGCCCATACAAATTTAGGCACACAAGAGTTTAGGGAAACAAAACAAATAAACTCCGGGTCAGTCATGGACTGGTGTGAGTAAACTCTAATCATTTTAACAGGTATATGATATCTCATAAGACCATGCCGTGAATACGGAACGGGTTTTTCCCTTATGAGAATCCAACATCTTTGAAAAGCAGTATCACTGATATTATAATAATGTCTAAATACAATTAGATATCAATCTAGCAGAAATGCTTTCATCTCACGTTCTACATATATAGTATACAATCAAAACCGCGGGTGCGTATTGTATGATTGGATTTCCAACTATGACAAGGTATGGAACCACCTTCCGATCAGTGTACTCTAGGAACGATACACTGGAGTTCAACAAGTACATCTTGTAACTCAGCCACACATGACCGACCACTCATTTCGCTTGAGTGTATCGAATGTACATCACCAACGGTTGGGATCAACAACCGTTCCCGTAAATATATATGGGACAGCATTGATAGATTTAAGAAGCAAATAAATATTTTCTAGATAGGTGATTATACACCCTACTTCGGAGCGACCGACTTAGCCATGTTGCCTGCCCGATTTTTGTCATTTACCGGATGTGAGGCTAGAAACTACGCTTATCTATCTTTCATTGATAGCAAGATTACTTTGAATGCCACATTATCAGATCCATTAATCATTAGTCGGATCTGCACAAATAGATTCTGGATATTATGCGAAGGGAATAAATCCGTTGGGCACCATATATATTTGTACAATCCAACTCATTCAATCATTGGAAATATTCTGTCAGACATTCGTCCATTTACGTTCGTTCTGGGATTGAACGAAACCGAAGGCACTATTCTGTAAATAGGACAGCCATTGCATAACACCGTCATCAATTATCTTCATCGCATTTGATCAGAACGCTTATGTCAATACGGAGTGGTTCTTTGGATAATAATC
This sequence comes from Allium sativum, assembly GCA_030737875.1. Classification (NCBI taxonomy): domain Eukaryota; kingdom Viridiplantae; phylum Streptophyta; class Magnoliopsida; order Asparagales; family Amaryllidaceae; genus Allium; species Allium sativum. Next base: position 411,256 of record JASFAX010000056.1, on the reverse strand, counting down.
CAACCGGTCTCTCCATATCAACAACGTAAAATGGTCAAAACTTGATAGTCTGTGATTTAACTATCAAATGAAAACATGTCGGTGTACAAACAACGATCTTAATTCCAATTGGAATTATCGATCCAATCATCAATCATATATATATATATATATATATATATTCATATTTCCTTATTTTCTAAAATTAGAAAATATACGTTTCAACATTGGACAACATCTCCAATCCTCATTTACGCATCACTACCATTCCACAACTATTAGTCCCTAACTGTAAACTAGCAAGAGAACATTTCTCTAAGTATAAACCCCGAAGGCCGAAACCAACATCAGATCGATACTTAGAAAACTATTCAACTTACTAATCTCTAGTCAGTTTCTAATTTTTGTTTAACTTCACTTCTTAATTTCTATATTCGATTAACCCCTTTTGATAAACTACGTTTGATTAACTCCTTTTGATAAACTACGTTTGATTAACTCCTTTTGATAAACTACGTTTTCCGTTACAACTATTTCCTTTTTATAACGCTTACTTATCGTTACAAATATTTCCTATTTATAACTTCTATTTACCGTTACAAATATTTCCTATTTACAACTTCTATTTACCGTTACAAATATTTCCTATTTACAACTTCTATTTACCGTTACAAATATTTCCTATTTACAACTTCTATTTACCGTTACAAATATTTCCTATTTACAACTTCTATTTACCGTTACAAATATTTCCTATATCTATTTATTTTCTAAATAAATATCCCTTTTATAAATCTCTATTTGTTTTATAAATAATTTCCTTTTATAAAACCGTGTTCGTTTTATACATAATTTCCTTTTATAAAATCCTGTGATTTTATAAAATTCCTTTATTTCAATATATATTGAAATATTCCATTTCACAACTCAGGGTTTCTTATGATATGTAAAATATCGAATAACAATGATAAATATCATTCTAACACACATAATCCAGAACAGATTATATAACACATCATATAACACAATATATGAAAACAGTAAAATAATTGTTGAGGAATCCAGTCGGATTCCTCCAACCTGTCTCCCTGCGTCCACAGATGTTACACAGTATAATATACATCAATTTCATTTCAATATGAAATATTCTACTGGACAAAAATCAATATTTGATTAACGATATAACATATGACTATATCTATGTTTTCAATCAAATCTATTTAACAGTCCAGTTTAACAATCAATATATAGTAGTCAACAAAATAAAGTACAATTTATATTAAAATATAAATTGAGGAGAGTTAGTGAGTTTTACTCACATTGGACGATCATTGTTAATAACGATAACCATCGCTTGATTCAGACGGACAATTTATTTCGCCATACATTCATACGAGCCCCAATCCACTTCCAGTCAGTTCCATTGTGTTGCTCTCGTCCATACGAACCCAACGCAACTTACGGTTCGTCAATCCAACCAAATACTCACGGCCCACTACCACATAACTCGACCCGTATAAGCCTCCTTCCCCAAATAACAGCTCCAGACGATATTTTTCCATCAACTAGTCTCCATCTTCCTTACAAAAAAAAATCTGAACTTCTCACCTCTATGAAACTCAGTCACCCCCTCCATGCCACACGTCAACAGTCTCTTCTTGTTTTAGCTGCAGCTCATAAATTAGTTTTCCTTCATTGCTGAATACCCTCCATCATCGTTCACCTCTGGTTCATGGAAAACTGAACAAACATCACCATGCTTTAACACCCTTATTAACTCCACGTTCTTCAATATTACACCCCACATTTTCACACAGACCGAACCTCACAGGTGGAAGTATCGAACTCTTCTTACACCTTGATCCACACAAATTCACGTACAGGTGCATTTTCATCACATCAACTACACCATTTCTCGAACTCCCATGCGCATGTACATAATTGCACATCACACATAATCACTCAGCATGGCCTCCTTCAGGGTTTTCGAAACAACTACTACCATGCTGCTCCATCTTTTATTCTTCCTCCAAAAATAACCGACGCATCTCCTCCTGCTTTCCTCCATTGCGACTTCTTTCTCCACCATCATACAAAAACAAATATATAAATCACTCCACATAACTCACGTCCATATATGTATACGCCCCTCCTCCCAATATCACATTCGAGATGCCCCAGTACTCCCTGTTCTCACGCACAGCCATTTCATGTGAAAACACCACTCACGCTCATCCTCTCCGCCCCCTATCGCGATCCCGGACCAGATCTGAATGCTCCAAGAAATTTGGCGAAGTTTCCGGACACCAAAACTCACCACACGTCGCCAGCATGAGGCGCCTTGCCTCTCGAAATCTGTGCCAACAAGCATTTTTTTTAAGTTTCCTGAAGAATGATAATTGCTTGAGTAGCTAATGGTTTTGCTCGTGTATTTCTTCCTTGAGCAAATGAATGAAGATGGCCTAGACTCGTATATTTATAGTTGAGTATCCTTAGGTGCTAAGAGAAATGGTACAGATAGTGATTTGATTACTCAAGGCAGATGTTTTACTTTGCGATGAAGTAATATAAGTCTTTGATGGGTTTTATATATGGCAGACTATAAAATAGGAGAAGACAGGTCTGTTAGTTGTGTTTTCGGTAGGATTAGTTTTCAAATATAGGCCAGTCGCATGTGCTGATGGTGATCTCACACGTTTGACAGTAGTTTTCTTATTTCCCTGCGTTTTGATAGACAGTACGAAGACTTTGGACTCAAAAATATATTTTTATTTTATATTTACTTGATGTCTGTATGTTTTCGTTCCTTGTCGGGTGACTTACGGGTTATCCATGAAATAAGATGGCCACAGGAATTTCTTTTATTGTAATTCATGTGGTACACAGCATGACAGGTTTTGGACATGGTATTTACTGTATATATGCTTGTTGTTTTATGAACCGATTTCGTAGACTCCGCCCACTTACGGACTGCTATCGACAGATATAAATACATCATCGTACCGAGCAATGTGCCATGGTCCCAAAAATATAATAATACCGGTAGTTTAACTCATTTTGTGGAACCCCAAAATGTGGAATACAGGGTGCAAAATAGTCCAAATAAAAAGTTGCTTATTTAATTGATTAAAAATTACAGTAAAATTCTAAAAATTAAATTATCGTTATGTCCCAAAAGAACCTTGTCTAAATTCAAAACCTATCTCTAGTTATATCGAATAACCCGTTACGGTCGATAAACGATTCTATAGCGACTATTTTAAAATTTGATTTAGACATATCTCAAAATCTACACGACGAAATCCTGATTTTTCTCTTCCACTAGAAAGATATACTCCACTAGCTTCACGCGTTTCTTGTTTCACAGAAATCCGATTTAAAACGAGTCATGTACACTCAGTTGAAGTTCGAATCGCCAAACAGCGAACTGCCGCTCCATTTCAAGCTCGATTTTAATTATAATATAATTATACGTTCTAACGTCGTCGATTAAATAATATATTCGTTATTTAAATAATTAAATAAGTTAATTATTACACCGTCAAATATCCGGGTCATTACATTCTTCCCCACTTAAAATAATTTTGTCCTCGAAATTGCTAAGGTAAGGGACGACCCTATCTACTGGGTAAAAATTTATCGGTTTACCCCTTAACTTCAGTTTCAACTGAACCAATTAATATTGACTAAAATATTAATTCCTTCCGATTAACCTAAATTTTCAAAAATTTTGAAAATTTTCTAACACTTTAAATTTTCGGAAAATTTTGCCGTAACCTCCTTTGAACAGCCCTATCGGTAAAACCACAACTCGCCTCTCTAGGCCTTCTCCAACCCAAAAGAAAATCAAAACGCCAAGCGGCTTGCCAAATCGGCTCATAAATTCCAACTCATATGAAATATAAACTTGTACCTTTTTGCTGACCATATCATTATACCATTCCCATTGGTTATCAACTTAACATATACCAATGTCATTCCAATCCATCTCCTGTCAGTTTTTATCCTCAAACTCAAGCAATTGCTTATACTCAAGTCAAATTCCATTTCAAACTTAAGTACAATTCTTGATTCCAAATCCTTATAAAATCAATCAACTTACTCGATATCATCCCAATATAATTCCATATTATATATAACCTTGTCCAAGTTTAATTCAAATTAATTTATTCACTTTCAATATTTTAATCTATTTAACTTCATAAGTTAAATCTTAATTCCAGAATTTATATTCCTGGGTTTATTTCAAATCAATTTGAAACCATAATACCAATTCAAAACCTTTGAATTTCTAAACACTTGTTTTCCTTAAACAATTCAAAAACACAACCTTTGGTAGTAATCCGTCACTTAGAACTCGAAAATGAACACTGATGATGTGGCCACACTCATCAGGGTTATTTCCCAGTTTATCGAAGTGAGTTCAATACTATAACACTTCCAATTTGAAAACATTTTCAAAATCTCCCAGGAACTTAAAATTTCCTTATTTTAATTCCTAATCTTGATTTAATTTCAGATTTAATTCATCTTATTTCATATACTTTACTTATATGAATTCTGATTAGTTATCTATAACCATTTCACCTTTTTCTAATCTCATCCGATTATAATAACAACCATTACAACCAATTATACTATGTTAATGTCAAAACATATCATGTTGGTTCATCGTATTCGAGTGTTTAGAAACCCCTATCGATATTGTGGTGCCCCACCATCGACCAGAATTTATAAGCCACTCAACCAATAAAGCTCCACAATATAAAACAAATTTTTATATCAATTAACAAATACGTTCACTCGTATATATACACTCAACTCAATCTAGGATATTACTAACCCCATCTCTACTGAGTTACGCCACAGAGCCAAGGTAATTCACTTAACTTAAGCTCTGATACCAACTGTAATGACCCGAAAATCCCGTCCAATTTGAGCTGACTAAATAACACAAGTCCAACCCCAAATTGCACTGAAAATTCAAGAAATTAATAGAAAGAAGATAGAGGGTGAGGATAGATAAGATAGAACTAGTAGAATAGAAGAAGAAGAACATCATCATCAGAGTAACACGAATCTCACAGCAGAATGAATAAAATATAACATAACTTTTGAAATACAAACAGTATGTATACAGTAGCATTGCAGAGTACAACACTTACAACACAGCGGAAATAACTATAGCTATATGATCCTGAAGCCTCCTGCTCCAAGCTCTTCCAGTATATCTGTAAATTCCGACTACTTGACTGCTCGTACAAATTTAGGCACCCAAGAGTTTAGGGAAACAAAACAAATAAACTCCGGGTCAGTCATGGACTGGTATGAGTAAACTCAAATCATTTTAACAGGTATATGATATCTCATAAGACCACGCCGTGAATACGGAACGGGTTTTTCCCTTATGAGAATCCAACATCTTTGAAAAGCAGTATCACTGATATTATAATAATGTCTAAATACAATTAGATATCAATCTAGCAGAAATGCTTTCATCTCACGTTCTACATATATAGTATACAATCAAAACCGCGGGTGCGTATTGGATGATTGGATTTCCAACTATGACAAGGTATGGAACCACCTTCCGATCAGTGTACTCTAGGAACGATACACTGGAGTTCAACAAGGACATCTTGTAACTCAGCCACACATGACCGACCACTCATTTCGCTTGAGTGTTTCAAATGTACATCACCAACGGTTGGGATCAACAACCGTTCCCGTAAATATATATGGGACAGCATTGATAGATTTAAGAAGCAAATGAATATTCTCTAGATAGGTGATTATACACCCTACTTCGGAGCGACTGACTTAGCCATGTTGCCTGCCCGATTTTTGTCATTTACCGGATGTGAGGCTAGAAACTACGCTTATCTATCTTTCATTGATAGCACGATTACTTTGAATGCCACATTATCAGATCCGTTAATCATTAGTTGGATATGCACAAATAGATTCTGGATATTATGCGAAGGGAATAAATCCGTTGGCCACCATATATATTTGTACAATCCAACTCATTCAATCATTGGAAATATTCTGTCAGACATTCGTCCATTTATGTTCGTTCTGGGATTGAACGAAACCGAAGGCACTATTCTGTAAACAGGACAGCCCTTGCATAACACCGTCTTCAATTATCTTCATCGTATTTGATCACAACGCTTATGTCAATACGGAGTGGTCCTTTGGATAATAATCCAACCGGTCTCTCCATATCAACAACGTTAAATGGTCAAAACTTGATAGTCTGTGATTTAACTATCAAATGAAAACATGTCGGTGTACAAACAACGATCTTAATTCCAATTGGAATTATCGATCCAATCATCAATCATATATATATATATTCATATTTCCTTATTTTCTAAAATTAGAAAATATACGTTTCAACATTGGAAAACATCTCCAATCCTCATTTACGCATCACTACCATTCCACAACTATTAGTCCATAACTGTAAACTAGCAAGAGAACAATTCTCTAAGTATAAACCCCGAAGGCCGAAACCAACATCAGATCGATACTCAGAAAACTATTCAACTTACTAATCTCTAGTCAGTTTCTAATTTTTGTTTAACTTCACTTCTTAATTTCTATATTCGATTAACCCCTTTTGATAAACTACGTTTGATTAACTCCTTTTGATAAACTACGTTTTCCGTTACAACTATTTCCTTTTTATAACGCTTACTTACCGTTACAAATATTTCCTATTTATAACTTCTATTTACCGTTACAAATATTTCCTATTTACAACTTCTATTTACCGTAACAAATATTTCCTATTAACAACTTCTATTTACCGTTACAAATATTTCCTATTTACAACTTCTATTTACCGTTACAAATATTTCCTATTTACAACTTCTATTTACCGTTACAAATATTTCCTATTTACAACTTCTATTTACCGTTACAAATATTTCCTATATCTATTTATTTTCTAAACAAATATCCCTTTTATAAAACTCTATTTGTTTTATAAATAATTTCCTTTTATAAAACCGTGTTCGTTTTATACATAATTTCCTTTTATAAAATCCTGTGATTTTATAAAATTCCTTTATTTCAATATATATTGAAATATTCCATTTCACAACTCAGGGTTTCTTATGACATGTAAAATATCGAATGACAATGATAAATATCATTCTAACACACATAATCCAGAACAGATTATATAACACATCATATAACACAATATATGAAAACAGTAAAATAATTGTTGAGGAATCCAGTCGGATTCCTCCAACCTGTCTCCCTGCATCCACAGATGTTACACAGTATAATATACATCAATTTCATTTCAATATGAAATATTCTACCGGACAAAAATCAATATTTGATTAACGATATAACATATGACTATATCTATGTTTTCAATCAAATCTATTTAACAGTCCAGTTTAACAATCAATATATAGCAGTCAACAAAATAAAGTACAATTTATATTAAAATATAAATTGAGGAGAGTTAGTGAGTTTTACTCACATTGGACGATCATCGTTAATAACGATAACCATCGCTTGATTCAGACGGACAATTTATTTCGCCATAAATTCATACGAGCCCCAATCCACTTCCAGTCAGTTCCATTGTGTTGCTCTCGTCCATACGATCCCAACGCAATTACGGTTCATCAATCCAACCAAATCCTCATGGCCCACTACCACATAACCCGACCCGTATAAGCCTCCTTCCCCAAAATAACAGCTCCAGACGATATTTTTCCATCAACTAGTCTCCATCTTCCTTACAAAAAAAATCCGAACTTCTCACCTCTATGAAACTCGGTCGCCCCCTCCATGCCACACGTCAACAGTCTCTTCTTGTTTTAGCTGCAGCTCATAAATTAGTTTTTCTTCATTGCTGAATACCCTCCATCATCGTTCACCTCTGGTTCACGGAAAACTGAACAAACATCACCATGCTTTAACACCCTTATTAACTCCACGTTCTTCACTATTGCACCCCACATTTTCACACAGACCGAACCTCACAGGTGGAAGTATCGAACTCCTCTTACACCCTGATCCTCACAAATTCATGTACAGGTGCATTTTCATCACATCAACTACACCATTTCTCGAACCCCCATGCACATGTACATAATTACACATCACACATAATCACTCACCATGGCCTCCTTCATGGTTTTCGAAACCACTACTACCATGCTGCTCCATCATTTGTTCTTCCTCCAAAAATAACCGACGCATCTCCTCATGCTTTCCTCCATTGCGACTTCTTTCTCCACCATCATACAAAAACAAATATATAAATCACTCCACATAACTCACGTCCATATATGTATACGCCCCTCCTCCCAATATCACATTCGAGATGCCCCAGTACTCCCTGTTCTCACGCACAGCCATTTCATGTGAAAACACCACTCACGCTCATCCTCTCCGCCCCCTATCGCGATCCCGGACCAGATCTGAACGCTCCAGGAAATTTGGCAAAGTTTCCGGACACCAAAACTCACCACACATCGCCAACATGAGGCGCCTTGCCTCTCTAAATCTGCGCCAACAAGCATTTTTTTTAAGTTTCCTGAAGAATGATAATTGCTTGAGTAGCTAATGGTTTTGCTCGTGTATTTCTTCCATGAGCAAACGAATGAAGATGGCCTGGACTCGTATATTTATAGTTGACTATCCTTAGGTGCTAAGAGAAATGGTACAGATAGTGAGTTGATTACTCACAGCAGATGTTTTACTTTGCGATGAAGTAATATAAGTCTTTGATGGGTTTTATATATGGCAGACTATAAAATAGGAGAAGACAGGTCTGTCAGTTGTGTTTTCGGTAGGGTTAGTTTTCAAATATAGGTCAGTCGCATGTGCTGATGGTGATCTCACACGTTTGACAGTAGTTTTCTTATTTCCCTGCGTTTTGATAGACAGTACGAAGACTTTGGACTCAAAAATATATTTTTATTTTATATTTACTTGATGTCTGTATGTTGTTGTTCCTTGTCGGGTGACTTACGGGTTATCCATGAAATAAGATGGCCACAGGAATTTCTTTTATTGTAATTCATGTGGTACACAGCATGATAGGTTTTGGACATGGTATTTACTATATATATGCTTGTTGTTTTATGAACCGATTTCGTAGACTCCGCCCACTTACGGACTGCTATCGACAGATATAAATACATCATCGTACCGAGCAATGTGCCATGGTTCCAAAAATATAATAATACCGGTAGTTTAACTCATTTTGTGGAACCCAAAAATGTGGATTACAGGGTGCAAAATACTCCAAATAAAAAGTTGCTTATTTAATTAATTAAAAATTACAGTAAAATTCTAAAAATTAAATTATCGTTATGTCCCAAAAGAACCTTGTCTAAATTCAAAACCTATCTCTAGTTATATCGAATAACCCGTTACGGTCGATAAACGATTCTATAGCGACTATTTTAAAATTTGATTTGGACATATCTCAAAATCTACACGACGAAATCCTGATTTTTCTCTTCCACTAGAAAGATATACTCCACCAGCTTCATGCGTATCTTGTTTCACAGAAATCCGATTTAAAACGAGTCATGTACACTCAATTGAAGTTCGAATCGCCAAAGAGCGAACTGCCGCGCCATTTCAAGCTCGATTTTAATTATAATATAATTATACGTTCTAACGTCGTCGATTAAATAATATATTCGTTATTTAAATAATTAAATAAGTTAATTATTACACCGTCAAATATCCGGGTCATTACATAGCCCGTTTCCCCTGATTCAGATTTTTAAATTTAATTATGCCATGTTTTATATTATAGCAAGTTATTCAACATACGGGGTGTTACACGAACGCAATGGCGTAACCCGTTTCCCTTAATCCTTATGTTTTGAATTAAGTATACTTTAATTTGTGAAACTTAATGCTACCGAATTACGGGGTGTTACATTCTCCCCCACTTAAAAGGATTTCGTCCCTGAAATCTTCAAGTTAGGAAGAATGTGTCCTACCATCCAATCACCCATCTACTCAACCATTCAATCACAGGCATTCATTGTCCTTAAAAGATTTCTAATGCTTTCGTGTTTATATGCATAGTGCGTGTATATGTCTTTATCTAGTGCAAAATCAGGCGGTCTACTGATCCAGTCGACCTCCTTAATGTGAATCATGTCAGTGCCATGCGTCCAATCATGTATGCAAGCATCCCTAGTTATGTAAATACTACATGTGTGCATAGCCATTCATCCATATGCAACATTCATGTGATAACATATCAAGTTCAACTAACAAATAAATACATATCTGTAAATGCAATATGAAAGCATCCGAACTGATCTAGGGCCTAATACGTATGTATATGCATTCACGTGCAACCATTAGCAACCACTCGCAACCATCAACCATAACATGTTTCAAATACATGTTTACATCCAAAAGAGTTTTTACCTAAGGATCGAAGATACGACCTAGAGGATATACTTTGGAAAGAGAGAAACAATTATGCGTAAAGCTCCTACAAATAAAAGAAATCAAGGATGCACCCTTAAGGAAAAGGGTACGATGCTAGTATCTAGCCTTCTTGAGCTTTACTTCACTGTATCTTAACTAATTTAACTTCACGATTGTGAAGTTTCTGACCTCCATTTCCAAAATAAACAGATGTCAATCACGGTACCAAGTGTATGTACTAAGATGATTAGAGGTCTCCCTCTTATCCACCATGTCATAACTATAAGGGTCGAAAGGTAACTACGTACTTTTTAGAGTGCCTGCCACAACTATTCATCTCTCACGCAAACCATCCTAGTCGAACTCGACATTCCTCAAGTACAAGCCCCAAAGGCCTAAACCAATATCAGACAAGCACCCAAGGAATATCTCCTCCGAATTTAGACGATCTACGTGAGATGATATAAGCAAACTCGATAGCTATTTTCAAACCCCTACTAACCAAAAATAAACTGGTCGGACCACCAATCGGATTTGAGACTCTAGTGGGATCTTTCTACTATACAAGTACTATGGTGCAGAGACTCAACTGTGGAAGCAAATATGAACAAATGCGAAGCACTAAAAACGAAAGAGTACGAACAGAAAAACTAGGCTCTTCCTACAGAACTTTACTACCTTTCTCCTAGGTACGCTTGGTGGCGAAGGTAAGTAGTTGCCCTTCTGAAAATCTTGTCATTTGCCCTTAATTACATGCCCTATTACACCATAGTAAAGATACTTCTTCTTGTCTTAGGTTTTATAATTCCTTCCTTCTTTGTGAGCTAAATCTACATCCATGAATTCCTCATCCTCTTCCGTGTGTAGTCATGTTGACAAAACTCTCGAAAGCCGTTTCCATCGTACAGAAAACCCTATAAGCTTTGAAAGAAAACTAGCCGTAAGTTAAACAACTACAACAATAGATGGAAGTTGGGCACTACTTCGCCCTTCGATGAGGTTACATCCCAGAAAGCCAAGAGCCCCAGAGAATCAAGAAAGAAGGAGACAAGAATTCAAACAGAGGAAGAGAAGATAGTGCATATGGCTTTGGGGAATATGCCTTTTAAACAAATCTTTTCTCTTGAAAATGCTTCTTTTAAACCCGTTTTGAAAATAATTTTTCAAATCCTTTATCTTATCTGGTAACCTTCAGCTCTGATACCACGTGTAACACCCCACATCCGTTAGTGTCACTCACAAAGGGAATGCACTAAGTTCTGTGGAGCATTATAGGTAAAAGATGCAGATAAATTACAAGACAGACATAATTTAAAATAGCGGGAAAAATAAAACTTTGTTTTATTGATAGAATAGTTTGTACAACAATTGTTTTCCAATATCAGAGTATCATCTATCTTACAAAATAAAGAAGCATAAAAATACATTTATATTCCCCAATGTAGCATAAGCCAGCCATAGCAGCGAAAAGGAGAGTCTAAAGCACTTTGCCGAAGAATCTTCAAGCTTGGGAAGAGTGACGGTCCAATATAACCTGAGCTATACTATTCCCTCCTCAACTACCTGAGGTGAAACGGAAGAAAAGAAGACGAAAGAAAAGTAGAGTAAGACATAAAGCCTGAGTAAGTCTAGTGACTATTCAGTCTATGGATAAGAAAAAGAGCATGATAAGTATAAACTGAAAATGGGAAAACACCATAAACTAAGTTAAGTTGTCTAGGACCGAATATACTATCGTATCCCATACTAATCAAGATAAGATAAGATAAGATAAGATCAACACAAGATACGCTATGACAAGATAAACTGGATATGCATTAACATTTTCCCTGCTTCGCTATTAACCTGTTATTATAGTTTCTATGCCTCTGCACCACCTAACTAGTGTCCCCACTAGTAATGATAACGTGATCCCAATCCCTGAAATTCTGGTTACTTTCAGGCGTACATTTATTATTTATTACCTAGATCTAATCTAGGGTTTCTATCACATTCTTTCTAATTTCAACTAGAGTTTACGCTATCTGCTGAACGCTTCTCGGATTCAGGGTTTATGCCACCTAGGTCCAACTAGGAATTACGCTACTTGTCGAACTATGCCCTCTAGTATAGGACACACAACCTAGGGTGGTATATGTTCCTAGACTTTTCCCACGTATGTATCGCGAATCGTTATCGCTTGTCTAGATGCACATGTCCTGTAATGTGCGGCCCGAGTTCTGTGGCTGGGCTACCCTAGAAACACGGAACTCGGTCGGGAGCTTTCAGATATCTGCCGATGCAGATGCTAAGGTCTGTTTTTCTAGTGGCTATGGTCCCACTCGACCCCTCCCTCAACTAATGGAAGGCAAACCTTGAAAAATGAGAATTATACGAAGGCCCCTATATGGCCCCACTAACCTATGGCCAACAACAACCACAACCACAACTAGATAGCAAGTATATGGTCCGTAGGAGTTCTCCGCCTTCCCGCCTCACGTATCTCGCTTGACTCAAGATGGTAGGTAGACGACGAGTTGCTATCACAGGGCTACCGTTTCCTCGCCGAATCACGCTGGTCCATCCTAGTCTTTAGGTTGCCATATTTTGCAACCAAGGCATACCCTTGGTTCTTATAATGCAGACCTTAACCTCTGTAAGCCCAGGAGGATCATCTGCAGCCTCACAGAGGGATACCAAGAGTACCCTCATGTCCCCTCGAAGCCTCGGGCTTCGTAACCCAATTCGTTGGAGCCTTCTTTAAAATCAGATGGACATTTGCTTCTTCTCGTGTTATACTAAGAATTATTACTTAGTTTTGTTAACTAAGGTTTACCGCTTAGTTTCCAGAACCGTTGTTTCCTTAACTAAGGTTTACTACTCGGCCTTTTTCTCGTCAAGTTGGATTGGTTAAGTTTCATTATTCAATTCAAGTTAACTTAACCAATTCATTTGTCATATCAACTTGGTTAAGTGTTAACAGTAGTTCATGTTGACTTAACCCTACCACAGACCAATTTATATTGGTTAAGTATTTATCATTACTTAACTCTACCCATTCATCTTTTATTGGTTAAGTGTTCTTTCTAACTTAACCCCAACATCTGTTTGCTTAACATGTTCTAATGGTTAAGTATTGTCCCTTTTATGTTTTTAACTTAACCCTATTCATTTATCATACTCTGATGGTTAAGTGTTCTAAGTTTACTTAACCCCACCCTCTAGTCTAGTTAACATGTTAAATTGGCTAAGTGTATTCTCAGTTACTTAACCCCTACAAGTCTTGTCTTATTAAAAGGTTAAGTCGGTTAAGTGTTCCTATGGACTTAACCCTCCCATTCCGGCTTAACTGTGTTAAGTTGGTTAAGTGTCATTAGTCAATTTCAGTTAACTTAACCCTCCTACTTATCATATTACTCTGGTTAAGTGTTGCATCCTGGTGTTAACTTAACCTCACCTTCTGTTCAACTAACCTGTTACAGTGGTTAAGTGTTTCTAACTTACCTAACCTAACCCACTTGTCACATCAATTTGTTATCATGGTTAAGAGTTCAAACTTTTGCTTAACCTCAATCACTTTTCTAACTAACATGTTTCCATGGTTAAGTGTTCTAATTAAATTAACCTCAATCACTACTCCAGTTAATAATGTTATAATGGTTAAACATTTGCTCAACCTTACCCACTCCCCTATTTAACATATTAAATTGGTTAGGTGTCCGTATAAGCCTAACCCCCAATCAGTCTGTACAGTTAACATGTTGAATTTGATTAAGTATTAATTCAATTTACTTAATCCTATCAATTCTGACTCAGCCTTAATTTATTAATTAAAGCACCAACCACTCACATTAGACATGTATTATTGTGGTAACTGGACAGCCGGTCGGTTCCGGTCAGGTTTACACCACTACTCATGTCTAACCTCGGGTCTTTATTGGGCTCAACGCTTAACCACCCACATTGGATAGGTATTGTTGTGACTACTGGACAGCCAGTCGGGTCCGGGCAGGTTTACATCACAACTCAATCCAACCTCGGGTTAAGCATATCGTATTTTCTAAATCCATATATTTTGTCTCTTTTCATTTTATAAGTAAATATTTGCGGCCCATTATCCTTATTGGGTATAATAATTTATACCACTTAAATGTTCTCAAGTCGTTGGCATGTGTCAAACATGCCAACACATCTGTTTTATTTTTAACCCAACGTCACTACCCCCGTCTTATACGTTTGCTATATGATAACATATGTTTGGGCTTAACATTTAAGCCCAACTTAGCCACATGAAAAAGGGTAGGCTTAGAACATGATGTATATATTTTAAGTGACATAAAAGGGGTGTGTGAACGCATGAACTTGCAACATAGCGATTTAATCACAAATTAGAGACTAGTGTACTTGCATTGTAATAGCATATACTTTGGACATAAAGCATAAACTTAAACATGGATCCTAGGTTTCAATCTAATCATGTAAACTTGCATTTAAAATAAGGATCTAACTTAATTAGTCACCACTATTATTAGCATATGATCTTGACTACAACGTAAGCCTATATTTTTATTTAGGCAAAATATCAAACATAAGCTAGTCATGTTCATAAAGTCACTATATGTTCACAAAGGTGCTTACTTTTGTTACTAATACAAAAGTATGGTTTAACTAGAATTATGAGGCCTATTCCAACATAAACTTATATGAATCATAATACCCAAACGGATCCAACTACACTAGAGATGATCATAGGAATATACATACAAGGGTCTAAATCATGTAGTCATAATAGTGGATCATACTTGCATAGGTCTCAACTTTGTTCTAACAAAATATGTATACAACTTTTATTAACCAAAATCATGTAAGAGTCAATTTCCAACATGAATCACATACTTGTAAGGTGTGTTACTTTTCATTGCCAACGCACAACTAACCATGGTAATTATACTACAACATCTCAAATCCATTTATAATAAAATCATAGCAACATACAATTATAAACTAGCATCATTACAATTAAAGTACGATTCCACTTTCATTCTACACAAATCAAGCTCCAATTGTTATTCATATCGGAATAGCACTCTACTTACTACATATGACGAATCTTGTATTTAGGATTCTGAGTTCTGAATTGGAGATGCTCTCCTTTGGGTAGACGTTGTTTTGTTTACACTTAAGCTTTGAATCAACTCTTAATCGTCTCTTAGCTTTCTCTCAAACTTGACGGCTATTCCTAGCTTCGCCTTAGCAGCATGACGACTCCTCCTTTATTTTATTTGTGTGAATTAGCTTGAGTCTTAGGTCCTTTTTATAGAGTTGTAAATTGATTTGAGCCGTCGATGAAGCCAAGATTAATACAAGCCGTCCGTTCTAAAGAGAAGCCAATCAAAAGAAGACAACTCAGCCCTAGTGACACTCCAGGGCTCAGAAATTCGACCAACACTGACCAGGCCAGCCAGAAGGGGGCTGGGTTCGACCTGGCTCAAGGGCCAGGTCGACTACCCAGTCGACCCCCAGGTCGACTACCCAGTCGACCCCCAGGTAGACTACCCAGTCGACCTGGATACCCCCAGGTCGACTACCCAGTCGACCTGGGTTCTAGGCGGGAATTTTCCCACCTAGCCCAATCTGGGTCTGTTTTTCGAATTTGAAATCGTTTTTGACCTATTTGAATTTTAAATCGAATTCTGAAACTTCTGAAGACCATAACTCCTTCATACGGAGTCCGATTCACACAAACTCGGACTCTATCTCAAGCAGAATTCCAAGACGAACGCAATGGCATAACCCGTTTCCCTTAATTCTTATGTTTTGAATTAAGTATACTTTAATTTGTGAAACTTAATGCTACCGAATTACGGGGTGTTACATGAGACCAGATCTTTGAGCAGTGGCATTTTGTGGTACAACGTGTTGGAGGACGGAGATGCGGTGGTCTCCAGCGCCGCCGGTAAGGAGCGGTGATGATTTCTGGTGATGTGATTTTCATTGGAGATCAAAATGATGGGTTACGGTAATGAAAAAGAATAGGAGAAGGTTCAAATGTGATTTCTTTTGGGAGGATTGGTAAGTTAAAGTATCATAGACCCTTTTCAGTACAACATTTTGGAAGATGTACATGCGAAGAAAGAGAAGGAGTTTAGTGGAAACCTTTTGTGTAGTTGTTGACAAACAAAGGTGAACTATTAACTACAGTAGCGGGATGAAGATGTATACGAACTAGAGAAGTTTATGTTTTCTGTCATGACTACGGGTTGAAGCTTCTTAAGCACGTATCAGGTTCAAAGTTTGACAGGAGAAAAAGCATACATGGATGAGGAAGAAAATTGAGTAGCTAATCACAGGGTTAAGGAAGGTAAAACATGGGGATTAATTCAACTAAGTAATTATCTTGTTAATGATATTTAATTCAAATAAAAACTTACGGTATGTATATAGAGACGACCCGAAATCCCGTTCTCACGGAAACAGGGTTATCTTTGGAATATAACACAGAAACATATAATAGCAGAACAAAATTAAATAGATACACCAGATAATGAACAATAGAATATACTGGATAAAAGTAATCATCAGAGTTACACAGTATACAGGATCTTACTTAGTACAAATACAGTTCAGCTATACATAAATGTCTACAGCGGAAATAAACAAAATATGTACAATAGGAGCTGAACAGCATAAAAAGAAATAAATGATAGAATCCATCTTCAGCTCCAGCTATCCAGAAAAGAGAACTAGCTAAACCTGAATACAAGGCTGCCCGTGTAGAAAAAGGGGCACCCGAGTTTGAAAGTGAAACAAACTACGAGTCAGTCATGGGACTGGTATGAGAAATCTACTCAACACATATATAATATGGCAAATCACAGGACCACGCCACTTTCGTGGAACGGGTTTACTCCATTGGATTGCCAGTGCTTTTAAAACAAATCTTTCTTTTTAAACATCGCTATGTTTTTTTATAAAAATGAAGCCATTATAAGACTCAGTTCCCATCACACAATGCAACGCAAACCGGAGGATAGAGTTTTACCTTATAATGGCCAAAATATGCTTGATACGAATAAAACAAAGGCATTTGATATTATTGCTAGTGTCTATATGTTTTGAAAACAATTTCAAATCATAACTATCAATCATAGACGACATGAGCGTCCCATGCCACTATGTCGCCAAATGTATATATACAATCGAAACCGCATGATGTCGTATTTGGAAATTGGATTTCCGTCATGAACCAAGGCAAAAGATAGTCCTTACCGAATTCGTGACTCTCTAGCCCGAGCCACAGGCAAGCGCGCAGGCAAGCCTTGGAGCGACAGGGCCGGTCCACCAATGTGGATTATTATGCCTGAACAATACGTTTCCCCGCCCTTTGGGGCGTAAACGAGCCAACGAATGACTCCATCGGACCCGGATCGTCCGATCAAACCGAGGCGCCTCGCAACAGCAACAACCACATAGGTGAAAAGTATATAAATGTCCGGGCTGGTAGGTCACTGACACCACCCTAGCTAGAAAGAAACGCATGCCCTCCCTGAGGTCCCTCTCCCGTTTTAGGTTCATACCGGGGTGTGAGGCTCGCGAATTCACGTTATACACAAAGCTACGCCACACAGGCGGTGCTTTGATCATCACCACAAGACTTTGCTTTTCAACAGAAGTCCTGATCACTGCATCTTAGCATGCCACACAGGCAATTCATGCCGTGCGATTGATGTCCATCGATATACAACCTCTGAGCTCGTACGTCTCAGAGAAGGGCGTTAAGCAAAAGAATAAATTCTCCGCCGCCAAACAGATGTATATTTAACAGAGATCAATCAACACAGAATAAAATCCAATGTCGGACACACAGTCCATTTACAAGTCCGTTCTGGGTCTGAACGAAACCGGAGGCACTAAATACCTCGCAAACCCATCGATCACCACGTACGTCTGGACGATCACCACTCATTATCCATATTTCGGGATGCCTCCCAATCAGGACCTCGGTTACCATCCAAATGAGGTGAAGATCTCCGGTCTTCGACCATCGTCTTCATCTTCGACTTTCAATCGTCGGTCAATTATTTGAAATGAGAATTAACTCGGCCTTCTCAAATAATTCACGTATATTTAGAATTTCAAATCAATTTATTTCAATGGTTAAATTATTCGACAACACCAATTGTGTTCTTTTAATGTAATTTTCACACCAAACACATTCAACCATCAAAAGCCACATAAATCGAACAAATTCAGTTTATTTCTATTCCATATTGCTTATGATATTTTATAACTATTTATTGCTATTTTTATTTATTTTAAAATAGCCATTTTATTCAAAACGACGCTTCGGGCCATACAGCGGCCGTGGCGCTGTTTTTCTTCAGATTTGATTTACACATATCTGAAAATCTAACCGTTGGATCTTCACAAAATTTACATCATTAGAAAGGTCTTTTCAAAACGAATCCAACGGTTCCAGTTTCGGGAAAATCCGACGGTCGGATCTCCCGGTACAATCGTTTGAAGTTTCGATTTCAAAATTCGAACTACAGCGTCGTTATTCGATTAAATATAATTATATTTTTATATATATAAATATAATCGTTTCTGGCGCAGTTTTTCTTCAGATTTGAATCAAACATTCCAGACAATCCAACCGTTGGATTTTTACAAAGTTGGTGCCATTGGAAAGATTATTCGAAGGCGAACCCGACGGTTGAGGTTTCGGGAAAATCGAATGGTCGGATTTCCCGCACTAGTTGTTTGAAATCATGGTTTCAAAATACGAACTACACGGCCTCGTTTCATTTTAATTTTATTTATATTTATATATTTATATAAATATAGTTCATTCAATGATTTCCATATCGCTTTCACTTCAAATATTTTTCTAACACCTTAAAATTTTGGAAAATTTCGCCATAACCTCCCCTGCACCGGGAGCATCGGGAAATCGCAAATAGCTTTCCCGGTCCTTCTAATCTCAAAAAGAAAAAGAAAAAGCCAAGCGGCTAGCCAAAAGGCTCATAAAATCATCACCCAAACAAAACAGTAAATGTGTACCTATTTGTCGGGCACAAAATTTTATTCCTCTTCTCTAGCCCCTTTTGCTATAACCTGTTCAATGAATATGCATGTACATATATATACAGTTCTTATCATTTATCATTTTCTATTCAACTTCATATTTGATTTCTATTTGGTTTAAAAACACCATTCATTCTAATGTTACATAAATAGGTGCAAATCATTTCATTAGCCAATTAATGAATATTTCAACTCATATATGTTTATTTTGAACAAGTGGCTATTTTTAACACTTTACATTTCAACGATTTCTGCATACAATAAAAATGTGATTTTTATTGTAAAACGATTCATTTCAAAACACTATTTTTCTATATAGTTCATATAGTCGATAAAAGGTGATTTTTATTATCAAACAATTTATTTCAAAATATGAATACCATTCAACACATGAATTTCTAATCAACGAATGAATATCAATTCAACACATGAATGTTTTCTATGCAATGAATAAATATGGTTTAAGCATATGAAAATAATTCAAACACACGAATATTATTCAAAATTTCGGCAGCATAACGGCAGGGTAGTTAAACCGGGACCGTCCCTAGTAAGGCTCCTCGCTCTACCTTAAAACCTCGCGGTTTTTGACAATGGGGATCATGCATCTAGTTCGCACGCAGGCGGCATGTATATATTTATTTCATTTCCACAAACTAATCCTTTGTGGTTTCAACCAAATATTTCTCAACCACAAATGGGTATTTTTCAACCACAATCAAATCAATATCAATCACAAACAATCCCAAACAATCATTCGCTATCAATCAATTTTCACAACAATTTCAACCAATAAATATCGTCCATGGTTTGTGGACGAGGGGCGTATATATATATATATATATATATATATATATATATATATATATAGCAATTCACTTTTATTTTCACACATATGTAGATATAGAAAAAGAAATTGAAGAGTGAGAAATTCTCACCAATAGCTATCCAATACTACGACTCTTCCTTTAGAGAAATCTTCGCCAATCTCGCCTTTCGTCGCTTTCGTTGCCCGTATTCTCTACATATGTAAAAATCGAATTTTTACTATGTTATTCAATATATAAAAATTGCATTTCAAAAATATAGATTCCGCCTTTTCAAAAATAAAGATTATATTTTTAATATTCCTATGATGTAAAAATTATATTTTTATTACTTTAAAAAATACAAAAATCATATCTTACTTCTTCTACTCAATAAAAATTCCGTCTTTTCTATTTTAAAAATATGATCTTTATTTTTTTCCAAGTTCAAATCTTTTCTTTCTAAAGTTCAAATCTTTTCTATTCCAAAGCTCAAACCTTTTTCTTTTTAAAGTTTAAAATAAAATCAGTTCTATACTCTTTCGAAAATCAGTTTTTACTTTATATAAAAATCAGTATTTACATCCTTTTAAAATCAGTTTTTACTTCCTATAAAAAATCAGTTTTTACTTTATATAAAAATCAGTATTAACATCCTATAAAAAATCAGTTTTTACTTTATATAAAAATCAGTTTTTACTTACTTTTAAAATCAGTTTTTACTTTATATAAAAATCAGTTTTAACATCCTTTTAAAATCAGTTTTAACATCCTATAAAAAATCAGTTTTTACTTTATATAAAAATCAGTTTTTACTTCCTTTTAAAATCAGTTTTTACTTTATATAAAAATCAGTTTTTACTTTATATATTAAATCAGTTTTTACTTTATATAAAAATCAGTATTAACATCCTATAAAAAATCAGTTTTTACTTAATATAAAAATCAGTTTTAACATCCTTTTAAAATCAGTTTTAACATCCTATAAAAAATCAGTTTTAACATCCTTTTAAAATCAGTTTTAACATCCTATAAAAAATCAGTTTTTACTTTATATAAAAATCATTTTTTACTTCCTTTAAAAATCAGTTTTTACTTTATATAAAAATCAGTTTTAACATCCTATAAAAAATCAGTTTTTACTTTATATAAAAATCAGTTTTAACATCCTTTTAAAATCAGTTTTAACATCCTATAAAAAATCAGTTTTAACATCCTATAAAAAATCAGTTTTTAAGAATTAAAAATAAAACAAAATAAAATAGAAATACTTACATTGGTGCGAAGAAGGGGGGTTGGAGACGTCGGCGGCAAGGCGGCGCTGGCTTCCAGGGGGGGCTCGATTTGATTCGACGGGGTGGGGGGGGCAGATGCGTCGCGAGGGCTTCGAGGTGGGCGGATGCTTCGCGAGGGGGAGGAGCTGGATCGGCGCGCGGTGGGGGGGGGGGGGGTTCGGCGGTCGTCAGGGCGGTGGCGTCGCTGCTGCTCCGCCCTTCTTCTCTTTCTTTTTTTTTTTTCTGATTTGGACTTCGGTAATGAATCGGGGGGGGGGGGGGGGCAGAAAGGAGATAAAGGAGGGAAATTAAAAATTATTTTATTATTTAATTATTTAATTTTGCAAAAAGGTTGACTTTTACATACGACCTCGAAACGAGGCCCACCGCCTGTCGTCCATAGCGTTTTACCCCCATTCCGAACACAATGGGATATGTATCGCAAGCCGGTTTTCATTGTTACAATCAGTTTCCGTTGAATTTTCATTTAAATCACTATATTGAATTTTAAACGTACATTTCAAATTACCAGGGCCTCATACTAACTAGAAAAATTCCCGAAAAATATTTTCTAGCTTCGTATTGACGGTACGGTCCTAACAAAACTAGTTTCATCGAATTCTGAGGCCGTTTGAAAAATGGCCAATTTCAAGTCGATTAAAATCAACTGAAACCGGTCAAACGCGTTTTCCTTTGCCACGCTCACATATTGATTCGAAAAATTATGAAATTTGAAACCTAACAATAACTTGACACTGCGGATCCAACAAAAGTGGTTTCGTCGAAATCCGAGGTCATTTGCAAAATGTCCATTTTTAAGGGCCTGAATTCCATAGCGACTATTCAGAATTTTAAACTGGACATATCTTTTGATTCCCGCTATCAAATTCCGATTTATCAGATTCGTTGGAAAGATATCATCAATTAGATCCTAATGTTTTTGGTTTCACAAAAATCCGGATTGTTTTGCACCCGGTATATTCAATTGAAGTTTGAAATCGAATTATCGAACTACCGCTCCATTTTAAATTCTATATATAATTATAATTAATTATATTCGTTTTCAAATGTCGATTCAAACTCAGTTTTCATCGCCTTTATTTAAAATATTTACTTTTAAATATTTAAAATCCATTATTTTAGCCAATTTAAAAGTTTTAAATTGGTTCAGATTTTCTGGGTCGTTACAATCTCCCCCACTTAAAACTTTTCGTCCCCGAAAAGGAACAAAGTCGAAAGTGGTTTGATAAATCTACAATCAGACAACACAACCAACCAATTTGTGTCTAACCTTTCAAAAATATTCTTATCAACTTCTATATTCTTTTATAAATCATTCAGAGTATAGAATAAATAGTGCACATCCATGGGAAGAAAATAGCAACAGAATAGAGAATTAAATGGTAATGCAAAGTATGACAAATGTACCTGGCACTGGAGTCAATCAGAGATATCTACTCGGCATCTGGGGTAAGCTTCCTGAATGCTCTCCTCAGTTTCCCAAGTACAATCTCGCGGATCTCCACTCCATTGCACTTTGACTAAGTGAACCTTCTTGTTCCTCAGCTCTTTGGTTTCTTTGCCGATAATCTTTAGCGGCTCTCGCCTCACAGCTAATTCTGGAGTAATTTCAATATCCTGCTGAGCTGCTTCTTCCATGATCAAGTCTGGATCATGAACGTGCTTTCGAAGTTGAGATATATGAAATACATCATGCACTCCAGGCAACCAATCAGGCAGTTTGACCCTATAAGCGAGAGTCCCAATCCGTTCCAGAATAGGAAACGGACTAATGAATTTGGGTGCCAACTTTCCAGTTTTACCGAACCGGATAACTCCTCTCATCGGCGATACTTTCAAATATACATAGTCGCCAACTTCAAAGGATATATCTCTTCTTCTTCTATCGGCATAGCTCTTTTGTCGGCTTTGAGCGGCGAGTAATCGCTTCTTAATAAAATCGACTTTGTCGGCCGCTTCTCGAATCATATCAGGACCCAACACAAGTCTATTCCCAGGCTCGACCCAACAAGCAGGAGATCGGCACGGTCTACCATACAATGCTTCGAATGGCGACATCGTCAGACTCGCCTGGTAGCTGTTGTTATAAGAGAATTCAGCCAAATGCAGATGGTCTTCCCATGATCCACCGAAATCTAGAACACAAGCCCGCAATAGATCTTCTAAAATGCGATTCACCCTCTCAGTCTGACCGTCTGTCTGAGGATGATAAGTGGTGCCCAAGTTTAACTTCGTTCCCAGCTCGACTTGAAATGCTTCCCAGAATTTGCTAGTGAATATTGTATCTCTATCACTTACTATACTGAGCGGCACTCTATGCAGTCTAACTATTTCCCTGAAGTAAATCTGCGCCAGACTCTGAGCAGTTCTGTTTGATTTGACAGGTATGAAATGGGCGGTCTTCGTGAAGCGATCTATGATCACCCAAATACTGTCATTTCCTTTTCTGGTTCTGGGCAGACCATCAATGAAATCCATAGAAATATGTTCCCACTTCCAGCCAGGAACTTCTAGCGGTTGTAATAATCCAGCCAATTTCTGCTGGTCGCTTTTGACTAGCTGGCAAGTAGGGCATCGACTCACATATATCGAGATGTCACTTTTTAACGACTTCCACCAGAATGTGAGTTTGATATCGTTATACATTTTATTCACTCCTGGATGGATACTGAGCTTAGATTTGTGACATTCATCCAGTACATCCCTTCTGAGTTCAGGAATATCTGGAACGCAAATTCGCCCTTCTAACCTCAGAATCCCTTCGCTGTCTAGCTGGAAATCCAAAGCATTGCCTTCACGAATTCGCTGACTTATTCCTTTGATAAATTGGTCGTCTTCTTGGAGAGCCGATATCTTATCAATCAACGAAGTCGCAATGATGAAGCTGGCGATCATTTCATTCTTTCGGCTTAACGCATCGGCCACGACATTGGCTTTTCCTGGAGTATATATAATTTCAAAGTCATATGCTGCAAGAAACTCCGGCCAACGCTGCTGCCTCAAATTTAAGTCCTTCTGAGTGAACAGATACTTTAACGACTGGTGATCCGTAAACAGTTCAAATCTCTCGCCCAGAAGATAGTGTCTCCAGATTTTCAAAGAGAATATGATAGCCAATAACTCAAGATCATGAGTTACGTAGTTCTTCTCGTGTGGCTTCAGTTGACGGCTAGCATAAGCAATTACTTGGCCTCTTTGCATTAACACTGCGCCAAGGCCTTCTCTAGAAGCATCAGTCCAGACATTTAAATCTTGGTTGCCATCGATGATGGTTAACACTGGAGCTGTCGTTAGCCTTAACTTTAGCTCTTCGAAAGCCTCCTCACTCTCTTGAGTCCATTTGAATTTAGAATGCTTCTTTGTAAGCTTCGTTAAGTGGCCAGATATCTTAGAAAAGTCTTTAACGAACTTCCGATAATAGCTAGCCAATCCGAGAAAGCTGCGGACTTCAGTGGGAGTACTGGGCTGTTTCCAATTCTGAATAGCTGTGATTTTGCTTGGATCCACAGCGATTCCATCTTTCGATACGACATGGCCCAGAAATTTCACTTCATCTTGTCAGAATATACATTTGGAAAACTTGGCTTTTAATACATTCCGTCTGAGAATTTCTAACACTTGTTCCAGATGCTTTTCATGTTCGGCCTTTGATTTAGAGAAGATTAGAATATCATCAATAAAAACCAAAACAAATTTATTCAATACTCCTCTGAATACTCTATTCATCAGATCGACGAAGTAAGCTGGAGCGTTACATAAGCCGAACGGCATTACTAACCACTCGTAGAATAAGTCGGGGCCTTTGAACGCTGTCATTGGAACACACTCTTCGGCAATTCGAAGTTGATGGAAACCTGTAGCTAGGTCCATTCGTGAAAATACTTGTGCTCCATTTAATCGATCCAACAAATCATCAATCCGCGGCAATGGATACTTGTTCTTTATTGTCTGCTTGTTCAGATCACGATAGTCCACGCATAGCCGTAGAGTACCGTCAGATTTTGGGACAAATACCACTCCTGCACCCCAATCAGAGAAACTAGGTCTTATCAGTCCTTTCCATACTAGCTGTCGTGTTTGATTGTCTAATTCCTCCTTCTCTTTCAAGGACATTCTTCGAATAGCGTGAACTACCGGCCTTGCATTTGGAATCAAAGCAATCTTGAAATCTATTTCTCTCTGCGGAGGTAAGCGAACAACTTCTTCGAACACGTCCGCATAGTTCTTGACGACAGGAATATCTTTGATGAGGTCAGGAATATTCTCTGTGATTTCTGGGATATCTTCTATTTGGGCTGGAGAAACATCCAAAGCTGCCCAGAAGTCTTTTCTATTTGAAGTTGGGCCTTCACATGGTATGGTTATATAATTTCCCAATTGTGCTTTTGCCTTTACGACTCTCTCGGCGCATTTAACTTCCGCTTCATATTTGGTTAGCCAATCCAATCCCAGAATAAGATCGAATTCATTAAAATTCATGACGATAGAGATTATAGGGAATTTATAGCAAGAAAAAGAGACAGGTACTGCACAGATCCAACTGAGATTGATGGAACCCCCAACTGGATTTTGGACAGTCATGGGCTCTTTGAGCTTTTTCAAATTCAAATCCAACTTCTTGACTGCACTCTTTGCAATAAAGCTTCGTGACGCGCCTGTGTCGAACAGTACTTTAACTGGAATGTTTTTGACATTGAGCGTGCCTTCTAAAACATCAGATCTTTCCTGAATATCTGAGGGTGCTGAGGTTTCTGCTACTTCATTTACTTGAACCGTTTTGGTCTTTTCAACATCCAACAGTCTCTCTTTATATGACCAGTCTTATGACAAAGATTGCACTCCCGGGTCACTTGAAACTTATTCTTGGATTTAGATTCATCCCTTTTTGGTTTCTTTAGAGATCGGCAACTTATCGAGAGATGTCCTTGCTTATTGCAATTTGAGCATACAGTTGTCGTTACTGATTTCTTCTCAGATTTGGCCCTTTTCCTCTTGGCACCAGGCTCCTTACTGACCTCAGACGTTGTACTTGCCTCAGGATGATCAGTTTCAGACTCAATTTTATTACTAGAGCTGACTTCCTCTTCGTACTGTAACATACCTTTCTTATCTAGATCTTCATATTGATAAGCCATATAAATCATTTCTGAAAAAGGAAGCTTCACATGCCCCAATACTTTATTCTGGTATTTCCTTTGAAGGCCATGAATAAATCTCAGATTTTTCCTCTTTGGGTCTTGAATTAGATGAGGAGCAAAGTGAGAAAGTTCATTAAATTTCTTATGATATTCGGGAATGGTCATATCACCTTGTATCAAATAAGAAAATTCATCACATAATCTCTCGGTCGCTTCGGGAGGAGTAAATCTTTCTAAGAAAATCACTTTGAATCTGTCCCAGGTGATATCACCTTCTGGATTATTCTCCATAACCGAATCCCACCAGAACAAAGCTTCATCTTTGAGAGCCCAGGAGGCCAGTAACCTTTTCTGGTCATCCCTAAGCTTTAATGCTTCGAATATTTTCTCAGCCGAACGAACCCAAGCTTGTGTTTTCATAATTGCTTCTTCACCCGTAAAGGGTTTTCCACCCAGATTTCTATACTTCATGAATAGAGCTTCTATATCCGGGTTAGTATTACTTCTTCTGTTTCTGGCACTCATTTTCTAGTTCTTCTGCAAATAGCAGATCAAGTGTCAGGTCAACAGAAAAGATATTTCAAAATATAGAGACAAATACTTGAATGTAAATGTGTCTATCGAGGTGTTATTTCATTCTGCTTTACCCATACTAGGATATTACTGATCCTATCAGTATAGAGTTACACGTCCTAGAACACTACTGGTTCTATTTCTGACGAGTTCGTTCAAATGTTATATTCCAGAACTAAGCTTAACCAAAGCTCTGATACCACGATGAGACGACCCGAAATCCGGTTCTCACGGAAACAGGGTTATCTTTGGAATATAACACAGAAACATATAATAGCAGAACAGAATTAAATAAATACACCAGATAATGAACAATAGAATATACTGGATAAAAGTAATCATCAGAGTTACACAGTATACAGGATTTTACTTAGTACAAATACAGTTCAGCTATACATAAATGTCTACAGCGGAAATGAACAAAATATGTACAATAGGAGCTGAACAGCATAAAAAGAAATAAATGATAGAATCCATCTTCAGCTCCAGCTATCCAGAAAAGAGAACTAGCTAAACCTGAATACAAGGCTGCCCGTGTAGAAAAAGGGGCACCCGAGTTTGAAAGTGAAACAAACTACGAGTCAGTCATGGGACTGTATGAGAAATCTACTCAACACATATATAATATGGCAAATCACAGGACCACGCCACTTTCGTGGAACGGGTTTACTCCATTGGATTGCCAGTGCTTTTAAAACAAATCTTTCTTTTAAACATCGCTATGTTTTTTTATAAAAATGAAGCCATTATAAGACTCAGTTCCCATCACACAATGCAACACAAACCGGAGGATAGAGTTTTACCTTATAATGGCCAAAATATGCTTGATACGAATAAAACAAAGGCATTTGATATTATTGCTAGTGTCTATATGTTTTGAAAACAATTTCAAATCATAACTATCAATCATAGACGACATGAGCGTCCCATGCCACTATGTCGCCAAATGTATATATACAATCGAAACCGCACGATGTCGTATTTGGAAATTGGATTTCCGTCATGAACCAAGGCAAAAGATAGTCCTTACCGAATTCGTGACTCTCTAGCCCGAGCCACAGGCAAGCGCGCAGGCAAGCCTTGGAGTGACAGGGCCGGTCCACCGATGTGGATTATTATGCCTGAACAATACGTTTCCCCGCCCTTTGGGGCGTAAACGAGCCAACGAATGACTCCATCGGACCTGGATAGTCCGATCAAACCGAGGCGCATCGCAACAGCAACAACCACATAGGTGAAAAGTATATAAATGTCAGGGCTGATAGGTCACTGACACCACCCTAGCTAGAAAGAAACGCATGCCCTCCCTGAGGTCCTTCTCCCGTTTTAGGTTCATACCGGGGTGTGAGGCTCGGGAATTCACGTTATACACAAAGCTACGCCACACAGGCGGTGCTTTGATCATCACCACAAGACTTTGCTTTTCAACAGAAGTCCTGATCACTGCATCTTAGCATGCCACACAGGCAATTCATGCCGTGCGATTGATGTCCATCGATATACAACCTCTGAGCTCGTACGTCTCAGAGAAGGGCGTTAAGCAAAAGAATAAATTCTCCGCCGCCAAACAGATGTATATTTAACAGAGATCAATCAACACAGAATAAAATCCAATGTCGGACACACAGTCCATTTACAAGTCCGTTCTGGGTCTGAACGAAACCGGAGGCACTAAATACCTCGCAAACCCATCGATCACCACATACGTCTAGACGATCACCACTCATTATCCATATTTCGGGATGCCTCCCAATCAGGACCTCGGTTACCATCCAAACGAGGTGAAGATCTCCGGTCTTCGACCATCGTCTTCATCTTCGACTTTCAATCGTCGGTCAATTATTTGAAATGAGAATTAACTCGGCCTTCTCAAATAATTCACGTATATTTAGAATTTCAAATCAATTTATTTCAATGGTTAAATTATTCGACAACACCAATTGTGTTCTTTTAATGTAATTTTCACACCAAACACATTCAACCATCAAAAGCCACATAAATCGAACAAATTCAGTTTATTTCTATTCCATATTGCTTATGATATTTTATAACTATTTATCGCTATTTTTATTTATTTTAAAATAGCCATTTTATTCAAAACGACGCTTCGGGCCATACAGCGGCCGTGGCGCTGTTTTTCTTCAGATTTGATTTACACATATCTGAAAATCTAACCGTTGGATCTTCACAAAATTTACATCATTAGAAAGTTCTTTTCAAAACGAATCCAACGGTTACAGTTTCGGGAAAATCCGACGGTCGGATCTCCCGGTACAATCGTTTGAAGTTTCGATTTCAAAATTCGAACTACAGCGTCGTTATTCGATTAAATATAATTATATTTTTATATATATATAAATATAATCGTTTCTGGCGCAGTTTTTCTTCAGATTTGAATCAAACATTCCAGACAATCCAACCGTTGGATTTTTACAAAGTTGGTGCCATTGGAAAGATTATTCGAAGGCGAACCCGACGTTTGAGGTTTCGGGAAAATCGAATGGTCGGATTTCCCGCACTAGTTGTTTGAAATCATGGTTTCGAAATATGAACTACACGGCCTCGTTTCGTTTTAAATTTATTTATATTTATATATTTATATAAATATAGTTCATTCAATGATTTCCATATCGCTTTCACTTCAAATATTTTTCTAACACCTTAAAATTTTGGAAAATTTCACCATAACCTCCCCTGCACCGGGAGCATCGGGAAATCGCAAATAGCTTTCCCGGTCCTTCTAATCTCAAAAAGAAAAAGAAAAAGCCAAGCGGCTAGCCAACAGGCTCATAAAATCATCACCCAAACAAAACAGTAAATGTGTACCTATTTGTCGGGCACAAAATTTTATTCCTCTTCTCTAGCCCCTTTTGCTATAACCTGTTCAATGAATATGCATGTACATATATATACAGTTCTTATCATTTATCATTTTCTATTCAACTTCATATTTGATTTCTATTTGGTTTAAAAACACCATTCATTCTAATGTTACATAAATAGGTGCAAATCATTTCATTAGCCAATTAATGAATATTTCAACTCATATATGTTTATTTTGAACAAGTGGCTATTTTTAACACTTTACATTTCAACGATTTCTGCATACAATAAAAATGTGATTTTTATTGTAAAACGATTCATTTCAAAACACTATTTTTCTATATAGTTCATATAGTCGATAAAAGGTGATTTTTATTATCAAACAATTTATTTCAAAATATGAATACCATTCAACACATGAATTTCTAATCAACGAATGAATATCAATTCAACACATGAATGTTTTCTATGCAATGAATAAATATGGTTTAAGCATATGAAAATAATTCAAACACACGAATATTATTCAAAATTTCGGCAGCATAACGGCAGGGTAGTTAACCGGGACCGTCCCTAGTACGGCTCCTCGCTCTACCTTAAAACCTCGCGGTTTTTGACAATGGGGATCATGCATCTAGTTCGCACGCAGGCGGCATGTATATATTTATTTCATTTCCACAAACTAATCCTATGTGGTTTCAACCAAATATTTCTCAACCACAAATGGGTATTTTTCAACCACAATCAAATCAATATCAATCACAAACAATCCCAAACAATCATTCGCTATCAATCAATTTTCACAACAATTTCAACCAATAAATATCGTCCATGGTTTGTGGACGAGGGGCGTATATATATATATATATTTATTTATATATATATTTATATATAGCAATTCACTTTTATTTTCACACATATGTATATATAGAAAAAGAAATTGAAGAGTGAGAAATTCTCACCAATAGCTATCCAATACTACGACTCTTCCTTTAGAGAAATCTTCGCCAATCTCGCCTTTCGTCGCTTTCGTTGCCCGTATTCTCTACATATGTAAAAATCGAATTTTTACTATGTTATTCAATATATAAAAATTGCATTTCAAAAATATAGATTCCGCCTTTTCAAAAATAAAGATTATATTTTTAATATTCCTATGATGTAAAAATTATATTTTTATTACTTTAAAAAATACAAAAATCATATCTTACTTCTTCTACTCAATAAAAATTCCGTCTTTTCTATTTTAAAAATATGATCTTTATTTTTTTCCAAGTTCAAATCTTTTCTTTCTAAAGTTCAAATCTTTTCTATTCCAAAGCTCAAACCTTTTTCTTTTTAAAGTTTAAAATAAAATCAGTTCTATACTCTTTCAAAAATCAGTTTTTACTTTATATAAAAATCAGTATTTACATCCTTTTAAAATCAGTTTTTACTTCCTATAAAAAATCAGTTTTTACTTTATATAAAAATCAGTATTAACATCCTATAAAAAATCAGGTTTTACTTTATATAAAAATCAGTTTTTACTTACTTTTAAAATCAGTTTTTACTTTATATAAAAATCAGTTTTAACATCCTTTTAAAATCAGTTTTAACATCCTATAAAAAATCAGTTTTTACTTTATATAAAAATCAGTTTTTACTTCCTTTTAAAATCAGTTTTTACTTTATATAAAAATCAGTTTTTACTTTATATAAAAATCAGTTTTTACTTTATATAAAAATCAGTATTAACATCCTATAAAAAATCAGTTTTTACTTTATATAAAAATCAGTTTTAACATCCTTTTAAAATCAGTTTTAACATCCTATAAAAAACCAGTTTTAACATCCTTTTAAAATCAGTTTTAACATCCTATAAAAAATCAGTTTTTACTTTATATAAAAATCAGTTTTTACTTCCTTTAAAAATCAGTTTTTACTTAAAATAAAAATCAGTTTTAACATCCTATAAAAAATCAGTTTTTACTTTATATAAAAATCAGTTTTAACATCCTTTTAAAATCAGTTTAACATCCTATAAAAAATCAGTTTTAACATCCTATAAAAAATCAGTTTTTAAGAATTAAAAATAAAACAAAATAAAATAGAAATACTTACATTGGTGCGAAGAAGGGGGGGTTGGAGACGTCGGTGGTAAGGCGGCGCTGGCTTCCGGGGGGGCGGATGCGTCGCGAGGGCTTCGAGGTGGGCGGATGCTTCGCGAGGGGGAGGAGCTGGATCGGCGCGCGGTGGGGGGGGGGGGGGGGGTTTCGGCGGTGGCGTCGCTGCTGCTCCGCCCTTCTTCTCTTTTTTTTTTCTTTTCTGATTTGGACTTCGGTAATGAATCGGGGGGGGGGCCAGAAAGGAGATAAAGGAGGGAAATTAAAAATTATTTTTATTATTTAATTATTTAATTTTGCAAAAAGGTTGACTTTTACATACGACCTCGAAACGAGGCCCACCGCCGGTCGTCCATAGCGTTTTACCCCCATTCCGAACACAATGGGATATGTATCGCAAGACGATTTGATTGTTACAATCAGTTTCCGTTGAATTTTCATTTAAATCACTATATTGAATTTTAAACGTACATTTCAAATTACCGGGGCCTCATACTAACTAGAAAAATTCCCGAAAAATATTTTCTAGCTTCTTATTGACGGTACGGTCCTAACAAAACTAGTTTCATCGAATTCTGAGGCCGTTTGAAAAATGGCCAATTTCCAGTCGATTAAAATCAACTAAAACCGGTCAAACGCGTTTTCCTTTGCCACGCTCACATATTGATTCGAAAAATTATGAAATTTGAAACCTAACAATAACTTGACACCGCGGATCCAACAAAAGTGGTTTCGTCAAAATCCGAGGTCATTTGCAAAATGTCCATTTTTAAGGGCCTGAATTCCATAGCGACTATTCAGAATTTTCAACTGGACATATCTTTTGATTCCCGCTATCAAATTCCGATTTGTCAGATTCGTTGGAAAGATATCATCAATTAGATCCTAATGTTTTTGGTTTCACTAAAATCCAGATTGTTTTGCACCCGGTATATTCAATTGAAGTTTGAAATCGAATTATCGAACTACCGCGCCATTTTCAATTCTATATATAATTATAATTAATTATATTCGTTTTCAAATGTCGATTCAAACTCAGTTTTCATCGCCTTTATTTAAAATATTTACTTTTAAATATTTAAAATCCATTATTTTAGCCAATTTAAAAATTTTAAATTGGTTCAGATTTTCTGGGTCGTTACATATATTTTGCATTGGTGAATAGTTGAGGACTAGAGGAGATCCAGGCGTTTAAAAGAACACGACAATGGTGTATTTCAGAGAGTCGAGTTTCTTCGTTCACTGGAAGAGTAGTGTGTTGTTTGGTGAACAGAACGGTGATGGATAAGTGGGTTAGCTGTTGAGGTTGAAAGAGCGCTTGAATGTCTTGAACCAAGACGAGTCAAACTTTGGATGTTCTTTGTGGTAGCAGTCCCAAGTGCCGGAAATATTTCCCTCCCCGAACGACTGCCATTTTGATCATCTGAATCGGCGGTGGATTAACGTTAATGTGTGGTTTAAGGGTAATAATCTTAGCTAAGTCAATTAATATAGTCATTTAAATAATTATATTAATTTAATTCTAGCCAAAAGGGTATAGCCATCATATTTATCTCATATAAAAACAGAACTGAACTGAATCTGTCACTTTGGAAGCGTAGCAATGAGATCTACGTTGTAGAATTAATATTCCTGGAAGGAGAGCTACTGGGATTGCATTTTAAAATCAAACGCTATTTGATTTTAAACGAAATAAAAGTAGAACAGTCGACCGCAAAACAAGGTGAGTAAACTCACTTACTCTGACTCGTTTATATCTTTATATAAACGAGTTTTAGTTTATTTCTAGTAATTTTATACTGTGTGATGGTTGTCTGAATGCATGGTTGATAAAATTGGTTGAATGGTTGATATGGTCATATAGTTGATCGATAATTATTTCTATTATTAATTAATGTTGATTAACATCTGTGGTTGCAGGGAAACAGGTTGGAGGGATCCAACTGGATTCCTCAACATTTTATTTACTGTTTTATTTATTTATGATATATGATCTTGATTGATTTTGTTGTGGTTGAATTACACTGGCTCGATAAATTTTGGTATTTAAATACCGTAAAATATTTTAGAACGTAGAAAAGAGTTATGAGTTTTAAAAATGAAATTATTTCCAAAATAGAAATTAGATTTCAAATGGAATGGAAATAGAAACTTGTTTAAGTGAATCAAAACAAGAAGTTGTTTATAACGATGTTTATAAATTAGAAAAAATATATATCATAGAATAAAGTAAAATATAAAATTCAAGTTGAATTTATATAAGAAAAGTGGTAATTGGTGTTGATACCCGATATTTGAAGTGGGATTTTAATGCAATAGTGGTAAAAGAGATTTGAGTGGGAAAATTGGTTTCGAAAGAAACGATGGGTTATATTCCAAAGATTGGAAAATAAAAATTAATTGAGATAAATCTGATGAGGTTTTAAATAGGAATTCGGCTATGTCGAATTTTACAAATGATTTATGTCTCGGAAGAATATTTAAATTTTATTTAACATGAACCTATGAATTAATTTAAATACATTAAAAGGTCAATATTCAATTAATTCTATAGTTTGCAATAATATATCTAAAAAGGGATTTATAGAAATCAAATTGAGTTAAATTCAGAAGTTAAAGAATGTATAGCTTGTAAATACATTTAAAGAAGAACTTGAGTTCTTTAAAATAAACAGAGTTTATAAATGAACAACGGAGACGCGTGCATCGCAAATGGTACTTTATTTAGAACAGCGATTATAATGCTGTTGTTATATTATTTGTTTTGCAAGTCTAAACAACGATTATAGCGCTGTTGTTATAATATTTGTTTTGTAAATCTAAACAGCGATTATAACACTGTTGTTATAATATATGCTTTGTAAATCTGAACAGCGATTTTAGCGTTGTCGCTATAATAAATGTTTGTAAATCTATGCAGCAATTTTAACGCTGTCATTAAAACAAATGACTTATAAATCAAATATTTGGAGACAGCGATTTTAATGCTACCATTATAATCAATGTTTTTTCATAAAGGAAGTGGATTCTTAGATTGAATCCGAGAGTCGAGTAAGCGATGTTTTGTTTGAAATTGTGAGCTTTGACTATTTCAAAGTTGAGAATGTTGTTCAGTTAAGGTCTATGAGGTAATTATACCCCAACTTGATTGATTTCATAATTAACTAAGGAATGGTTAGGGTTCGGTAGTGAAGATTGATTAGGGATTCGATTAGTAAATGAATAATTAATGAATTGAGTTATAGCAATGATGTTTATTATGTAACATGGGTTTGACTAAATGAAAAGGTCTTGGAAACAGTTTCCAAAATAAATCAGAGATAGTTCTAAGTATAGAAAATAATGATAACTAGAAGTAAGGAATCATAATTGGAAACGTTTTTACAATGTTAATAAAGTATATTTTCTAAAATATAGAAATAAGAATATATGAATATAAAGAAATGTTTTCAAATTGGAATAAGAGATATCTTCTCGAATAGAGGAATGAGGACATTAGAAATGTCTTCCAAGAATCGAGATTGAGATTTAAAAGGATATGGAAGATTGAAAAATGGATTTTTGAAATGATAATATAATAAGGAATTAATATAAAAAGAGGCCAGTGTTGTTTTATGCTTGATCGGTAGAATTTCCAATTGGAAATAGGACCGTTGATTGTATGGATGTTTCTTTGATAGTTAAATCAAAGACTATCAAATTTTTGATTTATTTTATACCTCCGTTGTCAATATGGAGAGACCGGGATCAGATTTAATACCTGAAAACCACTCTGTATTAGCATATGCATTACGAATCAACTTATGTTGAAGAGATTATGAAGACGGAGAAAAATGCAAGGGTTGTTCTGTTAATTCAAACCTCAAGCCTCACAACCGGGGATTGACAAAAATCGGGCAGGTAGCATGGCTATGTGGGTCGCTCCCATTAGGATGTATAATCACCTATCTAGAGAAATTCCATTTATTTCTTTAATCTATTGATGCTGTCCCTTTCGGGGAAACAGTTGCTGATATACATTCGATACACTCAAGCGAAATGAGTGGTCGGTCATGTATGGGCCGAGTTGCAAGACGTTCTTGTTGAATCCAGTGTATTGCCTCTAGAGATACACTATTGGAAGGTGGTCCCATACATTGTCATGTTGGAAATCCAATCTCCAATAAGCGCCCTGCGGTTTTTGATTTTAAATTATATATGGAGCGTGAGATGCAAGCGTTCCGCTAGATTCTATTTATTTGATTTAGACACTATTGTAATATCATTGGATTTGATATCAAAAAATATTTTTGGGTTATCATAAGATAAAAACCATCTATGTTTATGTGTGGATCGGTCTTACGATTATCTTTTCTTTCGAAAGAATTTTTGAATGTTAAACAAATGATTGGAGTTTACACACACCAGTCCCATGACTGACCCAGAGTTTATTTTGTTTTGTTTTCCCTAAACTCTTGGGTGCCCAAATTTGTGCGGGCAATCAAGGAGTCGGGATTTTTCAGATTCATTTGGAGGAGCTCGAAGCAGAAGGCTTCATCAGTTAGCTATAAAAAATGATAGTTTCCGCTGTGTACTATGTTGGATCTGGAAACAGGTGTTTATAATTGTTCCAGAGATAACTGTTGTGCTCTGATGATGGTATGTACATACAGATACTGATTTGTATTTCAAAGTTTATGTTATCTAATATATTTTATTCGTTTCCGCTGTGAGTTTGTGATCTTTGTTTTCTTCTATTCTAATATTTCTTTCTTACTATTTCTCATCCTCTAACTTCTTTCTAATAATGATTCGTATTTCTGTGCAGTTTGGGTTGGACGTGTGGTGTTATTAGTCGACTCAAAGAGTACGGAAATTCGGGTCGTTACAACCAATTTCAACAAGATTGCCAATAAAAATCATATTTCTGATCATATTGCTACGCTTCAGTTTTTTTATTATAGTACCACACCTTTGATTCCAACTGCCGTTAAGCTGTTCAAAAAAAGGAAAGCTGTACATTCTTACTGTTAGTGTGATGCTTCAAATAGTTGAAATAAGTCTACATCAATCATGCTTTTTCTACAGAATCTTTTCTTCTACCATTTGCGTAATATTATGGGGAATAATCTAAATTACTAAAAATTATGTATTACGAAAAACATTGGTACATGTGTTGAGCATGTATACAATAGGCGTACCATTTCCATAGATTTTTTTCCACTTGGAAATGTTTACGCTACTTAATTTTTTGTTAACATGTGAAGTATTTTGCTTTGTTTTGTCGCGTTATGTGTTTGTTTTGAGTGGGATTGTTTTCAATGAGTAGATGAAAGCATGCAAGAAAGTTACATTTTAAAACTAAGAGAATTGAAGTATCCGAATGGAAGCAAGATTAATAGATCAACTGCAACAGGATATTGGAAAGCAACTGGATAAGATGAGGCTATCATAGCTTCGGAATACAATAAAGTCGTTGGCATGAAGAAAACTCTGGTTTTTTAGAAAGGGAAATATCCTAATAGAGATAGAACGAATTGGATAATGCATGAGTATGGCTTAGCCTTACCTAAATCTGTAAATACTGCAAGTGTGAGTACAATTTTGAAGTGATATATAATATTATGTGTCTTCAGTACAAAAGATATCATTTGTAATTTTGATTTTATGCAACATTTTATAGAATGCTATGACTGCACAAAGTGATTGGGTTTTTTGTCTATTTTTGATGAGAGGAGTGATTCGAGTGGTAACTCGGAGCAGGAGGAAGACATGCTATAAGAAAATAGAAGGTTTATAGTTTGATGGGAGCCACTGATTATAAAACTATTTGTTAGCTGAAGACTATTGCTGATATTACACATGCAACTTCTTTTTTGCTAACAAATCAATGATTAGAATATGAAGATAATGACTAAGGTCGCTGTTCCATTTTTTATTTTTTTTTAAGATTATAGTGGATCGACGATAAAATCTTTTATTTATTTATAAGTACAACATAATAGTATCCAAAATCAACTTATCTCAACCAGCGGATGCCTCAAACAAATTATATTAAATAATGTACTAATGCTAACATTAGCCCGTGTGCTAAAGGTTAAGATGAAGTTGGGTTTTGTTATTTTTCCATTTCCAGACATAACTATGTGGATCTTAGTCCACTGATCATTAGCCGCATAATATCATTTTTTCTATTATTTTTTCTATGCATGTTATTTTCATTTTGTTTAACTTCTCAGACATCATTTAAGACAATATGTCACAAAGTATTAATGCCCTTCTACTTTTTGGCAGTGTAAGCATCCTTTTGCATTTTTTTTACTCTGTTTTCTAATTGTTGAGGATATGTTCCAATGTTCAAATGCGGAGTAAATTTTGATGCTGATGTGTGCCACTAGTTATTGTCAATCCAGCCTTTAGATACACTTATAATTCAAATCATGTCTACCAAAACAATGCACTACTATTTTTCTAGGACATATGCATTTCCAGCTGAGCTTCTGTCTATGTTTACATAACCCACTAAAATTTTCTATTTAACAGCACCACTAACGTTAGGCGCACATGCACTGCGCACTACTTTTGCGGTCCACCACGAAACCGATCGTCCCTATAACCTTCAACATTTAACTACAAATTTTCATCAATTTCTAATTACTTAACCAGTGATCAAATACAGTTTAACCTTTACTGCAACAAACTAGTTATGTCAATACCAAATAACATTTCCTTCCTAACACCATAAACTCTCGCATATGCTTACATAACTAATACACATATCAATTCATTTAATGTCTACTTGTCTACCCGTACACACCAACAGGCACTACAGACCAACTCCAAGCTGCTTCTCCTTCACATTAACTCTTACTTACCAACCCGTGTGCGAAGCATAGGTTCCAAACTAGTATAAACAATACGAAAACGAACAACATACAAAATATTTAAGAAATCAAGTTGGATCCCTCCAACCTGTTCTTCCCTGCATCACGGCTTATTATATCATTCAAATAACACATATAAAATAGGAATTTCAATTGAATTCAATTAAACAATGTAAATATAATAACGTCAGCAAACCAGTTTATACTATCAACGATAGATTAAAGTTATACAAATTTAATCACATCTTAGAATCTCAAAAAGACCAAGTTAACTCGCCTTTGTTTTGAGTTGACGCTTTCAACGTTATTTCACTAAATTTTAAATAAGCGTTTGAAATTAAATTAAATACCAATTGCTTTCATATCCTTCCGAATCAACTCAGCAGCGTAGTATTTTCTACAGCGATTCCAACTTGATTTGTTTCGTGCAATTTTGATAATGTATGAATAAATTATACATGTTAAAAGTTTTCATTGATTTAAACATCAATAATTAAAAATTAATTAAGTTAATAATCCTCTTAATTATCCGGTTAAACACAGCTAATCCTCTTCTAATCACGTGTTTTCCCTTCCAACCCCCGATTTTCCCGATCCCTTCGATACGTCGATAACAGCCTTAGATAAAACACGATCTTGACTAAGCTTCATAATGCCATTAATGACCCACCTAAAGCCACCCCTCAACACCGACGATCGCGCCTGACCAGGAGACGCCCACTGCCTAATAGATGGCCTCCGACCAAAATCCAATCACACAAATCCGATTACAAACGGAAAAGGAACAAACCGATATTTCACCACCTACTGATCGCATGGGGTTGTTGTACCACTGACATATTGACGGCCTCTCTTCCCCTTTCATTCTCCTTCGGGATCCAACACCCCTCGTCCACCTCATTCACCAGAAAACCCACAAACCCGATCGCAACTTCCGAAAAAAAACTACGATCATCTCCAAACCGCCGCCACCACCATAGGCCACTAGGGACTACCGCAGCACCCCCATCAGAACCACTGGCCTCCACTCTCCAACTTCCCTTCAGGTCCCCCAGCCTGAAAACTCATGGTCTATGTGCAAAACAAGAAAGAACGAAATTTGTTGTTTCTCAGTTTTGGCGAATTTATGACCACTAAAGGTGACTGTTGGTCACCGATATTTTCCAGAAGATCAAACTCTCTATCCTCAACAACACTGCAACTGACAACTTCGGTCAATTCGCAATGGTTTGAGAGATATAAATTAAAATTTGTAAATGGGTTTATTATATGTAAATTCCAAGCGATTGATTTGATGGTTAGGGTGTTTATATAGAGGAGATTTATATTTTTTTATTCTCAGGTGACTAACGATATTTTGTTGAAAAAGACTAACGATAATTTATTATTCCATTATTTAATTCATTCGTATCTGTCATCATTTCCGATCGACGTTTATTTTTTCATATGACCACATATGAAACCCATTCTCGACGAAAATGGACATCAAGTTATATTTTGACATTCCGACCAAATGAAACTTATTTCATCGAAATCCGAGTCAGTTTGCTAAAATAGTGCTAGTTTTATTCCAAATTATCTATTTATTCATATTTTAATTTGCATATGCTCACAAAATATCTCTGATTAGCGCGAAACTTGAAATCTAGCAATAGGTTTAATAAAGTTTGTTTCATTAAGATCTGAAGTCGTTTGAATAATGGTCCTTTTTAAAGGTATAAATTAATCAAAATAAATCGATTTTAAAATACTTCAATATAATAATAATAAACTATTATCATCATATATATATATATATAAAGAGAATTTATATAGCTTCAGAATATAAGTTTAACTTGATTATAAACTCAACGTCTTATATTACCAAGTTAAAACCATACTCAATTTATTAAAAAAACTTTTATTTTAATAAATAAATTGTTAGGTTTGTAAACGATTCCATAACTATTCTGAAAAATTGAATTGGACATAAATTAAAATCTACAATATGAAATCTCGATTTTTTTTCTCTTTCATTAGAAATATTTTATCCAATAGATCTGGACGTTTCTTTTTTCAAATGATCCCAACTTATATTGGATCCTGTATATCCATTTAAAGATCAAAACATAAAACTACAAACTACCGCGATACTACAGCTCGTTTTATAATTAAATTATACGTTCAAACATCGTTTAATAAATGAATTCATTATTATAATTCAATCCAAACTTAATTAAACCTCTTTATATTGTCCAACTTATACCATATTGCATATCTAACTAGTTCCGACTATTTCAAAATTTAAATTTATTATTTTATTATTTAAATTGAATTAATATTCAAAACCATAGAATTTGAGTTACTTAAAATTCAAGACAACGTTTAAAATCATTTTTAAATGTGTAATTTAACGGCCAAAAATCCAGGTCGTTACATCTCACAGCGGAAGGGAATAAAATATAATAGTAAGCAAGTACTCACCAATATAATGACACTATCTAACAAATGTCTCTAAGCTGTAGAATCTCAACCACCTATTTAACCTGCAGATTTGTTATGAGGAGGGGGTCAAAGCAAAAGTTTTGGTGAATGGGTAAATTATACTTTCTACAAATAACACTGCATATATCGTTCTATCACTAGTTTATATCTATTAAGTTGTTCAGATTTATTTAACAATACACTTTTGATTTCTGCGCATAAACCGCACTCATCTACTCTCCAGTAGATTAACCTAACAAATAATATATATATATAGCTATATACCCAATATCAAGGTACTTCCCTCAGTACCCTCCTCGAGTGGTGTCTATCACCATACTACAAAACAAGTACTGGAGCTCCATCTCCACACTACGAGATCATACTAGACTATGTTAAAAGGGCATACCAAGTCCCAAATGTTACGCTATGAAAGCGTACCAAGCTATGCTGCAGAAGCGAATATGTCACGACCCAAAAAATATTTTCTAGCTTCGTATTGACGATACGGTCCTAATAAAATGTGTAATATAAATCTATATATTGAATTTGAACGCACATTTCAGTTTACCGGGGAAGTTTGGGTCGTCTCAGAATAAGCCTTTATCGCTACGCCAGAAGGGCGCCTTTATCCCTGAGTTTCCCCATAATACTCAATCGGGGGACTTTACACATACTTGTAAAGGAAAGCCTCGTTAGGCTTACCGTACAAATATCCAAATTTAGGTTTGTCTTTTCGGTGGTTCTCTAAGGCCCCACTCTATCCTACCCCCAATCTAATGGAAGACAATTCAAAAGAGCTAAATGACCACCCTACCCTCCAATCTAAACAAACATGTGGTCCCTCATCCAGTGACCCAGTACTGAAGATAATTGGCCTATTCGCTTAGCTCCAGTCTTTCCTGAACACGCTCTTACTGACGATGAAGGGTATCTGACGACCTACTATCCTTAGCTGGGTCTTGACCACGAAGCCTTTCTCCTTAAGGAAGCCACTGAATCACCCTAAGATCATCCCAATCAGTGTTTAGACTGTCTATTATCCAAGGTGCAGCCAAGGCGTACTCACCGGATGGAACCGTACAGATCATGCCTCTGTGGGTACAGCTTCATTAGGCCTGCCACAGAGGGCCATCATAGAGTATCCTCATGTCCTTTAGAAGTCCAACACTTCCTTCCAGTCCTACCGAATAAGATAGACGTTCTTCCCTCGTGTCTCTTGACACCTACGATGATATTCCTCATTGATCTCTTCGTCCCAAACACGTAAAAGTTGGTCCACGTGCACCTCACCATTATGTAATCAGACCCTATGTCTAATCTTCAACTTCGCGCTTGTTTTACTTACCGCATTGCTAATAAACTTAAACATCACATTGTTTATTCTACATTCAAATTATTTGCTTCTTAGCCTTAATTGGCCGCCTATTTTCCCTAATCAGCTCTCACTACCAGAACGAACCATCGCTTATTATTATATTCAATTAACTTAATTTTCTTCAATTATAGGTTCACTAATAATAAGACTACTCTAATCTTTTCCATTTATTTATAACGTCGTGGTGTAGTATTACCAACAATTATAATTGTGAGTTTTCTTATTAAACGTATTCCCCGTTATCTAAATTTGATTATAATAAGCCTTTTACTTCTCATTTCATCTTTTAACTATAACCTGTGTGTTATTACCCTACTTGTCCCTATGGCAAGTCTACATATTATATTATATTGCCATATGATATAATTTATTACAGTACGTTACGTTCCCCATTCATTACATATTTCATAGGTTTCTTATTAATTAACATAACCTTTATGGTTATGACATTGATCTACTTACCATCTTTGTAAGTTTACAAAATAAACTTTTGTATCTCTTTCAGTTTTGTTACCCTTCTTTCTCATCTTTACAATTTATTCTTTTTAGGAAGTTAGGCCTATTCCAAGTTGATTGGTTACCAAATCAGTAATAAAATTCACTTATATAGTTTCGGTATTTACTATAGTAGGAACCCATGATTGCAAAACATTTCTTTTCTTAGTTTTGAGGTCATCAATTTATTATGCAATACAGTTAACTCCGTATTTCACCCTAATCTTTATTTATCCATAATTTCAATTTGCAATTATGTTTCTTATTTTTCTTTGTTTATCCAAAATATGCAAATACATTCATTCTTCTTTCCTTACCAATCAATCTAGACTACTACAAACTTTCAGATTTGATTAATTGTCTCTAACTTGTTTTCTTCCTTTTACGTTGCACAATTACAGTAAAATTTGGCACAATTTGATTACACTTCCTTTTCTTTAAACCGAACAATTTACGCATTATTCCTTTAAATCCAAAAAGGGATTTCTTACAAATAATATGTAAATTCACGAATCCTTCATCTATTACAATATTGTCACAATGTGATCTTTTAGCTTCAAACCACTAAATTTCCCCCTTTTTGTTTATAATTTCAATTAAATTGCATATAACTACAATTCAATAATTTGCGCTTATTCATAATTCAATTATCTAATTTGCAAATGATCCCAATTATATTCAATTTTCGCACATAACCAAGATTTGACATAAATGGTATATTTTGACGCTGAAGAGGGGTAAAGAAGAACATATTGTAAATTTTTGCAGGAATCAAACAATACAAAAATATTGTTATTGAAAAATATAATTTAATCTACTCATCTAACAACGCACAATTCTTGAATCTGATTTGGATATGTGTTGTTTTCTATTTTTATTCGGATCCATAGATTTGTTTGGACGGAGGATCTGAGCATCTATAACTTAAATTTATAATCTTTATCTCTAAATCTTGAATTGGAAATTCTAAAACTAATATATTTATTTTCTGAAAAATTCGGAGGAGAAAAGAAATGACAAACCTTTGGCACTCTCTTAGAAAATATGAGTTGGAGGCTAGTCCCTGCTTGTCTATTTAGAGATGCTCAAAAGGACCTCGTTCGTTGGATTGAAATAAATAAAATAAAGACCATTTAAAATGTTAAATCCACATCAACTTGCCTAGCACTGGGTCACAAACGTTAATTCCGTTCCTATTTAAATTTTCATTTAACGTTGCACTTAATGTTATTCTTCTTACCTAATATTCTTTAGTGTATTAATTTCTTCCATCTATAACGTACG
Organism: Allium sativum; assembly: GCA_030737875.1. Taxonomy (NCBI): domain Eukaryota; kingdom Viridiplantae; phylum Streptophyta; class Magnoliopsida; order Asparagales; family Amaryllidaceae; genus Allium; species Allium sativum. Next base: position 366,551 of record JASFAX010000056.1, on the reverse strand, counting down.
TTTTAGATTTCATATTCAAACTTGTGCATATATATTGGTGCGTAGCTTCCTAAACTTTTGTTCATCAATAGCTGCGCAATAAATGTTATTGTTAACGTTATTCCCTTGTCAAATGGCTTTCTAATCTATTTAATTATTTTCAATCTTTTTAACGTGCTTTCACTCGCATAAACAAATGCGCGCATTCTTTCCAATATTATCTTCCGCTTTTAATTTGTGCTTTAAATTCTAATTTTGAGTTTTTGTGTATATATTTACGTACAAACCCCATTTGTTTTCAAAATTCAAACGACGTTATACCAACATTTATTTCTTGCTTGTTACTTTGAATTTTTTTTGCCTATATATATATACACACACATACACACACACTCTTACATATATATACACACATACACACATATATACATACACACACTCACACACAAACACACACACACACACACACACATATATATATATATATATGTATTCCTTTATATGTATTCATATATATATATTTCTCTTAGAACATGCATCCTTTCAGTTGGCCCTTCTAAAATTTAAAACATGACGTTGTTGGGATTCAAACTCCTGACCACTACCTTTGGAAGTGCATGATCTACCAACTCACCTAACTTAGCTTTTTGTTCACAGGACTAAAACATTATTAGTTATTTGTTCTTATTTGTGTTTCTCTTGTTTTTTCCTTTTCATGTTTGTTCGATGTCATGTTTTAAATCCGTTTTCTGCAAAGCATAAGTCTAAATTGATCAGGAAATTGCCACAGATGCAATGACGCTAGTTCCATGACCAAATTCTGAAAATTTTACAAATTTTATTTTATTATTTAATTTAAAAATGTGGGGTGTTACAATGACATAGCCTTACATGATTTATGGCTTGGGCTAGAGTGGTTTTGGGTTGTGAGGGCTTGATTTGGAAAGGAAGATGGATATCAGAAGGAAAAGGAAGATTTTAATGATTTTAAGGGTTTTATAAATTAAATGGACATGGTTTTCGAAATTTCAAAACAAAGAAAGCCATTAGAATATGGAAATGTTTCCAAAAGAAAAAGTTTCCTTTTTAAAAATGAATGGATTGATATGAAATGGAAGAAAGGATTTTGGAGTTTATTTTTATAAAAAGAATGGAATGTAAATTATGAAAACACCCCTTAAAGTACCTAACCCCTTCCAAAAGTCACCACATCGCTTTACAACTTATCTCCACCCTTTCCGTATGTAAACATATCCCCCTCCACTTTTCTACCTAATGCAACATCATGATAACACAAGGTTCACAAATGTGCTTATGTATATATGTTAAGCATGTTTTAAGTGCAGCTTTATTCCTTTTTCCCTTTATTTTTAAACTTCAAAGGATGATTTTCTTGATGTTATATCATCACTTTATTTTTTGAATAACTCATGTTTAGTCACTAATTTAAGTTATATTAACTTATAGTCATTGGTTTATATATATTGTAGGTTTATTAACAATGATTTAAATAACTTTTAAATGATCAAAAATCAGGATTTTTGAAAAAATCTTTTCAATCACATTTTCTATTTTTCTTTAAATATTTATTTTAGTAAACCAAATTTAAAAGTGATATTTTATCATTAGATAACAATTAAAAGAGGTTATTTTTATTAGTAAAAACCCATATTTTAAAATTTATAATTAATTGAATATGTAACAACCCTGAATTTTGGGGGTAAATTTAAAATTTTATTTTAAGTGATTTTAATGAGTTTTTGATATTTAAAATAATTTACTTAAAATAAAAATGATTGAAAGTTGATTCAAATCGAAGTTAGAATGAATAATTTAATTTTAATTATAAAAAGAGTTAGAAATAGTGCGGTAGTTTGAAAAGTCAAACTTGAACTTTGACTGATCGTACAAGACGTAAAATTTAACGGATTTTAGTGAAACCAAAAAATTAGAATCTATTTAAAAATATCTTTCCAACGAATCCGAAAAATTGAAATTTCATAGCGGAAATCAAAAGTTATGGCCAATTCAATTTTTAGAAAGGTCGCTGTAGTATTTATATATATTATATATGGCCCGAAAGGCTACTTTTCACATATGAAGGAATTTCGACTCGAAACCACTTCCATTGAGTTCGGAATGACGTTTCTGCATTAAATAACAGTAAACACTTATATATTTTGAGTTTCAAAAATTATTTGTTTAAAATGTATTTTTAGTATTAAATATATCGCCCTTGAAAATCGACATTTTGCAAACGACCTCGGAATTAGACGAAACCACTTTTGTTGGATCCGGGACGTAAAATTATTGCTAGGTTTCAAATTTCATGATTTTTGAAGCTAGTATGTGAGTGTGACAAAAGAAACTGTGTTTTGTCAATTTCGGTCAAAATTAATTGACTGAAAAATAGCCATTTTTCAAACAGTCTCAAAATTCGATGAAATAAATTTTGTTGGGATCGTATTGTCATAAGAAAGCCAAAAATAATTTTTCTGGATTTTTCTGACTTCATAAGTAACCCTAGTAAAATTAGAAAGTACGTTCGTATTGAAAATAAAAGAATTAATTTGAAAATAAAAGAAACATGCTTTTAACTTTAGAATTGGACTTCGTCAATAGCGCTATTACGTTCAGAAGGCGTCAAAACCTTAAGAACGATAGTAAGCAGGCTAAATTCCGAGTTAGTGGCCAAACGGACCTTTATTGGGCTAATTAATTATTTAATACTATTATTTTATTATAAAAACACTATTCATTCATCTCCCCCATCGTGTTCAGCCGAACCCATAGCCACCTTCCCCTTGCCACCTTCTCTCCTCCCTATCTCCTAATCCACTCACTTTTAGACTCAGTCGTAGTTAAACTTTTTGTAGCTCTCCTCAATCTCTTCGATTCTAGATAAGTTTCACATCAAACCGTTGCCCGTAGCTCTCGAACCACCTCCCCAAACCCGCTGATTTCATGGAGCCGCCGCCCCCTGTACATGCTGCCGCACCCACCTAGGTTCCCGGCATAGATGCACCTCTCGTAGCTCTCCAATCTCCCGCAAACCGTTCGCAAAACCATCGACTACAGCTCCCGAAATTTGGATTCAAAGTTTTGAACATTTCTGAAAATTTAAGGTATGAATATTTCAGAATTTGCGACGCTTTTAAGCGTTACAGCGACAGTTGTTAAAAGTCAGATCTGATTTATTTGTATGAACTTTGAATTGAAATCTTTCAGATCCGTAACTGCCGTGACTTTGAACACGAGATCTGATTGAATCTGAACCTTCCTTTCAAATTCGAGCTAGGTGAGAATTTATTTTTAAATAAATTTAATTAATTTGAATATTATTCTTGCGTATGAGAAGTTGAGAATCAATAATAATTGGATCGATGATGGATGTTAATATAAGTTGCAGATCTGAATTGTTGCGATGTTATGACATTAGATCTGAAATTTTAAATGTTAGATGTGAAATTTCCTCATTCAAAATTAATTAATTAAATAATTACTTTGTTGTTATGCAGTAATCCCATGGTTAATCTTCAGATCTATTTTGTTTAGATATGATTGATGATTTTGAGATGTTGCTATGATAGATAATTGTAAATCTATATGTATTCATCACATGAATGTTATCACACAAAGTCGAACCTTATACTTTGTGTTATGTTATGATGTTGAAGTTGAACCGTTAGGTTAATGCATTGAAATTGAACGATGAAATAAAGATGACATTTTTATATGTTATTTTAATGTAAGGATGAACGATGAAATATAGATGACATTTTTATATGTTATTTTAATGTAAGGATGAACGATGAAATAAAGATGACATTTTTATATGTTATTTTAATGTAAAAATGAACGATGAAATAAAGATGACATTTTTATATGTTAATTTAATGTAAATTGGAACGATAAAGTATAAATGACATTTTTAGATGTGATTATAATGAAGAATTTCACCGTATGAAATTTACATTATTTTTAGTGTGAATAAAATAGAAATTTCATCGTATGTCAAAATTTACATTTTTATATGTAAATTATAAAGTGAATTAACGTTGTATGTTAAAAATTATATTTTTCTTTGTAATTAAAAGGTGAATTTCATCGTATGTCGAAATTTACATTTTTATATGTAAATTATAAAGTGAATTAATGTCGTACGTTAAAAATTACATTTTCCTTTGTAATTAACATGGAAATTTCATCGTATGTTAAAATCTACATTTTTATATGTACATTATATAGGGAATTATACCGTAGGATAAAATTTACATTTTTATATGTAATTAAAAATCATATTTTTACAATGTAAATTAGATATAGTGTTTGCATTGTAATTAAAAATCATATTTTTACAATGTAAATTAGACGTAGTGTTTGCATTGTAATTAAAAATCATATTTTTACAATGTAAATAGGAAGTAGTGTTTGCATTGTAATTAAAAATCATATTTTTACAATGTAAATTAGATGTAATGTTTGCATTGTAATTAAAAATCATATTTTACAATGTGAATTAGAAGTAGTGTTTGCATTGTAATTAAAAATCATATTTTTACAATGTAAATAGGAAGTAGTGTTTGCATTGTAATTAAAAATCATATTTTACAATGTGAATTAGAAGTAGTGTTTGCATTGTAATTAAAAATCATATTTTTACAATGTAAATTGGAAGTAGTGTTTGCATTGTAATTAAAAATCATATATTTACAATGTGAATTAGATGTAGTGTTTGCATTGTAATTAAAAATCATATTTTTACAATGTAAATTAGATGTAGTGTTTGCATTGTAATTAAAAATCATACTTTTACAATGTAAATTAGATGTAGTGTTTGCATTGTAATTAAAAATCATACTTTTACAATGTAAATTAGATGTAGTGTTTGCATTGTAATTAAAAATCATACTTTTACAATGTAAATTAGATGTAGTGTTTGCATTGTAATTAAAAATCATACTTTTACAATGTAAACTAGATGTAGTGTTTGCATTGTAATTAAAAATCATACTTTTACAATGTAAATTAGATGTAGTGTTTGCATTGTAATTAAAAATCATACTTTTACAATGTAAATTAGATGTAGTGTTTGCATTGTAATTAAAAATCATAATTTTACAATGTAAATTAGATGTAGTGTTTGCATTGTAATTAAAAACCATAGTTTTACAATGTAAATTAGATGTTGTGTTTGCATTGTAATTAAAAATCATACTTTTACAATGTAAATTAGATGTTGTGTTTGCATTGTAATTAAAAATCATACTTTTACAATGTAAATTAGATGTAGTGTTTGCATTGTAATTAAAAATCATACTTTTACAATGTAAATTAGAAGTAGTGTTTGCATTGTAATTGAAAATCATATTTTTACAATGTAAATTAGAAGTAGTGTTTGCATTGTAATTGAAAATCATACTTTTACAATGTAAATTAGATGTAGTGTTTGCATTGTAATTAAAAATCATACTTTTACAATGTAAATTAGATGTAGTGTTTTCATTGTAATTAAAAATCATACTTTTACAATGTAAATTAGAAGTAGTGTTTGCATTGTAATTAAAAATCATATTTTACAATGTAAATAGGAAGTAGAGTTTGCATGGTAATTGGAAATCTTATTTTACAATGTAAATAGGAAGTAGAGTTGCATTGTAATTAAAAATCATATTTTTACAATGTAAATTAGATGTAGCGTTTGCATTGTAATTAAAAATCATATTTTTACAATGTGAATTAGAAGTAGAGTTTTCATTGTAATCAAAAACCATATTTTCACAATGTAAATTAGAAGTAGGATGTTGAGTGTATCACAATTTATATTTTTATGTAAATAAAACGGATGGAATTTACATTTTGAATGTAAGGAAAGAATGAATTTAGGATGCGGCAATATTATCTTCATTTTCAAATGAATTAAAATTTAGTAAGTATCATTAATTGTATAGAGCGTTGTTTTAATCAAACGACGCTATTATGATTCAATGATTATATATATATATATATATATATATATATATATATATATATATATATATATATATATATAAAATTAAAATTAAACGAATATGGCGTGGTAGTTCGCGTTTTGAAATCGTACTTTTAAACGACTATACAAGAAGATCCGACCGTCAGATTTTCTTGAAACTGAAACCGATAGGACCGTCTTGGAAAAATCTTTCCAACGATATATACTACGTTAAGACCCAATGGTTAGATTCCGAGAAATGTAAAAATCAAAATTGGTTGAATGCAGCGCCATAGTCGCCCATGGACTTTAGGCGTCGTTATATAAAAATTTAATTATTTTAAATAATTAAAATAGGATTGAATCGTTAATAAAAATAATTATTAATGTGTAAGAAGGATTATATATATATATATATATATATATATATATATATATATATATATACGAGGATTATTTGGAAAGTCCGACTTTATCTCATTCCAAATAATTAAACGACGTTTAAAAATCCAAGATTGGAAGACGGCGATTGAAGACCGTCAAATCTCCACATCGAATGGACAATGATGACTGTTGCCTTAGAATGGCTCGCTACCATGATAAGGTAATAGTAGGAGTTGCCCGGACGTAGTGTTGATTTGTACGGGTTTGGCTTTCGCTCAGACCCAGAGAATAAGCTCATAAATGGATTGTGTGTCTGACGTCATACTCCATTAAATATCATGTTATTAATCTTCTGTCGAATGTATGGATGTTTGGTGGCGGAGAATTTATTCTCTTGCTCAACACCCGTTCATATATTTCGGCAAAGGATTGGTAGTGTGATATGAAGTGATGATGTGGCATGCTAAGATGCATATGATCAAGGCTTTGTTGAAAAGCAGGCCTTGTGGGACGATCAAAGCATAGCCTGTTTAGGCATAGCTTTGTGTATAGCGTGACTTCGCGAGCCTCACACACCGACTGAGTCTAAAACGGAAGAAGGGAACGCAGGGAGAGCAGCACGTTTCTTTCTAGCTAGAAGTGGTGTTTTGGGTTTTAACACGGCCCGGCATTTTACTTATGTGGATGATGGAATGAGGCGCCTCAGATGATAGGTCCTATAGGACTGGGAAACGTGTGTTCAGGAATAACTAATCCGCAACTCGTATGGCGGACCGGGCCTGCAGTTTTCTAAGGGTTCACTGCGGGGGATCCTGAGACATTAGCTAGAGTGTCACGAATCGGTATGAGCTCCTCCCTAGACTTGACTCATGATGGAAACCCAATTTCCAATACGACTCCATTCGGATTTGATTGTATTACTAGTATGGAGGCATAGTAGTATGGGATACTATTCTTCCTAGAATTTCTACATTTACTTTGAAATGTTTTGATATATACTAATAATAATATTAAACTCGTATTCGCCGTATTTAGCATGTTTAATCACTATAAGGTAAAACCCTATCCTCTGGTTTGTGTTGCATTGTGTGATGGGACCTGGGTCTTATGGTGATTCCATTTTTCTAAAAAGCATAACGTTGTTGTACGATTTACTTATTAGTTGTTTTTGACACTTTTATGCACGGCAATCCATTAGAGTAAACTCATTCCGCATTAGCGGCGTGGTCTTTGGATTTGCCCTATTAATAGTGATTTATTAGTTAAGAATTCTCACACCAGTCCCACGACTGACCCGTTGTTTGTTTCCACCTTTTTGCAAACTCGGGTGCCCTCTTTCCACATGGGCAGTCGAGCAGTTTGTCTACAGGTTTATCTCTTTAGCAGGATCCTGGATTGAAGCTTAAAGCTGTGTCCAGAACATTGGAAGTCTTCCGCTGCCTTAGTTATTTTGTTTCCACTGCAATGTATTAAAATCATGTAAAATTATCTTCCACTGTAATTATTAGCCAATATACTCTGATATTCTGTACTCTGATGTGACACTTGTTATTAATGTTATAAAAGTCTGCTGTTGTTGTTCTGATGTGTTATATTCCCAAAGTTAACGTAGGCGGGATTTGAACGGTTTTGATCGATTTTGCGATCGATTAAGGCCGGGCAAAATCCGACTCGTTACAGAATATTCTTAGATCAATGTGATAAAACTTCGGGTTACATTCTTCCCTTTTATTCATCCTTAGAATTTCATATTTGTTAGACCAATAAGTGGTTCTAACACCCAAATTATCTTGATTTGCAGAGAATTAAAAATAGAAATGAAAGAAACCAACACACCAAATTTATAGTGATTCGGCGTTAAAGAGCCTACGTCCACTTTATATGATTTTGATTTTATGCTAGAATGCAAGTACAACCAATATCTTCTCTCAGAATCACTTTTACAATGATGAATCACTCAGTAAATTCGAAATAATTCTAACTAGGAATAGTGGAAGTATGATAATGGTGGAATCAGAGCTCTGAATTGCCAAAAGATCCCCAAAAATGCCAAGTATGGAGCTATTTATAGGTGATTTCTGCAAGTGGTTCGTGAAGACACGTGGTACCAATCCCGAGGATCTCGGTCCCGTTCGTGGCTACATGGAGAAATGGTCAGAGCGGCCGTTATCCACACGTGTCGTAAGATCCTTTAAATGCGGCTTGTGAGTGACCAATTCATGATCACCATTTTCTGAACATAGGGTCTGTAATGACCCGGATTTATAGCCATTGAATTCTGAATATTTAAATTTGTTTTAAGTATTTTATTTGAATTATACATAGAAATTTATAAGGAATTTATTTAATAAAATAAACGGATTTTAAAATATATTGAATATCATTTTAATTTAAAAATAGAAATGTCGAGTTAAAATTCAAATTAGATTACTTTGAAGTTATATGTATATATTAAGATTAGATAGGTATTTTTATTTGTTTATTTTGAAATTGATTCGATTTAATTTAAAAGACAATATATAATTATAATGAAATTAATTTTTATAAAATTTGAAATAGATTATTATTGCGAGATTTTCAAGGCATAGTTATAATATAATTTTTAGAATTTTACTGTAATTTTTAATTTGGAAAATAAGCAACTTTTTATTTAGAGTATTTTACACCCTATATCAGCATTTTGGGATATCACAATATAAGTTAAATCGTTAATATTATTATATTTTGGAGTCTTTGCTCTTTTCTCGACACGTCCGTATTTTTATCTTTGTCCATTACAGCTTGTTTGAAAACAAAACTGTATGTAACCAGGACGCATAACTAAAGTAATAATAATATATACTTTAAATACACACGTTATCCCCCATGCACCTCTTTCATTATTGTTCACTTTATTTCATCTACCTCTAAAGTTTGTCCTTCCAGTCACTTTGTTTCAAGCCCAAAATATATATTCATATATATAAATGAACACACACGTCTACATGCCATGTTCTTTTGTTTGGCATTTCACCTCTACATTAAATCCTATGCTATTTATATTTTTAGCTCATTTTTACAACATGCCGTCATTGAAAGAGAGTGTCCGTGCTTGTTTATACATTTTACATCCTGTAGGCAAGAAAGCAGCATGCAGCCCATGCTATTCAATCCATGATCTTCAAGTTTTCAAACTGTACATGACAAGCCAATTGAAATACCGCGACTCCCACGATGTTATAAACCATGACCCCCAAGCCGTTTCCCCTTTAAATACTCTATTTTCATTCTTTTCCACCTATAAAAAACGAAAACGAAAGCTTCCCTCAAAATAAAATTTTATTCGTTTCTCCTCTCGCTCTCCCACTTTTGTTTTCTAAATTCTTTGCATCGAACTTTTTACTATCTCCTCCGTTGATTTTAAAAATAGCAGCTAACTCATTTTTCCTCATTTCAACGGAAACCGTAGACCCGAATATCAAATAAAAATGAAGCCTTATTAGTCTGGAGCATGAGAGGCTGGGCGCGAATTAAGGGGGGGAGATGGGGACTGTTTGCCGTGGAAATGTCAGGGTAGGGAAAACGTTAAGCTGTGTTTAGGGCGCCGGGCTTTGGGGTTCATCAGCGATTTAGGGTGGAGTTTCGAGGCATGGCGGGTGGCATTGGAAAGAGGAAGGTAGGGGAATCCTTGGGTGATCAGGCGAGATTAACAATGGTACTATCAGTTGGGGAAATTATTGATTGAAGATGGAGGCAGAGGAGTCTTTTTCTGGTTCAAATTCGGTACTGTACAGTGCGTATAACAGCCTCGACACAGACATTAGGTTGGCCGGAGTTGAACGAGTATAGGAGATATTTGATGAAGAATGGGATGCGTGAGGTTAAGTGAAGTTACGGCTAGTAAAGTTGTTGTAGGCGGTTACTTTATTTGAGTATGGGGTAGAATGGTTAACACCATGGTTAGTGGTATATGGATTTTCATGTGTAGAACTGTAGATGTGGAGACCAAACTGAAGGGAGGTGGAGATGGGGACAAGGGCATTCAGGTGAGGAAGTCACTGGTGTGACCTTCCTTGGTTTTTATGAAGAAATAATGGGGAATGAATAAAGCAAAGTTCTGCATTTAAGGTACAGGAAGTCGGCTCTGTTAAAACAGGAAGAAGAAGTAATAAAAAAGGTACTTAACATGGTATTATGGATTAAGGGTATAATTATAAAATTAATTAAATAATAAATGACTTTTATTTTACTTCAAACTTGTAATGCGAATATCTACATCATATTTTCATAGAACTGAACGCGACTGAATCCCTTGGAACTAAAACGACCCAAGCTTCCCCGGTAAGGAAAGCCCGGATTGAATAGAGGACAAGCCACATCGGGACGCAAACAAAAGAACATTTCATTGTATATTACAACAATTCCATCAGAATACAAGAATATACAAAGTATGAATAAATATTACACAGAAAAATATCAAAGGTTTAAATTACACCTAAATACATCGCAGCGGAAAAACAATACAAAGCACAACTGAAAACAGATACACGGATACAAAACATTTCGAATACCGCTTCAGCTGTAAATCAGGATCCTGTGAATATAAATCTGCAAAACAAAAACTACTAGTTGCCCGTGTGGAAAATAGGGGCACCTAGAGTTTAGGTTAGAACAATAAACTCCAGGTCAGTCATGTGACTGGTGTGAGAACTAAAACAGTTATTAATCTTTATTTTAAAGTTAGGTAAATCAAGGGACCACGCCATATAACACGAAACGGGTTTCCTCCCAAGAATACCAGTGCATAAAACAATAGTGCAATGCTAAATAAAGAACAATGAATCTATTATAAGACCCAGGTCCCATCACACAATCCAACACAAACTGGAGGATAGGGTTTTACCTTATAATAGCCATAGAATGTTTGATACGCTAAATTTCATGTTTTATTATTACTATAAGTGTATAGTGTCAAAACAATTTCAATCATAAGTATCAATCATAGACGGCATAAGTGCCCCATACCACTATGTCGCCATATATATGTATACAATTAAAACCACAAAGTCACGTATCGGAAGTTGTATTTCCATCTGCGAACCGAGGCAAGGGATCGTCCTCTACCGAATTCAAGACTGTCAAGTCCGAGTCTTAGGAACAAAACGCATCGTCCCTTGGATCGTCAGGGCCGGTCCACCGATGTGGATTAAAATGCCTGAACACTGCGTTTCCCCGCCCTGTGGGGGCGTAAATGAGCCAAATGACTCCATCGGCTCCACATAGTCACCGATATATCCGAGGCGCCTCGCAACAGCAACAACCACACGGGTGAAAATAATATAAATGTCAGGGCTGGTAGGTCACTGACACCACCCTAGCTAGAAGGAAACACATGCCCTCCCTAGTGTCCTCTCCCGTTTCCGGTTCACAACCAGGGTGTGAGGCTCGCGAATCAACGCTACACAAAGCTATGCCACACAGGTCGTGCTTTGATCATCGACCAAAAGACTTTGCTTTTCAACAGGGGCCTTGATCATTTGCTACTTAGCCATGCCACATAGGCAATTCACACCATTCGACTGATGTCTATCGATATACAACCTCTGATCTCATACGTCTCAGAGAAGGGTGAAGTAAGGGAATGAATTCCCCTTCACCAGGCAGATGTATATCTAATAGAGATCAATCAACACAGAGCAAAATCCAATGTCAGACACACAGTCCATACAAGTTCGTTCTGGGTCTGAACGAAACTGAAGGAACCTTATTCCTCGCATATCCATCGATATCCAAGTACGTCTGGACGATCACCAACTGATTCCCTCCTCTTGGGTGTACAACCCAACCAAGATCATCAGTAATCACCCAAACGATGTGAAGACCTCCGGTCTTCGACCACCATCTTCATCCTCGACACATCGTCGAATCAGTTATTCAGAATGGGATAAACCCGGTCTTTCTGAATAACTCGCTGTAACGACCCCATTTCCCGTACTGACGGAGACAAGGGTTATCTTTGGAATATAACACAGAAACAGATAATAGCAGAACATAAATAAATAAATACATCAGATAATGAACAATAGAATATACTGGATAAGAGTAATCATCAGAGTTACACAGTATACAGGATCTTACTTAGTACAAATACAGTTCAGCTATACATAAATGTCTACAGCGGAAAACAAACAAAATATATACAATAGGAGCTAAACAGCATAAAATGAGATAAATGATAGAATCCATCTTCTGCTCCAGCTATCCCGAAAGAACCAGCTAAACCTGAATACAAGGCTGCCCGTGTAGAAAAAGGGGCACCCGAGTTTGAAAGTGAAACAAACTACGAGTCAGTCATGGGACTGGTATGAGAAATCTACTCAACACATATATTATTTGGCTAATCACAGGACCACGCCACTTTCGTGGAACGGGTTTACTCCATTGGATTGCCAGTGCTTTAAAACAAATCTTTCTTTTAAACCACGCAATGCATTTTATAAAAATGAAGCCGTTATAAGACTCAGTTCCTATCACACAATGCAACGTAAACCGGAGGATAGAGTTTTTACCTTATAACGGCCAAGATATGCTTGATACGAATAAAACAAAGGCATTTGATATTATTGCTAGTATTTATATGTTTGGAAAACAATTTCAAATCATAACTATCAATCATAGACGGCATTAATGCCCCATACCACTATGTCGCCATATATAGGTATACAATCAAATCGCACGATGTCGTATTTGGAAATTGGATTTCCGTCCTGAACCATGGCAAAAGATAGTCCTCACCGAATTCATGACTCTCTAGCCCGAGCCACAGGACCCAGACTCAGGTGGGCCCTTGGAGCGACAGGGCCGGTCCACCGATGTGGATTAAAATGCCTGAACTATAAGTTTCCCCGCCCTTTGGGGCGTAAACGAGCCAACGAATGACTCCATCGGACCCGGATCGTCCGATCAAACCGAGGCGCCTCGCAACAGCAACAACCACATAGGTGAAAAGTATATAAATGTCAGGGCTGGTAGGTCACTGACACCACCCTAGCTAGAAAGAAACGCATGCCCTCCCTGAGGTCCTTCTCCCGTTTCTGGTTCATACCGGGGTGTGAGGCTCGCGATTTCACGTTATACACAAAGCTACACCACACAGGCGATGCTTTGATCATCACCACAAGACTTTGCTTTTCAACAGAAGCCCTGATCGTTTGCCACTTAGGCATGTCACACTAGCAATTCATGCCATGCGACTGATGTCCATCGATATACAACCTCTGAGCTCGTGCATTTCAGAGAAGGGCGTTAAGCAAAAGAATAAATTCTCCACCGCCAAACAGATGTATATTTAATAGAGATCAATCAACACAGAATAAAATCCAATGTCAGACACACAATCCATTTACAAGTCCGTTCTGGGTCTGAACGAAACCGGAGGCACTAAATACCTCGCAAACCCATCGATCACCACGTACGTCTGGACGATCACCACTCATTATCCATATTTTGGGATGCCTCCCAATCAGGACCTCGGTTACCATCCAAACGAGGTGAAGATCTCCGGTCTTCGACCACCGTCTTCATCTTCGACTTTCAATCGTCGATCAATTATTTGAAATGAGAATTAACTCGGCCTTTTCAAATAATTCACGTATATCTAGAATTTCAAATCAATTTATTTCAATGGTTAAATCATTCGACAACACCAATTTCGTTCTTTAATGTAATTTTCACACCAAACACATTCAACCATCAAATACCACATAAATCGAGCAAATTCGGTTTATTTCCATTCCATATTGTTTATGGTATTTTATAACGATTTATCACTATTTTTATTTATTTTAAAATAGCCAATTTATTCAAAACGCGGCTGTGGCGCTGTTTTTCTTCAGATTTGATTTACACATATCTGAAAATCTAACCGTTGGATCTTTACAAAATTTACATCGTTAGAAAGGTCTTTTCAAAACGAATCCAACGGTTCCAGTTTCGGGAAAATCCGACGGTCGGATCTCCCGGTACAATCGTTTGAAGTTTCGATTTCAAAATACGAACTGCAGCGGCGTTATTCGATTAAATATATTTATATTTATATATATATATATAAATATAATTGTTTCTGGCGCTGCTTTTCTTCAGATTTGAATTAAACATTCCAGACAATCCAACCGTTGGATTTTTACAAAGTTGGTGCCGTTGGAAAGATATTTCCAAGGCGAACCCAATGGTTGCGGTTTCGGGAAAATCCAATGGTCGGATTTCCCGCACTAGTTGTTTGAAATCACGGTTTCAAAACACCAACTGCACGGCCACGTTTCGTTTATTTTTATTTATATTTATATATTTATATAAATATAGTTCATTCAAAAATTTCAATATCGTTTTCACTTCAAATATTTCACTAACGCCTTTAAATTTTGGAAAATTTCGCCATAACCTCCTTTGTACGGGAGGGGCTGGGAAAATTCCCAAATAGCCACACGGGCGTCTCATGTTGAAAAGAAAAAGAAAAAGCCAAGCGGCTAGCCAACAGGCTCATAAAATCATCACCCAAGAAAAACAGTAAATGTGTACCTATTTGTCGGGCACAAAATTTTATTCCTCTTCTCTAGCCCCTTTGCTATAACCTGTTCAATAAATATGCATGTACATATATATAGTTCTTATCACTTATCATTTTCTATTCAACTTCATATTTGATTCCATTTGGTTTGAAAACACCATTCATTCTAATGTTGCATGTATAGGCAAAAATCATATCATTAGCTAATCAATGAATATTTCAACTCATGCATATTTGTTTGAACAAGTTGCTATTTTTAAAACTTCACATTTCAACAATTCGTGAATATAATAAAAATGTGATTTTTATTGTAAAACAATTCATTTCAAAACACTATTATTTTATATAGTTTATATAGGTGATGAAAATAGGATTTTTATTATAAAACACATTCTTTTAAAACGAGATTATTTTACATAGTCCATATAGTCGATAAAAGGTGATTTTTATTATAAAACAATTTATTTCAAAATATGAATACCATTCAACACATGAATTTCTAATCAACGAATGAATATCGATTCAACACATGAAGGTTTTCTATTCAACGAATAAATATAGTTTCAGCAAATGGAAATAATTCAAACACATGAATATTATTCAAAATTTCAACAGCATAACGGCAGGGTAGTTAAAACCGGGACCGTCCCTAGTACGGCTCCTCGCTCTACCTTAAAACCTCCCGGTTTTTGACAATGAGGATCATGCATCTAGTTCGCACGCAGGCGGCATGTATATATTTATTTCATTTCCACAAACTAATCCTATGTGGTTTCAACCAAATGTTTCTCAACCACAAACGGGTATTTTTCAACCACAATCAATCAATATCAACCACAAACAATCTCAATCAACCATTCACTATCAATCAATTTTCACACCAATCGCAACCAATAAATATCTTCCATGGTTTGTGGACGAGGGGCGTGTGTATATATGTATATATATATATATATATATATATATAGCAATCCACTTCTATTTCAATACATATATAATTTTTACAACGCATATATAACTTATACATCGAACATACAACTTATACAACGCCTATACAAGAGATGTACAACGCTAATATAACTCATACATCGACTATATAATTTATACATCGTCGTTATCCATATTGTTTATAAATTAGAAATCTCACATTGGGTTCCACTCCACCAAAAATAGCAGAAGGCTCAGAAAAATATGCGGTCTCTTCTAAAATGTAGAAGACGTCCACACGAGTCCACTGTCTCTTGTTTCACTGAATTTCGACCACATAGCAAAAAGATATGATTTTTACAGTGAAATCATAAACGGTAGCGCTTTTAAGTGCTATAATATATATAAAACATTTTCACTGCCGTTACCTTCTAAGAGCATTCAAAACTAGGTTTTTGATTTTCTCGAAATCTGTAAAAACATTTTCACTGCCGTTACCTCCGTGAGGCGCACAGAACCAGGGTGGAGGCGTTAAGTTCGGTGGCGGGGTTTGGCTGTGGCGGCGCGACGAAGGCGATTACTTCGAGCTGGCGGATCTCGACGGAGAGGCTATGATGGAGGGCGCCACCACCACGGATTTGAAGAGGGGGAGGAGACGAGCAAAAACCGTCGAAGGGGGATGGGGTTCTGATGATCGTGGCGGCCGGAAATCGCCTGGGAAGTGGCGAACACAGTTCCGCCGTTTATCGGGGAGAGAGAAATGATATTTTCCTTTTTCTTAAAAAAAAATTCTGTTTGGCCGCTGGAGTTTTTAAAGGGGTTTTCTGACACGACCACCATTCCAAACCCAACGACTGTCGTCCCTAGCATTTTACCCCCATTCCGAACACAATGGGATATGTTTCGTAGGCCCATTCGACTGTTTCAATCAGTTTCCCTTCAAATTAAAATATAAAACATTCAATATTCGAGTTGAACGAACATTTCAATTTGCCAGGGCCACAAATTAATTCTAGAAATTCCAGAAAAATAAATCTAGCTATGTTTTGACGATACGGTCCCAACAAAACTAGTTTCATCGAATTCTGAGACCGTTTGCAAAAAGGCCCATTTTTGGTCGATCCAATTTAACTATAATTGACCAAAACACCTTTTCCTTCGCCACGCTCACATATCAGCTTCAAAAATTATGAAATTTGAAACCTAGCAATAACTTCACATCCCGGATCCAAAAAAAGTGGTTTCGTCGAATTCCGAGGTCGTATGCAAAATGGCCAATTTCACGGGCTATATAAATTCCATAGCGACCTTTCTGAAAATTTATTCGGCCATAACTCTTGCTTTCCGCTATGAAAATTCGATTTTTCAGATTCGTTAGAAAGGTATTCACTAACAAATTTAAATATTTTTAGTTTCACTCAAATCTGTTTTGTTTTGCACCCGGTACAGTTCGACAAAGTTTGAATTCAATTTTTGAAACTGCAGCGCCCTTTTAAGCCATGTTTATAATTATAATTTATTATATTCGTTTTCAATTGTCGATTCAAACTCAGTTTTCATTGCCATTATTTAAAATATTTATTTTAAATATTTAAAATTCATTATTTTAGCCAATTTAAAAAATTTAAATTGGTTCAGATTTTCTGGGTCGTTACACTCGCATATATAATAAACAAGTGTTACACAAACACAACATACGCCTCATTCCAATTCAAAATATCATTTTATTCAAATATTCTTATACTTTGGGAAAGGTTCCCATTAATTTTATCAAAGATAAATTCTTTAAATTTATTCTTTAATCTTCTTTTGAATATCAATTCAAATTAGTCGGGATTAGCGAACCACACCGAAGTAATCATTTATTTTATTTTACAATCCCAACCTATTCATCCCATGAAGTAAAACTGGTCATACTTCATATATAACACCAAGGTATTATCGGTAAATTCAGTTACCATTTCACGTTCAAATCAAATTAAAGATTTAACTATCGCTTGGAGAAAAGTTGGTGATACTCCATTCTCGATCATCTCAATCTAATTAAAGATTCATTAAAACTCCACTAGGTTTTAATCTTCCCAAAAATCATATTAATGATTGTTTAACTTGGGAAACCATATCCATTCTTTAACTGGGTTAAAGAACCAATGTCATTTAAAGCACGGTTCACGATAAACCCAAAATCACATTCAAATTCAATTCCAATTAAATATCATTTAATTGGTATACTTCATTAAATCTAAATAAAAAGATGTAATCTTTTTCTCAACTGGGCTTAAGAATAGTGTTAATGAAGACACCATTCACAACAAACCCAAATCCCATTTGATATTAAATACAAGGCTCTGAATAGAAAATATATCGGCTTATATTCAATATCAAATTCTACGACCAACAAATATCGTATTGGAAATAACGATATAAATATATCTTTCACATTTCCATAACAATATCTGTACAATCACGAAATCCAACATCGAAATATTCCAAAGACAATTTTGATTCAAATCCATTTCCACTTTATACATTGGAAATTCTAGTTATTTTCAAAACCATTTCAAATCCACTTTATTTATTTTAAAAATAAATGGGATTATAATTCTAGTTCAAAACTAGTTCATTTTGATAAAAATCTATTTTTATCTTTTCAAATGTGGAATTTTTCATCTCAATTCTTCACAAATCATTTCTTATGATTTTACATAAACTATAACTATTCTTAATAATTTTATCAAGGCCCGTACAGTCGATTTCCATCAATAGCCATCGAACTGCACTTACAGCGACCTTTTCCAAATTTGATTTGGACATAATTCCAAATCCAACCATTAGATTTCAAATCTCTAATATTCGGTAGAAAGCTCATTTTGATACGAACCCAACGGTTCTGGTTTTAGGAGAATCCGACGGTCTGATCTCCCGTAACGTCCATTCGAAGTCAACGGTCAAAATTCGCGAACTACCACGGCGCGTTCTATTCAGGCCTTTATATATATTAATATATATATATATATATATATATATATATATATATCTCATCGATTTCTTTTCAAAGCGTATTTTATAAATCATTTTAAATTCGTTTTCGAAACGATTTCAACTTCATATTCAATTTCGAATCAAAATTGAATATTCCACATCATCGATATACAAATGATAATATTTTCAAAACGTTATATATTACTTTTCGATATTCATTATAAAAATGAATAAAATCGATATAAATCTCGTTCATGTTAAAATGGCGTCAATCTAATCAACACGGCTTCATATATTTCAATAACTTCGTTATTCTATTCAACAAATGAATATTTTCTTCAACACATGAATTTTCTTTTATTCAACACATGAATATATATTTTTATTCAACACATGAATATATATTTTTATTCAACACATGAATATATATTTTTATTCAACACATGAATATTCTTTCTATTCAACACATGAATTTTCTTTTATAATATTCCTTATTCAACACATGAAATTTCTTTTATAATATTCCTTATTTTCCAAATTGGAATGAGGCCCAATCAATTACTATATAATGTTAATTATATGGATTTTTTTTACGACACATGTATATAACAGCAATGATAAATAATCAACCATCATCCAGAGTGCACGACACAACTGCATAAGCCTTAATTATAAATATTTAATGCTTATAACAGCCTGTCAATCAATCGATCGACATACAGCTAATTATCGGGACTAGCGTATGGCCAATTTCATCCCAAAACCCGTGTGGGGTTTTCAAACAATCAAACAAAGGTTTTATTTATGCAGTTGGGCAATGTGTATAATTTATCGTCCCAATCCATATCAGTCAAATGGGTGTACATAAACAAATCGTCCGATTCGTTTATAACTATTTATTTTATATACAGGTTAAAAATTATATTTTTAACCATAAAATAATTTATTTCATTCCACTAGACATAATCATTTTTCACAACACATCAATCAAACAAACAAGTCATCCATGGTCTGTGGACGACGGGTGTCGGGTGCTGCTAAGCACCGTCTGCATCCTAGTATATATTTCAACTAGAAATAAAATAAATTAAAAGTGAGGAGTTCTCACCGAGAAGCTAAACCAAACGCCGCGACTCTTCATATGTAGGAAATCATCATCGTGCTTGCCCTTTGTCACTTTCGTCGCCCTTATTCGCTACATATATAAAAATCACATTTTTATATTCTCAAGTATATAAATTTTTATTTTTAATCTGCTACTCATACAAAAATCGAATTTTTATTTCAACATATATATAATAAAAATCAGATTTTTATTTCGCTACATCTTTATAAAGAACGTACCTTTATAATACTCTTCATATGATAAAAATCATATTTTTATTTTCCACTTCATATGTAACAAAATCATTTTTTTTTATCTTGCTACACTATAAATAAAAATCACATTCTTATTCTATTCCATAATATATAAAAATCTGATCTTTACACCGTTAAAAATCTTATCTTTCCTTGATTAAAAATCTTATCTTTTCTTAAATAAAAACCAAAGCTTCCCTATAAAAATCAGTTTTTCCCATATAAAAATCTAAACTTCCTTACATTAAAAATCTATATATATATATATATATATATATAAATCTAATTTGCTAAAATTATGTATAATCATGCAATTAATTAAATTAACTACATGGAAGAAAATAAACAAAGTATAGAAAATAAAAGCTTACATTTTTAATTGAAGGAGGGGAGGGGTTTCGCAGTTCGTCGGAGGGGTGATGGTCCTCCTGAGAGAAGGCGGTCGGAGATCCAGGTGGCGGCGGCGTTGGATTTCAAATCGAATTGGGGGGTTTGTGGCCGCGGGTTTTTGAATGGAGGAGTAAAGAGTGGAACGGGGAAGGAGGGGTCTCTTCATCGTCGCCGGAGGGGGCTTCAGGTGGCTCGGTCGTTGGTGGGTGTTGTGTTGGTCAGGCGGTGGCGGATTGGGTGGATAGGGCTTCAGATTCGCGCTTGAAAGAGAGATAAGAGGAGCGTAGGAAGGGGGAGGAGGACCAAAGGAGTGGGCGGCGTCGCTGGTGAGGTGCGCAGGCGGGGCGGTGGCCTCTAGAAGTGGCGACGGGCTGAGATTGGTGCGGTTTTTTTTTCTTTTATTTCGTTCAGAACGGAGAGGGATAAGTGAGGGAGAAAGGGTGGTACATTAATATTTTTTATTATTATTTAATTAATCCTCCAAAAAGGTTGACTTTTTATTCAAACTCCACACGAGACCCAACGACTATCGTACCTAGCATAATACCCACATTCTGAACATAATGGCATATGTTTTGCAGGCCAATTCGACCGTTACGATCAGTTTCCATTGACTTTAAAATATAAATCTTTATATATTCAATTTAAACACACATTTCAATTTACCGGGGCCACATACAGTCTCTAAAAGTTCCAAAAAAATTATTCCTAGCTTCGTATTGACGATACGGTCCTAACAAAACTAATTTCGTCAAATTCTGAGACCGTTTGAAAAATGGCCATTTTCTAGTCGATCAAATTCAACTGAAATAGTCAAAACGCGTTTAACTGTGCCACACTCACATATTGATTCAGAAATTTACGAATTTTGGAATCTAGCAATAATTTGACATCATGGATCCAACAAAAGTGGTTTCGTCGAAAACCGAGGTCGTTTGCAAAATTTCCATTTTTAAGGGCCAGAATTCCATAGCGACTTTTCTGAATTTTCAACTGGGCGTAACTTTTTATCCCCGCTATGAAATTTCAATTTTTTGGATTCGTTGGAAAGATATTCTCAAATAGATTAAAATATTTTTGGTTTCGCTAAAATCCGGTTTATTTTGAATCCTGTACATTCATTTGAACTTTGAAATCGAAATTTCAAACTACCGCGCCATTTTCAATTCCTTTTATAATTAAAAATAAATTTATTTGTTTTAACTTTGTCGAAAATATATTTTTCGTCTTTATTATTTAAAAGAATCATTTTAAATATTCAAAATTCGCTAAAATTGCCAAAATAAAAATTTTAAATTGGCTCAAATTTTCGGGTTATTACAATCTCCCTTACTTAAAACTTTTCTTCCCCGAAAAGGAACGAAGCTGAAAGTTGTTTAAATAATCAAATCAACTTTCACTATTTTCATTATGGCTTAAGTTCTTCAACTTTTCAGTTTCTAAGAATTCTTCAAATTTTTCAAAAATTTGGCTAACACCCTAAATTTTCGAAAAATTTCGCCATAACCTCCCCTGGACCGGGAGCTTCGGGATATTTCAAATAGCCTCCCATGGCCCTCACCAATCCAAAAGAAAACGAAAAAGCCAAGCGGCTAGCCAATCGGCTCATAAAATCATCCAAACCCAAAGAAATTAGTAAACATGTACCTATTTGTCGGGCAAATAATGTTATTCCTCTTCTCTAGCCTCTTTGCTATGACCTGTTCAATGTAAGTACATGTATATGCATGCAAATGCGATAAATTTTCAATACAATTCACTATTTGGTTCAATTTGGTTAGAGGTTCAAATTCTAATTGATCAACCAATAATCAAACAACACAATCAGCAATCAATTAGTTGATTATCATTTCAAATTCAAAATTTTGATACATATACAGAAAATCATGTTTTTGATGCCAAATCACCACAATAAACCTATCTAGTTTTGGTTCTCACACCAGTCTGATGGAAATATTAGATAACATACCTTCAAAACTCGAACATAAATACTGATAACGCTGCAGCATTATCAGAATCATCCCCGGGCGACTAGAGTGCGATTCTATATCTATCCAGTATATTAAAACTTTGAATATACGTGGATCAGACGTATACGAAAAATCTTTATATACTTGATTATCCAAATCAACACAAATAAACATTCAAATACGAATAATTAATTTAAATTTTCAAAATAAAGTTTGTTTTCATTTTAAAAATATACTCTTCACGCTCGTTCTAGGATACTACTGATCCCATCTCTAACAGTCATTCCTATTTGATATTACTAATCCTATTTCTGATGAATTCTTTCGTTTAGTTCTAATATGCCTTGTTCTCCGAGCTCTGTAAAGCAAAGATCTGATACCAAACTAAAACGACCCGAACTTCCCCGGCAAGGAAAGCCCAGATTGAATAGAGGACAAGCCACATCGGGACGCAAACAGAAAAACATTACATTGTATATTACAACAATTCCATCAGAATACAAGAATATACAGAGTATGAATAAATATTACACAAAAAAATATCAGAGATTTAAATTACACTTAAATACATCGTAGCGGAAAAACAATACAAAGCACAACTGAAAACAGATACACGGATACAGAGCTTTCCGAATACTGCTTCAGTTGTAAATCAGGAGCCTGTGAATATAAATCTGCAAAACCAAAACTACTAGCTGCCCGTGTGGAAAATAGGGGCACCCGGAGTTTAGGTTAAAACAATAAACTCCAAGTCAGTTATGTGACTGGTGTGAGAACTAAAACAGTTATTAATCTTTATTTTAAAGTTAGGTAAGTCAAGGGACCACGCCGTATAACATGGAACAAGTTTCCTCCCAAGAATACTAGTGCATAAAACAACAACGCAATACTAAATAAAAAACAATGAAGCTATTATAAGACCCAGATCCCATCACACAATGCAACACAAACCGGAGGATAGGGTTTTACCTTATAATAGCCAAAGAATGCTTGATACGCTAAATTTCATGTTTTATTATTGCTATAAGTGTATAGTGTCAAAACAATTTCAATCATAAGTATCAATCATAGATGACATAAGTGCCCCATACCACTATGTCGCCATATATAGGTATACAATCAAAACCGCAAAGTCATGTATCGGAAGTTGGATTTCCATCTGCGAACCGAGGCAAGGGATCGTCCTCTACCGAATTCGAGACTATCTAGTCCGAGTCTCAGGAACAGATTGCATCGTTCCTTGGATCGTCAGGATCGGTCCACCAATGTGGATTAAAATGCCTGGACACTGCGTTTTCCCCGCCCTTTAGGGCGTAAATAAGCCAAATGACTCCATCGGCTCCACATAGTCACCGATATATCCGAGGCGCCGTGCAGCAGCAACAACCACACAGGTGAAAATAATATAAATGTCAGGGCTGGTAGATCACTGACACCACCCTAGCTAGAAGGAAACACATGCCCTCCCTGATGTCCTCTCCCATTTCTGGTTCACAACCGGGGTGTGAGGCTCGCGAATAAACGCTACACAAAGCTATGCCACACAGGCCGTGCTTTGATCATCAACCACATGACTCTGCTTTTCAACATACGCCTTGATCATTTGCCACTTAGGCATGCCACACAGGCAATTTACACCATGCAACTGATGTCTATCGATATACAACCTCTGATGTCGTACGTCTTAGAGAAGGGTGAAGTAAGGGAATGAATTCCCCTTCACCAGGCAGATGTATATTTAATAGAGATCAATTACACAGAGCAAAATACAATGTTAGACACACACAGTCCATACAAGTTCGTTCTGGGTCTGAACGAAACCGGAGGAACCTTATTCCTTGCATATCCATCGATCTCCAAGTACGTTTGGACGATCACCAACTGATTCCCTCCTCTTGGGTGTAATCCCAATCAAGATCATCAGTAATCACCCAAACGATGTGAAGACCTCTGGTCTTCGACCACCGTCTTCATCCTCGACACATCGTCGAACCAGTTATTCAGAATGGGATAAACCCGGTCTTTCTGAATAACTCGCGTATATAATAAACAAGTGTTACACAAACACAACATACACCTCATTCCAATTCAAAATATCCTTTTATTCAAATATTCCTATACTTTGGGAAAGGTTCCCATTAATTTTATCAAAGATAAATTCTTTAAATTTATTCTTTAATCTTCTTTTCAATATCAATTCAAATTAGTCGGATTAGCGAACCACACCGAAGTAATCATTTATTTTCCAATCCCAACCTATTCATCCCATGAAATAAAACTGGTCAAACTTCCTATCTAACAACACGATGTTATCGGTAAATTCAATTACCATTTCACGTTAAAATCTAACTAAAGATTTAACTATCGCCTGGAGCAAAACTGGTGATACTCCATTCCCTATCATCTCAATCTAATTAAAGATTCATTAAAACTCCACTTGGTTTTAATCTTCCCAAAAATCATATTAATGATTGTTTAACTTGGGAAAACATACCCGGTCTTTAACTGGGTTAAAGAACCAATGTCATTTAAAGCACGGTTCACGATAAACCCAAAATCACATTCAAATTCAATTCCAATTAAATATCATTTAATTGGTATACTTCATTAAATCTAAATAAAAAGATATAATCTTTTTCTCAACTCGGGCCAAGAACAGTGTTAATGAAGACACCATTCACGACAAACCCAAATCCCATTTGATATTAAATACAAGGCTCTGAATAGAAAATATATCGGCTTATATTCAATGTCAAATTCTACGACCAACAAATATCGTATTGGAAATAACGATATAAATATATCTTTCAAATTTCCATAACAATATCGGTATAATCACGAAATCCAACATCGAAATATTCCAAAGACAATTTCGATTCAAATCCATTTCCACTTTATATATTGGAAATTCTAGTTATTTTCAAAACTATTTCAAATCCACTTTATTTATTTTAAAAATAAATGGGATTATAATTCTAGTTCAAAACTAGTTCATTTATATAAAAATCTATTTTTATCTTGTCAAATGTGGAATTTTTCATCTCAATTCTTCACAAATCATTTCTTATGATTTTACATAAATTATTACTATTTTTAATAATTTTATCAAGGCTCGTACAGTCGGTTTCCATCAACGGCCATCGAACTGCACTTACAGCGACCTTTTCCAAATTTGATTTGGACAAAATTCCAAATCCAACCATAAGATTTCAAATCTCTAATATTCGTTAGAAATCTCTTTTCGATACGAACCCAACAGTTCCAGTTTTAGGAGAATCTGACGGTCGGATCTCCTATAACATCCATTCGAATTCAATGGTCGAAATTCGCGAACTACCGCGGCGCGGGGCGTTCTATTCAGGCCATTATATAATATATATATATATATATATTATATATATTTCATCGATTTCCTTTCAAAACGTAATTTATAAATCGTTTTAAATTCGTTTTCGAAACGATTTCAACTTCATATTCAATTTCGAATCAAAATTGAATATTCCACATCATCGATATACAAATGATAATATCTTCAAAACGTTATATTTTGAAATCAATTACTTTTCGATATTCATTATAAAAATGAATAAAATCGATATAAATCTCGTTCACGTCAAAATGGCGTCAATCTAATCAGCACGGCTTTATATATTTCAATAACTTCGTTATTCTATTCAACAAATGAATATTTTCTTCAACACATGAATTTTCTTTTACTCAACACATGAAAATATATTTTATTCAACACTTGAATTTATATTTTTATTCAACACATGAATATATATTTTTATTCAACACATGAATATATATATTTTTATTTAACACATGAATATTCTTTCTATTCAACACACGAATTTTCTTTTATAATATTCCTTATTCAACACATGAATTTTCTTTTATAATATTCCTTATTTTCCAAATTGGAATGAGGCCCAATCAATTACCATATAATGTTAATTATATGGATTGTTTTTACAACACATGTATATAACAGCAACGATAAATAATCAACCATCATCCAGAGTGCACCACACAACTGCATAAGCCTTAAATATAAATATTTAACTCTTATGATTAATGTCAATCAATCGATCGACATACAGCTAATTATTGGGACTAGTGTATGGCCAATTTCATCCCAACACCCGTGTGGGGTTTTCAAACAATCAAACACAGGTTTTATTTGTGCAGTTGGGCGATGTGTAAAATTTATCGTCCCAATCCATATCAGTCAAATGGGAGTACATAAACAAATCGTCTGATTCGTTTATAACTATTTATTTTATATACAAGTTAAAAATTATATTTTTAACCATAAAATAATTTATTTCATTCCACTACACACAATCATTTTTCACAACACATCAATCAAACAAACAAGCCATCCATTGTCTGTGGACGACGGGTGTCGGGTGCTGCTAAGCACCGTCTGCATCCTAGTATATATTTCAACTAGAAATAAAATAAAATAAAAGTGAGGAGTTCTCACCAAGAAGCTAAACCAAATGCCGTGACTCTTCATATGTAGGAAATCTTCATCGTGCTTGCCCTTCGTCACTTTCGTCGCTCGTATTCGCTACATATATAAAAATCACTTTTTTATATTCTCTAGTATGTAAAAATTTTATTTTTAATCCGCTACTCATACAAAAATCGAATTTTTGTTTCAACATATATATAATAAAAATCAGATTTTTATTTTGCTACTTCTTTATAAAGATCATACCTTTATAATACTCTTCATATGATAAAAATCATATTTTTATTTTCCACTTCATATGTATAAAAATCATATTTTTTGTCTCGCTACACTATAAATAAAAATCACATTTTTATTCTATTCCATAATACATAAAAATCCGATCTTTACACCGTTAAAAAATCTTATCTTTCCTTGATAAAAAATCTTATCTTTCCTTGATTAAAAATCTTATCTTTTCTTAAATAAAAGCCAAAGCTTCCCTATAAAAATCAGTTTTTCCCATATAAAAATCTAAACTTCCTTACATTAAATATATATATATATATATATATAAATCTGATTTGCTAAAATTATGTATAATCATGCAATTAACTAAATTAACTACATGGAAGAAAATAAAAGCTTACATTTTTAATTGAAGGAGGGGAGGGGTTTCGCAGTTCGTCGGAGGGGTGATGGTCCTCCAGAGAGGCGGCGGTCAGAGATCCAAGTGGTAGCGGCGCTGGATTTCAAATCGAATGGAGGGGTTTGTGGCTGCGGGTTTTTGAATAGAGGAGTAAAGAGGGGAACGGGGAAGGATGGGGTCTCTTCATCGTCGTCGGAGGGGGCTTCAGGTGGCTCGGTCATTGGTGGGTGTGGTGTTGGTCAGGCGGTGGCGGATTGGGTGGCTAGGGCTTCAGATTCGCGCCTGAAAGAGAGAGAACAGGAGCGTAGGAAGGGGAAGGAGGACTAGAGGAGTGGGCGGCGTCGCTGGTGAGGTGCGTGTAACACCCCGTAGTTCTATAACAATAAGTTTCACAAATTAAAGTATAATTAAATTTTAGAAGAAGAATTAAGGGAAATGGGTTATGCCATTGCGTTGGTCTCGAAATTCTGCTTGAGATAGAGTCCGAGTTTGCGTAAATCGGACTTCGTATGAAGAAGTTACGACCCTCCGAAGTTTCAGGAATTTTCAGAATAAAAAACAGCTCGAAATTCGAATTCAAACCCCAGGGCAGATTGGGCGGGAATTTTCCTGCCCAGGACCAGGTCGACACTATGATCGACCCTATGGTCGACCTCCCAGGGACCAGGTCGACCCTATGGTCGACCTGGTGCCAAAACCTGCTTTTCAGCCGGGATTCATTCTGATGTTTTTGGACACGTTTTCAGTCCAGACTCATGACTCTAAACCTATATAAACTGCCCCTAGCCTCATTCTCTCTACACCATTTCATTCTGTCCTTATGCTGCCTCTGAGAAAATAAATAAATTAATTAATTAAAAATAAAATAATATATAACTCTAAGACGAGGATATGTTGCTCAAGTTTTTCAAGAAGAGATTCAAATCAAGTTAAAGCTTCAAAGAGAATTAAAGACTAACTCAACGGCTTCAAGCAACATCATGTGAATCATAGCAACGCTATCTTATTATCCTTTTCTAAAACCGGTCAATGTAAGTCAGTTACTTTTAAGATTTGAACGTCTAAATCTTTTTGTGACATGAAATTTAATGGATATAAGAATATGCATAATCTTTCCATCTAAATCTGTGCTTATATATGTTTTGGGATCTGATTAAGAACTATTGTGACTAGGGACCCATAAGACTATGCCTACGCCTATGACTATGAACAAAAGACTATTGCCTATGACCATGATCCATTACCTATGACTATTGGACATAAGACTATTGTCTGTGACTATGACTTTGAGACTATTACAGTCAATTGCCTATGACTATTAAGGATAATTGTTTAGGACTATTTTGGGTTAATTATCCATGACTACTGTGGCTAAACGCCTGTGATTCATAACTATTAGACTACTACCCATGACCATGACTATACTATTATGGTTAACTACCTATGACTATTATGTTTAGTTGCTTATGCCCTTAACACTATAGTTATCGATTATGATTGTACACCAAACTGGCATTATGCTGGATCAAATCACCTATGTTCCCTTTGACTATGTTGGATCTCATACATATGGTGTAATTTGCTTAGTTTATTCCTATTCGCTACTATGTACACCAAAACCATTGGATCCATCATCTTTGTATTTGGCTCGCTTTTGCAAGCCTGTTTTGTTATGTCAAGTCTCATGTTATCCTCTATTCCCTTGTTAGTTTCATTTCATAGAAAACTAGTGAAATCATGGTGTACGTATGTTTTGAATACGGGGGTAATTGGGTATAACATGAAATCTATATTATTTGGCATAATTTGGGACATGTATTATAACGTGACTACTAATATACAAATTGGGGTAATTCGATATGAATTATAGAATATGTAAATTGATACATTGAATCTAGTTTTGGCTATAAACTAGGTTTTAGGCATAAATGGTAAACTAGAATAATAAATCTAGTTTGGGCATAAATTGTAAACTAGAATATTAAATCTAGTTTTAATATACACTGTAAATAGGAATACTAGATCCAAATTGGCATAAAACTGCAAGTTGGGTTAAGTGAGAGGTAAATCAAGACTTGGGCCTAGAATATAAGAATATTCATGGGCATGACAAATGAATATGATATAGGCCAAATTTATTTAAAAGGGAAAGTGAATAAATTGTTAACAATTCACATATAGACAAAAAGGATAAATGTGTAAATCTAGGAAAGACGAATATGCCTAACCTGAGGTTAGATTGAGTTACGGTATAAGACTGCCTGGAACCGCTCGGCAAAATCCAGCAACCGTAATAATACCTATCTAATGTGGGTGGTTAGAGCATTGAGCCCAAAAGGACCCGAGGTTAGACTGAGTTGCAGTGTAAATCTTCCCGGAACCGACCGGCACATCCAGTGACCGCAACAATATCTGTCTAATGTGAGTGGTCGGTGCTTTAATAAATAATTTAAAGCTAAGAAATAGTTAAGCTAGAATGGGAGGGTTAAGTCCATAGGAATACTTAACCAACTAAACATGTTAACAAGACAAGATTTGTAAGAGGTTAAGTAACTAAAGAAAACACTTAGCCGTTATAACATGTTGACTAGACAAGTGGGTAAGGTTAAGAAAAAGGTTTAAGCATTATAACATGTTAACTAAACTAGAAGGTGGGGTTAAGTAAACTTAGAACACTCAACCATCATAGTGTGATAAATGAACAAGGTTAAGTTAAAACATGAAGGGACAATACTTAACCATTAGAACATGTTAGCTAAACAGATGTTAGGGTTAAGTTAACTAAGAGAACACTTAACCGTTAAACCATGTTAGTTAAACAGAGGAGCAAAGTTAAGTTAAGAGGAACACTTAACTGATATAAGATGAATGGGTGGGGTTAAGAAATAAGAAATACTTAACCAATATAACTTGGTTCATGGTAGGATTAAGTCAACGTGAACTACTGATAGCTTTTAACCAGTTTAACATGACAAATGAATGGGTTAAGTTAACTTGAATTGGCTAATGACACTTAACCAATCCAACTTGACAAGAAAATGAGCTAAGTAGTAAACCTTAGTTAAGAAAACGACGATTCAATAAACTAAGTGGTAAACCTTAGTTAGAAAAACTAAGTAGTAATCCTTAGTATAACACGAGGAGGAGCGAACGTCCATCTGATCTTAAAGAAGGCTCCAACGAATTGGGTTACGAAGCCCGAGGCTTCGAGGGGACGTGAGGGTACTCTTGGTATCCCTTTGTGAGAATGCAGATGATCCGCCTGGGCTCACAGAGGTTAAGGTCTGCGTTAGAAGAACCAAGGGTATGCCTTGGTTGCAATATAAGGCAACCTAAAGACAAGGATGGACCAGCGTGATTCGGCGGGACAAATGGCCCTGTGATAGCGACCCGTCGTCTACCTACCATCTTGAGTCAGTCGAGATACGTAAAGCTGAAAGGCGGAGAACTCCAAAAGACCATATACTTGTTATCTAGTTATGGGTGAGGATGGCCATAAGACAGTGGGGCATAGGGGGCCTGCGTATAGTTCTCAATTTTTCAAGGATGACCTTTCATTAGTTGAGGGAGGGTCAAGTGGGACCATAGCCACTGGAAAAATAGGCCTTAGCATCTGCATTGGCAGATAACTTAAAGCGCCCGATCGAGTCCCGTGTTTCTTGATTTGCCCTGCCATGGGACTCGGGTCGCACATATAGAGGATATGTGCATCTAGACAGCGATAACGATTCGCGACATATACGTGGGGAAAATCTAGGAACATATACCGCTCTAGGTAGTGTATCCCAGACTAGGGGGCATCGTTCGACAGGTAGCATAATCCCTAGTTGGACCTAGGTCGCATAAACCCTGAATCCGAGAAGCATTGGATAAATCGCTGATTAACATAGAAATGTGTTTATTTTATGCTCGTATATTTTATCTTTTGTAAATAAATAAATGATACTTTGGTTACTTTTGTATGTTTTTACAGGATGTCAAGAAATGCCTCCTTCGTTTCAAATTAAAGGCCAACTACAGATAAAAAGCTACTTCTCCGTATTAAAGCCACCTCAATTACAAAAGACATTGTAGCTCACTGGTAATTGCATGGAAATTTGTACTGAGAGACCTGAGTTCGATCCCCGTCGAGCTCACTTTTTGCCAAAGAACAGAACGCGTTCACACTGGCCCTTTGCTATGAAGAATATATTAATTAGTGTTATATTATATATATACATATTCATGTGTATGTATGATATTCACTAATAGAGATTTCAGGAGTAGTCATGGAAATCAATTCAGAACATTCATTTTTCAATTTCCAATTAAAAGAATTTATGATAGAAATATTGCCAAGAAAATATCAATTTTGAAGATTTTATCCCTTGTTGCTGTAACACCCCTAAGTCCCACATCGTGGAAGCCTGTGTGAAGTGGGTACTTATATAGTAGATTCCATCTCTTACTAACGCCGAGGCCTTTTGAGGAACAAAACCCCACACCTATACAGTGGCTAAGTTGGGGACAATATCTTGCGTGAACGGAGGTGCGGGCTGTTACAGTGGTATCAGAGCCAATACCCAGTCGGAATTGTGGCTCCTGTGTGGACCGCAGCGCCTGGGTGAGGTGTTTGTGAGCCAACGGGGACGTTGGGCTCTGTAGGAGGGGAGAATGTAACACCCCTAAGTCCCACATCGTGGAAGCCTGTGTGAAGTGGGTACTTATATAGTAGATTCCATCTCTTACTAACGCCGAGGCCTTTTGAGGAACAAAACCCCACACCTATACGGTGGCTAAGTTGGGGACAATATCTTGCGTGAACGGAGGTGCGGGCTGTTACAGTTGCCTTTGGAGTCTAATGAGTATCCTTATTTGGAAGAATTAATCACATACAATCTGCTCATCAATCAATCAATCAATTTTCCACATGGAAGATAGGGAAGATTTGGAAGATATTCACCGTGATTTGCTTTCCAATCAAGCTTGGTCAAGGAAGGCAAGAGATATGATATTACTTCTTGGGAAAAGAGTGCCATTTAGTCATTGATTTGATTAGGATTTGGTCTACATCTCTATAAATATACATGATGTTCCATTGTAAATCCCATTCATTTTTTTTTCTATTCTGTACTCTCTTTTAGTTCTAATAAAAGTCTTTTCTTTTCTAGTTTTATTGTTATTTTAATTTCATAACAGTTTGTGTTATCTACCTAATTAGGTTTGGGTAGAACACATATTGTTATTTTCTTTTATTACTGCTTGTTAGCGATTCACTGTTTGATTAGTTTCAACAGGAATCCTACTTTTAACTTCTGTTATTGTTCTAGTTGTTATTCTCTTTTTCTAGTAATTGTTCTTTTCTTTTCAACTGTTGAATTTGATACTGATTAGATTCAGAGTAATTTCAACAACATTAAAAACAACTCCAAATTTCGTCTAACACGCCCAAGAATAAATAAATATTAATTTTTAATTACACCTCCCTGTGTTCGACCTGTATGCTACACACCTATATGCTTGCAGTATTTAATTTAAATGTCGCGCTTTATTGATTCATAGAAAAGCAGCGATCAAGTTTTTGGCGCCGTTGCCGGGGAGGTAACGATTAAATTTTATTGTTTATTTAATATATGATTCGTGTTAGTTTTTATTTTTATTTTTGTTTTTGTTTTTTGTTTTGCTAAAAAAAATCTCTTTATTAGTTGATTTTGTTTCAAACATTGGTGCTAGAATCATCTAAAAAAGAGAAGAGAAAAAATATTCTTGCCACTTTTGTCTCTTAGTTTCTTTTCTTTAATCTCATCTATTCCTTCCTTCCCAATTTTTACATTTGTTTGTTCCCTCTTGCGAATTTATTCCTACTTTAGGCAAATAAAAAAAAAGAACTTGCCAAATTTTCTTAACCTTATTTCCTTTTTTTCTTTCATTTATTTATTTCCTTTTTATTTCTCAATCTCCTTCTTTTCTTTTATAAATTCTTCCTTCCTTTCAATTCTAAAGGAAAAAAACCTTTCAATTTTTGCTTTATTTCTTTCCATCTTTCCATTTCTTTACCCAATCTTGTACGCTCTCTTTCTTCTTTTACAAATAAAAAAAAAGAAAATTTTTATCATTAAATTCTTCCCATTGTACAAATTCTTGCCATTTTCTTATAATTTCTTCTCACAAATCTCCTTCTGTTGCAAATCTCTTACACTTTAAAAAAAACAAATTTCTTTCTAAGTTTTCTCGTTGTTGCTGAATAATTCCATTACCCATATTTCTCTCCATTTTGCAATCACCTTTTTAGTTTTCACATCTTTAATTTGCTTGCTATTTTCTCTCATTGCTTTCCTTTTGTAAAAAAAAATTGTCACTTTTTCTTTTAATTTCTTACCAATTTTTCAGTTTCTTTCCTTCATTTCCTTTCCTATTTTTTATACACCCCTTTTCTTCATTTTACAGATTTTAAAAGGAAAAAAGTTACCAATTTTCACCTATTTCTTTCCTTTTTATTTCTCAATCCCATTCTCTTCTTTTACAAATTCTTTCTTCTTTTCAACATATTAATTAAAAAAAACAACTCTTTCCTTTTGCTTTTTCGTTCCCTGTTTTCAATAGAATCTCCTTCCCTCTTTCTCTTTTCATTTATTTTGTTTCCTTTTACTTTAGATTTATTTTCTTCTAATACTATTCCTTTCCATTTTTTCTGAAAAAACTCTTGATTGGCAGATTTGATGTTATTTATTGACATTGCAATCTCCAAAAACAAGAAAAAAATATCTTGCTAGTTTTGTCTTCTATTCCATTTTTTTCCTTAATCTCTTTCCTTATTTTAACAATTTCTTAAAAAAAAAAAAGAAATCAAAATCAAGATCAAGATCAAGCGAAGGTAGGAAAACAAGCAAGACCGAAGTGGAGAAATTCAAAAGTCAAACAATTGCAAATAGTTGAAGTCGAATTGTTGGAGCGGTTGCACACCAAGTGGGGTGTGAACGCGCTAGCGCTACCCAATTTCACTGGAGGACTGCCGATCAAGGTGAGAAATTTTTAAAATTCTACAGGTGCTCTGCTGCAAAAGAAAAAAAATATATATATATAGACAATTGTTGTAAAAAATGTCTGTAGGGGCAGCGACTTGAATGTAAATTTTTAATTTGTGCAATTAAATTGTGTGATTATTGTTATTTCTGCACTTTTTATTCATTCTGTTAAGGGCAATACCCCAATTCACATAAGGTGAGGGATTTCATCACCCTTTCCTTAGCCCACAAATTGCATTTCATCGTAGAATCTAACTATTAATAACAGTTAGACATTGGACTTAAGGGAGTCACGGGCTCATCTAGGGCTTAATTGTATTGTGATAGTTGATTCATTTGGAACGAATTATTTCTTGGTGTCTAGACTACGTTAGAGAAATAACCGTTTATAAATATTACGGTGATTCGTAAATATTATATCGGTTGTTACTCTGAAGGTACTTAAACCTTCGGCTGCATTGCTAGGGTGATTCCTGGTGCACCGATAACTCCTGTCCGTTAACTGGCTAAGAAATCTTTTGATCTAAGTAATCAAACGTGTCACTATATAATTTTGGGTTAGGAGCCATTAAGGATAGAAAATTTCATTGTAGCTAAATTATGTGCTTGCATTTAACAACAATGAGTGAAAAAAGTGTTAGCCAACAAAATTCTCCTAGGGGTTCTCGAATCAACCAAAATTTTCCAACCGAATTGGATCAAAATCGAGTGAATCACAACTTTCCAAACTTTGGGGATCAAAACCAAACAAATCAAAATTTTCAAAACCTCAATATCCAAATAGATAGACCCTTATCTCTTTGTGATCGATCTTATCCGACTAGGACCGTTCAACCATCTATCATTGTGTTCCCACCAGGTGAAGGAAACAATTTTGAGCTAAAACATTCTTTTATCCAAGGGGTACCAAAGTTTACTGGATTTGAAAATGCTTATGAATTTCTGAGTGAATTTGAATTGTATGCTTCCACAACAAAAATGCAACAACTATCTAATGAATCAATCAAGCTAAGGCTAATTCCATTTGCACTACTTGAAAGCGCTAAAAGATGGCTAAATTCTCTTCCAAGACATTCCATAAGAAGTTGGGATGAATTTGTCACTGCATTCTTGAAAAAGTTTTTCCCTTTTCATAAAACTCTAAAAATCCGAACTGAGATAAATCAATTTTGTCAAAATGAGGGGGAAACTTTTTCAAAATACTTTGAGAGATTCAACCAGCTATTATATAGTTGCCCTCATCATGGAATTCTAAAAGATCACTTATGTCAAATTGCATATGAAGGGCTAAACTATCAGACTAGAACTTAACTAGAATCAATGTTTGGAGGAGATTTTATGTCTAAGATAGCCGATGAAGCTTGGCAATTCTTAGAAGATTATTCTGAAAAGGACATGCAATGGGAATCAATTTGTGTTCCCATTCGTACTTCTACTAGAGGAGTGCATGTCATGGACCCATGTCAAATTCCCTTAGAAAATCAAACTCCTCAAGCCGGAGAAGGGTTACCCCACTATTACTCTCAGGACCAAGCTAATGCCATAGCTCAAAATAATCCTTACTCATCCACATACAATCCTGGTTGGAGGAACCA
Source organism: Allium sativum (assembly GCA_030737875.1). NCBI lineage: Eukaryota > Viridiplantae > Streptophyta > Magnoliopsida > Asparagales > Amaryllidaceae > Allium > Allium sativum. The sequence goes on along the minus strand of JASFAX010000056.1, from coordinate 330,337 downwards.
CCCAAATTTTACTTGGTCAAACCCCAATAATTCGGCTAACCCATCTCACGTGCAACCCTTTATTCCCAACCCAAATTATCAAGCTCCACCTCCAATTTCTCAAACCTCTCAAACAGCATCTCAATCCAAGCAACCTTATAGGCACCCCAATTTTCAAGCATCGAACCAATCCTCTCAATCTTCTCAATCGTCACCAGAAATTGTGCGTTAAGAAAAACAAATGGAACAAATGATGAATATGATAAAGGAACTAGCGAAAAACAACGAGAAAGGAAACTTGCCGAGTCAACCTGAGGTGAATCCGAAATATAACTCTCGTGCTGTAAATTCTTGTGAGGACGAAAACCATAATCCAGTCAATGCTGTTACAACTCTTCGATCTGGAAAGAGGGTTGATAATAACGTGGGCGACCCTGACGAACCTTCTAACTCGACCCCAATCCCTAATCTTGATGATCACCCATTGGCTTCAAATGCCAATTCCTCTAAACCTCAAGTTTCCTTAAATGTTGGCAATCCCAACAATTCTTCTCCCAGTGTCGGCAAACCCGACCCACCTTCGAAAGTTAATGTTGGCAATACCAACATACCATCTTCTACAACCTTACCACCTTCTATTTCCTTGGATAAACCTTCTTCCTCGAATGATGAAACTCATCACAGAGTTGAAAAACCAATAGCTCCATTTCCCCATAGGCTCAACAATAAGAAGAAAGCGGCAAATTTTGATAAAATCTTGGAAATTTTCAAACAAGTCCGTGTGAACATTCCCCTTTTAGACCCAATCGAACAAATTCCTCAATATGCCAAATGTCTTAAGGAATTGTGCACACAAAAACGTGCAACTAATGTTCCAAAAACCACCTTTCTAACTGCGAATACAAGCTCTGCTCTTTCGAATCTTACCCCAGTCAAGTACAAAGACCCTGGCTGCCCTACGATTGATTGCAAAATAGGAAACACCCATATCTCTCGTGCCCTACTCGACCTTGGTGCCAGTGTCAATCTTCTTCCTTATACTGTTTATTGTCAACTTGGGTTAGGGGAAATTAAACCAACAAACATCACCCTTCAATTAGCAGATCGGTCTGTCAAAAAGCCATTGGGAATTATCGAAGACGTCTTGATACAGATCGAACAATTTTACTTCCCTGTCGATTTCATAATTTTAGAAACAGAGCCTGTCTCAAATTCCAAAGTTCAAATACCATTGATTTTAGGACGGCCCTTCTTAGCAACCTCAAATGCTATCATTAATTGTAGGAACGGTCAACTTCGACTTTCCTTCAGGCACCTAACCATTGAGCTAAACATCATCAATCTCAACAAACAACCTAGGGATTTTGAGACCGATGAAATCGACATGATTCAAACCATAGTTGACGAAACCTCTAATGACACTTCTGAAGCCTTGAAAATGTGTCTGGAACATTTCGATTCCGATTTCGACGAACTGGAATACATTTCTGAACTGAATGAATTTCTTGACTTAAATCCTTCGTCTTCTGAATCTAACCAAGGAATGTTAACCAACGTTAACACTCAAGAACATCCTAAGTTAGATCTCAAACCCTTACCACAAGACCTTAAGTATGCATACTTAGACTCCTCAGAAACTCTTCCCGTAATCTTGGCCTCTGATCTTACCGAAGACCAAGAAGAAAAACTCTTAGAAGTTTTGCGGGAAAATAAAGACGCCTTGGGATGGGAACTGAGCGATATAAAAGGAATTAGCCCATCAATTGTGGAACATCGCATACACTTAGTTGATGAGGCTAAACCCATCCGTGAGGCTCAAAGGAGATTAAACCCAAACATGAGAGAAGTGGTCAAGGAGGAGACAATCAAATGTCTAGACAATAACATCATCTATCCCTTCTCTGATAGTACCTGGGTGAGTCCGGTACAAGTCGTACCAAAGAAATCGGGAGTCACAGTGATCAAAAATGAAAGTAATGAGCTTGTCCCAACAAAAATTAAAACAAAATGGCGTGTGTGTATCGACTATCGAAAGCTCAACGCAGCCACATGAAAAGACCATTTTCCCTTACCTTTTACTGACCAAATGCTCGAACACTTAGCGGGTCATGAGTACTATTGTTTTCTCGATGGATACTCTGGCTACAACCAAATCCCTGTTACTTTAGAGGATCAACACAAGACCACCTTTACTTGTCCCTTTGGAACCTTTGCTTATCGTCGCATGCCTTTTGGTCTTTGTAATGCCCCCGCGACTTTCCAAAGGTGTATGATGAGTACTTTCTCTGATATGGTGGACGAATCTTAGAAATATTCATGGATGATTTTTCAATCTATGGATCTTCTTTTTCCCAATGCCTCAATCATTTAGAACTCGTCCTAAAACGTTGTAAGGAAAAATATCTCGTGCTTAATTGGGAAAAGTGTCATTTCATGGTTAAAAAGGGGATAGTTCTAGGCCACGTCATCTCCAAAGATGGCCTTGAAGTCAACAAATCTAAAATCGATTTGATTGCTAATCTACCTCCTCCTAAGTCTGTTAAAGATGTTCGTTCATTTCTTGGCCATGCGGGATTTTATAGAAAGTTCATTAAGGACTTCTCGAAAATTTCAAAACCTCTCTCAAATTTACTTGCCAAAGACGTTAAGTTCGAATTCTCCAATGACTGCAAAACGTCTTTTGAAACTTTTAAGTCAATCTTGACCACAACTCCCATCATTCAACCTCCTGATTGGACTCATCCCTTCGAACTTATGTGCGACGCTTCTGACTTTGCAGTTGGAGCCATCTTAGGTCAGCGTATCGATAAACTCCCTCGAGTCATTTATTACGCTAGCAAAACCTTAAACGAGGCCCAATTGAATTACTCAACTACTGAAAAGGAATTTTTGGCAGTTGTCTTCGCTCTTGAGAAATTCAGACCATATCTCATAGGATCCAAAGTCATAGTTTACACTGATCATGCTGCCCTACGATATTTGCTTTCTAAGAAGGATGCTAAGGCCCGCTTGATTCGTTGGATCCTTCTTCTTCAAGAATTCGATATAGAAATACGAGATAAAAAGGGGTCTGAAAATGTCATAGCTGATCATCTCTCTCGAATTGTGCACGAAAATGTTAACGACACCCAAATCGATGACTATTTTCCTGACGAACAAATTCTTTCCATCTCTAACACCCCTTGGTACGCTGACATTGTGAATTATCTTGTCACACAACAAATGCCCGCTGAATGGTCGAAACAAGATAAACAAAAATTTCTCTCGAAAGTTCGAAACTTCTATTGGGACGACCCATATCTTTTCAAATACTGTCCAGACCAAATCATTCGAAGGTGTGTGCCCGATCATGAACACCAAAGTATTCTCTCTTTCTCACATGACCATGCTTGTGGCGGTCACTTTGGAGCAATAAAAATTGCTGCAAAAGTTTTGCAAAGCGGGTTTTATTGGCCCACACTCTTCCGTGACGCTTCCGAAATTTGCTCTAAATGTGAGCGATGTCAAAGAACGGGTCGAATCACTAAGCGAAACATGATGCCTCTCAACCCCATTTTAGTGATTGAATTATTCGATGTTTGGGGCATCGACTTCATGGGACCATTCCCTAATTCATTTGGGAATCTTTACATCTTGCTTGCAGTAGATTATGTCTCAAAATGGGTTGAAGCCATTCCGACCAAAACCAACGACAACAAGGTTGTTGTCAAATTCCTCAAAGAAAACATCTTTTCGCGCTTTGGCACACCTCGAGCGATCATTAGCGATAATGGCACTCACTTCTGTAATCGTGCCTTTGAGTCCTTGCTCAAGAAATACTCAATCACACACAAACTGTTGACCCCTTACCATCCAAAAACTAGTGGACAAGTAGAAGTTTCCAATAGACAAATCAAACAAATTCTTGAGAAAACCGTGAATTCAAATAGAAAAGATTGGTCCGTAAAACTGATTGATGCACTTTGGGCTTTTCGCACTGCTTATAAAACCAATCTAGGGATGTCACCATATCGATTAGTCTTTGGAAAGGCCTGTCACTTACCTCTTGAATTAGAGCATCGTTCTCTTTAGGCCATAAAATTTTTGAACTTTGACTTAGAGAAAGCCGGCTCCCATAGGAAGATACAAATTTCGGAATTAGAAGAATTAAGAAATGAGGCGTATGAAAATGCGAAAATCTACAAAGAAAGAACCAAAGCCCAACACGACAAAAACATACTTCGTAAGGAATTCAACGTAGGTCAAAAAGTTCTTTTATATGACTCTAGACTTCACTTGTTTCCAGGAAAACTCAGATCTCGATGGACTGGACCTTATGTTGTGAAAACTATATATCCTCATGGAGCGGTTGAAATTGGAAATCCTAGGGATGGAAAAGTCTTCAAAGTAAACGGTCAACGACTGAAACCATTTTTGGAATTCGAGCAATATGACGAAGATGACCCTATCGATCTGCATGAGCCTGATCATCCACCATGAAATCAGGTGGTACACGTTCTTTTTCTTTTATTTTTCTTTTTCATTTTTTTTATTTTATTTTTGTTTTTCTACCTTAGACAGTTGGGACACTGTCTCAATTAAGTGTGGGGGGAGTCTGCATTGCATTCTTTTGATTTTTCTTTAATTTTTCTTTCTTTTCATGTAGGACCATCATACATTTTATATCATAGTAACATACCATAATTTTTTTTTAAAATACAACTCATTTTCAATTGATACAACAAAATAAGTTTACAATTTTTAGCCAGTTGATAGTATTTTTTTCTCTCAACTTAGATCGAACAAGAAATATAATGAAAAGTTTAATTTTGAGGGATAATAGTGTAACCAGTACATAGGGAGATTCTTAGGTGATGGCCATGAAATCTATTCTATATTGTAGACTTTGTTTAAATAAGTGGAGGACTTAAAATACTTATAATGGCTTGTCAAATCTTTAAAACTAAGTTGTGTTAAGTTGAATTCGCGTAAGTCTCTTTTTGTGCTTATAAATTCAATAATAATAATAGTAATCCAAGGGTATCCAACATTGCTTGTATATCGAGCGTTGGTGTGCAAACCCGCCAAGCTCTATCCGACACGTTGTTGACAAAGTCAGCGTTGGAATATCTTGGTCTCGTTTTATGAGATTGGACACCTAAGGATTACCGACACGTTGTTGACAAAGTCAATGTCGGCCTGCACAATCCGCCAAGCTCTTTACCCACTCTCCGTTAGTCCGCGAGGCAGTGCATGGGTGGTAAACCTTGGTCTTCTAAGTTAGGTGTATGTACTTAATCATAAATCTTAAAATTTTATAGAATAAAGAATAAGCGATGATGCCCAAACACTTCTTGACCTGATTGATTTGACTAGCCATACATGAGAAAATTAGAATACCACTTTACAAACTGTGCCAAGCAAACTAAGAATTTATTTCATGGCTGCACTATGTTATCGACCGAACTAACTGGCCAAACTGGAATTTAATATTTGAAAACTTGATTTATATTGAAAATTTGTGACAAGTCGAGGTATCTAAAATAAAATCAACTGATTAGAAATTATTAACTTAATTTTTTGTACCACTTTCCTGAAATAAGTCGTGTTTTCATTTTTCGTTTTTATTTGCATATGTCCATTGCATTCATGTAGTTTCATTAGAATCATAGCATACTGCATTTGGATTTTGTGGGTAGTATCCGCTGAAAACTCTCACGAGACACCACTCGTCCTACTAGGGACACCTAGAGGTTTAACGGCTTGTTGCATGCGCTCAATGCAATCGTGTTTCCTATGAAAGTGCGACCTATCTGGTTACTTTTGTATGTTTTTACAGGATGTCAAGAAATGCCTCCTTCGTTTCAAATTAAAGCCCAACTACAGATAAAAAACTACTTCCCCGTATTAAAGCCACCTCAATTACAAAAGGCGTTGTAGCTCACTGGTAATTGCATGGAAATTTGTACTGAGAGACCTGAGTTCGATCCCCGTCGAGCTCACTTTTTGCCAAAGAACAGAACGCGTTCACACTGGCCCTTTGCTATGAAGAATATATTAATTAGTGTTATATTATATATATACATATTCATGTGTATGTATGATATTCACTAATAGACATTTCAGGAGTAGTCATGGAAATCAATTCAGAACATTCATTTTTCAATTTCCAATTAAAAGAATTTCTGATAGAAATATTGCCAAGAAAATATCAATTTTGAAGATTTTATCCCTTGTTGCCTTTGGAGTCTAATGAGTATCCTTATTTGGAAGAATTAATCACATACAATCTGCTCATCAATCAATCAATCAATTTTCCACATGGAAGATAGGGAAGATTTGGAAGATATTCACCGTGATTTGCTTTCCAATCAAGCTTGGTCAAGGAAGGCAAGAGATATGATATTACTTCTTGGGAAAAGAGGGCCATTTAGTCATTGATTTGATTAGGATTTGGTCTACATCTCTATAAATATACATGATGTTCCATTGTAAATCCCATTCATTTTTTTTCTATTCTGTACTCTCTTTTAGTTGTAATAAAAGTCTTTTCTTTTCTAGTTTTATTGTTATTTTAATTTCATAACAGTTTGTGTTATCTACCTAATTAGGTTTGGGTAGAACACATATTGTTATTTTCTTTTATTACTGCTTGTTAGCGATTCACTGTTTGATTAGTTTCAACAGGAATCCTACTTTTAACTTCTGTTATTGTTCTAGTTGTTATTCTCTTTTTCTAGTAATTGTTCTTTTCTTTTCAACTGTTGAATTTGATACCGATTAGATTCAGATTCAGATTCAGAGTAATTTCAACAACATTAAAAACAACTCCAAATTTCATCTAACATGCCCAAGAATAAATAAATATTAATTTTTAATTACACCTCCCTGTGTTCGACCTGTATGCTACACACCTGTATGCTTGCAGTATTTATTTTAAATATCGCGCTTTTCTAGCGTCGATAAATCGCATAAACCCTAGTTGAATCTAGGAAGCACTCGATTGAAAAACCCTAGATTAGATCTAGGTAATAAATAATAGATGTACACCTGAAAACAACCACAACTTTGGGGATTGGGATCACGTTATCATTCTATACAGATTACTAGTTGAGACACTAGTTAGGTGGTGCAGAGATATAGAAACAAGAATAACAGGATAATAGCGAAGAAGAGAAAGTAGTGAAGCATATATTATCTTGTCTTAGCATATCTTGCGTTAATCTTATGTTATCTTGTTAGCCCTATCATCATGGTATTATCTTGTATTCAGTTAATTCATGTCGTGTTGCTTTTCCCTGTTCACATGCTGAAAGTTACTGAACTTACCAGACTTTATGTCTGACTCTGTTTTCTTTCGCCTTCTTGTCTTCCGTCCCCCCCCCCCCCCGGTCCGCAGGGAGGGAATGTTAATACTTAAGCTCGGTTTTCTTTCCAAGCTGAAGATTAGTCGAAGTTTTGCTTGGATTCTCTTTTCCATTGCTATGGCTGGCTCATGCTACATTGGGGAATATAAGCTGTTATTTTATGCCTCTTTATTTTGTAAGACAGATATTCTGGTGTTGGAAAACAATTGTTGTACAAACTATTTTATCAATAAAGTGAAGTTCTATTTTCCGCTGTTTTAAATTTTGTCTGTCTTGTAATTAATCTGCATTTTTTACCTTAAATGCTCCACAGAACTTAGTGCATTCCCTTTGTGAGTGACACTAACGGATGTGGGGTGTTACAGTGCGCAGGCGGGGCGGTGGCCTCCAGGAGCGGCGACGGGCTGAGATTGGTGCAGGGTTTTTTCTTTTATTCGTTCAGAACGGAGAGAGATAAGTGAGGGAGAAAGGGTGGTACATTAATATATTTTTTACTATTTATTAATCCTCCAAAAAGGTTGACTTTTTATTCGAACTCCACACGAGACCCAACGACTATCGTCCCTAGCGTAATACCCACATTCTGAACACAATGGGATATGTTTCGCAGGCCAATTCGACCGTTACGATCAAATTCCGTTGAATTTAAAATATAAATCTTTATATATTCAATTTAAACACACATTTCAATTTACCGGGGCCACATACAGTCTCTAAAAATTCCAAAAAAATTATTTCTAGCTTCGTATTGATGATACGGTCCTAGCAAAACTAATTTCGTCAAATTCTGAGACCGTTTGAAAAATGGCCATTTTCTGGTCGATCATATTCAACTAAAATGGTCAAAACATGTTTAACTGTGCCACGCTCACATATTGATTCAGAAAATTACGAGTTTTGGAATCTAGCAATAATTTGACATCATGGATCCAACAAAAGTGGTTTTGTTGAAATCCGAGGTCGTTTGCAAAATTTCCATTTTTAAGGGCCAGAATTCGATAGTGACTTTTCTGAATTTTCAATTGGGCGTAACTTTTTATCCCCGCTATGAGATTTCAATTTTTCGGATTCATTGGAAAGATATTCTCAAATAGATTCAAATATTTTTTGTTTTGCTAAAATCCGGTTTATTTTGAATCCTGTACATTCATTTGAACTTTGAAATCGAAATTTCAAACTACCGCGCCATTTTCAATTCCTTTTGTAATTAAAAATAAATTTATTCGTTTTAACTCCATCGAAAAAATATTTTCCATTGTTATTATTTAAAATAATCATTTTAAATATTAAAATATGCAAAATTGCCAAAATAAAAATTTTAAATTGGCTCGGATATCCGGGTTATTATAGGAACCGTAACAACGAGACCCACATTATGGCACTAAGGTAGCGGAAAACGGAGTTATCGGAATTTCATAGAAAATACAGACGTATGTTTCATTTAAATGAAACAAAGCAGAGCCATCAACGACAGACCAAGGTGAGTAAACTCACTAACTCCAACTCATTTATATTTTTATATAAACAAGCTTTAAATTTATTTATAATGATTTTATACCGTGTGATGATTGATTGGTTGGTAAAATTGGTTGAATTGGTTGATAAAATTGGTTGAATTGGTCGATATAGTCATACCATTGATTGTTTAAAAATTCTGTTCACCATGATATTTCATACTGATGTGGAAATAATATTATTGATGTTGATTAACATCCGTGGATGCAGGGAAACAGGTGGGAGGGGTCCAACTGGATTCCTCAACATTAATATTATTATGTTTGCATTGATTGTGACATATGCTGTGATTGGTCTTTTGTGTTTAAATATCATTAGCCCTAGAATTTTGATATTCAAATACCGTAAAATATTTTCAAACCTAGGAAATGAAATTTGAGTTTCAAAAAAAAGGAAATTTGTTTCCAAAAATAGAAATGTAATTTCGAATAGAGTTGAAATTAAACACATGTTAATGGAGAAAACAAGTAGTTGTTTATAAATGAGAATATAAATTAAGTGAATTATTTATCATTGGATAAATTGAAATATAAGTCAAATGTGAATTTATATGGAAAGTGAATATCGGTTTTGAAACCAATATTTTAAATTAATTTGAATTTAACGAAGGGTGTTATGTATTAGTTAATCTTCGATTAACTATAACTAAAGTAATTATCGAATTGGTTAGTGTTAATAAAGTTAATTATTATTTAATAAACTTTTAAAAGCGATAATTATACTATTTTTAGTTATTAGCAAAGTCAACTATTTTTAATATAGTTAATAATAAGGTTAATTGTTATTTTAATTAATAATAATTAAAATAATGATTTTAATTGGAGATTCAATTAAGAAATGATTTGGTGGCATTATAGTTTGATCAAGGAGATGATAAGATTTTCATAAAGGGATTTGTAATCCAAGTTTTAAATGAGATTTGTAAATGGGATTTTTTGGTAAATGCGGAGATTTAATTAAGGTTTTTCCTAATTTTTAAATTAAGTAAAGAAAATTCAATGGAATGGAAACTTTTAAGGAAGATGGTTAATAGGTTAATAACAGACTAAAATGTGTTAATGGTTTTAGAATGAAATCTGAGCTAAGTGGTGAAAAGATGGAAAACGGATTAGTATAATTATTTAATCCAAACAAGGTGTAACGACCCTGACTTTTGTCGTTGAATTGTGAATATTTAAATTTGTTCTAAATATTTTATTTGAATTATATCTAGAAATGTATAAGGAATTTATTTAATAAAATAAATGGATTTTTCATTTATATTGAATATCGTTTTAAATTAAATATAGAAATATCGAGTTTAAAATTTAAATTAGATTACTTTGAAGTTATATGTATATATTCTGATTGGATAGGCGTTTCTATTTGTTTATTTTGAAATTGATTCAATTTAATTTCCAAAACAATATATGATTATAACGTGATTAATTTTATAAAATCATAAATAGATTTTTGTTGCAAGACTTTTGAGCCGTAGTTATAATTCAATTTGTAGAATTTTACTGTAATTTTTAGTTTGGAAAATAAACAATTTTCCTTTTAAAGTATTTTACACCTTTTATCAACAATTTGGGGGTTCACAAAATAAGTTAACTAGCCTATTTTATTATATTTTTAGGATCGTGGCACTTTGCTCACCATAACGGTATTTTTAATTCCATCCACAGTGGTCGGTAAATAAATAGAATTGTATATAATAGGTACAACATAAATCTAACTTTTCAAACAAAAATATATACAATCTTTCCGGGTAAGTTTCACCAAAGTGTGCGCTCCAAGGATATTTTTTTTCTTACTTCGCGCTTGGCAAGCCAATAGTTCCGCGCGTTCCGATCCATTTACAACTGTGTTCTCCAAGCTTTTTAAACAGCATCCACTTTATATTTTAGTCTTCTCGTTTCTCATTTTCAAACCAAACAAAATAAGGCATGAGAAAAATCCAAACTTTATAAATCAACTAAAATCGAATACTCAATAAAATCTTAAAAACCCATACTCGTTGAATTCGGATCCAATCAAGCTCCAGGGAATTAGTGCGATCTGACTTTCTGCTGTTCGAATATTTGGCAAATAACCTAGGGCATTCGATTACCGTTAAATCAATGACGCCGGAGTCAGGTTAAGGACACTTCAAGAGCCGTGGGATCGAGGAGCATCTGTTATCAGACTCTTGCGGCTTCCGACTTTGTATTGGTGACAAACAATGGTGTTTTCTTTTTCTTTATTGTTGTGCGTCGTTGATGTATGTCGCAGTTCGAAGAAGGGGGCGGCCTCGATGTGGTAGTGCTCTGGTTGAAGTGGAGGAATGGATGAGTTGTTCGGAGGTATTGGGTTTGGAAACAGGGGTGCGTGGAGGAAGTAATGGATTCTCAATTGACATTTTAGAGCAGGATACATCAGTTTCGAATGAAGGAGTTTCACGCGCACTGGGAAGGAAATTATGTAAGTATGTTATTTTGGTTAAAGAAGATTTGGGTTCACAGTATGCATGGTTTATAATAAGATGCGGTAGTGGAAAATATACAGGGATGGAATCATTTCGTGTATGGAAAGGAGAGGACAAAGGGTCTGGAGTTATTGTGAACAAAACAATGGTAAAAGGGAGCAGTCTCTTATTCGAAGAGGGAATGAAGGTCACGCAATCTGACAAATGGGGGGTTGCTGCATGGAAATAGGAAGAAGTGTTTTTTTTGAAGGGGTTTAATACGGTTTAAGTAAATAATGGAGTCTTGTTGTGAATATGTGAAGTTTCAGTGAAGAGCAATAGTATGTGGAGTATGTGGAGTAAGCAAAAGCAAGTTGAAAACAGTAGTGAATATCAGTGATGCGTGAAGGACGAAAATGGCGTCAATGTAAAGTGTTGGCCATAGATTGGGTTACGAGATGCAGTAGTTTCAAATTATGGAGGATGAATGTGTGCGTTTGAGTTTCTTTCCTGGAGGTTTATAAAAAAATCAGTTATGATATTTAAGTATGGTAGCAAGAAATAGCAGATGTCGGGAAGATAACCAAATATTCTATAAAAATAAGCTGCACCTTGTCTTGAAGATCCATACATCCTCATAAGTTAACATTGTATAAGAAGATTATATTTAGAGTAGCTGTCAACATAGGTTCACAAGACTACAATCTCTTCATCGATAATATCCCGGGTCAAAATACTATATTGAACTGGCAGTGTCAACACGGCCAGTGAGTCGATAAGGCACCAAAGCTAATTTGCGGGTTCGATATCTTGCCGGAAAAGAAGAAGTATTTAAAAGGGTAATGATGGGATTGAGATCTAATAAATTTTTATTAATTCGCTAATGATGTTTAATTCGGTTTATAACTTATAAAATTATATATGGTTCATTCGCAAGCAGAATTGAATGCAACCGAAGCCGTTGGAACCGTAGCGATGTAATCTTACGGAGTGGAACTATTTCCGCTGAGAACAGAGTTACATGAATTTAGGGATATAATCAAACGCTCATTTGATTTTAATAAAAAAAAAGCTGAATCGTCAACTGCGAACCAAGGTGAGTAGCCTTACTAAACTCTGACTCGTTTATTTAAACAACTTTTTAATTTATTTACAGTATTTATACCTTGTGATGGTTGTTTGGATGAATGGTTGATAAATTGGTTGAAATTGATTGATATGGCTATATCATTGATCGCTAAATAATTCTGTTCACCATATATTTCATATAGGATGTGAAATTACTATTGCTTATGTTATTTATGTTAATTAACATCTGCGGATGCAGGGAAACAGGTTGGATGGATCCAACTGGATTCCTCAACAATTTTATTACTGTTGTCATTTGTTGTGTTATATGATGTGATATAATCCGTGATTAGTTATGTTGTGTTTGAATCAAACTGGCCCTAGAATTTTGATATTTAAATACCGTAAAATGTTTCGAATATAGAAAATGAAATTTGGGTTTAAAAAGGAAATTTATTTCAAAAAAAATAGAAGTATAATTTCGAATAGAGTTGAAATTAAAACATGTTAATGGAAAATACAAGAAGTTGTTATAAAAGAGAGTAAATTAAGTGAATTATTTATCGTTGAATAAACTGAAATATAAATTCTGATCTGAAATTATATCGAAAGTGGAAATCGGTTAATAATTAACTGATATGTACGGTTGACAAAAAAATTAATATTTTAATCGATAATGAAATTAATTTGAATTTAACGAAGGGTGTTAAATATTAGTTAATCTTCGATTAACTATTAATAAAGTAATTATCGAATTGGTTAGTGTTAATAAAGTTAAATATTATTTAATAAGCTTTTAAAAGTGATAATTATACTACTTTTAGCAATGTTAACTATTTTCAATATAGTAAATAATAAAATTAATTGTTATTTTAATTAATAATAACTAAAACGATGATGTTAATTGGAGATTCAATTAAGAGATGATTTAGTGGCATTATAGTTTGATCAAGGAGATGATAAGAGTTTCATAAAGGGATTTGTAATCCAAGTTTTAAATGAGATTTGTAAATGGAATTTGTTGATAAATGCAGAGATTTAAATAATTCTTTTTCTTAATTTTTAAATTAAGTAAAGAAAATTCAATGGAATGAAACTTTTAAGGAAGATGGTTAATAGTGTAATAATAGGCTAAAATGTGTTAATGGTTTTTAGAATGAAATCTAAGCTAAGTGGTGAAAAGATGGTAAATCGGATAGTATAAGTGATTAATCCAAACAAGGTTTAAATGAAGTTTTTAAAACCAAAGTGATGACTTTAATCGAATTAAGAAAAGCACTACAATTGAAATAAAGATTTTAAACGTTAAGGAAAACACATATGATAGTTTGTGTTAAACATTGATAGATGGGTTTTCGAAATAAAATCTAAGTAAAGAGGTCTTATTGTAAAGAAGGTGGAAAGCATATTTTTATCCTTATATACCTTTTATCTTATGGGTTTCGACAAAAAGAATGGTATATGTCTACATTGTTTAAATCCAGATATTTTGACTATCTTTTAAAAATGAATAACGAAAGCATGTGCGTCGCACACAGTACTTTATTCAAAACAGCGATTATAACGCTACTGTTATAATAGATGTTTTGTAAATCTAAATAGCGATTTTAATGCTGCTATTATAATAAGTGTTCTATAAAGCTAAACAGTGATTGTAACGCTATCGTTGAAATAAATGTTTTATAAATTAAATAGTTGGAAACAACGATTATTATGCTACCGTTAAAATCAATATTTTTCCGTAAAAGAAGTGGATTCTTAGATTGAATCCGAGAGTCGCGTAAGTGAGGTTTTGTTTGAAGTTGTGAGCTTTGACTATTTCAAAGTTGAGAATGTTGTTCAATTAAGGTTTGAGAGGTAATTATACCCCAACTTGATTGACTTCATGATTGATGGAGGAATGGTTAAAGTTCGACAGTGAAGATTGGTTAGCAATATAGTAAGTTAATAAATGATTAATGGTTTTGTTAGAATAACGATGTTTTATAACATCGTGTTAATTTAAAATATTTTGAAATGTTTTTCCCAAATAAAACGAGGAATATTTTCTATGCCTAGAAAATGAAATGAATTGGTCAACAAGGAATTAAGAAAAAGGTAATATGGAAATATTTTCCGATATTAATAAGATATATTATCTAAATAAAAAAATAAGGATTTGTGAATATTTAGAAATGTTTTCTAACCGAAATAAGAGACATTTTCTCAAATAAAGAAAGTAGGATATTGGAAATTTTTTTCCAAGAATCGAGAGAGAAAATAAGGGCTTTGAAAGGATACGAAAGATGGGAAATGGAAATTGGAAATGATAATATAATAAGGAATTAATCTAAAAAGTGGCTAGTGTTGTTTGATGTTGATCATTAGAAATTCCCAATTGGAAATAGGACCGTTGATTGTATGGATGTTTCTTTGATAGTGAAATCACCGACTATCAAAGTTTTGCTTTATTTTATACCTCCGTTGTCAATACGAAGAGGCCGGGATCAGGTTATTACCTGAAAACCACTCCGTATTGGCATAAGCGTTACGAATCAACTTATGCTTAAGATAATTGAAGACGGAATTAAGTGCAAGGGCTGTTCTATCAATCCTAGGTGGAAACTGCCCAAGATGGATCAATAGAATGGTGCCTTCGGGGTGTCCAGTCTAAGGACAACGTATATGGACGAATGTCTGACGACGTGGTATTCAAAGTAAAGGGTGGCAAGATATTCTAAAAGATAATCGTGACCTCAAGCCTCATCACCCAGGAAATGACAGAAATCGGGCAGGCAGTATGGCCATGTGTGTCATTCCCATTAGGGGTATTATCACCTGATTTAGAGCAATTTCATTTGCTTCTTATTTTATTTGCTGCTATATACTTTCGGTAACGGTTGCTGATCACAACCGTTGGTGATAATATGCTCGATACGCTCAAACAAAATGAGTGGTCGGTCATATGTGGGCCGAGTTGCAAGACGTTCTTGTTGAACCCAGTGTATTCCCCTCTGAAGATACACCATCGGAAGGTGGTTCCATACCTTGTCATGTTGGAAATCCAATATCCAATATGCGCCCTGCGGTTTTTGATTTTATATTATATATGGAGCATGAGATGCAAGCGTTCCGCTAGATTCTATTTATTTTTTGTAGACACTGTTATAATATCTCTGGATTTGATATCAAAAATGTTTTTGGTTATCGTAAGGTAAAAACCATCCGTGTTTATGTGTGGATCGGTCTTACTATTATCATTTCTTTTGAAAGGATTTTGAAAGTTAAACAAATGGTTTGAGTTTACTCACACCAGTCCCATGACTGAACCAAAGTTTATTTTGTTTGTTTTCCCTAAACTCTTGGGTGCCCAATACGGGTAGTCAAGTAGTCGGGATTTTTTAGATTCACTTGGAGGAGCTTGAAGTAGGAGGCTTCATTAGTTAGCTATAGACTATCATATTTTCCGCTATGTACTATGTTATATCTGGAAACAGGTGTTTATGACTGTTCCAGGAATAACTATTGTGCTCTGATGATGGTATGTATATACAATTACTGATTTGTATTTCAAAAGTTATGTTATATAATATATTTTATTCGTTCCGCTGTGTGACTTGTGTTCTTCGTTTTCTTCTATTCTAATATTTCCTTCTTTCTGTTTCTCATCCTCTAACTTCTTTCTAATAATGATTCATATTTCTGTGTAATTTAGGGTTGGATGTGTGGTGTTGTTAGTCAACTCAAAGAGTACAGAAATTCGGGCCATTATAGTTGGCATCAGAGCTGAAGGTTAAGTAGTGACCTTGGCTCTGTGGAGTAACTCAATAGAGATGGGGTTAGTAATACTCTAAATTAAGTGTATATTTATGAGCGCGTATTTGTAGATTTGATATAAAATTGTTTTATTTTGTATTGTTTGATTTGTTGAGTGGTTTATGAGTTCTGGTGGATACAGGATGTACAATTGTATCGATAGGTGTTTCTAAACTCTCAAACAAAACAATTCGATACAGTATTGTTTTAAAGTGGGTAAATGATATAATTTTGCCTAATTTTTTTTTTATAAAAAAGGAATAATTTCTGAATTATTACATATGAATGTGTTGATTGTTATTACAATCAAATGGAATTATGAAATATTGAAACGGTTATATAATTTGTATACGAATAATGTATACAAATGAGATAAACCAAGATTAAGTTCAAACCAGAATTGGAATTTAAATTCCGGGTGTTTAGAAAATATTTTCTGAAATATTATAAAATAATATAGCATTACTTTAAAGTAATTTTGAACAAGAATGATTTAAATGGATTTTGAAAGTGTTTAAGCACTGAAATCACTTTAGTGGCAAGAAAATAATTCTGATAATGGGTCGCGACATTATCGGTATTCATTTTCAAGTTTCTGAGTAATGGATTGCTACCATAGTAATTTGGGAATGAAAAATTTGTTTGAAAAGGACAAGATGTTTTAGAAATTCAAATGTTTTGAATTGAGTTGATTATAATATATGTATATAAATATATATGATTTCAAAATAATTTGGAATAAAACCCGGAAATTTGAATTCTGAAATTAAAATTTAACTTGTATAAGTTGTATAGATTGAAATGGTAAAAATGTATCAAATGAATTGGAATTTAACTTAAGTTAAATAAAATTGGATTAAATTAGAAATAATTCCGAATGATATTAAACAAAGTGAAATGTTGGGATTTGTAATTTTAAAGTGAATTCGACTTATATATAACCAAGTTTGAATATATATATATATATATATATATATATATTAGATATTGTTGTTTGGAATTAAATTGTGAAGGAAATTGAAACTCAAACTGAGTAAGTGGATTGATTCCTGAATAGAAATCAGATTTGAATTGACAGAATGGAAGTGAACTAAGGAGAAGTTGATTCGAGAGTTAAAAACTGGAAGTTGGATTGACTTGAAACCAATTGGAAATGGATATATGTATGCTAAGCAGATATTGAATGGAAGCAAATGCAAGAGATAGATTTATGCCCGACAAAAAGATACATGTTTACAATACTACATGGGTTTGATGGTTTTATGAGCCTATGGGGCAAGCCGCTTGGCTTCTTGATTTTCTTTTGGAATGGAAAAGGCCTAGAAAGGTGAGTTGTGGTTTTACTAATTGAGCCGTGCAAAGGAGGTGCTGGCGAAATTTTTCAAAAATTAAAAGAGTTAGAAAATTTTCAAGAAATTTTTTGATAATTTAAAATTGAGTTGTTAATTGTAATTGAAATAAGAAAATCAGAATTGGTTAATAAAATTTCAAGTGGAATAATGAAATTGATAAATGGATTTAAAATCAATTGGAATCGGTGTGGATATGCAGAAGATCATATGGATTGAAGACAAGAATGTGGTAATGGATTGTCCAAAAATGGTGGATAGATCATTTGGGATGAATTATGAATGGTCGAGTACTGGTATGGGAATTCGAAGGACGGGTAAGTACTGGGTTATGAAAATATGGAATATAAGATTTCAACTAAGTAGGTTATGAGGAGTTAGAATTATAGCACTTTTACTACTTAGCAATTTCGAGGACGAAATTATTTTAAGGAGGAAGGAATGTAACGACCCGGACTTTTGCCATTGAATTGAGAATATTTAAATTTGTTTTAAATAATTTATTTGAACTATATATAGAAATTTATAAGGAATTTATTTAATAAAATAAATGGATTTTTGATTTATATTGAATATCATTTTAAATTAAATATAGAAATATCGAGTTTAAAATTTAAGTTGGACTACTTTGAAGTTATATGTATATATTCAGATTGGATTGGTATTTTTATTTGTTTATTTTGAAATTGATTCGATTTATTTTCCAAAACAATATATGATTATAACGAGATTAATTTTATAAAATCAGAAATAGATTATTGTTGCAAGATTTTTGAGCCATAGTTATAATTCAATTTATATAAATTTACTGTAATTTTTAGTTTGGAAAATAAACAATTTTCCTTTTAAAGTATTTTGCACCCTATATCAACAATTTGGTGGTTCACAAAATAAGCTAACTAGCCTATTTTAT
This sequence comes from Allium sativum, assembly GCA_030737875.1. Taxonomy (NCBI): domain Eukaryota; kingdom Viridiplantae; phylum Streptophyta; class Magnoliopsida; order Asparagales; family Amaryllidaceae; genus Allium; species Allium sativum. Next base: position 311,947 of record JASFAX010000056.1, on the reverse strand, counting down.
TATATTTTTAGGATCGTGGCACTTTGCTCACCATAACGGTATTTTTGATTCCGTCCATAGTGATCGGTAAATAAACAGAATTCTACATAACAGGTACAACATAAATCTAACTTTTCAAACAAAAATATATACAATCTTTCCGGGTAAGCTTCACCAAAGCGTTTGCTCTAAGGATTTTTTTTCTTACTCCGTGCTTGGCAATCCAATAGTTCCGTGCGTGCCAATCAATTTACAACCATGTTCTCCAAGCTTTTTAAACAACGTATTCACCAAGCCTCATACCTATGCCTATCAATCTCTCTTCCATTTTATAGTTTATTATTCTTGTTTCTCATTTTTAGACCAAACAAAACAAGGCATGAGAAAAATCCAAACTTTATAAATCAATTAAAATTGAATACCCAATTAAATCTTAGAAACCCATACTCATTGAATTCAGATCCAATCAAGCTTCAGGGCAATAGTGCGATCTGACTTTCTGCTGTTCGAATATTTGGCAAACAACCTAGGGCATTCGATTGTCGTTAAATCAACGACGCCGGAGTCAGGTTAAGGACACTTCTAGAGCTGTGGGATCGAGGAGCATCTGTTGTCAGACTCTTGCGGCTTCCGGCTTTGTATTGGTGACAAACAAAGTCATTTATTTTTCTTTATTGTTATGCGTCATTGATATATGTCGCATTTCGAATAAGGGGGTCGGCCTCGATGTGGTAGTGCTCTGGTTGAAGTGGAGGAATGAGTGAGTTGTTCAGAGGTATTGGGTTTGGAAACAGGGGTGCGTGGAGGAAGTAATGGCTTCTTAGTCGACATTTTGGAGCAGGATACATCAATTTTGAATGGAGGAGTTTCAGGTGCACTGGGAAGGAAATTATGTAAGTATGTTATTTTGTTTAAAGGAGATTTGGGTTCACAGTATGCATGTTTTGGGGTAAGATGAGGTAGTGGAAAATATGCAGGGATGGAATCATTTGGTGTATGGAAAGGACAGGACAAAGGGTTTGGAGTTATTGTGAAAAAAATAATGGTAAAAGGGAGCAGTCTGTTATTCCAAGAGGGAATGAAGGTCACGTGATCTGACAGATGGGGGGTTGCTGCATGGAAATATGAAGAAGTGTTTTTTTAAGGGGTTTAATACGGTTTAAGTAAATAATGGAGTCTTGTTGTGAATATGTGAAGTTTCAATGAAGAGCAATAATATGAGGAGTATGTGGAGTAAGCAAAAGCAAGTTGAAAACAGTAGTGAATATCAGTGATGCATGAAGAAAGAAAATGGCGTCAGTGTACAGTGTTGGCCATAGATTGGGTTACGAGATGCAGTAGTTTCAAATTATGGAGGATGAATGTATGCGTTTGAGTTTCTTGCATGGAGGTTTATAAAAAAATCAGTTATGATATTTAAGTACGGTAGCAAGAAATAACAGACGTCGGGAAGATAACCAAATATTCTATAAATATAAGCTGAACCCTGTCTTGAAGATCCATACATCCTCATAAGTTAACATTGTATAAGAAGATTATATTTAGAGCAGTTGTCAACATAAATTCCCAAGACTACAATCTCTTCATCGACGGTATCCCGGGTCAAAATACTATATTGGACTGGTAGTGTCAACACGACCAGTGAGTCGATAAGGCACCAAAGCTAATTTGCGGGTTCGATATCTTGCCGGAAAAGAAGAAGTATTTAAAATGGTAATGATGGGATTAAGATCTAATAAATTTTTATTAATTCGCTAATGGTGTTTAATTCGGTTTATAACTTATAAAAATTATATATGGTTCATTCGTGAGCAGAATTGAATGCAACCAAAGCCATTGGAACCGTAGCGACGAAATCTTACGGTGTGGATCTATTTCCGCTGAGAACAGAGTTACATGAATTTAGGGATAAAATCAAACGCTCGTTTGATTTTAATAAAACAAAAGCGGAATCGTCAGCTGCAAACCAAGATGAGTAACCTCACTAAAATTTGACTCGTTTTTTTAAACAAGTTTAAAATTTATTTACAGTATTTTATACTTTGTGATGGTTATTTGGATGAATGGTTGATAAATTGGTTGAAATTGATTGATATGGCTATATAATTGATCGTTAAATAATTCAATTCACCATATATTTCATACAGGATGTGAAATTACTATTGCTTATGTTATTTATGTTAATTAACATATGTGGATGCAGGGAAACAGGTTGGAGGGATCCAACTGCATTCCTCAACAATTTTATTACTGTTTTCATTTGTTGTGTTATATGATGTGATATAATCCGTGATTAGTTATGTTGTGTTTGAATCACACCGGCCCTAGAATTTTGATATTTAAATACCGTAAAATATTTCGAATATAGAAAATGAAAATTTGGTTTAAAAGGAAATTTATTTCAAAAAAAATAGAAGTAAAATTTCTAATAAAGTTGAAATTAAAACATGTTAATGGAAATACAAGAAGTTGTTATAAAACAGAGTAAATTAAGTGAATTATTTATCACTGAATAAACTGAAATATAAATTTATATTTGAAATTATAAGAAAGTGGAAATCGGTTGATAGTTAACTAATATGTACGGTTGACAAAAAAATTAATATTTTAATTGATAATGAAATTAATTTGAATTTAACGAAGGGTGTTAAATATTAGTTAATCTTCGATTAACTATAAATAAAGTAGTTATCAAATTGGTTAGTGTTAATAAAGTTAACTACTATTTAATAAGCTTTTAAAAGTGATAATTATACTATTTTTAGCAATGTTAACAATTTTCAATATAGTAAATAATAAAATAAATTGTTATTTTAATTAGTAATAATTAAAACGATGATGCTAACTGGAGATTCAATTAAGAGATGATTTAGTGGCATTATAATTTGATCAAGGAAATGATAAAAGTTTCATAAAGGGATTTGTAATCCATGTTTTAAATGAGATTTTAAATGGGATTTGTCGATAAATGCAGAGATTTAAATATGGCTTTTTCTTAATTTTTAAATTAAGTAAAGAAAATTCAATGGAATGAAACTTTTAAGGAAGATGGTTAATAGTGTAATAATAGACTAAAATGTGATAATGGTTTTTAGAATGAAATCTAAGCTAAGTGGTGAAAAGATGGTAAACGGATAGTATAAGTGATTAATCCAAACAAGGTTTAAATGAAGTTTTTAAAACCAAAGTGATGACTTTAATCGAATTAAGCAAGGCACTGCAATTGAAATAAAGATTTTAAACGTTAAGGAAAAAACATAAGATAGTTTGTGTTAAACATTGAAAAATGGGTTTTCGAAATAAAATCCAAGTAAAGAGGTGTTATTGTAAAGAAGGTGGAAAGCGGATTTTTATCCTTATATACCCTTTATCTTATGGGTTTCGACAAACAGAATGGCATATGTCTGCATTGTTTAAATCTAGACATTTTGACTATTTTTAAAACTAAACAACAGAAGCGTGTGCATCGCACACGGTACTTTATTCAAAACAGCGATTATAACACTACTATTATAGTAGATGTTTTGTAAATCTAAACAGCGATTTTAACGTAGCTATTAAAATAAATGTTCTATAAAGCTAAACAGTGATTGTAATGCTATCATTGAAATAAATGTTTTATAAATTAAATAGTTGGAAACAGTGATTATAACGCTACTGTTATAATCAATATTTTTCCGTAAAAAAAGTGGATTCTTAGATTGAATCCGAGAGTCACGTAAGCGAGGATTTGTTTGAAGTTGTGAGCTTTGAGTATTTCAAAGTTGAGAATGTTGTTCAATTAAGGTCTGAGAGGTAATTATACCCCAACTTGATTGACTTCATGATTGATGGAGGAATGGTTAAAGTTCGACAGTGAAGATTGGTTAGCAATATATTTAGTTAATAAATTATTAATGGTTGTGTTATAATAACAATGTTTTATAACATCGTGTTAATTTAAAATGTTTTGAAATGTTTTTCCCAAATAAAATAAGGAATATTTTCTAGGTATAGAAAATGAAATGAATTGGTTAACGAGGAATTAAGAAGAAGGTAATATGGAAATATTTTCCGATATTAATAAGATATATTATCTGAATAAAAAAATAAGGATTTGTGAATATTTAGAAATGTTTTCTAACCAAAAATAAGAGACATTTTCTCGAATAATGAAAGTAGGATATTGGAAATGTTTTTCCATGAATCGAGAGAGAAAGTAAGAGCTTTGAAAGGATACGAAAGATGGGAAATGGAAATTGGAAATGATAATATAATAAGGAATTGATCTAAAAAAAGGAACAGTGTTGTTTGATGCTGATCATTAGAAATTTCCAATTGGAAATAGGACCGCTGATTATATGGATGTTTCCTTGATAATGAAATCACCGACTATCAAAGTTTTGCTTTATTTTACACCTCCGTTCTCAATACGAAGAGGCTGGGATCAGGTTATTACCTAAAAACCACTGTGTATTGGCATAAGCATTACGATTCAACTTACGCTGAAGATAATTGAAGATAGGATTAAGTGCAAGGGCTGTTCTATCAATCCTAGGTGGAAACTGCCCAAGATGGATCAATAGAATGGTGTCTTCTAGGTGTCCAGTCTCAGGACAACGTATATGGACGAATGTCTGACGACGTGATATTCAAAGTAAAGGGTGGCAATATGTTCTAAAAGATAATCGTGACCTCAAGCCTCATCACCCAGGAAATGACAGAAATCGGGCAGGCAGCATGGCCATGTGGGTCATTCCCATTAGGGGTATTATCACCTGATCTAGAGAAATTTCATTTGCTTCTTATTCTATTCGCTGCTGTATGCTTTCGTTAACGGTTGCTGATCACAACCGTTGGTGATAATATGCTTGATACACTCAAGCGAAATGAGTTTGTGATCTTCGTTTTCTTCTATTCCAATATTTCTTTCTTTCTATTTCTCATCCTCTAACTTCTTTCTAATAATGATTCGTATTTCTGTGTAATTTGGGGTTGGACGTGTGGTGTTATTAGTCAACTCAAAGTGTACGGAAATTCGGGCCATTACACAAGGTTTAAATCAGGTTTTTAAAAACCAAAGTGATGACTTTAATTGAATTATGCAAAGCACTGTAATTAAAATAAAAAATTTAAATGCAAAGGAAAACACAAATGATAGTTTTGTGTTAAACATTGATAAATGGATTTTTGAAATAAAATCCAAGTAAAGAGGTCTTGTTGTAAAGAAGGTGGAAAGCGTATTTTTATCCTTATATACCCTTTATCTTATGGGTTTCGACAAACAGAATGGTATATGTCTGTATTGTGTAAATCCAGACATTTTGACTATCTTTTAAAAATGAACAACGGAAGCGTGCACGTTGCACATGTTACTTTATTCAAAACAGCGATTATAACGCTACTGTTATAATAAATATTCTATAAATCTAAATAGCGATTCAATGCTGCCGTTATAATAAATGTTTTGTAAATCTAAACAGAGATTATAACGCTACCATTATAATAAATGTTTTATAAATCTAAACAATGATTTTAATACTATCATTATAATGAATGTTTTATAAATTAAATATTTGGAAATAGCGATTATAACGCTACCGTTATAATCAATGTTTTTTAGTAAATGGAATGGATTCTTAGATTTGATCCGAGAGTCACATAAGCGTTGTTTTGTTTGAAGTTGTGAGCTTTGAATATTTCAAAGTTGAGAATGTTGTTCAGTTAAGGTCCGAGAGCTAATTATACCCTAGCTCGTTGCTGGCTGTGTGGGCTGGGTACGCATGATAGAGGGTTCTCGCTTTGCGTTAGGTAGCGTACATAGACTCTTACCTTTACGTGTCCCTCGAAAGTAAGGGAGGGTTGGTTGTGAAGTCGAAAGGTTGGCCGTAAAATGAGTTGGTGGGGTACCAGTGTAATCCATAGGGGGAGGTTAGCCCTCTACCTTAGGGGATGAAAGGATGGTTGAAAAGCCTACCGGAATTCCTTGGGCCATTACAGTTGGTATCAGAGCTGAAGGTTGAGTAATAACCTTGGCTCTGTGGTGTAACTCAATAGAGATGGGGTTAGTAATACCCTAGATTGAGTTTGAGTGTATATATACGAGCGCGTATTTGTAGATTTGATATAAAAGTGTTTTATATTGTGTTGACTAGTTTGCTGAGTGGTTTATGAATCCTGGTCGATACAAGATGTACAATTGTATCGGTACGTGTTTCCAAACTTTCGAACAAAGCAATTCGATACAGTATTGTTTTAAAATGGGTAAATTAAATAATTTTGCCCAAAAATTATTTTGATATAGAACAATTTTATGAAACAATTGATTTGGTTGATTATTATTACAATCAAATGAAATTATGAAATATTGAAATGATTATATAATTTGTATACGGATAATGTATACAACTGAGATAAACCAAGATTAAATTCAAACCAGAATTGGAATTCAAATTTCGAGTGCTTAGAAAATATTTTCTATAATATTATAAAGTAATATAAGATTACTTTAAAGTATGTTTGAATAAGAATGGTTTAAATGGATTTTTAAAGGGATTAAGCACTGAAATCACTTCAGTGGCGAGAAAATAATTCTGATAATGGATTGCGACATTATCGGTATTCATTTTCAAGTTTCTGAGTGACGGATTGCAACCATGGTAATGTGGGAATGAAAATTTTGTTCGAAAGTGACTAGTTGTTTTAGAAATTCAAATGATTTGAATTGAGTTGATTTTAAATATATGTATATAAATATATATGATTTCAAACTAATTTGAAGTAAAACCCGGAAATTTGAATTCTAAAATTAAAATTTTACTTGTGTAATTTGAATAGATTGAAATGGTAAAAATGTATCAAACGAATTAAAATTTAACTTAAGTTAAACAAAATTGGATTGGATTAGAAATAATTCAGAATGAAATTAAATAAAGAAAATGTTGAGATTCGAAATATTTATATGAATTAGACTTATGAATAAGCAAGTTGAATATATATTGGGTGTTGTTAATTGGAATTGAATTACGGTAAATTTGGACTCAAGTGAATTGATTTCAATAGGAATCAGATTTGAATTTGTAGAATGGAAATGATCTAACCAAAATTTGATTAGAGTGTTAAAAACTGGAAGTTGGATTGACTTGAAACCAACTAGAAATGAATATATGTATGCTGAGCAGATATTGAATGGAAGCAAATGCAAGAGAGAGAATTTTGCCCGACAAAAAGGTACATGTTTATAATATTACTTGGGTTTGATGGTTTTATGAGCCTATGAGGCAACCCGCTTGGGTTTTTGATTTTCTTTTGGACTGGAGAAGGCCTAGAAAGGCGAGTTATGGTTGTACCGATTGATCTGTGCAAAGAAGATACTGGCAAAAATTTTTGAAAATTTAGAGAGTTAGAAAATTTTTAAGAAATTTTTGACAATTTAAAATTGAGTTGTTAATTGTTATTGAAATAAGAAAACCAAAATTGGTTAATAAAAATTCAAGTGGGATAATGAAATTGATAAATGGATTCAAAATCAATTGGAATGGGTGTAGATATGTAGAAGAGCATATGGATTGAAGACAATAAAGTGATGATGTATTATCCAAAAATGGTGGACAGATCATTTGGAATGAATTATGAATGGTCGAGTATTGGTATGATAATTTGAAGGTCGGGTAAGAACTGGGTTATGAAGGTATGGAATATAAGATTTCAACTAAGTAGATTATGAGGAGTTAGAGTTATAGCATTTTTACTATTTAGCAATTTCGAGGACGAAATTATTTTAAAGGGGAAGGAATGTAACGACTAGGATTTATAGCCATTGAATTCTGAATATTTAAATTTGTTTTAAATATTTTATTTGAATTATATATAAAATTTTATAAGGAATTTATTTAATGAAATAAATGGATTTTAAAATATATTGAATATCGTTTTAACTTAAAAATAGAAATGTCAAGTTAAAATTCAAATTAGATTACTTTGAAGTTATATGTATATATTCAGATTAGATAGGTATTTTTATTTGTTAATTTTGAAATTGATTCGATTTAATTTCCAAAACAATATATAATTATAATGAAATTAATTTTTATAAAATCCAAAATAGATTATTATTGCGAGATTTTCAAGGCGAAGTTATAATATAATTTTTAGAATTTTACTGTAATTTTTTATTTGAAAAATAAGCAACTTTTTATTTAGAGTATTTTACACCCTATATCAGCATTTTGGGATATCACAATATAAGTTAACCCGTTTATATTATTATATTTTGGAGTCTTTGCGCTTTGCTTGACACGTTAGTATTTTTATCTTTGTCCATTACAGCTTGTTTGAAAACAAAATTGTATGTAACCGGGATGCATAACTAAAGTAATAATAATATACACTTTAAACACACATGTTATCCCCCATGCACCTCTTTCATTATTGTCACTTTATTTCATCTACCTCTAAAGTTTGTCCTTCCAGTCACTTTGTTTCAAGCTCAAAATATATATTCATATATATATAGATGAACGCACACGTCTACATGCCATGTTCTTTTGTTTGGCATTTCACCTCTATGTTAAATCCTATGCTATTTATATTTTCAGCTCGTTTTTACAACATGCCGTCATTGGAAGAGAGTGTCCATGCTTGTTTATACATCCTGTAGGCAAGAAAACAGCTTGCAGCCCATGCTATTCAATCCGTGATCTTCAAGTTTTCAAATTGTACATGACAAGCCAATTGAAATACCGTGACTCCCACGCTGTTATAAACCGTGACTCCCAAGCCATTTCCCCTTTAAATACTTTATTTTCATTCTTTTCCATCTACAGAAAACGAAAATGAAAGCTTCCCTTAAAATAAATTATTATTCGTTTCTCCTCTCTCTCTCTCTCCCACTTTTGTTTTCTAAATTCTTTGCATCGAACTCTTTACTATTTCCTTCGTTGATTTTAAAAATAGCAGCTAACTCATTTTTCCTCATTTCAATGGAAACCGAAGATCTGAAAATCAAATAAAAAATGCAGCCTTATTAGTCTGGAGCATGAGAGGCTAGGCACGAATTAAGGGGGGGAGATGAGGACTGTCTGTCGTGGAAATGTCAGGGTAGAGAAAACGTTAAGCTGTGTTTAGGGCGCCGGGTTTTTGGGGTTCATCAGCGATTTAGGGTGGAGTTTCGAGGCATGGCGGGTGGCATTGGAAAGAGGAAGGTAGGGGCATCCTTGGGTGATCAGGCGAGATTATCAATGGTACTATCAGTTGGGGAAATTATTGATTGAAGATGGAGGTAGAGGAGTCTTTTTCTAGTTCGAACTCAGCACTGTACAGTGCATATAACAGCAATGACGCAGACATTAGGTTAGCCGGAGTTGAACGAGTATTGGAGAGGTTTGATGAAGAATGGGATGCGTGAGGTTAACTAAAGTCACGGCTAGTAAAGTTGCTGTAGGCGGTTACTTTATTTGAGTATGGGGTAGAATGGTTAGCATCATAGTTAGTGGTATATTGATTTTCATGTCTATAACTATAGATGTGGAGACCAAACTGAAGGGAGGTGGAGATGGGGAGATGGGAGTTGAGGTGAAGAAGCCACTGGTGTGACCTTCCTTGGTTTTTGTGAAGAAATAAAGGGGAATGAATAAAGCAAAGTTCTGCATTTAAGGTACAGGAAGTCGTCTCTGTTAAAACAGGAAGAAGAAGTAATAAAAAGGTACTTAACATGGTATTATGGATTAAGGGTATAATTATAAAATTAATTAAATAATAAATGACTTCTATTTTACTTCAAACTTGTAATGCGAATATCTACATCATATTTTCACAGAACTAAACGCGACTGAATCCCTTGGAACCGTAACAACGAGACCCACATTATAGCATTAAGGTGGAGGAAAACGGAGTTATCGGAATTTCATAGAAAATACAGACGTATGTTTTATTTAAATGAAACAAAGCAGAACCATCAACGACAAACCGAGGTGAGTAGATTCACTAACTCCAACTCGTTTATATTTTTATATAAATAAGCTTTAAATTTATTTATAATGATTTTATACCGTGTGATGGTTGATTGATTGATAAAATTGGTTGATAATCATTGATCGTTTAAAAATTTTGTTCACCATGATATTTCATACTGATGTGGAAATAATATTATTGATGTTGATTAACATCTGTGGATCCAAGGAAACAGGTGGGAGGGATCAACCTGGATTCCTCAACATTTATATTATTATGTTTGCATTGATTGTGACATATGCTATGATTGGTCTTGTGTGTTTAAATATCACAGGCCCTAGAATTTTGGTATTCAAATACCGTAAAATATTTTTGAACATAGAAAATGAAATTTGATTTTAAAAAAAAAAAGAAAATTTATTTCCAGAAATAGAAATGTAATTTCAAATAAAGTTGAAATTAAACACATGTTAACGGAGAAAACAAGTAGTTGTTTATAAATGAGAATATAAATTAAGTGAATTATTTATCGTTGGGTAAATTGAAATATAAGTTCAAATATGAATTTACATAGAAAGTGAATATCGGTTTTGAAACCAATATTTGAAATTAATTTGAATTTAATGAAGGGTGTTATATATTAGTTAATCTTCGATTAACTATAACTAAAGTAATTATCGAATTGGTTAGTGTTAATAAAGTTAATTATTATTTAATAAACTTTTAAAAGCGATAATTATACTATTTTTAGTTATTAGCAAAGTCAACTATTTTTAATATAGTTAATAATAAGGTTAATTGTTATTTTAATTAATAATAATTAAAACAATGATTTTAATTGGAGATTCAATTAAGAAATGATTTGGTGGCATTATAGTTTGATCAAGGAGATGATAAGAGTTTCATAAAGGGGTTTGTAATCCAAGTTTTAAATGAGATTTGTAAATGGGATATTTCGGTAAATGCAGAGATTTGAATAAGGCTTTTTCCTAATTTTTAAATTAAGTAAAGAAAATTCAATGGAAGGAAACTTTTGAGGAAGATGGTTAATAGGTTGGTAACAGACTAAAATGTGTTAATGGTTTAAGAATGAAATCTAAGCTAAGTGGTGAAAAGATGGAAAACAGATTAGTATAAGTGATTAATCCAAACAAGGTTTAAATGAGGTTTTTAAAAACCAAAGTGATGACTTTAATTGAATTAAGCAAAGCACTGTAATTGAAATAAAAAATTATATGCAAAGGAAAACACAAATGATTGTTTTACGTTAAACATTGATAAATGGATTTTCGAAATAAAATCCAAGTAAAGAGGTCTTGTTGTAAAGAAGGTGGAAAGTGTATTTTTATCCTTATATACCTTTTATCTTACGGGTTTCGACAAACAGAATGGTATATGTCTGTATTGTGTAAATCCGGACATTTTGACCATCTTTTAAAAATGAACAACGGAAGCGTGTGTGTCGCACACTGTAACAACCCGTATTTTCAATAACCTGTTATAACGTAAATTGAGGCAGAATTTAATTTATAAATCTGAAACAAGGGAAACGGGCTATGTCATTGCGTTCGTCTCGGAAAAATACGCGAAATAGAGTCCGAGTTTTTGAAAATCGGAGTCCGTATGACCCGATTAAGGCCCAATGAAGTTTTCAGAAAATTTCAAGTTCAAAACAGATTTCGAATTTCAGGTTCAAAATTCGAAAAAGGGTCAGATTGGGCCAGGCGGGAAAATTCCCGCTATAGCACCCAAGTCGACAGCCCTGTCGACTTAGGAGTCGACTTGGTTGGACCCAAGTCGACAGCCCTGTCGACTTGGCTGTCGACTTGGTTCAGCCGGGCAGTTTTGCCTGGTGCACCATTTTGGAGTTGTGTTGAGTTTGGGGGCCAGATTCGGTTTTGAGGGCTGAGATTGGAACTAGGGTTTAATCCTAAGGCTAAAACCAATCCTAATCTCTATAAATAAGCCCCTAACCTAACCCTAAATCATCATTATTCATTCAAGTAACTAAACTATGGCAAAATCATTCCTCTCATGGCCTCCACTCTCTTCATAAAATTCCTAAATAAATTTCTATGAGAGATTTTCAATGCATACAAGTGTTTTCAAGCTTGTATGAGCATCATTAGCTTGCATTCAAGTCAAGTTTCCATATTTACATCATAAAGCAAGAGTTTTGATCATTTTGGCTCAAGGGTTTTTCTATTGGAGCTTGCATTTTGGGTTTATTTGATTGCATAAGGGCTTTGTCTCAATCTATATATATTTTTGTGTCTTCATAAGCATTGTAAGCCCTTTTCTACTTTCATATTTAAACTCTAAAGTTAAAGGAATGATGCAAGTTGTGTTTGATCATTATGTTATGCAAGTATGCCATGTTATGATATGCAAGTTTACCATGTTATGCTATGCAAGTTTGCCATGTTATGATATGCAAGTTTATCATGTTATGTTATGCAAGTTTGCCATGTTATGATATGCAAGTTTACCATGTTATGCTATGTAAGTTTGCCATGTTATGATATGCAAGTTTATCATGTTATGTTATGCAAGTTTGCCATGTTATGATATGCAAGTTTATCATGTTATGTTATGCAAGTTTGCTATGTTATGATATGCAAGTTTGCCATATGATATGCAAGTTATGTTATGCAAGTTTGGGTTGATCATTTTGCTCATGTTATCATGTTATGCAAGCTTATCTTGGGTTTATGAGCTTAAAGCTTCGAGCTTTATGCTAAAGGTTGCATTTTGGCAACATGTAAGTTATCATATCCCTTATGATAACTTGCATGTGAGGCTAAATGCGAACTTATGGCAACTTCTACATGTCATTTATCACCATGTATCACTTATATGCTAAGTTTGGTTTTATGCATACTTTTGAGGCCTAATGATGCAATATGCAAGTATATGAACATATGTACATTTCATATGCCACCATGTTAAACTTGTGGCTTCAACACCATATGTCATCTTTATGCCAAGTTCCCTCTTTCTATCCTTTATGCGCTATTGCGATATGTAAGCGATGGGATTGCGTTTGGGGTTGGGTAAACTTAAAAGACATGAAAACGTAAGATTGGGAATTTACCTATTAAGTTAGGTCTACCCATTGGGAATTTACCTATTAAGTTAGGTCTACCCAAATTCTTGAAAACTTGTAATATGTTTTGGAAACATGATGGACATGACACTTAGAAAATATAAGTGTGACCAACTCGAGGTTGGGTTGAGTTTGTAGCGTAAAACTACCCGGAACCGACCGGCTTAACTAGTTGCTACAAACAATAGGACCCAATGTGAGAAGTTGGTCATGTTGTACCTTGAACCCGAGGTTAGACCAAGTTGTGGTGTAAAGCTACCCGGACCCGCCCGGCTTAACTAGTAACAACAACAAGGTCTAATGTGAGAGGTTAAGGCACATTAAATTAGTTAATGCCTCATGATTAGGGTTAAGTCATGGTCCACTTAATACTTAACCAATTTGGGCTTGGTAGATTAATCAGGGTTAAGTCGTGAACCCATCGTTACACTTAACCAAGTTAATCCATGATTAGTAAAAGGGTTAAACCGTACTTAACCCACTAGAAAATCCTAGCAATGGGGGTCCACTCCAGCAGTAATCCCAAGTTTGTATCATTAAGACCCTAGGGACTAGGCTAGGGTGGGGGCATAATTACTGGACTTGAGGTAAGTGACCAAAAACGACGGCAGAGTGGTACGCCGATGTAGTTCCGGACGGACTATGGTCGTGCACGTAGTCCGTATTTGGAGAAGTCAAGCATGGGTACCAGTAGATCGAGACTGTGCACTTATGTTTATGGTGTCCAGGGGTTGACACCCTAGGGCTTGATACACCCGACGGGAGACCCGGCACAGTCCGACTACAATTATGTTTGGGCCGTATTGACACCAACACGTGACGAGTTAGGCTTAGGGAGCCGATCGATTAGACCGTTTGGTTGGACCTCGTATTAGGGTCACTTCATGTTATTGGACCTCGTATTAGGGTCACTTCATGTTATTGGGCCAAAGCTTGGGCCAAGGGATCAATACGTGTTTATTCAAGTCATGTTAGTTTGCTAGTACACCTATGGTGCAAAACCTTAAACCTGATTATGCGATGACACCTTTATCTATCATGCCAGTTTGTAGTTATCCTTATGTTCATCCCTGCTTCTCATGCCAGTTAACTTTATCAGTTTACATTGATTGTAGTAGGGCTTACTCAGTCTTTTTGACTGACCTGTTTTTCTTTCGCCTCTTTTCTTCCGTCCCCCCCCCCCTCCCGGTTCTCAGGGTGGGAATATTGGAGCTTAGCTTGGATTTCTGATCGCTTGCTTGTGGTATTTTAGCTCATGTATGGTCTTGACATGAAGCTAGCTATGGTTATCACTTATTTTGGGGGTAGTACTTATGTATTTCAGTTTTTCAGTGATATTGTTTTTATCTATACTTGTGTATTTGGAAAGTTGACATTATGTTGTACCAGACTTGTTTTGAAATAGTTTGAAATCTTCCGCTGTTTTACTTATCTTATTTACTCTGTTTACATATATACATATGTTCTTGTTCTGCCTTGATATATCATTATGCATGTTTACCTGATTCAAACGCCCCTCCAAAGTCAGAGTGCTTGCAAGAGCCACCCTGGCGGAGGCGGGGTGTTACATTTGGTATCAGAGCATATGGTTTACGAGAAGGAACAAAAAGGTTTTTAGAAAACTTTTGGAAAACTATTTTCAAAACCAAGTATAAAGTATTTTCCAAAGAAAAGTCTAGTTTATTTTAAAGGCTATTCCCCAAAAAGCCATTAGCAAAATTCCTTCGTTTTTCTCCATTCTGAATCTATCTTTTTCTTCGTTTTCAGTATGGCCAATAACTTTGCCATTCCGGAGGGAGTACACGTACCTGTTTGGTATAGGAGACTTTTGGAGGCTAGGGCGACCGAAGCCGGCCCCGCAGATGTTCCTCCTCCTCCTCCTCCGGTGGTTAATGTTTCTCCTCCTCCTCCCATAGATGATGTTTCTCTTCCCCCTCAGCCTCCACAAGCGGATTTTGCAGAAACTTGTAAGAACTTTAAGACGATGGGTGGCAAGAGTTTCATTGGAACCGAGACTTGTGTAGAGGCAAGGAATTGGTTGAAAGAAACCAAAGATCTTTTTGCCTTCTTTGATATAGATGACCGTAGGAAGGTTTTATTGGCAGTATGGTTGCTAAAGGAAGAAGCTGCACGTTGGTGGGTGGTCACCACCGCTACTAGGCCAATTGATACTTGGGATGACTTTCGGGGAAAGTTTGGACTAAGGTTCCTATCACTGAAGCAAGGGTACATGACTATTAGGGAATACATAGATAAGTTTAATCAACTGGCTCGGGTCGGTTTAGACTTGGTTAACACAGCTCAGAAGAAGGCCCTATACTTTGCTCTAGGATTAAACGAGCCATTACATGGTTTAGCCATGTCTCATATACCCTTGGGGGCAACTTTCGAGAGTTTGGTGAATATGGCCCTACTCAATGAAGAGAATAGGAGTGACAAGAAGGAGGTCAAGATGAATGAGTCTCAAAACAAGGAAACGGAGCCCAAAAAGGAAATGAAAAAGAAGGAGGAGAAGTCTGAAGATAAGAAGGGCAATAACGACAAGAGGAAGTGCCATTATTGCGGTTCAGTTGGGCATCTTATTAAGGATTGTAGGAAGAGAAAAAGGAAGAGTGGTGAATGCTTTCATTGTGGTGAGTTTGGACATTTCAGCAAAGATTGCCCGAAGAAGCAAGGGCAAGGTCAGACTCAGTATGCAAGACCATCTGGAGGGCGAGTTCATCCCCTCAACATCGTTCTTTCAGCTCATGATCGAGGTAGTGTTTCTGTTGAAAGTCTTGTTTACATTTCTGATTTTCCTGTTTGTACTTTGTTTGATTCTGGCGCATCGCATAGTTTATTTCATTTGGTTTAGTTGAAAGTTTGCACCTAAGTACTAGTCTAGTTAATGATCCCGTGTGTGTTTCAAATCCAATTGGGGTTTCCGCCCATTTGTCTATTATCTACGTGGATTTGAAAATCTCTATCTTTAGTGTAGAGTTCTCGTGTGATGCTTATATTCTCGGTTTCATGGGGTATGGGTTGATTTTTGGGCATGGATGGGTTGTCCAGTTTTCGAGCCATCCTTGATTTTTGAGCATAGGGTTGTGAGGCTCATGACTCGCCTCGGTAATACCCTAAAAATTTCTTGTAACCCTATGGGTCCCATCACGTTGTGTTATCTTGAATCCCTCAACTCGTCTATCGATAGTTTGCAATCTATGAGGGTGGTCCAAGAATATCCTGATATCTTGGGTGAAGTGAAGGGGTTACCCCTAAACGCGAGATAGATTTTTTGCATTTATCTGGTTGATAATGCCTAGCCAGTTACGTGGCCGGTTAGGCACATGGCCCCGCAAGATGAGAGTTAAGAAAGCAAGTCAAGGAGTTGCTTGAGAAGAACTTCATTAGACGAAGTATATCTGAATGGGGAGCGCCTGTAGTATTTACTACCAAGGAAGATGGTTCTCTTCGACTTTGTGTTGATTATCGTGAGTTAAACAAAGAGAATAGACAACCATTGCCAAGGATCGATGATTTGTTTAATCAGCTTGTAGGAACATCTGTTTTCTCTTGATCTTGCTACTGGATCCCTTCAGCTCGGAGTAGCTGAGGATAGTATAGACAAAACTGCGTTCAGAGCTCCAGATGGATTCTTAGAATGGCTGGTCATGCCATTCGGTTTAACTAATGCACCCGCCTACTTTGTGGACTTGATGAGTAGGGTGCCTAGGGAGTTCCTGAACAAGTTTGTGGTAATCTTTGTAAAAGATATCCTGACTTTCTTAAAGAACGAGGAAGAACATGCTAGACATCTCAAGGAGGTGATGGATACGCTTAGAGCGCATCAGTTGAAAGCCAAGTCCTCCAAATGTCATTTTGGAGAAAAAGGAGTTAGATTTCTTGGGCACATAGTTTCTAAGCAAGGCTTAGTGGTGGATCCTGCTAAAGTGGTCTCGGTTCAAAACCGAAAAGCTCCGACGAGGACAATTGAAGTAAGAAGTTCTCTCAGTTTAATTAGTTAGTTAGCGTCCCTTGAGCTTAGACCTACCCTTCTGGATCAAGTAGGGACTTCACAGAAGGAAGACCCGCAGTTAGTCGAGATCATGGACAAGTTGATTCGAGGCGAGATGATAAGTCACCTCGCTATAGATGACAAGGGATGGCTAAGACGTGATGAGAGAAAGAAGGCTCTTGAAGATGCACATCACTCGAGGAGGTGGCCGAGTTTGTCCCAAGGTGCATGTTGTGCCAACAGGTTAAGGCCAAGTCATAAAAAGCCCGGTGGGCTATTACATCCATTGGAGGTCCCCGCAATGGAAGTGGGAAAGCGTCACGAAGGATTGCGTGGATGGACTGCCTAGATCAAGGAAAGGGAATAAGAGCATGTGGGTCATAGTAGGTAGACTCACGAAGAGTGCTCATTTCACTCCGGTAAAGAGCGAAAGGACTGCATCATAACTAGCGACAGTTTACTTTCAAGAAATAAAGCGGTTGCACGAGGTTCCCTAAAGTATAGTTAGTAACCACGACTCAATCTTCACTAGCCAGTTTTGGAATAGTCTACGGGAAGTCATGGGCAAGCACTGAATCTTAGGATGTCCTATCATTCACAGGCAGATGGTTCATTTCGTTCAAGCATGAGTTATAGAAAATCACGTTAGTAAGAGCAATTGGCAACGTGGATTGGTATGTTCAAGAAAAGTTCTGCTGCGTGGAATACTTTATAGTAAGTAAACGAGATCCAGGATTCACTAGTGAATTTTGGAGAGCTTGCATGAAACCATGAGGTCGTAGTTATGTTTAAGCCAAGAATGATAGAAGAGTAAGTGAAAAAGGAAGACGAGAGGCGACAATGAAATGGGTTCCAACTCATATTTGGAAATAAGAGTTAAGAAGCCAAGAAATCATGAGGTAAAAGACGGTCAAAGCACAGTGGAGTTAAGCTCAAGGAAACATGACTTAGAAGACTGAAGGCTAGATACGCGCATCATATCTCTTTTTAAGAACATATCCTTGATCCTTGTTTTCCTGTGGAACTTACTCGCATGTTATCTTTTTACATATATCCTCTCGGTCCCGTTCTCGATCCCATTTCTGTTGTAAACTCCATAAGGGGGTGTGACTCATCAGTTAGTAATACATGTCAAGGTTTAAAGGGGTCTGTTAGGTTGACTAAACCTTTTGGTCTTTTATAGGATTGGGGTTAAGTTAGGAAGGGATTTCTTGTAATCCAAAAGGAGTATATCTTGCTTACCTTCCCGATCTCTTTGTAGCATATCTTTCTTTTGCTATCCATGTTTGTCTTGTTTATCTTGTTATCATGTTAATCTTGTCATGAGAACCTTAGGTACAAACCCTTTGGATGAAACATGTTATGCTTGATGTTTGCAAGTGGTTGCAAGTGTTTGCAAGTGGTTACTCGTGGATGCATTATACACATTAGGCACTAGATCGGCTCACACACTCCTCATATTGCATATGCATGAGTGTTTATGCTTATTCATGGATGAAAATTTTTGTGTTATCACATGGATGTTGCATACGGATGTATGTTATGTGCACAAATATAGATGTTATACATTATGTTAGGAATTGCATACATATGGATTCATTTCACTAACATAATTTGCATTGATGATATTTGCATTAGATAAGTACATATACACACACCTTTGCATATGTTCATACAACATTTAGAATCTTGTAAGGACAATGATTGCTCGTGGATGATGTTTTGAGTAGATGGATGTTGGATGGTAGGATGTGTTCTTCCTAACTTAGAGATTTCGGGGACGAAATCCTTTAAGGAGGGGAGAATGTAACAACCCGTATTTTCAATAACCTGTTATAACGTAAATCGAGGCAGAATTTAATTTATAAATCTGAATCAAGGGAAATGGGCTATGCCATTGCGTTCGTCTCGGAAAAATACGCGAAATAGAGTCCGAGTTTTCGAAAATCGGAGTCCATATGACCCGATTAAGGCCCAATGAAGTTTTCAGAAAATTTCAAGTTCAAAACAGATTTCGAATTTCGGGTTCAAAATTCGAAAAAGGGTCAGATTGGGCCAGGCGGGAAAATTCCCGCCAAAGCACCCAAGTCGACAGCCCTGTCGACTTGGGAGTCGACTTGGTTGGACCCAAGTTGACAGCCCTGTCGACTTGGCTGTCGACTTGGTTCAGCCGGGCAGTTTTGCCTGGTGCACCATTTTGGAGTTGTGTTGAGTTTGGGGGCCAGATTCGGTTTTGAGGGCTGAGATTGGAACTAGGGTTTAATCCTAAGGCTAAAACTAATCCTAATCTCTATAAATAAGCCCCTAACCTAACCCTAAATCATCATTATTCATTCAAGTAACTAAACTATGGCAAAATCATTCCTCTCATGGCCTCCACTCTCTTCATAAAATTCCTAAATAAATTTCTATGAGAGATTTTCAATGCATACAAGTGTTTTCAAGCTTGTATGAGCATCATTAGCTTGCATTCAAGTCAAGTTTCCATATTTACATCATAAAGCAAGAGTTTTGATCATTTTGGCTCAAGGGTTTTTCTATTGGAGCTTGCATTTTGGGTTTATTTGATTGCATAAGGGCTTTGTCTCAATCTATATATATTTTTGTGTCTTCATAAGCATTGTAAGCCCTTTTCTACTTTCATATTTAAACTCTAAAGTTAAAGGAATGATGCAAGTTGTGTTTGATCATTATGTTATGCAAGTATGCCATGTTATGATATGCAAGTTTGCCATGTTATGCTATGCAAGTTTGCCATGTTATGATATGCAAGTTTATCATGTTATGTTATGCAAGTTTGCCATGTTATGATATGCAAGTTTACCATGTTATGCTATGTAAGTTTGCCATGTTATGATATGCAAGTTTATCATGTTATGTTATGCAAGTTTGCCATGTTATGATATGCAAGTTTATCATGTTATGTTATGTAAGTTTGCTATGTTATGATATGCAAGTTTGCCATATGATATGCAAGTTATGTTATGCAAGTTTGGGTTGATCATTTTGCTCATGTTATCATGTTATGCAAGCTTATCTTGGGTTTATGAGCTTAAAGCTTCGAGCTTTATGCTAAAGGTTGCATTTTGGCAACATGTAAGTTATCATATCCCTTATGATAACTTGCATGTGAGGCTAAATGCGAACTTATGGCAACTTCTACATGTCATTTATCACCATGTATCACTTATATGCTAAGTTTGGTTTTATGCATACTTTTGAGGCCTAATGATGCAATATGCAAGTATATGAACATATGTACATTTCATATGCCACCATGTTAAACTTGTGGCTTCAACACCATTTGTCATCTTTATGCCAAGTTCCCTCTTTCTATCCTTTATGCGCTATTGCGATATGTAAGCGATGGGATTGCGTTTGGGGTTGGGTAAACTTAAAAGACATGAAAACGTAAGATTGGGAATTTACCTATTAAGTTAGGTCTACCCATTGGGAATTTACCTATTAAGTTAGGTCTACCCAAATTCTTGAAAACTTGTAATATGTTTTGGAAACATGATGGACATGACACTTAGAAAATATAAGTGTGACCAACTCGAGGTTGGGTTGAGTTTGTAGCGTAAAACTACCCGGAACCGACCGGCTTAACTAGTTGCTACAAACAATAGGACCCAATGTGAGAAGTTGGTCATGTTGTACCTTGAACCCGAGGTTAGACCAAGTTGTGGTGTAAAGCTACCCGGACCCGCCCGGCTTAACTAGTAACAACAACAAGGTCTAATGTGAGAGGTTAAGGCACATTAAATTAGTTAATGCCTCATGATTAGGGTTAAGTCATGGTCCACTTAATACTTAACCAATTTGGGCTTGGTAGATTAATCAGGGTTAAGTCGTGAACCCATCGTTACACTTAACCAAGTTAATCCATGATTAGTAAAAGGGTTAAACCGTACTTAACCCACTAGAAAATCCTAGCAATGGGGGTCCACTCCAGCAGTAATCCCAAGTTTGTATCATTAAGACCCTAGGGACTAGGCTAGGGTGGGGGCACAATTACTGGACTTTAGGTAAGTGACCAAAAACGACGGCAGAGTGGTACGCCGATGTAGTTCCGGACGGACTATGGTCGTGCACGTAGTCCGTATTTGGAGAAGTCAAGCATGGGTACCAGTAGATCGAGACTGTGCACTTATGTTTATGGTGTCCAGGGGTTGACACCCTAGGGCTTGATACACCCGACGGGAGACCCGGCACAGTCCGACTACAATTATGTTTGGGCCGTATTGACACCAACACGTGACGAGTTAGGCTTAGGGAGCCGATCGATTAGACCGTTTGGTTGGACCTCGTATTAGGGTCACTTCATGTTATTGGACCTCGTATTAGGGTTACTTCATGTTATTGGGCCAAAGCTTGGGCCAAGGGATCAATATGTGTTTATTCAAGTCATGTTAGTTTGCTAGTACACCTGTGGTGCAAAACCTTAAACCTGATTATGCGATGACACCTTTATCTATCATGCCAGTTTGTAGTTATCCTTATGTTCATCCCTGCTTCTCATGCCAGTTAACTTTATCAGTTTACATTGATTGTAGTAGGGCTTACTCAGTCTTTTTGACTGACCTGTTTTTCTTTCACCTCTTTTCTTCCGTTCCCCCCCCCCCAAGGTTCTCAGGGTGGGAATATTGGAGCTTAGCTTGGATTTCTGATCGCTTGCTTGTGGGATTTTAGCTCATGTACGGTCTTGACATGAAGCTAGCTATGGTTATCACTTATTTTGGGGATAGTACTTATGTATTTCAGTTTTTCAGTGATATTGTTTTTATCTAGACTTGTGTATTTGGAAAGTTGACATTATGTTGTACCAGACTTGTTTTGAAATAGTTTGAAATCTTCCGCTGTTTTACTTATCTTATTTACTCTGTTTACATATATACATATGTTCTTGTTCTGCCTTGATATATCATTATGCATGTTTACCTGATTCAAACGCCCCTCCAAAGTCAGAGTGCTTGCAAGAGCCACCCTGGCGGAGGCGGGGTGTAACACACACGGTACTTTATTCAAAACAACGATTATAACACTACTGTTATAATAAATATTCTATAAATCTAAGCAGCGATTTAAAGCTGCCGTTATAATAAATGTTTTGTAAATCTAAACAGAGATTATAATGCTACTGTTATAATAAATGTTTTATAAATCTAAACAGCGATTTTAATGCTATCGTTATAATGAATGTTTTATAAATCAAATATTGAGAAACAACGATTATAACGCTACCGTTATAATCAATGTTTTTAAGTAAATGGAATGGATTCTTAAATTTGTTCCGAGAGTTTCGTAAGCGTTGTTTTGTTTGAAATTGTGAGCTTTGACTATTTCAAAGTTGAGAATGTTGTTCAGTTAAGGTCTGAGAGGTAATTATACCCCAACTTGATTGACTTCATGATTGATGGAGAAATGGTTAAGGTTCGATAGTGCAGATTGATTAGCAATATGGTTAGTTAATTAATGATTAATGGTTTGAGTTATAATAACGATGTTTTTGTAACATCGCGCTAATTTAAATGATTTTGAAATGTTTCCCCAAATAAAATAAGAAATATTTTCTATGCGTAGAAAATGAAATGAATTGGTCAACCAGGAATTTAGAAATGGAATATAGAAATATTTTTTGATATTAATTATGTATATTTCCTGAATATAGAAAATAAGGAATTGTGAATATATAGAATTGTTTTCTAACTGGAATAAGAGATATTTTCTCAAATAAAGAATTAGGATATTGAAAATGTTTTACAAGAATCAAGAGAGAAAATCGAGCTTTGAAAAGATAGGGAAGATGGAAATTTGGAATTGATAACAAAATAAGGAATTTATATAAATAGGGGCTAGTATTGCTTGATGGTTGACCAGTAGAATTTCCATTTGGAAATAGGGTCGTTGGTTGAATGGATGTTCCTTTGATAGTTAAATAACCGACTATCAAAGTTTTGATTTATTTCATACCTACGTTGTCAATACGGAGAGACCGGGATCAAGTTTAATATATGAAGACCACTCCGTATTGGCATAAGCGTTACGAATCAACTTATGTTGAAGAAATTATGAAGATGGAGTAAAGTGCAAGGGCTTTTCTGTTAATCCTAGGTAGAAATTGCCTAAGATGGATTAATAGAATGGTGCCTTCAGTTTGTCCAGACACAGGACAACTTGTAAGGACGAGTGTCTGACAGAGTATTTCCAAAGGGATTACGTACGTTGATTCCTTCAAACCTACGAGGTTGGTGGCAAAGAAGGGAAACTTCTTTAGCCTAACAATCTGAGTATTTTTGTGGGAATCAATTAGTGATTTCCGATGGATCTAACGATGTGACATTCAAAGTGAATGGGGGCCAGATGTTCTGAAAGACAATTCAAACCTCAAGCCTCACAACCGGGAATTGACAAAAATCGGGCAGGCAGCATGGCTATGTAGGTCGCTCCCATTAGGATGTATAATCACCTATCTAGAGAAATTCCATTTGCTTCTTTAATCTATTGATGTTGTCCCTTTCGGGAAAAGGTTGTTGATCCCAACCGTTGGTGATATACATTCGATACACTCAAGAGAAATGAGTGGTCGGTCATGTGTGGGTCGGGTTGCAAGATGTTCTTGTTGAACCCAGTGTATTCCCCTCTAGAGATACACTATCGGAAGGTGGTTCCATACTTTGTCATGTTGGAAATCCAATCTCCAATAAACGCCCTGCGGTTTTTGATTTTATATTATATATGGAGCGTGAGATGCAAGCGTTCCGCTAGATTCTATTTATTTGATGTAGACATTATTATAATATCACTGGATTTGATATTAAAAATATTGTTGGTTATCATAAGGTAAAAACCATCCGTGTTTATATGTGGATCTGTCTTAGATTATCATTTCTTTTGAAAAGTTATTTTTGAAAGTTAAATAAATGGTTGGAGTTTACTCACACCAGTCCCATGACTGACCCAGAGTTTATTTTGTTTTGTTTTCCCTAAACTCTTCGGTGCCCAAATGTGTACGGGCAGTCAAGTAGTCGGGATTTTACAGATTCACTTGGAGGAGTTTGAAGCAGGAGGCTCCACCAGTTAGCTATAGACTACTATATTTTCCGCTGTGTACTATGTTGTATCTGGAAACAGGTGTTTATAACTGTTCCAGAAATAGTTGTTGTGCTCTGATGATGGTATGTATATAAAGTTACTAAATTGTATTTCAAAGTTTATGTTATCTAATATATTTTATTCGTTCAGCTGTGGGTTTGTGATCTTCGTTTTCTTCAATTCTAATATTTCTTTCTATTTCTCATCCTCTAACTTCTTTCTAATAATGATTCATATTTCTGTGCAATTTGAGTTGGACGTGTGGTGTTATTAGTCGAATCAAAGAGTACGGAAATCCAGGCCGTTACAGGGTCGGTTCGTGACATCTTAATACGAGCAGATCGTGATGTTTTCCATTATGAGCGGGTCATGCAATCTTCACCACGAGCGAGTTCGTGAGACTGATCACGAACGGGTCTATGAGGCTAGGTCATGAACCGGTTGCTAAGCTTCACGAGCCGGGTTGAATTTGTCTTGAACCTGTGTACATGAGTCTGTGTCCATCTGCTTGTGAATGTTTGTTTTCCTGGTGGCTTGGTCACAAAGCTAGCCAACAATATTAAACAACAAAGAAATGAAATTAGTTAACATCAGCTTAACTGCTATATTTATGTAAATAATTTACTTAAAATTCCTTCTTCAGTCAAAATGATTTAAATGATACCACCTATTTATGAAACCATTTTATTTTTATCCCAATAATACCTCCCTATAACATTTTTCCTGCTGGATTTGATATAATGAAAAGTCATGAACCATATTAGTCCATGTCCTAGTTATTGACAAAGCTAAGATAGGTAAATCCATGCAAAGAACTGGTAATAACAAAAGAGAAACAGAAGGATACATATATATAATATAACACAACCATAAATACAAGCTAAGTGACTCCATCTTAGATGAGAAGTGCACTTCAAAAATATCATACAATAAAAATTCTACATATGGAGGAACTTAGGGTACTACTTCCTAATACTAGTCTTTATCTTCCTAATGCATTAAGTAGACCCTTCCACAACATCTTTTATACTTGCTATTGTTAGACTGAATGATGCTGAAGTGACAAAAAAGACTAAGAGTTCCTTTTTCTTTAAGGGTAATCTTTGATAAAATGGTCCACTTGGTGATAACCGTAGTGATTCTTTGATGATGTCCGAGTCTTAAACTTGAGTACCTTAAAAACCAGTGCGTTAACCTCTTTTCTTGTCTTATATGATCCATATTCCTTAAAAAAGTGACCAGTTTCCCTACACATGAAGTAACTATAGTTTTGAAGCTATTCATCTAGAGCTTGTGCTTGTTATCTCTAGTTGGTTCAGTAATAGGTAGCATTGGAGCAAAATATTCCAATCATAGAGCATCATATTTTACCTTCTAAAATGTTGAATGCAATTGATCATGTCTTTACCTAAATTATCACACAAATCCAACTAATTTTTTTCCCTTAACGATATACTTAGCGCCTCAAAACTTACTTTTACTCAATATCTCAAGGTTACAAAATAGCGAAGCGAAGTCCTTTAGGGTTTGATCCTTTGTCCCTTACTCAACTACTCCAAATAAAAAATGGATAAAAAGTATTACCCTAGAAGATTCCTATGAAAAGCTAACTCCAAAGAAAGAGTTATTCAAATGAAGATTATCCCAAGAAAGGGTACTTGAGCAGGGATATCTTTAAGGTGTATATTTGTGAATAAAATAATATTCTAGGGAAATTATTTTGTTTTCTTATATTTAAAAAAAAATATTTTGTTAGTTTGCCTTGTTTAAATGTTTAGAAACTCATATCGATACCACGGTATCCCAAATACCGACCAGAACTCGTAAATCACTTAATTGGTAAGTCAACATAATGCAAAACATTTTATACCACCAATAAATACATGCTCTCATATATATAATTTCAAACTCATCCTAAGGTGTTACTAACTCTATCTCCAATGAACTTTATCCCACTAAAACCTAGGTGTTATCTTAATCTAAGCTCTGGTACCACTTGTATTGATCTATCATTCTTACCACTAAAGACTACACTTAATACATCCTAGATTTTGCATGTTGATCGTTCAGTTGTCGAAAAGACAGTGAAGTTTAGTTGTTCGAAAGATAGGTCACTGGGTATGAAAGTAAGAAAAAGATATAAGAGAACTCATACAGATGCGTTGAAAAATTACAGCATGACAAGTCTCTACAAAAATAAAAAAACTTTTACTTATATGCTAATATATCAGAGATATACTCACTAATTTAGTTTGAGACAATTATAACAACCTACCTTATAAATACTGATATGAATATATAAATACAGTACAAAGGTATATTTAGAAAGATATGAAGGTACGTCCTAGGCCTCAAGCTCTTGTCTTGAACTCCAAGAACCTAAGCTAACCCGGTAAATATGCTCGGTCTGACCCAAGGATTATAAAAAACGACGCCCAGTTCAGTCTGCTAATTTAGCATGAGTAAACTTAAACATAAGGAATTAGTTTTATTTAATATCTTAAAAATATTTTGGAGTAAATGTATGTCGTAAGGCCATGCCGCATATAAACATAAATAGGTTTTTACTCTACAATAACCAAAACATTTTATAGAAAATCGATAATTATACTATGATAATCCAGAGGTTTGAAATAAAGTATGAATATAGCTGAAACTAAGTCTGTTATTGGAGGATAGTTTCCAACTATAGATGGTAAAAGTCTATCTTCCAAGGGTACATCCCTAGAAAATACACTAAAGTCTGATAAGAAGATCATATATCTCTGCTACACAAAGACGGAATGCCCCTCGAACATGACAACCCAGGTTACCTCATTCGTGACATGAAGGGTGTTTTATTACCATATGATGTCTGTATAGGAACCAATTTGAAGAAATAATATGGAATAGGATGATGGCTCCTAATAATAGTTAACCACATAGCTTTGTTACATACCTTATTCTTTTTTCATTTTTTAGTTTATGAAGCTTGTAAGGTCTCCTCTTTCCATCTTAAGCACATTTCACTTAATGTGTTAATATCGCTTGAGTTGCAATGAGCTGGCAACATTGGTCTATACAAGTCATTCTAGGTTAAAGAAATTGAAGGTACTACTCCTACTGCATATATTTTGGAATCACCTTCAAGATGACTACAAAGAGCCCTTGCTCTTGGAAGCTTCGTCTCTCATTTAACACTCCTCAGTATGATTCTGTTCAAACACTTGAGTTGGATCGAAGTGGTTAGTAGTTTTAATACTAGTCTCTTCAAAACAAGTTTTGATAATTTTTGGTAAACTAAAACGTAGTTCTTTAGGAAATAAATAGATAAAGAATAAGAGTAGGGTTCACCTCCTAATCATTTGATGGATGAATTTTCTTATCAATTGTCGTAGAATAACAAAACGAGGTTTATAATAATAGTGAATCGTTATCGAGATGATTGTGCAGCATAACTCACGTGTTTCTTTTGGATATCTCCAGTGCAAGAATTTATGCAAGAATTGATATTCGGTTATTTAACTATCAAATGACAACACAACACATAATCTGAAGCGACCCGAACTTCCCCGGTCTCCGAAGAGATGAAAAAGAACGAATTACTGTGAGGACAAGACAAAACAGAACGCACACGGAAGAACATTTCATTGCTATTACAACAATTCCATCAGAATACAAGAATATACAGAGTACGAATAAATATACCTTCGATAAATATCAGAGATTACAATAAATTACATAGCAGCGGAAAAATAATACAAAGCACAACTGAAGGTGATATACGGATACAGAGCTTTCCGGATATCATTCCAGCTGTAAACCAGGATCCTATGAATATAAATCTGCAAAACCAAAACTACTAGCTGCCCGTGCGGAAAATAGGGGCGCCCAGAGTTTAGGTTAAAACAATAAACTCCAGGTAAGTCATGTGACTGGTGTGAGAACTAAAACAGTTATTTAAAAGATTACTTTAAAAGAGAGTAATTCAAGGGACCACGCCGTATAACACGGAACGGGTTTCCTCCGAAGAATACCAGTGCATATCAATAAACAACGCAATGCTTTTTCAAAAAATGAAGCTATTATAAGACCCAGGTCCCATCACACAATGCAACGCAAGCCGGAGGATAGGGTTTTCCCTTATAATAGCCAAACATGCTTGGTACGTGTAAAACAAATCATTTGATACTATAATAAGTGTATAGTGTCAAAACAATTTCAATCATAAATATCAATCATAGACGGCATAACATCCCATGCTACTATGTCGCCATACTAGGCTCTACAAATAAAGCCGAAATATCTCGTATTGGAAAGTGGATTTCCGTCATGAGTCGAGGCAAGGGGCAAGCTCCTCTCCGCTTCGAGACACTCTAGCAAATGCCTCGGGACTACACACTCTGGGTAACCCCTGGATGCTTCAGGGCCGGTCCTCTCTTACGTTTGAGGATTGGCAATTCCTGAACACACGTTTCTCGGTCCTTACAGACCTAAAATCGAGGCGCCTCATCCAACAACCACATAGGTGAAAATTATATAAATGTCAGGGCTGGTAAGTCACTGACACCACCAAAGCTAGAAAGAAACGTCGTGCTCTCTATGCAGTCTGTATCCCGTTTTTGACTCATACCGAGGTGTGAGGCTCGCGAATTCACGTTATACACAAAGCTGCCACGTAGGCCGTGCTTTGATCATCAACCACAAGACTTTTCTTTTCAACAGAAGCTTGATCCAAGCAACTTAGCATGCCACACAAGCAATTCATGCCATGCGATTGATATCTATCGATATATAACCTCTAAGCTCGTATGTCTCAGAGAAGGGCGTTAAGCAAGAGAATAAATTCTCCGCCGCCAAGCAGATATATATTTAACATAAATCAATCAACACAGAATAAAATCCAATGTCAGACACACAATCCATTTACAAGTTCATTCTGGGTCTGAACGAAACCGGAGGCACTTTCCTCGCATATCCATCCATCTCCAGGTACGTCTGGACGACCACCAACTATTTCCATCCTCTTGGGTGTACAGCCCAATCAGGATCGTCAGTAATTATCCAAATGATGTGAAGATTTTCGGTCTTCAACCACCGTCTTCATCTTCGACTTATCGTCGAATCGGTTATTCAGAATGGGTATAAACCCGGACTTTCCGAACAACCCGCGTATATTAAAAATAAATGTTACACAAACACAACATACGCCTCATTCCAATTCAGAATATTCTTTTATTCACAAAATCACATTTTTAGGGAAAGGTTCCCATTAATTTTATCCAAGATAAATTCTTTAAAATTTATCCTTTAATCTTCCTTTGGATGTCATTTCAAACCAAATTATGGTTTTCCAAACTAGTCGAGATTAGCGAACCATACTGAAGTAATTATTTAATTTATTTCCCAATCCCAACCTATTCATCCCATGAAGCAAAACTGGTAATACTCCATATTTAACACCACAGTATTATCGGTAAAATTAATTACCATTTCACGTTCAAATTTGATTAAAGATTTAACTATCGCTTTGAAGCCAAACTGGTGATACTCCATTCTCGCTCATTTTCTAAATTCGATAATTTAGATTACAAATCCACATTTCAATCTAATTGCAGATTCATTAAAACTCCTTTTATTGGGTTAAAGAACTAATGTCTTTTAAAACACAGTTCACGACAAACCCAAATCACATTCTATTTATTATCGGGTTAAAGAACTGGTGTTATTTAAAACACTGTTCACGATAAACCCACGTCAATTCTATTTAAACCCATTCCAAATCCAATTTATTTATTTAAAAATAAATGGATTTTAATTTTAGTTCAAAACTAGTTCATTTCGATCAAAATCTATTTTTATCTTTTCAAATATGGAGTTTTTCATCCCAATTTTTCCCAAATCATTTCTTATGATTTTACACAAATTACTACTATTTTTAATAATTTTATCAAGGCCCGTACAGTCGATTTCCATCAACGGCCATCGAACTGCACTTACAGCGACCTTTTTCAAATTTGATTTGGACGTATCTCCAAATCCAACCGTTAGATTTCGAATTTCTAATATTCGTTAGAAAGCTTTCTTCGATACGAACCCAACGGTTCCAGTTTTAGGCGAATCCGGCGGTCGGATCTCCCGTAATGTCCGTTTGAAATAAATGGTCGAAATTCACGAACTGCTGCGGCGCGTTCTATTCAGGCCATTATATTATATATATAATATATATAATATATACTTCGTCGATTCCTATTTAAAACGAATTTTATAAATCGTTTTGATTTCGTTTCAAAAACAATTTCAACCTTTATTTCAAATCAAGATTGAATTTCCTATTATAAATCCTTTTTACTTTCATTTCTATTTGATTTCAATTCAAATTGATTTTTAATTCGATTCGAATTCATTTCGTTTTCTATTCAATTTGAATTCAAATTGGTTTTCTATTCAATTCAAATCAAATTTGTTTTCTATTCAATTCAAATCAAATTCGTTATATATTCAATTAAAATCAAATTTGTTTTATATTCAATTCAATTCGAAATCGTTTTATATTCAATTCATTTCGAAATCGTTTTATATTCAATTCATTTCGAAATCGTTTTCAATTCAAATCAAATTCGTTTCGTTTTCTATTCGAATCAAACTCATTTCGTTTTCTATTCAATTGAAATAAAATCCGTTATACATACAAATCGAATTCAATTCGTTATATATTCAATTCGAATTCAATTCGTTTTCTATTCGATTCAAATTTCAATTCGTTTCAAAATATTCGATTTCGAAATCACTTTTCAATATTCATTTTTAAATGAATAAAATCGATATAAATATCGTTCACGTCAAAATGGCGTCAATCTAATCAACACGACTTCATATATTTCTATTTTTAAATATCCTATTTCAAATATTTCCTTTTCAAATATTTCTATTTCAAATATTTCGTTTTCAAATATTTCGTTCAACACATGACTAATCTCAACGGATGAGTACTGTCAACACATGAACCTTTATTTTATATTGATAAAGATGTAAACTTTATTATTAAAATTTTTCGTTCAACACATGACTAATCTCAACGGATGAGTACAGTCAACACATGAACCTTTATTTTATATTGTTCTAAAATTTTCAAATTGGAATGAGGCCCAATCAATTACCATATAATGTTAATTATATGGATTTTCATACATCACACGTATATAATAGCATTGAAAAATAATCAACCATCAACCAAAGTGCACTACACCGTATAAGCATCAAATATAGATATCTAACGCTTATAACAGCCTGTCAATCAATCGATCGACATATTTAATCAATCAGGATGAGTGAACTTCAAATTTCATCCCAACACCCGTGTGGGGTTTCAAACTAACAAACACAGATTTTATTTGTGTAGTTGGGCGATGTGTAAAATTTATCGTTCCAATCAATGTCATTCAAATAGGTGTACATAAACAAACCGTCCGATTTGTTTATGAATATTTATTTATTCACTTTCACGTTAAAAATTATATTTTTAACGATAAAACATTTTATTTTAACACATGAATTTCTATTCAGTTCATTTATTCAATAAAATTGATATTTTTATTTTTCTAACATATTTTAGAAAATTTCGGCGGCATAACGGCACGATACTAGAAACGGGACGAGGCCTAGCCTTATCCCCGGTCTAGTGAAGGCCCACGCCATTCACACATCAATCAAATTCACCAAACAACCAAATTCAAATCAAATCATCTAATTAATCTATGCAACCAAACAAACAAGTCCATGGTCTGTGGACGATTGTGTCGGGTGCTACTAAGCACCGTCTACATCCTAGTATATATATATAACTAGAAAAAAGAAATTGAAGAGTGAGAAGTTCTCACCGATAGCTATCCAATACCACGACTCTTCATTAATAGGAATCTTCAACGTTCTCGCCTTTTTTTCATCTTCGTTGCCCGTAGCCACTATATATAAAAAATCACATTTTCACTTCGCTATTCAATATATAAAAATCGAATTTTTACTCCGCTATTCAATATATAAAAATCGAATTTTTACTATGCTATTCAATATATAAAAATCGAATTTTTACTTTGCTATTCAATATATAAAAATCGAATTTTTACTTTGCTATTCAATATATAAAAATCGAATTTTTATTATCACGCTATATGGATAAAAATTCTATTTTTACATCGTTATCATATAGATAAAGATCTCTCATTTTCAGCTATAAAGATTTCTCCTTTTCAAATATAAAGACTTCACCTTTTCAATTCCATCACTATGAAAACTTATATTTTTATCGAAGTAAAAATCATATTTTTACTTCACTACTTATATCAAAATATCGTCTTTTTGCTTTTAAAAATATCGTATTTTCACTTACTACCATATAAAGATCACATTTTTATCATCTATATAATATGAAAATTATATTTTTATCCTTTGTATAATATATATCAAAGATTATATTTTTACAACGTCTTTTACACATAAAAGATTATATCTTTACTTAGCTACACGAATAAAAATAATATTTTTAACTTGCTACCATGATAGAAATAATATTTTTATCTTGCTACACATATAAAAATTATATTTTTAACCTCTACGTTATATAAAAACCATATTTTTAATCTCTTACATTAATAAAAATCATGTTTTTATCCTTTCTATAATATAAAAATTATATTTCTCTTCCTTCTAAAAAACCATATGTTTATATTCAAGGAAAAATCATGTTTATAAACCAAAGAAATAAATCAGCTTTTAAATCAATGTGTAATCAACATTAACTAGTTTAATAAATAAATTAATTCGAATTACCTTGCTTCGCTGTTTTTCACGCCGGAGGGGGTTTCACGACGCCACTGGCCGGAGGCGTTACCATCGGAGGTGCAGGGGGTGCTCACTGGCGGGTCAGTGGCCAGAGGGGGGGGTCAGCGAGGCATGGGAGGGTCGGAGCAGGCGGTTTTAGGCGGTGGCCAAGGGGGAGGAGCTGGAAACAGAGGGGGGGTCGCGCGAGGCTCGAGGCAGCGCCTGGGCGAGCGGCGTGGCAGATCGGAGGGCGGCTTAGGGGAGGGCGTCGCCGTGGGTGGGGGTCGCGACCTGGAGGCGGGCGGCTCCGTCGATCGGTTGGGGGAGGGCACGATCGAATTTTTTTTTATTTCTAAAATGAACGGGGAAGATAAAGGAATGGGGGGGTCTGGAGATAAGGGTTTATTTTTATTTTTATTTTATTTTATATTATATTTAATCCCCTAGAGTTGACTTTTATTTTGAACTCAAAATTGAGCCCACCGACTGTCGCCTATAGCTGATTACCCCCATTCCAAACACAATGGGATATGCCACGTAGGCTGATTCGATCGTTTCGATCAGTTTCCATCAAAATCAACATATAATTCTATATATTGAATTTGAACGCGCATTTCAATTTACTGGGGTCACATACGAACTTTAAAAATTCCAGAAAAATATTTTCTAGCTTCGTATTGACAATACAGTCCTAACAAAACTAGTTTCGTCGAATTCTGAGACCGTTAGAAAAATGGCCAATTTCCAGTCGATTAAAATCAACTAAAACTGGTCAAACGCGTTTTCCTTTGCCACGCTCACATATTGATTCGAAAAATTATGAAATTTGGAATCTAGCAATGACTTGACATCACGGATCCGACAAAAGTGGTTTCGTCGAAATCCGAAGTCGTTTGCAAAATGTCAATTTTTAAGGGCCTGAATTCCATAGCGACTATTCAGAATTTTCAACTGGACATATCTTTTGATTCCCGCTATGAAATTTTGATTTTTCGGATTCGTTGGAAAGATATTACCAATTAGATCCTAATGTTTTTGGTTTCACTAAAATCCGGATTATTTTGCACCCGGTACATTCAATTGAAGTTTGAAATCGAATTATCGAACTACCGCGCCATTTTCAATTCTATTTATAATTATATATAAATATTTATATTCTAACGACGACACGTATAAATATATACGTTCTATTCCTATTCGAAATAAATTTCTCGTCGATATTAGTTAAAATAATTCATTTTAAATATTCAAAATTCGTTAAAATTGCCAAAATAAAAATTTTTAACTGGCTCAGATTTTCGGGTTATTACATAATCCATGAATTTAATTATCATGAAAACACTAAGCTGCATTTAATAAATTTTTCGTTCATAAATTCATTTCATAATATTTATTAGGACTTCATAAACTTATCTCATCAACCTACGTATATTCACAAAATATTGAAAAGAATTCATCATTCTTAAATCATATTAAAGACTTAAATAGCATTGTTTAAATAAAAGATAAGAATAACCTAAATATTAAATTCTTCTACAACTTCTTACATAACTCCTTTTGATAAAACTCTTCGAATTTTGGAAATCCCTTTTACTTAGATTCCAAATCCATTTAGTAAAGTTCTTCATAATTCCTCAACTTTTTTCTATCACTACTACAAATAAGGTTTGTTGCATCGTCATTGTTGCATCAGTTGTTTATATGACTGATGCTAATAGGTATAGTTGCATCAGTTCTTTGTAAAGGCCCGCAAATTCGTGCTATCTGAGTTGACTAAAAACACCACACGTCCAACTCAAATTTGACAGAAATACGACTCATTATTAGAAAGAAGTTAGAAGGTGAGAGTAGATAAGATAGAAACTTAGAAGAGAAGAAGAAGAAGAACATAAACACATCCCAAAACCTCACATCGCAGCAGAATAAAATATAATATAGATAACAACTTTTTTTTTTGAATACAAAAAAATTTGACTGTATATACATACATCATTATCAGAGTACACACTTACAATACAGCGGAAATAACACTAGATAACTAACGCTGAAGCCTCCTGCTCCAAGCTCCTCCAATGGTATCTGTAAACACCTGAACTACTTGACTGCCCGTACAAATTTGGGCACCCAAGAGTTTAGGGAAAACAAAACAAAATAAACTCTGGGTCAGTCATGGGACTGGTGTGAGTAAACTCCAACCACTTGTTTAACTTTCAAAACCCTTTTCGAAAGAGAAGATAAAAGTAAGACCAGCCCACACATAAACATGGACGGTTTTTACCTTACTATAACCCAAAACACTTTGATACGAAAATCCAGTGATATTATAATAATGTCTACATCAAGTAAATAACCAAATAGCAGAACGCTTGCATCTCACGCTCCACATATATAGTATAAAATCAAAACCTGCATGGCGCTTATTGGAGATTGGATTTCCAACATGACAAGGTATGGGACCACCTTCCGATAGTGCATCTCTAGAGGCGAATACACCTGGGTTCAACAAGAACGTCTTGCAACCCGGCCCACACATGACCGACCACTCATTTCGCTTGAGTGTATCGAACGTATATCACCAACGGTTGGACTCAAACCACCGTTTCCCGAATGGGCAGAATCGATAGATTAAGAAACAAAAGGAATTTCTCTAGATAGGTGATTATACACCCTAATGGGTGCGACCCACATAGCCATGCTGCCTGCCCGATTTTTGTCCTTTCCCGGTTGTTGAGGCCTGAGGCTACGAATACTTACCATTCATTGATAGCACAATCACTTTGAATGCCACATTGTCAGATCCGTTAATCACTAGTTGAGTTTGCACAAATATTCTGGATATTATGCTAAGGGATAAATCCGTTGCAACCATATATATTCATTCAGACCAACCCATTTGATCATTGGAAATACTCTGTCATACATTCGTCCATTTACGTTCGTTCTGGGATTGAACGAAACCGAAGGCACTATTTCTATTTGATAGAAAAGCCCTTGCACTTTACTCCGTCTTCAATATATTCAGCATACTTGGTTCGCAACGCTAATGCCGATACGGAGTGGTTCTTCGGATAATAATCCAACCGGTCTCTCCATATTGACAACGATGGTCAAAAACTTCGATAGTCTGTGATTTAACTATCGAATAAAAACAAGTGTTCATCCAACATATCAAACAAATCACTGGGCTCTTTAATTAATATTTCATTAATTAAATCTCTTCTCCATTTCCTTATCAATATTTGTTAACCAAATATTTTCAATAATCATCTTGCCTCTTATGCCATTTGGAAAACGTTTCCAAATATCAACTTCTTTTATTTTCTATATATTAGAAAATATCTCTATTTGCAATTGGAAACAATTCCAATCACTTATCTCTATCCCGACTATTTAATTATACTCAGGAAATATTTACTGTTATATTTCCAAAATCCCATCATTTGGGTTTAAAACGAATGTTGTGTAAAACATTGTTACAACAACCCAAAATATTTTATTTAACTAACTCTTTTCAAACACTTCTCTTCGAGACTAGATCTTGCTATTTATCCATTAAAAATGAAATCAATCAAGTTGGGGTAGAATTACCTCTCAGACCTTAACTGAAAACATCCTCAACTTCAAAACGGCAATACCACTTACCTCGAATAAACACACTATACAATCCAATTATTCATTTTTAAAACATGTATAAAGTTCGCTTTCTATTTCCAATTTATAGATTTCCCTTTTTGTTTACAATATTCTATTTTTTATATTCACTTACCTATCGAATTCTATACGTCGATACAATGATTTCCAACTATCAAAATATCTTAAAAATATTCTAACTCCTTAAATTTCCGGAAAATTTCGCCATAACCTCCTCTGTATCGGGAGCATCGGGAAATTTCAAATAGCTTCCCCGGTCCTTCTAATCTCAAAAAGAAAAAGAAGAAGCCAAGCGGCTAGCCGATACGGCGCATAAAACCCATATATGAATTTAAACATGTACCTTTTTGTCGGGCACATAAATAAAAATCTTCATATACTCCATCCCATATCTGTTTAACACCTGTTCACCTGTTTCCAATTCAATTCAACTCAATCCATTCGTTTGAATCCAATTTTGAATCGTTTGAATTCAGTTCCGCTCAATTATTCTTTAATTAGCCCTTTTTGCATATTTCACTTCTTTGTTGAACATAACATGTTCAAATAAAATGTTTAACTTGCTCACAACCAAATTGAATTTCAATTTCAATTCCAGTTTCCTTTTTGATTTCGAATATAAATTTGCAAATCGAAATTGCTTATTCAAACCCCCAATATCCATTCGAAATCTCCTTAACTAATTTCTATTTAATTTAGTTAATTCTATTCAATAAATCAAAATCTGGTTTCTGTTTCAAAAATCATATTCATTTACACAACTTGAATTCGCATATATTTTACTACTCAACTCTGAAATTTTCTAAATAGAACTTCGGATTTTTTTTTTCCGCTTAAAATCCTTTTATAACATTAAATAAACCATTATGGTTTTAAAACGATTCTGGCGCTGTTTTTCTGAAAATTTGATTTTGACATAACTCAAAATCTATACGACGAAATTCATATTTTTCTCTTTCATTAGAAAACTATTATCAAACCGGTCCTGACGTTTCTTGTTTCAAAGAGTTTCGACTTTAATTGAGTTCTGTATACTCGATTGAAGTTCGAATCGCTATTTTACGAACTGCAGCGCTGCGGCGAGTTCGTTTTAATTATATTTATATATATAAACTTTTTAAACTTCGTTAAATGAATTCAACTCCCTTCTAATATATATAGATATATATATTCCAAATTCCATTTGAATCTTTACATTTCAAATTCCATAGTTTTAAATCCTGTATTCAAATCCCATTTGAAATCCTTTATTCGAATTCCATTTCAAATTCTTTATTCGAATTCCATTTCAAATCCTCTATTCGAATTCCATTTCAAATCCTTTATTCGAATTCCATTTCAAATCCTCTATTCGAATTCCCACTTTAATTCAACTCCTTTTTGAATTTCTATATTTGAAATTCATACTTGAATTTAGATATTCAACTCCATTTTGAATTCCCTTTTGAAATTCAAATATTCAAACCCCATTTGAATTTCTATGTTCAAATCTATTTCCAACTCTATTTGAATTAAAATATTCCAATTTTCTTTCAAACACCATTGAATTCTAAATTCGAATTCATTTACAAATACCATTTGAATTCAAATTCAAATTCATTAGTTAAACTCCACATTTAATTTTCTTGAATCCCAATACCTTAATTTATTCCTTTGAATTAAATTCCACTTTAAATTCTATAATCAAATCCCTTTTGAATGGTTATATTTGAAAATCATATTTGAATTTAAATATTTAAACTTCATTTAAATTTCTATTTGAAATCTCATATTTAAATCCCATTGGAATTTCTTTATTCAAACCCATTTGAATTCCTTTGAATTCAAATTCCATTTCAAACCATTTGAATTTCCTATTCTACTTTGAAATCCTATTTTCAAAGTTTATTTCAAATTCTATTTTGAAATTCTATATTCAAATCCCTATTTGAATTTCTTTATTCAAATTCTATTTCGATTCTCTTATTCAAATTCCATTTTGAACTCTCTTATTCAAATGCTGTTTGAATCTCTTATTCAAACTCTATATTTAAAATTCCATTTGAACTTCCATATTCAAATTTCTATATTTGAATTTCATTCGAATTCTATATCCAAATCTCTATTTGAATTTTCTTTATTTGAATTCCTTCGAATTCAAATTATATTTTAATTCCTTGAATTCAAATTCTATTTTTCATTCTAATTTCGTCTATTCAAATTCTATTTGAACTTCTATTTGAATTTCTAATATTCAATCCCCTTTTAAAATTCAAATATTTAAACTCCTTTTCTAATTCTACTATTCAATTGTTATACTCAAATTTGATTTGAGTTATATATTTAAAATTTCATTTCACATCCTATTTTGAAATTTCATATCAAAATCCCAATTTCACACTTGTATTTCTATTTCTGAATTATCAAATGATAATTCTTTTCACTTCATTTATAACTTCGTTATAAAAGAACTATTTATAAACTTCGTTTAAAAAGAAACTACTTGTTTTATTTTTCAAAACAAGTTTATATTTTATTTCCATTTAAAATTCAAATTCTATTTAAAAATAGAATTTTTCCTTTTTAATTCTCCACTATCCTTTCATGATATTTATATAAATTAACACTTAGCCCAGTGATATTTAAAACAATCAAATCACCCAATTTCCAATCATTTTATTTTAACACATCATATATGAATATATGAAATCAGCAAACAACAAACAGATAATATATTTTTGAGGAATCCAGTTGGATTCCTCCAACCTGTTTTCCTGCATCCACAGATGTTAGCACATAAATAATACCCATTCTGCTTCGTGGCAGAATATCGTGGTATAGAAGGTCATCCACTAATCATAGCGTGGGGCGTATAGGGTAATCATCCGCTATAAAACTGCGGGCATCCGCTAATGAGACTGCGGGAATCCAACCAATCAATCAACCCAATATATATATATATATATATATATATATATATAGCCTAAATAACTAATATATATAAAGCAAGCAGAAAAATCCAAACGAGCAACAACAATTATTTTTACGAAGTAAAAATAATTATAAATAAAAGGTGAGTGAGATTTACTCACCGTAACTTTTTTGCTGAATATCCGTTTGATTCCGTATCGTCTCGGCTTTGAATCCATTTACATGACATCTTCACGTCTCCGAATCAACTCGAATGAAATTTGCTAATCACCTATGATATTTGATTTTATTATCGATTAACCATTTACTTAATTTAAATTAACTTAATAAATTAACCTATGTATTACAAATTTTAAAATGATGAATACCTTATTTTCTTGCAGACAGTTCGATCAACTACGGAGCCATTACTCTGTTGTTGCTCAACATCACGGCAAGTCCTAGTTTATCAGCAATACCTTCCGACATCCTTAAATCATCCACTGCTGAACCCAGACAAGTTTCTTCTCATGTCGACAGTCTTGTTTACCCTGTTATGGCTTTTGTTTTACCAGAATCCATTGCTTCCATTTGAGCAGAAAAATATAGATCCTCCTTTTCCATCCTACTTGCCTGAAACAACCACCGTGAAATACCTTTCTTACCTCAAACAGCAATCCGAAGTCCAATCCCACCTTCTCCTTCATCGCACAACAAAATCCCCAAGTTGCGATCCTTCCTTCATACGCAACCAACTCATCACCATCGCGCCATACAAACAGCACCCATTATCCCTTTTCGTTACCGAAACTCAGTCCCCAAATTCACATTGAAGACCGACTCCAGAAATTGAACTCGAACTCAAACCGCTTCCTGCTAAAATCGAGATTCCTGAAGTCACGGTTTCCCAAACTCATCTCTTCAAAACTTGCTATCGCCTTCCTTCTATTGGCGAGCTCGATCCCTGCGGGGTTGACTTGAATCGCGATTGTAACTGCGATTTTTTTTTTTTTTACTATTATTACAATAATGGAATCGGTTATTGATTTCATGGATGGCAGAAAAAAAACGAAAGGAAATAAAATGAACTGATTTTAGAATGGGAAAGTAAAGCGATGATGTCGCCATTTATATATACATGATTGGGGAAACAATGAGTACGAGCCATTAAAATTATGTCTGCTTGATAGTGAAGCTTGGAGACAAAGCTGTTGGCTCGAGATGAATAAAGTCTGTGCTGTGCTGATGTAAAATCTTAGGGTGGCGCTAAATTTTTAGGTCGGCTTGTTTTTATTATGGTTTGATTTTTCTTTAATTAAATAATTAAAATATTTCGTGGTCCTTAACTAGTAATCCCGAACCACTATTCAACCGTGACGACCGATGTTTCCAACGTTATTCACTATTCTGAATTCAATGAAATAGACTATACAATTTAATTTGAACGTATATTTAAAATAGCCATATTAAATCATTTTAAATTCAAAATAAATAAATTCTTCATCAATGAATTTCTATTATCATCGTTCAGTTTTATCTTCGAATTGAATTATTTCAAACTTCTCGTATTTCGATAATTATCAAAATAAATCGTATTTCGATTATTTAAACAATAACCCAATAAAATACCATCTATATTATAAATTCAATATTTAAAACTATACTAAATATTTAAGATAAACTATTCAAAAATCTGGGTCGTTACATTCTTCCTCCCTTAAAATAATTTCGTCCTCGAAATTGCTAAGGTAGGAAAAATGGTACAAATTCATTACTTTTCAAAACTTCTTTATGTTGAAACTCATCTCTTCGCATTTCAACAAATTTAGTTCCACCAAAACTTTTGGTTTCCATTCATATGCATTCTAATTCATATTTATTTCAATTTATTTCAAATTGATTCTAGTCAATTTACTCACCTCGAACCATTTAACTTGCTTAAGTTAAATTTTAATTCCAGAATCCAAATCCCAGGGTTTTCCTTTTGAATCCTTCTGAAATTACATAAATATATATGTATATATTTATTCCCATTTCAAAACATTTAAATTTCAAACCACTTGTTTTCTTTCAAAATAATATTTCCATCAAAACCTTTCTAAGGTAGCAATCCATCACTTATAAACTCGAAAATGAATACTGATGAAGCTGCAGTCATCATCAGCATTATTTTCCAGCCACTGAAGTGAGTTCAGTGCTTTATCTATTTCAAAATCCATTCAAATATGATTTTTATTCAAACGGCCTTTTCAAAACAAAGCTATATTCTTTTAATATACTTTGAAAAATATTTCCCAACTTCCCAGGATTTTGAATTCTCAATTCTGGTCTGAATTTTAATTCTAATTCATCTCATTTGTATATATTTAATTCATATACGAATTCTACTTGGTTATAAATTACCATTCTAAATTTATAATCTCATTTGATTATAATATTAACAACCAACTCATCCATATAATATAATAGTTCTAGATAATTATTCCTTTTTCTATCAAAATAGAAATTTGGGTAAAATTATTTCATTCACCCATTTTAAAACAATATCGTGTTCAATCTTCTGTCCAAGTGTTTAGAAATTCCTATCGACTTAGTGGCGTCCCACTATTCGATCAGAATTTATAAACCACTCAACAGACTAGCCAACACAATATAAAACAGCTTTTATATCAATTAACAAATACGCTCTCTCGTATATTCACTCAACTCATTCTAGGATACTACTGACCCTATCTCTAATGAGCACATCCCACCAAAGCCTAGGTATTTGCTCAATCTAAGCTCTGATACCAACTGTAAAGGCCCGCAAATCCGTGCTATCTGAGTTGACTAAAAACACCACACGTCCAACTCAAATTGCACAGAAATACGACTCATTATTAGAAAGAAGTTAGAAGGTGAGAGTAGATAAGATAGAAACTTAGAAGAGAAGAAGAAGAAGAACATAAACACATCCCAAAACCTCACATCGCAGCAGAATAAAATATAATATAGATAACAACTTTTTTTTTTTGAATACAAAAAAATTTGACTGTATATACATACATCATTATCAGAGTACACACTTACAAT
Organism: Allium sativum; assembly: GCA_030737875.1. Taxonomy (NCBI): domain Eukaryota; kingdom Viridiplantae; phylum Streptophyta; class Magnoliopsida; order Asparagales; family Amaryllidaceae; genus Allium; species Allium sativum. The sequence continues at coordinate 269,432 of JASFAX010000056.1, read as the reverse complement.
ACAGCGGAAATAACACTAGATAACTAACGCTGAAGCCTCCTGCTCCAAGCTCCTCCAATGGTATCTGTAAACACCTGAACTACTTGACTGCCCGTACAAATTTGGGCACCCAAGAGTTTAGGGAAAACAAAACAAAATAAACTCTGGGTCAGTCATGGGACTGGTGTGAGTAAACTCCAACCACTTGTTTAACTTTCAAAACCCTTTTCGAAAGAGAAGATAAAAGTAAGACCAGCCCACACATAAACATGGACGGTTTTTACCTTACTATAACCCAAAACACTTTGATACGAAAATCCAGTGATATTATAATAATGTCTACATCAAGTAAATAACCAAATAGCAGAACGCTTGCATCTCACGCTCCACATACATAGTATAAAATCAAAACCTGCATGGCGCTTATTGGAGATTGGATTTCCAACATGACAAGGTATGGGACCACCTTCCGATAGTGCATCTCTAGAGGCGAATACACCTGGGTTCAACAAGAACGTCTTGCAACCCGGCCCACACATGACCGACCACTCATTTCGCTTGAGTGTATCGAACGTATATCACCAACGGTTGGACTCAAACCACCGTTTCCCGAATGGGCAGAATCGATAGATTAAGAAACAAAAGGAATTTCTCTAGATAGGTGATTATACACCCTAATGGGTGCGACCCACATAGCCATGCTGCCTGCCCGATTTTTGTCCTTTCCCGGTTGTTGAGGCCTGAGGCTACGAATACTTACCATTCATTGATAGCACAATCACTTTGAATGCCACATTGTCAGATCCGTTAATCACTAGTTGAGTTTGCACAAATATTCTGGATATTATGCTAAGGGATAAATCCGTTGCAACCATATATATTCATTCAGACCAACCCATTTGATCATTGGAAATACTCTGTCATACATTCGTCCATTTACGTTCGTTCTGGGATTGAACGAAACCGAAGGCACTATTTCTATTTGATAGAAAAGCCCTTGCACTTTACTCCGTCTTCAATATATTCAGCATACTTGGTTCGCAACGCTAATGCCGATACGGAGTGGTTCTTCGGATAATAATCCAACCGGTCTCTCCATATTGACAACGATGGTAAAAAACTTCGATAGTCTGTGATTTAACTATCGAATAAAAACAAGTGTTCATCCAACATATCAAACAAATCACTGGGCTCTTTAATTAATATTTCATTAATTAAATCTCTTCTCCATTTCCTTATCAATATTTGTTAACCAAATATTTTCAATAATCATCTTGCCTCTTATGCCATTTGGAAAACGTTTCCAAATATCAACTTCTTTTATTTTCTATATATTAGAAAATATCTCTATTTGCAATTGGAAACAATTCCAATCACTTATCTCTATCCCGACTATTTAATTATACTCAGGAAATATTTACTGTTATATTTCCAAAATCCCATCATTTGGGTTTAAAACGAATGTTGTGTAAAACATTGTTACAACAACCCAAAATATTTTATTCAACTAACTCTTTTCAAACACTTCTCTTCGAGACTAGATCTTGCTATTTATCCATTAAAAATGAAATCAATCAAGTTGGGGTAGAATTACCTCTCAGACCTTAACTGAAAACATCCTCAACTTCAAAACGGCAATACCACTTACCTCGAATAAACACACTATACAATCCAATTATTCATTTTTAAAACATGTATAAAGTTCGCTTTCTATTTCCAATTTATAGATTTCCCTTTTTGTTTACAATATTCTATTTTTTATATTCACTTACCTATCGAATTCTATACGTCGATACAATGATTTCCAACTATCAAAATATCTTAAAAATATTCTAACTCCTTAAATTTCCGGAAAATTTCGCCATAACCTCCCCTGTATCGGGAGCATCGGGAAATTTCAAATAGCTTCCCCGGTCCTTCTAATCTCAAAAAGAAAAAGAAGAAGCCAAGCGGCTAGCCGATACGGCGCATAAAACCCATATATAAATTTAAACATGTACCTTTTTGTCGGGCACATAAATAAAAATCTTCATATACTCCATCCCATATCTGTTTAACACCCTTTCACCTGTTTCCAATTCAATTCAACTCAATCCATTCGTTTGAATCCAATTTTGAATCGTTTGAATTCAGTTCCGCTCAATTATTCTTTAATTAGCCCTTTTTGCATATTTCACTTCTTTATTGAACATAACATGTTCAAATAAAATGTTTAACTTGCTCACATCCAAATTGAATTTCAATTTCAATTCCAGTTTCCTTTTTGATTTCGAATATAAATTTGCAAATCGAAATTGCTTATTCAAACCCCAATATCCATTCGAAATCTCCTTAACTAATTTCTATTTAATTTAGTTAATTCTATTCAATAAATCAAAATCTGGTTTCTGTTTCAAAAATCATATTCATTTACATAACTTGAATTCGCATATATTTTACAACTCAACTCTGAAATTTTCTAAATAGAACTTCGGATTTTTTTTTTCCGCTTAAAATCCTTTTATAACATTAAATAAACCATTATGGTTTTAAAACGATTCTGGCGCTGTTTTTCTGAAAATTTGATTTTGACATAACTCAAAATCTATACGACGAAATTCATATTTTTCTCTTTCATTAGAAAACTATTATCAAACCGGTCCTGACGTTTCTTGTTTCAAAGAGTTTCGACTTCAATTGAGTTCTGTATACTCGATTGAAGTTCGAATCGCTATTTTACGAACTGCAGCACTGCGGCGAGTTCGTTTTAATTATATTTATATATATAATCTTTTTAAACTTCGTTAAATGAACTCAACTCCCTTCTAATATATATAGATATATATATTCCAAATTCCATTTGAATCTTTACATTTCAAATTCCATAGTTTTAAATCCTGTATTCAAATCCCATTTGAAATCCTTTATTCGAATTCCATTTCAAATTCTTTATTCGAATTCCATTTCAAATCCTCTATTCGAATTTCATTTCAAATCCTTTATTCGAATTCCATTTCAAATCCTCTATTCGAATTCCCACTTTAATTCAACTCCTTTTTGAATTTCTATATTTGAAATTCATACTTGAATTTAGATATTCAACTCCATTTTGAATTCTCTTTTGAAATTCAAATATTCAAATCCCATTTGAATTTCTATGTTCAAATCTATTTCCAACTCTATTTGAATTAAAATATTCCAATTTTCTTTCAAACACCATTGAATTCTAAATTCGAATTCATTTACAAATACCATTTGAATTCTAAATTCAAATTCATTAGTTAAACTCCACATTTAATTTTCTTGAATCCCAATACCTTAATTTATTCCTTTGAATTAAATTCCACTTTAAATTCTATAATCAAATCCCTTTTGAATGGTTATATTTGAAAATCATATTTGAATTTAAATATTTAAACTTCATTTAAATTTCTATTTGAAATCTCATATTTAAATCCCATTGGAATTTCTTTATTCAAACCCATTTGAATTCCTTTGAATTCAAATTCCATTTCAAACGATTTGAATTTCCTATTCTACTTTGAAATCCTATTTTCAAAGTTTATTTCAAATTCTATTTTGAAATTCTATATTCAAATCCCTATTTGAATTTCTTTATTCAAATTCTATTTCGATTCTCTTATTCAAATTCCATTTTGAACTCTCTTATTCAAATGCTGTTTGAATCTCTTATTCAAACTCTATATTTAAAATTCCATTTGAACTTCCATATTCAAATTTCTATATTTGAATTTCATTCGAATTCTATATCCAAATCTCTATTTGAATTTTCTTTATTTGAATTCCTTCGAATTCAAATTATATTTTAATTCCTTGAATTCAAATTCTATTTTTCATTCTAATTTCGTCTATTCAAATTCTATTTGAACTTCTATTTGAATTTCTAATATTCAATCCCCTTTTAAAATTCAAATATTTAAACTCCTTTTCTAATTCTACTATTCAATTGTTATACTCAAATTTGATTTGAGTTATATATTTAAAATTTCATTTCACATCCTATTTTGAAATTTCATTTCAAAATCCCAATTTCACACTTGTATTTCTATTTCTGAATTATCAAATGATAATTCTTTTCACTTCATTTATAACTTCGTTATAAAAGAACTATTTATAAACTTCGTTTAAAAAGAAACTACTTGTTTTATTTTTCAAAACAAGTTTATATTTTATTTCCATTTAAAATTCAAATTCTATTTAAAAATAGAATTTTTCCTTTTTAAATCTCCACTATCCTTTCATGATATTTATATAAATTAACACTTAGCCCAGTGATATTTAAAACAATCAAATCACCCAATTTCCAATCATTTTATTTTAACACATCATATATGAATATATGAAATCAGCAAACAACAAACAGATAATATATTTTTGAGGAATCCAGTTGGATTCCTCCAACCTGTTTTCCTGCATTCACAGATGTTAGCACATAAATAATACCCATTCTGCTTCGTGGCAGAATATCGTGGTATAGAAGGTCATCCACTAATCATAGCGTGGGGCGTATAGGGTAATCATCCGCTATAAAACTGCGGGCATCCGCTAATGAGACTGCGGGAATCCAACCAATCAATCAACCCAATATATATATATATATATAGCCTAAATAACTAATATATATAAAGCAAGCAGAAAAATCCAAACGAGCAACAACAATTATTTTTACGAAGTAAAAATAATTATAAATAAAAGGTGAGTGAGATTTACTCACCGTAACTTTTTTGCTGAATATCCGTTTGATTCCGTATCGTCTCGGCTTTGAATCTATTTACATGACATCTTCACGTCTCCGAATCAACTCGAATGAAATTTACTAATCACCTATGATATTTGATTTTATTATCGATTAACCATTTACTTAATTTAAATTAACTTAATAAATTAACCTATGTATTACAAATTTTAAAATGATGAATACCTTATTTTCTTGCAGACAGTTCGATCAACTACGGAGCCATTACTATGTTGTTGCTCAACATCTCGGCAAGTCCTAGTTTATCAGCAATACCTTCCGACATCCTTAAATCATCCACTGCTGAACCCAGACAAGTTTCTTCTCATGTCGACAGTCTTATTTACCCTGTTATGGCTTTTTTTTTACCAGAATCCATTGCTTCCATTTGAGCAGAAAAATATAGATCCTCCTTTTCCATCCTACTTGCCTGAAACAACCACCGTGAAATACCTTTCTTACCTCAAACAGCAATCCGAAGTCCAATCCCACCTTCTCCTTCATCGCACAACAAAATCCCCAAGTTGCGATCCTTCCTTCATACGCAACCAACTCATCACCATCGCGCCATACAAACAGCACCCATTATCCCTTTTCGTTACCGAAACTCAGTCCCCAAATTCACATTGAAGACCGACTCCAGAAATTAAACTCGAACTCAAACCACTTCCTGCTAAAATCGAGATTCCCGAAGTCACGGTTTCCCAAACTCATCTCTTCAAAACTTGCTATCGCCTTCCTTCTATTGGCGAGCTCGATCCCTGCGGGGTTGACTTGAATCGCGATTGTAACTGCGATTATTTTTTTTTTTTTACTATTATTACAATAATGGAATCGGTTATTGATTTCATGGATGGCAGAAAAAAACGAAAGGAAATAAAATGAACTGATTTTAGAATGGGAAAGTAAAGCGATGATGTCGCCATTTATATATACATGATTGGGGAAACAATGAGTACGAGCCATTAAAATTATGTCTGCTTGATAGTGAAGCTTGGAGACAAAGCTGTTGGCTCGAGATGAATAAAGTCTGTGCTGTGCTGATGTAAAATCTTAGGGTGGCGCTAAATTTTTAGGTCGGCTTGTTTTTATTATGGTTTGATTTTTCTTTAATTAAATAATTAAAATATTTCGCGGTCCTTAACTAGTAATCCCGAACCACTATTCAACCGTGACGACCGATGCTTCCAACGTTATTCACTATTCTGAATTCAATGAAATAGACTATACAATTTAATTTGAACGTATATTTAAAATAGCCATATTAAATCATTTTAAATTCAAAATAAATAAATTCTTCATCAATGAATTTCTATTATCATCGTTCAGTTTTATCTTCGAATTGAATTATTTCAAACTTCTCGTATTTCGATAATTATCAAAATAAATCGTATTTCGATTATTTAAACAATAACCTAATAAAATTCCATCTATATTATAAATTCAATATTTAAAACTATACTAAATATTTAAGATAAACTGTTCAAAAATCTGGGTCGTTACATTCTTTGTTAGCTTTCGAAGCAATTGGTACAGGAGAAGCAATAAAGGAGATAGAAATACAATTAGCTTCAGTTGGCCACAACCTTAGAAGCAAATAAGCAGAAGCAAATGTTGTTGGTTGCATCACCAATATTAACAACTGAGGCAAGTATATTTATTTGCATCGATTGGTTATTCTTCGAAGCAAATAAATTGAAGCACATGCACCCCATAATAGGAAATAACCACGATTGACTATTTGTTGTTTTTGTTAGGCCTAGAAACGAGTAGATAGAAGCAGATAAGTTGCTTTTAACTAAAACCCGTACCCAAATAACCGCAACCCGAACCAAACCTCATTTCCCTTCTTCACTTTCGCGGTTCCTTTTCAGTCGATCGCGCTATTACCTGGAGAACAAAACAGAAAAACCAAAACAAAAAAACTATCTGCTTCTAATAACCGGAACCAGGTATTCTCTTTGCCGATTTCCATTAGCTCGGTTTCAATTTTGATTTCGCGTTCGATTTTTCTGATTTGAATATTGATTTCAGTTATGAACTTGTGAAACTTGTGAAATTTTTGTTCAGTTATGAATACCGAATAGATAAAATTAGAGTTGTCATGCTGATTTTGATGTTTTTATACACTGTTCATCTTATGTTCTAGTTGTTTGTGGTCATGCAATTGGATGAGTTAATGATTGTCTTCAAAGACTGAAATAATGGTAGTTATTATGTAAAACTATAGTAAAATAATAAGCTAATTAAGGGAAGGGAAATTTGTTAACGGTAGATTCCTCCAGACGTAGTTTTATAGATCGCAGGTTCAAACATTGATATATCAAAACAACTGCTGCCGCTCTTAAAAAACTTGAACAAAAACAAGAACGTAGATGGTTTATTATACAAAGGCATCTTGTTTTTACACGTAGATGGTTTATTCTCCAGTGGAACAAGCACTTCAAAAATAATCATTGTTTCATAGTCGGTGTTCAAAAAATGTTTTTGTGCGGTGCAAATGAATTTATATATGTCAATATACAAGAACTGAGGATAAAACTTTGTTGCAGTTGCACCAGACTGCCATAATATGGCACGAGATAAACATCAAATTTGGGCTGAGCAGACTAGGCAGATCATGCACAATCCTTCACTTGAATTGTCCATTTCCATTGGTATCATCACCTTGTTTGCTTTCTTTCTCCCGCGGCGTATACAATATCTGCTATTAATTCATCTATTATTTATCGTGTACGGTTATGTGCAAATGATTTATTTAATTGGATACATCTGTAGTTGAAGTGTACAAGTTGGGCTTCATCCAGAGCAGGTAGAAGCCTGTATGCTAAGAGTTGCCACTTCCATTAGAGAAGGTTCTTCCGTTGGAGTTTTCCGATTGGTCGAAAAGGAATTTAAATAGCCTTTTGAATATGGCTCTTGGTACCTTTTTGTGACATATACCCGTTAGCATTTAAACAAGATGCTTTATTGATTAATTGGTAAAGGCATTAGCATTTAAATAAGAGTTTGCAGTCAGTTTACGTGGGAATGGGCACACGCTTAGTTCATAGGTGAAAGCTCTCCAGTTCAAGTCTTGCTACCATCCATATTCACTTCACCATCCTTTCTCTATGCATAATGTTTACTGGCACATTTATTTATTAAGTTGTTGATTGTCGCAGGGGTGATGTGTGTGTTTCTTTCTTCAAGGACGCAAGTTCAACTCTCACCCATGCACTATCCACTACTTTTTATGCTTCTTGCTATCTTCCATGTACCTTCACTCAATTATAATAACAGAAATTTTTTGATTTTAAATAGATAAAATTTTAATTTTTACATGTATATAATGCATATTACTGAAAAAAAATATAATTTATACTTGTCAAAACGATTTATTAATGCGGTAATTTTAGAAAAAGCTATTTTATTTTAAAAATAGATAATATTATAATAATAAGTGCGGATTTTAAATAAAAGATGTGAAAATAAGAACTGGGCGTACAAAGGAAGAAAATAAATAGTGCAAAGGCCGAAGGATTTTTAGTGTGCTTTATTTCTTTAACTGAAGCATAAAATGAGAGATTGCTAATATGTACATTTATATGACACCAATGATACAAACACATAGTTGATATTTTTAATTTAAGTTTGTACAGATTTTAATATAACTGAAAAATTCCTAACATGTAACGTCCCGCCATTTTGACCACTTCAAATTGGTGATTAAACCAACTTAAAACATCCAAACTGACGGAGCGTATTTAGCTTACAGAGTTTAGAAACAGAATCAACACAGAAAATACAGAATAATAAATAATACAGTATGAGATATAAAAATAAAACTTTCATTTATAAATCATGATTTTTGAATACAAGGATTTTTCTACAGCGGAAAATAAAATATACTTTGAATACAAGAAAATCTTTACTGTATAAATCTTCAGAGCACGCCAGCTTGGAATCCCCATCTTCGTCGATCTTCGAATCCTGACTGAAATCTCTAAATCTGAAATGCTCAGGGTCTGACTCGAGCATCCCATGCAAAACATAAAAATACTCGAGTCAGGATTAATCAAAGTTCAAGTAAATTGATTTCAATAGAAACTGAAATATAATATTAAACCCTCTCGTCGGTCATACAGTGTATTGTTTGTTTGTGCTATATCGATTTTTATCTCTAGGACAAATGATCACGGAAGCCTGCATATACACACGTGCACAGGCACACGTGTGCACTGCCCCAGCATCCCATGACCACAAATAACCCAGTTCAATGAAAGTCCATAGGGGGTGTTCGGATAAACGGCAATCGGGCAACAACAAACAGATTTATATGGGTATTATGGACCATTCAATGAATATTTAAGGTGGCTAGGTATCCCAACAGTAAGTACCATGGCTATGCGATCCTTCAAATTTCAAGGTGAACAAGGATTTATGTTTGTATGCTAAGGATTCACAGTCGAAATGAAGCACAAGTTCAGTTAAACATTTGGTCCCAAAAATTCAATTGGCAGATCAAAGAATCATGCGCAGAGAATGAACATATACGGTGCCAGGCAGGTTCAAGTAGCCAAGCATCAATGCGAAATATGTGTAACTAGTTATCATAAAAACTTATGTACATGTTTTTGTCCAAAATCAGGTGCAACATCTTAATAAAACACACCCTGATGAGGAAGGAATTATAGTGGCCGTAACAATATTGAACATATGCATGGTAGTAATAATATGGGGCCAAGTGAACATATGCATAAATATGTACATTGCAGGCTACATACTCACATTATCAAAGTACTCATGGAGTCAGTACATGTTCAGGTATTCAAGAAAAAACTGGGGCGAGAAACAGTACATAAGACATAACACTTGTGTGTACATCTCATATTATCCAAGTGTATACGTATCATGCTAAACACAGTGAAAATCAGTGAATTATTCTGAACTGCAGGTGAATCACAGTGTATGCATATCCATGTGCATATACTTATATTGGAAAATAATGCAAAGGCTAGCAAGTTAAAGTTAAAGCTGAAACTGCGGGTGAAGCACAGTGCATGGTTCGAGATAATAAAAGTCAGGGTAGGGATAGTGTACAAATATCAATCATAGATGACATGCCAACATGTAAACAAATAAAGGAAAGAATTGCAACTGGAAATGGCTCAAACCTAGTAGTGTGCGTTTAAGTCAACTGGCAACGAGTTTGCATAGCAAGGGCCAAGTTATTCATACAAGTGAAATTATATAGATATTTATTTATTTATATTTCCTACCTCAGCTCAAAACCAAGTTTCTCATGGGAACAATAGACATTTATAATTTCCATAGCAAATTATCATATTCACATGTATGCTTAAATGTTCAACAAACTATCAAGTAATTAAAATCTTGAAAATACTGTCTACAGATATGATGTTACTTTATATGCAGTTTTTCCCTTATCTCGGAATATCGTAACAAATTGAGTTTCAGCCTAATAGGGTCCTATCGGCACATATACAAATTTATCGTCAAGCCGTGTTAAGTGCAGGCCATCATCCACCTTTAAAACGCATACATATACACAAATGTCTATCTGTATATACATATACACTCAAAGCAACGGGTATCAGTGCTTGCCGAAACAAGGCAGGTATAAATCCAATGTATTCAGGCAAAACAGGGTGACTGTGTGCGACAACTACGTATATGAAGGTAGCACCAATACTCAGTGTCAAAGATCCATATGTGAGAAAACGTGACAACGATTACAACTGGGCCGGAATAAAACTATGAATATGTTTTGATACCGAACAAAACAGAATCATATATGCAGTCCAGGTTCAATAATCAACATGGGTGTGAATTTCCAAGTTTACAAAAATAAGGCCAAAAGAGTAATATTTATAAAAATCTTGATATAGGATTTTTTTCCGCTTCATACTTGTTTGGTTTAACTTATTAACAAATGCATATACTATGTAATCACATGCATAAGATTGAACTCCTCATTCCTAATTAGTTCGTTCTCTCTCTACGACCATGTTCAGTCTAATGAATATTGGCATATCACTTAACATATAAAGCAAAGCAAAGTCATTGTACCACCAGTACCAACGCATAAGCTCACTGGCACAAAATAGCATGGCCGTGGCAACATAACAAGCAAGCAGAAAAAAAAAGACAATTTAACAACGAAGCCAATGGTCAGTAAAGTTGACAGATTTCATGTGTACAGTATGTAGTGAGGACAAGACATCAAAGAGTGTAGACACAGTGCAACATATAAACTAGCAGCATCTCAACATCAGACAGTAGCACAACCGAAAACCGTATCATCATGCTTGGTTTTATTTAGGAATTAAAACACTCGAACTAAGCTAAATTTCACTATTATATTCAATTTAATGGAAATCAAATTACTTGAAACAAAATTAATCGCGAGTGAGATAACTCACCTTACGGCGGTGGAAAGGAGGAGCAACCGCGAGATGGAGTAGCAGCGATGGCTGGCCGACCACAATACGGAGCAAGCTTCGATCCTTTAAAGTAAGAGACGCCACTCGATTACTCGTGGCTAGGATGCGAACAAACCGAAGCGCTGGCAATTTGGTGCTTGCGAATGAAGGCAGCGGAAAAACCGAAACTACGATTTGGGTGGCTTCGGAGAACAGCAAAAGGGGAAAAACCCGACATTGATTTTGGGATTGGGTAAAAATTGAATTTTGATTTGGGGAGTTATTTAGCCGCCATTAGATTGAAAATGGGAAAACAATTTGCTCTGAGGAAATGGAAAAACTTTGTGATTTAAATAAAAGGGAAACCGTGGGGATGAAGGCATCAGTAGTGTGGTGGTCAAGTAAACGTGGAAGCCAAGGCAACGTGGGGATGAAGGCATCAGTAGTGTGCACGAGAAGGAACTCCCTCTATTTATTTAATTCATAATTTATGGTGCTTTTTATCACCTACGCTATTCATGTTGATGTTTTGTTTTTTTTTTTTTTTTTTTTGTTCTGTCACAACGAACTCCAAATGCTAGGAAACTTGATGTGCTGCTTCGTTTTCATAGTTTGAATCCAACCATCGAAACCCAACACCGTTTGTATAAAGATGTTATTTTTATTTTTAAATTATTAATTGGCTTACTGATTTTTATTTGTCTACCTATAACTTGGTTCGATTCCAACTTTGAACTGTTAAGCTTCAATTCCTTTGACGCCGATAATATTTATTTTTTAAATCCGAACATTCATATTTCTAGTTTGAAATCCAAATCAAATATCCAATCAAATCTATTCCAATAAATATTTGATTCTCAACCAATCGTTCTGAATTAAATATTGAATTCATACACAAAACCGCATATTCGATTTTAAATTTCTAACCTCAACATCAATATAAAACTGATTATTCATAGTTAAACCTTAATTAATCTCATATTCCTGTTGTCGAAATTTCTGGGTCGTTACATTCTTCCCCCCTTTAAAACCTTTCGTCCTCGAAAAGGAAAGATCGTTAGAGTTACATCAATGTATACTCCAAATTTCCATCTTCAGGTGAAAACTTTCCACCACTAATTCAAATATCGATATTTAAGTTATCGATCCTTAACGTTTACCATTATATCCAATTAATTTGGAAAAACACATTTTCTTTCAAAATTAATCTATTCTTAAATTTGAAATACTGCAAATTATTCCAAATTTCTTTATAATCTCATCCGTCAATATTTACTTATCCATTGTTTCACAAGTTCAATCACATCTCCTTATATTTAATCTTTTACCACACTCATTAAAGAGTGTAAATAACTCCTTTCTCAAGTACAAATTGTTGACTTGAAAATTTCCAAAATTCAAAGTCTTATATAACTTTTATACAGAAAATATTTGTATTACTATCTCAAAGTTATAGACTTAAAAATATTCCAAAATTCTCCTCCTTAACTTATCAATTTGGATACATTTTAATTTCAAATTACTTGAAAATACTTGATAACTCGAAGTTTGACAAGTCTATTGTCGTTTTCACGGATGTTAGGCATACGCTGGCCAGGCGCACGACTAAAATCTCCAAGTACTAAATATCCTTGCTTCAACTCCTAGTGAAAATATATTTCAAAAACTCTCTTTAAAATAGATACGGAAAGTACCAATGTAATATCGATAACGTTGATTGTTCATAAATCGCAGATACACAATGGTTCCGTCTGGATCCCCCAGAAAACATCTGTATCCATAGGAATTCACTTCCCTGCGAATTTCGTCATGGACAGATCAACAGAAAAAATTTATGAATCAATAGAGAAATTGAGGTCACTGAGCGTTAACTGCTCTATCTCAGAGTCACCAAACAATCATGGAATTATGAAGATACGTCAAGTCACAAGGACAAATCAAGTCATACAGACACATCAGGTCACGGAGACCAATCAAGTCACGAAGACTAACTGCTGCATCAAACAGGTGGCTCACTATCACTAAGATATCTCAAATACTATGGACCGCAGGTACACAATGGTTACGCCTGAGTCCCCCAGGAAACATCCATACCCGTAAGCTTTCACAGCTCTGCGGATTACGCCCTTACAATTCGACTGTAGATCGCAGCAGTCACAATGGTTACGCCTGATTCTCTCAGGAAACATCCGTCCGCCTTAGGCTATCTGCAGCCCTACAAATTTCGCTACACGGCCGAATTCCAACGACTCTAGATTACAGCGATCACAATGGTTACGCCTGATTCCCTCAGGAAACATCCGACCGCCGTAGGCTATCTACAGCCCTGCAAATTTCGCTAGCAGTCGTGCTCAATGGCAACTCATGAGTTTTATGTCCGGACAACCTACTACCACCAGCAGCATATCTCAACCGAGCTCGAAATTCAAGAGTAGGAAGGTACTTTCCTTATCTTTACTTTGAAAAACATATTGTACTATATACATACAGTATTTTATTTCATAAACCATACTTATGTCATTTACATAAGATTTTCTTCCCAAATCATATTTCAAACATCTCGTCTTATATAAATTCCGTTATATAAGATTTTATTTTAATCGATTACCTTTCAATCCAAAAAATTTCAATTCACTATATTTTCCCATACAAGTTATGAAATCTTATTTCTCTAATACCCAAAATCGAATATTCTCAAAATTCATTCCGATTTCAAAATTTTAGCTTTGATCTATTAACTATTTCAAATACTTGATGTCCTTTCCAACTCGGATTTATAGATCTATCGGTTATAAACCAATTTTTCTTCCAGATTTCCAATTATTATGTTTATCACCAAAATTTTGTGTTTTCAAAATTCCAGAATTTTCACTCTTGTAACAAAATTTTCATTCACACAATTACTCTTTCACATCCATCGACTGTAAATTAGCAAGCGAACAATTCCCAAAGTATCAACCCCGAAGGCCGAAACCAACATCAGATTAACACTCAGAAAATTATTCAACTGAACTAATCTCCAGTCAGTTCCTAATTTTTTTTTTTTAACTCCATTTCTTAATTTCTTATCAAATAAATTCTTGCAATTCTCAAATTCATTTTGAAAATTCATTTCTCTTACGCTCTGTCGACCTTCGTCCTTGCCGTACGGCTCCTTGTTCTTCTGTTCTTGCTATCGAACCTTAATTATTTCTTAGTCAATAATGAAATCAATCAAGTTGGGGTATATTTACCTCTCAGACCTTAAATGAACAATATTATTAACTTCGAAATAAATCAAGTTCACAACAAAACATCCATTCTCGCGACTTCCGAAAATTGTTGATTATTACAATAATTTATGCTTTCGAAATATTAGTCTTCAAAATATACTTTATTTATTTATCTGAATATAAATAATGAATTAACAATATATTAAATTTTAATTAAAATGGAAAGTAATTGGTACTTCCCTGAAATTTGACATAAATGCCTCCTCTAAGTAACTTCCTTCCGAATAATCACTTATCCGTTAATATATATTCCAAACTTCGGAAAAATCTCATTTGATTCCTATTCTGAACTTCAGAATAACCACACCGTTCTAGTCGACTTCATTTCCTTTATCTCAAATCTGTTTTCACATGTTATTAATTTCTAAAAATGAATGCCATTCCTTCTATAGGAATATGAACCCGTCATACCAAATCAGTTTTGATTCCATTCAAATATCGGTTCAAACCTCTTCACACTCTTCAGTCATATATCGCTTCATTTACAGTTCACTTCTTGTTAATTAATTAACAAGTTTATACTTCACTATCAAATTCTTGCATTCGATTACACATTATTAGTTTGAACCCAATCATGTAGCCAAATTCTGAATAATCTAAATAAATTCGTAATACATTTCGACATAATCAAATTCCAATTATACCCTTTTGAGATTTTATTTTCATTTATTTCTATTCCCAATATCAAAATAGAATTCGCTGTTTTATTATTGAACGATTTCAATTTTTCCTTTTTATTCACATTCTTATCTGAATTCTTATTTCGAATAAATTTCAATGATCCTTGATTGCTAGAATATACGATTAGAGAAATCGATTCAATTGATCCTCTTATAGTTATCTTTCTTAGATACCATTCAATAATGGATTCAAGATTCAAATTTAAGGGGGTCTTATCAAAGGAAAATTCTAGCAAACCTGGATTCCAAGACTTTCGAAGACTGGGGATTCCGGAAAATTTTAAAACTCAAAAATAAATTTTGTTTCCGCTGTATCAAATTTCAAAATACTAATTTCAAAATAAATTTTTCCAAAATAATTTTTATTTAAAAATCTATTTCAAAAATATTTACACTTTACATCTTATTTTTCAAAACCCTTTTATTTTCAAAATCCGTTTTTAAACTCAATAAGCTAAGCTTTGAATAAACCAAAGCTCTGATACCACTGTAACGTCCCGCCTTTTTGACCACTTCAAATTGGTGATTAAACCAACTTAACACGTCCAAACTGACGGAGCGTATTTAGCTTACAGAGTTTAGAAACAGAATCAACACAGAGAATACAGAATAATAAATAATACAGTATGAGATATAAAAATAAAACTTTCATTTATAAATCAAGATTTTTGAATACAAGGATTTTTCTACAGCGGAAAATAAAATATACTTTGAATACAAGAAAATATTTACTGTATAAATCTTCAGAGCACGCCAGCTTGGAATCCCCATCTTCGTCGATCTTCGAATCCTGACTGAAATCTCTAAATCTGAAATGCTCAGGGTCTGACTCGAGCATCCCATGCAAAACATAAAAATACTCGAGTCAGGATTAATCAAAGTTCAAGTAAATTGATTTCAATAGAAACTGAAATATAATAGTAAACCCTCTCGTCGGTCATACAGTGTATTGTTTGTTTGTGCTATATCGATTTTTATCTCTAGGACAAATGATCACGGAAGCCTGCATATACACACGTGCACAGGCACACGTGTGCACTGCCCCAGCATCCCATGACCACAAATAACCCAGTTCAATGAAAGTCCATAGGGGGTGTTCGGATAAACGGCAATCGGGCAACAACAAACAGATTTATATGGGTATTATGGACCATTCAATGAATATTTAAGGTGGCTAGGTATCCCAACAGTAAGTACCATGGCCATGCGATCCTTCAAATTTCAAGGTGAACAAGGATTTATGTTTGTATGCTAAGGATTCACAGTCGAAATGAAGCACAAGTTCAGTTAAACATTTGGTCCCAAAAATTCAATTGGCAGATCAAAGAATCATGCGCAGAGAATGAACATATATGGTGCCAGGCAGGTTCAAGTAGCCAAGCATCAATGCGAAATATGTGTAACTAGTTATCATAAAAACTTATGTACATGTTTTTGTCCAAAATCAGGTGCAACATCTTAATAAAACACATCCTGATGAGGAAGGAATTATAGTGGCCGTAACAATATTGAACATATGCATGGTAGTAATAATATGGGGCCAAGTGAACATATGCATAAATATGTACATTGCAGGCTACATACTCACATTATCAAAGTACTCATGGAGTCGGTACATGTTCAGGTATTCAAGAAAAAACTGGGGCGAGAAACAGTACATAAGACATAACACTTGTGTGTACATCTCATTTTATCCAAGTGTATACGTATCTTGCTAAACACAGTGAAAATCAGTGAATTATTCTGAATTGCAGGTGAATCACAGTGTATGCATATCCATGTGCATATACTTATATTGGAAAATAATGCAAAGGCTAGCAAGTTAAAGTTAAAGCTGAAACTGCGGGTGAAGCACAGTGCATGGTTCGAGATAATAAAAGTCAGGGTAGGGATAGTGTACAAATATCAATCATAGATGACATGCCAACATGTAAACAAATAAAGGAAAGAATTGCAACTGGAAATGGCTCAAACCAAGTAGTGTGCGTTTAAGTCAACTGGCAACGAGTTTGCATAGCAAGGGCCAAGTTATTCATACAAGTGAAATTATATAGATATTTATTTATTTATATTTCCTACCTCAGCTCAAAACCAAGTTTCTCATGGGAACAATAGACATTTATAATTTCCATAGCAAATTATCATATTCACATGTATGCTTAAATGTTCAATAAACTATCAAGTAATTAAAATCTTGAAAATACTGTCTACAGATATGATGTTACTTTATATGCAGTTTTTCCCTTATCTCGGAATATCGTAACAAATTGAGTTTCAGCCTAATAGGGTCCTATCGGCACATATACAAATTTATCGTCAAGCCGTGTTAAGTGCAGGCCATCATCCACCTTTAAAACGCATACATATACACAAATGTCTATCTGTATATACATATACACTCAAAGCAACGGGTATCAGTGCTTGCCGAAACAAGGCAGGTATAAATCCAATGTATTCAGGCAAAACAGGGTGACTGTGTGCGACAACTACGTATATGAAGGTAGCACCAATACTCAGTGTCAAAGATCCATATGTGAGAAAACGTGACAACGATTACAACTGGGCCGGAATAAAACTATGAATATGTTTTGATACCGAACAAAACAGAATCATATATGCAGTCCAGGTTCAATAATCAACATGGGTGTGAATTTCCAAGTTTACAAAAATAAGGCCAAAAGAGTAATATTTATAAAAATCTTGATATAGGATTTTTTTTCCGCTTCATACTTGTTTGGTTTATCTTATTAACAAATGCGTATACTATGTAATCACATGCATAAGATTGAACTCCTCGTTCCTAATTAGTTCGTTCTCTCTCTACGACCATGTTCAGTCTAATGAATATTGGCATATCACTTAACATATAAAGCAAAGCAAAGTCATTGTACCACCAGTACCAACGCATAAGCTCACTAGCACAAAATAGCATGGCCATGGCAACATAACAAGCAAGCAGAAAAAAAAGACAATTTAACAACAAAGCCAATGGTCAGTAAAGTTGACAGATTTCATGTGTACAGTATGCAGTGAGGACAAGACATCAAAGAGTGTAGACACGGTGCAACATATAAACTAGCAGCATCTCAACATCAGACAGTAGCACAACCGAAAACCGTATCATCATGCTTGGTTTTATTTAGGAATTAAAACACTCGAACTAAGCTAAATTTCACTATTATATTCAATTTAATGGAAATCAAATTACTTGAAACAAAATTAATCGCGAGTGAGATAACTCACCTTACGGCGGTGGAAAGGAGGAGCAACCGCGAGATGGAGTAGCAGCGATGGCTGGCCGACCACAATACGGAGCAAGCTTCGATCCTTTAAAGTAAAAGACGCCACTCGATTACTCGTGGCTAGGATGCGAACAAACCGAAGCGCTGGCAATTTGGTGCTTGCGAATGAAGGCAGCGGAAAAACCGAAACTTCGATTTGGGTGGCTTCGGAGAACAGCAAAAGGGGAAAAACCCGACTTTGATTTTGGGATTGGGTAAAAATTGATCTTTGATTTGGGGAGCTATTTAGCCGCCATTAGATTGAAAATGGGAAAACAATTTGCTCTGAGGAAATGGAAAAACTTTGTGATTTAAATAAAAGGGAAACCGTGGGGATGAAGGCATCAGTAGTGTGGTGGTCAAGTAAACGTGGAAGCCAAGGTAACGTGGGGATGAAGGCATCAGTAGTGTGCATGAGAAGGAACTCCCTCTATTTATTTAATTCATAATTTATGGTGTTTATCACCTATGCTATTCATGTTGATGTTTTTTTTTTTTTTTTGTTCTGTCACAACGAACTCCAAATGCTAGGAAACTTGATGTGCTGCTTCGTTTTCATAGTTTGAATCCAACCATCGAAACCCAACACCGTTTGTATAAAGATGTTATTTTTATTTTTAAATTATTAATTGGCTTACTGATTTTTATTTGTCTACCTATAACTTGGTTCGATTCCAACTTTGAACTGTTAAGCTTCAATTCCTTTGACGCCGATAATATTTATTTTTTAAATCTGAACATTCATATTTCTAGTTTGAAATCCAAATCAAATATCCAATCAAATATCCAATCAAATCTATTCCAATAAATATTTGATTCTCAACCAATCGTTCTGAATTAAATATTGAATTCATACACAAAACCGCATATTCGATTTTAAATTTCTAACCTCAACATCAATATAAAACTGATTATTCATAGTTAAACCTTAATTAATCTCATATTCCTGTTGTCGAAATTTCTGGGTCGTTACATAACATATGCCGATGGAGCTCTATATCCAATACTTAAAGTCAATTCAGATAGTTTGACACCAATGTACAACGTTTATGGTTACATGTTTTGGTGATCACAGTAAATTATAACAACTATATATATTTTAATAATTATATTTCACGGCGGAACAGATCGGTGTGGATTGACTTCATTTTTTTCTTTTGAACACGAGATTTCAATTTATTTTAACTTTTAAGAAAAGAAAAAAGAAAAAACAACCTATATAAATTAATCTAAATGAGCTCTTCATAATACAAGTAGTAGAAATAACTTTTATACTGAAGGTATGTTATAATCCTGAGACAATGATATATACGCAACCATAATTTTTTTTCTTAAAAAAAAAAAAATCTATTTTCTCTACAAACAAATAAAAACTTCGGAGGTATCTAAAGGCAATATAAAGCGTAAGGGTGAAGATAACAAATTCGAAAATGTGAAAATCAAAGGGGCAAAGAATCAAATTAGGTAGAACAAAAGACCGGAAATAACGACGAAGAGAGATTTTCAACTGGTAATTTTATGCTTCTTCATTTTCATGATGCCTTTCCATGTAAAGATGAAGTAGTTACAAAGGTACACATCATAATTTGTCAAGCGGCAATATATTTTATTAGCAGGAGCAACTATTACTAATTGCTGCATTTATCTAATAGACAAATTTAAAAGAAATTGCTATTATGTCTAATAGTGCAGCACACTTTTCAATTTGAAAGGTTCCTTGCATTTGCATTAGTCCTTGAACCTTGTATATAGAGTAATGTGATGTTTAGACCTACTATTGGTCGTCAATATGTGTGCATGTCCGATAATTTGGTTCATTTATCCAGCTTTATAAAGCCTTTAAAATTTAATATTTGTTTAATAACCAATTCACCTCTCGTTGGTTGGGATGTTCCTGCTAAGTCTTTTTCAGCAGCCATATTATATCACAGGCTCCTTCTCGATATTTTTTAACACTGTAGATTGTGTATCCTTAATTTGCATGTATATTTGTAAAGCCTGCCGTAAAATCGAAATAAATTAGCATGAAGCCAAAAAATTTCAGTGCTAATCTAGCATTCTCTGGTTATATGACAGTACGTTTGAAACTTGTCTTTCCCTGTAATCCTCTCCTTGACAACCGCATTTCAATTCACCTCGTACTAAAAGCCTTGATTCTCTACAAAATTTAAATTCTCTTTGATGACTATTTTTCTTAATTTTCAAAACTGTCAGCTGAGTTTTTCTGGTGTTTTTAAATTTTGTTGAATTTCTGTTACTATTTTTACAGCATTTTTTGCTCTTGCTCTCCACCATATTATTATTCTGCTTGCATTTTATGAAATGAACGCAGGAATTCAGGGCCTAGATTATCTACATAATTGCTTAACAGTGATCGATTAAATCCTTCAATTATACTGCAGATCAATTGGTTCCTTGGAAGGCGAGTTTGAGATGGCCATATAAGAGGAGTTGAAACCGATGAGGCGGTTAGGTACACAACAAGGCGTTTGGAAATGTATGCAAGGAACTAACTGTATCTGAAAATTTAACAGGGAAGAAGGGATTTGATGTAGGTAGTGCAAGTACATACTGCTTCAGCTTTTGAAATTTTGCTTCGTTTGGATGGGTTCATCGATTCAAACTTCAAAGCTTGTTCTTTCAAATATGCTAAGGATGTTCTTGCGCACGTTCTAGGATACAGTACAGGTACCATCTACCGTTAATTAGTTTATAAAATCTTTTGTATGCGTATAAACCAGCTGAAGCTAGTAGGACAAGAAAAGAAGCTTCTAATCAAATCTTTTGTATTTTTTTAAATTAGGCATAAATTAGAAATTAGTTATTACCTTTTATGTAGCCAATACCATTTATACACTTTGCAATATGAGAATCCTATGCTAGTGTAATGCCTTCTATAAATGCTACTGCTATATTGAAATGAAGGCAGAAATAGTTATGCTCTCTTCTTCTTCTCATGCAATTCTTCACTCCTTTCTTTTCTGAAACTTATTTGTTGTTGTACTGCCTTGTGCTTGTGCATTTCTTCACCCCTGACCTTAATGTGCAATTAATGTGTGATTTCATTGGAGAAACTTACGTGAACGAAGCATTGGAGTTGAATGGATCAGAACTGGATGGATACTATTTATCGGTGAATGAGGCAAGACCAAGCCTGAGAGTGGAGATGGTGGGTTCAGTGGAGGCAGAGGGGACAGTGGAGGTCGAGATGGAAGATCAGGATGGAGAAGGGGTGGCCGTGATGGTGGGAGAGGATGAAGAGGAGGTGGCAGAGGTCATGGCGGCACTTCCTTTAGGAAAAGTGCTGTAACTACTGTCTGCTAGCATGGGTAAGTCATCTACCCACCTATTTTAGCTGATATTGTATTACTGTTGTGTCACATAATAAATTAGTGTCCATTTCAGTTAAGTACTACAAATTGGTGCCTGACCGTAGATCACAATCTAGATTGCTTTTTTGCACCGACTGTTAATTCTACATTTGTTGAGCTTTCTTATGTTTGCCCATTTTGTACTTTCTAGTGGTGCTATCGTTTTCATTATAGTGCTTTTCCTGTTATGTGATTGCACAACAGTTGGTTAGTAACTTGGCGGCCACGTCGGTTAGTTTATGGCCTAAGTTTTCATGTGTTTATATTTTGTGAGAGGTTGATTTATTACATAGGATATACTGCATTAAATCTGTACATTTTACTGTGCTTTTCTAGATTTGGATAAAGGATGCTGAGGCAGAGATTTCCTTATGCAGCACGTCTCTGCTTCTACATTTCTGGATAATTTGCTAGGATTTTGGTTCGATTGTTTTACTGAAAACTATGTTAAATTAGGTGATATATGGGTGTGTTCCATTGTCGAGGTTAAATTAGGTGGAACTTTACATTGCATATAACTGTATCTGACTCAAATTGTGGACTATTTTCATTAGTTTTACTGCATGTGACTTGTATCTTTGTGAACTTACCGACTCTTGGGAATTTTCCGAGGCACCTTTGTTTGAATCCCACATTATACTATTAATCACGTACCATTTTAATAATTTGCTGTGTTTGGAAATGAAATGATAAAGTATTTATAAATCAAATCATTAGATTAGACCATTAATGTGTAGTTAACCAAGTCTTTTTTTCCACTTTCTTTTATTAGTGTATGCATTTAAGATTTACAACCAGTATGATTATCCCTAGTTATTGGGCTTATAACTTCTGTTCCTTCTATAAACGACAGTACTGCATCCTTCATGACAAAGATGTATTCTTACATTAGTCTTAGGCATGCTTGCATTTGCTGGAAAAACACACCAAATTGCCAAGTTTGTCATTCCTACCGAGCTTTTGATATCCTCGAATGTAATTTTCAGTTATGACAATATAGTAAAAAATCCTGTAGGATAACTGTACTAACATCTAATGTATATTCTTTCAGACAGACCCTTATTTAAAAATTGGAGACGGGCAGCAAGTATATGTTAAACATGAAGCATGCTCGAATTTTTTTTTCTGCTGAAGTGGACTACCAAGTAGCCAAACCGGTACCAGCAGTAACTAGGAATTTTATTTTATTTTAACCTCATTCATATTACAGTTCAGTTCTATCCGAAGTGATTAATGCAAAGGTTGTGTATACTTATATTTTATTTTAACCTGATTCCACTTTTTTTTTACAGAAAAATGCAAAGGTTGTGTCAATAGATTGGTATGACGATGCACCTAAGAAGAATGAGAAACCCCTCCAGAAGGCTGCTGCTAACCAGGTTGTTAGTGTTGCTATTGAAGGGGGTGGTAGGGAGTTCCAACTATATGAATTGGTACATAACTCTAATATAATTATAATACTGTCTTTTTTTGGAATCTAAGCATACAATCGTTGGACTATAATATTGATCCTCTTTTAGACTTTAATCCTCAATGTTCATTTTTTGCTTTCTTGTGTTTTAATTTCTTATCAAAATCTATTGGATAGTGCCAAAAAATTTGAAATTTTTGGCGCAGTTATGAAGGCAAATGGCGTACTTCCAATACGTTTGATATTTGAACACAAACATGGGAGTTGCTTAGGTTATTTGGAATCAGCTTAAACAAAGATGTTTCTGCGAGAAACATAAACATGTTGATATGTTGATTAGAAACATCACACCTGAATCACATATAATCATACCTGAATTATTTTGTTTGCTTGATGATTTCGCTGAACACGTCAAGTTCCCATGTCTCATGTTAACTTCGTTGTGTAAGTAATTAAGCACTTTTGTGTCCCCTTTTAATTTTTAATATCTTCATCCTCGTGGCCCAGTTTATCTGGTTGTCCGGTCCTTGAGCATGCAGGCTGGCCCTTGGCATGTAATCGAACACCAGCAGCTTCTTTATTTCTGTGAGACATAAGCCCAAATAGATGTACTGGTACTCTTTGAACATGCTTCGATAATAAACAAATTAGTCCACATTCCAAGTCTTAAAATTTAGGTTGCTGGATTCATAAAATGCGTATGTATTTATCCATTTATGGTCCTTTTTATTGCCAAGCATTTATTTCTGTACTGGTCATAAAATTCATAAAATTTGGGTTGTTGGAAAAATATTTGTGGAAAATATTATTTGTGGTCCTTTTAGTGTCTCGTTAGTTGAATCTCAACTAGATCACTACTAATAAATTCTACATTATAATGGCCATATGATTTGAGCACTATTCTAACTCAACATTTTGGTTGTTACCTATGTTTTTGTACATATTTTTTACGTCTCTTCATTTTTATGCCTTTTATCTACATGCAAAAAAACCACATTTGGTGATGATAAGATAATTCAGCTCTTAATCAAATGGAAACTAATGTTAATGGGGATATGCCGGTATTGACGAGTGGAGCTGGACATGATGCCATGGCAATGTCTCATGTAACTAAGGTTAAATTCCTGTACTCATAATCTATACTCTAATTCTGTTTAAAGTTTTACTTCTTGGTTGTTTGTTCTTATTCAACATTAAGAAAGAGAAAAATAACCTTTTTCTTTTTGCTGGTAGAGTCTAAGCCATAAAATCTAGATTGTAAACATTTATGGACCATGTAACAACCCGCAAATTCTGAACCAATTTAAAATTTTTATTTTAGAAATTTTAATGAAATTTTAATAGTTAAAATAATTTATTTTAAATAATAACGACGAAAAATTTATTTAAAGCAAAGTTAAAACGAATATATTTATTTTAATTATAAAAGGAGTTAGAAATAGCGCGGTAGTTTGAAAATTTGAATTTGAACTTTGACGGACTGTACAAGATGCAAAATAAATCAGATTTTAGTGAAACAAAAAATATTTAAATCTGTTTAATCATATCTTTCTAACGAATGTAAGAAATTGAAATTTCACTTTAAATAATCATAAGTTATATCCAGTTTAAATTTCGGAATAGTTGCTATAGAATTTATATATATATATATATTAATATTAAAAATAGCCACTTTTCAAACGACCTCCGTTTTCAACGAAACCACTTTTGTTAGAACCGGAATGTCAAATTATTGCTACGTTTCAATTTTCATAATTTTTCAAATTAATATGTGAGCGTGGCAGAAGAAAATGTGTTTTGTTAATTTCAGTCAAATCTGATCGACCAGAAAATGACCATTTTTCAAACTGTTTCAGAATTTGACGAAATTAGTCTTGTTAGAACCGTATCGTTAAAACATAGCTAGAAATAATTTTTCTAAAATTTTAGAGTCTGTATGTGGCCCCGGTGAATTTAAAAGTAAGATTGAATTAATTAAATAAATGATTTAAATATTAATTTAAATAAAACAGACTGAAGACATTCGTTTGGGCTGACGGGACCTAGCCCATTGCGTCCGGAGCGGGGGTATTTGCCTAGGGACAACTTTCGTTAGGTTAAATTTGGTGTTAGTTAGAATTAACGAACTTATTTGTAAAATTAGAACATATATTAGTATTATATTATAAATATCCTAAGGTTTTCTAAACCCTAATTCTAAATTGAGGCCGCCGCCATATCAGTTCCAATGGCCGATTTGCTCCCAAATTGATCCCTCCAATTCTTCTAATCTCTCAATCGTTCTTCGAATCTTTCAACACTAAACTGAACAATTCCCCGAGGCCCTCAATCTTAACTGCTATTGCGTCCGGAGCGGGGGTATTTGCCTAGGGACAACTTTCGTTAGGTTAAATTTGGTGTTAGTTAGAATTAACGAACTTATTTGTAAAATTAGAACATATATTAGTATTATATTATAAATATCCTAAGGTTTTCTAAACCCTAATTCTAAATTGAGGCCGCCGCCATATTAGTTCCAATGGCCGATTTGCTCCCAATTTGATCCCTCCAATTCTTCTAATCTCTCAATCGTTCTTTGTAAAGACCCGCAAATTCCCACCCTTTGAATCGACCATAAACCACACAGGTCTGACCCAAAAAGTGAAAATCTACGAATACTTTAACTTTGGGCATACAACATATTAAAACAACAACAGAAGACTTTTATAACATATCATCATATAATGTTACATCAGAGTACAGAATATACATATCAGAGTACATTGGAATATAATTACAGCGGAAGATAAATACAAAAATGTAATATACTGCAACGGAAGAACACAGCGGAAGACTTTCTATCTCTGGACACAGCTTTAAGCTTCAACCCAGAATCCTGTTTAATATATCTGCAAAAATAGCTACTCGACTGCCCGTGTGGAAAATATGGGCACCCGAGTTTGCCAGTGGACAAACTACAGGTCAGTCATGGGACTGGTGTGAGAATTCTTAAACTAACCTTAAAATATAATAAGGCTAATCACAGGACCACGCCACTTTCGCGGAACGGGTTTTCTCCTATGGATTGCCAGTGCATGACTAAAGTAAATCGTCAAAATAGCGCAATGCTTTTTAGAAAAATGAAACCATTATAAGACCCAAGTCCCATCACACAATGCAACGCAAACCGGAGGATAGGGTTTTACCTTATAATGGTCAAAAGATGCTTGATACGATAAACACGGTATTATATAATAATAGTGTGCAACCAATTTGAAATACATCAAAGTAAATGTATCAATCCTAGACGGCATGAGTGCCCCATCCCACTATGTCGCCATATATAGATATATAATCAAAACCGTGTGATGTCGTATTGGAAATTTGGGTTTCCATCTGAGTCAAGGCTAGGGAGGAGATCCTTACCGATTCGAGACACTCTAGCAATGCCCCAGGATTGGTACTCTGTCCAACCCTTGGATCCTGCAGGGCCGGTCCACACTTACTTTTGTGGATTGGCAATTCCTGAACACACGCTTCCCGGTCCTTTTGGACCTATACTACGGCCAGTAGCGACCGCATAAACCGAGGCCTCGAACAATCCAACAACCACAATGAATAAATGCCAGCGCTGGTAGGTCCCTGGCACCACTCTAGCTAGAAAGAAACGTGCGCACTCCCTGCGTTCCCTTCTCCCGTTTTAGACTCTACCGGGCTGTGAGGCTCGTGAGGTCATGTTATACACAAAGCTATGCCTAAATAGACTGTGCTTTGATCATCAACCACAAGGCTCTGCTTTGCAACAATAAGCCTTGATCAAGTGCAACTTGGCATACCACATCAACAACTCATATCATGCGATCGGTAATTATTTAACATACAAAAGGGTGTTAAGCAAGAGAATAAATCCTCCGCCACCATGCATTTATATATTAAATAAAAACCAATCTAATTACATGAAATAAATTTCAATGTCAGGCATGCTATCCATTTACAAGTCCGTTCTGGGTCTGAACGAAACAACGTATCCGTCGATCTCCAGTACGTCTGGAAGATCATCACTTTTACCTTGCCTTGGGGGATCAGTCCCAATTCAAGATATCAGTCACCATCAACCAAACGATGTGAAGCTCTCCGGTCTTCAGTCACCGTCTTCATCTTCGATTCTTGATCGTCGTGATGATTATTCAGAATGGGTTAGACCCGGTCATTCGGAATAACTCGCGTATTCTTAATTAAAACCAACCAAACGCCACATTCCAACTTTGAATATCCTTTTAAATAAAAATTATTATTTATGTTAAAAGGTCCTCATTAATTTTATCAAAGATAAAATAAATTAAATTTTTAATCTTTCTAAAAAGATTTATTAATATTCCAATTTTGATTTAATTTATAAAATAGATTTATAAATTTCAAATAGTAATTTCAATGTAAATTGGATTAAAGGATAAATGTTATTTAAAACATCGTCCACTACAAATCCAATCGACATATCAATCACCAAACATAAATGTTAAGATCTAATGATCTTAAATAAAAGATTTATCTTAAAGATATTAATTCATTACTATAAAAAAAACACATTTTTAAAATAATCAATAAAATATTCTATATATAAAAGATTATGAATGTAAAATATACTTTATAATACAAAATCTTTTATTTTACAAAAATCCTTTTATTATATAAAAATTCTTTATTTAAAAAGAAATTCTGCATTGGAATGCGACTCAACCATGTACCATATAATTTGGGGCATATGGGTTTCATACATTTCATGTATAGGGTAATAACAGGAAATAATCCTCAATCCATCCATTAATAACCAGAGTGACAATGTCAACTGTGTGAGCATTTAAAATAAAACAATAACGCTCATCGCAGCCTGTCGATCAATCGATAGACATATAAATAACATTGGGATTTGTGTCAGTCAAGTATCGTCCCAATACCCGTGTGGGGTTTTCAGCCAACAAACAAATAATAAATTATTTGTGCACTTGGGCGATGTGTAAAAATAATCGGCCCAATCACATAAACAAGTCGGATGACTTGTAAATGGAAGTGTAATATTCAATTTTGAATATACTAACATCATATTTAACACATCAAAATACAACATCACAGGCAAATATTTCAATACTCTTTATTATGAGCATATGACAATAAAAATCATGACTTTTATTTATTTACCAAAAATGCATATTTTTGGTCTCATTCATTTTAATGACAAAATGAATATTTGACTTCATTCTTTTTAATGTATAAAAATATACATCCTTAATTCATTCTCTTTAATGTATAAAAACATACATTTTAAATCCATTCTTATGCATAAAAAAAAAATGTTTATTTTTAATTTAATCTTTTAATGACACCAAGTGTTCATTTCTAATCAGTTCTTTTTTAATGACACAAAATGTTCATGTCTAATTAATCCTTTTTAATGAACAAAATGTTCATTTCTAATTAATCCTTTTAATGTATAGAAAGGTTCATTTTCTAAATTTGACATGTTAACTCAAAATGACAATTTAAATTCACTAATCAAGTCTTGACAAGAATGTTGTTCTTTTTCATTTACAATAGAAAATGAAAATAAAAAGGATTCACATGTCTTGTTCTTTTATTTACCATAGAAATACCAATAAAATGATCAACATATTTTGGTCTTTTCATTTACAAAAGAAGTTGTAAATAAAGTGGTCCTCATATTTTTACTTTTTTTATTTACAATAGGAGTTGTAAATAAATGATTCTCATGTTCCTGTTCTTTTTATCACATCTAAATGACGATAGGAATGTACCATTAACATCGCTATTTATATCGCACCAAAAATGTCGAATAAAATGAATCACTAACATTGTCTATTTCTATCGCACTAAAAATTTCGATAAAAATGAATCACTAACATTGTCTATTTTTATCGCACCAAAAATGTCGATAAAAATGAATCACTAACATTGTCTATTTTTATCGCACCAAAAATGTCGATAAAAATGAATCACTAACATTGTCTATTTTTATCGCACTAAAAATGTCGATAAAAATGAATCACTAACATTGTCTATTTTTATCGCACTAAAAATGTCGATAAAAATGAATCACTAACATTGTCTATTTTTATCGCACCAAAAATGTCGATAAAAATGAATCACTAACATTGTCTATTTCTATCGCACTAAAAATTTCGATAAAAATGACAACATTAACCCTTCTATTTTCACCGCGTTCAAAATGACGATAAAATATTCAACATTAACAATTCTATTTTTACCGCATTCAAAATGACGATAAAATACTCAATATTAACAATTCTATTTTTACCGACTATAGAAAATGTAAATAAATATATTTCTAAATTCTATTCTTTTTATTTATATAAGAGAATGTAAATAATTGCATTTTCAATTTCTATTCTTTTACTTACATAAGAAAATGTAAACAGATATATTTCTACATTTTTATCATACCGTTATAACTCATATATAAATTACATAGAAAAATGTCATTTTTATTTTATCGTTCTAATTCACCTCTAAATTACATAGAAAAATGTAATCTTTATTATGCGATGGGAATTCATATTTTAATTACATAGAAAAATGTAATTCCTATCATACGACATAAATTCATATTTAAATTATATCTAAAAATGTAGTTTTTATCCTACAACGCAAATTCACATTTTAATTACATGAAAAAAATGTAATTTTCATTCTACCGTTATTATTCATCTCTAAATTACATAGAAAAATGTAATTTAAATCATGCAATGTAAATTTACATTTTTATATCATAGAAAAATGCAATTTTTGTCATACAGTGCAAATTCATATATGAAGCACATATAAAAATGTAACTTTTGTTATGCAAAGAAAATATGTCTTTTTCTATTTTACAATGTAAAAATATGACCTTTTCTATTTTACAATGAAAATAATAACTTCTTTATTCATTCTTTCATTACATATAAATGTAATCTTTTCTATTTATTACAATGAATAAAATTACAATAAAAATGTAATCTTAGCTTATGAACTTTTCATTGCGACAAAATGAAAATAAAAATATAATCTTTTTATTTTCGTCTTTACAGTGAAATCTACATCACATTAAAAATATAATCTTTTTATGCAACATCTTTCTATTGAAAACAATCAACACATAAAAATATAATCTTTTACATTGCTTCTTTTATTGAAATCACTATTACCTTACAAATGAAATTCTTTATATTACTTCTTTAATCAAAAACAATATTTCATTAAAAATAAGATTTCTAATGTTACCGCCTTTATTGAAATTAAAGTGACAAATAGTATGTCATTTTATTGAAATCACTATTATTGAAAACAATAGACAATAAAAATCAAATCTTTAATTTCAATCCTAATATGACAAAAAAAAATGTAATCTTTTAATTTCATTCTTTTTAATGAAACAATTTCATATTGAAAATATATGCTTTTTAATTTACTCTTCTTAATGTAACAAATTTACATTAAGAATATATTCTTCTTAATTCATTCCTTTTAATTTAAACAAATAGAAAATGTATTTTATTCATTGTTCAAATTCTATTGTAAATAAACAAATAAAAATAATATTTATTTGTCGTTCTAATTCTATTGTTGAATCAATAAATAAAAATAATATTTAATTTATACAAAATAAATTTCAACATCTAAATCTGAATATATACGATTAAATCTGACATAACTATGTTTTAGATCTAATTTTAGATCTAATTCTCTAACTGAGAATAAATTTAATAATGTCTGCAATTTCAATGCAAATCTAACACATCGTACACAACAAATCACATCACAAGCACAATCAATAATTCACACAACACAGAATATTTCAGAATTGAATAAATATAATAATACAATTATTTTAACGCGAGAAAACAATTTATAATTAATTAAATAATCAAAATTAGAATTCTCACCTAGATTTTTTTGGCCAAAATTTTACTGTCTCCTTTTCAACTGCGGTCTGCGCCATCGCGAAGCTCTTAATTTTGTGATTCCAACGCAATTTACGGTTCGTCAAACGGACCTCGTATGAAAGAGTTATGAATTTTTAAAGATCGGGTAATTAAATAATTAAATAATAAAATAATAATAAAAAAAAGAAACGGGTTCCTTCTTCCTCACCACTTCACGTCGGCCGAACCCAACATCCATCCCTTCTTCCTTCTACACGCACGCCACCACAAGCACCCGGACCACGATCAGACCTCACCACTCGAACCACCGTCACCGACTCCACCTGCGGCTGAAGCACCGACGAACTCGGCGGCTCCACCACCCCGAAATCCGACCACGAACGCGCGACCTTCCCCTCCAGAATTCACGAAAAATACTCCACTAAATCTGATCATCACCGTACGGATTGGAAGATCTCTCTGAGAGCTTCGATTTGGTACCAAGTTTGCCAATTTTCGTTGAGCGGATCAAAAGATATTAGCATTTGAAGTTCGGTGTTTTCTGGCCTTCGAAATTAAGGGTGGCGGCTGACCATTGTTCTAGGGTTTCGGATTTTTTTAATATTTTAATAATATAAATTTCGAAATTCGTGAAATAAAGTGGATTTTCGGACTTTCTCGGATTTGGGCCTGCTTACTGTCGATCTTAACGTTTTGAGGCCTTCTGAACGCGATGGGCTATGTCCCAAGGTCCAATTCTGATGTCTACACGTTTTTTTTTCGGTTTTAATTTAAAAATGCAATATTAAATTAATTATTTAATTTCTACCGTACATTTAAATATGCCAGGGCCACATACGACCTCTAAAAATTCTAAAAAAAATATTTTTAGCTTTCTTATGACGATACGGTTCTAACGAGACTAATTTCGTCGAATTCTGAGACTATTTGAAAAATGGCCTTTTTCAAGTCGTTTAAAATTTACCGTAAATTGACAAAACAGAAATCTTTTTGCCACGGCCACAAATTAATTCTAAAAATTATGAAAAATTAAACTTAACAATATTTTGACATTCCGGATCCAACAAAATTGATTTCGTCGAAAACAGAGGTCGTTTGAAAAATGACTATTTTTAAGGCCAATATATTTAATATTAAAAATATATTTTTAAACAAATAAATCCCGAAACTCAAAATATATAAGTGTTTACTGTTTTTCAATGTAGAAACATCATTCTGAACTCAATGGAAGTGGTTTCGAGTTCAAATTCCTTCGTATGCAAAAAGTAGCATTTTGACCTTATAAATTTCATAGCGACCGTTCTAAATATTAATTTTGACATAACTTTTGATTCCCGTTATGAAATTTCGATTTTTCGGATTCGTTGGAAAGATATTTTTAAAAAGATTCTAATATTTTTGGTTTCACTAAAATCCGTTAAATTTTGCATCCTGTACGGTCAGTCAAAGTTCAAGTTTGACTTTTCAAACTACCGCGCTATTTCTAACTCTTTTGTTAATACTAATTAAATCATTCATTCTAACTTCGATTTGAATCAAATTTGTGATCATTATTATTTAAATAAATTATTTTATATTGTCAGAATTCATTAAAATTTTCTAAAATAAAATTTTAAATTGGTCCTGATTTTGCGGGTTGTTACAATCGCCCCCACTTAAAAACTTTTCGTCCTCGAAAAGGAACGTAGCTAAAAATTGTAAAATTAACTATCTTAATTTTAAATTTTAATGGTTAATTATCTTTTCAAAATATATATAAAAATCATATTTCAAAGAATAGATTATAAATATCAAAAATACGCTAATTATAAATTCGTAACTCTGAACTCGTTCTAGGGCATTACTAACCCCATCTCTAACGAGTTTACTCATTCTAGGATACTGCTGATCCTATCTCTAATGAGTATTCTTATTGGACATTACTAATCCAATCTCTGATGAGTCTTCTGTTCAGTTCTAACAAGTTGTACCCCAAAGATTTGAGCTAACCTGGCTCTGATACCAACTGTAAAGACCCGCAAATTCCCACCCTTTGAATCGACCATAAACCACACAGGTCTTACCCAAAAAGTGAAAATCTACGAATACTTTAACTTTGGGCATACAACATATTAAAACAACAACAGAAGACTTTTATAACATATCATCATATAATGTTACATCAGAGTACAGAATATACATATCAGAGTACATTGGAATATAATTACAGCGGAAGATAAATACAAAAATGTAATATACTGCAACGGAAGAACACAGCGGAAGACTTTCTATCTCTGGACACAGCTTTAAGCTTCAACCCAGAATCCTATTTAATATATCTGCAAAAATAGCTACTCGACTGCCCGTGTGGAAAATATGGGCACCCGAGTTTGCCAGTGGACAAACTACAGGTCAGTCATGGGACTGGTGTGAGAATTCTTAAACTAACCTTAAAATATAATAAGGCTAATCACAGGACCACGCCACTTTCGCGGAACGGGTTTTCTCCTATGGATTGCCAGTGCATGACTAAAGTAAATCGTCAAAATAGCGCAATGCTTTTTAGAAAAATGAAACCATTATAAGACCCAAGTCCCATCACACAATGCAACGCAAACCGGAGGATAGGGTTTTACCTTATAATGGTCAAAAGATGCTTGATACGATAAACACGGTATTATATAATAATAGTGTGCAACCAATTTGAAATACATCAAAGTAAATGTATCAATCCTAGACGGCATGAGTGCCCCATCCCACTATGTCGCCATATATAGATATATAATCAAAACCGCGTGATGTCGTATTGGAAATTTGGGTTTCCATCTGAGTCAAGGCTAGGGAGGAGATCCTTACCGATTCGAGACACTCTAGCAATGCCCCAGGATTGGTACTCTGTCCAACCCTTGGATCCTGCAGGGCCGGTCCACACTTACTTTTGTGGATTGGCAATTCCTGAACACACGCTTCCCGGTCCTTTTGGACCTATACTACGGCCAGTAGCGACCGCATAAACCGAGGCCTCGAACAATCCAACAACCACAATGAATAAATGCCAGCGCTGGTAGGTCCCTGGCACCACTCTAGCTAGAAAGAAACGTGCGCACTCCCTGTGTTCCCTTCTCCCGTTTTAGACTCTACCGGGCTGTGAGGCTCGTGAGGTCATGTTATACACAAAGCTATGCCTAAATAGACTGTGCTTTGATCATCAACCACAAGGCTCTGCTTTGCAACAATAAGCCTTGATCAAGTGCAACTTGGCATACCACATCAACAACTCAAATCATGCGATCGGTAATTATTTAACATACAAAAGGGTGTTAAGCAAGAGAATAAATCCTCCGCCACCATGCATTTATATATTAAATAAAAACCAATCTAATTACATGAAATAAATTTCAATGTCAGGCATGCTATCCATTTACAAGTCCGTTCTGGGTCTGAACGAAACAACGTATCCGTCGATCTCCAGTACGTCTGGAAGATCATCACTTTTACCTTGCCTTGGGGGATCAGTCCCAATTCAAGATATCAGTCACCATCAACCAAACGATGTGAAGCTCTCCGGTCTTCAGTCACCGTCTTCATCTTCGATTCTTGATCGTCGTGATGATTATTCAGAATGGGTTAGACCCGGTCATTCTGAATAACTCGCGTATTCTTAATTAAAACCAACCAAACGCCACATTCCAACTTTGAATATCCTTTTAAATAAAAATTATTATTTATGTTAAAAGGTCCTCATTAATTTTATCAAAGATAAAATAAATTAAATTTTTAATCTTTCTAAAAAGATTTATTAATATTCCAATTTTGATTTAATTTATAAAATAGATTTATAAATTTCAAATAGTAATTTCAATGTAAATTGGATTAAAGGATAAATGTTATTTAAAACATCGTCCACTACAAATCCAATCGACATATCAATCACCAAACATAAATGTTAAGATCTAATGATCTTAAATAAAAGATTTATCTTAAAGATATTAATTCATTACTATAAAAAAAACACATTTTTAAAATAATCAATAAAATATTCTATATATAAAAGATTATGAATGTAAAATATACTTTATAATACAAAATCTTTTATTTTACAAAAATCCTTTTATTATATAAAAATTCTTTATTTAAAAAGAAATTCTGCATTGGAATGCGACTCAACCATGTACCATATAATTTGGGGCATATGGGTTTCATACATTTCATGTATAGGGTAATAACAGGAAATAATCCTCAATCCATCCATTAACAACCAGAGTGACAATGTCAACTGTGTGAGCATTTAAAATAAAACAATAACGCTCATCGCAGCCTGTCGATCAATCGATAGACATATAAATAACATTGGGATTTGTGTCAGTCAAGTATCGTCCCAATACCCGTGTGGGGTTTTCAGCCAACAAACAAATAATAAATTATTTGTGTACTTGGGCGATGTGTAAAAATAATCGGCCCAATCACATAAACAAGTCGGATGACTTGTAAATGGAAGTGTAATATTCAATTTTGAATATACTAACATCACATTTAACAAATCAAAATACAACATCACAGGCAAATATTTCAATACTCTTTATTATGAGCATATGACAATAAAAATCATGACTTTTATTTATTTACCAAAAATGCATATTTTTGGTCTCATTCATTTTAATGACAAAATGAATATTTGACTTCATTCTTTTTAATGTATAAAAATATACATCCTTAATTCATTCTCTTTAATGTATGAAAACATACATTTTAAATCCATTCTTATGCATAAAAAAAAATGTTTATTTTTAATTTAATCTTTTAATGACACCAAGTGTTCATTTCTAATCAGTTCTTTTTTAATGACACAAAATGTTCATGTCTAATTAATCCTTTTTAATGAACAAAATGTTCATTTCTAATTAATCCTTTTAATGTATAGAAAGGTTCATTTTCTAAATTTGACATGTTAACTCAAAATGACAATTTAAATTCACTAATCAAGTCTTGACAAGAATGTTGTTCTTTTTCATTTACAATAGAAAATGAAAATAAAAAGGATTCACATGTCTTGTTCTTTTATTTACCATAGAAATACCAATAAAATGATCAACATATTTTGGTCTTTTCATTTACAAAAGAAGTTGTAAATAAAGTGGTCCTCATATTTTTACTTTTTTTATTTACAATAGGAGTTGTAAATAAATGATTCTCATGTTCCTGTTCTTTTTATCACATCTAAATGACGATAGGAATGTACCATTAACATCGCTATTTATATCGCACCAAAAATGTCGAATAAAATGAATCACTAACATTGTCTATTTCTATCGCACTAAAAATTTCGATAAAAATGAATCACTAACATTGTCTATTTTTATCGCACCAAAAATGTCGATAAAAATGAATCACTAACATTGTCTATTTTTATCGCACCAAAAATGTCGATAAAAATGAATCACTAACATTGTCTATTTTTATCGCACTAAAAATGTCGATAAAAATGAATCACTAACATTGTCTATTTTTATCGCACTAAAAATGTCGATAAAAATGAATCACTAACATTGTCTATTTTTATCGCACCAAAAATGTCGATAAAAATGAATCACTAACATTGTCTATTTCTATCGCACTAAAAATTTCGATAAAAATGACAACATTAACCCTTCTATTTTCACCGCGTTCAAAATGACGATAAAATATTCAACATTAACAATTCTATTTTTACCGCATTCAAAATGACGATAAAATACTCAATATTAACAATTCTATTTTTACCGACTATAGAAAATGTAAATAAATATATTTCTAAATTCTATTCTTTTTATTTATATAAGAGAATGTAAATAATTGCATTTTCAATTTCTATTCTTTTACTTACATAAGAAAATGTAAACAAATATATTTCTACATTTTTATCATACCGTTATAACTCATATATAAATTACATAGAAAAATGTCATTTTTATTTTATCGTTCTAATTCATATACTAACATCACATTTAACACATCAAAATACAACATCACAGGCAAATATTTCAATACTCTTTATTATGAGCATATGACAATAAAAATCATGACTTTTATTTATTTACCAAAAATGCATATTTTTGGTCTCATTCATTTTAATGACAAAATGAATATTTGACTTCATTCTTTTTAATGTATAAAAATATACATCCTTAATTCATTCTCTTTAATGTATGAAAACATACATTTTAAATCCATTCTTATGCATAAAAAAAAATGTTTATTTGTAATTTAATCTTTTAATCACACCAAGTGTTCATTTCTAATCAGTTCTTTTTTAATGATACAAAATGTTCATGTCTAATTAATCCTTTTTAATGAACAAAATGTTCATTTCTAATTAATCCTTTTAATGTATAGAAAGGTTCATTTTCTAAATTTGACATGTTAACTCAAAATGACAATTTAAATTCACTAATCAAGTCTTGACAAGAATGTTGTTCTTTTTCATTTACAATAGAAAATGAAAATAAAAAGGATTCACATGTCTTGTTATTTTATTTACCATAGAAATACCAATAAAATGATCAACATATTTTGGTCTTTTCATTTACAAAAGAAGTTGTAAATAAAGTGGTCCTCATATTTTTACTTTTTTTATTTACAATAGGAGTTGTAAATAAATGATTCTCATGTTCCTGTTCTTTATATCACATCTAAATGACGATAGGAATGTGCCATTAACATCGCTATTTATATCGCACCAAAAATGTCGAATAAAATGAATCACTAACATTGTCTATTTCTATCGCACTAAAAATTTCGATAAAAATGAATCACTAACATTGTCTATTTTTATCGCACCAAAAATGTCGATAAAAATGAATCACTAACATTGTCTATTTTTATCGCACCAAAAATGTCGATAAAAATGAATCACTAACATTGTCTATATTTATCGCACTAAAAATGTCGATAAAAATGAATCACTAACATTGTCTATTTTTATCGCACTAAAAATGTCGATAAAAATGAATCACTAACATTGTCTATTTTTATCGCACTAAAAATGTCGATAAAAATGAATCACTAACATTGTCTATTTTTATCGCACCAAAAATGTCGATAAAAATGAATCACTAACATTGTCTATTTCTATCGCACTAAAAATTTCGATAAAAATGACAACATTAACCCTTCTATTTTCACCGCGTTCAAAATGACGATAAAATATTCAACATTAACAATTCTATTTTTACCGCATTCAAAATGACGATAAAATACTCAATATTAACAATTCTATTTTTACCGACTATAGAAAATGTAAATAAATATATTTCTAAATTCTATTCTTTTTATTTATAT
The DNA here is from genome assembly GCA_030737875.1 of Allium sativum. Lineage (NCBI taxonomy): Eukaryota > Viridiplantae > Streptophyta > Magnoliopsida > Asparagales > Amaryllidaceae > Allium > Allium sativum. The sequence continues at coordinate 231,045 of JASFAX010000056.1, read as the reverse complement.
AAGAGAATGTAAATAATTGCATTTTAAATTTCTATTCTTTTACTTACATAAGAAAATGTAAACAAATATAATTCTACATTTTTATCATACCGTTATAACTCATATATAAATTACATAGAAAAATGTCATTTTTATTTTATCGTTCTAATTCACCTCTAAATTACATAGAAAAATGTAATCTTTATTATGTGATGGGAATTCATATTTTAATTACATAGAAAAATGTAATTCCTATCATACGACATAAATTCATATTTAAATTATATCTAAAAATGTAGTTTTTATCCTACAACGCAAATTCACATTTTAATTACATGAAAAAAATGTAATTTTCATTCTACCGTTATCATTCATCTCTAAATTACATAGAAAAATGTAATTTAAATCATGCAATGTAAATTTACATTTTTATATCATAGAAAAATGCAATTTTTGTCATACAGTGCAAATTCATATATGAAGCACATATAAAAATGTAACTTTTGTTATGCAAAGAAAATATGTCTTTTTCTATTTTACAATGTAAAAATATGACCTTTTCTATTTTACAATGAAAATAATAACTTCTTTATTCATTCTTTCATTACATATAAATGTAATCTTTTCTATTTATTACAATGAATAAAATTACAATAAAAATGTAATCTTAGCTTATGAACTTTTCATTGCGACAAAATGAAAATAAAAATATAATCTTTTTATTTTCGTCTTTACAGTGAAATCTACATCACATTAAAAATATAATCTTTTTATGCAACATCTTTCTATTGAAAACAATCAACACATAAAAATATAATCTTTTACATTGCTTCTTTTATTGAAATCACTATTACCTTACAAATGAAATTTTTTATATTACTTCTTTAATCAAAAACAATATTTCATTAAAAATAAGATTTCTAATGTTACCGCCTTTATTGAAATTAAAGTGACAAATAGTATGTCATTTTATTGAAATCACTATTATTGAAAACAATAGACAATAAAAATCAAATCTTTAATTTCAATCCTAATATGACAAAAAAAAAAAATGTAATCTTTTAATTTCATTCTTTTTAATGAAACAATTTCATATTGAAAATATATGCTTTTTAATTTACTCTTCTTAATGTAACAAATTTACATTAAGAATATATTCTTCTTAATTCATTCCTTTTAATTTAAACAAATAGAAAATGTATTTTATTCATTGTTCAAATTCTATTGTAAATAAACAAATAAAAATAATATTTATTTGTCGTTCTAATTCTATTGTTGAATCAATAAATAAAAATAATATTTAATTTATACAAAATAAATTTCAACATCTAAATCTGAATATATACGATTAAATCTGACATAACTATGTTTTAGATCTAATTTTAGATCTAATTCTCTAACTGAGAATAAATTTAATAATGTCTGCAATTTCAATGCAAATCTAACACATCGTACACAACAAATCACATCACAAGCACAATCAATAATTCACACAACACAGAATATTTCAGAATTGAATAAATATAATAATACAATTATTTTAACGTGAGAAAACAATTTATAATTAATTAAATAATCAAAATTAGAATTCTCACCTAGATTTTTTTGGCCAAAATTTTACTGTCTCCTTTTCAACTGCGGTCTGCGCCATCGCGAAGCTCTTAATTTTGTGATTCCAACGCAATTTACGGTTCGTCAAACGGACCTCGTATGAAAGAGTTATGAATTTTTAAAGATCGGGTAATTAAATAATTAAATAATAAAATAATAATAATAAAAAGAAACGGGTTCCTTCTTCCTCACCACTTCACGTCGGCCGAACCCAACATCCACCCCTTCTTCCTTCTACACGCACGCCACCACAAGCACCCGGACCACGATCAGACCTCACCACTCGAACCACCGTCACCGACTCCACCTGCGGCTGAAGCACCGACGAACTCGGCGGCTCCACCACCCCGAAATCCGACCACGAACGCGTGACCTTCCCCTCCAGAATTCACGAAAAATACTCCACTAAATCTGATCATCACCGTACGGATTGGAAGATCTCTCTGAGAGCTTCGATTTGGTACCAAGTTTGCCAATTTTCGTTGAGCGGATCAAAAGATATTAGCATTTGAAGTTCGGTGTTTTCTGGCCTTCGAAATTAAGGGTGGCGGCTGACCATTGTTCTAGGGTTTCGGATTTTTTTAATATTTTAATAATATAAATTTCGAAATTCGTGAAATAAAGTGGATTTTCGGACTTTCTCGGATTTGGGCCTGCTTACTGTCGATCTTAACGTTTTGAGGCCTTCTGAACGCGATGGGCTATGTCCCAAGGTCCAATTCTGATGTCTACACGTTTTTTTTTCGGTTTTAATTTAAAAATGCAATATTAAATTAATTATTTAATTTCTACCGTACATTTAAATATGCCGGGGCCACATACGACCTCTAAAAATTCTAAAAAAAATATTTTTAGCTTTCTTATGACGATACGGTTCTAACGAGACTAATTTCGTCGAATTCTGAGACTATTTGAAAAATGGCCTTTTTCAAGTCGTTTAAAATTTACCGTAAATTGACAAAACAGAAATCTTTTTGCCACGGCCACAAATTAATTCTAAAAATTATGAAAAATTAAACTTAACAATATTTTGACATTCCGGATCCAACAAAATTGATTTCGTCGAAAACAGAGGTCGTTTGAAAAATGACTATTTTTAAGGCCAATATATTTAATATTAAAAATATATTTTTAAACAAATAAATCCCGAAACTCAAAAAATATAAGCGTTTACTGTTTTTCAATGTAGAAACATCATTCTGAACTCAATGGAAGTTGTTTCGAGTTCAAATTCCTTCGTATGCAAAAAGTAGCATTTTGACCTTATAAATTTCATAGCGACCGTTCTAAATATTAATTTTGACATAACTTTTGATTCCCGTTATGAAATTTCGATTTTTCGGATTCGTTGGAAAGATATTTTTAAATAGATTCTAATATTTTTGGTTTCACTAAAATCCGTTAAATTTTGCATCCTGTACGGTCAGTCAAAGTTCAAGTTTGACTTTTCAAACTACCGCGCTATTTCTAACTCTTTTGTTAATACTAATTAAATCATTCATTCTAACTTCGATTTGAATCAAATTTGTGATCATTATTATTTAAATAAATTATTTTATATTGTCAGAATTCATTAAAATTTTCTAAAATAAAATTTTAAATTGGTCCTGATTTTGTGGGTTGTTACATTCTTCGAATCTTTCAACACTAAACTGAACAATTCCCCGAGGACCTCAATCTTAACTGCCATGATCTATTTTTAATAAGCAGGACGCCGAGATTTTTGGTGCAAAGTCGCGTCGGTTAGGGGGTTTTCGCCGAGGAGGGGCCCACCGAGCTTCACCGTGCTAGGGGCTTGGGTGGACGACGGAGCGACGCTCCTTGTGGTGGCTTCGGATTGGCAATTAGAGGTCGGATGGAGGAGCGTTGGTGGAGAGAGAAAATTGGTAAAATGGGTTGTGGTGGACTGTGTTAAACGATAAGGAAGAAGGGAGAAGGAGTTTTGAACGACATAATTTTAATCAGAGGAATTCGATGAAATTTGATGCATTGGAATCGCAGAAAAAAGATCTACATTTCAGAACTGCCCAGATCTGAAATGGAGTACTTTGGAAATTCAAACAAAAATCCACTGAGATTTCTATTTTTAATAATAAATTAACATTTATTTATTTTCGTGTTATTTGAAATCGATGCATGAATGTATGAAATCAGATCTGTGTTTTTCTGTTCGTTGTTTGTGATGAATTGTAATGTTCATGTTTTGTTCAATTAGATTGAAAAACATTCTTTGGTTAGAAATGATGATTAGATTAAAAATAATATTCTTTGTTAGAAACATGCTATGACAGTAAAAAAATAACCTTTTTGTTAGAAGTATGTTATGGTAATATAAGAAAATAACAATTTTGTTTTAAATGTTACTCTAGTATAAAATGTTGCATTAGAGAATTAGATAACATTTTTGTATGAAATGTTTGATTAGAATAAAATAACACTTTTGTTTAAAATGTTTGAATAGAATAAAATGTCATTGTTGTACATAATGTCATGTTAGAATATTAAGGTCATTTTATTTAAAAATGTCATCTTTGTAAGATTATTACATTGAAATAAATATTTCATTTTGTTAAGACTATTACATTGAAAAGGATTACATAAAAATACACAATTTTGGTTATTGAAAAATATCATTTTGCTTACAGGATTTAATTGAAATAGAATTGTCAATTCAATAAAGATACCATTTTGCCTATATTATTGAAATGAATTAGAATGGTCAATTCAATAAAAATATCATATAAAAAGTTACATTTTTATTTGCAAATTTAGATGCAAGTAAACCATCGTATTAAAAGTTGAATTTTTATTTGCATTCTTTGATGCAAATAAACCATCGTATTAAAAGTTTAATGTTTATTTGCATTCTTTGATGCAAATAAACTATGAAATTAAAAGTTGAATTTTTATTTGCATTCTTTGTAGCAAAATAAACTATGAAATTAAAAGTTGAATTTTTATTTGCATTCCTTGATGAAATAAAACCTTGAATTGGAAGTTGCATTTTTATTTGCATTCATTGATGCAAATAAAACATGAAATTAGAAGTTGCATTTTATTTGCAAATTTAATTGCAAATAAAACTTGAAATTAAAAGTTGTGTTTTTATTTGCATTCTTTGATGCAAATAAATCATGAATTAAAATGTTGCATTTTTATTTGCATTTTAGATGCAAATTAAAGCATAGTTTAAGAAGTTACATTTTTATTTACATTGTAGATGTAAATAAAAGAATAGGATTAGAAGTATCATTTTTACTTTTAAATTAGAGAAAATAAAAAGATTATGATAAATGAATTCAACTTTGTTGTAATTCTGTTAAATTAAATAAAATGTTTTTATTGTCATTATATATTATAAATAAAAAGATTAGAATTAAAAAGATATATTTTTGGTGTCATCTTAGCTTCAATAAAAAGAGTAAATAGAAAGATAAGTTTTATTTTGTCATTTTGTTGCAATACAAAAGATGCATTTTTGGTTAAACAAGAATGGGGCATTTTTAGTTTATTAAAATTGATTAAACAAAAAGACACATTTTTGTCATTTAAATAGAGTGAGACAAAATTATTCAATTTTGTCATTTTAAAAGATTAAGAAAATATATTCACTTTTATCAAATTAAAACAGTTAAACTCAATTTGTCACTATTATCAATTTATAATAGTTGAAATCTATTTTATCGCTTTTGTCAAATTATCAAAGTTAAAACCGTTTTATTGCTTTTGTCAAATTAACGAAGTTAAAACTATTTTGTCGCTTTTGTCAAAATTGTCATAGTTAAAACAAATTGGTTACTTTTGTTAAGCTATAACGGTTTAAACAAAACATTATCATTTTTGTCGCATTAGATCTGATAAAACAAATATGCCACTTTCATTTGTTTTGCTGAATTAGAATTGTCGACGAAACAAATATGCCACTTTCATTTGTTTTATTAAATTAGAATCGTCAACAAAACAAACACCTCACTTATAATTGTTTTGTTGAATTAGATTTGTCAACAAAATAAAGTCATTATCTTTGTTGTTTTGTTGAAATAGAATAGTTAAATCAAAATATACATTTTGTCAAAATATTCATTTTGTCAAAATATACATTTTGTCAAAATATACATTTTGTCAAAATATTCATTTTGTCAAAATAGATTAGTTAAAGCAAACCATATATTTTTGGTCAAATAATATACTTTTGTCAATATAAGACTAGTTGGATCAAAATACACATTTTTGGACAAATAGCTTATTTGAACCAAAATATTTATTTTTGTCAAAATACAATCGTTGAAACAAAATAACATTTTGTTAAATATGATTGTTGAAAACAAAAATCACATCCTGTTAATTAAATTTGAAATCACATTTTTGGGTTAAATAAAAGAGTAAAACACAAATAGTATTTTTGTGGAATAGGTTTGTGTTACCATAGAAATATCCATTTTGATAAAATAGAATTGTCAGCAAAATGGAACTTCTTATGCATTTTGTTTAGATAGAATTTATATGCAAATATAATAATCATTTTATTTGCATAACATACAATAGAATTTATATGCAAATATAAAAATCATTTTTATTTTGCAAACTTACATTGGAGTTTATATTCAAATATAAGAATTATATTCTTGGACAAACCATACATTAGAATGTATAAGTGAGTTAAAGTGGCATCTCTATATGTTAATGCATACATTAGAATTGGTATGCAATTTAAAATAAATATTTTTTATGTGTTAGTTTATACAATGAAACGCATACAAATGAGATCATCTCTTTTATGTGTTAAATTAAAGAAATAATTACATACAAATAAAGGATAATGAAAATTATCTTTTATTTGTCATCCGCAATAATGTCATACAAATAAATTACATTCTATTAGATATTAGAAATGTATAAAGAAATCATGCGAGTCAAATATATTTTATTTCGGCATTAGGAATAAAATATCATGTTTTGTTCATCATCATCAACATGTTGGTAGTATCAAAATTGGTTAAATTCATTAACCAACTATTTATTTATATGTACTGTTGTTGGCTGAAAACCCCACACGGGTATTGGGATGTTGATTGATATACATTAGTCCCAATGTTATTTGTATGTCAATCGATTGATTGACAGGTTTCGATGAGCGTTATTATTTCATTTTAATGCTCAAACAGTTGTGAACTTCACTCTGGATGTTGAATGGAAGGTTTGATGATTATTTATCATTTGTTGTCATTTACATACAATGTATGAAATCCATATAATCAAAGTTATATGGTAAATGATTGAGTCGCTTTCTGATTTAGAATATCTTTTATATAAAGATATTTTAAACAAAGAATTTCTTTTAAATAAATAATAAATCTTTCAACCAAGATTGTTGGTATTTCAATTTATATTTATTTATTAGAAAATGATTCTGGGTTTATCGTGAACAATATTTTTAAATGACATTAGTTCTTTAACCCAGTTAAAGATAAGATTAAATTTTCTTAAATTAAATAATCATAAACTTACGATTTTTGATATTAAAACCGAATTGGAGTTTTAATGAATCTTTAAAAGAAGATTAAGGATTTTAATCTAAAAGAATTAATCTTTGATAAAATTAATGGGAACCTTTCCCTAATAATATGAATATTTTATTTTAAGAACATTCTGAATTGGAAAGAGGCGTTGGATGTGTCTTTATAGCACTTGACTTTTAATTATAAAAATACGTGAGTTATTTGGAAAGATGGAGTTTAACCCATTCTGAATAATTACTAAGACGTTTAAAAGTCGAAGATATTGAAGACGGTGATTCAAGACCGGCGATCTTCACATCGAATGGACGACTACTGATGCTTGACATTGGGTCGCTCCTAGTAAAGGGTTAATAATGGTAGTTTGTCCAGACATACTTGTTGATCGTCCGGATACGCGAGCACCTAGGTGACTTCGGATTCGTTCAGATACAGAACGGACTTGTAAATGGATGTGTGTCCGACATTGAATTTCATGCTGTGTAATTAAATTGATATCTATTAATATATATCTGTGGTGGCGGATGATTTATTCTCTTGTTTAACACCCTTCTTTGAGACGCACGAGCTCGAAGGTTATATATTGGTAGTTATCGATCGCATGGTGTGATCTGTCAACTTGACATGTCAAGATGCAATTGATCGAGGCTTTTGTTGAAAAGCAGAGCCTTGTGGATGATGATCAAAGCACAACCTATTTAGGCATAGCTTTGTGTATTACGTTACCTTGCGAGCCTCATACCCCGGTAGAGTGAAAAACGGGACAAGGGAACGCAGGGAGTGCACACGTTTCTTTCTAGCTAGAAGTGGTGTTTGGGTTTTTACAAGGCCCGACATTTTTACTTATGCGGTTGATGGAATGAGGCGCCTTGGATATTTTTATTGGTCGCCAATGGCCAATTTATAGGTCCAATAGGATCGGGGAGCGTGTGTTCAGGCATAACCAATCCACTAAAGTATTTGTGGACAGGCCCTGCTGTATCCAAGGGTTCGCTAGCGTCCAAATCCTGAGACATTGCTAGAGTGTCTCAAATCAGTTAGGAGATCGTCCCTAGCCTTGACTCATGATGGAAACCCAATTTCCAATACAACATCATGTGGATTTAATTATAGAAGTAGTACAACGACATAGTATATGGTAGCTATGTCGTCTATGATTAGTACATTATGATTGAAATGTTTTTAAAATATATATATACATTAATAGTAATATCAAATCCGTTTTATCGTATCAAGCATTTTTGATCATTATAAGGTAAAACTCTATCCTTCGGCTTGCGTTGCATTGTGTGATTGGACTTGAGTCTTATAATGGTTTCATTTTTCTAAAAAGCATTGCATTGTTTAACGATTTACTTTATTTCATGCATTGGCAATTCAATGGAATAAACCCGTTCCGCATTAGCGGCGTGGTCCAGTGATTAGCCTTATTACTAGTTAAGTTAAGTAAAGATTTCCCACACCAGTCCCATGACTGACCCATAGTTTGTTTCACTTTGCAAACTCGGGTGCCCTCTTTTCCACACATGCAGTCGAGTGGCTTATTTTGCAGACATATTGAGCAGGATTCTGGATCGAAGCTTAGAGCTGTGTCCAGAGCATTGATAGACTTCCGCTGTATCAGTTTATTTGTTCCGCTGCATTGTATTACATTTATTGTAATTTAATTTTCCGCTGTATTATCCATTCAATGTACTCTGATGTTGCATTATTATGATGTAATAAAAGTCTTCTGTTATTTGTTCAAATGTGTTGTATTCCCAAAGTTAAAGTATTCGAAGATTTCCAACTTTTGGTTTAGACCTGTATGTTTTATGGTCGATTCTAAAGATGGTGATTTTCGGGTCTTTACAGACCATGTCCCATGTAAGCATATAAGAGACCCAAATGCTTGCTGCTTAAAACAGCAAGCCTGAGCTTGCTGTTTTACAGCAAGCTCAGGCTTGTGCTGTTTGAAACAGTAAGCCCGGACTGGCTTGCTGCTTCAAACAACACAAGCCTGAGCTTGCTGTTAAACATCAAGCCTTGCCTTGCTGCTAGAAACAACAAGCCCTGACTGGCTTGTGACTGGCTTGCCACAAGCCAGTCAGGGCTTGCTGTTTCTAACAGCAAGGCAAGGCTTGCTGTTTAACAGCAAGCTCAGGCTTGTGCTGTTTGAAACAGCAAGCCAGTCTAGGCTTACTGTTTCAAATAGCACAAGCCTGAGCTTGCTGTTTGAAACAGCAAGCAAGCCCTGCCTATAGTTAATTTGATTTACGAAAATGAAAGAACTGGTTTCAGTGATAATGGAGGACGTAGGCGAGGCTGTGGTTATTCAGGTATTTGCTATTGAATTCTGGTCGTGGAAATATAATATTGGAAATACAAAAGGTATATTTTAATTTATTTCGTTCTCCTAGCTATTATATGTTATTTACGACGTTTTAAAACGGTACTATTCTTATAAATTGCAGGACTTCACACAACGTGGTTCTTATGACCGACAAGAGATAGACGAAGTTCGGGATTGCTTAGCGACTATATCATGCATAATTGGATGTAGTTATGTTAATCTTTTGTTATGCACGTTGACTTTAGTTTTATGATTAGAGTATGTTTTTTTTTTGGTTGTACACATGAACTATGTTGATTGATAATACAATTATATTTGTTTCATTAGATTGGTGATATTAATGCATCTGTAGAATTTTAATATCTATTTAATATTGCTTTAGATTTAAAATTTTGAAATAGTGGAATTTTATTTTTACTTCACTTAATTTGCATCAGTTGTAACGGCATGGGCAGCTGATGCAATACACTAATGACCATAGCATATGTCATTTTTGCATCTGTTCATTAGCATCAGTTTTTTTAAAACTTTGATGCAACAGACCAAGGCTTCGAAAGCAAATGTAGACATTTGCATCTGTTTTATAGCATCAGTTGTATTAAACAACTGATGCAAGTGATCGTCATTTGCATTAGTTCTTTAACTGATGCAATGAAAATTTGTCTGTTGCATCATCTTCACTTGTATCAGTTCAACAACTGATGCAAGTGACATGTTTTGTAGTAGTGTATAAAACTATTTAGTAGATATCAAACCATTTATAAATTCTCCATAAATATCCAAAATCGTTATAAACTTTTTTATAAATACCCAAATTCATTTATAAATTTTTATTTATAAATTCCCAAAACCGTTTACAAACTTTATTTATAAATACCCAAAATCATTTATAAACTTTATTTATAAACAAAGCAATTATTCAAAACACTTTTAAATAAACAAGTTATTACTTAAATAATTTTCTTTTACTTATCTTCAGAGCATATTGACAAAATAAAGGTTTTAGATAACCATTGTAAAAGCATTAAATTACTTAAAAATATCCTTAATGTTACTTAATCATCCTTTTATGTATAATATTTAAAATAATAATAAGCTGTGAAACTTTTCAAAAAGAATAAAATATTGGACATCAAAATTAGAATGAGGTTTAAAGACCACGATGGTTCTAATTTAATTGAGTGTAACTTATCTAAGTTATAGCTTGGATATTTATATAACAAGCATATATGTACATAATCAACCAGTAATGGTTAATCAACATGTAGGAAGTATCCAAATGATCATAATAATAGCAGATAGAGAGTTATCTGCTGAACATACATATGTCCTTGTTTATACAATAGCAGAATGGGTTTTTGTTATGCTTAAAGGATGCCCAATGGTTGAACGTCAGTGTATGGGCTGTGTTTCCTTGGTACTCAGCTCCTGGTCAAATGCTGCGCGGCCTTGTTGTACTGCTTTGTGTAAGTGAGTCGTTAAATTTCATTATAGAGATTTTCTTGAGTCAATGCAAGGTTTGGTTCATGTCAGTTCGATGGAAAACTGGTTGGTTATCGGTTTTTCTGTTGATAGTGCTTCCATGGGTGTGATGTACTCTTTGGGTACACAAGGGGTGAACTGATTTGTTGGTTTAGCTTCTTTAGGGCGCAAGCTATGTGAGATAGGAATACTGTTTAGTCCTTTTTGGATGTGAAGTGCCTTACGGTACTCTGTGCTGCCTTGTGTGTCATATGTTGTTGTTTGAATTGCTTTTTGATTTGTGGTACATGCTTGTGTAGTTGTTATGCTATTGATGTACTTTGTGCGACATATAATTATAGTTTAGGCTTACCCTATTTAGGCATAGATCTTTACTGCATGTTATCCTTATCTGCTTTGGAAGTTGTTGTATGTTGTGTCTCCTTGCGTGGAGAAAGGATTGTATTTTTTTTCCCTACATGGAGTTTGTAATGTTTGTAGTCTTGATAATTTTAGTCTAAATCTAGCTCTGTAACTAGTCTAACTACGACGTTCGGTCAACTATAAAAATCGTCTGTAGTAAGTTGGCAATCTGCCAACCTACTGTGTTCATTGTAATCATTATTTGTTATGATAATAAATGTTACGGAACACTAAAAAACCGGTCGGTTTTGCTAAAAAAAAATCCTTTGATTATAACATTAAAAAACACCTTTAGTACATAATTAATTCAAATTTAAAAGCCTTTATTTGATAACTAAATAATATTAAACTCATTGTTAACTAATCATTAAACACCTAAATAATTATTTAATAATAATTAACTATTTAATAAGTAATTTAATCTCAAAATAATTTTCAAATACTTAATCAAACAATTATTGAACTTTAAATAAGTAAATTTTTATTTATTTTGGCAAAGCTGAAGCGACCCAAAAAATTTCACCCAATTTAAAACCATTTTTATTTGTAAATTTAAATAAACCACAAGGTCAACTTCTCTATTATCACGGTTCACATCTAGGATCACTTAACACCAATATAAAAATATCAGTATAATTTGAAATTATAACTTGTATATAAGAAGATATCCAAGTCTCCCTTATATCAAAGCTAATTTAATTAGTAAAGGACAATAGATTAATTAAAAATAATTAATCTTCACACAATATAAACCAGAATAAAACAAACAGACTTGTATATATTAAATTATTCCCTTTCAAAAACAGGTAACCCAGTGTACTCATATATATTATTAAGTAGTATTGATATCTGCACACTAGCCTATATTCAATGATTTTATGGCATATACAACGGTTCATGGCGGCAAGAGATCACCTGGACCCAATATTCCACGTTCTGATGGACCCAACCAATCACAGCCCCCTGATTTTCTCCATTTTGCTGTTAAACCCCCGAAATAATATCGGTTTAATTGCAAAATGGACAAATTAGGGGACTGTTATTGGTTGGGTCCATGGAAAAGTGGAATATTGGGTCCAGACGATCTGAACCCGTTCATGACTACGCTGTACAACTTATGTTGACTATACATGAATGTTAACTACCACTTACTCAACTATAATGCTTGTCTTTAAATGGAAACTTCTGATAGTTTCTGGGTATATAAATAAAACATCAATGCGACAGTATTATCTATGAAATTACCATGCTGATTTCCATCTATTATATATATATGTATATATATATATATATATATATATATATATATATATATATATATAAAACCATACAGTTAAACATTTAAGCATCCATAATTAACGAGTAAGCTAGTGGCTATTTATCCACTGTGTATTACTAACTTAGTAAAGTATTTTTGAACTTACCAATACACTCTTTCAGTACGGTTTTAAAATAGTCCATAACCATAAAGCATAATATATACATACACTCCTTATTCAATGCAACGTTCATTACAGTCTTATTTTCCATCTTCAAGAAGCCAAATACATATATAAATTATGTGTTATGACTTCCCTAGTTCAGCTAGATACATGAAGGACATAAAACAATAATAGGCCAACTATACACAAATTAGTTGTTACAGTTTTCAAACCAAATATATATATTCACTCAACAATTAACCCAGTTTAAGCTATACTCGATAAGCATATCCATATATTGTTGATATGGATTGACCTTTTTCATTTCAGCATAATTCACTAATCTTAGATCGGTTATGTAGAAACAATAGAATACACCTTAATTACATAATTCAGATTTTAATACATATATTTACTTACATTGAGCATACTAAAACATACAAGCCGAATTAATATCATCGAAATTAGATCAATGCAGAATCTCAAAGGTGAATAACACTTCAACCGGTTAATAACTTTGAAAAGCATTTAACGGTCCAAATCCTTAGTCCATAAGCAGTTGAAAATGCATTTGCACCTGTAATACAAACTTTCCGGGTTGCCTCGTTTGAATGAGACACCCAAGAAGATTGTGTAGGAAATCAACAAGGTCAGACTTGAAATGTCTGGTATGAGTATATTTTATAAAATCATGCAGTGTGCAAAAATACTGGTTTAAACTTAGAATGTGTAAACTTTGTATGTTCTTCATTTTTCTACTTTGGACAAATCATTCAGTAGCCACTTAAAACTGTTCAAGCAAATATATATAATCAAGTTATGTGTTCATCAAACAAGGTACATCTCTTTAATCAGTTTCTAGAAAGTAGAAAATATCAATTCTAATCGACCTTGATAAATATACACATACGCGCGCGCACACACACACACACACACCTGTTTCAGTCTGCATATAAATCCACGTTGTTATAAAAACACATAGCAGATTATTTTTTGTATGTATAAATATACACACACATTGTTCTTGCATGTATACATATACTTCTGCTCAGTTTCAGATTTCCACTACTGTTTATATCAGTTGGTAAATGTGTAACTAATGCAAACATTCATCTAATTCTGCCCTCATATCCCCCATATAATTCGCGTTCATGAGAGTACCACATCCATTCAATCTTGATACAAAGAATACATTCAACCAAGGTAAACATTTTCAATTTAATCTATGTTTATCCCATTTGTATATATACTTGATAATCATGTCCTTTTAATAATTTATTGAGTGTTACAGATTGAATTTGTACCCCAGATTGGCTAACTAGTAAACAAGACACTTCACACATAAATCAGAAGTCGATCTATTTTACACAACAAATTCATACAAGTGAAAACTAAGCATCCAAAACAAATTATATATTACAGCCTACAACTTATCATATATACATATGATAAATCCAACTAAACATTTGTTTAATATAAGTACATAAATTCACAATGCAACCATCTGCCAGTTCACATCTGCTCGTCCATTCTATTTAAGTAAACACATCATATATGACTTATACTAACACACCTAACAGGTATAAGCATTTCCCTTTCTCTAGTTTAACTGTGTCTCAAACATTCAGGGTATTATGTTAATCGTAAAACAAATCTTATGGATCTCGCATATTACTATGTAATGATCCAGAATTTTCAATGTTATAATATATAATTAAGTTGAATTTATAGATATAAATTGGATTTAATAAAGTTTAAATATAAATTTTTGGTCTTGAATACATAAATATGAAATTGTATTAGAAAACCTTTTTTAAAAATGATATTGTTAACTTATAAAGATTTTTGAACATTTTATTTTTTTTATAAGAAATGATATTATCTAATTATATATTGACACTGACATAAAAATATTAAATTTGTGAAGAATGGTTTATTTGAAAAATGTTATTTAAATTTTTTGCAAATTAAAGATTTAAATTTAAAAGAAATTATAATTAAATATTGGTTTAAAATAATTGTTTAGTTACTGTACGCGCAGTGTTAAAATATTTTATAAGATTTTACTAAAAAAATTAATTTGGAAAATAATCATATATTTTTCTAACATATTTTAGGGCAATTGTAGTCATTTTGACACTTTAAGGAAATGATTAACCGGTTTATTTTATTTCTATTTGGGGGAGTGGCATATTTTTTTACACGATTATAAATTTTACTTCGCTACCACCGATGGCAGTAAATAATTAATTAAATGTATATAATAATAATAAGTTATTTACTTCAACTATATAATTTAACATACTTGTTCAAATTTTATGCATATAGTATATAAACGCAATAAAATAAACTTTCAAATTAAAAATGTTTGAATGCATACTTGTTACACTTGTTAACTATCCAGATAAACGCTTATTTCCAAACCTGAGCTTGTTTTTATATTTGACTAAAAAATTCTAACAACCCTGCGTCGCTTCCTTTTTTTTCCCCTCATGTCTTCTTTTTCAAGTTTTACGCAAAAGATGTTCACCGGTCTTAAATGAAAATAATAAAAATAACGTTTTTATATCTGTACACTTGTTGCAACTCCTTTTTTTAACATCCGTCGTTGTCTTTCTGGACCGTGCTTACAACGTTGCTCCATCTTTTCTTCTCGTCTGCATCCTTTCCTTTCCTTCTTATTAACAGCTCGCGTTTCCTCAAGAATAAAGAAAAAAAACAGTCGCTCCTTTTTTTTTCCTCATCCAGAAGCATTCGGCCATTCTTTAAATGCCACCGCATCATCTTTCTTCACCACCCACCTCCGCTACCTACCACCGTTCAGTCCACGTCAGTTCACTTGCCAGACCAGTCCAACCTCCTCAGCCAGAAAACCGTAGCCAAATTTCCTTCTCCTCCCTTCAACATGTCGACTTCTCAGCAGCGACCCACCACGTTCATTACTCGGCTATTGATTTCCTCTCCTTCACTTAATAGCCGAAAATACCACTCCTCCCCACCCGTCAGCCCAAAATCTTTCCTTCCGCATTTCCGGTTGTTGCTCTCTTGAAATACTTCCTCACTTCCTCTCATCTCTCAATAGTTTGGACCTCAAACACAACATGCGAGACCACCTTTCTTCCCTTAGAACTATCGGCCTTCATTGAAAAAAAAGGAAAACGAAAATGCTTAACAGATCGAGAATAATTCTGTCAAAGTACGCGACAGAGTAAAAAAAGTAGGTGATGCACTGCAATTTACCAAACTACCCTCCATGTATTACGTGATTTTGCCTACTTCACGCTACAGGACCGAATAACCTTCGGTTAAGTAGCATTACCCAAAAGAAAAAGGCGCGCAAAAAGAAAATGGAAGTTTCAAACAGGCAAGGGAGTTGCGTGTGTGGTGTGTGGATTTTGCTACATCACCCGAAATTGTTTCGGCTAATTCACCTGAAGAAGAGATAAAAGGGTGGCTCCTCGGATCCTATTTTTAAGGCGAAAATTCCTGAAATTCAGGCGGCCCCCATCGTTTATCTCGTAAATCGGCTGTTTTACCCGATTCCCGTTTGGGTAATCTAGCAATTTGGGTGGTGTGTGGGGGAATATATATTATTAGGTTTTGATTAAATTGAAATGGAGCTTGGAAATATTTCAAGCCATTTACGATAAATCGAGTTTTGAATTTAAGATCAAAGAAAATGATTTGGGTTTTGAATCAAAATTTGGGTTTTGTTAAGATAAGTGGTTCTAATATTTGTATAGCGACTAGCTGTAAACTTGAAAACGGTTGAACGAGTTAGGAAAATATTAGACCATAACCAACAATCCGTTCTATTCAGTTATTCTCTCTCTTGTTTTGCAACTGGTCCAACGAGCCAAGCAACCAGAAGGGGGAAGCAGCCACGGGCTAGACAGGGGGGGGGGGGTTTACAATGGAAAAGAGTATGTCGTTACAAGGTTACAACAGCAAACTCTTTGCCGTTGTAACATTATAATGGCAAACACTTTGCCGTTATAAACCAAACCCCAGAAAAACCACGCTGCCACCCCTCCTCTTCACCAAATATCAAACCCGAAAAACCCATATCATCCCCAATTTTTCACCTAAATTTTTCCACCAATTCACCAATCCATCAGCTTTTAACCAAATTAACTACTGTATTTGAGATATTCGTTTGAAAATATGGCAAGATTACTAAAAAAATCACCAAAAAATTCATGCACGGCGACGATGATGGCACCGGGGGTAGTGGCGCAGGCAGGAGTGGTGCAGGGGGTAGTGGCGCAGGCGGGAATGGTGCAGGGGGTAGTGGAGAACAACCAGTGCTCGAAATAGAAGACTTGCTTGCAACCGCCGAAAACATGGAGAACCAAGACGTAGGGGCGCACGAGGAAGGCGGCCGTCGTGGACGCGACGGCCATAGGGGAGGACGAGCAGGTAGGGCGCATGGGGGTGTGAGATTGGTTTCCGCTAGACAGGCCAATCTCGAAGGTTTTCTGGATCCGGACCTCAGTGCCGCGAAGCTTCCTATGCTATCCAACTTTCGCATTCTTCCAATAGGCGAAGAACACGTTAGCATGCATTCGAGTTTGGCTGTAAGTATTTTTAGTATTATTTAAATAATATCCTTTGAGTATTAGATATTGGGTAGATAGTATAACATTTTGTTGAACTGTTGGCAGTCGCGGAATATACGTTCACGTGGTTCATTAGCGACCACACTTAGATATTATCATGCACAGTTGGCGGCTAAGGAGGGGGTCGTAGCACTGTTACATGCTCTTGGATTTCATTTTTTTCTAGGTAATATTAAAGACCTTTTAATGAAACAAGTGGATAATTTATTAGTCCTAGTTTATCTTATTATGCGCTTTACAATTTTAGGAATAAACCATGTTATAAATGCTGATGTTCAATTGTGTGCGGCCATTGCTCTATGGTGGTACAAAACCACCCACACATTTCACTTTCCTTGTGGTGAGTTAGGACTTACACCGCTTGATTTCTCCATGCTTACTGGTATTAGTATTGGAGTAGATGCCTACACCCGACTACCTTTTGATGATGGTTGATGGCGTGATCGTGCACTTCTTCATGATCTATTGCCTCATTTTGACATTTCTGATGCGTCGTATCAGGCAGAAGGCGCTATCAGAGTGAACGCCATCCGTGCGGCCATGGATAGCATACTCGCTCAGTACTCTGTTGTTGACGACTTGGAGCTTGCTCTATTATTTGTGTTATACCTTATGGGTAACCTATTCTTCAGTTCTACGAGAAGTAATTTGCCTGTCGGGTTTTGTTGCGGTCGCGGCTGAGTTAAATGCCGATGGGGAAATTTTATATGATTGGGGCAATCCTATCCTTGCATACCTATACAGATGTCTCGACATGCAGTTCACCATATCTGATTCTTAGGTTTCTTTATATGGATTCTGGGAGTTGTTACAGTACTGGTATTTTGAGTACTCTAGGTACTTTCATTTTATCACCCGTACTTCAGACCTGTTGATCTTTTTCCCCCGTATATGCTTTTGGACTGCGGACAACCGGGGGTTCAGGGATAATGAGTCACGCCATGTGTATCCAGTTGCCCACAACCAGATCAAGCTGAGGATGTATAGGGATCAGATTATATGACATCCATTTGAGAAGAGTACATCATTTGGTCTTGATATCATACAGATTGCTAGGTTGCTTGCCAGACGGAGATTTCCACTTATATCTTATCCCTCGGCGGTAGGTGCTTATTGGTTTCTTGGTGAGAGGTACTGGAGATAGTTGTATGACTTCGACGCTATTCTCGATGATCCACACCCACATACTTATCGGTGTATGATTTACCCGTCGGAGCAGCTAAATATAGCCAGGGCAGTAGGCTGGTGGACGGTCGAGAGCTTTGTTATTATCGGGGAGTCGCACCTTGCCTTATGGCGTATATTTTTCACTGGGTCTTCAGAAACGATTACACATGCAGCATCGATTGATTTAGTAGGGCCATCTACTATAGGACACGGCATACATCCACCTGTTGTCGAGGATATTACCCAACCCAGCCAGAGTTTTCATGCAGCTGATCATGCGGCGGCAGCCAGTCATTTTGGTTGGACCATGACAGTGCCTTCTATTGGACCAGATCATTACATTGACGTGTATCATCCTCCAGCCTATCACGATTACCCGGATCCTACACAGATATCATATCATGATCTGTATGATATGCATATGGGGATTAGGCATACGGGCTACGTAGAGCATAGGCGTAGCCTAGATTACTATGATGGTGAGCTGCGTCGTGTTGCAGAAGAGGCACGACAACATCAGGCGCATTTAGAGGCCCAGCTTGAGGCACAGCGCAAGAGATTTCATGACTTGCATATGTATTACCACCATAGGTTTAATGCTGGGTCGAGTCAACCTCCAGATGTTGGTGATGATGAGGGACCTCATCGGCGCCGCATACGTCCACGTCCATGTTCAGATGACTCAGACGACTGACTTACTACCACATTTATGTACTTTCACAGTTTTCAGTTGTATGGTCCTATTGTTTGAGTAGACGTTCTGCATTTGTTGACTACCACTATTATGTATTTTTGATGTATTACGTTTTCCTAGTTGTTAGTTGTATGTTTCTATTGTTTGAGTAGGCGTTCTGTATTTGTTGACTACCATTGTTATGTACTTTCGATGTATTACGTTTTCGTAGTTGTTAGCTGTTTGGTCTTGTTGTTTGAGTAGGCGTTCTGTATTTGTTGACTACCACTATTATGTATTTTCGATGTATTTTGTGTACGCTCTGTGTAGAGACTGTATTTGGTTCTATGCAGAGACTGTATTTCTGTGTAGAGATTGTTTTTGTGTAGAGCCGGTATGTTCTGTTGTTCTAGTTCCTGTAAGTGTTGTTTGGAATGTATTAACGTTTGAATTTGATGTTGAACAAGATTGCCCTCTTCTCATTTAGAAATGAAAAATTCTTAAATAGCACACCAACATAACAAGGTTTACAGATACCTCCAAATTCTACGTACAAACATCAAATTAAATAGATAGTAAAACAAGCATAAAATCATAATACCATAAGCCTACTCATTTCCGTAGTGGGTCAACCAACTGTAGCGAAGTTTATATGCTTCGTAACCAAAAAATTCCTCACTATACTCGAAAAGGTAACGAGAATCATATGTTGCTTGATTTGTTTTAAAAATGTTCTTGTATTCAACCATTTCGATAATCTTTGTGTACCAATCACAAGCGTCTACAAAATGACGATTAACCATTTGGATTTCAACTGATGTTCGTCTAGTGGGCCGAACGATGGTTGTTGTATAGCCTCATGATCGTTGCTCATCTTTCTTCATATGTTAAACCCCCTCCACTTTGCATTAGTAACTCATCTCTCTTTTCAACCTCAATATAGGCTTTTACGAGGGCCAGCAAATCTTTGGAAGAAAATTCTCGAGTTGGAGAATTCAATGTTTGAACACTATTACTAGGTCGTTGATTTACTGGAGAAGGATGCGGAGCTATAATTGCTCGATGCTGAACCGCGACAGGCACCTCTTCAATTTGTGTATCATGAACTAATCCAACTTCGTTATTGTTGCCTAATTTTCGTTCGTACTCATCAAAAATCCTTCCCATTTGTTCATCACTTATTTCTGAATCGTCCATGTAACCTATGCATCAGTATAATAAGTAGACTTACTAGAAGTACGAAGTTAGTTGATAATAAACGTTACCTTTTAAAAAACAATGAAATAAATTTTCTCACTTGAGCCTTGAACGGTGCTGCTTGAAGCTATAAAAGGTATGAGATGGAGTATCAAATATGCAGTACTTATAAGGGTAATGTATGACCAACAGTTACAATTCAACAGAATAGAATTCTTTGTGAATGATGGAGACGTTTACTGGAATCCCAGCTAAGAATGATTTAGACGCGTCTTTACTATTTTCTTCTCAGTGAACGGTCTAATCATGTCATACACGCATGTGAAAGGGTACAACGTACTTACACGTAAGAGTTAAAAAATATTGTTATATGTAATATTGTAATATGTAATATTGTAATTAACCATTTCAATTCACAGAGGAGTTAAGAAAAATGGGTCGCTCCCAGGTGCCTTACATAACTTAAAAGCTTACTTGACTTGACAATTATAACAACTACAACAATTAAGCAATTGTAACAACTGCAACAACGACAACTAAAACAACAGAAAGAAATGCCAAACTGTAATCATACAAACTACAACAGCTGAGCACACAAGCATCAAATTCAAACACATACACCTACCACAGCCTAGGGAAAGGACCATCTCTAGTTTCACCGGAAACAATCTTGCTCAAGCGTCCTATTCCAGCTTGTGCTTCCAGTGCATACTGACGTCCACGTTCACACATGGGAGGGTCAATCCACTGATTAAAGCAACAACAATCAATTTCATCAGGATAATTCTTGTGGTCGTTGTAGGCTTGACAGCCGAAAAATCGACGACCGACATTTGTTTTGGTCTCGTCAACAACTACGGCCGATTCTTATCCACAATGGCAAATAGGATTGGATCCAGTCGTCCGCAGTTGCTCGGAAACCCTCCCTTCAAGTACAATTTCTCTTCCAGATCTTTGATTAACGGAAGGGGCGTCATCGTTTGAATACGACAAGTATCTGTATTCGTGAGATGGCTGAAACGATTGCTGGAGTTGGACTGGACGTTGCAAGGCATACGATGACGAGTGCGCTTGGGACATGGGTTTCTTGCATGCAGCTTTTTTTCCGGTTCGCTTGGGTGCAGAAGAAGACATTTTTTGGGTTGTACAAGTTGAAGTTGACAAGGTGGTGTGGTTGTGTGGAAGAAGGAGGAGGTAGTGTAACGTCCCTGATTTTTAGTCGATTTATTTTCAATATTTAAATTTATTTTAAATACTGAATTAGAATTATAAATGGATTTTTTATAAATTTATCAATTTATATACGGTTTAATATCGAATATATCGATGATAATTGAATGTTGAGTTTAAACTGGATCTAGACAATTTGGTCGATGAAAATGAATTTCATTTGAATTAGAACGATAATTATAATTTATTATCGTTGAATTTAATTGTTGAAATCAATTTACATTTTAAATCTAATTTAATTCAAAATGTTAATTTAGTTTGTTATTACTTCTATATGATCAAATTAAATTTTCGAATTTACACCGTTGAGTTCTGAATAACGTATAACATCGGTCGTTGTGTTAAAATAGCGGTTTGGGATTTCGAGTTAAGAAACCGCATGATATTTTAAAATAAAATCAAAATCTTTTCAAAAGTAAATCAGCCGACCTATACTATTAACGCAAGCCACCCTAAACTTTTAATTGCGCTGACCTAAGAGTTCTCGAGCAAAAATTCTTGTCTCCCTCTTTCGGTATCAGCGAAGCGACAAATTAATGGCTCGTACCATTTGTTCCCCAATTCGCGCCTATATAAACCTTCGTTAATTCCCTTTCTAAACCACAAAAACCAATTCGTTCTCTTTTCCTCTTCGCCTCTTTTCTTTAAATCGAAAATCATTCTTCCGTTAATAAAAAAAGAAGAAGAGGGATTAGCAATTAGAACCGCAATAGGAGTATGCTCGAATTTGTCACGATCAGCTCTGGGGATGTTCGAGTCCTGGGGAGCGACGACCTAGGGTTGACTATCGATGGAAATAAATGGGTTTCGACGGAATTGTTTGATTGGAAGAAAGTATCGCGATTTACAAATCACCATTTTCCTGAAGCTCGTGGTGACGCTCGCATATGGATGTTCAAGGCCATGGAATTTGGGGTTTCTAACTGTGTTATGGTGCGGTTCAGGGAAGAGGTCGATTTGGGTATGAGGTTAGAACGTGGTGTCGAACTACAGTGAAGTTCGATAGGGAATATGGGTCAGAAATCTGTGGGATGGTGGATGCAGCGAGACCACCATTTGGAGGAGTTGAACAAGGTTGTAAAGACTATTGTTTGGAGGTAGTACTGTGGCATTGCAGTACTGATTTCGGCTTGGGATATTGGTTCGATGGGGTTGCAAAGGGGTTTGGATCGTTTAAGTAGTGTAGCAGCAGGACAATCAATAATGGATGTTAAAAAGGAATGTAGGTTGAGTGTGTGATGTTCGATGAAAGGTGATAATGGGATGATGGTAGTTTGTGGAGATGATTGAAGTATTCAGGAGTTGTTCGAGAATTTGTTCATCGATTAATCGAGTGGTATGCGGAAATAATAAGGTATACATTTTTATTTAATGCATAGAAAGTTATTTATTTTAGTAAGTTAATTTAAATTAATAAGATGGTTGATCGATAAATAAAAATTAAATCATCTTAGGTACAAAGACAATTTATTAGAGATGATTCGAGATGACCGTTAACTAAGACGATATGGGAATTAAACTAGATATTCGGCAAATCGAAAATCAAGGTGAGTAAATCTCACTCACCTTTTATTTAGAATTATTTTTATTCGTTAAAAATAATTGTTTGATGCTTGTTTGAATGCTTCCTGGTTGTTTTAAATATATTAGTTATTTAGGGTGACTACTATATATATATATTGGTTTGGTGGTTGGATTTCCCGCAGTATCATTAGCGGATGCCCGCGGTTTCATAGTGGATGATTACCCTATACGCCCCACGCTATGATAGTGGATGACCTTCTATACCGCGATGTCCTGCCACGAAGCAGGATGGTATTATTTCTGTTGACTAACATCTGTGGATGCAGGGAAAACAGGTTGGAGGAATCCGACTGGATTCCTTAAAAATATATTATCTGTTTGTTTGTTTGTTTGCTTGCTTGATTTCATATATATTAATATATGACGTGTTAAAAATCAAATGATTGAAAATTGGGTGATTTGATTGTTTTAAATATCACTGGGCCAAGTGTTAATTTATTAAAATATCTTTGGAAGAATATTTGAGGTTTAAAAGGGAAATTCTATTTTTCCCAAATAGAATTTGAAATTCAAGTAGAATTTTAAAATATAGAATTTCAAAGTGGAATTTTGAAATAGAATTTCAAAATAGAATTTTGAAATGAAATTTCAAAATAGAACTTGAAATAGAATTTTTAAGTAGAAATTCAATTAGAATTTAAATATTAGAAAGGAGTTGAAATATTTGAAATTCAAAAGAAAATTTAAATAGGATTTGAAATGGAATTTTTAAATATATAATTCAAATAAAATTTGAGTATAACATTTGAATATAGAATTTGAATAAAGAAATTTCAAAAATAGAAATTGAATATAGAAATTCAAAATAGAGTTTGAATAAAGGAAATTCAAAAGGGGATTTAAATAATAGAATTTGAATAATAGAAGTCAAATGGGATTTGAATAGTAGAATTAGAAAAGGAGTTTAAATATTTGATTTTTTAATAGAAAAGAAAAGGAGTTTGAATATTAGAAATTCAAATAGAATTTGAATATGCGAAATCAGAATGAAAAATAGATTTTGAATTCAAAGGAATTCAAATAGATTTGAATAAAGAAAGTCCAAATGAAATTTAAATGAAATTTGTTTATAGAAATTGAATGGAGTTTGGATATAGAAAACTCAAATATGAATTCAAATATATAATTTGAATATAGTAATCCAAATGAAATTTGAATATAGAAAATATAAAGGGAATTCAAATGTAGAATTCGAATATCGAAAGTGATATGAAATTTGAATACAGAATTCAAATAGATTGAAATGGAAATTGGAAAATAGAATTTGGAAATAGAATTTGAAATGGGAATTTGAATGTAGATTTCGAATAGAGTTAAAATGGAATTTGAATATTAGAATTCAAACAGAAATGAAATGGAATTTGAATATAGATTCCGAATAGAGTTAGAATGGAGTTGAATTCATTTTAACGAAGTTTTAAAACATTTATATATATAAATATAATTAAAACGAACTCGCCGCAGCGCAGCAGTTTCGAACTTCAATTGAGTATACAGAACTCGATTGAAGTCGAAATTCTTTGAAACAAGAAACGTCAGGACCGATTTGATAACAGTTTTCTGATGAAAGAGAAAAATCTAAATTTCGTCGAATAGATTTTGAGTTATATCAAAATCAAATTTTTAGAAAAACAGCGCCAGAACCATTTTAAAACCAAAACGGTTTATTTAAATAAATAAAAGGGTTTTTATAAATAAAAATCCGTATTTCCATTAGAAAAATCCAGACTGGAGATATAAAATAAATATGAACTTCAGTGAAGTAAGTGAAATGATTTTTGAGACAAAAATCAGATTTTTAACTACTGGATAGAACTAACTAATCGGAAGTATATTTAGTTAAATCATAATTTGAATCGAATTTGGGTTTTGGTTAAGTAAATTGAACTGGTTGATATATATTCGGAATCGAATATGGAATTTGAGTTGGGAATGGAATTAAATTAATTTATAAGCGAGATCAAAGGATATTTAAACATGCTATTTCCAAATATAAAGTAAATTAGGCAAAAGAAGCTAATAAGAGGATAAATTAGTAAATTGAGTTAAAATGACCATATTGAGTTGGAACATATCAGAAACAGGTGCGCATATGTTAGACAGGTATGGGATGAAGTATATGAAGATTTTTATTTGTGTGCCCGACAAAAAGGTACATGTTTAAATTCATATATGAGGTTTTATGCGCCGTATCGGCAAGCCGCTTGGCTTTTTCTTTTTCTTTTGGATTGGTGAGGGCCATGGGGGGCTATTTGAAATATCCCGAAGCTCCCGGTGCAGGGGAGGTTATGGCGAATTTTTCCAGGAATTTAAGGAGTTAGAATATTTTTAAGATAATTTGATAGTTATAAATCAACGTATCGATATATGTAGAATTCGATAAGGAAATCAAAACAGAAAGGGAAATCTAAATGTGAAATAGAAAGCGAACATATATATACATGTTTTAAAAATGAATAATTGGGTTTTATAGTATGTTTATTCGAGGTTAGTGGTTTTGCCATTTTGAAGTTGAGGATGTTTTCAGTTAAGGTCTGAGAGGTAAATTTACCCTAACTTGATTGATTTCATTTTTAATTAATAAATAGCAGAATCCCGCCTCGAAGAGAAGTGTTAGAAAAGAGTTAGTTGAACTTGGGTTGTTGTAACGATGTTTTACACAACATTCGTGTAACACCCCGAATTTTAGCTAATACTAAAATTCTCTAATCATAAATAATCTCAGATGTGGGAATTGGGGGTAACGGGCTGCGTCATTGCGTTCGTCTCGGAAAAATACGCGAAATAGAGTCCGAGTTTTCGAGGATCGGAGTCCGTATGGCCCAGTTAAGGCCCAATGAAGTTTGCAGAAAAATTAAAGCTAAAAACAGATTTAAAGATTTAAAATCAGATTTCAAAATGGAGCCAGCGGGGGTAGGCGGGAAGCTTCCCGCCCTAACCATGTCGACAGGGCTGTCGACAGGCCTGTCGACAGGGGTGTCGACTTGCCTGTCGACAGGGGCGCAGCGTCCAGAGAGCCTGGGTGCACCAGGTTGGGTTTTAGGCTGGCTTGGAGGGCTGGGTTCTAGAGATTTCCTAAATCTAACGGACCTAATCTAACCTAGGGTTAATCTAAGGGCCTAAAACACTTCCTAATCCTATAAATAAGACCCCAACCCTACCCTAATTCATTCATAATTAGATCTTATAACTAAACTATGGCAAAATGAAACTTGATCATGGCCTCCACAAATCAATGAAGAGAGTTGCAAGCTAATCAACCTCTAATCATCTTCTTCTTCATATTTGGCAACTAGTTTTACTTCATAAGTTTGCTAATCTTAGTTTTGGTGAGTTCCTATGGCTTTAATAATCAATTGTTAAATTGATTATGGTAGGATGTGATAGGACATGGCTATGTTTGTGGATAAATGTGTTTATGCAAGTTTGTATGATATGTGATTTGCAAGTTTTATGTTATATGCAAGGTTAATGCCATGTTTTATGATGCAAAACACTATGTTGAACATTTATGCATATGTAACATGTTATGCAAACTATATGTGAGAGTATATGCAAGTTATATGTAACATGATATGCAAGTTATGCATGTGATTTTATACATGCTAAAGTATTGGATTGTATGCATGCTAAGTGTTTGGTATTATGCATAAATCATGACATATAAGTTTACCCTTCTAAATGTGATGCATACATATGCAAGATGACACCTTTATATGCTATGCATGTTTACCCTCCTTTAAGATGCAAGTCATATATGCAAGCTCAACATGTTATGCAAGTTATGTGAATGATGTTATGTAAGTTATGTGCATGTTGTTATGCAAGTTCATATGCAAGTTATGTGTATGAGGGTATGCAAGTTATGTGCATGGTGTTATGCAAGTTAAGTTTATGAGATTATGCAAGTTATGTGCATGATGTTATGCAATTTATGTGTATGCTTAAATGCAAGTTTAATATGATATGCAAGTATGTGAATGCTTATGCAAGTATGTGAATGCTTATGCAAGTTATGTGTAGGCTTAAATGCATGTTTAACATGTTATGCAAGTTATGAGAATGCTTATATGCAAGTCCAACATGTTATGCAAGATATGTGTATGATAATGTGCAAGCTCATATGCAACATGTTATGCAAATCATGTGTATGATAATATGCAAGTTTGGGTTAAATGTAGTTGGGTTAATATATGCTCATAAATGCAAGTTGACATCCTCTTAACCCATGACAAAGTTATATGCTAAACCCATGATATTTGTGATGGATCTTCCCCTTTATTATGTCATGAAATGAGGACGATTTACGTGGGGAACGATGGGGTTGGTAAATATGTTAATAAAAGTATGATTGGGTATGATTAAGCATACCATAAAATGAATAAGCATAAGTGGGAATTTACCTATTGAGTTAGGTCTACCCCATGGGAATTTACCTATTGAGTTAGGTCTACCCATGTTATGAAAAAAAACTTGATATTAATTAGGGATAATTAATATGGGGGTAATTAATTAGGTGTAATTAATCAACTAAGACACGAGGTTGGACCCTTTTGTAGCGGAAGTCTGCCCGGAACCGACCGGCTATCCAGCGGCTACAAATGATTGGCCCAATGTGAGAGGTCTTAGCCATAAATTAAATACATGATTAAAGTAAAGACACGAGGTTAGATCCTTTTGATGACAGAAGTCTGCCCGGAACCAACCGGCATATCCAGCAGTCATAAAAGACGGTCTAATGTGAGAGGTCTTTATGAGGTCATGATCTTAATTAATGAATTAAGAAACACTTAACCATATTAGCATGTAGAGGGGCATGTGGGGTTAAGTGGGTGCCTTGGGTGGCATGTAGTAACTAGTGGGGGTGCCTTGGGTGGCATGAGGAAACTAGTGGGTTGCCTTGGGTGGCAATAGAAAATACGATTAGAATACTTAGCCAAAGTGGAACATGTAATTAAACATGATTAAAGGGTTAAGTAAGTGCCTTGGGTGGCATGTGGAAATCAAGTAAGTGCCTTGGGTGGCATGTGGGAATCAAGTAAGTGCCTTGGGTGGCATGCGGAAATCTAGTGGGTGCCTTAAGTGGCAATTGAAATATAATTAGATGACTTAACCAAACCTTAACATGTAAGGGGGCATGATTATAAAAAAGGGGTTAAGTGGGATGCACTAGATAAAATGACAAGCTTAAGTAGTAGCTTGTGGGGGCCCATTTCAACCAATATCCCAAACGTATCTTTGTGGGCTCGACCCATGTCGAGTGACGGGACACGCATATTGGGCTTGACTATAAGAGGCCAAAACGGGTTAGCGGTGGCAACGCAAGTCCAACGTGTTTCATATGCGTGTGTGGGCCCGGGCTGGTAGATAAGCTGTTGTTGCATCGTGTAGATATAAAGCCGTGCACCGTTGATATTATCAGGTGGCCACTTTAGGGGAGTGATTCACCCCACTGTGGGACCAGCACGGGTATCTACGTTAGGGAGCCGATTGCTTGGGAGTAGTGGGTACACCTAATAAAGATAGGGGCAGACGGCACCTATGTAGGGGTACACGAAACTACTGGGTAAAATTTCTAAGTACACCTAGTGGAGATAGGGGCAGACGGCACCTATGTAGTGGGCTAGGGGTACACAAAATTACTGGAAAAATTTTCTAAGTCCTTGGGAGGGATCAACCTTTAAGTAGGAATTACTCTTGGTGGGTAGAACTGGTGTGGTGCAGTGTAGGAATTACCCTTGGGTGGGTAGATCTGGGGTGGTGTAAGCTAGTAATTATCCTTGGGTGGATAAATACGTCGTTTCGGTTATCGTAGTACATCCTGTGTTTTGTTGGCTACTTAGTGTAGTCATTATCCCCAGAGGTACCGTATCTTGTTTATATCATACCCTAATTACTTTAATGGTTGTATTGTTAGGGTTATAGGACTCACTCAGACTTATGTCTGACCCCGTTGTTGTTTATCTTTTTCCCCACCCTCAGGTTATCAGAGTGGACCTAGCACTAGTGGGCTTGGACCAGACCGCTATATCTATCTTTTGGGGCTTGGACCGTAGAAGTAAAGCTCGATTTATCTTTTGGCTATTATCTATGTAATGGGATTATGTACTTCTATTTTATTTGGATGGATATTATGTACTTGACTCTTGTTATGGTTTTGTGATGTAACCAAACATGTTTTGTTAATGAAATGATGTTTTAAATTTTCAAGTGTTGCTTATATCTGTCCTGTTGTAATTTTTCTGTTCTATACTCACTAAAAATACTCCACCAAAACTAAGGCATTCCCTTTGTGAGTGACCTTAGCGGGTGTGGGGTGTTACAATTCGTTTATCCCAAGGGATGGAACTTTGGAAATATAAAAGTAAATATTTTCTGAGTACAATTAAAGTAGTAGAAAAAATGATAAGTGATTGAAATTGCTTTCAATTGTAAATAGAATATATTTTCTAAATACAGAAAATAAAGGAGGGCGATATTCGGAAACGTTTTCCAAATAGCGTAAAGGGCCAATATGGTTATTGAAAATATTTGGCTAATAAATATTGATAGGGAAATGGAGAAGATATTTAATTAATGAAATATTAATTAAAGAGCCTAGTGATTTGATTGATATGTTGAATGAACACTTGTTTTTATTCGATAGTTAAATCACAGACTATCGAAGTTTTTACCATCGTTGTCAATATGGAGAGGCTGGTTGGATTATTATCCGTGAACCACTCTGTATTGGCAGTAGCATTGCGAATCAGATTTTATGAAGATAATCGAAGATGGAGTGAAGTGCAAGGGCTTTTTCTATAAATAGAAATTGTGCCTTTGGTTTCGTTCAATCCCAGAACGAACGTATATGGACGAATGTCTGACAGAATATTTCCAATGATCGAATGGATTGGTCTGTACAAATATATATGGTTGCAACGGATTTACTCCCTTAGCATAACATCCAGAATATTTGTGTAAACCAATTAATGATTAACGGATCTGATAATGTGGCATTCAAAGTGATTGTGTTATCAAGGAATGGTAAGTAAGCGTAGCCTCAGGTCTCATCTACCAGGAAATGACAAAAATCGGGCAGGCAGCATGGCTATGTGGGTCGCTCCCATTAGGGTGTACAATCACCTATCTAGAGATTCATTTAATTCCTTATTCTATTCGATGCTGTCCCTTTCGGGAAACGGTTGTTGATCCCAACCGTTGGTGATATACATTCGATACACTCAAGCGAAATGAGTGGTCGGTCATGTGTGGGCCGGGTTGCAAGAAGTTCTTGTTGAACCCAGTGTATTTGCCTCTAGAGATACACTATCGGCAGGTGGTCCCATACCTTGTCATAGTCGGAATCCAATCTCCAATAAGCGCAATGCGGTTTTTGATTTTATACTATATATGTGGATCGTGAGATGCAAGCGTTCTGCTATTTGGTTATTTATTTGATTTAGACACTATTATAATATCATTGGATTTTTGAATCAAAGAGAATTGGGTTATAGTAAAGGAAAAACCGTCCATGTTTATGTGTGGACTGGTCTTACTATTATCTTTTCCTTCGAAAGGATTTTGAAAGTTAAACAAATGGTTGGAGTTTACTCACACCAGTCCCATGACTGACCCAGAGTTTATTTTGTTTGTTTTCCCTAAACTCTTGGGTGCCCAAATTTGTACGGGCAGTCAAGTAGTCGGGATTTTACAGATTTATTTGGAGGAGCTGGAAGCAGGAGGCTTCACCAGTTAGCTATAGACTATCATATATTCCGCTGTGTACTATGTTGTATCTGGAAACATGTGTTTATAACTGTTCCAGGAATAACTGTTGTGCTTTGATGATGGTATGTATATAAAGTTACTGATTAAATTTCAAAAGTTATGTTATATAATATAATTTATTCGTTCCCCTGTGAGATTTGTCTTCTTTGTTTTCTTCTATTCTAATAATTCTTTCTTTCTACTTCTCATCCTCTAACTTCTTTCTAATAATGATTCGTATTTCTGTGCAATTTGGGTTGGACGTATGGTGTTATTAGTCAACTCAAAGGGTACGGATTTGCAGGCCATTACAGGTAGGTTGCTATATAAGGGAGGAAATGCGATCGTTTAAGTAGTCGTTGTGGTGCAACGGCTATAAAATATAACGGCAAACAGTTTGCCATTATATTATTATAACGGCAAACTTTTTTCTAGAGTGTAGTCATGTCACTCTTTTTCTACAGTTTTAGGACCAAAGTGTAGTCCTTAGTCCATTGTCCTGTTTGGGTCGTCGTCAATATACTAACCATGTTACTCCTGTTTCTAAAGTTAGGAACGCATTTTCCAATGTAGCTACAGGATACAGTGCATAGTATACAGTGGACAATATACAGTAAACAATGTACAGTATTTCGTAAACAGTGCACATTATACAGTAAACATTACCCGTTCTCAATTTGTCTTCACATTCCTTGTATTTTGAAAACCAGAAGTAATCTCCTTATGCAGTGGTAACTAAATCTCTTCCTATATATATCTAATATTGTTTCATTAATACCCGATCCATACAGAGCCAAAAATATATCTTAACTAAGAAAAATGCCAATTTTATATCAATCTTCTTACAATTACACGAACCATCTCTCTGGACCATCAAATCCTAATCCGTCCACACCTAGAGAACCAATTGAGTGGTATATCGAAATGGAAGAGTAACACAATGACGAGGTGCGACAATTAGAACTTGAAGCAGGAATGCATGAAATGGAAATACGACATCAGCAATACAATTGAACTCGACAACGTGATCGCAGGTCTAACCTTGTAATTCCTCGTGTTAGAGCCACGGTTGAAAAAGGCGAGGTGCAATCCACAAATATTATATGCTTTTGTGGTTTTGAAGCACCGCAATTAGTCGTCCGTCATGGAAACGACGTTGGACGTCGATATTATACTTGTCCAGTACATACCAACGGATGCGAGTTCGGATAGTGGATAGATGATTGCTTTCCTCGTCGAGCAATTACGTATGCTTTGGAACTAGAGGAAGAAATAAGAAATATGCAAAATCAAGTAAACGACCTAAGTAATGCAAGTTATCGCCTGCAACATGGATTAAATTAGGATTTAAATATTTTATGTTATGCGTAATATATACTGTATCGTTACGCATCGTATCACTTGTATCGTTATGCATTATTTTTGTTGAAAACTTTCACTGAAGTTCGAACGAAGTATGTAACCCAATAGCTGTGTAACGTTCAGGGTATGTACGCTGATTTTATTTATGGAACCTATTGTTTGTCTAATCTACCATTTGTGTAATTTACCATATTTGTAAATTATTATCACTTGTGTAACCTATGCGTAAGGGTCATTCCCATGTGCATTAAACATTTTGATACAAGTTTTCGGATTATAGTGTTAGGAGTTTAAAATACAAGGGTCGTCCTCGGGTGCATTAACCATTTTCAATGATTGTTTCACTTTATTAATTAGTCGTTGTATCACTACAATAAATTTGTCACAGGTATCACCTACTTTGTGTCTATGTTGGGAATTTCAACATTTCTTTCTACAAATATAGCCCTGCTTTGTGTTCAAATGCAGCAATATATATATGCACCAGTTTTATATCTCTAACAGAACAAAAATTCCATACATTTTCTACTCATTTCAATTTTTTATAGGTTTTGTTTTCAATTCCAGCTATGGATAACTTGGAGATTGACGATGAAACAACGAATAATTGTTATGAAGCGTTCGAACAGTCCAGGAATAGTATGCAACACGACAAGCCTACGGTAGAATTCGGTGAAGGAGCAGAAGTTCAGTGTAAATCAGGGAAGCCGAGAACAAAATCTTTGAATGCTCGATTGCGCAAAGTTGTAGCAAATCAAAGACCTGGTAAGCTGATTGTATACGAAGGACAAGAAATGAAGCCCCTACGTCCTATCGGTCCAACACTACCTAGTGGAGCTTACCCTATTTGTTGTTGTGGAGATGAATCTGTTGTTGTTGTTGTTGCTAAAACTGAAAAAATGCCGGACGCCAATTCTTCGGATGTCCTGCCTTCAAAGACCATAGGTATTACCCCAATGATGTTCAATGTTGTAATTTTATGCAGTGGATAGACCCCCCCTATGTGCCAACATGGACTTCAATATGCACTGGAAGCGCAAGCCGAAATAAGGCGTTTGAACAAGATTATTGCGGAGGTAACT
Source organism: Allium sativum (assembly GCA_030737875.1). NCBI lineage: Eukaryota > Viridiplantae > Streptophyta > Magnoliopsida > Asparagales > Amaryllidaceae > Allium > Allium sativum. The sequence continues at coordinate 197,639 of JASFAX010000056.1, read as the reverse complement.
AGAGCTGGCTATCTCAGAAATCATTAGCATTTGGTTTTTCTTTGAACAAAGTTTTATTATTTTAGTTTGTATTTGATGTTGCTATGTTATGTTATTCTAGTTCCTGTAAGTGTTGTTTGGAATGTATTAACGTTTGAATTTGATCTTGAACAAGATTGTCGTCTTCTCGTATAGAAATGCAAAATTCTTAAATAACACACCAACTTAACAAGGTCTGCAGATAACTCCATATTCTACGTACGAACATCAAATTAAATAGACACCTGTAGCGGAGTTTATACGCTTTGTAACTATCTATAGCAGGTCAACCAACTGTAGCGCATTGACTGGTCAAGTCTTGCGCAGTTCGCATAGTTCAATCATGTTTTCTGGCAGAGTTGAGTCATATCACTCTTTTTTGAGAGTTTTCGGATTATAGCGTAGTCCTTTGTCCTGGTTGGGTCGTCCTTGATATACTTTATCAATCTAAAGCAGATTCCGTACAGTGTTCCCTACAGTCGTACCAGTGACCGGTTACATCATTCTTTTTTTCGCTGCCGACACAAGCTTTGAAAATCACAAAACGTAAATCAAAGTGTAGCTAGTGACCGTTCACACCATTACCAATCTTGCAGCTATATATACATATGGTAACTTACTCACACCTTCCCGCACTCAAACAACTTCATTCCCATTCTTACAGCACATCCTTCTATTAGCATTCACTGAAAATGTCTACGTGGTCATCATCTATAGATTCTGAGGAAAAGGCGTATGAAGACATGAGGCTACAGGAGCTTGAAGACGAATTCCAGTTCCTAAACCAATTGAGTCCGCAAACTGAACCGTCATACAAACAGATGAACATTCAACCTCCACATGAAACGCCAGTAGCACCTGTTCAAGTATCATCTGAACAGGCGGTCACTCAGTCAACGCAAGAAGTAGAGTTCTTCCGTGTACCATCGCATGAACATATAGTTGATTCCTACCCAGTCCGTTGCTACTGCTAGTATGCGGTTAAAGTTGTGGTTCGAGATGAGGGCAATAATATAGGTCGGCGCATGCAACGATGTCCAGCCTATCCAAATGGTTGCAATTACATAGAATGGATAGACCAATCTTTGTGCCCTCGGGGAATAGCCTATGCTAACGAACTCGAACGAGAGAATAGACATGTTTGAAGTGATAATCACCAGCTGTGATTTAACATCATGCGATTCCCTTAAGACTAAACGTAAAATGTAGGTTACTGAAGTTGCTAATTCCTACTTCATGCTTTGATTGAGCTACTTCGCACGTACTATCGTCAGTTGTTGTGTCTTTATAAACTATTGTATCTTTATGCTTATTGTTGTATCTTTAAAAACTATTGTATCTCCTTATCCTACTCTACTTTGACAAATTACTCTCCTGTTGTATCTTTAAAAAATGTTGTATCTTTATAAACTACTTCGCACATACTATCGTGATATAGATTGTTAATTATGTTCAATTCAAATTTTTAAATAGTCGCTATGGAATTTTGTTAATAAACGATAACGTTTATTAAATAAATATGAAGGAATTTCTATATATTTGGATAACGTTTATATTCTCCATTATCTCATGATATTATGTTAGATTCCCTACACTGACCTTTTACATCACAACAATTGTTGGCATTCACTATTAATCTCGTGATATTATGTTAGATTCCCCGCAATGACCATTCACGTCACAATAAATGTTGTCATTTAGTACTAATTTCGTATACTGTTGTCATTTATGTCGGAATTGACTCCTCAATGCAGTCTGTGCATGATGGAGACGTTTATTGGAATCCCAGCTGTGAATTAAGAGGACACTTACGACCATATTGAAGGACATACCACTACCTTACCTACAGCTGAAAATGACAGAGATATTATATTCTCCATTATCTCGTGATATTATGTTAGATCCTACACTGACCTTTCACATCACAACAACTATTGGCATTCACTATTAATCTCGTGATATTATGTTATATTTCCTGTAAAGACCATTCACGTCACAATAAATGTTGCTATGTAGTATTAATTTTGTATACTGTTGTCATTTATGTCGGAATTGACTACTCAATACAGTCTGTACATGATGGAGACATTTACTGGAATCCCAGCTATGAAAGAAGGAGACACTTACGACTATATTGAAGGATATACAATTACCTTACCTACAGCAGAAAATGACAGAGTTATTATCCCAAACATTCTTTCCTGCATATATCTTTCCTACCTCTACACTCCGGGAGAACAACGAAAATAAATATATAAAAAAGCAAGCAATGGATTCAAATCTATACTACCATTACTACGAAATCATCAATCAAACCGACGATGCCGAACTAGAAATGGAGGAAGAGACGAAGGAGGAGAGGGAACAACACGCAATGGTTGGGTATTCCAATTTTTTTGCTGAAGGCTCAATAAACAACCGTCGAGGTAGTGTGCATGGACGGATTGACCGACGGTATAAGAGAGACTACAAGGATGGACATGAAAGACTAATAGGGATTATTTCATTGACAATCCAACCTACGATATAAATTTGTTCCGCCGTCATTATCGTATGAGTCCGGCAATTTTCTCAAAAATTTATATTAAAATTCACCATTCGAACCCATATTTCACTTATAGACTAAATGGAGCACAAGCAATCGGCCACTCACCCCCACATCAAAATTTCATCAGCGTTGAGGATGTTAAGCTATGGAACATTTGGTGACCAAACGGATGAATATTTCAGAATCGCTGCATCAACAGCAATAGAGTGTCTAAAAGAATTCTATAAAACAGTTGCTGAACATTTCAGGGACAAGTATCTACAGATGCCTGGACCAAACGATATAAGCAGGATACTATGCATGGGAGAAGCTAGAGGATTTCCAGGTATGATTGGAAGTTTAGATTGCATGCATTGGCCTTGGAAAAACTGCCCAACGGGATGGAAAGGAATGTCCACCGGACATAAAAAAGTGACGTCAATGATCCTTGAAGCAGTAGCATCAGACGATTTATGGGTTTGGCATGATTTTTTTGGAGTCCCAGGTTCATTGAATGATATAAATGTTTTAAAACAATCATATCTTTTCACATAACTTGCTAACGGACTGTCAACAGATGTTTCATATAAAGTTAGTAATACCGAACACAAAACTGGATACTACCTAGCGGATGGAATATACCCAAAGTGGAAAACTTTGATGCAAGGATAAAGAGTACCATCAAATGACAAAGAAAGTTATTTCACTGAAAAATTAGTTTGCTACAGAAAGGACATTGAATGTACGTTTGGTGTTTTACAAGCCCGATTTCATACTTTATGAAATCCTACTCATTTTCTTGATGCAAGAGTGCTTTCAGAAATCATGTATACTTGTATAATAATACATAACATGATTGTGGAGTCTGAAAGAGGAAGATATAAGAATCAAAAGTCTAATTATCCTGACATGTTTACGGGGTCAAATGCAAAACCCCATAAAGATGTAAACTTAATGGGAGAATATCTTGATATGGTTCAACACACTGAAGATCAATCTACGCACTTCCAATTGTGTGACCAGTTGGTGGAACATTTGTGGGTGCATAAAGGAAGGAATAGTCAGAATCATTAGTTGGTACTAGAACTTAACTATTAACTTAAATATCTCCTTAGTGTTGGGTCAATTCAAGTCGTGAACTATGTATCAGTTTGTAGTCGTGTACTATGAATCAGAGTACTATGTATCAGTGTGTAGTCGTGTACTATGAATCAGAGTACTATGTATCAGTGTGTAGTTGGGTCAATAAATCTGGTTTCCAATCATATTGTAGATTGTATCATTATTTCAGAAACTAGTACATAAATACTAAAAACATGTCACAATCATATTACAACTCAACCCAACATATATAGCTAGTACATAAACACCAACAGTACATAAATACTACAAACAGTTCACAATCATATTACAACCTAACCCAACATACATAGCTAGTCCTTATATGAACCACTACCGCTTTCGCTTCCTTTATTTTTTCTGTACTCTCCGAGCTGCTCGGTTAATAGTTCTTGCTGCAGAGAGGAAAGCTTACTAAAATCACATGTAATCATTTTAATATAATTCTTCTCTCGTACCATAGCTTTCGTCTCCTCCAGCTTCTCTCGTACCATTGCTTTCTTCTCCTCCTGCTTCTCTCGTAGCATGACTTGTTTCTCCGTATGTGCTTGTCTGCGGAGCTCTCGATCATCCCTAACTGCCTTTTGGAACTCTTCGTCACTGTGGTTTCTTTGCACCGAAAATTGAACTCTACGCTCTCTTGTCTCCTTAGCTGAATTCTCCATTGTTTCCATAAATCTAGATAACTCTGCACCGCGTTTCTCTAGCTGAACTGACTTGGCTCTGCCAATAGGTCGTCCGTCACTAGTTCCAAATAAATGGTTTCTTTCTTGTGAACTTGGGTCACTTCCTGGACTAGAATCAGAGTAGTTCATCTTCTAGCTTTGTTCTGCTGCTCAAACATGAAGTTGCATGGGTTCTTCCACTTTGGCAAATTAGATAGAAGCTCGAAACAGTCGTGAAATTTAAACGGATGTCCATACTTTTGTTTAAAGGCCTTTCATGACTCCAAAGTCGAAATTGTATGAGTGTATGACATTTCTAACTAATCAATTATAGTACAGTAAGTTATTTTTTAAAGTAATCTATGGTACTTACAACGTCATAACGTGCAGCACCGCTTTGCTGCCTGTTCTGCAAGCTTGTCAGTATTGCCAGATAGTTCCGACACGCGGCATTCATAACTCTATAACTGCCTCTAAGTGATCCCTATGTTCTATTCCTCGCTTCCAATGAATTGTAAAACGCTGCAACTCTTTCCCAAAATTTCTGACCTTTCATATTATTCCCAACAATGTTGTCTTGTGAAATGCGTATCCATGATTTAGCAAGTGAAGCGTACTGCTCAGAAGTAAACTTACATTGTTTTTTCTTCCATCCGCTGCTGTTCCTTCCCCTTCAGCATGTTCATCCTCAATATCTTCTATTGTGGGATCCAACTCCGATTCAACTTTGGTTTGGTGTCGTTTACTGAAAATGCCGCTTAAAGACTTCCACTTCGTCTTCTTTTGGTTATATTCGGGACTGATAGGTGCAACGTATTCTTGATTACATTCTTCAAAATTTGTAACATTCGCAACCTCATTTTCATCTTCCTCCTCGGCCTCCTCCGTTGAAGTTTCAACATTTTCTTCGTTGGTAGGAGAGAAATACCCGTACGAAAAACAGCTTTGTAGATTTTGCATACATTCGCGGTCACGAACCTCGGTCTGTTGCGGAGTTAGGTGAGGATGTTGACTTTGATCGGTCTGCATCATCATTGACATATACGATGAATGATCGTCGTACATGCCTACCATGGGCGGTCATTGGTAAAACTATGCCGGGGCGGTAGAATGGATGGGAGGAAAATTAGGAGGAGGGAGTTGTTGGTACAATGGTCGGTATAGATAATTTGAATACAGTGAGTATCCATAGTCGTGAGATGACTGCACAATTGTTGTTGTTGGTTTGACCGTTGCATGGCATATGATGACGAGCGCGGTTTTGACATGGGTTTCTTGTTTGCAGTTTTTTTCTAGTTTGCTTGGGTGCCGAAGAAGACATTTTTTGTTGTTGAAGAAGTTAAAGTTGAGAAGGTGGAGTGGTGGGGTGAAAGAAGAAGGAGGTAGGTTGGTATATAGAGGAGGAAATGCACTAACCGTTGGGTGCGACGGCTATGTAATATAACGGCAGAGTGTTTTCCGTTATAAGTTTATAACGGCAAACTCTTTGCCATTATAAACTTATAACGACAAACACTCTGCCGTTATATCCACCAACCCTTGTCCAGTGCACCGGCCACGAACGAGCTCCAAAGCAGCCACAGACTAGCCACGGGTGACTGAATAAGCCACACCTGGTTGCTCCGTGGCTTATTTAGTAACTGAACAAGCCATTATTGGTTGTGCTCTTAGTATCGTATATTTAGTGGTCAATATAATATGAAATGAAGATTCGAAAATTTAAAATAATGTTTTGAAATAAAGTTGTTTTGGACTAAATGGGAGTATAAAATATCATTTTGAAAAAGACTTGGGATATGTTTTTAAATTTAAGCTATGAAAATTTAAAATCTATTTTGAAAAGGATTTGAACTTTTTATGATTTACATCTTTATATAGCTTGAATTGAACGTATCGCGAAGCAATAGTTCGTTGATATTGATTTTAATTTTCAAACGAATATAACTTGAACATTTTAGATCGAATTGACGTGAAACAAGAAACATCGATTTTTTTATCAATGATAGCTTCTGAATACAAAAAGAATTTTCGAATTCCGTTGTATTTTCAAGTTATATTTAAAACAAAATCTGAAAAGGTCGCAATACGTGCAGCTCAGCCACCGTAACATAAAATCGATCAAAATGAGTTTATAAAAATTATTAAAAATTTGGAAAAATTATGATTAGTCATATTTTATTATTTAAACTTGATCTGAGTGGAATATTTGAATTTCAAATGATTCTGAACCAATGTGATTTAAATGGCCATTTTACAGCACTTTTAGTAATTGTTATAACATTTTCAAAAGATAATTTGGTTTTGAAGTTCATAAATCGTCTACTATTATTTAAAGCTATAAAAGGGTTTGTAAATAGTTTGGAAGGTTTTAATATGATTAAGTATTTGTATATGGAAGTATTTACCGGTTATAGGTAAGATATTGGAAGTTGGAATTTTAGAAAAGAAATGGGTGCAGGTAGAGTTAGGCTTTCGATATTCGATATAAAAGTCCGTTATTGGACGACTACTATATCAGGAAACTTAGAAAATATTATATCGAGTTTCCGCGGATAGTAGTCGACAATTTTGTGAATTAGTATCAAATGTAAGTCTATTGAACTCTATATAAAACTTATGTTTGAATATCAATTGGTTTTGGATTACCATGAATGGTTTTTTTTTTAATCCAAGTAAAGATGAAGTTTGAATTTGGAAATTTGGAAATCTAAGATAAGGTTAGTGGAACGGAAAATTATGTTTGGAAGATATAGGTTGATAAAGTGAATAGTCTTGATTCGAAGTTTTATTTGGGTTTTCAAAGGAAGGGTTCAAAGTGTAATTGAACTGAAGAAACATTAAATGAATCAAACCTTGTTTTAAGCTCTAATTCAAGAATGAACTAATGACTACTTGAAAGGCGATTTGAATTGAAATCGTGTGTAATCCATAACTGTTCAAAAGATGGGGAAGACCGGGATCTAATATTTCGAAAACCATTCTAAGTAATAATACGACGTTATAAGGAAATTGGAGACTTGGAAATCGATAAGTAAAGACCAAGGACCTTCAGACTATTTGGATCAATTGATGATGTATCGGATCGGGCCGTACACCTGATACGAGGTTATAAGTGGCATGAGATCTGAATATTTGAATATTTTCGGATTGTTGTTCCTATCAGACCTAGAACGGACTTGTATGGATTGTGTATTTGACATTGAAATTTACTGTGTAGCACTGATCTCTGTTAATATATATGTCGAATTTGTGGCAATGAATTATTCTCGTCTCTATGGCATATGAGCTTAGGGGTTATGTATTGATAGAAATCAATGACATGTCATAAATTGTCAATGTGACATACTCGAGTGATGTAATGAGCTTGTGATGATCAAAAGCATGGCTTATTGAAGCGTAGCTTTGTGTATATCGTGACTTCAATGAACCTTAGACCCCAGATTGATGGTAAAGTAGAGGTTATTAGATTGTATACATATACATAATCTCTATTGAAACTCGAAAGCTTTGGTTGTAGATCAACCTTGAAACTCGAGGAAATAAAGTATATACAGTGTCCGAGTTTGGATGAAAACCGAGATGTATACTTCACGCTCTGTATTCGGTGTCCATGTCTGGATGTTAACCAGGAGATACATAGCTTCGTGTCCTCGATTAATCTTTCATGCCAGGAATCATCAGGCTGGAAAACCCAATAACCAGTACGAGCCGTTCGATTTGTTTGTAAACTATGTTGGTTGGCATAGTTACTATGCTTGCTAAGATTAATATATTTATTTATGATATGGTTTAACCACTATGTACTAATTATAGTATTAAAAGAGGATTTTTAAGTATTAAAGCATTACTGGTTATCATGAGACCAAACTCGCCCGTCTGGTGTGCACTTGCATTGTGTGATACGGGACGAGCTTATGATAGCTTCATTTTTCAAAGTTATTGCAGATTTTTGTGCATAGGAATTCACATGGAGTAAACACGTTCAGTGTTAGCGGCGTGGTCTGATGAATTTTCCCAACTTTAAAATAATCCCGAAATGATAATTATTTTGAATTCTCACACCAGTCCCACGAATGACCTGGAGTTTATTGTTTCCACACCTAAACTTTGGGTACCCAAAATTTTCACATGGGCAACTAGTAGTTTAGTTTGCAGGTTTAGTCTTCAGAGCTGGATTTAGATTTGGAGCTAGAGTTTATTATGGTTTACTTCTTCCGCTGTAGGTGTCTTGTTTCCGGTGGACTTATGTTGTACTCTGATTCATTGTAACTCTAATCTAAAGTTTTGTAATTAAACAAAAAGTTTTGTCATTTGTGTTCAAATGTGTTAGTACCCATAACCACCCGTCTTTATGAATGATTTAAGTTGGTTCAATTACCGGTGAGAATCGGACAAAAAGGCGGGTCGTTACATACTGTGTGCATATAGTAGAGATATTGAGGATATCTCCCAACCTTATATTTCTTTTTACCAAATACAAGGATTAAGCTTAGAAAAATACCAAGATAAATAGATCAACACATTGATTTCCCATTACTTTATTTATCTTATTATTATAAGGGTAAACATAAGCTCAAGCCACTATGGTCAAACTGCTTATCCTTATGTACACAACCCTACCACACAGAAATACATATTAAACCCTATATTATTTTCAGTAAGTATTTTCTATTACTTTTTACTGGCATATTACACAAGGAAGCATATTCACTTTAATCAGAAATATACATATCGGATCTACACAGACATCCGTTCACATCATCATCAGTACTTATGTATTAATCAAGCGAACAACATATATACTTTTATTGTACTAATTTGACGATAAAAATACATATAAGAAAAGTTGCCTATAATAGGTCTTACTGGCATGAAAAGAGTGAAATATACTCGCATAAGTTTAATCTTCGATTTCTGTTTTCTTCAGATCCTCGATTAACACTCGAACTCCTCAAATCTAATGTTGATTAGCTTTGAGATCCTAGATACGCTGCTCCCTTTCTCGAATCCTTGCTCAATAGCACGAGACATTTGATTTCTGATTTTCCCCAATTTAACTCTTAGAGATTTTGGCCATTTTCTGTTTTCTTTTTATTTTGAACGAGAGAGATAAATTGAGACTGACGGCTTCTCTTTCTTTTTATTACATTATACACAGCTAGGGTTTCTATTATTTGCTAATGTCCTTTTTACCCTTAGATTTTATGTGAACCTTAAAACAACACTTAGGCCCCTTGTTTACAACACTTGAACCAATTTCCAAGTTACACAATGTATAAACAAACATTTATATGTTCATACCAATTTTTAAAAATCCATTTTATATATATACAAAGAGTCATAATTTATTTATTCACTATATATATTTAAAGATAAATTTACTAATAAAATAAGATTATTTTAGAGCTAAAGAATTTGGTTTATTACATTCACCCCTCCTTTAAGAAATTGTGTCCCACAATTTATTCATGCTTATATTAGGCATTAAATCAAAATCAACCAGCATATGTAAAAACCGATTTTCATGTGCATGTTTCTAAAACAAGTTCATATCATAGTCAACACATTTACTCTAAATAAACTGTGTATTAAAGGGGAAAAAATATCAGATTGGTAGCAAAAGTTTGCAAAACAAAAGGGCTTCAATTCAAGTTGCATTGTTATACCAAAATCATAAATGCATAAATAAACCAAGCCAAAAAGCCTTATAATCTTGCTTTAGAAAACTTTTGTTACCAGCATTCAGGTTACTCTAACCTATATCAAAATGAGCATGGAAAATTTATCAGTTGAATACAGGCAATTAATTTTTTCAGTATTTTAGCAACCAAAACATTTTCAACACAAATTCTACAGTTCAACGCTATTATTTCAGTGTTCTTCTCATGAACACCTATCAATCTTGAAAGTATTTATTAAAATCCCTGTATGTATATATATGTATATATATATTTCTATAACTATAACTGACCCTATTCAGGTTATCTATTATATCATGCACAAAAATGTGCATCCATACATATCGAACCAACCATTGTATTCAACCATTCATATAACAACATGTCATTCTATAGGTGTATAAGATATTACTGATGAAACGACCTAAACTTTCCCGATCCCTGAAGAGACGGAGGAGCTCAGATTGTTTTGAGAACACAACACATCAGAGCACAAACATAAGAACATTTCATTGTTATTACAACAATTTACCTCAGTGTACAAGAATATATCAGAATATGAATAAATAATATACCGCGGAAAATAATATCAGAGATTTAAGTTACAAAACAACGGAAAATATAATACATGAATATAATGTGCAGTGGACAACATCAACTAGAACAACTTAAAGAAATATACGAATACAAAGCTTTCCGATTATAGCTCTAGCTGTAATCCAGGATCCTATGAAAAGAAATATCTGCAAACCAAACTACTAGCTACCCATGTGTAAAATATGGGAACTCAGAGTTTAGGTTATAAAAATAAACTCCGTGTCAGTCACGGGACAAGTATGAGAACTAAAACAGTTATTAACTTGATTTTAAAGTTAGGTAGTTCAAGGGACCACGCCATATAACACAGAACAGGTTCATCCCCAAGAATACCAGTGCATAAAACACACAACGCAATGCTAAATAGAAAAATGAAGCTATTATAAGACACAGGTCCCATCACACAATGCAATGAAGTCGGAGGATAGAGTTTTACCTTATAATAGCCAAACATGCTTGATACGCAAAATTTCATCTTTTATTATTACTATAAGTGAAGAAATCAACTTCAAATATAAATATATCAATCATAGGCGGCGTAGGTACCATTATATTATGTCGTCATATAGGTTTACAAATAAAATCATAAAATTTCATACTGGAAATTGGGTTTCCATCTATGAACCAAGGCAAAGGATGTTCCTTCTGATTCGAGACACACTAGCAATGCCTCAGGACTCGGACGCTGGCGAGCCCTTGGTTCCTGCAGAGTTGATCATCTGTCGATGATTAGTTATACCATAAACTATATGTTAGCCGGTTCTATCGAACCTCCAAAATGGTCAGTTTCTTCGACTAATTAAGAGCTACTAGGGACTCAAATCAAATCCGAGGTACCTCGCTTTCCATCAATAAAATTTCCAACATCTGCATAAGTGAAATGTCTGGGCTCCATACCATGACGTTACTCGTAGCTAGAAACTAACTTATATTCATTTCCGTGCATCCCTAATTCCGTTTTAGGTTCATACCGGGGATGAAGCTCGCAAATTAACATTACAAAAGGCAATGCTAATTAAAGCTGTGCTTTGATCATCATCCACAAGACTCTGCTTTTCAACAATAAGCCTTGATCATTTGCATCTTAGCATGCCACATTGTCAATCCATACTGTACCACTGATTTCCACAAGTATATAACCTCTAAGCTCATATGTCTCAAAGATGGGTATTAAGCAAGAGAATAAATTCTCCGCCACCAAACAGATATATATTTAGCAGAGAGCAACAAATACAGTATAAAGGGATACAATGTCAGACATACCATCCATTTGCAAGTCTGTTTTGGGTCTGAATGAAACCGATGGCACCTTATTCCTCGTCCCATATGTCCAATACAGGAGAGAGGTCCTTGCATATCCGGTCGATCTCCAAGTACGTCTGGACGATCACCACTTATTACCTTGTCTTGGGTGTACGACCCAATCAAGACATTAGTAATCATCCAAACGATGTGAAGATCCCCGGTCTTCAACCACTGTCTTCATCGTCGACTTTTAGTCATCGTATCAGTTATTCAAAATGGGTTAAACTTGGTGTTTCTGAATAACTCGCGTATTTTATAATCAAAAACACATCAATATTCCAATTCATAATATTCTTTTATTCAAATATTCACATCTTAGGGGAAAGGTTCCCATTAATTTTATCAAAGATAATTTCTTTTAAACTTATAGTTTTATCTTCCATCGGATATCATTTTCAAAAGATTTCATTATATTTTCTCCACTTAAACCAAATTAAGGTTTATAAATAAAGTCGAGATTATCGCGCCTTACCGAAGTAATCCTTTATTTTATTAATCCCAATCCCAACCTATTCATCCCATGGAGCAAAACTAGTAGTACTCCATATCTAACACCCACTGTGTTACCGGTAAAATTAATTACCATTTCATGTTTCAAATCTAATTAAAGATTTAACTATCGCATGGAGTAAAACTGGTGATACTCCATTCTCGATCATTTCTTGAATTCGATAAATTTAATTATCCCATTCCCATTTTAATCTACTTAAAGATTCATTAAAACTCTAGCTTTATTTTAATATCAAAAATCATTACTTTATGACTATTCAACTTTAAGAAATTAATCTTATCTTTAACTGGGTTAAAGAACCAATGTTATAAAAACACCATTCACAATAAACCCAAATCAACTTCCATTACAAATGGAATCTTCGCGGAAAACAGATCAATATATCATTGATATAAATTTCCTTATCAGACTAATAATATAAATGGAATAATGGTAAAGCCTTTTAAATTCCATATATAGTAACGGTCTTCCTTTATAGAAGCTCATCTGGATTATTACCAAAATGAATTCCATTCAATTCCAATTTAATATACTAAATTGCAAAAATTTAGTTTGGAAAATTTCCATTAAATCTTGATAAAAAGATTTATAAATTCCAAATCATATCTTCACTGTTAATTGGCTTTTAAGAACAAAATGCTATTTAAAACATCGTTCACAATGAACCCAAAATCATCTTCCATTTAATTCCAATTTATAATTATAAATTGAAAAACTTTATTTGTCTTAATTAAAAGATCTATTCTTTTCTCAACGGGGTTTAAGAACGGTGTTATTAAAGACACCATTCACAACAAACCCCCAAATCTTATTTGATATTAAATACAAGGCTCCGAATAAAAATAATATCGATTTATATTCATTATCAAATTCTGAAACCAACGGATATCGTATTGGGAATAATGATATCTGTATCTTCCAAATTTCTCAACAATATTCGTATAATCACGGAATCCAATATCGTAATATTCCAAAGATTATTTCCATTTAAATCCTTTTTAATTCATACGTTGGAAAATTTTGGTTATATTAAAACCATTATAATTCCTTTCTGGACTCCATTCTAGTTGCTAACTAGTTCATTCAGATAATATCTTTTATCTTTTCAAACATGGAATATTTCATCCAAAAACCTCTTCAAATCATTTATTATGATTTTACATAATTTATTCATATTTTTAATAACGCACTTACAGCCGATTTCCAATATCGGCCACCTGATTGCATCCATCACGGTCTTTTCTGAAATTGATCTGAACATATTTTAAAATCTAACTGTTCAAATTTAAATCTCCTATATTCATTGGACAGATCTTTTTGGTACTAATCCAACAGTTTGGGTTTCAGGAGAATCCGACGGTCGAATCTCCCGTTACATCAATCCGAAGTTCATGGTCGAAATTCGCTAACGGTCGCTGCACAACACGTTCTATTCAAACCATTTAAATATTTATGTATATATATATAACATATTTCATCGATTTCCCTTTTAAAACGTATTTTATAAATCTTTTATAAATTCATTTCAAAATGATTTCAACTTACACTTCAATTTTAAATCAAAATTGAATATTCCATATCATTATAATATTAAAATAATAATATTTTCAAAATATCAAACTTTGAAATCTTATCTTTTCGATATTCATTATAAAATAAATAAAATCGACAGACAATTCCGTTCGAGTTAAAATGGCGTATATCTACTTAGTTCGGCTTCATATTCATTCCAACATTTTCGTGTCCATCCAAAATCGGACATCAAAGTCATATTTTTATTCTTCACTAAACATTACTTTAAAACATTCATTACTTCTGAATTGGAATCAAACTCAATCAATTAACATATAATTTTATTTATATCAATTCCATACATCGAATGTATTCAAAAATAGTGATAAACAACAATTAAACATTCAATTCACATCCAGAGTGTAATTTACATCTGTATAAGCATTAAATATTTAAATAACGCTTATAATAGTCTATCAATCAATCAGTTGACATACAATCAAATCCAAGGGAGATGTGAATTAATTATCGTCCCAGACTCATATACAGTTTTCAATCATCAACAAATAATTGAGCGATGTGTAAAATTATCATCCCAAAACCCATGTGGCGTTTATATCACAATCCATGTGAATTTATTTAAAGTTTAATAATAATGACACTAAAACTGTACACATCCATCATCCACATAACAAATATTACAATCACATGCAATCAATATAAATTCAGTCATAATGTAATAACTGTAAAAATAATTTAAGTGAGAGAGAGTTCTCACTTTGATTTCCACTTCGTCAGTCTTTAATTGAAGATGGTTTTAATAAAACTAAACAAGTGTTTAATTTTACCAAAAACTGCAACTGCTTCCATGTCCGTTTTGGTCAGTCCCATGTTGTAGTGCTCATCTTCAGGATTTCAACGAACCCAAGTTCATTGAATTCTTTCTGATTTAAAGAGGTTATGACTGTTAATACATTAATAATTAATTAATTAATTTAATTATACTAACTCAATCGTCGTTATCCTTCTCCAAAACCTACATTATGATCAAACCCAACGTTCACCACCAGTCCTCGAATCGCGCCGCCACCAGAGACCTTCCGCCACCGATCTGAAACCTCCACGGTGAAGCCCTACGCGTCGCCTCCCTCCCCTATCAATCACGGTGAACTCAGGTGGGCCATTAGCCACCAATTTACTCCTGAACGTCGTCTGTTTCAAGCGAGATTCTGGTTGCCTGAGCCTATTATCCACAATCACCACCATTGATTTTCTTGCCCTTGCCAAGCTCTCCAGAAATGTAGCAGGAAGTTTTTCGAACGGATGAATGGATCATCAAAAAATTGAAGGGGAAGGCTGCAAAATTAAGTCTGTTCATTCGATGGACATGCGTTGATCATGCAGAAACGGGAATGAGGGTTTTGACTAATGGAAACCTGAATTAGGGTTATAACATATATATTTGAATATTATTTAATTCCAATTTAACTTGTTTAACGTTTTGAACTCCAAACAAACCCTAACGACTGTCGCCACTAACCAAATACCGTCATTCCGGACACATTGGGATTTGTTTCGCAAGCCAATTCAACTGTTTTGGTTATTTTTTTATCAAAATTAAAATATTGATTAATATAACGTTCAATACTGAATTTGAACGTATACTTTAATTTATCGGCGCATACCGACTTCAAAAATTACGAAAATTGAAATCTAGTTATGTTTTGATGATACGATCCTAAAAAAATTAATTTCGTCGAATTTGGAGATGGTTTGAATAATGGCCTTTTAATTGGTCTTTTAAATTCAAACTGAAATTGAAAACACGTTTAAATCACTACACTCACATATTAATTCCAAAAATTATGAAATCTTAAACCTGACTATAATTATTCCGGATCCCACAAAAATGATTTCGTCGAAAACGGAGGCCGTTTGCAAAATGGCTATTTTTAAGGGCTTAATATTATATATATATATATATATATATATATATATATATATATAAATTCCATAGCGACTATTTGAAATTTTAATCTGGTCATAACTTTTAATTTGTAAAGTGAAATCTCAATTCTTACATTCATTAGAAAATTACAGTTCAAAATATTCCAACGTTTCTTGTTTTGTCCAATTTTGACTTATATTGAATTATGTATATTCATTTGAAGTTTAAAACCAAATTTTCAAACTACCGAGCCATTACAAATTCTTTTTAATTAAATTTTAAATTTATATGTTCTAACTCCGATTTAAATAAATCTTAAATCGTTAATTCTCAAAATAAATTATTTTAAATTCTTAAAATCCATTAAATTAATTAAAAATAAAATTTTAAATTGGTTCCAAAATCTGGGTTGTTGCAATCTCCCCCGTTTGAAAATCTTTTTGTCCTCGAAAAGGAAGATAAAATCGAAGGTTATTTACTTAATCAACTCCACCTTCGCTTTACTCAAGTTCTTCAACTTTTCAGTTTCTAAGAACTTTCTAATTTCTCAAAAATTTGGCTAACACCTTAAATTTTCGAAAAATTTCGCTATAACCTCCTTTGTACGGGCTGATCGGTAAAACCACAACTTGCCTCACAGGGCCCTCATCAATCAAAAAGGAAAACAAAAAAGCTAAGCGACTTTCCAATTGGCTCTTAAAATCGAAGGTTATTTACTTAATCAACTCCACCTATTTGTCGGGCAAACAATTTTATTCCTCTTCTTAGCATCCTTAACATGGTCTATTCAATATATATACATGTATATGTATGCAATTCCAATCAATTTTCAATTCAGTTCAATATTAAATTCAATTTGGCTAAATTTTACCTTCCATTGTCATATTGGTTTTATTAGTTGAATTAATAATCAAACATCACAACTAGCCATCAATTAGTCGATTAACTTTTCATACATATATCTTATTATATATACTCAAAAATCATATTTCAATGCCAAATCTCAACATAAACTCTAACTAAGTTTTGGTTCTCATACTAGTCAATTGGAAATATATAGATATCTCACTTTCGAAACTCGAACATAAATGCTGAAGATGCTCGAGCTATCATCAGAATCATCTCCGGGCGACAATAGTGTGATTCTATATCCATCCAGTGTATTTGAGACTTCGGATATACATTAATTACGCGTATATTCAAAATCTTCATATACCCGATAGTCCAAATTCAATATAAAACAAAATACTCAAATACGAATAATAGATATAAAATTTCAAAACTAAATTTGTTTTTATAAATAATACTCTTCAAACTCATTCTAAGGTATTACTAACCCTATCTCTAACGAGTCATTCTTATAGGATGTTACTAATCCTATCTCTTATGAATTATTTCGTTTGGTTCTAATGCATCTTGTTCTCGAGCCTTGTAAACCAAATCTCCGATACCAACTGAAACGACCTCGACTTCCCCGATCCTTGAAGAGGTGGGGGAGCCCAGATTATTTTGAGAACACAATGCATCAGAACACGAACATAAGGACATTTCATTGTTATTACAACAATTTACCTCAGAGTACAAGAATACATCAGAGTATGAATAAATAAATATACAATGGAAAATAATATCAGAGATTTAAGTTACTAAACAGCGGAAAATATAATACATGAATATAATGTGTAGTGGAAAACATCAACTACAACAACTGAAAGAAATATATGGATACAAAGCTTCATGAATATAGCTCCAGCTGTAATCCAGGATCCTGTGAAAAGAAATATCTGCAAACCAAACTACTAGCTGCCCGTGTGGAAAATATGGGCACCCAGAGTTTAGATTATAACAATAAACTTCGAGTCAGTCACGAGACTGATGTGAGAACCAAAACAGTTATTAACTTGATTTTAAAGTAAGGTAAATCAAGGGACCATGGTGTATAACACGGAAAGGGTTTACCCCCAAGAAAACTAGTGCATAAAACAAACAACGCAATGCTAAACAGAAAAATGAAGCTATTATAAGACTCATGTCCCATCACACGATGCAACATAGCCAGAGGATAGAGTTTTACCTTATAATAGCCAAACATGTTTGATACGCGAAATTTCATCTTTTATTATTAGTATAAGTGAAGAAATCAACTTCAAATATTAATGTATGAATCATAGGTGGCATAGGTACCATTATATTGCGTCGCCATATAGGTTTACAACTAAAATCGTAAAATCACGTACTGGAAATTAGGTTTCCATCTATGAACCAAGGCAAAGGATGTTCCTTCCAATTTGAGATACACTAGCAATGCCTCAGGACTCGGATGTTGGCGAGCCCTTGGTTGCTGCAGAGCCGGTCATCCATCAATGATTAGTTATACCATAAACTATATGTTAGCCGATTCTATCGAACCTCCAAAATGGTCAGTATTTTCCACCAATCAAGAGCCACTAGGGACTCAAATCAAATCTGGGGTACCTCGCTTTCCATTAATAAAATTTCCAGCATCTACATAAGTAAAATGTCTGGGCTCTATACCATGACATTACTTGTAGTTAGAAACTAGCATATGTCCATTTCCCTACGTCCCTAATCCCGTTTTAGGTTCATACCAGGGAGTGAAGCTCGCGAATTAACGCTACACAAAGCTATGCTAATTAAAATCGTTCTTTGATCATCATCGACAAGACTCTGCTTTTCAACAATAAGCCTTGATCATTTGCATCTTAGCATGCCACATTGTCAATCCATACCGTACCACTGATTTCCACCAATATATAACCTCTAAGCTCGTATGTCTCAGAGAAGGGTGTTAAGCAAGAGAATAAATTCTCTGCCACCAAAAAGATATATATTTAGCAGAAATCAACGAATACAGTATAAAGGGATATAAAGTCAGACATACCATCCATTTGCAAGTCCTTTCTAGGTCTGAATGGAATCGGAGGCAAATTATTCCTCGTCCCATATGTCAAATACAGGAGAGAGGTGCTCACATATCTGGTCGATCTCTAAGTACGTGTAACGAATCAGGATTTTCGACCCAGAAAATCAACATAAAACCCATGTCAATTATTCAGGCATCGAACATTCCAAATCATTAATACAAAGAAATTAGAGGGCGAGAATAGATAAGATAGAAAATTAGAATAGGAGAAGAAGAATATAACAACAACATAATCAGAGTAAACACAAATCCCATAGCGGAACGAATAGATATATTTCATAAAATAGCTTTGAAATAAAACCATTATCTGTGCACAATACCATTATCTGAGTACAATACTTACAACACAACGGAAATAAACAATAGCTATAAAATCATGAAGCCACCTGCTCCAAGCTCTCTAAGTATCTCAAAAAAATCAAGACTACTTGACTTCCCATACAAAATTAGGCACCCAAGAGTTTAGGAAAAGCAAAACAAATAAACTTCGGGTCAGCAATGTGACTGGTGTGAGTAAACTCCAACGATCTGTTTAACTTTTTAAAATCCTTTTAAAAGAAAGAATAATCGTAAAACCAATCTACACATAAACACAGATAGTTTTTGAAACACCTCACCTACGCTAAGATCACTCACAAAGGGAATGCCTTAACTTTGGTGGAGCATTATAGGTAAAAGAAACAGATAATTTACAAGACATATATGTATATAAACAGCGGAAAAAAACAAACTTTATTTCAAACATGGTTCATAACAAAACATTACAACAAACTTTTTAAAACCAACTTCCAAATCACTACATCAAAATCTCTGTCTTGATTATTACATAAAGAAGCATAAAACGCAATAAAACTGCATATATCCCCAAGTAGTAGTGTGTCCAAAGCCATAGCCAAAGATAAGAAGTTCCAAGCTATACATCATAGAGTCTTCAAGCTTGGAAAGACGAACGGTCCAAATTAGGCTGAGCTATTCCCTCCCTAGGTACCTGGGGGAAACGGAAGAAAAGAGAGCGAAAGAAAATGGGTCAGACATAAGTCTGGTAAGTCCAGTGATTATTCAACATATAAACTGATAAGAGAACCATGACTTGAATAACCTGGACACAGGACAATAATACGGAAATAAGGTAACATAGGATAAGGTAAGCGAAACGGGGCAAGATAGACTAATCATACTATCGCACTCATGTCCATATTCACTGTACCTTCTAGATATTTTAACCATTATCGTGATTTCAAAACCCAGTGATCCCTTTTTCATTAATCGGCTCGTACTCGCACGCGTTTGCCACTTGTGTCATACGGCCCCGCTCGATTGTAGATACCTGTGCTGGTCCCACCATGGGGTGTATCAAATCCTATGGTGGCAAGCCGACACGATTCAAGATGCACAGTGTATAACTACTGATGCCCAGTGCCTTCTTTTTCCACTCCGGAGTATGTGCACGCTCGTACTCCGTCGGAACCTACATTGACGCACCAACCGCCGTCGTTTTGACCGCTTATTATCAGCCCAGTAATCGTGCCCCACCCAGCCTAGTTAAGGGTACCATGATACATCTATGTGGGTTACTGCTGAAATGGGTCCCCGTTACTAGGGTTTCCTAGTCAACATGTTAAATTGGTTAAGTATCCAAGTTAACCTAACCCCACCCATCAGTTTAGTTAACATGTTGCATTGGTTAAGTGTTGCCTTAATTAACTTAACCCTACCATTCCTGACTCAGCTTTAATTCATTTGTTAAAGCACCAACCACTCACATTAGACATGTATTGTTGCGGTTACTGGATGTGCCGGTCGGGTTCGGGCAGTTTTACACCGCAACTCAGTCTAACATCAGGTTCCTTTGGGCTTGATGCACTAACCTCCCACATTAGATATATATTTTTACGGTTGCTGGATGTGCCGGGCGGTTCCGGGAAGTCTTACACCATAACTCAATCTAACCTCGTATTTTCTAAATTTACATATTTACTTCTTTATATTTATATGTAAATTATTGTCATTCAAGTCAAGCCCCACTTTCCTTTTTAAATCAAGTTCATAATTTTTAAGTATAAAAATTTATACCACTTTATGCCATAAACATTTTCATGTTCATGAGCCAAATATGCCAACTATATATAATTTCATATTTTTCCCCAATGTTACCCCCGTTAAACGTTATCATGAATCACATAAAATGTTCGGCTCGATACATAGCCTAACTTATACACAAAAGGGGAAAAAGAGGAACATGTAATAATTCCAACATCATAAAAATATGGATCTAACTACACATGTATCATATGAAATTGGCATAGAACAATATACATTCAATTATGAACATGAAAATTTAAATCTACTTAACATGGATCATGAAATAAGGGTTTTACATAGAATTACATAAACTTAACATTAGGCATGTAATTATGAACTTCGTAAATTAGTTGGATCTAATCTAACATGAACCTAATCATATTAGCATGTAGTTTTGGTCATATATGTGAACATGGTTGAACTTGCATAACCATAACAAAAATTATCAAATTGTCAGACAACATATAGGTGTTATTATCAAATCATGCGACATGAAATGTCATTGCCAAAATTTAAACAATGTGATATCCATCGCCAAATTGAACAATATGGTTTGTCATTGCCAAACTACACAATATGATATGCTATCGCCAAATTATAATATGTCATCGCAAATTTATGTCATCACCAAGTATAAAACATAATATGTCATCTCTAATTTATTTAATATGATATGTCATTGTCAAAGTATAATATGTCATCGCTAAACTACACAACATATATGTCATTGGCAAATTATACAACATATGGGTCCAAAGCATTTAACTTTGATCATCAAATTACATACAACAAGATTCACAACTTAGCATAGGAAGAATCATAGTCTCAACCAATTCAGTTTTAACAAAAAAACGATAGGCATATATTTACATTAGGCGATGTTTTATATCCAGCTATTTAGTCACAATTCTAACATCGTTTAGGTCTGAATGATAACTGGACTTACAAAAAGGAGGCTAGTCTTGAGTTCTGGGATCTGTATTCTGAATTTGAATAGCTCTCCTTTGTTGTAGACATCGAATTCTCTTAGTTGAATTAGATTTGATTTGCAATTCCTACTTGCTTTCTAGTTGAATGAGAATGGCGGCTACTCTAGGTTGAGTGTTGACAGCATGACGGTCTTAGGAATATTTTTGTGTGGCTTTAGGGTTTAGATTTAGGTTGCTTACATAGAAGTTTGATTTAATAGGAGCCGTCAGATTAACCTAGAGCAAATCAAAGCCATTCAAACCTAGGAGAACTAACCAGAACGTGCCATGAAAGCCCTAATGACACAGAAATTCATCACAGGAGACAAACATCAGATTTTTGATCTGACCAGAGGGGGAGGTCGACCCCCAGGTCGACCTGTATGGGAAGAGGTCGACCCCCTGCTCGACCTCCTGGTCAATCTGGCCTTGGGCGGGAAGTTTCCCGCCCAGCCCGCTTCTACTTCAGATTTTGAATTTTAAATTTTAAATTTCTGAACTATATTCTGAACTGTTTATTTAAATTCTTGAATCTTCTGAAGGTCATAACTCCTTCATACAGAATCCGATTTACGCAAACTCAGACTCTATCTCAAGCAGAATTCCGAGACGAACACAATGGCGTAATCCGTTTTCCTTAATTCTTACATTTGGAATTAATTATTATTTAATTCGTAACTTTAATGTTTACCGAAAGTACGGGGTGTTACATTCTCCCCTCCATAAAGGATTTCGTCCCCGAAATCTTTAAGTCAAGAAGAACGTATATCCTACCATCCAATCGTCCATCTACTCAACCATCAAACACAAGCGTCCATTGTCCTTAAAAGACTTCTAATGCTTCATGATCATATGCATAGTGTGTCTACCTGTCCTTATCTAATGCAAAATCAGGCGGTCCACTGATTCAGTTGACCTCCTTAATGCAAGTCATGTCGGTGTCATGCGTCCATAATGTATGCAATCTTCCCTAATCATACTTTCTACATGAGTGCACAATCATTCGTACAAATGCAACATCCACATGATAACACATCAAGCTTCAATCATATACAAGTACATATATGCATATGTAATATGAAAGTGACTGAGCCGATCTAATGCCTAATGTGTGTGTATATGCATCCATGAGAAACCACTAGAAATCACTTGCAACCAATTGCAACCATCAGCCATAACGTGTTTCAAATACATGTTTACATCCATTGGTTTCTACCTAAGGATCGAGAACAGCACTGAGGAAAAATACTAAAAAGAAGATACGAGCATGAACAAATTTAAGGAAAAATATATAAAAGATGTGCCCTCAAAAAGAAAAGGGTAGGCTGCGCGTATCTTGGCCTCAGTCTCCCAAGCCGCGTCTTCCTCAGCATCACTCCATTGAACTTTTATAAGTTTGACTTCGCGGTTGCGTAGCTTTTTTACTTCTGTACCCAAGATATGAGTTGGAACTCTTCTCACAGTCGCCTTTCGTTCTACTTCTACGTCCTCTAGTATGCTTGGTTCCACCACTTCCGCAGACTTATGTAGGCACTTTCGTAAGTGAGAAACATGAAAGACATTATGAACTCCAGCCAATCTCTCGGGCAGCTCTACTCTGTAAGCCATCTTCCCAATCCTTTCAATGATAGGAAACGACCCTACAAATTTTGGTTTCAACTTTCCTGCGGATCCGAAGCGAACGACATTCCTCAAAGGAGATACTTTAAGGAGAACCCTATCCCCAACTAAAAATTCAAGGTTGGTCCTTCTCTTGTTTGCGTAGGACTTCTGTCTATCTTGGGCAGTCTTCATTCTTTTTCATATCAAGTCCACTTTCTCTAATCACATCTGGTCCATGTATGAGCTTATCTGTAGACTCCCACCAACAAGTTGGTGATTGGCACGGTCTTCCATATAAAGCTTCAAAGGGTGCCATGCCTACGGTGGCTTGGTAGCTATTGTTGTAGGCAAACTCCACCAAAGGAAGATGATACTCCCATGTTCCTCTGAAGTCAAGAATGCATAATCTCAAGAGCTCTTCTAATACTCTGTTCACCCTTTCCGTCTGACCATCGGTTTAGGGGTGATAGGCCGTGTTTAAACATAGCTGTGTGCTTACCGCCTCTTGCAAGCTCTTCCAAAACTCACTCGTAAAGATAGGATCTCGGTCGCTAACAATGCTGGAGGGTATCCCATGGAGTCGAACTATCTCTTTAAGGTAAATGGATGCTAAAGATGAGGCAGTCCTCCTACTTTTAACGGGTACAAAGTGAGCGCTTTTTGTGAGCCTGTCCACTATTGCCCAAATACTGGTATTGCCCCTTCTTGATCTAGGCAGCCCATCAATAAAGTCCATTGAAATGCTATCCATTTCCACTGTGGGACCTCTAGAGGATGAAGCAAACCACCAGGCTTCTTTTGCTCCGCCTTGACTCGCTGGCATACTATGCACTTTGAGACGAATTTAGCTACATCCCTCTTTATGCCATCCCAAAAGAAAACCCTTTTTATGTCTCTATACATCTTGTCTCCACCGAGGTGTATGGTCAACTTGGAATGGTGTGCCTCTTCGAGAACCTTCTTCACCATATCCCTTGCTTGTGGGATGCATAGCCTTCCATCCCGCCTCAACCATCCCTTATCATCGATGGAGTATCTATTGAGGTGACTAGAAGTCTCACCCCTAATTAGCTTGTGCATCACATCAACTAGCTGAGGGTCTTCAGGTTGCGCAGTTCCTATTGAATCCAAAAGAGTAGGCCACACCTCTAGCGATCCTAACAACCCAGTCATATGATCGCTGGAGAGTCTAAAGTCAAAATTGGCTATGTACTACAAGCTCTGCCTTTCAACAAAGAGAGGGCTTAAGGTCAGCTTCTTTCTACTCAAGGCGTCTGCTACTACATTGCCCTTGCCAGGGGTATACGAAATCTCGAAATCGTAGGATGCCAGGAATTCCATCCACCTTTGTTGCCTCAAGTTAAGATCTTTCTGCGAGAAAAGGTACTTCAATGATTTATGGTTAGTATACAATTCAAATTTCTCACCTAGGAGATAATGGCGCCAAGACTTAAGCGCAAAGACGATGGCAGCCAACACTAGATCGTGGGTTGGGTAGTTTTTCTCATGTACTTTCAACTGCCTGCCTCCATAAGCTATACCTTCCCCTCTTGCATCAAGACAGCACCTAGTCATGCACCACATGCATCTGTGTATACGGTAAACATCTTGCTCCCATCCGGCAATGTCAGAACTGGGGTTATTGTTAGAGTTCTCTTTAATCGTTGGAAGGCAATATCGCAATCCAAATCCCAATTGAAAGTTAGGTTCTTCTTCGTCAACTTTGTAAGCGGAGCTGAGATTTTCGCAAAGTATTTGATGAACTTTCGGTAAAAGCCCGCTAGCCCGAGGAAGCTCCGGACCTCGGTCTCATTCCGTTGAACCTTCCAATCATGCACTGCAACTACTTTTGCGGGGTCCACGGCTAACCCTTCCTTGGATACCACATGTCCAAGAAATCGTACTTCCTCTCTCCAGAAGTGGAATTTGGAGAATTTGGCTTTCAACTGATGTGCTCGAAGAGTACCCATGACTTCTTTTAAATGCTGAGCATGCTCTTCCTCACTCTTTGAGAAAATCAAAATGTCATCTACGAAGACCACCACAATTTTATTGAGGAACTCCCTGAACACCCTGCTAATCAAATCCACGAAGTAAGAGGGTGCGTTTGTCAGGCCAAAAGGCATGACAAGCCTCTCGAAGAAACCATCCGGAGTTCTGAACGTGGTCTTATCGATGCTGTCTTCAGCCACTCTCAGTTGATGAAACCTGGTAGCTAAATCTAGTTGGGAGAAAACCGAAGCACCTACAAGCCGATCGAACAAGTCATCTATTCTTGGAAGTGGGTGCCTATTCTTCTTGGTCAGCTTGTTTAGCTCCCTATAATCAACGCATAGGCAAAGCGAACCATCCGCTTTAGTTGCGAACATGACTGGAGCACCCCATTCAGAAATATTCCGCCTTATAAACCCCTTCTCAAGCAACTCTTTACCTTGCTTGTTGAGTTCTTTCCTCTCCTTTGGAGCCATGTGTCTAACGGGTAAAGCGATGGGTTTTGCATTATCAACGAGGTATATGCGGAAGTCTATCTCCCGCTTCGGAGGTAACCCTTTAACCTCTTCAAAGACATCCGAGTATTCATGGACTACTCTAACAGACTGCAAATCCTCAATAGACGCATCAAGAGATTCTAGATAGTTAAGCATAACAGAGTTCATGGGATTACAAGAAATTTCGGGAGTGTTACCGAGGTGAGTCATGAGTCTAACCACTCTCCTTTCACAATCTAGGATGGCACCATTATTGGATAGCCAATCCATGCCTAGAATCAACCCATAGCCCGTGAAGCCCAAAACATAGGCATTGCATATAAACCCTACACTTAGTATAGAAATTTCCAAATCCAAACAAATCATCGACAAATAAGTTGAGCCCCCAATTGGATTTGAAACAACCAAGGGATCCTCTACTAAACTGGTGTCAAGGTGTAGAGATCCAACTAAAGCAATAGATACAAAAGAGTGCGATGTGCAAGAATCAAAGAGTATACAAACATGATGATCAAAAAGATAAACTAAACTCTCAACAGAGACATTTCTACCTCGTTCTTGCAGAGGTTCCATGAGAGCGTGAACCTTCCCTCCCGAAGTAGATCCAGCTCTCTGCCCATGCCCTTGCTTTCTTGGGCAGTCCCTAGCCATGTGTCCTTCCTCGTTGCAATGGAAACGGCTACCCATCTTCCTTTTCTTCTCCCTGTAGTCTTTAACCAGATGTCTAGGAATTCCACAAAAATTACACTTCCTCTTGTCACGGGTTTTATTGTTCTTCCCGCCCTTCTTGGAATCTATCTTCTTACTCTGTGATCCTTCCCCTTTCTTATCATGAGATGCTTCCACCTTTGTCTCCTTCTTGCCAACCTTATCTTCTTCTTGTAACAGTGTCATGTCCACCAGTCTCTCATAAATCGCACCCATAGGTATATGGGACATAGCTACACTGTGTAGTGGCTCATTCAATCCTTTAACAAAGTAGAGAGCCTTCTTATGTGGAGTGTTCACTAACTCCAATCTGAACCCAGCCAGCTGATTGAATTGGTTAACGTATTCCTTGACCGACATACTTCCCTGTTTGAGAGCTAAGAACTTCTCCATCTGTAGGATTCGTTCAGCTTGTGAGAGGAATTTCATTTCAAACCTCATCCTAAAATCCATCCAAGTTTCAACTACTCTTTCAGCGCTAGTGACTTACCACCAATAGGAAGCTTCGTCTTTGAGCAACCATACCGCTAACTGTATCTTCCGCCTATCATCCACTTTAAAGATATGGAACAAATCCTCAGTTTCTTTGAGCCAGTTTCTTGCTTCCACGAAGAATTCATTTCCATTGAAGTTCATTCCACCTATGGCTCGAAAGTCCCTACATATTTTTGAGAAAGCATTTGCACGAGGAGGAGGAAGAGGAACCGCAGCAGCTGGGGGAGGAGGAACGTCTGCTGGGCCTGCGGCATTAGCCCTAGCCTCTAGGTACCTTCTGAACCAGCCGGGTACCGGCACACACTCTGGAAGGTTAAGATCCCCAGACATACTGAAACAAAAAATGAGAGATTCAAAACAAAGGATAAAAAGATAGTGTATATGGCTTTGGGGGATTATGCCTTTTTAATTTAAAACATTTTTTTTTCGAAAATTGCTTCTTTAAACTTCTTTTTGAAAAATAGTTTTTAAAATTTTTATCTGATCTGGTAAACCTTTGCTCTGATACCAAGTGAAACACCCCACCTCCATTAAGATCACTCAAAAAGGGAATGCCTTAACTTTGGTGGAGCATTATAGGTAAAAGATACAGATAATTTACAAGACAGATATGTATATAAGCAAAGGAAAAAAAACTTTATTTCAAACGTGGTTCATAACAAAACATTACAGCAAACTGTTTCAAACCAACTTCCAAATCACTACATCAAAATCTCTGTCTTGATTATTACAAAAAGAAGCATAAAACACACTAAAACTGCATAAATCCCCACGTAGTAGTGTGTCCAAAGCCATAGCCAAAGATAAGAAGTTCCAAGCTATACATCACATAGTCTTCAAGCTTGGAAAGACGAATGGTCCAAATTAGGCTGAGTTATTCCCTCCCTGGGTAATGGGGGGGAAACGGAAGAAAAGAGCAAAAGAAAATGGGTCAGACATAAGTCAGGTAAGTCCATTGATTATTCAACATGTAAACTGATAAGAGAACCATGACTTGAATAAGCGGGACACAGGACAGTAATAAGGAAATAAGGTAACATAGGATAAGGTAAGCTAAACAGGGCAAGATAAACAAGGCATGATAAACTAATCATACTATCACACTCATGTCCATATTTTCTGCACCTACTAGATATTTTAACCATTATCATGAGTTCAAAACCCAGTGATCCCTTTTTCATTGATCGACCCCTACTCGCACGCATTTGCCACTTATGTCATACGGCCCCGCTCGATTGTAGATACCTGTGCTGGTCCCACCATGGGGTGTATCAAATCCTATGGTGGCAACCTGACACACGATTCAAGATGCACAGTGTATAACTACTGATGCCCAGTGCCTTCTTTTTCCACTCCGGAGTATGTGCACGCCCGTACTCCGTCGGAACCTACATTGACGCACCAACCGTCGTTGTTTTAACCGCTTATTATCAGCCCAGTAATCGTGCCCCATCCTGCCTAGTTCAGGGTACCATGATACATCTATGTGGGTTACTGCTGAAATGGGTCTCCGTTTCTAGGGTTTCCTAGTCAACATGTTAAATTGGTTAAGTACCCAAGTTAACCTAACCCCACCCATCAGTTTAGTTAACATGTTGCATTGGTTAAGTGTTGCCTTAATTAACTTAACCCTACCATTCCTGACTTGGCTTTAATTCATTTGTTAAAGCACCAACCACTCACATTAGACAGGTATTGTTGCAGTTACTAGATGTGCCGGTCGGGTTCGGGCAGTTTTACACCGCAACTCAGTCTAACTTCGGGTTCCTTTGGGCTTGATGCACTAACCTCCCACATTAGATATATATTGTTACGGTTGCTGGATGTGCCGGGCGGTTCCGGGAAGTCTTACACCGTAACTCAATCTAACCTCGAGTTAGGCATATTCGTCTTTTCTAAATTTACATATTTACTTCTTTATATTTATATGTAAATTATTGTCATTCAAGTCAAGCCCCACTTTCCTTTTTAAATCAAGTTCATAATTTTTAGGTATAAAAATTTATACCACTTTATGCCATAAAATGTTTTCATGTTCATGAGCCAAATATACCAACTATATATAATTTCA
This sequence comes from Allium sativum, assembly GCA_030737875.1. NCBI lineage: Eukaryota > Viridiplantae > Streptophyta > Magnoliopsida > Asparagales > Amaryllidaceae > Allium > Allium sativum. Next base: position 168,400 of record JASFAX010000056.1, on the reverse strand, counting down.
TATTTTTCCCCCAACGTTACCCCCATTAAACGTTCGCATGAATCACATAAAATGTTAGGCTCGATACATAGCCTAACTTATACACAAAAGGGGAAAAAGAGGAACATGTAATAATTCCAATATCATAAAAATATGGATCTAACTACACATGTATCATATGAACTTGGCCTAGAACAATATACATTCAATTATGAACCTGCAAATTTAAATCTACTTAACATGGATCATGAAATAGGGGTTTTACATAGAATTACATAAACTTAACATTAGGCATGTAATTGTGAACTTCGCAAATTAGTTGGATCTAGTCTAACATGAACCTAATCAAATTAGCATATAGTTTTGGTCATATATATTGTAACGACCGGGCATTCCGCTCGATCCGAATCAGTCGCTAAACCGATCTAGACCGTTCGAAACGCCTGATTGTTTTGAGAACACGACAAAATAGAACGCAGACGGAAGAACATTTCATTGTATATTACAACAACTCATCAGATTACAAGAATATACAGAGTATGAATAAACAATATACATCACAAATTATCATAGATTACAGTACATTACATAGCAACAGAAAATAATACAATACACAACTAGAAGAGATATACGGATACAAAGCTTTCCGAATATCATTCCAGTTGTAAACCAGGATCCTGTGAATATAAATCTGCAAAACCGAAACTACTAGCTGCCCGTGTCAAAATAAGGGCACCCAGAGTTTAGGTTAAAACAATAAACTCCAGGTCAGTCATGGGACTGGTGTGAGAACTAAAACAGTTATTAATCTTTATTTTAAAGTTAGGTAAATCAAGGGACCACGCCCTATAACACGGAACGGCTTTCCTCCCAAGAATACCAGTGCATAAAACAACAGCGCAATGCTAAATAAAGAAAAATGAAGCTATTTATAAGACCCAGGTCCTATCACACAATGCAATGCAAGCCGGAGGATAGGGTTTTTACCTTATAATAGCCAAGAATGCTTGATACGTTTAAAACAAATCATTTTATACTATTATAAGTGCATAGTGTATAAAACAACTTCAAATCATAAGTATCAATCATAGACGGCATAAGTGCCCCATCCCACTATGTCGCCATATATAGGAATACAACTAAAATTGAAACGTCACGTAACCGAGGCAAAAGATAGTCCTCTACCGATTTTAGACAATCTAGCCCATGTCTCAGGAACAGCCGCAACTACCCCATGGATCGTCAGGGCCGGTCCACCGATGTGGATTATAATGCCTGAACACTACGTTTCTCCGCCCTATGTGGCGTAAATGAGCCAACAAATGACTCCATCGGACCCGGATCGTCCGATCAAACTGAGGCGCCTCGCAACAGCAACAACCACATAAGTCAAACTCGTCAGGGCATGTAAAACCACTGACGCCACTTCTAGCTAGAAAGAAACGCATGTCCCACCTGAGGTCCTCTCCCGTTTTTGGTTCACCACCGTGGTGTGAGGCTCGCGAATCAACGCTACACAAAGCTACACCACACAGGCCGTGCTTTGATCATCAACCACAAGACTCTGCTTTTCAACAGAAGCCTTGATCATTTGCATCTTAGCATGCCACACAGGCAAACCATTCTATGCAACCGATATCAGTGACACAGAATGAAATCCAATGTCAGACACACAGTCCATTTACAAGTCCGTCCTGGGTCTGAACGAAACCGAGGCACCTAGTACCTCGCATAACCATCGATCTCCAAGTACGTCTGGAACCATCGATCTCCAAGTACGTCTGGAAGATCACCAACTGATTCTCTCCTCTTGGGTGTACGACCCAATCAAGATCATCAGTAATTATCCAAACGACGTGAAGACCTCCGTTCTTCAACCACCGTCTTCATCTTCGACTTATCGTCGTATCAGTTATTCAGAATGGGATAAACCCGGTCTTTCTGAATAACTCGCATATATAATAAATACGTGTTACACAAACACAACATACGCCTCATTCCAATTCATCAGCCACTAACCGCAAATTAGCAAGAGAATAATTCCCTAAACATTAACCCCGAAGGCCGAAACCAAAATCAGATCAATATCCAGGAAACCATTCATCTTAGCCAACCTACAGTTAGTTTCTAAATTTCACATTCTTAGGGAAAGGTTCCCATCAATTTTATCAAAGATAAATTCTTTTAAATTTATTCTTTAATCTTCCTTTGAATATCACTTCAAAATAGTCGGGATTAACGAACCTTACCGAAGTAATCATTTGTTTTAATTTCCCAATCCCAACCTATTCATCCCATGAAGTAAAACTGGTCATACTTCATATCTAACACTACGGTGTTATCGGTAAATTCAATTACATTTCACGTTCAAATCTAATTAAAGATTTAAATATCGCCTGGAGCAAAACTGGTGATACTCCATTCTCGATCTTCTTAATCTAATTAAAGATTCATTAAAACTCCACTTAGTTTTAATCTTTAACTGGGTTAAATAATCAGTGTCATTTAAAACACGGTTCATGATAAACCCAAAATCACATCACATTTCAATCAGTCCCTAACCGTAAATTAGCAAGTGAGCAATTCCCTAAGTATTAACCCCGAAAGCCGAAACCAACATCAGATCAATACCCCAGAAACCATTCAACTTAACTAATCTCCAATCAGTTTCTGATTTTCTTAACTCTTTTGGGTCTAAGAACAGTATTATTGAAGATACCGTTCACGACAACCCAAAATCACATTCTATTAATTATCGGGTTAAAGAACAAGTGTTATTTAAAACACTGTTCACGATAAACCCAAAAATCAATACCAATTCAATTCCAATTAAATCTTATTTAATTGGTACACTTCATTAAATCTAAATAAAAGATTTAATCTTTTTCTCAACTGGGCTTAAGAACAGTGTTAATGAAGACACCATTCACGACAAACCCAAATCACATTTGATATTAAATAGAAGGCTCTGTATAGAAAATATACCGGCTTATATTCAATATCAAATTCTATGACCAACAGATATCATATTGGGAATAACGATATTAATATATCTTTCAAATTCCCATAACAATATCTATATAATCACCAAATTCAACATCGAAATATTCCAAAGACAATTTGGATTCAAATCCATTCCTATTCAATTAATGGAAATTCTGGTTTCTTTTTAAAACCCTTTTCAAATCCAATTTATTTATTTGAAAATAAATAAATTTTTATTCTAATTCAAAATTAGTTCATTTCGATAAAAGTCCATTTTTATCTTTTCAAATATGGAGTTTTCAATCCCAATTCTTCACAAATCATTTCTTATGATCTTACACAAATTATTACTATTTTTAATAATTTTATCAAGGCCCGTACGGTCGATTTCCATCAACGCCCATCGAACTGCACTTACAGTGAACTTTTCCAAATTTGATTTGGACATAATTCCAAATCCAACCGTTAGATTTCTAATTTCTAATATTCATTAGAAAGCTCTTTTCAATACGAACCAAACGGATCCAATTTTAGGAGAATCCGATGGTCGGATGTCCCACAATATCCATTTGAAGTCAATGGTCGAAATTCACGAACTACCGCAGCGCGGTGCGTTCTTGTCAGGCCATTATATTATATATAATATATATATAATATATACTTCGTCGATTTCCTTTTAAAATGTATTATATAAATCGTTTTAAATTCGTTTTCAAAACGATTTCAACTTCTTTTCAAATTCAAATCAAAATTGAATTTTTCCTTATAAATTCGATTTAAATTCATTTCAAATTGATTTCTAATTCAATTTCAGTTTGTTTTCAATTAAATTCAATTTCAATTCAAATTCATTTCTATTTGATTTCAATTCGAATTCTTTTCTATTCAGTTTCAGTTCGAATTTCAATTCTTTTCAAAATATCAGATTTTGAAATCACTTTCGATATTCATTATAAAATGAATAAAATCGATATAAATATCGTTCACGTCAAAATGGCGCCAATCTAATCAACACGGCTTCATATATTTCTATTTTCAAATATTCTATTTCAAATATTTCTTTTTCAAATATTTCTATTTCAAAACTGGAATGAGGCCCAATCAATTACCATATAATGTTAATTATATGGATTTTCTACAACACATGTATACAATAACAACGATGAATAATCAACCATCATCCAAAGTGCATTCTACACTGTATAAGCATCAAATATAAATATTTAACGCTCATAACAGTCTGCCAATCAATCGATCGACATACAACTAATTATTGGGATTAATGTATGTCATATATCATCCCAATACCCGTGTGGGGTTTCAAACAATCAAACATAGATTTTATTTGTGCAGTTGGGCGATGTGTAAAATTTTATCGTCCCAATCAACATCAGTCAAATGTGTGTATACAAACAAATCGTCCGGTTTGTTTATTTTTATTTCATTTCATATACACATTAAAAATCCAATTTTTAACTATAAAATATTTCCAACTATATAAATATTTTATTTCATTTCACATCACATCACATAATCAACTACACATCAAAATCAAATAACCAAGCATACAAGCCGTCCATGGTCTGTGGACGACGGGTGTCGGGTGCTACTAAACACCGTCTGCATCCTAGTATGTGTTTTAACTAGAAAATTTAATTAAAAGGTGAGAAGTTCTCACCGTCTAGCTAATCCAAACGCCTCGACTCTTCTTATGTAGGAAATCTTCATCATTTCTTCTTTTGTCGCTTTCGTCGTCCGTATTCACTACATATATAAAAATCACATTTTTATATTCTCTATTATATAAAAATCATATTTTTAATTCGTTACTTCATATATGTGAAAATAGAATTTTTATCGCTACTTCTATATTGTAAAAATAGAATTTTTATCACTACTTCTATATTGTAAAAATCCGACTTTTTCTATTGTAAAAATCACACTTTTATACGAATGAAAATCTTAACTTTCTTCGCTATCCAAACAGGTAAAAACCATATTTTTATTCGTTATTTTCTATATACAAATTATAGCTTTAACTATATAAAAATTCTACTTTTCCTTATATAGAAATCAAACTTTTCCACATATTAAAGATCCAATTTTTACTACACTTCCATATGTATAAAAATCCTATACTTTTCATACATATATAAAATCGAATTTTTATAACTTTTCATATTTAAAATTTTAATCTTTTTATTTATAAAAATTCGATCTTTACTCTATATAAAAAAAATATTCAAACTTCATAGAAATAAAAATCATATCTTTGCTTATATATGATTTATAAAACAATTTTTCACAATAATCCCTTTATCTATCTTTCGGATTTTTTATATATTGAATAAACTAAATTAAACATTTTAGATAAACTAAAATAAAATTAAAATTGAAAACTTACAGCTAAAACGAAGGAGAGGGAGGGACCTGCGTCGGGGTGGGCTGTGCTGCGTCGTTCGAGGAGGGAGCGGGGTCTGGTGGCGGCGGGTTCTGGTCATGGGGGTTGCGCTGTCGATTTCAGGCCTATTGGAGGGGGGATTTCGGGATGGGAGGAGAAATGGGGAAAGCGGCGGGAGGGAGGAGGGTCGGAGCACGCTGGAGAGGGGTGGTGTCTCGAGCGGAGGGGGCGGCGGCTTGGCGTCGACGGTGGGGCGGCTTCGAGCTCTGGTGGTTTTTTTTCTTTGTCCTTTTGGATCTGAAACTAACGGGGGGGGGGGTAAAGGAGAATAAGGGGTTGAGTTTATAATATTTTATATATTTATTTAATTCCTAAATCGAAAAAGCAACTTTTTATTTCTAACTCGAAATCAAACCCACCGACTATCCTCCATAGCGAAATTCCCCCATTCCGAACACAATGGGATATGTCATATAGGCCAATTCGATCGTTACGTCCAGTTTTCATCAAAATCAACATATAACTCTATATATTGAATTTGAACGCGCATTTCAATTTACCGAGGTCACATACTAATTCGAAAAATTCCAGAAAATATTTTCTAGCTTCGTATTGACGATACAGTCCTAACAAAACTAGTTTCGTCAAATTCTGAGACCGTTTGAAAAATGTCCAATTTTAGGTCGATCGAAATTGACAAAACACGTTTTCCTTTGCCACGCTCACATATTGATTCGAAAAATTACGAAAATTGGAATCTAGCTTTAACATGACATCACGGATCCAACAAAAGTGGTTTCGTCGAATTCCGTGGTGGTTGGCAAAATTCCCATTTTTAAGGGCCAGAATTCAATAGCGACTATTCTGAAAGTTCATTTGGACGTATCTTTTGATTCCCGCTATGAAATTTTGATTTTTCGGATTCGTTGGAAAGATATTCTCAATTAGATTCAAATATTTTTGGTTTCACTAGAATCCGGTTTATTTTGAATCTTGTAAATTCATTTGAAATTTGAAATCGAATTATCGAACTACCGCGCCATTTTCAATTCTTTTTGTATATATAAATAAATATTTATATTCTAACGATGATCTATATAAACATATACGTTCGTATTCCATTCAAAATAAATTTCTCGTCGATATTATTTAAAATAATTCATTTTAAATATTCAAAATTTGCTAAAATTGCCAAAATAAAAATTTTAAATTGGCTTGGATTTCCGGGTTATTACAATCTTCCCCACTTAAAACTTTTCGTCCCCGAAAAGGAACGAAGCCGAAAGTCATTTATCTAATCTACTCAACATTCATTATTTTAACTACGGCTTAAGTTCTTCAACTTTTCAGTTTCTAAGAACTTTTCCAATTTTTCAAAAAATTTGGCTAACACCCTAAATTTCCGAAAAAATTCGCCATAACCTCCCCTGCACCGGGAGCACCGGGAAAATCCCGAAATTGCCATATAGGCCCTCTGATCTCAAGAAGAAAAAGAAAAGGCCAATCGGCTCATAAAATCATCATCACCCAAACAAAACAGTAAATTATGGTAAACATGTACCTATTTGTTGGGCAAACAAATTTTATTCTTTGCTCTAGCCTCCTTGCTATGACCTGTTCAATGTAAGTACATGTATATGCAAGCAAATGCGATAAATTTCCAATACAATTCATTATTTGATCAATTTGGCTATATGATACAAATTTTAATTAATCAACCAATAATCAACAACACAACCAGCAATCAATTAGTTGATTATCATTTCAAACTCATAATTTTGATATATAGTCAAAAAATCAGATTTTTGATGCCAAATCACAACAATAAGCCCTATCTAGTTTTGGTTCTCACACCAGTCTAATGGAAATATATAGAAATCCCACCTTCGACACTCGAACATAAATGTTGATGATGCGATCGCTATCATCAATATCATCTCCGGGCGACTAGAGTGTGATGCTATATCTATCCAATATATTAAAACTTCGAATATACGTTTGCAAGGCGCATATGCAAATTCTTTATATACTGGATTATCCAAAATCGATTTAAAATAAATTATTCAAAAACGAATACTTACTATAAAATTTTAAAACTAAATTTGATTTTTAAAATTTCTACTCTTCACACTCGTTCAGGACACTACTGATCCCATCTCTAACAAGTCATTCCCACTGGATATTACTAATCCAATCTCTGATGAATTCTTTCGTATGGTTCTAATGTGTCTTGTTCTCGAGCTTTGTAAACCAAAGCTCTGATACCACGATGTAACGACCGGGCATTCCGCTCGATCCGAATCAGTCGCTAAACCAATCTAGACCGTTCGAAACGCCTGATTGTTTTGAGAACACGACAAAATAAAACGCAGACGGAAGAACATTTCATTGTATATTACAACAACTCTTCAGATTACAAGAATATACATAGTATGAATAAATAATATACATCACAAATTATCAGAGATTACAGTACATTACATAGCAGCGGAAAATAATACAATACACAACTAGAAGAGATATACGGATACAAAGCTTTCCGGATATCATTCCAGCTATAAACCAGGATCCTGTGAATATAAATCTGCAAAACCGAAACTACTAGCTGCCCGTGTCAAAATAAGGGCACCCAGAGTTTAGGTTAAAACAATAAACTCCAGGTCAGTCATGGGACTGGTGTGAGAACTAAAATAGTTATTAATCTTTATTTTAAAGTTAGGTAAATCAAGGGACCACGCCGTATAACACGGAACGACTTTCCTCCCAAGAATACCAGTGCATAAAACAACAGCGCAATGCTAAATAAAGAAAAATGAAGCTATTATAAGACCCAGGTCCTATCACACAATGCAACGCAAGCCGGGGGATAGGGTTTTTACCTTATAATAGCCAAGAATGCTTGATACGTTTAAAACAAATCATTTGATACTATTATAAGTGCATAGTGTATAAAACAACTTCAAATCATAATTATCAATCATAGACAGCATAAGTGCCCCATCCCACTATGTCGCCATATATAGGATTACAACTAAAATCGAAACGTCACGTATTGGAAGTTGGATTTCCATCTGTGAACCAAGGCAAAAGATAGTCCTCTACCGATTTTAGACAATCTAGCCCATGTCTCAGGAACAGCCGCAACTGCCCCTTGGATCGTCAGGGCCGGTCCACCGATGTGGATTATAATGCCTGAACACTACGTTTCTCCGCCCTATGGGGCGTAAATGAGCCAACAAATGACTCCATCGGACCCGGATCGTCCGATCAAACCGAGGCGCCTCGCAATAGCAACAACCACATAAGTCAAACTCGTCAGGGCATGTAAAACTACTGACGCCACTACTAACTAGAAAGAAACGCATGTCCCCCCTGAGGTCCTCTCCCTTTTTTGGTTCACCACCGGGGTGTGAGGCTCGCGAATCAACGCTACACAAAGCTACGCCACACAGGCCGTGCTTTGATTATCAACCACAAGATTCTGCTTTTCAACAGAAGCCTTGATCATTTGCATCTTAGCATGCCACCTGGCAAACCATTCTATGCAACTGATATCAGTCACACAGAATGAAATCCAATGTCAGACACAAAGTCCATTTACAAGTCCGTCCTGGGTATGAACAAAACCGGAGGCACCTAGTATCTCGCATATCCATCGATCTCCAAGTACGTCTGGATGATCACCAACCGGTTCTCTCCTCTAGGGTGTACGACCCAATCAAGATCATCAGTAATTATCCAAACGACGTGAAGACCTCCGGTCTTCAACCACCATCTTCATCTTAGACTTATCGTCGTATCAGTTATTCAGAATGGGATAAACCCGGTCTTTCTGAATAACTCGCGTATATAATAAATACGTGTTACACAAACACAACATACGCCTCATTCCAATTCATCAGTCACTAACCATAAATTAGCATGAGAATAATTCCCCAAACATTAACCCCGAAGGCCGAAACCAACATCAGATCAATATCCAGGAAACCATTCATCTTAGCCAACCTACAGTTAGTTTCTAAATTTCACATTCTTAGGGAAAGGTTCCCATTAATTTTATCAAAGATATATTCTTTTAAATTTCTTCTTTAATCTTTCTTTGAATATCACTTCAAACTAGTCGGGATTAACGAACCTTACCGAAGTAATCATTTGTTTTAATTTCCCAATCCCAACCTATTCATCCCATGAAGTAAAACTGGTCATACTTCATATCTAACACCACGGTGTTATCGGTAAATTCAATTACCATTTCACGTTCAAATCTAATTAAAGATTTGACTATCGCCTGGAGCAAAACTAGTGATACTCCTTTCTCGATCTTCTAAATCTAATTAAAGATTCATTAAAACTCCACTTAGTTTTAATCTTTAACCGGGTTAAAGAATCAGTGTCATTTAAAACACGGTTCACGATAAACCCAAAATCACATCACATTTCAATCAGTCCCTAACCGTAAATTAGCAAGTGAGCAATTCCCTAAGAATTAACCCCGAAGGCTGAAACCAACATCAGATCAATACCCCAGAAACCATTCAACTTAACTAATCTCCAGTCAGTTTCTGATTTTCTTAACTCTTTTGGATCTAAGAACAGTATTATTGAAGATACCGTTCACGACAACCCAAAATCACATTCTATTAATTATCAGGTTAAAGAACAAGTGTTATTTAAAACACTGTTCACGATAAACCCAAAAATCAATACCAATTCAATTCCAATTAAATCTTATTTAATTGGTACACTTCATTAAATCTAAATAAAAGATTTAATCTTTTTCTCAACTGGGCTTTAGAACAGTGTTAATGAAGACACCATTCACGACAAACCCAAATCACATTTGATATTAAATACAAGGCTCTAAATAGAAAATATACCGACTTATATTCAATATCAAATTCTACGACCAACAGATATCATATTGGAAATAACGATATTAATATATCTTTCAAATTCCCACAACAATATCTGTATAATCACCAAATTCAACATCGAAATATTCCAAAGACAATTTTGATTCAAATCCATTCCAATTCAATTATTGGAAATTCTGGTTTCTTTTTAAAACCCTTTTCAAATCCAATTTATTTATTTAAAAATAAATAAATTATTATTCTAATTCAAAATTAGTTCATTTCGATAAAAGTCCATTTTTATCTTTTCAAATATGGAGTTTTCCATCCCAATTCTTCACAATCATTTCTTATGATTTTACACAAATTATTACTATTTTTAATAATTTTATCAAGGCCCGTACAGTCGATTTCCATCAACGGCCGTCGAACTGCACTTACAGCGACCTTTTCCAAATTTTATTTGGACATAATTCCAAATCCAACCGTTAGATTTCTAATTTTTAATATTCATTAGAAAGCTCTTTTCGATACGAACCCAATGGTTCCGGTTATAGGAGAATCCGACGGTCGGATCTCCCGCAATATCCATTTGAAGTCAATGGTCGAAATTCACGAACTACCGCAGCGCGGCGTGTTCTAGTCAGGCCATTATATTATATATATATAATATATATAATATATACTTCGTCGATTTCCTTTTAAAATGTATTATATAAATCATTTTAAATTCGTTTTCAAAACGATTTCAACTTCTTTTCAAATTCAAATCAAAATTGAATATTTCCTTATAAATTCGATTTAAATTCATTTCAAATTGATTTCAATTCAAATTGATTTCTAAATCAATTTCAGTTCGTTTTCAATTCAATTTCAATTAAAATTCATTTCTATTTGATTTCAATTCGAATTCATTTCTATTCAGTTTCAGTTCGAATTTCAATTCTTTTCAAAATATCAGATTTTGAAATCGCTTTCGATATTCATTATAAAATGAATAAAATCGATATAAATATCGTTTACGTCAAAATGGCGTCAATCTAATCAACACGGCTTCACATATTTATATTTTCAAATATTCTATTTCGAATATTTCTTTTTCAAATATTTCTATTTCAAAACTGGAATGAGGCCCAATCAATTACCATATAATGTTAATTATATGAATTTTCTACAACACATGTATACAATAACAACGATGGATAATCAACCATCATCCAAAGTGCATTCTACACTGTATAAGCATCAAATATAAATATTTAACGCTCATAACAGTCTGTTAATCAATCGATTGACATACAACTAATTATTGGGATTATTGTATGTCATATATCATCCTAATACCCATGTGGGGTTTCAAACAATCAAACACAGATTTTATTTGTGCAGTTGGGCAATGTGTAAAATTTTATCGTCCTAATCAATATCAGTCAAATGTGTGTATACAAACAAATCCTATTTTTAACTATAAAATATTTTCAACTATATAAATATTTTATTTCATTTCACATCACACAATCAACTACACATCAAAATCAAATAACCAAGCATACAAGCCGTCCATGGTCTGTGGACGACGGGTGTCGGGTGCTACTAAACACCGTCTGCATCCTAGTATATGTTTTAACTAGAAAATTAAATTAAAAGGTGAGAAGTTCTCACCGGCTAGCTAATCCAAACGCTACGACTCTTCTTATGTAGGAAATCTTCATCGTTTCTTCTTTTGTCGCTTTCGTCGTCCGTATTCACTACATATATAAAAATCACATTTTTATATTCTCTATTATATAAAAATCATATTTTTAATTCGTTACTTCATATCTATGAAAATAGAATTTTCATCGCTACTTCTATATTGTAAAAATAGAAATTTTATCACTACTTCTATATTGTAAAAATCCAACCTTTTCTATTGTAAAAATCACACTTTTATACAAATGAAATTCTTAACTTTCTTCGCTATCCAAACAGGTAAAAACCATATTTTTATTCGTTATTTTCTATATACAAATTATAGCTTTAACTATATAAAAATCCTACTTTTCCTTTTATAGAAATCAAACTTTTCCACATATGAAAGATCCAATTTTTACTACACTTCCATATTTATAAAAATCCTATACTTTTCATACATATATAAAATCGAATTTTTATAACTTTTCATATTTAAAAATTCAATCTTTTTATTTATAAAAATTCGATCTTTACTTTATATAAAAAAAATTCAAACTTCATAGAAATAAAAATCATATCTTTGCTTATATATGATTTATAAAACAATTTTTCACAATAATCCCTTTATATATCTTTCGGATTTTTTATATATTGAATAAACTAAATTAAACATTTTAGATAAACTAAAATAAAATTAAAATTAAAAACTTACAACTGAAACGAAGGAGAGGGAGGGACCTGCGCCGGGGTGGGCTGCGCTGCGTCGTTCGAGGAGGGAGCGGGGTCTGGTGGCGGCGGGTTCTGGTCATGGGGGCTACGCTGTCGATTTCAGGCCTGGAGGGGGGATTTCGAGATGGGAGGAGAAACGGGGAAAGCGGCAGGAGGGAGGAGGTTCGGAGCACGCCGGAGAGGGGTGGTGTCTCGAGCGGAGGGGGTGGCGGCTTGCCGTCGACGGTGGGGCGACTTCGAGCTCTAGTGGTTTTTTTCCCTTTTGGATCTGAAACTAACGAGAGAGGGGGGGTGGGGGGTAAAGGAGAATAAGGGGTTGACTTTATAATATTATATATATTTATTTAATTCCTAAATCGAAAAAGCAACTTTTTATTTCTAACTCGAAATCGAACCCACCGACTATCGTCCCTAGCGAAATACCCCCATTTAGAACACAATGGGATATGTCACATAGGCCAATTCGATCGTTACGTCCAGTTTTCATCAAAATCAACATATAACTCTATATATTGAATTTGAACGCGCGTTTCAATTTACCGAGGTCACATACTAACTCGAAAAATTCCAGAAAATTATTTTCTAGCTTCGTATTGATGATACGGTCCTAACAAAACTTGTTTCGTCAAATTCTGAGACCGTTTGAAAACTGGCCGATTTCAGGTTGATCGAAATTGACAAAACACGTTTTCCTTTGCCACGCTCACATATTGATTCAAAAAATTACGAAAATTGGAATCTAGCAATAACTTGACATCACGGATCCAACAAAAGTAGTTTCGTCGAATTCCGAGGTCGTTGGCAAAATTCCCATTTTTAAGGGCCAGAATTCCATAGCGATTATTCTGAAAATTCATTTGGACGTATCTTTTGATTCCCGCTATGAAATTTTGATTTTTCGGATTCGTTGGAAAGATATTCACAATTAGATTCAAATATTTTTGGTTTCACTACAATCCGATTTATTTTGAATCTTGTACATTCATTTGAAATTTGAAATCGAATTATCGAACTATCGCGCCATTTTTAATTCCTTTTATATATATAAATAAATATTTACATTCTAACAACGATCTATATAAATATATATGTTCGAATTCCATTCAAAATAAATTTCTCGTCGATATTATTTAAAATAATTCATTTTAAATATTCAAAATTCGCTAAAATTGCCAAAATAAAAATTTTAAATTGGCTCGGATTTACGGGTTATTACATATATGAACAAGGTTGAACTTGCATAACCATAACAAAATTACCAAATTGTCATATAACATATAGGTGTTATTATCAAATCATGCGACATGAAATGTCATTGCCAAAATTTACACAATGTGATATCCATCGCCAAATTATACAATATGGTTTGTCATTGCCAAACTACACAATATGATATGCCATCGCCAAATTATAATATGTCACCGCCAATTTATGTCATCACCAAGTATACAACATAATATGTCATCTCCAATTTATTCAACTTGATATGTCATTGCCAAAGTATAATATGTCATCGCTAAAATACACAACATATATGTCATTGGCAAATTATACAACTATGGGTCCAAAGCATTTAACTTTGATCATCAAATTACATACAACAAGATTCACAACTTAGCATAGAAAGAGTCATAGTCTCAACCAATTCAGTTTTAACAAAAAAGGGACAGGCATAGATTTACATTAGGCGATGTTTTATATCCAGATATTTAGTCACAATTCTAACATCATTTAGGTTTGAATGATAACTGGACTTACAAAAAGGAGGCTAGTCTTGATTTCTTGGATCTGTATTCTGAATTTGAATAGCTCTCCTTTGTTGTAGACGTTGAATTCTCTTAGTTGAATTCGATTTGATTTGCAATTCCTACTTGCTTTCTAGTTGAATGAGAATGGCGGCTACTCTAGACTGAGTGTTGACAGCATGACGGTCTAAGGAATATTTTTGTGTGGCTTTAGGGTTTAGATTTAGGTAGCTTATCTAGAAGTTTGATTTAATAGGAGCCGTCAGATTAACCTAGAGAAAATCAAAGCCATTCAAACCTAAGAGAACAAACCAGAACGTGCCACGCAAGCCCTAATGACACAGAAATTTGTCACAGGAGAAAACACGTCAGATTTTAGATCTGACCCGAGGGGGAGGTCGAGCCCCAGGTCGACCCCTAGGTTGACCTGTATAGGGGAAGGTCGACCCCCTGGTCGACCTCCTGGTCGACCTGACCTTGGGCGGGAAGTTTCCCGCCCAGCCCGCGTCTACTTCAGATTTTGAATTTTGAATTTCTGAACTATATTCTAAACTGTTTATTTAAATTCTTGAATCTTCTGAAGGTCATAAGTCCTTCATACGGAATCCGATTTACGCAAACTCGGACTCTATCTAAAGCAGAATTCCGAGACGAACGCAATGGCGTAACCCGTTTCCCTTAATTCTTATATTTGAAATTAGTTATTTTTTAATTCGTAACTTTAATGTTTATGGAAAGTACGAGATGTTACAGTTTTTACCTTACGATAACCCAAAACAATCCTTTAAAATCCATACTCTTCTGATATTATAATAATGTCTAAATCAAATAAATAGAAATCTAGTGGAACGCTTTCATCTCACGTTCCACATATATAATATGTAATCAAAAACTGCAGACGCTTATTGAGTAATGGATTCCAACTGGCAAGGTATGAGACCACCTTCGACAGTGTGTCTCTAGAGAGGAATACACCGGGTTCAACAAGACATATTGCAACCTAGACTAAACATGAACGGTCAGCTTTTTCTCTTAAGTGTACCGAATGTATTATCACCAACGGTTGGGATCAGCAACCATTTCCCGAAAGGGACAACATCGAAATAGGTTAAAGAAGTAATGAAATTTCTCCAGATCTGGTGACAATACACCCTGATTGGGAGCTACCCACTTAGACATGCATCCTACCTGATTTTATACCATTCCTCGGTTGTGAGGCTTGAGGTCATAATGTATAGATCGCCCCTCTATTTACTTTGAATGTCACATCATCATACCCGTCAAATCACAAATTGATTTCTCAAAAAATACCACGGGTATATAGCTAAGAGAAACGAATTCCTCTGCCACCAAATGTAAATACGTTTGAAGAGATCAACTTAAGAGATCTATTAAATATACTCTGTCAGACATTTTTCCATACAGGTTGTCCTGGGACTGGACAAACCGAAGGCATTATTCGGTAAACCCATCTTAGGCAATTTTTACCTAGGATTTTCCAAAATAATCCTTGCATAAACTCTGTCTTCAATTATCTTAATCATATTTGATTCGCAAAGCTAATGCCCATACGAAGTGGGTTTCAGATAATAAATCTGATCCTAGTCTCTCCGTGTTAACGAGTGATAAATTGGTCAAAACTTTGATAATCGGTTATTTAACTATCAAAGTAAAACATCCATACACACAACGATTTTATTTCCAAATAGAAATTTATCGATCAACCATCAATCAACATTTTTCCCTTTTAAATTAATTTATTAATTTCCTCATTTCTCATTTTCAAATATTCATATAACCCGTTTAGCCTCACATTATTCTTGGAAAACGTTTCCGTCTATTATAATTATTTATTTCTATCTTCCGGAAAATATTTCTTTTTAACCAATGGAAAACATTCTCATATATATATATATATTCACAGCTTCTATATTTAGAAACGACACGTCATTTACATTGGAAAACATTTCCATGTTTTCTCCCATTTTTTATTTTCTATATTAGAAAACATTTCTGATTTTTACTTGGAAAACATTTCCAAAACTACTTCATTGGATTAAAATAGATGTTTAAATACAACATCGTTATGCCAACTCAAACCATTAACACTCATCACTTGATTCACTTAACCAACCTTCGCTATCGAACCTTAACTATTCCTTAGTTAAATATGAAGTCAATCAAGTTGGGGTATGACTACCTCTCAGACCTTAACAGAACAACATTATTAACCTTGAAATAGACAAAGTCCAGCACTTTAATCTTTAACAAATTATTCATACGTAACTCTTAGATTTCAAAATTTACGAATC
The DNA here is from genome assembly GCA_030737875.1 of Allium sativum. Classification (NCBI taxonomy): domain Eukaryota; kingdom Viridiplantae; phylum Streptophyta; class Magnoliopsida; order Asparagales; family Amaryllidaceae; genus Allium; species Allium sativum. The sequence goes on along the minus strand of JASFAX010000056.1, from coordinate 151,722 downwards.
CACTTCTTTTACATATATCATTGGTTATAACGAAATTTTTATAATCCCTACTTCTGAAATATCCAACTTAAAATTATAACTCTTAATCCTTGTTTTAATTAAATAAATAATTAATTAATTAATTTAGTAATAAAATAAATCTTGACTAAAAATTGGGAAGTAAATAAATACTTTCCCGAATTCGATATAATCAAATTTCAATGAATAACTCTCTTTTGAATAAACTGGATAACTCTCTTTCGAATAAACTATATTCGATAACTCTCTTTGAATAAACTATATTCGATTAACTTTGTTCGAATAAACTATATTCAATTAACTCTCTTCGAATAACTTATATTCGATTAACTCTCTTCGAATAACTTATAAACTATATTCGATTAACTCTCTTCGAATAACTTATATTCGATTTACTCTTTTCGAATAACTTATATTCGATTATCTCTCTTCGAATAACTTATAAACTATATTCGATTAACTCTCTTTGAATAACTTATATTCTATTAACTCTCTTTGAATAACTTATATTTGATTAACTCTCTTCGAATAACGTATATTCTCTTAACTCTCTTCCGATAACTTATATTCGATTAACTCTCTTTGAATACCTATATTCGATTAACTCTCTTCGAATAACCTATATTCGATTAACGTTCCGAACATCATAATAAATTCACCATTTCAAGTCAATTAAATCTCTAAATTCATTTTAGAATTTATCACTTCCAAATATTTACCAATCCCCCTTTTATAACCATTCCAATTTCCAAAATATTTGCTTTAAAATCATTATTCACTTTAAAACGTGAATATTATCCTTTTTATAGAAATTTGGACATAATGTATCAAATAAAACTTTATTTCAACTTAGAAATATTATTATAGGTTCAATTTCTGTATTGAGTCATTTTATAAGTCCACAACTAATCCATTTTTCCCCAAGTAGAATCCACTATTTTATTTTAACCCTATTTCCAATCTCATTCAAATTCACATTGGAATTCCTAGTTTAAAACACAATTTTTCTTTTTAGATGGTTTTATATGAAAAATATTTACTTAATCCATTATTCACACCGAATGTGAATAATATTTCTTTTATATAATCAATTCAGTTTGACTTCATATTTTAAAATAATATCCCATTTCCAAATTTTATTTATACTTTTATTTATAGAATTATTCATAAAAATCTTATTTTATTTCCGGCACTTGTAATCTCATTAGTAATTTCTTTTATAACTGCTACATTCTCCTTCAATCTCAAATATCGGTGTTAAAATCGATTTTTACCTTTATATATATTTTCAGACTTTTACACTTAATTTATCCAATGATAAATATTTTACTTAATTTATAAAAACATTATTTATAAATTAATCTTCCCAATTTATTTGTTAAAACAGATTTCTATTTACAATCTACTTTATATCCATCTTCTCGTAGTTCTTTTATATCTCGCCAATTTCCTTTTATAATTCTATATATTTCCTAAATAATTCCTTTTGTAATTCTGTTTATTTCCCAAATAATTTCCTGTTATAATTCTATTAATTTCCCAAATAATTTCTTTTATTATTCTGTTTATATTATGTAAATATTTTATTTTCAATATACACTTTGAAAATTTCCTTTTTCCATTCCAGTATTTCTCATGGTATTTAAAATACCACATAACAGGACCAGTGTCATCATAATCAGCCACAGATTATATATCACAATATATGAAAAAAAACAGTATTATAAATATTGAGGAATCCAGTTGGATCCCTCTAACCTGATTCCCCGCATCCACAAATGTTAAACAATATAAATAACATCAATTTCATTTCAATATGAAATATTTTGATAAACAGAATCAATAAAAACGCTATTATATATATAACTATAGCTATAATTTCAACCAAATAAATTAGCAGTTCATCCAAAAAAATTAACACATAACAATCAACCATCATTTATCAATTCTAAAATTACGTTATAAAAATATAAACTGATCAGAGTTTATGAGTTTTACTCACATTGGACATTTATTGTTAAATAACGAATAACGGTTGTTGATTCAGATCAAACAATTTATTTCGCTAAAATTGTAACAAGCTCCAATTCACTTCGAATTAGTTCCATTGTTTAGCCGTCGTCCATACGATCCCACCGGATCTTGTTTTGTTGAAATCTGATAACGTACGAGTAATTTATGAACTTAACGAGTTTGTTCGTATTATTTAATTTAAATTAATTAAAACTAATTTATATTATTCTTAAACATGTTTGGGCCTCACCTTTTCTAACGTGGCCCAATATCCACCTAACCGCAACTTCTTCTCCAGCAAAATCCATGAGTTCGAGCCCCTCCAATATAACATCATGCGAGAACATGGCCATTTTCACCCTTTCCTTCCATAGAAACTCATTCATCTCTCTACATAAATTGAAATAAAAGTTATCATAATTTTCCCCTTAACTTCCTTTTTCAGCTGGCAGTACCATCGTTCCATTCGAAAACACAACTCGAAATGCGTCTCAGCCCGTAAAGCCACGGCAAAATGAAGATGCCGAACATTTCCATCATCGTACAATTCCAAAAAATTCACACAAGATGTTAGAAATCATCACGACCTCAATTAGGAAATCGAAAACAACTAACCCATCCTTAATCGACAGAAATTTGTAACCCTAAGAGTACGGCATCAAATTCCAATGACCAAACTTCCATTCGATCCCCATGAAATCAGTATGGGTATGAAGAGGAACTCACGAGTAATCCAAATATATTTATATTTATTGGGTCTTATTTTGAATTTATGAAGATTGAATTGTTTTACTGTAAGAAACAAAAATCACGGCGGATTATTTGGTTGACCAGAGAAATGAAAACCTTAAGGTTAGAAGATTCTTAAGGTGTAAATATTATTTTTATATTCGATTTAAATATAAATTTACATTGTACTTTTGCTACTATTTATCATTTAAAAATCCGTATGATCACATACGATATTCAATTTCGACCAAAATGAATATGCAGCTATGGTCTAACATTACAGAACCAACGAAACTGTTTCGTCGAATTTCGAGTCTGTTTGCTTACATAGCGTATTTTTAAAGTCAAATTATCGATTGTTTTTCAATTAAAATTCCACAACGCCACATACTGACTCCAAAAATTACGAAAATCTAACGATAATTTAATATTCCGGATCCAACAAAATTAATTTCGTTGAAAACGGAGGTCGTTAGTAAAAATGGCTATTTTCTAAGATCTAAATAAACCAATTAAATATTAATATATTTAAAAGTAATTAAATTTAATATTAATAAATTAATATTATCGTATATATATTCACATAGAATATTATCTAGTTCCAAAATAATCATATATGGATTTATAACTTGATATCCCAAAATTCGAGTTAAATCGATATTCAATTTATTTAAAAAAATCCTCTTATTATATAAATAAATCAATATAAATTATGAATGAATTCCATAGCGACTTTACGAAAATTTGATTTGATCATAAGTCACAATCTACACGATGAAATCTCGATTTTTCTCGTCCATTAGAAAAATATAGTTCACCAGATCTGAATGTTTCTTGTTTCATAGAAATCCAACTTAATACGAATTCTATATATTCAATTGAAGTTCAAAACGTAACATTACAAACTATCACGACATTACATGCTCAATTTAAATTATATTATAATTATACGTTCAAACTTTGTTTAAATAATAAATTCGTTATTATAATAAAATTTAAACCGTATTAAATCTTATAAATAATCCAATTCACACAATATTGTGAATTCCACTATTTCCGCCTATTCCAGAAATAAATATATTATTCTTTTATTTATATTAATTAAATATTCAATATTATTTAATTAAACAACCATTTAAATCTCTAAATCGCTACTTAAATTATTAAATTAATTAATTATTATACTGTAAAAATTTGGGATGTTACATTCTTCCGCCCCTAAAATAGTTTTCTCCTCGAAATTGCTAAGGTAGAAAACAAACCCTATTAACTGGGTTAAAAATTATTTTTTTACTTTTTTATCTTTAGTTTCAACTAAACCAATTGATTTCAATTAAAATATTAATTCATTCCTAATAATAAAAAAAATCAAAAATTCTGAAAATTTTCTAACACTCTAAATTTTCGAAATTTTTCGCTAGCATCTCCTTTGTATGGCTCAATCGATACAACTACAACTCGCCTCTCTAGGCCTTCTCCAATCCAAAAGATAATCAAACAGCCAAGCAGCTTGCCAAACAAGCTCAAAAATCTCATACTCAATTAAAATATAAACTTGTACCTTTTTTGTCGGGCATATTATTATATCTTTTTAATCTGCTACCAATTCAGCCTATACAAATGTCATCTCAATCAAACTCCAATCATTCATCCTTAAATCCGATCATTCTATACCCAAAACAAATCTCAGTCTCAATTCAAATACCATTATCAATTTCAACTCTTAACTTACCAGTCCACTTACTTAACCTCGTTAAGTTCCATCCACATATTTCATTAACTAATTAGTTCCTCTATTATCTTCATCCCAAAATCACAATTCTGATTTTTATTTCAAAAATCAAACCATTTTCTCTTCTGAATCCAATTATATTTAAAAATCCAGTTATACTTGATTACTCTATTTCAATTCAATTTCCACTTAACTGCCTTTAATTTCAATTCCAATTTGCTCCCACAAATTTCTATTTCATTTTTTTAATTCAAACAATCTTTCCCTGGGAATTTTAAACAGTTTAGTTTTTCTAAAACCGGATATCCTTTTTTAGGATTCAAAATAACTTATTTCCTCAAAACAATTCAAAAACAAAATCTTTGGTAGTAATCTGTCACTTACAAGCTCGAAAATGAATACCGATGATGTCCAGATCATCACCGGAATTATTTTCCAGTGATAAAAGTGAGTTCAATAATATATCATTTTCAAAACCATTTCAAAACACTTCCATTTTGAATTTTATCTCAAAATACTTTTCACAATGCATGTAAAACAATTTAAAACCTCCCAGAATTTTAATATTTCCATATATTTAATCCAAATCCATTTACAAACACTTTTCCAACTTTTGGGAAATTTAAATTCCAATTCTGATTTAGATTTCAGATTTAATCCATCTAATTCCATATATTACACTTATATGACTTCTGATTGGTTATTTACATAACCATTTAATTTATAATCTTACTCGATTATAATAATGACTAACACATCCAGTACACTATAATATTTCTATCAATCATTGTTTTATATATAATATACTTTGGTTAAAATTACTTCATTTACCCTCTTTCAAAACATTATGTGTCGGTTCATCATATTCGAGCGTTTAGAAACCCCTACTGATACAGTGGATCAAACTGATCGATCAAAATCCATAAACAACTCAACCAATAAATCTCCACAATACAAAATCATTTTTATAATAAAATCTACAAATACGCTCTCTCTTATATACACACTCAAACTATTTAGGGTGTTACTAACCCCATCTCTACTGAGTTACGCCATAGAGCCAAGGTAATCACTTAACCTTTAGCTCTAATACCACTGAAACGAACCAGGATTTTCGGCCCAGAAAATCAACATAAATCCCATATCAATTATTCAAGCATCGAACATTCCAGATCATTAATTGAAAGAAATTAGAGGTTGAGAATGGATAAGATAGAAAATTAGAATAGGAGAAGAAGAAAGTAACACAACAGTATCAGAGTAAACACGAATCTCATAGTAGAATGAATAGATATATTTCATAATATAACTTTGAAATAAAACCAGTATCTGTATACAATACCATTATCTGAGTACAATACTTACAACACAACGAAAATAAACAATAGCTATAAAATCCTGAAGCCACCTGCTCCTAACTCTCCAAATATCTGAAAAAATCCCGACTACTTGACTGCCCGTACAAAATTGGGCACCCAAGAGTTTAGGGAAAACAAAACAAAATAAACTCTAGGTCAGTCATGTGACTGGTGTGAGTAAACTCCAACCATTTGTTTAACTTTTTAAAATCCTTTTAAAAGAAAGAATAATTGTAAGACCAATCTGCACATAAACACATATGGTTTTTACCTTACGATAACCCAAAACAATCTTTTAAAATCCATACTCTTTTGGTATTATAATAATGTCTAAATCAAATAAATAGCAATCTAGTGGAACGCTTTCATCTCATGTTCCACATATATAATATATAATCAAAAACCGTGGGTGCGTATTGGCTAATAGATTCCAACTGGCAAGGTATGGGACTACCTTATGGCAGTATGTCTCTAGAGAGAAATACACCGGGTTCAACAATAAAATCTTGTAATCTAGGCTAAACATAATCGGTCACCCATTTTGCTTGAGTGTACCAAATGTATTATGACCAACAGTTGGGATCAGCAACTGTTTTCCGAAAGGGACAATATCGAAATAGGTTAAAGAAGTAAATGAAATTTCTCTAGATCATGTGACAATACACCTTAATTGGGACCTACCCACTTAGCTATGCGACCTACCCGATTTTACACCATTCCTCAGTTCTGAGGCTTGAGGTCATAACGTATAGATCACACCTCTATTTACTTTGAATGTCACATCGTCATACCCGCCAAATCACAAATTGATTTCTCCGAAGATACCACGGGTATACATCTAAGAGAAATGAATTCCTCCGCCATCAAACTTAAATACGTTTGAAGAGATCAACTTATGCGATCTATTAAACATACTTTGTCAGACATTCTTCCATATAGGTTATCCTGGGAATGGACAAACCAAAGGAACTATTCTGTAAACCCACCTTAAGAAATTTCTACTTACGATTTTCCAGTATAGCCCTTGCATAAACTCCGTATTCAATTATCTTTATTATATTTGATTCACAACGCTAATGCCCATATGGAGTGGTTTCAGATAATAAATCTGATCCTGGTCTCTCCGTATTAACGATGGGTAAATTGGTCAAAACTTTGATAGTTAGTTATTTAACTATCAAAGGAAAACATTCACACACACAACGATCTTATTTCCAAATAGAAATTTATCGATCAACCATCAATCAACAATTTTCCCTTTTAAATTAATTTATTATTAATTTATTCATTTCCTCATTTCCCATTTTCATATATTCATATAACCGGTTTAGCCTCACATTATTCTCGGAAAATGTTTCCATCTATTATAACTATTTATTTCTATCTTCCAGAAACTATTTCTTTTTAACTAGCGGAAAACATTCTCATATATATATATATATATATATATATATATATAAATTCATAGCTTCTATATTTAGAAACGACACATCATTTACGTTGAAAAACAATTCCATGTTTTCTCCCATTTCTTATTTTTTATATTAGAAAACATTTCTGATTTTTATTTGGAAAAAGTTTCCAAAACTTCATCATTGGATAAAAACAGATGTTTAAATAAAACATCGTTATGCCAACTCAAACCATTAACACTCATTACTTAATTCACTTAACCAACCTTCGCTATCGAACCTTAACTATTCCTTAGTTAAAAATGAAGTCAATCAAGTTGGGGTATAACTACCTACAGACCTTAACTGAACAACAGTATTACCCTTGAAATAGACAAAGTCAACCACTTTAATCTTTAACAAATTATTCTTACGTAACTCTCAGATTTCAAAATTTACCAATCCACCTCTTTCACATAAATCGTTGGTTATAACGAAAATGTTATAATCCCTAGTTCTGAAATATTTAACATAAAAATATAACTCTTATTCCTTATTTTAAATAAATAAATAATTTATTAATAAAGTAAATCTTGATTATAAATCTAAAATAAATAAATACTTTCTCGAATTCGATATAAACAAATTTCAATGCATAACTCTCTTTCGAATAAACTATATTCGATAGCTCTCTTTCAAATAAATTATATTCAATAACTCTCTTCGAATAAGCTATATTCGATTAACTCTCTTCGAATAACTTATATTCGATTAACTCTCTTTAAATAATTTATAAACTATATTCGATTAACTTTCTTTGAATAACTTATGTTCGATTAACTCTCTTCGAACAACTTATAAACTATATTCGATTAACTCTCTTCAAATAACTTATATTCGATTAACTCTCTTCGAATAACTTATACTTGATTAACTCTCTTCGAATAACCTATATTCGATTAACTCTCTTCGAATAACCTATATTCGACTAACTCTCTTCGAATAACCTGTATTTGATTAACATTCCGAACATCGGAATAAATTCACCATTTCAGGTCAACTAAATCTCTAAATTCATTTTAGAATTTATCACTTCCAAATATTTACCAATCTCCTTTTTATAACCATTCCAATTTCCAAAACATTTGCTTTTAAATCATTATTCACTTTAAAACGTGAATATTTGTAACGACCCGTGTTTTTCGACCATTTGAATATGAATATTTAAATTAGTTTTAAATATTATATTGAAAATATTAATGGAATTAAATATTGAATTCGTTATTTAAACGAAGTTGAACGTTATAATTTATATATAATTATAAATCGAGTCTGAAATGGCGCTGCAGTTCGCAATATAGAGTTTTGAACTTCAACGGAGAATACAGGATTCGATATAAGTCGGATTTCTGTGAAACAAGACACGTTGGAGCCGTATTGGCTATAATTTTCATATGAAAGAGAAAAATCCAGATTTCGTGGTGTTGATAGTAAGTTATGGCCAAATCAAATTTTGAAATAGTCGCTATGGAAAATCGTTATTAAATTATAGGCCTTTAAAATAGCCGTTTTGCAAACGGACTCAGATTTCGACAAAACCAGTTTCATTAGAACCCTATCGTTAAATTATTGCACGGTGTCAAATGGCGTGGCAAACCGATGTCGTATGTGACCACGGTAGCCGTAAACGCTCGTTCAAATTCTATAGCGCGTATTTAAATAAATAAAGGGGTATTTGAGTGTAACTTGAGCAGACAATCGAATTAAGCCACGAAACCAGTTCTGTTGAATTCGTATCGTCGATTAGAGTCAGGATAGGTATATAGTTTGTTATTTTTAGAGATCGAGAAATTTGGCGTTAAAAAGGGTAGGGCGGTTAGGGGTAAAAACAGCCTATCGGGCAAACAGTCTCAGAATGCGACGAAATTAGTGCCATTGGGTTCGTATCAAAAAGTTATTGTCGATGTTCGCAGTTTCAAGTGGATTTGATTTATCTGGTGACCGTAGAAAAATTAAATGTGTGTTCATTTCCGGTTTCATAAAGGAAATTTTTCCATACGACCTCGGATTTCGACGAAACTTGCTCCATTGAATCCGGAATATCGTTTTACATCAGGAACATCATTTTTATCAGTAAACAGGAATTTGTTCGTAGTAGGTTTAACTAATTACTTCACGCTGAAGTTTTGAACAATAATATAATAGTTTTGTGTACCCTATGATTTAAACAAACTTGCAGCCGACCAAAGCAGACGTGCCAACTGCCTATCTACTTCCTACTCTTGCCTTGTCAACCTTTCACATGACAACACCACACGTACAGCTATCTTTAATTAATGAATGCACATGCATTCTAAAAATTTTCATACTCTAAGCGTACGAGACCTAGTGGCTACTACACCTAAAACTTGGCACCCACGTCTCAATTTCCACTATAAATACAACGCCTGTATTTTCTTCCTGGGAAACGAATGAAACCTCCTTAACGAACCAACGATAATTTAATCAATCCTTTCTCCTCTTTAAATCAATTGTTACAAGCGAAATTTCTTGGTTCGTTTAAAAGCTACATCGCTATATCCTTCAGGTCCTTTAAAATGGACGGCCTCAAATCACGTTATCTTCCTTCTAATTAACCTTAAACCCCTCAACTAATTTCAACACTTATAACCAAGCAACCTTGAGCTTCACGAGCTCTAAATTTTGGACGGTTATGATGTGGGTTAGGATGCCGAGCTGACCGGAGTCGGAGCTCAAAGTCGGGGTCTTTGAGAAGCTTCCTGGTGCGAAAGGAGCAGTCGAGTGGTGGGGTTTCTGGCGACGTTGGAGTGGGTTGGCGAGGCAGCGTTCTGGTCGAGGTTGGAGGGCAGTCAGGCGAACAAGATGGAGGTCAGGGCGCTTGGGGAAGGAGGCCGGAGCAGAGGTGGTTTAGGCGAACAGAGGGGGAAGTAGCAGGTAATGGATATTGCATTGGAAAGGGGGGTTTAAAGATGAAGCTACAGGGACGTTTTAATGGGCAAGAGAGTTTGGGATGGTGCACAAGTAAACAAGAAGAGGAAATGAAGGACAGAACCAAAAGAGACGAGGGTACTGAGAAGCAGGTTATGATGGCGTGGTTTCCTTCTTTGAAGCCTGGGATGGATTCTTGGAAGGAACAACGTGATGCTAATATGGGAAGCTGCAACATGGTATAACCGTATTAGTATCAACCGTATATCCTAAGGGTAATTAAATTTGTTACTCAAGTGATTTATTTACTTAATAATAAACCAATCGGAAGGGATAAAATCTGACAGGTTTATAGTGAGTACTTGGGAAAGATTTAAAAGAGTGATAAGTGGAAGATCACAAATTGGATTGGACCTGTTTCTAAAAGGGAGTATAATCCGTCGGCCTGTTTCCTGTTGCTGATGTAAATAAAGAAAAAGGTGGTCGTTGATTCCTTCTTAAGACTGAATTAGATTGATAATTAATTGGGATTTAGAACTAATTAATTATTTGGAATCATATATTTTCGAAATGTGAATCTTGTTGCAGATGTCATGATGTTGGAGCGAAAACGATACAAAGTGGAAGTGGATGAGCCTAGAACAAATTAAGGTCGTATTGATACCCGTTAATTAAAAAGTAATTATATTAATTATAGGAATTTGTGAGTAATTAAAGGGATTAGTTATATTAATCTAAACAATGAACTGATATTGTTAATAACTCATTGATGTGTTATCAGAATCCAGCGAACAAAGTGACGCTGAAATCGTATCGACGAGCACTGTGTCATGGAACTAATCCAAACAGAAATAGAGACGATGGGAGTTTACAGTTAAATTAAACCACTTTTTTTAATTTAACTGTAATAGAACCGTTTCAGAAACAACGGAATCAAATCAAGGTGAGTTAAACTCACTCAGTTACCCTTTTTATTTTATATAAATTGGGTATTTTTATTTTATGTGCTCTGCTTGCCAATAGTTGACTGTTTGCTAGTTATCTGCTTATCTGTTGGTTTAACCGATGAAATTAAACTGTGTTTAATTTCAGTGAAATACCAAATCGTTATTTTTAACGATTGGTTCCAATAAAGGTGACTCACCTTGGTTGGTCACGTTTATTTATAAACGTGTTTAAATGGTTGAATGGTTTGAGTTGCTTATGGTTGAGGTTAAATGGTCATTATTTAATTTATCAGTTAAACAAACTGAACCGTCTGATTTGAGAAAAACCATTTGAATACAGGGAAGAACAGGTTGGAGGGATCCAACCGGATTCCTCAAATATATTATTTATTTTCATATTCTCATATATGAACTGCCCTGTTTGTATTGTTTGAATTGATTGTTGATTTTTAATATTCAACATCTGTTGGTTTGAACCAATAGGTGATATTGGTTAAGTGTTTAGCAGAGTATGGCCTATAAAACCAATTGGGTTATAAATATTGTTTTACCGTCAGGTGAATCGATAAAGTTGAGGTTATAAAATTTATTTTTTATAACTAGGGTTAGATTTGAATAAAAGTTATTTAAGAGAAATAAATAAATATTTTTATTTAAGACTTTGATTTGTTATGACGTTATTTTGCAAAAGATGTTAATCAGATTTACCAGTTGAAGAATAAGAAATGAATTAAATGGTTAAACCTTGGAAATTTGTTTTGTAAAGAAAACAAATAATTAGAATCTATTGAAATTAATTATATTTTTAAAGCGAGGATTGTTGAAATCGGTTAATGAGATAATCAAGTTTTTGAGTTAATTAAATCAACCGTTTGGAATTAGAATTGTTTATCAAGTTAATGTGTTTTGACTAAAATAGTTAAATGAATATTGTTTGAATTTAAATAAGGATTTAAAAGGGATTTAATATGTAATTTAGTTAATAAAGGGATTAACTATTAAAGTAGTAAATGTTTGAAAGAAGTTATCATTTTAATTAATGATAAAAGTTAGGAATATATTTTAAATGGGAATTCATTTAAAAAGTTACCGAATGTGAGATGCAAGCCAATTGAATGGTGAAAGGAAATAAACGTACTAAATTATATGAATTAAGTGAAAGGAGATTACGATAAAAGGGTTATTATAAACCAGAGTTTTTAGTGAGATTTAAAGTGTAAAGCGTTTACTTTACATTAACGTTATTTGAAAACGAGATCTAGTAAAAAGGAGAATTTTAAATGAGATTTCAAAATGGGAAATTGAATATAGCCATTCGAGATTGAATTAGCCAAACATAATTATTCGGCTAAGTTGCCATTTCGTACGACTGCTAGCGTAATTCGCAGGGCTGCAGATAGCCTACGGCGGTCGGATGTTTCCTGAGGGAATCAGGCGTAACCATTGTGATCGCTGTGATCTAGAGTCAAGCGAATGGAGTTAAGATGAATGTGAATTAATCAATTAGAGTTATTCAAATATCGTATTTTTGAATATTAAAAGAATTAGAAGTTTCAATTTAACAAAAAGGAAATTAGTTTGTTAAAGGCCAGGTGATGCTGAATATTGAACCAGTGAACTCATTGGAGTGTCATGTTTGAAACACTGGATATTTTGATAGTTGAAACACCGACTATCAAATCTGACCAATACGATTGTTGGTATGGAAAGACCGGGATCGAATTTATATTCGAAAACCATTCCATCCAACATATACATGAAGATATCAGAAGATGATCGAGATGGTGCTGTGAAGACCGTGGATTTTCACAAACGGAAGAACCACAAATATTCTCTGCCTGGCAAGCAGAGATAAGCGGTGATTCTGTCGTAGTTGGAATCTACGGGGTTGCAAGGACTACTCGCTACTGATCCTTGGGGTGATTCCTATATGGATGCAGTAGGAGAGTGCCTTCGGTTCATCCTGTTCCTGGATGACGTATATGGACGAATGTCTGACAGAGTATTTCCAAAAGGGTCACGTACGTTGATTTCTTCAAACGTGCTATAGTGTTGGCGGGGAATCGCCGTTCTCTTAGCTTAACTGCTAGAGTATTTTTGTGGACGTCAACTAGTGATATCTGACGGATCTGACGATGTGGCATTCAAAGTGAGTGATGACCAGATATTCAGAAGTATTCTGACCTCAAGCCTCATCAACCGGGAAATGACAAAAATCGGGCAGGCAGCATGGCTATGTGGGTCGCTCCCATTAGGGTGTATGATCACCTATCTAGAGGGAATCCTATTTGTTTCTTAATCTGTATTCGATGCTGTCCCTTGTCGGGAGACGGTTGCTGATCCCAACCGTCGGTGATATACATTCGATACACTCAAGCGAAATGAGTGGTCGGTCATGTGAGGGCCGGGTTGCAAGAAGTTCTTGTTGAACCAAGTGTATTCGTCTCTAGAGATACACTATCGGCAGGTGGTCCCATACCTTGTCAAGGTCGGAATCCAATTTCCAATAAGCGCCCGCGGTTTTGTTTGTATACTATATATGTGGAGCGTGAGATGTAAGCGTTCCACTAAATTGATATTTACTTGTGTTTAGACATTATCATAATATCAGACAAGATATTGGTTTCAAAACTGTTTTGGGTTATCGTAAGGTAAAAACCGTCCGTGTTTATGTGTGGATTTGGTCTTACGATTATCCTTTGCTTTTGAAAAGGTTTTGAACTCTAAAATCAAGTTGGATGCTCACCCTTATTACTGGGCGAGTTTATCTCACTCTGGTCCACCAGACTGACCCGGTGTTTTGTAAATGCTCGGGTTAGGCCGGGTTGTACAGGTTCAGGTTATCGACTGCTGTGAAGAGACGAGCTGGAAGAGTCCAGACGTATGATATTATTATTCCGCTGTGTGTTATATGAGGACAGATTGGTATCACTGTCCAGATGTGTACTCTGATATTGTAAGTATTTCAAAAAGCTTTCAATAAAGATTATTTCTGTATTATATTTTGTTCCGCTGCGATGTGAGACTCTGTGTGGTGTTCTTCTCCTTCTTCTATTCTAATATTTCTATCTTATCTATTCTCACCCTCTAACTTCTTTCTACTAATGATCTGGAATATTCGATGTCTGAATGGTCAACACGGTAGTTTGATGTTGATTTGCGGAGTCGAAAATCCCGGTTCGTTACAGTGGTATCAGAGCTATTGGTTAAGTAATTACCTTGGCTCTGTGGCGTGACTCAGTAGAGATGGGGTTAGTAATACCCTAGATTGAGTTTGAGTGTATATATACGAGTGAACGTATTTGTTGATTTTATAAAAAAATTATTACTTATATTGTGTTGATTGGGTTGTCGAGTAGTTTATGAATTCTGGTCGATACAGTAATGCAAACTGTGTCGATAAGTGTTTCTAAACTCTTGAACAGAATAATTCGACACAGTATGTTTTTGAAAGAGGGTAAATGAAATAATTTTACCCAAATGGTATTTTAATATAAAGGAATGATTAACATTTGAAATATTATAGTATATTGGATGTGTTGCTTGGTTAAATTGAAAGGTTATATAAATAACCAATCAGAATTCATATAAGTGAAATATATGAATCGGATGAATTAAATCTGAATTTAAATCAGAAATGAAATCAAAATGGTGGAAATATGAAAAGTGTGTGTAAATGAATCTGGGTTAAATATATGAGAATTTTAAAATCCTGGGAGATTTTAATTTTGTTACAAGCGTTTGAAAGGGATATTTTGAAATGGATTTCAAATGAAAGTGTTTAGAACTGGTTTTGAAAGTGACATAGTATTGAACTCACTTCGATAGCTGGAAAATAGATTCCGATGATGTGCGCGCCATCATCAGTGTTCATTTTCGAGTTCTAAGTGACGGATTACTACCAAAGATTTTGTTTTGAGTTGCTTTGAGAAAAACAAGCTGTTTTGAATCCCGAAAAGGAATATTTGGTTTTGAAAGAGCTGAACTGTTTGAAAAACTCCCAGGGAAATTGTTGAACAAAATTTGAATAGAAATTGGGAAAACAAATATAAATTGAATTGAAACCAATTAATTGGGAATTGAATCATGATATAATGTATTAAGTAGAATCAGATTTTGAATTGTAAGACAGAAATCTGAAATGGTGTTGGACTGGTAAGGTAAGAGTTGAAATGGATAATGGATGGAAATTGAGTTAAAAGTGAGATTTGGGCTGGACGCGTGAAGGATTTGGTTTGAGGATAAAGTTGGAATTTTGTTGGGAATGCATTTGTATATGCTGACAAGATAGCAGACGGAAAGATAAGATGATATGCTCGACAAAAAGGTACATGTTTATTTTTACATGGGTTTGGAGATTTGTGAGCCTGTTTGGCAAGCCGCTTGGCTGTTTTGTTTTCTTTTGGATTGGAGAAGGCCCAGAGAGGCGAGTGGTTGTTGTACCGATTGAGCCGTACAAAGGAGGTGCTGGCGAAATTTTTCGGAAATTTAAGGTGTTAGAAAATTATCCATATTTTTGAAAATATTTACAGTATTGAATTGGTTTCTAATTTAATATAAAATTAGATTTGAAGTTAATGAATTTATAACGTTTTTTTTTCTTACCTTAGCAATTTCGAGGACGAAATTATTTTAAGGGGGGAAGAATGTAACGACCCGTGTTTTTCGACCATTTGAATATGAATATTTAAATTAGTTTTAAATATTATATTGAAAATATTAATGGAATTAAATATTGAATTCGTTATTTAAACGAAGTTGAACGTTATAATTTATATATAATTATAAATCGAGTCTGAAATGGCGCTGCAGTTCGCAATATAGAGTTTTGAACTTCAACGGAGAATACATGATTCGATATAAGTCGGATTTCTGTGAAACAAGACACGTTGGAGCCGTATTGGCTATAATTTTCATATGAAAGAGAAAAATCCAGATTTCGTGGTGTTGATAGTAAGTTATGGCCAAATCAAATTTTGAAATAGTCGCTATGGAAAATCGTTATTAAATTATAGGCCTTTAAAATAGCCGTTTTGCAAACGGACTCAGATTTCGACAAAACCAGTTTCATTAGAACCCTATCGTTAAATTATTGCACGGTGTCAAATGGCGTGGCAAACCGATGTCGTATGTGACCACGGTAGCCGTAAACGCTCGTTCAAATTCTATAGCGCGTATTTAAATAAATAAAGGGGTATTTGAGTGTAACTTGAGCAGACAATCGAATTAAGCCACGAAACCAGTTCTGTTGAATTCGTATCGTCGATTAGAGTCAGGATAGGTATATAGTTTGTTATTTTTAGAGATCGAGAAATTTGGCGTTAAAAAGGGTAGGGCGGTTAGGGGTAAAAACAGCCTATCGGGCAAACAGTCTCAGAATGCGACGAAATTAGTGCCATTGGGTTCGTATCAAAAAGTTATTGTCGATGTTCGCAGTTTCAAGTGGATTTGATTTATCTGGTGATCGTAGAAAAATTAAATGTGTGTTCATTTCCGGTTTCATAAAGGAAATTTTTCCATACGACCTCGGATTTCGACGAAACTTGCTCCATTGAATCCGGAATATCGTTTTACATCAGGAACATCATTTTTATCAGTAAACAGGAATTTGTTCGTAGTAGGTTTAACTAATTACTTCACGCTGAAGTTTTGAACAATAATATAATAGTTTTGTGTACCCTATGATTTAAACAAACTTGCAGCCGACCAAAGCAGACGTGCCAACTGCCTATCTACTTCCTACTCTTGCCTTGTCAACCTTTCACATGACAACACCACACGTACAGCTATCTTTAATTAATGAATGCACATGCATTCTAAAAATTTTCATACTCTAAGCGTACGAGACCTAGTGGCTACTACACCTAAAACTTGGCACCCACGTCTCAATTTCCACTATAAATACAACGCCTGTATTTTCTTCCTGGGAAACGAATGAAACCTCCTTAACGAACCAACGATAATTTAATCAATCCTTTCTCCTCTTTAAATCAATTGTTACAAGCGAAATTTCTTGGTTCGTTTAAAAGCTACATCGCTATATCCTTCAGGTCCTTTAAAATGGACGGCCTCAAATCACGTTATCTTCCTTCTAATTAACCTTAAACCCCTCAACTAATTTCAACACTTATAACCAAGCAACCTTGAGCTTCACGAGCTCTAAATTTTGGACGGTTATGATGTGGGTTAGGATGCCGAGCTGACCGGAGTCGGAGCTCAAAGTCGGGGTCTTTGAGAAGCTTCCTGGTGCGAAAGGAGCAGTCGAGTGGTGGGGTTTCTGGCGACGTTGGAGTGGGTTGGCGAGGCAGCGTTCTGGTCGAGGTTGGAGGGCAGTCAGGCGAACAAGATGGAGGTCAGGGCGCTTGGGGAAGGAGGCCGGAGCAGAGGTGGTTTAGGCGAACAGAGGGGGAAGTAGCAGGTAATGGATATTGCATTGGAAAGGGGGGTTTAAAGATGAAGCTACAGGGACGTTTTAATGGGCAAGAGAGTTTGGGATGGTGCACAAGTAAACAAGAAGAGGAAATGAAGGACAGAACCAAAAGAGACGAGGGTACTGAGAAGCAGGTTATGATGGCGTGGTTTCCTTCTTTGAAGCCTGGGATGGATTCTTGGAAGGAACAACGTGATGCTAATATGGGAAGCTGCAACATGGTATAACCGTATTAGTATCAACCGTATATCCTAAGGGTAATTAAATTTGTTACTCAAGTGATTTATTTACTTAATAATAAACCAATCGGAAGGGATAAAATCTGACAGGTTTATAGTGAGTACTTGGGAAAGATTTAAAAGAGTGATAAGTGGAAGATCACAAATTGGATTGGACCTGTTTCTAAAAGGGAGTATAATCCGTCGGCCTGTTTCCTGTTGCTGATGTAAATAAAGAAAAAGGTGGTCGTTGATTCCTTCTTAAGACTGAATTAGATTGATAATTAATTGGGATTTAGAACTAATTAATTATTTGGAATCATATATTTTCGAAATGTGAATCTTGTTGCAGATGTCATGATGTTGGAGCGAAAACGATACAAAGTGGAAGTGGATGAGCCTAGAACAAATTAAGGTCGTATTGATACCCGTTAATTAAAAAGTAATTATATTAATTATAGGAATTTGTGAGTAATTAAAGGGATTAGTTATATTAATCTAAACAATGAACTGATATTGTTAATAACTCATTGATGTGTTATCAGAATCCAGCGAACAAAGTGACGCTGAAATCGTATCGACGAGCACTGTGTCATGGAACTAATCCAAACAGAAATAGAGACGATGGGAGTTTACAGTTAAATTAAACCACTTTTTTTAATTTAACTGTAATAGAACCGTTTCAGAAACAACGGAATCAAATCAAGGTGAGTTAAACTCACTCAGTTACCCTTTTTATTTTATATAAATTGGGTATTTTTATTTTATGTGCTCTGCTTGCCAATAGTTGACTGTTTGCTAGTTATCTGCTTATCTGTTGGTTTAACCGATGAAATTAAACTGTGTTTAATTTCAGTGAAATACCAAATCGTTATTTTTAACGATTGGTTCCAATAAAGGTGACTCACCTTGGTTGGTCACGTTTATTTATAAACGTGTTTAAATGGTTGAATGGTTTGAGTTGCTTATGGTTGAGGTTAAATGGTCATTATTTAATTTATCAGTTAAACAAACTGAACCGTCTGATTTGAGAAAAACCATTTGAATACAGGGAAGAACAGGTTGGAGGGATCCAACCGGATTCCTCAAATATATTATTTATTTTCATATTCTCATATATGAACTGCCCTGTTTGTATTGTTTGAATTGATTGTTGATTTTTAATATTCAACATCTGTTGGTTTGAACCAATAGGTGATATTGGTTAAGTGTTTAGCAGAGTATGGCCTATAAAACCAATTGGGTTATAAATATTGTTTTACCGTCAGGTGAATCGATAAAGTTGAGGTTATAAAATTTATTTTTTATAACTAGGGTTAGATTTGAATAAAAGTTATTTAAGAGAAATAAATAAATATTTTTATTTAAGACTTTGATTTGTTATGACGTTATTTTGCAAAAGATGTTAATCAGATTTACCAGTTGAAGAATAAGAAATGAATTAAATGGTTAAACCTTGGAAATTTGTTTTGTAAAGAAAACAAATAATTAGAATCTATTGAAATTAATTATATTTTTAAAGCGAGGATTGTTGAAATCGGTTAATGAGATAATCAAGTTTTTGAGTTAATTAAATCAACCGTTTGGAATTAGAATTGTTTATCAAGTTAATGTGTTTTGACTAAAATAGTTAAATGAATATTGTTTGAATTTAAATAAGGATTTAAAAGGGATTTAATATGTAATTTAGTTAATAAAGGGATTAACTATTAAAGTAGTAAATGTTTGAAAGAAGTTATCATTTTAATTAATGATAAAAGTTAGGAATATATTTTAAATGGGAATTCATTTAAAAAGTTACCGAATGTGAGATGCAAGCCAATTGAATGGTGAAAGGAAATAAACGTACTAAATTATATGAATTAAGTGAAAGGAGATTACGATAAAAGGGTTATTATAAACCAGAGTTTTTAGTGAGATTTAAAGTGTAAAGCGTTTACTTTACATTAACGTTATTTGAAAACGAGATCTAGTAAAAAGGAGAATTTTAAATGAGATTTCAAAATGGGAAATTGAATATAGCCATTCGAGATTGAATTAGCCAAACATAATTATTCGGCTAAGTTGCCATTTCGTACGACTGCTAGCGTAATTCGCAGGGCTGCAGATAGCCTACGGCGGTCGGATGTTTCCTGAGGGAATCAGGCGTAACCATTGTGATCGCTGTGATCTAGAGTCAAGCGAATGGAGTTAAGATGAATGTGAATTAATCAATTAGAGTTATTCAAATATCGTATTTTTGAATATTAAAAGAATTAGAAGTTTCAATTTAACAAAAAGGAAATTAGTTTGTTAAAGGCCAGGTGATGCTGAATATTGAACCAGTGAACTCATTGGAGTGTCATGTTTGAAACACTGGATATTTTGATAGTTGAAACACCGACTATCAAATCTGACCAATACGATTGTTGGTATGGAAAGACCGGGATCGAATTTATATTCGAAAACCATTCCATCCAACATATACATGAAGATATCAGAAGATGATCGAGATGGTGCTGTGAAGACCGTGGATTTTCACAAACGGAAGAACCACAAATATTCTCTGCCTGGCAAGCAGAGATAAGCGGTGATTCTGTCGTAGTTGGAATCTACGGGGTTGCAAGGACTACTCGCTACTGATCCTTGGGGTGATTCCTATATGGATGCAGTAGGAGAGTGCCTTCGGTTCATCCTGTTCCTGGATGACGTATATGGACGAATGTCTGACAGAGTATTTCCAAAAGGGTCACGTACGTTGATTTCTTCAAACGTGCTATAGTGTTGGCGGGGAATCGCCGTTCTCTTAGCTTAACTGCTAGAGTATTTTTGTGGACGTCAACTAGTGATATCTGACGGATCTGACGATGTGGCATTCAAAGTGAGTGATGACCAGATATTCAGAAGTATTCTGACCTCAAGCCTCATCAACCGGGAAATGACAAAAATCGGGCAGGCAGCATGGCTATGTGGGTCGCTCCCATTAGGGTGTATGATCACCTATCTAGAGGGAATCCTATTTGTTTCTTAATCTGTATTCGATGCTGTCCCTTGTCGGGAGACGGTTGCTGATCCCAACCGTCGGTGATATACATTCGATACACTCAAGCGAAATGAGTGGTCGGTCATGTGAGGGCCGGGTTGCAAGAAGTTCTTGTTGAACCCAGTGTATTCGTCTCTAGAGATACACTATCGGCAGGTGGTCCCATACCTTGTCAAGGTCGGAATCCAATTTCCAATAAGCGCCCGCGGTTTTGTTTGTATACTATATATGTGGAGCGTGAGATGTAAGCGTTCCACTAAATTGATATTTACTTGTGTTTAGACATTATCATAATATCAGACAAGATATTGGTTTCAAAACTGTTTTGGGTTATCGTAAGGTAAAAACCGTCCGTGTTTATGTGTGGATTTGGTCTTACGATTATCCTTTGCTTTTGAAAAGGTTTTGAACTCTAAAATCAAGTTGGATGCTCACCCTTATTACTGGGCGAGTTTATCTCACTCTGGTCCACCAGACTGACCCGGTGTTTTGTAAATGCTCGGGTTAGGCCGGGTTGTACAGGTTCAGGTTATCGACTGCTGTGAAGAGACGAGCTGGAAGAGTCCAGACGTATGATATTATTATTCCGCTGTGTGTTATATGAGGACAGATTGGTATCACTGTCCAGATGTGTACTCTGATATTGTAAGTATTTCAAAAAGCTTTCAATAAAGATTATTTCTGTATTATATTTTGTTCCGCTGCGATGTGAGACTCTGTGTGGTGTTCTTCTCCTTCTTCTATTCTAATATTTCTATCTTATCTATTCTCACCCTCTAACTTCTTTCTACTAATGATCTGGAATATTCGATGTCTGAATGGTCAACACGGTAGTTTGATGTTGATTTTCGGAGTCGAAAATCCCGGTTCGTTACAATATTATCCTTTTATAAAAATCTGGACCTGTTCTATCAACTCAAACTTTATTTCAATTTAGAAATATTATTACAAGTTCAATTTCTATTTGTCGAGTCATTTTATAAGTCCACAACTAATCCATTTTTCCTCAAATAGAATCCACTATTTTATTTTAACCCTATTTCCTATCTCATTCAAATTTACATTTGAATTCCTATTTCAAAACCCAATTTTTCTTTCTAAATGTTTTTATATGCAAAATATTTAATTTAATCCATTATTCACATCGAATGTGAATAATATTTCTTTTATATAATCAATTCTGTATGATGTTGTATTTTAAATTAATATCTCATTTCTGAATTCTATTTATACTTTTATTCATAGATTATCCATAAAATTCTTATTTTGTTTCCAGCACTTGCAATCTCATTGGTAATTTCTTTAATAACTGCTACATTCACCTTCAATCCCAAATATCGGTGTTAAAACTGATTTTTACCTCTATATATAAATTTAGATTTACATATTCCATTTATCCGATGATAAATATTTTACTTAATTTATAAAAACATTATTTATAAATTAATCTTCCCAATTTGTCTGTTAAAACAGATTTGTATTTACAACCTACTTTAAATCCATCTTCTTGTTGTTCTTTTATATCTCGCCAATTTCCTTTTATAATTCTATATATTTCCCCAACAATTCCTTTTATAATTCTATTTATTTCCCAATAATTTCCTTTTATAATTCTATTTATTTCCTAAATAATTTCTTTTATAATTCTATTTATATTATGTAAATATTTTATTTTCAATATACATTTTGAAAAATTCCTTTTTACATTCCATTATTTCTTATGGTATTTAAAATACCACATAACAAGACCAGTGTTATCCTAATCAGTCATAGATTATTAATGTAGCAACCTAGGAATTTTGAACCAATTTAAATTTTTATTTTAGCAATTTAATGGATTTTAATATTTAAAATAATTTATTTTAAATAAAAACGATGAAAAATTTATTTAAATCAAAGTTAGAACGAATAAATTTATTTAAATTATAAAACGAGCCTGAAATAGCGCGGTAGTTTGAAAATTTGAATTTGAACTTTAACTAAATGTACAGGATTCAAAATGAATCGGATTTTGGTGAAACCAGAAATATTTAAATCTGTTTAATTATATCTTTCTAACGGATCTGAAAAATTGAAATTTCATAGCGGGAATAAAAAGTTATGTCCAATTTAAAATTCAGAAAAGTCATTGTAGAATTTATATATATATTAATATAAAATATAGCCCACGACCTCCGTTTTCGACAAGACCACTTTGATTGGATCCGGAATGTCAAGTTATTGCAAGACTCCAAATTCGATGAAATTAATTTTGTTAGGACTGTATCGTCAAAACATAGTTAGATTTATTTTTCGGGAATTTTCGGAGTCAGTATGTGGCCTCGGTAAATTAAAATGTACGTTTAAATTTAATATATATTGAGTTATATTTTAATTTTGATGAAGACTAATCGAAACAATGGAATTAGCTAATGAAACATATCCCATTGTGTCCGGAATGGAGGTATTTAGCTAGAGGTGACACTCATTGGGTTCGATTTGGAGTTCGTGGCATTAAACAAGTAAATTACAAATTAAATATTAAAATATTATTATATATATAAATAACCTAAATTATTTTCTTCAATCCCTAACATGTAAGGGCCGCCGCCAGAACAGATTAATGGCTGAGCTCGTCCGATTTTTGAGGCTAAAAATCGGTCAATCCATTACGAAAATAAATTACCATTTTAAAATAAAAATCATTTAGCTCCTTGATATCTCTAGATCTAACGGGAATGATGGATTATAAGGGAGAGATTCGATCGATTTTACGCCTCAAAGGTGGCGGATTTAATCGGAAACCATGGAGGAGGTGGGCCACCGAGTGGCGAGTGGCAGCGGACGTGGATGGTGGGCGGTCGGCGCTATCAAGGGGTGGCGGCTGATGAACTTCTGGCGTCCTTAAGGGGGACGCGATGGGGTTTGTTTCAGACGAGGTTAGGTGCAGATTTTAGCGTGAGCGGTTCCAGATAAACAAACGAAGAGGAAGAAGGGTTTAACTCCTTAACTTTGTAATTAATTAATACTTAGTTATTTAATAATTTAACCAATGTAATCAAATTTTAAATGTTCACATCTTATGGATTAGGAAACAGAAATCAATGAAACAATATACATTATTTCTGAAATACAATTTGCATTCTTTTTGAAGATACAATTAGCATTCTTTTTGAAAATACAAGTAACACTTTTTATGAAAATACATGTAGCATTCTTTTTGAAAATAAAATAGCATTCTTTTTTAAAATAAAAATAGCATTATTTTTGAAAATAAAAATAACATTGTGATTTTTAATTGAAAAGACATTGTTTAAAAACATAATTTTTATATAAAGCACATAATAAAAATGGAATTTTTATACATAAAGCATTGTTTTATAAATATAAATAAGCATTGTTTTACAAATATAAATAAGAATTGTTTTAAATTTGGCTTTAGAAAATATAAAGCATGGTTTTGAAATTGACTTTATAAAATATATAGCATTATTTTATAAAGTAGAAATAGCGTTGTAATGGATAACGTGATTTATATAAAATAACATTGTTTTTATAAGAAAAATAGCATTGTTTTTATAAAAAGAAAATAACATTGTCTTAATTATAAATAACTTTAATGGAAATGTGATTTTCATCATGACATAGTTTTAAATAAAAATATGTTTTTTATTAAAATAAATAACATGGTTTTTATATATAAATAACATTGATTTAAAAATGCGTTTTTTTAAAATATATAAACATCATATTAAAATGTGATTTTTAACATGAACAACGTGAAAAGACTACATTGGAATTTCGGGCAAATCCAAGCTATTCAAGAATTCATAAATAAAACTGACGGAGTGGAAACAAAAGGTGAGAACCCCTCACTAAAAATTCTGCATAGTTTTTATTCATTTTCATAATTGGAAAATTATATAGAATTGCCAGTAATCAGTTTAATCATTATAAACTGTATATGGTGCTTATTAGATCGCCGCCTTCGTCCATAGACCATGGACGATTTAGATTGATTAAATTGTATGTTGTTTGTGATGTTGAAATTTTGAACATATTAAAAATAATGTTAACATTAATGTGGCAGTTGGAATTAAATTATAAATATTTATTTATAATTTAAAATAGTGAAATTTGGTTAAGTTTAAAAATAATTCAATCTGAATTAGAATTGGTTAAATTTGTTAACCAATAATTTATTTAAACAAACTGTTGTTGTTTGAAAACCCCACACGGGTGTTGGGATGATATATGACATATACTAGTCCCAATATTTAGGTATATGTCAATCGATGGATTGACAGTCTGTGATGAGCGTTATTTATTTATTTTAACGCTAACACAGTTGTAATTTTCACTCTGGATGTGAATGGACTGTTTGTTTATTATTTATCATTATTGTTGCATACATGCGATGTATGAAATCCATATAACTAAAATTATATAGTAATTTATTGAGTCGCATTCCGATTGAGAAATAAAAGAAACCGATTTATATAAAAGAAACATTTTTATATAAAAGAACATTTTAAAGTAAAAGCACCATTTTTATGTAAAACAAACATTTTAATGCAAAAGAACAATTTTATGTAAGAGAACATTTTAATGCAAAAATTATTTTAAAATATAGAATATTTTAAAATAAAATGTTTGAAACAATAAAAATCACATTTTTATTGAATGCACAAAATATTCATATAGGAAATGAAAATTGTTTGAACAATAAAAGTTATATTTTTATTGTATGTACCAAAATACTTATTGTTTGTAGAAAAAGGTTTAACAATAAAAATTCACATTTTTATTTTATATAAGAAATAGGTAAAATGATCGTTGTTTTGAAAAAGAAAAGTTAACAATAAAAATTTACATTTTTTATTGTTTATAAGAAATGATGTAAAATAATCATGTTTTGAGATAGCAAGATTTAACAATTAAAAGTTTACATTTTTATTGTATATATATATATATAAAGATTCTAGTTTAATAAATTAGTGTTTACATTAAAAAGTACATTTTTAATGTTAGATGAATCATATAAAAAGATTCAAGTTTGATAAAATTGTGTTTACATTAAAAATTACATTGTTAATGTAAAGAATGAATCATTAAAAAGACTCAATGTTGACAAAAAGTGTTTTAACATTAAAAAATTACATTTTTATGTAAAGAACCATTTTTGCGTAAAAGAACCATTTTTATATAAAAGAACATTTCAATGTAAAAGAAACATTTTAATGTAAAGAACCATTTTTAGGTAAAAGAACATTTTAATGTAAAAGATCATTTTAATATAAAGAATATTTTTAAATAAAGAATATTTTAAAATAACGAATATATTTAAAAAATATTCAGTGTAGAATAAAATCATGATTTTGATGTCCGTTTTCAGATGGACACAAAAATATAAAAATATGAAGCCGGGTTAAGTATAGAAACGCCATTTTAAACCGAACGGGTTTATCGATCGATTTATTTCATTTTATTATGAATATAGAAAAGAAGTAATTTCAAAATATAATGTTTTGAAAATATTATCATTTTAATATGATAAAAATATTAATATACAATTTTTATTTAAAATTGAAAAAGAAGTTGGAATCGTTTTGAAATGAAATTTAAAATATTTTATAAATATGTTTCAAATGGAAATCAACGAAATATATATAATAAATATATTATATATATTTAATGGCCTGAATAGAACGTGTCGCGCAGCGACCGTTCGCGAATTTCGACCGTTAACTTCAAATTGATGTAACGGGAGAACCGACCATCGGATTCTCCTAAAACCGAAACCGTTGGGTTCATATCGAAAAGAGCTTTCAAATGAATATAAGAGATTTGAAATCTAATGGTTAGATTTTAAAATATGTCCAAATCAATTTTGGAAATAGTCGTTGTAAATGCAATTCAGTGGCCGTTATTGGACACCGATTGTGCGGGCCTTGATAAAATTATTAAAAATATGGAAAAAATTATGTAAAATCATAATAAGTGATTTGGAAAGTTTTTGGATGAAAAATTTCATATTTGAAAAGATAAAAATATAATTTTATCGAAATGAACTAAGTATTAACCAGAATAAAATCCAATTAATTAATATTTAATTGGAATTAAAGAGAATAAATTGGATTTTGGGTTGTCGTGAACGGTGTCTTTAATAACATTGTTCTTAAACCCCGATTAGAAAAGAATAAATCTTTTAAATAAGATTTAATGTAATAACCCCGAAAATACAAGCCAATTTAAAAAATTTAAATTGGTTATTTCAAAGGAATTTGAACAATTGAAATGGAATATTTCAATAAAATAGTGAATTAGAAATAGTGAGTCAGTTTAAATATTTGAATTCAAACTTTGACTGACTGTGCAGGGTGGAAAAAATAACGGATTTTAGTAAAACCAATAATATTTAAATCTGTTTATCAATAGCTTTCTAACGAATCTGAAAAATCGAAGTTTCATAGCTGGAATCAAAAATTATGGCCGAATGAATTTTCAGAAAGGTCGCTATATAGAATATATACCCTGGAAAATAGATATTTTGCAAACAACCTCGGAATTTGACGAAACCACTTTTTTTGGGTCCGGGATGTCAAACTATTGCTAGGTTTCAAATTTCATAATTTTTGAAGCTAGTATGTGAGCGTGGCAAAAGAAAATGTGTTTAGTCAATTTCTGTTAAATTGAATCGACCGGAAAATGGCCATTTTTCAAACGATCTCAGAATTCGACGAAACTAGTTTTTTTGGGACCGTAGCGTCAAAACATAGCTAGATTTATTTTTCTGGAATTTTTCGAATCAGTTTGTGGCCCTGGCAAATTGAAATGTACGTTCAAAGTTAAAATTAAATGTTTTATATTTTAATTTGAAGAATAACTGGCTGTAACAGTCGAATTGGCCAACGAAACATATCTCATTGTGTCCGGGATGGGGGTATTTAGCTAGGGGCGATAGTCGTTGGGTTTGAATTGGTGTCTGTGTGGAGAAACACTATTTAAAAATTTAATAAAACCTTTGTCCAATCAAAATTTTTCTTTCATTATTTTAAAAATAAAAAACCCTCAGAAAACCCTTTTCCTTTATCGCTGATCGACGCTGGTCTATGAATTAGAAAAGCGCGACATTTGTAATAAATTCTGCAAGCATACAGGTGTGTAGCATACAGGTCGAACACAGGGAGGAAAGTTAAATTTTATTATTTATATGTTTCGTGGGCGTGTTAGACAGAACTTTGGGGGTTGTTTTCAATGTTGTTGAAATAATGTTATTGAAATCGCTACAAATCTGAATCTAATCAGACGTATATCAAATTCAACAACAGGAAAGAAAATAACAAGTACTAGCAAAAACAACAAAAGTAAATAATAACTGGAACAATAACAGAGAATTAAAAATAGAGTTGCTGTTGAAACTAATCAAACAGTCAACACTAGTATGCAGTAACAAAGACAATAACAATATGTGTTCTACCGAATCTAATCGTGTAGATACACAAATTGTTTTAAAGAAAAGTAAATAACTAGAACAAGAAAATTTTATTAAACTAATGGCAGTACAGAATTATGAGATGCTTTTT
Organism: Allium sativum; assembly: GCA_030737875.1. Classification (NCBI taxonomy): domain Eukaryota; kingdom Viridiplantae; phylum Streptophyta; class Magnoliopsida; order Asparagales; family Amaryllidaceae; genus Allium; species Allium sativum. Next base: position 123,350 of record JASFAX010000056.1, on the reverse strand, counting down.
ACAATGGTTACAATCACATATTTATAGATGAGAAGGGGAAAACCCTAACTAGGTCTATGAATAAATGGCCCTCCTCATTCATGAATATTTCTTGCCTTCCTTGACTACCTGATTGGAGAAAATCTGGGCATATCATGGTAAATATTTTCCATATCTTTCAATTTTCCCATGTGGTTTGATTGATAGAAGATTGCATCTAATTTAATTCTTCCAAACAAGGACGCTTATCAGGCTCCAAAGGCAATATAAGATAAAATCTTCAAAATTGATTTTTTTTCTCTTGGCAACAATTCAATCAGCAAATCTTCTAATTGAAATTGAATGATTCGAATTTAATTCCATGATAAGAATATGGCTATTGCAGAAATGTTAATTGGTGCACATCATAAATACATACACATGAATATGTGTATGTATATATATAACATAACACTAATCCAGATATTTCTCAAAGAAAAAGGGGCCAGTGTGAACGCGCTCCGTTTCTTTGGCAAAAAGTGAGCTTGACGGGGTTCGAACTCAGGTCTCTCAACACCAATTCCTATGCCTTTACCAGTGAGCTACTACTTCTTTTGCAATTGAAATGAATTTGATGTGAGGAAGTAGCTCTTTCTTGCAGTTGGCCTTTGATTTGAATTGAAGGAGGCATTTCTTGACATCCTGTAAAAACATACAAAAGTAACCAAAGTATCATTTATTTATTTACAAAAGATAAAGCATAAGAGTAATAAAATAAACACTTTTCAGTGTCAATCAAATACCCCCACACTTATCTTTTACTCGTCCTCGAGTAAAAAAAATGAAACTAACTAGATAGGTCGCACTTTCGTAGGAAACACGATTGCATTGAGCGTATGCAACAAGCCGTTAAACCTCTAGGTGTCCCTAGTAGGACGAGTGGTGTCTCGTGAGGGTTTTCAGCGGATACTACCCACAAAATCCAAATGCAGTATGCTATGATTCTAAGGAAACTACATGAATGCAATGGACATATGCAAAAAAAAAAAAAAAAAAAAAAAAAAATGACAACACGACTTATTTCAGGAAAGTGGTACAACAAATTAAGTTAATAATTTCTAATCAGTTGATTTTATTTTAGATACCTCGACTTGTCACAAATTTTCAATATAAATCAAGTTTTCAAATGTTAAATTCCAGTTTGGCCAGTTAGTTCGGTCGATAACATAGTGCAGCCATGAAATAAATTCTTAGTTTGCTTGGCACAGTTTGCTGTAAAGACCCGCAACCTCCCCGTAAGGGAAAGCGTCGGATAGTTCGAGAACAAACCACAACAGAACGCATACAGAAGAACATTTCACTGTATATTACAACAATGCATCAGATTACAAGAATATACAGAGTATAAATGAATATTACACAGAAATATCAGAGGTTTAAATTACATTTAAATACATAGCAGCGGAAAATAATACAATACACAACTAGAAGGAGATATACGGATACAAAGCTTTCCGGATATCGTTCCAGCTGTAAACCAGGATCCTGTGAATATAAATCTGCAAAACCAAAACTACTAGCTGCCCGTGTCGAAAATAAGGGCACCCAGAGTTTAGGTTAAAACAATAAACTCCAGGTCAGTCATGTGACTGGTGTGAGAACTAAAACAGTTATTAATCTTTATTTCAAATCATTAGGTAAATCAAGGGACCACGCCGTATAACACGGAACGGGTTTCCTCCCAAGAATACCAGTGCATAAAACCAACAGCGCAATGCTAAATAAAGAAAAATGAAGCTGTTGTAAGACCCAGGTCCCATCACACAATGCAACGCAGTCGAGGATAGGGTTTTCCCTTATAACAGCCAAAGAATGCTTGATACGTTTAAAACAACTCATTTGATACTATTATAAGTGCATAGTATATAAAACACTTCAAATCATAAGTATCAATCATAGGCGGCATGAGCGCCCCATCCCACTATGTCGCCATATATAGGATATACAATCAAAACCGCAAAGTCTCGTATTTGGAAATTGGGTTTCCATCTATGAACCGAGGCAAAAGATAGTCCTCAACCGATTCGAGACAATCTAGCCCATGTCTCAGGCAAGCGCGCAGGCAAGCCTTGGATCGTCAGGGCCGGTCCACACGGAGTGGATTATTATGCCTGAACAATACGTCTCCCCACCCTATGGGGTGTAAGTCTGGTCCGTCAGCCGACCAGAATGCATTCGGCCGAAACCGATATAACCGAGGCGCCTCGCAACAGCAACAACCACATAAGTCAAACTCGTCAGGGCGTGTAAAACCACTGACGCCACTTCTAGCTAGAAAGAAACGCAAGTCCTCCCTGAGGTCCGTCTCCCGTTTTTGGTTCATACCTGGTGTGAAACACGCGAGGTAAACGTTACACAAAGCTACGCCACAAAGGCCGTGCTTTGATCATCACCACAAGACTTTGCTTTTCAACAGAAGCCTTGATCATTTGCATCTTAGCATGCCACACAGGCAAACCATCCTATGCAACCGATATCAGTCACACAGAATGAAATCCGATGTCAGACACACAGTCCATTTACAAGTCCGTTCTGGGCCTGAACGAAACCGGAGGCACCTAGTACCCCGCATATCCATCGATCTCCAAGTACGTCTGGACGATCACTAACTGTTTCCATCTTCTTGGGTGTACAGCCCAATCAAGATCATCAGTTATCCCCCAAACGACGTGAAGACCTCCGGTCTTCGACCATCGTCTTCATCTTCGACTTATCGTCGTATCAGTTATTCAGAATGGGATAAACCCGGCCTTTCCGAATAACTCGCGTATATTTTAAATAAGTGTTACACAAACACAACATACGCCTCATTCCAATTCATTAGTCACTAACCGTAAATTAATCAAGAGAATAATTCCCCAAATATTAACCCCGAAGGCCGAAACCAACATCAGATCAATATCCAGAAAACCATTCTGCTTGGCTAACCGACAGTTAGTTTCTAAATTTCACGTTCAAATCTAATTAAAGATTTAACTATCGCCTGGAGCAAAACTGGTGATACTCCATTCTCGATCTTTTCAATCTAATTAAAGATTCATTAAAACTCCACTTAGTTTTAATCGTTAACTGGGTTAAAGAATCCGTGTCATTTAAAAACACGGTTCACGATAAACCCAAAGTCACATTCATTAATTATCGGGTTAAAGAATAAGTGTTATTTAAAACACTGTTCACGATAAACCCAAAAATCAATATCAATTCAATTCCAATTAAATATCATTTAATTGGTACACTTCATTAAATCTAAATAAAAAGATTTAATCTTTTCTCAACTGAGTTCAAGAACAGTGTTAGTGAAGACACCATTCACGACAAACCCAAATCACATTTGATATTCAATACAAGGCTCTGAATAGAAAATATCCCGGCTTATATTCAATATCAAATCCTACGATTAACAAATGTCGTATTGGAAATAACGATATAAATATATATCTTTCAAATTTCCATAACAACACCTGTATAATCACGAATTCCAACATCGAAATATTCCGAAGACAATTTCGATTCAAATCCACTCCAATGCAATCATTGGAAATTTTGGTTATTTTTAAAACCCTTTTCAAATTCAATTTATTTATTTAAAAATAAATAGAATTATAATTCTAGTTCAAAACTAGTTCATTTCGATAAAAATCTATTTTTATCTTTTCAAATATGGAGTTTTTCATCCCAATTCTTTCTAAATCATTTCTTATGATTTTACATAAATTATTACTATTTTTAATAATTTTATCAAGGCCCGTACAGTCGATTTCCATCAACGGCCATCGAACTGCACTTACAGCGACCTTTTTCGAATTTGATTTGGACGTATCTCCAAATCCAACCGTTAGATTTCAAATTTCTAACATTCATTAGAAAGCTCTTTTCGATACGAACCCAACGGTTCCGGTTTTAGGAGAATCCGACGGTCGGATCTCCCGCAATGTCCGTTTGAAATAAATGGTCGAAATTCACGAACTGCCGCGGCGCGACGCGTTCTATTCAGGCCATTATATTATATATATAATATATATAATATATACTTCGTCGATTTCTATTCAAAACGAATTATATAAATAGTTTTAAAATCGTTTCAAAACCTATTTCAACTTCCATTTCAATTCAAAGCAAAATTGAATTCTTCTTTATAAATTCGTTTCAAAATTCATTTCTGTTCAATTCAAATTTCAATTCAATTTGAATTCATATTCAATTCAATTCATTTCGAAATCGTTTTCAATTCAATTCATTTCGAAATCGTTTTCAATTCAATTCATTTCGAATTCGTTTTCAATTCAATTCATTTCGAAATCGTTTTCTAAAATCGATATAAATATCGTTCACGTCAAAATGGCGTCAATCTAATCAACACGGCTTCATATATTCCTTTATTTTCAAATATTCTATTTCGAATATTTCTTTTTCAAATATTTCTTTTTCAAAACTGGAATGAGGCCCAATCAATTACCATATAAAATTAATTATATGGATTTTCATACAACACATGTATATAATAGCATTGAAAATAATCAACCATCAACCAAAGTGCACTACACTGTATAAGCATCAAATATAGATATTCAACGCTTATAACAGCCTGTCAATCAATCGATCGACATGTTTAATCAATCAGGATGAGTGAACTTCAAATTTCATCCTAACACCCGTGTGGGGTTTCAAACAATCAAACACTGATTTTTTTTAGTTGTGCAGTTGGGCGATGTGTAAAATTTATCGTCCCAATCAATGTCATTCAAATAAGTGTGCATAAACAAACCGTCTGGTTTGTAAATGAATATTTATTTTATTCACTTCACGTTAAAAATTATATTTTTAACGATAAAACATTTTATTTCAACCTATGAATTTCTATTCAATTCATTCTTTAAATAAAATGCTATTTTTATTTTTCTAACTTATTTTAGAAAATTTCGGCGGCATAACGGCACGATACTAGAAACGGGACAAGGCCTAGCCTTATCCCCGGTCTAGTGAAGGCCCACGCCATTCACATATCAATCAAATTCACTTTCGTTATGCAAACCACAAAATTTGGAGTAAGGGTCTAACCTAGCCTTACTCCTTCGCCTTATAACGGCGCACGTCTAATCCTAACCAATTTATCGATTCGATTTTTCACACCACAAACCACATTCAAACCAATATCTCAATCAATCACCAAACATCCAAACAAACAAGTCCATGGTATGTGGACGGGTGTCGGGTGCTTCTAATAAGCACCGTCTGCATCCTAGTATATATATATATATATAACTAGAAAAAGAATTTTGAGTGAGAAGTTCTCACATATAGCTATCCTAGCTCCACGACACTTCACTGATAGAAAACTTCATTGCTATCGCACCTTCGTCATCTTCGTTGCCCGCTTTCACTACATATGTAAAAATCATATTTTTACCTCGCTATTTAATAAATAAAAATCATATTTTTATTTCGAAGTTCAATATATAAAAATCGAATTTTTATTTCGAAGTTCAATATATAAAAATCGAATTTTCAGTTCGAAGTTCAATATATAAAAATCGAATTTTTATTTCAAAGTTCAATAAATAAAAATCATATTTTTAGTTCAAAGTTCAATATATATAAAAATCAAATTTTTATTTCGAAGTTCAATATATAAAAATCGAATTTTTATTTCAAAGTTCAATATATAAAAATCGAATTTTTATTTCAAAGTTCAATATATAAAAATCGAATTTTTACTTCAAAGTTCAATATATAAAAATCGAATTTTTACTTCAAAGTTCAATATATAAAAATCGAATTTTTACTTCGAAGTTCAATATATAAAAATCGAATTTTCAGTTCGAAGTTCAATATATAAAAATCGAATTTTTATTTCAAAGTTCAATAAATAAAAATCATATTTTTAGTTCAAAGTTCAATATATATAAAAATCGAATTTTTATTTCGAAGTTCAATATATAAAAATCGAATTTTTATTTCAAAGTTCAATATATAAAAATCGAATTTTTATTTCAAAGTTCAATATATAAAAATCGAATTTTTACTTCAAAGTTCAATATATAAAAATCGAATTTTTACTTCAAAGTTCAATATATAAAAATCGAATTTTTACTTCAAAGTTCAATATATAAAAATCGAATTTTTACTTCGAAGTTCAATATATAAAAATCGAATTTTTATTTCACTATCATATATTTAAAAATTCCGCCTTTATAAAAATAAAGTTTTCAACTTTTCAATTTAAAGTTTTCGCCTTTCTAAAATAAAGTTTTCAACTTTTCAATTTAAAGTTTTCATCTTTCTAAAATAAAGTTTTCAACTTTTCAATTTAAAGTTTTCATCTTTCTAAAATAAAGTTTTCAACTTTTCAATTTAAAGTTTTCGCCTTTCTAAAATAAAGTTTTCAACTTTTCAATTTAAAGTTTTCGCCTTTTTAAAATAAAGTTTTCAACTTTTCAATTTAAAGTTTTCATCTTTCTAAAAACCAAGTTGTTATCTTTATAAAAACAAAGTTGTTATCTTTATTTTTAAAACAACATATATTTTCAAAACAATTTCATATATGTTTTCTAAACAATCTTTTTCTATTAAAAGATCTACCCTTTTTCTTTTATCTTTTTGAAAATGCAGTTTTTATATCTTTTTCAAAATAGAGTTTTTCCTTCTTTTTTTAAAAAGATGCAGTTTTTTTTTCCTTTTAAATAAATGCAGTTTTTTTTTCCTTTTAAATAAATGCAGTTTTTTTTTTTTTCCTTTTAAATAAATGCAGTTTTTTAAATTCTTTTATATAAATGCAGTTTTTAAATTCTTTTATATAAAAAAAACAGAAAAAGTAAATAATAAAAAAAAGAAAAACAGTTTAAAGTAAAATAAAATAAAAAAAACAGTTGAAGTAAAATAAAAAAAATCAGAAAAAGTAAATAAATAAATAAAAAAGCAGGGAACTTACAGGGGGGCTGTCGAGTGGTCGGGGGGGGGCTTCGTCGAGGTTTTCAGATCGGAGGGGGGGGGGGTCGCGGGTTCAGAGGGTGCTCGAATTGGGTAGAGGGAGGCGCGACGGCCGTTGTGGGGTGGCGGTGGTGGAACTCGCAGGTGGCGTGGGACCCAGGGAGGTGCGGTTCGATTGGGGGTTCTTCGGGGTTTCAGGGGTCTCGAGCTCGAGGAAGAAGAGGGCGAGGCAGAGGAGGAAGGGGGCACGCCGCCAGAGAGGAGGCGCGGTGGCCAGATCGTGGAGGAGCGACGTTTTTTTTTCTTTTTTTTTTTTTTTTTTTTTTCGATTTAGTTCTGAAATGATACAGGGGGGGGGCCAGAGAGGATGTAGGAGAAGGTTTTTTTTTTTTTTTTTTTTATTTAATTTGTAAAAATGTTGACTTTTACATACGACCTCTAAATGAGGCCCACCGCCTGTCGCCCATAACGTTCTACCCCCATTCCGAACACAATGGGATATGTATCGCAAGCTGATTTGATCGTTACAATCAGTTTTTGTTAAATTTACATTTAAATCATTATATTGGATTTTAAACGTACATTTTAAATTACCGGGGCCACATACGAACACGAAAAATCCCAGAAAAATATTTTCTAGCTTCGTATTGACGATACGGTCCTAACAAAACTAGTTTCGTCGAATTCTGAGACCGTTAGAAAAATGGCCAATTTCCAGTCGATTAAAATCAACTGAAACTGGTCAAACGCGTTTTCCTTTGCCACGCTCACATATTGATTCGAAAAATTACGAAATTTGAAATCTAGCAATAACTTGACACTGCGGACCCAACAAAAGTGGTTTCGTCGAAATCCGAGGTCATTTGCAAAATGTCCATTTTTAAGGGCCTGAATTCCATAGCGACTATTCAGAATTTTCAACTGGACATATCTTACCATTCCTAAGATGAAATCCTAATTTTTCGGATTCGATAGAAAGATATCCACTATTAGATTCCATTATTTTTGGTTTCACTAAAATCTGGATTGTTTTGCACCCGGTACATTCAATTGAAGTTTGAAATCGAATTATCGAACTACCGCGCCATTTTCAATTCTATTTATAATTATATATAAATATTTATATTCTAACGACGACGCGTATAATATATACGTTCGAATTTTATTCAAAATAAATTTCTCGTCGATATTATTTAAAATAATTCATTTTAAATATTCAAAATTCGCTAAAATCGCCGAAATAAAAAATTTCAAACTGGCCCAGATTTTCGGGTTGTTACAATCTCCCCCACTTAAAACTTTTCGTCCCCGAAAAGGAACAAAGTCGAAAGCGGTTTGATTATTCAACACTACGCTCGACCTGGCTTCCATTCTCCAACTTTTCAGTTTCTGAGAATTTCTAAAATTTCAAAAATTTGGCTAACACCCTAAATTTTTGAAAAATTTCGCCATAACCTCCCCTGCAATGGGAGCATCGGGGAATTTCAAATAGCTTCCCCGGTCCTTCAGATCTCAAAAAGAAAAAGAAAAAGCCAAGCGGCTAGCCAATAGGCTCACAAAATCATCATCACCCAAACAAAACAGGAAATTATGTAGTAAACATGTACCTATTTGTCGGGCAAACAAATTTTATTCTCTGGCTCTAGCCTCCTTGCTATGACCTGTTCAATATAAGTATAGGTATATGCAAGAAAATGCAACCAAATTTTCAATATAATCCAATATTTGATTCAGTTAGGCATAATGGTTCAAAATTAGCAAACAAATAAATCAACAACACAAACATCAATCAATTAGTTGATTTAGAGTTTCAAATTCATAATTTTGATACATATACAAAAATCAGATTTTTGATGTCAAATCACAACAATAAGCCCTATCTAGTTTTGGTTCTCACACCAGTCAATAGGAAATATATAGAAAACCCACTTTCGTCACTCGAACATAAATTCTAATGATGGAGCTCCATCATCAAAATCATCTCCGGGCGATTAGAGTGTGATGCTATATCTATCCAATATATTAAAATTTCAAATACACGTTTGCAAGGCGTATATGCAAAATCTTTATATACTGGACTGTCCAAATCAATATAAAAACTAATCAAATACGAATAATTGATTTAAATTTTCAAAACGAAATTTGTTTTCATTTGAAAAATATACTCTTCACACTCGTTCTAGGATACTACTGATCCCATCTCTAACGAGTCATTCTAATTGGATATTGCTAATCCAATATCTGATGAATTCTTTCGTATGGTTCTAATGTGTCTTGTTCTCTGAGCTTTGTAAACCAAAGCTCCGATACCACCTGTAAAGACCCGCAACCTCCCCGTAAGGGAAAGCGTCGGATAGTTCGAGAACAAACCACAACAGAACGCATACAGAAGAACATTTCACTGTATATTACAACAATGCATCAGATTACAAGAATATACAGAGTATAAATGAATATTACACAGAAATATCAGAGGTTTAAATTACATTTAAATACATAGCAGCGGAAAATAATACAATACACAACTAGAAGGAGATATACGGATACAAAGCTTTCCGGATATCGTTCCAGCTGTAAACCAGGATCCTGTGAATATAAATCTGCAAAACCAAAACTACTAGCTGCCCGTGTCGAAAATAAGGGCACCCAGAGTTTAGGTTAAAACAATAAACTCCAGGTCAGTCATGTGACTGGTGTGAGAACTAAAACAGTTATTAATCTTTATTTCAAATCATTAGGTAAATCAAGGGACCACGCCGTATAACACGGAACGGGTTTCCTCCCAAGAATACCAGTGCATAAAACCAACAGCGCAATGCTAAATAAAGAAAAATGAAGCTGTTGTAAGACCCAGGTCCCATCACACAATGCAACGCAGTCGAGGATAGGGTTTTCCCTTATAACAGCCAAAGAATGCTTGATACGTTTAAAACAACTCATTTGATACTATTATAAGTGCATAGTATATAAAACACTTCAAATCATAAGTATCAATCATAGGCGGCATGAGCGCCCCATCCCACTATGTCGCCATATATAGGATATACAATCAAAACCGCAAAGTCTCGTATTTGGAAATTGGGTTTCCATCTATGAACCGAGGCAAAAGATAGTCCTCAACCGATTCGAGACAATCTAGCCCATGTCTCAGGCAAGCGCGCAGGCAAGCCTTGGATCGTCAGGGCCGGTCCACACGGAGTGGATTATTATGCCTGAACAATACGTCTCCCCACCCTATGGGGTGTAAGTCTGGTCCGTCAGCCGACCAGAATGCATTCGGCCGAAACCGATATAACCGAGGCGCCTCGCAACAGCAACAACCACATAAGTCAAACTCGTCAGGGCGTGTAAAACCACTGACGCCACTTCTAGCTAGAAAGAAACGCAAGTCCTCCCTGAGGTCCGTCTCCCGTTTTTGGTTCATACCTGGTGTGAAACACGCGAGGTAAACGTTACACAAAGCTACGCCACAAAGGCCGTGCTTTGATCATCACCACAAGACTTTGCTTTTCAACAGAAGCCTTGATCATTTGCATCTTAGCATGCCACACAGGCAAACCATCCTATGCAACCGATATCAGTCACACAGAATGAAATCCGATGTCAGACACACAGTCCATTTACAAGTCCGTTCTGGGCCTGAACGAAACCGGAGGCACCTAGTACCCCGCATATCCATCGATCTCCAAGTACGTCTGGACGATCACTAACTGTTTCCATCTTCTTGGGTGTACAGCCCAATCAAGATCATCAGTTATCCCCCAAACGACGTGAAGACCTCCGGTCTTCGACCATCGTCTTCATCTTCGACTTATCGTCGTATCAGTTATTCAGAATGGGATAAACCCGGCCTTTCCGAATAACTCGCGTATATTTTAAATAAGTGTTACACAAACACAACATACGCCTCATTCCAATTCATTAGTCACTAACCGTAAATTAATCAAGAGAATAATTCCCCAAATATTAACCCCGAAGGCCGAAACCAACATCAGATCAATATCCAGAAAACCATTCTGCTTGGCTAACCGACAGTTAGTTTCTAAATTTCACGTTCAAATCTAATTAAAGATTTAACTATCGCCTGGAGCAAAACTGGTGATACTCCATTCTCGATCTTTTCAATCTAATTAAAGATTCATTAAAACTCCACTTAGTTTTAATCGTTAACTGGGTTAAAGAATCCGTGTCATTTAAAAACACGGTTCACGATAAACCCAAAGTCACATTCATTAATTATCGGGTTAAAGAATAAGTGTTATTTAAAACACTGTTCACGATAAACCCAAAAATCAATATCAATTCAATTCCAATTAAATATCATTTAATTGGTACACTTCATTAAATCTAAATAAAAAGATTTAATCTTTTCTCAACTGAGTTCAAGAACAGTGTTAGTGAAGACACCATTCACGACAAACCCAAATCACATTTGATATTCAATACAAGGCTCTGAATAGAAAATATCCCGGCTTATATTCAATATCAAATCCTACGATTAACAAATGTCGTATTGGAAATAACGATATAAATATATATCTTTCAAATTTCCATAACAACACCTGTATAATCACGAATTCCAACATCGAAATATTCCGAAGACAATTTCGATTCAAATCCACTCCAATGCAATCATTGGAAATTTTGGTTATTTTTAAAACCCTTTTCAAATTCAATTTATTTATTTAAAAATAAATAGAATTATAATTCTAGTTCAAAACTAGTTCATTTCGATAAAAATCTATTTTTATCTTTTCAAATATGGAGTTTTTCATCCCAATTCTTTCTAAATCATTTCTTATGATTTTACATAAATTATTACTATTTTTAATAATTTTATCAAGGCCCGTACAGTCGATTTCCATCAACGGCCATCGAACTGCACTTACAGCGACCTTTTTCGAATTTGATTTGGACGTATCTCCAAATCCAACCGTTAGATTTCAAATTTCTAACATTCATTAGAAAGCTCTTTTCGATACGAACCCAACGGTTCCGGTTTTAGGAGAATCCGACGGTCGGATCTCCCGCAATGTCCGTTTGAAATAAATGGTCGAAATTCACGAACTGCCGCGGCGCGACGCGTTCTATTCAGGCCATTATATTATATATATAATATATATAATATATACTTCGTCGATTTCTATTCAAAACGAATTATATAAATAGTTTTAAAATCGTTTCAAAACCTATTTCAACTTCCATTTCAATTCAAAGCAAAATTGAATTCTTCTTTATAAATTCGTTTCAAAATTCATTTCTGTTCAATTCAAATTTCAATTCAATTTGAATTCATATTCAATTCAATTCATTTCGAAATCGTTTTCAATTCAATTCATTTCGAAATCGTTTTCAATTCAATTCATTTCGAATTCGTTTTCAATTCAATTCATTTCGAAATCGTTTTCTAAAATCGATATAAATATCGTTCACGTCAAAATGGCGTCAATCTAATCAACACGGCTTCATATATTCCTTTATTTTCAAATATTCTATTTCGAATATTTCTTTTTCAAATATTTCTTTTTCAAAACTGGAATGAGGCCCAATCAATTACCATATAAAATTAATTATATGGATTTTCATACAACACATGTATATAATAGCATTGAAAATAATCAACCATCAACCAAAGTGCACTACACTGTATAAGCATCAAATATAGATATTCAACGCTTATAACAGCCTGTCAATCAATCGATCGACATGTTTAATCAATCAGGATGAGTGAACTTCAAATTTCATCCTAACACCCGTGTGGGGTTTCAAACAATCAAACACTGATTTTTTTTAGTTGTGCAGTTGGGCGATGTGTAAAATTTATCGTCCCAATCAATGTCATTCAAATAAGTGTGCATAAACAAACCGTCTGGTTTGTAAATGAATATTTATTTTATTCACTTCACGTTAAAAATTATATTTTTAACGATAAAACATTTTATTTCAACCTATGAATTTCTATTCAATTCATTCTTTAAATAAAATGCTATTTTTATTTTTCTAACTTATTTTAGAAAATTTCGGCGGCATAACGGCACGATACTAGAAACGGGACAAGGCCTAGCCTTATCCCCGGTCTAGTGAAGGCCCACGCCATTCACATATCAATCAAATTCACTTTCGTTATGCAAACCACAAAATTTGGAGTAAGGGTCTAACCTAGCCTTACTCCTTCGCCTTATAACGGCGCACGTCTAATCCTAACCAATTTATCGATTCGATTTTTCACACCACAAACCACATTCAAACCAATATCTCAATCAATCACCAAACATCCAAACAAACAAGTCCATGGTATGTGGACGGGTGTCGGGTGCTTCTAATAAGCACCGTCTGCATCCTAGTATATATATATATATATAACTAGAAAAAGAATTTTGAGTGAGAAGTTCTCACATATAGCTATCCTAGCTCCACGACACTTCACTGATAGAAAACTTCATTGCTATCGCACCTTCGTCATCTTCGTTGCCCGCTTTCACTACATATGTAAAAATCATATTTTTACCTCGCTATTTAATAAATAAAAATCATATTTTTATTTCGAAGTTCAATATATAAAAATCGAATTTTTATTTCGAAGTTCAATATATAAAAATCGAATTTTCAGTTCGAAGTTCAATATATAAAAATCGAATTTTTATTTCAAAGTTCAATAAATAAAAATCATATTTTTAGTTCAAAGTTCAATATATATAAAAATCAAATTTTTATTTCGAAGTTCAATATATAAAAATCGAATTTTTATTTCAAAGTTCAATATATAAAAATCGAATTTTTATTTCAAAGTTCAATATATAAAAATCGAATTTTTACTTCAAAGTTCAATATATAAAAATCGAATTTTTACTTCAAAGTTCAATATATAAAAATCGAATTTTTACTTCGAAGTTCAATATATAAAAATCGAATTTTCAGTTCGAAGTTCAATATATAAAAATCGAATTTTTATTTCAAAGTTCAATAAATAAAAATCATATTTTTAGTTCAAAGTTCAATATATATAAAAATCGAATTTTTATTTCGAAGTTCAATATATAAAAATCGAATTTTTATTTCAAAGTTCAATATATAAAAATCGAATTTTTATTTCAAAGTTCAATATATAAAAATCGAATTTTTACTTCAAAGTTCAATATATAAAAATCGAATTTTTACTTCAAAGTTCAATATATAAAAATCGAATTTTTACTTCAAAGTTCAATATATAAAAATCGAATTTTTACTTCGAAGTTCAATATATAAAAATCGAATTTTTATTTCACTATCATATATTTAAAAATTCCGCCTTTATAAAAATAAAGTTTTCAACTTTTCAATTTAAAGTTTTCGCCTTTCTAAAATAAAGTTTTCAACTTTTCAATTTAAAGTTTTCATCTTTCTAAAATAAAGTTTTCAACTTTTCAATTTAAAGTTTTCATCTTTCTAAAATAAAGTTTTCAACTTTTCAATTTAAAGTTTTCGCCTTTCTAAAATAAAGTTTTCAACTTTTCAATTTAAAGTTTTCGCCTTTTTAAAATAAAGTTTTCAACTTTTCAATTTAAAGTTTTCATCTTTCTAAAAACCAAGTTGTTATCTTTATAAAAACAAAGTTGTTATCTTTATTTTTAAAACAACATATATTTTCAAAACAATTTCATATATGTTTTCTAAACAATCTTTTTCTATTAAAAGATCTACCCTTTTTCTTTTATCTTTTTGAAAATGCAGTTTTTATATCTTTTTCAAAATAGAGTTTTTCCTTCTTTTTTTAAAAAGATGCAGTTTTTTTTTCCTTTTAAATAAATGCAGTTTTTTTTTCCTTTTAAATAAATGCAGTTTTTTTTTTTTTCCTTTTAAATAAATGCAGTTTTTTAAATTCTTTTATATAAATGCAGTTTTTAAATTCTTTTATATAAAAAAAACAGAAAAAGTAAATAATAAAAAAAAGAAAAACAGTTTAAAGTAAAATAAAATAAAAAAAACAGTTGAAGTAAAATAAAAAAAATCAGAAAAAGTAAATAAATAAATAAAAAAGCAGGGAACTTACAGGGGGGCTGTCGAGTGGTCGGGGGGGGGCTTCGTCGAGGTTTTCAGATCGGAGGGGGGGGGGTCGCGGGTTCAGAGGGTGCTCGAATTGGGTAGAGGGAGGCGCGACGGCCGTTGTGGGGTGGCGGTGGTGGAACTCGCAGGTGGCGTGGGACCCAGGGAGGTGCGGTTCGATTGGGGGTTCTTCGGGGTTTCAGGGGTCTCGAGCTCGAGGAAGAAGAGGGCGAGGCAGAGGAGGAAGGGGGCACGCCGCCAGAGAGGAGGCGCGGTGGCCAGATCGTGGAGGAGCGACGTTTTTTTTTCTTTTTTTTTTTTTTTTTTTTTCGATTTAGTTCTGAAATGATACAGGGGGGGGGGGCCAGAGAGGATGTAGGAGAAGGTTTTTTTTTTTTTTTTTTTATTTAATTTGTAAAAATGTTGACTTTTACATACGACCTCTAAATGAGGCCCACCGCCTGTCGCCCATAACGTTCTACCCCCATTCCGAACACAATGGGATATGTATCGCAAGCTGATTTGATCGTTACAATCAGTTTTTGTTAAATTTACATTTAAATCATTATATTGGATTTTAAACGTACATTTTAAATTACCGGGGCCACATACGAACACGAAAAATCCCAGAAAAATATTTTCTA
This sequence comes from Allium sativum, assembly GCA_030737875.1. NCBI lineage: Eukaryota > Viridiplantae > Streptophyta > Magnoliopsida > Asparagales > Amaryllidaceae > Allium > Allium sativum. The sequence continues at coordinate 107,739 of JASFAX010000056.1, read as the reverse complement.
GCTTCGTATTGACGATACGGTCCTAACAAAACTAGTTTCGTCGAATTCTGAGACCGTTAGAAAAATGGCCAATTTCCAGTCGATTAAAATCAACTGAAACTGGTCAAACGCGTTTTCCTTTGCCACGCTCACATATTGATTCGAAAAATTACGAAATTTGAAATCTAGCAATAACTTGACACTGCGGACCCAACAAAAGTGGTTTCGTCGAAATCCGAGGTCATTTGCAAAATGTCCATTTTTAAGGGCCTGAATTCCATAGCGACTATTCAGAATTTTCAACTGGACATATCTTACCATTCCTAAGATGAAATCCTAATTTTTCGGATTCGATAGAAAGATATCCACTATTAGATTCCATTATTTTTGGTTTCACTAAAATCTGGATTGTTTTGCACCCGGTACATTCAATTGAAGTTTGAAATCGAATTATCGAACTACCGCGCCATTTTCAATTCTATTTATAATTATATATAAATATTTATATTCTAACGACGACGCGTATAATATATACGTTCGAATTTTATTCAAAATAAATTTCTCGTCGATATTATTTAAAATAATTCATTTTAAATATTCAAAATTCGCTAAAATCGCCGAAATAAAAAATTTCAAACTGGCCCAGATTTTCGGGTTGTTACATTTGCATGGTGGTCTAGAATGCATGGTGGTCCTATCTAAATGCATGAAAAATGAAAAGGAAAAATTAAAGAAGAATAAAAAGTGAATACAATGCAGACTCCCCCCACACTAGAATTAAACAGTGTCCACACTGTAATTTTTTTCTATATTTGAAAGATAGTACCCAAAGGTGTATCAAATGCAAAATAATTTGAAGAATGAAATGTAGTTTAGCTATATGTATGGATGGATCATATGTACAATGATATATGTGTTTGCGGTGCTCGCGATGCAAAGAATTCCACCAACTTTTCCCCCCACACTTGGTTCTAGCCCAATGAATCCCATTCCCACTATGTCTAGACATGTTTTCTAACAAGCAAGAGTTTTTGAAAACCATCTCATCTTTAAACCTAGATTTATAGTCTATGAGATAAATATCCAGGGTCGTCCTAACAAGAAATTTTTCAATCAAGCCAGCATTCCAAAGATAGTTCATGTGTTCAACAAATTTATCAGTGTAATTTTTCAAAAATTTGTGATCGTATGTAAATTCGGTGAAATTTGACATCTGAGTGGTGTTCAAGAGTATGTGATCACATTTCTCAATTCCATTACTGGACAACGAATTTTCAACATTAACATTTTCAAGTTCGTTTGAAATTTCCTCAAAGTTAAAATTTTCGAACTCATGATGTGAATCCACTTCTTCCCCATTTGGCAACTCCTCCTCATACAATCCAAAGAATTCATGTTCGTCCAAATCCATTTCCAATTTTGAGTTTTCGAAAAATTCAACATTTGCCGTTTGTTCAATTTCAAAGAATTCAAGTTTCTCGCAGTCCGGAAGAGGAAGATCAAAATCTAAACCCAAATCTTTTTGAAAAGAATCGAAATCCAAATCATTTATTGAATTTTGAACAACTTCATTTAGATCATCATTCTCAATTTCAAAAGTCGTTATTTGAAAATTTTCAATGTCAGTAGAAATTGGATTATTTTCTGATTCAAGGCTCGTTTGAATTTGATTTTCTTGCTCTTGTTGTTCTTTCAAAGATGTCAATAAATAAAGAAGTTCATCAAGCTTTCTATCTTGGTTTTCTACCCTCTCTCTAAGGATGTTAAGATGATATTCTTCAGAATCGTTGATTTGGAAGCTCTCATTTTGGATTTCTTGATTCTCAAAATTATAGTCCACATCAATTTCACGATCAATATCATTCCCAATGTGGTGGTTGTTTGAATCTTCAAAAAAATGACAATAATATTGGAAATCATTTTGATTTTGAAAATTAGGGTCATAACCAAAACTGTTGAAATTCGATGGAAAATTGAAATTTTGGTTATTTTCAAGATGTTGATATGGGTTGTAATTTTGAAAATTTTGATCGATTTGAAAATCATTTTCAAAATTATTTTCGAATTGGTTTCCAACCCCACGTTGATCAAAGGTACGTTGCGATTCAAAACCGTTTTGATGTGGATGTGGCCCATAATCGAAATTGTTGAAATTTGAATTGAAATCGTCATTTCGATTATAATCATGATTTTGAAAATGTTGGTCAGTTGGAAAATTTTGAAAATTGTTGACATTGGGCTCACGAAATTTCGGAAAATCTTGTTTCATGAGTTGCAATTCATACTCATACTCTTCAAGAGGACGTCTACTTCGATTATTATCCCACATTTCTCTCAATGATTTTTTTGAATTAGACATTTGAAATGAACTCACGGCAAGACAGAAATTATTCTCAATTCAAAATAATATAAAATAATGAGTTGTGCTCTATTAATTAACTGACTCAATTGGAAGGGGGAAGAGGGTCTTATGGCCGTTCACGTATAGTATAAAACTAAGGGATACGACCAATGTTTTACGGGTAGTATGCAACCTCTTTTGCTAAAAGTTCAATAAATTGAACTAATATATATCCGCGATCCAATTGTACGAGACAGTCAACTTCACAAAGCACCACTTTTCAGTTATATTATTTTGAAAATCAAAATCACGTGTTAAAATTGAAAATCGATGAGAGTGATCAGTTATGGAAAACAGTTCCTCACCACAAATTCAGAAATATCAGTCACAGAACAGACACAGAACAATAGCAGAATTAAAATTTTTACATTCAGCCGCTGTCCCTGCAGAAGATTTTTAAAACAATTTCTATATTTTCAAAACAGCTTCAGCTTCTGTAGAGTTTGGAAAAATATTACCATGGGGTATGGCAGTCCATCCAGAAAAAATGGGTAGCGTCAATGATTGAAATCTCACTATTTGCAATTTCTTCTTATTTCTGAACTCTTGATTTGTTGCTTGAACTCCAGTCACTTTGTCCTTGGTTTGAAACTCTTTTTTTTTTTTTTGGGTTTTTTTTTTAAATGAAGTAAATAACAAAAAAAAGCACAAGAAAATATGAGGCTGTGGTAGGTTAAAAAAAAGTTTGGAATTTTTTTGAGAGAATGCTTGCGGATGGGGTTGGTTTGTGCGTTGTGGTAGAAGTGTGGTGTGAAGGAGGGATTGAAGAAGATGGTGCTGAAGTGTAGATTGAAAAAAAAATGTGGTGAAATGAGATTGTGTAAGAGAGAGAGGGATATTTGATCAGAGGGGAAAAAATGAAGCAGGGAAGAATAATGGAAAAAAAAAAAAAATTATGTCCTTGCCTTTTTTTTATTAGTGTTGAAAAGCGGACAAATAGGAAAGAAACAAATGACAAAAAAAAAAAAAAATGGGAAGAGAGATTTCAGAAAAGAAAGAGAATTGTAAAGGAAGAAAGAAAAGTAATTGTAAAAGATTTGGAAAAGAAATTGAGAAGGGAAAGCAATAAAAGAGAAGACAAAAACAGAAAGAATTTTTTCTTTTGTTTATTGTTGTAAAATTAGAAGAGAGAGAAAAAAAATGAGAAAGGAAAAACTTGAAAAGGGAAAGAAATAAATGGAGAAAGAAAGAAAATTAATTACAAGGCAGAGAATAGAAATTTATAAAACGATTTTTTTCTTCTTCAACAAATTGTAAAAGAAGAAAGGATGTGAGATATTAGTAAGAGGAGAAACAAACGAAAGGAAGGAGAAAGAAGTTGAAAATAGGGAAGAATTAAAAGAAAAATGACAAGATTTTTTTTTTTTTTTTGAACTTGTAAAAGAAGAATGAGAAGTAATTATATAGAAAATTGGAAAGGAGGAATAAAGAGGAAAGAAATCAAAAGAGGATTTTTTTTTTTTTTTTAAAAAAAGAAAGGAAATTTGTAAGAGAAGAAAAGAAATCAATGTATTGAGAACAAGAAAGACAAAAGAAGAAAGGAAAAAAAATTGCAAAAGAGGAATCGTTTTTTTTTTTTTTTTTTTTTTTTTTTGAAATTTGCAAAAAGAAAATGTAGACAATTGGAAAGAAAGTGGAAAGATGGAAAGAATAAAGGAAAATTGATAGTTGTTTTTTTTTTTAATGAAGGAGAGAGCAGGAAAGAAATAAATGAAAAAATGGAAAGAGAGATTGTAAAAGGTTAATGAGAAATGCAATTGGAAAGAAATTAAAAAAAATGCAAGTTTTTTTTTTATGAAAATTTGAACAAGAAGAAAGGGAAAGAAATGAATGGGAAAAAGCAAAACAAAAATGGAAAAAAAATAATAAAAGAGGAAGGAAATAAGAGAAAAAAAGCAAGGTTTTTTTTTGAGTAGAGAGGAAGGGTAGAATAAATTGAGGAAAGAAATAAAAGCAGACAAAAACAAGAAAGAAATCAAAGTAGGCAGAGAAGAAATTGCAATTTTTTTTTTTTTAGAAAGTTGTAGAAAAAAGATGGAAACAAATAAAAAGAAAAGGAAAGAGAAAAGAAAAATGTGAAAATCAGCAAGGTGGTAGAAAGATGGGAAGAAATTGAAGAAAATTAGCAACTTTCTTTTTTTTTGTATATATTTTTTTTCTTCTTGAAGGAATTAGATTGGAAGAAATGCAAAATAAAAAAAAGGAAAGAAATAAATGAAAAAAGAAGGAAAATTAAAAGAAAAAAGGCAAGTTTTTTTTTTTTTTTGAAAGATTGTAAAAGAAGAAATGAATATAAAAGTAGGAAGGAGGATTGAAAAATGGAAAGGAATAATTGAAAATAGGAAAAGAAATTGAAAGAAAATAAAGGCAAGAAATTATTTTTTTTCTCTTGCTTAGTTCATGACAGTATCAATGTAATTAATACGCCACATCACTAATTGAGATTTTTTCTATATGTGCAAGAAACAAAAATATATACAAAATAAAATAAAAACTAACACGAATCGGAAATTAAATAAACAATAAAATTCAATCGTTACCTCCCCGGCAACGGCGCCAAAAACTTGATCGACGCTGGTCTATGAATTAGAAAAGCGCGACATTTGTAATAAATTCTGCAAGCATACAGGTGTGTAGCATACAGGTCGAACACAGGGAGGAAAGTTAAATTTTATTATTTATATGTTTCGTGGGCGTGTTAGACAGAACTTTGGGGGTTGTTTTCAATGTTGTTGAAATAATGTTATTGAAATCGCTACAAATCTGAATCTAATCAGACGTATATCAAATTCAACAACAGGAAAGAAAATAACAAGTACTAGCAAAAACAACAAAAGTAAATAATAACTGGAACAATAACAGAGAATTAAAAATAGAGTTGCTGTTGAAACTAATCAAACAGTCAACACTAGTATGCAGTAACAAAGACAATAACAATATGTGTTCTACCGAATCTAATCGTGTAGATACACAAATTGTTTTAAAGAAAAGTAAATAACTAGAACAAGAAAATTTTATTAAACTAATGGCAGTACAGAATTATGAGATGCTTTTTACAATGGTTACAATCACATATTTATAGATGAGAAGGGGAAAACCCTAACTAGGTCTATGAATAAATGGCCCTCCTCATTCATGAATATTTCTTGCCTTCCTTGACTACCTGATTGGAGAAAATCTGGGCATATCATGGTAAATATTTTCCATATCTTTCAATTTTCCCATGTGGCTTGATTGATAGAAGATTGCATCTAATTTAATTCTTCCAAACAAGGACGCTTATCAGGCTCCAAAGGCAATATAAGATAAAATCTTCAAAATTGATTTTTTTTCTCTTGGCAACAATTCAATCAGCAAATCTTCTAATTGAAATTGAATGATTCGAATTTAATTCCATGATAAGAATATGGCTATTGCAGAAATGTTAATTGGTGCACATCATAAATACATACACATGAATATGTGTATGTATATATATAACATAACACTAATCCAGATATTTCTCAAAGAAAAAGGGGCCAGTGTGAACGCGCTCCGTTTCTTTGGCAAAAAGTGAGCTTGACGGGGTTCGAACTCAGGTCCCTCAGCACCAATTCCTATGCCTTTACCAGTGAGCTACTACTTCTTTTGCAATTGAAATGAATTTGATGTGAGGAAGTAGCTCTTTCTTGCAGTTGGCCTTTGATTTGAATTGAAGGAGGCATTTCTTGACATCCTGTAAAAACATACAAAAGTAACCAAAGTATCATTTATTTATTTACAAAAGATAAAGCATAAGAGTAATAAAATAAACACTTTTCAGTGTCAATCAATCGCCCCCGACGATCCACGACTTCGCCACTTCCCAGGCCAATCGCCACCGCCACAGGCGACTGCAACCTCCGCCACCACCAGCAATCGACGCGCCTCCCTCCCCTCTTCAGATCCATACCCGACTCGACCCCCCTCGTCGCCCCTATCGCCTGAATCGTTGACCCAAAGCTGACGACTTCCCAGCGCCGCCCCGATCGCCAGAGACCACCGAACCACCCCCGACCACCACCGATCGACTCCTCTTTCCTCCCTCTTCCACGCTGTACCTTCCGATCGTAGTATCGTGCCTCGGTTCTCGTGAAAAATGCAACCCTAGTTTTGAACCATCGTGAAAGGTGAGTCCTTTTTGATGTTTGAACTTTGAAAAATCATATCTTTATGGTGTGTTGACGAAATTCGATGAAACATGAAACATCAGGACCGCAAGGAGGCTCTCTACCACATAGAAGAGACCGCGGATTTTTTTTGAGTCATCTACGATTTTTAGCACTCCAAAAACCAATGTGAGAAATCTAAATTAAATGAATTTGAATGGAAAATGTCGTATATAAATTATATAAGCGAAATATAAATTACACACGTGTTGTATACCTCATGTACGTGCGTTGTGTTAGCTATATAAGCGAAGTATGAATTATACATGCATAGAATAATTGATATATGTGTTGAAATGCAAGTGAAATATAGAAATTATATATATATATACTCCCCTCGTCCACAAACCATGGACGATATTTATTGTTGTGTATTGGTGTGAAATATTGAATGAAAAATGCGAATGGTTGAATAATTGTTTGTGGTTGATATTGATTGGTTGTGGTTGAAAAATACCCATTGGTGATTGTAATGAATTGGAAATAATTGTGGAAATAAAAATAAAACATGTCGCCTGCGTGCGAATTAGATGCATGAATCTCCATTATAAAAAACCGCGAAGTTTTAAGGTAGAGCGAGGAGCCGTACTAGGGACGGTGTCGGTTTTAACTACCCTGCCGTTATGCTGCCGAAATTTTGAATAATATTCATATGTTAGAATTATTTTCATATGTTGAAATTATCATCATGCGTTGAAATTAAAGTCATGTGTTGAAACTATATCCATGTGTGGAAATGCTCATGTGTTGAGAAGTGATGTGTGAAAATTAAATTCATGTGTGAATGAATGAAGTGTTTAAACAATAAAAATCACATTTTTATAAAATATATGAAGTATGTAAAATATTCTCCTTATATATAAATAGTTTCAACAATAAAAATTTCATCTTTCTTATATGAACAACATATATAAAATATCCATGTGTGGAGATGATCATGTGTTGAGAAGTGTGTGTATTGGAAAAGTTCATGTGTTGAATAAAAAGATCGAACAATAAAAACTACATTTTTATTGAAATTATGAAGTGTTAAAAACATTCATGTGTTGAATAAACATTTTAAATGATAAAAATATCATTTTTATCATATATGTGATATGCTAAAGATATGCCAGCGTTGAAATAAATATTTGTGAAAGAAATATTATTTTTAACATGCATAGGAACTAAATCAAATAGCCATGTGTTGAAATATATTTTAGTTCGCCAAAATTATCATTTTTGAAATGTGAAGTGTTAAAAATAACCACTTGTTCAAATAAATATGCATGAGTTGAAATATTCATTAATTTGCTAATGATATGATTTTTGCCTATGCATGCAACATTAGGATGAATGGTGTTTTTAAACCGAATTGAATCAAATATGAAGTTGAATGGAAAATGATAAGTGATAAGAATTGCATATATGTACATGCATATTTATTGAACAGGTTATAGCAAAGAGGCTAGAGAAGAGGAATAAAATTTTGTGCCCGACAAATAGGTACACGTTTACTGTTTTGTTTGGGTGATGATTTTATGAGCCTGTTGGCTAGCCGCTTGGCGTTTTCTTTTTCTTTTTGAGATGAGACGCCCGTGTGGCTATTTAGGAATTTTCCCGGCCCCTCCCGTACAAAGGAGGTTATGGCGAAATTTTCCAAAATTTTCTCGGCCCCTCCCGTATAAAGGAGGTTATGGCGAAAACGATATAGGAATTTTTGAATAAACTATATTTATAAATATATAAATATAAATAAAATTAAAACGAATCGTGGCCGTGCAGTTCGTGTTTTGAAACCGTGGTTTCAAACAACTAGTGCGGGAAATTTGACCATTGGATTTTCCCGAAACCGCAACCGTTTGGTTCGCCTTGGAAATATCTTTCCAACGGCACCAACTTTGTAAAGATCCGACGGTTGGATTGTCTGGAATATTTAATTCAAATCTGAAGAAAAACAGCGCCGGAAACGATTATATATATATAAATAATTAAATTAAATCGAATAACGACGCTGTAGTTCGTAATTTGAAATCGTAACTTCCAACGACTAGTGTTGAAGATCCAACCGTCGGATTTTCCCAAAACTGAAACGTTGGATTCGTTTTGAAATGATCTTTCTAAGGATATAAAATTTGTGAAGATCCAACGGTTAGATTTTCAGATATGTGTAAAACAAATTTAGTGAAAAACAGTGCCAGTGCATCGGCACGACCTGAAACGTCGTTTAATTAAATATGGCCGTTTTAAATAAATAAAAATGGCGATATATCGTTATAAAATACTATAGACGGTATAGAGTGGAAATAAACCAAATTTGTTGTGTTTGCTTGATATGTGATGGTTGAATGTATTTAACCTGAAAATTATAACTAAAGAACTGAAATGTGAATGTTGAATAGTCTAAGCATGTGATAAATTTATTTGAAAATCCAAATATATGTGGGTTATATGAAAAGGCCGAGTTCATTCTCATTTCAAATAATCGATCGACGTTGAGAAGTCGAAGAGTCGAAGACGATTGAAGACCGACGATCTTCACATTGGATGGATGGGCGCTACTAATGTTCGTGATTGGAGTAGCTACCTTGAAGGAGCTGAAGTAGTAGCCGTCCAGACATACTATTGATTGTACGGATATGCGAGGATTTGGTGCCTCCGGTTTCGTTCAAACCCAGAATGAACTTGTAAATAGACTGTGTGTATGACATTGGATTTTGTTCTGTGCTGATTGATCTCTGTTAAATATATATCTGTTTGGCGACGGAGAATTTATTCTTTTGCTTAACGCCCTTCTCTGAGACGTACGAGCTCAGAGGTTATGTATTGATAGAAATCAGTCGCATGGAGTGGATTGCCTGTGTGGCACGCCTAAGTGGTATATGATCAAGGCTTCTGTTGAAAAGAAAAGTCTTGTGGTTGATGATCAAAGCATGGTCTGTGTGACGTAGCTTTGTGTATAACGTGGATTCGCGAGCCTCACACCTCGGTATGAGTCAAAAACGGGATAGTGACTACAGGGAGAGCACGACGTTTCTTTCTAGCTAAGGTGGTGTCAATGACCTACCAGCCCTGACATTATATATACTTTTCACCTGTGTGGTTGTTGGAATACGAGGCACCTCGATTATAGGTCTGTAAGGACCGGGAAACGTGTGTTCAGGAATAACTAATCCTCAAAAGTAAGAGAGGACCGGCCCTGAAGATCCAAGGATCATAGTGGGGTCCTGAGACATTTGCTAGAGTCTCTCGAATCGAAGAGGAGCTTGCCCCTTGCCTCGACTCATGATGGAACCCAATTTCCAATACGAAATTTCGGATGTGATTGTATTACTAGTACGGTGACATAGTGGTATGGGTCATTTATGCCGCCTATGATTGATATTTATGATTGAAATCGCATTTGAAACTTATATGCACTAGTAATAATATCAAACAATTTTGTTTTATTCGTATGAAGCATTTTTGGCCATTATAAGGTAAAACTCTATCCTCCGGCTTGCGTTGCATTGCATTGTGTGATGGGACCTGAGTCTTATAATGGCTTCATTTTATGAAAAGCATTGCGATGATTTAATCATTTACTTTATTTCATGCACTAGAACTCATTAGAGTAAACCCGTTCCGCGAAAGTGGCGTGGTCCTTTGATTTGCCTTATTATTGTTGTTAATAAGTCAAGTGGATTTCTCATACTAGTCCCATGACTGACTCGTAGTTTGTTTCACCTTGCAAACTCGGGTGCCCTCATTTTCACACGGGTAGCCACGTTACAGGTATCTGGTGCACTTTTGGCTCATGGCGAGGCTTGACTACACCGTGCTGACTATGACTTTTTCCGCCATTATTGAATATGTATTATGATTCCGCCGCTGGCGATGGTGACTGATTATGTATTATTATGCACTAAGTTGTATCCTGCACTGTGCTCTCTGATGTGGTGATATCTATATGATTCCGCTGTCATATGTGTGTAAATTATTTTATTTCTTATTTATGCTATTATCTGTGATCTGTTAATGATGATTAATGTGTTATATTCCAATGATTATCCTTAACACCATGTCACAGGGTTTTGGGATCGTCACAGCTGGTATCAGAGCTTTGGTTAACCTTAGTTCTGGAGTCTAACACATTAAACACTTCGTCAAAATAGAATCAGTAGTATTCTAAGGCGAGTAGCTCATTAGAGATAGGACTAGTAAAGTCCTAGAATGAGCCAAGCAGAATAGAAAAAACAATTTGATCAGTCCATCGTTGTCTTTCCTTAAGTTTTCTGCTTAACCATGCAATAAAATTATCATTTCTGTAGGCTGACTCTTTTCTTGCTTATACAGAATTTGAACAATGGCTACCCGAGCAGCCACTGCTAGAGGAGGCCGTGCTGGCCGTGGCAGAGGACAAGGAGAAGTCCCAGTTGAAGAAAGACCCTTGATACAACCCTCGGCCGCTCAACACTTCGAGCTGGACCGCGTAGCTAAGAGATACAAGAACCTATGAGGCAAGACCTTCTCGGGAACTGGCATAGTAATAGAGGCCCCTACATGGCTGAAAACATGCGAGAAGGTACTAGAAGGCCTAAGGTTGGGAGATCAAGATAAAGCTTTTATGGGCGCTTGGCTCCTACAAGAAGAAGCTGAACTATGGTCGGAAGCTCTCACCGCCAGGAATAGAGAAGCTGGTAGAACCTGGGATGGATTCAAAGAACTCTTCAAAGAGAAATATGTCCCAGAACAAGCCCTAGAGCGCATGCACGATGACTTCGCCAACCTCCAGCAGGGGGATCTTTCGGTGCAGGATTATCTGAATAAATTTACACAGTTGTCCCGCTATGCTCCGGAACTCATCGCCACTGCAAAGTCCAAGAATAAGAGGTTCATCCTCGGGCTGAAGCGACAGTATCATGTTAGAGCCATGGCCCACATCAAGCTGGGATTTAATGAATTGGTGGAAATGACGTGCAACTACGAAGACCTGGACCAAAGGCACCTGGAGCAGGATCGCGCTAAAAGCCAAGCCGGGAACAAACGCAAGCCTGCTATGAATCAACCTGAGTCAAGTCAAGCAGCATCCTCGAAACCATAGACTGGCAGGCCGCCAAAAGGGAGCTGCTATAATTGTGGCAAGATGGGGCACTTCTCTAATGTTTGCACAGCCCCGAAGAGGCAGAAGACAAATTCACAAGGTTTGTAACACCCCACCTCCGCCAGTGTCACTCTTGCAAGTACACTAGCTTTGGAGGGGCGTTAAACAAGGTAAACATGCATGCAGATATCACAAAACAGAACAAATAAGTAAAACAGAGTAAATATAGCAGTGGGTAAAAACTAACATTTCAAAACCATAGTCAAGTTACATCAAAGTACTTGGTCATTATTTTCCCACAACACAAAGTCTAGAAACATCATCTGAAAACTGGAAAAAAACATAAAGTAACTATCCCCAAAGTAGAATAAAGCCATAGCAAGCTCAAGTCCAAACCGTACATGAGCTATCCAGAAAAGCAGCTAAAGATCCAAGCTAGGTGCGAGTGTTCCCACCCTGTAAACCTGGGGGGGGGGGGGAACGGAAGAAAAGAGGCAAAAGAAAATGGGTCAGTCAAAAGACTGGTAAGTCCTACCTACTATTAGTATAAAAACTAATAAAGTTAACTGGACATGTAAAACAGAGATGAAACATAGGATGATAACTGGCATGGTGAAAAGTTAACAAGATAGATCAAGTGCGGCATCATATACAAGGTTATGTTTTTGCACCAAGTGCACTAGTATTCCAACCCATGTCAAGTATAAACAAGAAGTGATCCCTTGGCCCAATCTTGGCCCAATATCATGAGATGACCTAAATCAAGGTCCAACAACACGGTCTAGTCGATCGGCTCCCTAAAAGCCTAACTCGTCAAGTGTCGGTGTCATACGGCCCAATCACGAAGTGTAGTCAAACTGTGCTAGGTCCACCCTAGGGTGTATCAAGCCCTAGGGTGCCAACCACGGACACAAATCAAGCACGCACAGTCTAAACCTACTGGTGCCCGTGTCTGCTTTTTCAACTCCGGACTATGTGCACGACCATAGTCCGCCTGAACCTACACTGGCGCACCTACTCAACCGTCCTTTTGGTCGCTTACATGTCAGCCCAGTAATCGTGCCCCACCCTAGCCTAGTCCCTAGGGTATCATGATACAACCAAGAGGGTTACTGGTGAAAAGGACCACGTAACTAGGGTTTCTAATGGGTTAAACGTGGTTAACCCTATCCAATCAAGTATCAAGTTGGTTAAGTGTACCCAAGGTTCATGACTTAACCCTATCAACCCATCGTGTTTAATTGGTTAAGTATTCAAGTGGTCCATGACTTAACCCTATCATATGGCATTAATTAATTTAATGCACCCAACCTCTCACATTAGACCTTGTTGTGGTTACTAGTTAAGCCAGGCGGGTCCGAGTAGCTTTACACCACAACTTAGTCTAACCTCGGGTTTCAAGTGCGACATGACCAACTACTCACATTGGGTCCTATTGCTTGTAGCCACTAGTTAAGCCGGTCGGTTCCGGGTAGATTTATGCTACAAACTCAAACCAACCTCGAGTTGGCCATTCTCATGTTTTCTAGAAGTCATGTCCAAGTTCATGTTCGTGTTTCAAGCATAATCACATGTCATATTTCATGTCATCTTTTCAAGTCATGTTTTTATGTCATTTTAGTTTACCCATAACGTAACCCCATCGCATGTAAGTTCGCATAAACGCAAATAGATCTCAAAGAGGGAACTTAGAAGCATGACATAATTAATAAGGTTTGACCACAAGTTAAACATGGTGGCATATGAGGCAAATGTGTTCATAAACTTGCATATTACATTATAAGCCTCCAAACATGCATGATATCAACTTTAGCAAAATAGGTGAAACATGGTCATAAATGACATAGGATGATAGCTAGTGATTCGCATATAACATCATATGCAAGATAACATAAGGGTTATGAGAGTTTCTATGTCGCTTTATGCAACATTTCAAATCAAAGCTCATAGCTTTCTATGCACAAAGTCAAGGTGATAGCTTTACAAACATGAATAGAATAAATCTATGCATAACATGATAGAATCAAAGCACAAACCATACTTAGGCCCAAACTCAAACTTGCAACATGTCATATTTAACTTCATAGTTAGAATCTAAGAGTATAATAGGGCTTACAATGCTATGAAGACTTATAAAATAAAATAAGATTGAGACGAAGCCACTAGCAACTCTAAAAACCCCCAAATAATAAGCTCCAATGAAAACCCTTGAGAAATAAGAAGAAGATCCTTGCTTTGATGAAGAAAGATTGAACTTTGGCCTTGAATCAAACTTAGAAACTCTCAAACAAGCTTAGGAACTCTCATATGAATGAAGATGGAGACTATGACAAGAGGGTGGAGGCCATGATTAAACATTTTGGCATAACCTAGTTGTAGGATTGATTTATGATGGTTTAGGCTAGGTATTAGGGTCCTTTTATAGTAGTTTAGGTTAGTTTAGGCCATAGGATTAACCCTTATTCAGATCTAAGCCTTTAAAATCCGTCACAAGCCTTAAAACATGTCTTGAGGAACAAGTCAGGTGCACCCAGGCCAAACTGGCCGAACCACCATGTCGACACCCGTGTCGACTGGGCAGTCGACATGGCCCTGGGTGTGTCGACACCCCTGTCGACATGGGGGTTGGCGGGAATCTTCCCGCCTGGCCTGTCTGGGTTGAATTTGAATTCTGAATTCAAATTTGAACTGTTTTTGAACTTGGAATTTTCTGAAAACTTTGACGGGCCATAACTTGGTCATACGGACTCCGATTTTCGAAAACTCAGACTCTATTTCGCGTATTTTTCCGAGACGAACGCAATGGCATAGCCCGTTTCCCTTGATTCATAATTTATCATTTAATTATGCCTTGATTTATGTTATAACATGTTATCAAAAATACGGGTTATTACATTCTTCCCTTCTTAAAGGATTTCGTCCCCGAAATCTCTAAGTTAGGAAGAACATATCCTACCATCCATCATCCATCTACTCACAACATCATCCATAGGTAACCATTGTCCTTAACAAATTCTAAATGTTGTATGATTATATGCAAAGGTGTGTGTATATGTACTTATCTAATGCGAAAATCAGGCGGTTACTGATTCAGTAAACCTCCTTAATGCATATGTATGTTAGTGTAATGAGTCCATATGTATGCAAATTCCTAACATAATTCATAATCCCTACATGAGTGCACAGAACATCCATCCATATGCAACATCCACGTGATAGAATAACAAGTTTCATCCATGAATAAGTATGAGCACTCATGCCTATGCAACATGAAAGTGTGTGAGCCGATCTTAGTGCCTAACGTGTATCATGCATCCACGAGTATCCACTTGCAAACACTTGCAACCACTTGCAAACATCAAACATAACATGTTTTAAATACATGTTTCATCCAAAGGGTTACTACTTAAGGTTCTCATGACAAGATTGACGAAGTTACAAGATAAACAGGATAAACATGGATAGCAAAAAGAAAGATATGGTAAAAAGGAAAAGAGATCGAGAATGTACCCTCAAAAAGAAATGGATAAAGCCCACGCATCTTCTCCTCCTTTCCCAAGTTGCATCCTCTTCGGCCTCACTCCACTGAACCTTCACCAATTTGACTTCTCGATTCCTTAGCTTCTTGATCTCCGTTCCCAAGATACTAATCGGAGCTCTCCTCAAGGTTGCCTCTTTCTCTACCTCCACGTCTTCAAGAATGCTAGGTTCAACCACCTCAGCGGACTCATGTAGGCACTTTCGGAGATGCGAGACATGAAAGACATTATGCACTCCGGCCAGCTTCTCGGGCAATTCCACCTTATAAGCCATTTTCCCAATTCTCACTATGATAGGGAAGGGTCCTACGAACCTTGGTGCCAGCTTCCCAACTGCTCCAAAACGAACCACATTACGCAAAGGAGAAACCTTCACGAAAACCATATCTCCAACTTCGAATTCCAAATTTGTCCTTCGCTTGTCAGCATAGGATTTCTGCCTGTCTTGGGCCGTTTTCATCCGTCTTCTCACCAATTCAACTTTCTCGGATGTGTCCCGTATCATATCAGGCCCAAGTATAAGCCTATCCGTTGTCTCCCACCAACAAGATGGTGACCTACACGGCCTCCCATACAAAGCTTCAAATGGTGCCATCCCTATGCTAGCTTGATAGCTATTATTATAAGCAAACTCTACAAGAGGAAGGTGGTATTCCCAAGTACCACCAACGTCAAGAACACAAAGCCTCAAAAGATCTTCTAGCACTCTATTCACCCTTTCGGTTTGGCCATCCGTCTGGGGGTGATAGGTTGTACTTAGATTCAATCGCGTACCCATCGCTTCTTGCAAACTATTCCAGAATTGGCTAGTGAAGATTGGGTCACGATCGCTAACTATGCTAGAAGGAACTCCATGCAATCGCACTATCTCTCGAAGATAAACAGATGCTAGCCATGATGCGGTCCTCTTGCTCTTCACTTGAATGAAATGAGCACTCTTCGTAAGTCTATCAACTATGACCCATATGCTCGTATTCCCTTTCCTTGACCTAGTCAATCCATCCACAAAATCCATAGAGATACTTTCCCACTTCCATTGCGGGACCTCCAATGGATGTAATAGCCCACTGGGTTTCTTCGACTCGACTTTCACTTGCTGGCACACCATGCACCTTGAAACATACTCTGCCACATCCTTCTTCATTCCAGCCCAAAAGAAAATGTGCTTCATATCCCTATACATCTTATCTCCTCCAGGATGTATAGTCATCTTCGAGTGATGCGCTTCTTCGAGAACTTTATGCACCAAGTCTCCCACTTGTGGAATGCATAGCCTTCCATCACGCCTTAGCCAACCCTTGTCATCAATAGCATATCTAGCAAGGTGACTAAACGTCTCACCACGAATCAACTTGTCCATGATCTCGACTATATGCGGGTCTTCCTTCTGTGAAGTCCCTACTTGATCAAGAAGTGTAGGTCTAAGCTCAAGAGATGCTAACGAACCCGTCATCGACTCAACAGCCGTTGTGAAATCAAAGGTTGCCAAGAACTCTAGACTCTTCATCTCAACAAACTAGGGACTCAAAGTCAACCTTCTTCTGCTTAGTGCATCTGCCACAACATTACCCTTGCCAGGGGTATAAGCTATCTCGAAGTCATATGATGCCAAGAATTCCATCCACCTTTGCTGCCTTAGATTCAGATCTTTCTGCGAGAAGAGGTACTTGAGCGACTTGTGATCAGTATATAACTCAAACCTTTCGCCTAGAAGATAGTGGCACCAGGATTTGAGTGCAAAGACGATCGCCGCCAACTCCAAATCATGAGTGGGATAGTTCTTCTCATGAACTTTAAGTTGCCTACCCCCATAACATATCACTCTTCCTTCCTGCATCAGAACAACACCTAACCCCGTGCCACATGCATCGGTGTACACGGTAAACATCTTACCGCCATCGGGTAATGCCAAAACTGGAGCTGTGGTAAGGGCCCTCTTGAGCCTTTGAAAAGCAAGCTCACACTCTAAGTCTCATGCAAAGACTAAGTTCTTCTTCGTCAACTTAGTAAGAGGGGATGAAATCTTAGCGAAGTCCCTAATGAACTTCCTATAGTAGCCTGCCAGACCGAGAAAGCTTCTTACTTCGGTTGCATTCTTAGGAGTCTTCCAGTCTTGAACCGCAACCACTTTCGTGGGATCCACAACTATGCCTTGCTTAGAAACTATATGTCCAAGAAACCGAACTTCCCTTCTCCAAAAATGGCATTTGGAGAACTTGGATTTCAACTGATGAGCTCTAAGCGTATCCATCACCTCCTTGAGATGTCTAGCATGTTCTTCCTCATCCTTTGAGAAGATCAGAATATCATCCACGAAGACAACCACAAACTTGTTAAGGAACTCCCTGAACATCCTACTCATCAAATCTACGAAGTAGGCGGGTGCATTAGTCAAACCGAATGGCATGACAAGCCATTCAAAGAATCCATCTGGAGTCCTAAACGCAGTCTTATCAATACTATCCTCAGCCACTCTAAGCTGATGGAATCCGGTGGCTAGATCGAGCTGAGAGAAAACAGAAGCACCAACAAGCTGGTCAAAGAGGTCATCAATCCTCGGTAACGGGTGCCTATTCTTCTTTGTCAGCTTGTTCAACTCTCGATAATCAACACATAGACGAAGCGAACCATCCGCCTTAGTAGCGAACACCACAGGAGCACCCCATTCAGAAATGCTTCGCCTAATAAAATTCTTCTCAAGCAACTCCTTGATTTGCTTACTGAGCTCTCTTCTTTCTCGCGGGGCCATGTGCCTAACGGGCAATGAAACTGGCTTGGCATTATCAACAAGATAAATGCGGAAATCTATCTCTCGTTTAGGGGGTAACCCCTTAACCTCTTCAAAGACATCAGGATATTCTCGGACCACCCTTACAGATTGCAGATCATCGATGGACGAGTCAAGAGATTCAAGATAACATAACATGACAGGATCCAGCGGGTTGCAAGAAATCTCTAGGGTATTACCGAGGCGAGTCATGAGCCTCACCACCCTATGCTCACAATCAAGAATGGCTCCATAACTGGACAACCAATCCATGCCCAAAATCAACCCGTATCCGATGAACCCGAGAACATAAGCATTACACGTGAATTCTACAGTCAAGATAGAAATCCTCAAACCCATACAAATCATAGATAGATGGGCGGAACCCCCAATTGGATTTGAAACACTAACGGGATCCTCAACTAGACTAGTACTTAGGTGCAAACTTTCAACAATGTCAGAAGAAATAAAAGTATGCGATGCGCCAGAATTAAATAAAGTGCGAACAGGAAAATCAGAAATGTAAACAAGGCTTTCTATAGAAATACTACCTCGGTCCTGAACTGGAGCAGTGTTGAGAGCATGCACTTGCCCTCCAAAAGGCCCTGCACGCTGAGTCTGCCCTTGCCCTTGTACTTGCTTCTTAGGGCAATCCTTGCTAAAGTGTCCAGTCTCTCCACAATGAAAGCATTCGCCCAACTTCCTCTTCTTCTTCCTACAATCTTTGGCTATGTGCCCAACAATCCCACAGAAGTTGCACTTTCTTGTGTCCTTTGCCTTGTTGTTGTTGGCCTTATTACCCTTGTTGCTCTTGTTGTTCTTGTTGTTCTAATTGCTCTGATTTCCTCCCCACTTGGAGTCTGTCTTCTTGGTTCGAGTCTCATTAGGCTTGACTTCTTTCTTGCCATTCTTATCGTCTCCCTGAAGCAATGCCATGTCCACTAGGCTTTCAAAAGTGGCCCCCATGGGTATATGTGACATGGCTAAACCTTGTAATGGCTCATTCAACCCTCGTGCAAAGCGTAGAGCCTTCTACTGGGGAGTATTAACCATGTCCAAACCGAATCGAGCAAGCTGGTTAAACTTATTCACATACTCCCTCACTGTCATGTCCCCTTGCTTCAAAGATATAAACTTCTCCATTTGGAGATTCTCCACAGCAGATGATAGGAACTTAAGCCCAAACCTCATCCTAAAGTCGGCCCAAGTCTCTATAGGCCTAGTAGCATTGGTGACCTCCCACCAATAAGCAGCTTCCTCTTTCAATAGCCATACTGCCAACAGAACTTTTCTACGGTCTTCCACATCAAAGATGGCAAAGATATCTTCAGTTTCTTTCAACCAATTTCGCGCCTCAACAAAAGTCTCCGTCCCAATAAAATTCTTGCCACCCATCGCCTTAAAGTCTTTGCAAACCTTTGCGAAATCTTCTTGTGGATGCTGAGGAGGGGGAGGAGGAGGAGGAACCTCAGTTACGGTGGGAGTGTTTGCTGGGCACACATCGTTGGCCCTAGCTTCCAAGTACCACCGGAACCATCTGGGAATGGTTACTCCCTCGGGAAGGTTATGATCGGCCATGCTGAAAAAGGAAAAGATAGATTTAGAACGAGGAAACAAAGGATAGTGCTAATGGCTTTTGGGGAAAAGCCTTTTAAAATAAACTAGACTTTTCTTGGAAAATTCTTAATTGGTTTTGAAAATAGTTTTTCAAAAAGGTTTTAAAACTTTTGTCCGGTCCAGTAAAACCTTATGCTCTGATACCAAATGTAACACCCCACCTCCGCCAATGTCACTCTTGCAAGTACACTAGCTTTGGAGGGGCGTTAAACAAGGTAGACGTGCATGCAGATATCACAAGACAGAACATATAAGTAAAACAGAATAAATATAGCAACGGGTAAAAACTAACATTTCAAAACCATAGTCAAGTTACATCAAAGTACTTGGTCATTATTTTCCCACAACACAAAGTCTAGAAACATCATCTGAAAACTAAAAAAAAACATAAAGTAACTATCCCCAAAGTAGAATAAAGCCATAGCAAGCTCAAGTCCAAATCGTACATGAGCTATCCAGAAAAGCAGCTAAAGATCCAAGCTAGGTGCTAGTGTTCCCACCCTGTAAACCTGGGGGGGGGGGCGGGGAACGGAAGAAAAGAGGCGAAAGAAAATGGGTCAGTCAAAAGACTGGTAAGTCCTACCTACTATTAGTATAAAAACTAATAAAGTTAACTGGACATGTAAAACAGAGATGAAACATAAGATGATAACTGGCATGGTGAAAAGTTAACAAGATAAATCAAGTGCGGCATCATATACAAGGTTAAGTTTTTGCACCAAGTGTACTAGTATTCCAACCCATGTCAAGTATAAACAAGAAGTGATCCCTTGGCCCAATCTTGGCCCAATATCACGAGATGACCTAAATCAAGGTCCAAAAACACGGTCTAGTCGATCGGCTCCCTAAAAGCCTAACTCGTCAAGTGTCGGTGTCATACGGCCCAATCACGAAGTGTAGTCAAACTGTGCTAGGTCCACCCTAGGGTGTATCAAGCCCTAGGGTTCCAACCACGGACACAAATCAAGCACGCACAGTCTAAACCTACTGGTGCCCGTGTCTGCTTTTTCAACTCCGGACTATGTGCACGACCATAGTCCGCTTGAACCTACACCGGCGCACCTACGCAGCCGTCCTTTTAGTCACTTACATGTCAGCCCAGTAATCGTGCCCCACCCTAGCCTAGTCCCTAGGGTATCATGATACAACCAAGAGGGTTACTGGTGAAAAGGACCACGTAACTAGGGTTTCTAACGGGTTAAACGTGGTTAACCTTATCCAATCAAGTATCAAGTTGGTTAAGTGTACCCAAGGTTCATGACTTAACCCTATCAACCCATCGTGTTTAATTGGTTAAGTATTCAAGTGGTCCATGACTTAACCCTATCATATGGCATTAATTAATTTAATGCACCCAACCTCTCACATTAGACCTTGTTGTGGTTACTAGTTAAGTCGGGCGGGTCCGGGTAGCTTTACACCACAACTTAGTCTAACCTCGGGTTTTAAGTGCGACATGACCAACTACTCACATTGGGTCCTATTGCTTGTAGCCACTAGTTAAGCCGGTCGGTTCCGGGTAGATTTATGCTACAAACTCAACCCAACCTCGAGTTGGCCATTTTCATGTTTTCTAGAAGTCATGTCCAAGTTCATGTTCGTGTTTCAAGCATAATCACATGTCATATTTCGTGTCATCTTTTCAAGTCATGTTTTTATGTCATTTTAGTTTACCCATAACGTAACCCCATCGCATGTAAGTTCGCACAAACGCAAATAGATCTCCAAGAGGGAACTTAGAAGCATGACATAATTAATAAGGTTTGGCCACAAGTTAAACATGGTGGCATATGAGGCAAATGTGTTCATAAACTTGCATATTACATTATAAGCCTCAAAACATGCATGATATCAACTTTAGCAAAATAGGTGAAACATGGTCATAAATGACATAGGATGATAGCTAGTGATTCGCATATAACATCATATGCAAGATAACATAAGGGTTATGAGAGTTTCTATGTCGCTTTATGCAACATTTCAAATCAAAGCTCATAGCTTTCTATGCACAAAGTCAAGGTGATAGCTTTACAAACATGCATAGAATAAATCTATGCATAACATGATAGAATAAAAGCACAAATCATACTTAGGCCCAAACTCAAACTTGCAACATGTCATATTTAACTTCATAGTTAGAATCTAAGAGTAGAATAGGGCTTACAATGCTATGAAAACTTATAAAATAAAATAAGATTGAGACGAAGCCACTAGCAACTCTAAAACCCCCCAAATAATAAGCTCCAATGAAAACCCTTGAGAAATAAGAAGAAGATCCTTGCTTTGATGAAGAAAGATTGAACTTTGGCCTTGAATCAAACTTAGAAACTCTCAAACAAGCTTAGGAACTCTCATATGAATGAAGATGGAGACTATGACAAGAGGGTGGAGGCCATGATTAAACATTTTGGCATAACCTAGTTGTAGGATTGATTTATGATGGTTTAGGCTAGGTATTAGGGTCCTTTTATAGAAGTTTATGTTAGTTTAGGCCATAGGATTAACCCTAATTCAGATCTGAGCCTTTAAAATCCGTCACAAGCCTTAAAACATGTCTTGAGGAACAAGTCAGGTGCACCCAGGCCAAACTGGCCGAACCACCATGTCGACAATCGTGTCGACTAGGCAGTCGACATGGCCCTGGGTGTGTCGGCACCCTAGTCGACACCCCTGTCGACATGGGGTTTGGCGGGAATTTTCCCGCCTAGCCTGTCTGGGTTGAATTTGAATTCTGAATTCAAATTTGAACTGTTTTTGAACTTGGAATTTTCTGAAAACTTTGACGGGCCATAACTTGGTCATACGGACTCCGATTTTCAAAAACTCGGACTCTATTTCGCGTATTTTTCCGAGACGAACGCAATGGCACAGCCCGTTTCCCTTGATTCAGACATTATCATTTATTTCTGCCTTGATTTATGTTATAACATGTTATCAAAAATACGTGTTATTACAAGGTTCAAGCCAGGGCTCTCAGAACTCTCGCTCCTGCTTTAATTGTCGCAAGACGGATCATCTTGTCAAAGACTTCCCTTTGCTTAAAAAGGCCGCAGTAGCTCACGTGTATGACGGGACGAACCCGCCAGCTGCTTCCGATGGAGCAGGTAAACCCGATGTTTTGGGGGGTACCCTTACAATTAAAAATATTCCTGTTTCTGTATTGTTTGACACAGGTGCATCACGTAGTTTTATTGCTAGTAACACAGTGCACAAATTAAAGTTAAAATACAGAAAGCTTAAAGAATCGGTTGAAGTACATAACCCGATAGGAGGATCTCTCATTCTCAGTGCATGTTGTAGAGTGCCAATCTCTTATTCTTCCTACAAATTTTCTTTTAATTTAATCACCATGGATTTTCCCGAATTCGATATCATTCTCGGGCTTGATTGGTTAACGAAATATGAAGCTGAGGTAAAGTGTGTAGAAATGATAGTAAAAATTCGAACGAAGCATGGATATATTACTGTACCATGCCATGGTTCGAATCCAAATAGAGAGGAATTATGGTCTGCGCTAGAAGTTATCCCCACTTCCTTAGAAAAAATTCCTATTGTTAGAAGCTATGCGGATGTGTTTGAAGAAGTCGAAAACTTACCTCCGCAAAGAGAAGTAGAATTCAGAATCGATCTAATTCCCAATGCCAGACCAGTGGTACATCCAATTCGCAGAATGACTCCAAAGGAAAAAGAAGAATTAGGCGATCAAACTCGTCAACTGTTGTGGAAGGGTCTAATCAGACCTAGCTTTTCTAATTGGGGTGCAACTGTAGTGTTTGTCCCAAAGTCAGACGGTACTCTTCGATTGTGTGTTGATTACCGAGAACTTAACAAACAAACGCTCAAAAATAAATACCCATTACCCCGCATCGATGATCTGCTAGACCAATTACATGGGGCGAGAGTATTTTCCCGAATGGACCTAACTACAGGTTTTCATCAATTGAGAATAGCAGAGGAGTGTGTTCCTTTGACAGCTTTCAGAGGTCCAGACATATTTTATGAATGGTTAGTAATGCCATTCGGCCTGTGCAACGCTCCAACATACTTTGTCGATCTAATGAATAGAGTGCTCAGGGGAGTTCTGAATAAATTTGTCCTCGTATTGATCGATGATATTTTAATCTACTCCAAATCAAAACCCGAGCATGAAAAACACTTAGAACAAGTATTGGAGATTCTAAGAAGGAACGTCTTCAAAGCCAAATTCTCTAAATGTGTCATCTAGCAAGAAGAAGTGAAGTTCCTTGGCCATGTCGTGTCAAAGAAAGGGATTTCTGTAGATCCGAGAAAAATAACAGCGATTCAAGACTGGAAACAACCCACTACACCCACAGAGGTTAGAAGTTTTATGGGGTTGGCTAGTTATTATCGAAAGTTCGTTAAGGATTTTTCGAAGATATCCGGTCCGTTAACGAAGCTCACGAAGAAGCATGAGAAATTTAAGTGGACTTCCGACTGTGAAGAAGCTTTCCAGGAATCGAAATCGAAATCGAAACTGACAACTGCTCCAGTGTTAACCATTATCGATGGCAATCAGGATTTAATGGTTTGGACAGATGCTTCTATTAGAGGTCTTGGTGTAGTGTTAATGCAAAGAGGCCAAGTAGTCGCTTATGCAAGCCGCCAACTGAAACCGCATGAGAAGAATTATCTAACTCATGATCTTGAGTTGCTAGCTATCGTTTTTGCATTGAAAATCTAGAGGCATTATTTATTGGGCGAGAAATTTGTACTGTACACAGATCATCAATCATTGAAGTATTTATACACCCAGAAAGATCTGAATTTGAGACAGCAGCATTGGCTAGAATTTCTCGCAGCGTATGATCTTGATATCTTGTATACGCCGGGAAAGGCTAACGTTGTAGCGGATGCGCTTAGTAGAAAAACCGCAATCATTGCCGATCTTATAATTACGCCAGGATTGACTGATAAAATATCCATTCTTCAGAAAAGTGACAATTTTGTGAAAGAGATGATAAGAAGGATTCAAAGGGGCGTAGTCTCCAGTTTCCAAGTGGATAGTGAGGGAGTTCTGAGATTGAATAGAAGAATATGTGTTCCCAACATTCCTGAGCTCAAAAGAGAGGTGCTGGATGAATGCCATAAATCTAAACTTTGCATTCATCCTGGGGTAAGAAAAATGTACAACGATATCAAACGCACTTTCTGGTGGAAGGCAATGAAGAGGGATATTTCTTTTTATATTAGCAGATGCCCTACTTGTCAATTAGTCAAGAGTGACCAATAGAAGCTAGCTGGATTGTTGCAACCGTTGGAAGTCCCAGGTTGGAAATGAGAACTGATTTCCATGGATTTAATTGGTGGTTTGCCGCGAAATAGGAAAGGTAATGACAACATTTGGGTAATCGTAGATCGCTTCATGAAGACTGCCCATTTCATACCTGTCAGATCCAATAGAACCGCTCAAAGTCTAGCACAGATATATTTCAAATAAATCGTTAAGCTGCATGGAATTCCCATCAGCATAGTCAGTGATAGAGACCCAATATTTGCTAGCAAATTCTGGGAGGCATTCCAGACAGAATTGGGAATGAAACTGAATATGAGCACCGCTTATCACCCTCAGACAGATGGCCAAACTGAGCGGGTGAATAAAATTCTAGAAGATTTATTGAGGGCTTGTATAATTGATTTTGGTGGGTCATGGGAAGATCACTTGCATTTGGCAGAATTCTCATATTACAATAGCTATCAAGCAAGTTTGGGAAAGTCGCCATTTGAAGCATTATATGGCAGACCATGCAGATCTCCAGCATGTTGGGTAGAACCTGGCAATAGACTTGTGTTAGGACCCGATATGATTAGAGAATCATCTGATAAAGTCGACTTCATCAAAAAGCGATTGAGAACCGCGCAAAGCCGACAGAAAAGTTATGCAGATTCTAGAAGAAGAGATTTGACATTTGCTGTTGGTGACCATGTTTATTTGAAAGTTTCTCCGATGAGAGGAGTAATCAGATTTGGCAAAACTGGGAAGTTGGCACCGAGATTTATTGGTCCCTTTCCTATACTTTAATGAATTGGAACTCTTGCTTATAGGGTTCAATTACCAGATTGGTTGCCTGGAGTGCATGATGTATTTCACGTATCACAACTTAGAAGACATGTGCATGATCCGGATCTTGTTGTAGAAGAAGCAGCGCAACGGGACTTGGAAATAACTCCAGAATTAGCAGTTAGAAGAGAGCCGTTAAAGATTGTTGGCAAAGAAACTAGAGAGCTAAGAAGCAAAAAGGTTCATTTAGTTAAATTCCAGTGGAGTAGTGATCCTAGAGACTGTACTTGGGAGACAAAGGAAAGCATTAAGCAAGCTTACCCCAAATGCAGAGTGGACATCTCTGACTAACTTCGGTGCAAGGTACCTTTACAATACTTTGCATTTACATTTTGTTTCCTACTTTACTGTTGTTTCCTTTTCGAGGACGAAAAGTGTGAGAACCCGTTACTTCCCCGTGAAGGAAAGAGCGGATACTTTGAGAACAACACATAATTGAACGCAGATGGAAGAACATTTCATTGTTATTACAACAATTCCACCAGATACAAGAATATACAGAGTATAAATGAATACTATACATTCGATAAATATCATAGATTACAATAAATTACATAGCAGCGGAAAATAATACAAAACACAACTGAAAGTAATACACGGATATAGAGCTTTCCGAGCATCGTTCCAGCTGTAAATCAGGATTCTGTGAATATAAATCTGCAAAACCAAAACTACTGGCTGCCCGTGCGGAAAATGAGGGCACCCAGAGTTTAGGTTAAAACAATAAACTCCAGGTCAGTCATGTGACTGGTGTGAGAACTAAAACAGTTATTTAAAGCTTTACTTTAAAAGAGAGTAATTCAAGGGACCACGCCGTATAACACGGAACAGGTTTCCTCCCAAGAATACTAGTGCATAGAATAAACAACTCAATGCTTTTTCGAAAAATGAAGCTATTATAAGACCCAGGTCCCATCACACAATGCAACGCAAGCCGGAGGATAGGGTTTTCCCTTATAATAGCCAAACATGCTTGGTACGTTTAAAACAAATCATTTGATACTATAATAAGTGTATAGTGTCAAAACAATTTCAATCATAAATATCAATCATAGGAGGCAAGGGTACCATCTATCATGTCGCCATACTAGGCTCTATAAATAAAACCGAAATATCTCGTATTGGAAATTGGATTTCCGTCATGAGTCGAGGCAAGGGGCAAGCTCCTCTCTGCTTTCGAGACACTCTAGCAAATGTCTCAGGGCTACGCACTCTGGGCAACCCTTGGATCTTCAGGGCCGGTCCTCTCTTACGTTTGAGGATTGGCAATTCCTGAACACACGTTTCCTGGTCCTTACAGACCTCAAATCGAGGCGCCTCATCCAACAACCACATAGGTGAAAAGTATATAAATGTCAGGGCTGGTAAGTCACTGACACCACCAAAGCTAGAAAGAAATGTCGTGGTCTCCCTGCAGTCTTTATCCCGTTTTTAACTTATACCGAGATGTGAGGCTCACGAATTCACGTTATACCCAAAGCTGCCACGTAGGCCGTGCTTTGATCATCAACCACAAGACTTTGCTTTTCAACAGAAGCCTTGATCCATGCAACTCAGCGTGCCACACAGGCAATTCATGCCATGCCATTGATATCCATCGATATACAACCTCTGAGCTCGTACGTCTCAGAGAAGGGCATTAAGAAAAAGAATAAATTCTCCGCCGCCAAACAGATGTATATTTAATAGAGATCAATCAACACAGAATAAAGTCCAATGTCAGACACACAATCCATTTTCAAGTTCGTTCTGGGTCTGAACGAAACCGGAGGCACTTTCCTCGCATATCCATTGATCTCCAAGTACGTCTGGATGACCACCAACTGATTCCCTCATCTTGGGTGTACAGTCCAATCAAGATCATCAGTAATCACCCAAACGATGTGAAGACTTCCGGTCTTCAACCACCGTCTTCATCTTCGACATATCGTCGAATCGGTTATTAAGAATGGGTATAAACCCGGCCTTTCTGAACAACCCGCGTATATTAAAAACAAATGTTACATAAACACAACATACGCCTCATTCCAATTCATTAGTCACTAACCGTAAATCAGTAAGAGAGCAATTCCCCAAATATTAACCTCGAAGGCCGAAACCAACATCAGATCAATACCCAAGAAACCATTCTTCTTAACTAACCTACAGCTAGTTTCTAAATTTCAATTCTTAGGGAAAGGTTTCCATTAATTTTATCCAAGATAAATTCTTTAAAATTTACCCTTTAATCTTCCTTTGGATATCATTTCAAACCAAATTGTGGTTTTCCAAACTAGTCGAGATTAGCGAACCACACCGGAGTAATTATTTATTTTATTTCCCAATCCCAAACTATTCATCCCATGAAGAAAAACTGGTCATACTCCATATCTAACACCACGGTGTTATCGGTAAAATTAATTACCATTTCACGTTCAAATCTAATTAAAGATTTAACTATCGTTTTGGAGCAAAACTGGTGATACTCCATTCTCGCTCACTTTCTAAATTTGATAATTTAAATTATCAAATCACATTTCAATCTAATTGCAGATTCATTAAAACTCCTTTTTCAGGGTTAAAGAACTAATTTCATTTAAAACACAGTTCACGACAATTCCAAATCAATACTATTTACAACCCATTTCAAATCCAATTTATTTATTAAAAAATAAATGGGTCTTAATTTTAGTTCAAAACTAGTTCATTTCGATAAAAATCTATTTTTATCTTTATAAATATGGGGTTTTTCATCCCAATTTTTTTCAAATCATTTCTTATGATTTTACACAAATTATTACTATTTTTAATAATTTTATCAAGGCCCGTACAGTCGATTTCCATCAACGGCCATCGAACTGCACTTACAACGACCTTTTCCAAATTTGATTTAGACGTATCTCCAAATCCAACCGTTAGATTTCAAATTTCTAATATTCATTAGAAATCTCTTTACGATACGAACCCAACGGTTTCGGTTTTAGGAGAATCCGACGGTCTGATCTCCCGTAATGTCCGTTCGAAGTCAATGATCGATATTCACGAACTGCTGCGGTGCGGCGCGTTCTATTCAGGCCATTATATATATATATAATATATATATTATATATATTTCGTTGATTTCTATTTAAAACGAACTTTATAAATAGTTTTAAATTCATTCAAAAACATTTCAACTTCCATTTCCAATTCAATTCAAATTTCAAATCAATTCGAATTTGGTTTATATTCAATTTAATTCGAATTTGCTTTATATATATTCGATTTTTATCTATTTTCAATATTCATTATAAAAACGAATATAATCGATATAAATATCGTTCGCGTCAAAATAGCGCATCACTATTCAACACGGCTTTATATATTTCAATAATTTTGTTATTCTATTCAACAAATGAATATTTATTCTATTCAATACGTGAATCTATATTTTTGTCAACACATGACTAATCTCAACGAATGAGTACTGTCCACGTGTGACTATTTTTGTTATTCAATATATTTTATAAAAATCATGGTATATATCGTTTGATTTAAATCAGACTCCAACCGTAAATTAGTAAGAGAACGATTCCCTAAATATTAACCCCGAAGGCCGAAACCAACATCAGATCAATATCCAGGAGACCACTCATCTTATCTATTTTCCAATTAGTTTCTAATTTTATATATGATAAAGATGTAAATTTTATTGTTAAAATATTTCGTTTAACACATGACTAATCTCAACGGATGAGTACTGTCAACACATGAACCTTTATTTTATAATATAAAGATGTAAATTTTATTGTTAAAATATTTCGTTCAACACATGACTAATCTCAACGGATGAGTACTGTCAACACATGAACCTTTATTTTATAATATAAAGATGTAAATTTTATTGTTAAAATATTTTGTTCAACACATGACTAATCTCAACGGATGAGTACTGTCAACACATGAACCTTTATTTTATAATATTCTTTATTTTCCCGATTGGAATGAGGCCCAATCAATTACCATATAAAGTTAATTATATGGATTCCATACAACACATGTATATAATAGCAACGATAAATAATCAACCATCATCCAAAGTGCACTACACTGTATAAGCATCAAATATAGATATCTAACGCTTATAACAGCCTGTCGATCCATCGATCGACATACAACTAATTATTGGGATTAGTGTATGCCGTATTTTATCCCAATACCCGTGTGGGGTTTCAAACAATCAAACACAGATTTTGTTTGTGCAGTTGGGCGACGTATTAAATTTATCGTCCCAATCAATGTCCTTCAAATAGGTGTACATAAACAAATCGTCCGGTTTGTAAATGAATATTTATTTATTCACATTCACGTTAAAAATTACCAAATTATTTTATTCAACCTATGAATATTCTATTCGGTTCATTTATCAAATAAAATGATATCTTTATCTTGCTAACTTATTTTAGAAATTTTCGGCGGCATAACGGCACGATACTAGAAACGGGACAAGGCCTAGCCTTATCCCCGGTCTAGTGATGGCCCACGCCATACACATATCAATCAATTCGATTTCAATTCACCAAACAACCAACTTCGAATCAAATAATCTAACTAATCTATGCAACCAAACAAACAAGTCCATGGTCTGTGGACAGTGGTGTCGGGTGCTACTAAACACCGTCTGCATCCTAGTATATGTTTTTAACTAGAAAAGGAAATTTAAAGTGAGAAGTTCTCACCGACTAGCTAAACTAAACGCCACGACTCTTCTTATGTAGAAATCATCGTCGTGCTCGCCTTTTTGCCAATTTCACTGCCCGTAGTCACTATATATATAAAAATCACATTTTTATGTTGTTGCTAGGTATATAAAAAATCACATTTTTATTCTACTACTATATAGATAAAAATTCTATTTTTATACCGCTTTTTCATATAGTAAAGATCAAATCTTTACTATCTATATAATATAAAAATCGTATTTTTATTATCTCTACTATATAAAAATCATATTTTTATTCTTCCTATAATATAAAAATCATATTTTTATTCTACTTCATATGTCAAAAACTGTAGAAGCTTTAAAACGGAGAAAACTCACATTTTTTCAACGCCCGGATTCACTGTTCTGGCTCCAGAATTTGCAAACGAGCTTCAATCTTCACACCATCCTTTTACAAGCTTAAACGCACCATTCCGGACAACTTTCTCCTAAGGGTCTTTATGCCGAAAATGCTCCAATTCGCCAGAATTCGCGAAAGTACACGAATTTTACCGCTTTCAGACAGCAGACTTCGAACGCGTTTTCCGAGCAGCTCCGAACTCCAAAACACGACTTCCATATAGCCAAATCGAATAGAATTTCGTGCTCTACAACTTTGGTTTAGAGGGACTTTGGCCAAAAATGCACAGTTTGAGAGATATAGGCCAAAACAGTCCGGAGTGTTTTGTGCAAAACGGAAATTTTGGTGAAAATGAGTTTTTGGAGGAGGGGGGCCCACGGCCAGAGTTGGGTGGCCATAGGGGGGCGCCGGACCTGATTGGGCGTGGGGAGGCAGCTTAGGGGCGGCGGCGGTGGTGGTGGGGCCCGTGGTGGTGGTGGCGGTGACTTGGGGTTTAGGGATTTGAAATTGGAAGAGAGAAAGGAGGAGGAGGAAGAGGAGGAGGAGGGGAGGAAGAGGAGGGGGTGCGGCGGCTCGCCGGAGGCCGGTGGTGGTGCTGGTGGAGGAGGGCAGCGGCGGTGGGTGGGTGGAGGCCATTTTTGAGTTTTTAAAGAGGAAGAGAGAAATGAAATTATGAAGAGAAAAATGGAGTAAAAGTGATTATATGCTAGTTTCTCGCGTATCCCCTGACCGCTAACGATTTCCAATCGCCGCGGATTTCGGACATGAGATAGTAGACGTGAAGACGAGTCCAATGAAACAAGTTTCGTCAAATTCCGAGTTCGTTTGACCATTCAAAAAAAATCACGAATATGCTCAGATAAGCTCTAAAAATGCGATTTTGGCGCACCTTTTCTTCTCGCACGCTCACATGCTAACTTCAAAAATCATGCCCTTTTGGATTTAACCATTTTTAGACGATACGAATCATAAAAAAAAAAACAAAATCGAATTCTGAGGTCGTATCAATAAAGTTCCTTTGTAAAATGACTGCCCACTTTTGAACAAATGGTTTTGCTTCGCACGGCCACATACTGACTCCGTTCGACGCGCACTTTGGGACTCAACAATAATTTGTCATTGTGAATCCATAAAAATTTATCTCGTCGAATTCTGAGATCGTATGTAAAATTTCACTTTTTAAGGGCTATGTTTTGCTAACCGAAAAGATCTTGTCAATTGCCACTATTCCGGATATCGGAATATATTGAACCTTATACTTTTCAGAGTTCTAAACGGCATTTTGAACTCAATGGAAGTGGTTTCGAGTCCAAATTCATCCGTATGCAAAATTTGACTTTTTGGGCCATGTATAATTTACATAGCGACTATTCTGAATTTTCAACTAGGCATAACTTTTGATTCCCGCTATGAAATTTCGATTTTTCAGATTCGTTGGAAAGATATTCTCAAATAGATCCTATTATTTTTGGTTTCACTAAAATCCGGTTTATTTTGCACCCGATACATTCAATTGAAGTTTGAAATCGAATTATCGAACTACCGCGCCATTTTTAATTCCATTTATAATTATATATAATTATTATATTCTAACGACGACGTATATAAATATATACGTTCTAAATATATTCAAAATAAATTTCTCGTCGATATTATTTAAAATAATTCATTTTAAATATTCAAAATTCGCTAAAATTGCAAAAATAAAAATTTTAAACTGGCTCGCATTTCCGGGTTGTTACAATCTCCCCCACTTAAAACTTTTCGTCCCCGAAAAGGAACGAAGCCGAAAGTTGTTTAACAATTTAACTCAACTTCCAGTATTTTGATTACGGCATAAATTCTTCAACTTTTCAATTTCTAAGAACCTTTCAAATTTTTCAAAAATTTGGCTAACACCCTAATTTTCGAAAAATTTCGCCATAACCTCCCCTGCACCGGGAGCACGGTAAAATCCTGAAATTGCTATACAGGCCTTCTGATCTCAGAAAGAAAAAGAAAAAGCCAAGCGGCTCATAAAATCATCATCACCCAAACAAAACAGTAAATTATAGTAAATATGTACCTATTTGTCGGGCAAACAAATTTTATTCTCTGCTCTAGCCTCCTTGCTATGACCTGTCCTGAAGATATACATGTATATGCAAGCAAATGCGACCAATTTCCAATACAATTCAATATTTGATACAATTAGGCTAAATGGTTCAAAATTATTAAACAAATAAACAAACAACACGAACATCAATCAATTAGTGAATTAATGTTTCAAATTCATAATTTTGATACATATACAAAAAGTCATGTTTTTGATGCCAAATCACAACAAATAAATCTATCTATACAAGTTTTGGTTCTCACACCAGTCTAATGGAAATATATAGATATCACACCTTCGTCACTCGAATATAAATACTGATGATGATGCACCATCATCAGAATCATCTCCGGGTGTCTAGAATGTGATTCTATATCCATCCAGTATATTAAAACTTTGAATATACGTTCATGACGCGTATACACAAAATCTTTATATATTGGATTATCCAAATTCAAAATAAATAAATATTCAAATACGTTTAAAACGATTTAAATTTCAAAAGAAATTTTTTCATTTGAAAAATATACTCTTTACACTCGTTCTAGGATACAACTGATCCTATCTCTAACGAGTCATTCTAATTGGATATTACTAATCCAATATCTGATGAATTCTTTCGTTTGGTTCTAATGTGTCTTGTTCTCGAGCTCTGTAAACCAAAGCTCTGATACCAAATGTGAGAACCCGTTACTTCCCCGTGAAGGAAAGAGCAGATACTTTGAGAACAACACACAATTGAACGCAGACGGAAGAACATTTCATTGTTATTACAACAATTCCATCAGATACAAGAATATACAGAGTATAAATGAATACTATACATTCGATAAATATCAGAGATTACAATAAATTACATAGCAACGGAAAATAATACAAAACACAACTGAAAGTAATACACGGATATAAAGCTTTACGAGCATCGTTCCAGCTGTAAATCAGGATCTTGTGAATATAAATATGCAAAACCAAAACTACTAGCTGCCCGTGCGGAAAATGAGGGCACCCAGAGTTTAGGTTAAAACAATAAACTCCAGGTCAGTCATGTGACTGGTGTGAGAACTAAAACAGTTATTTAAAGCTTTACTTTAAAAGAGAGTAATTCAAGGGACCACACCGTATAACACGGAACAGGTTTCCTCCCAAGAATACTAGTGCATAGAATAAACAACGCAATGCTTTTTCGAAAAATGAAGCTATTATAAGACCCAGGTCCCATCACACAATGCAACGCAAGCCGGATGAT
Organism: Allium sativum; assembly: GCA_030737875.1. Taxonomy (NCBI): domain Eukaryota; kingdom Viridiplantae; phylum Streptophyta; class Magnoliopsida; order Asparagales; family Amaryllidaceae; genus Allium; species Allium sativum. The sequence goes on along the minus strand of JASFAX010000056.1, from coordinate 73,686 downwards.
AGGGTTTCCCCTTATAATAGCCAAACATGCTTGGTACGTTTAAAACAAATCATTTGATACTATAATAAGTGTATAGTGTCAAAACAATTTCAATCATAAATATCAATCATAGGCGGCATGAGTACCATCTATCATGTCGCCATACTAGGCTCTACAAATAAAACTGAAATATCTCGTATTGGAAATTGGATTTCCGTCATGAGACGATGCAAGGGGCAAGCTCCTCTCCGCTTTCGAGACACTCTAGCAAATGTCTCAGGGCTACGCACTCTGGGCAACCCTTGGATCTTCAGGGCCGGTCCTCTCTTACGTTTGAGGATTGACAATTCCTGAACACACGTTTCCCGGTCCTTACAGACCTAAAATCGAGGCGCCTCATCCAACAACCACATAGGTGAAAAGTATATAAATGTCTGGACTGGTAAGTCACTGACACCACCAAAGCTAGAAAGAAACGTCGTGCTCTCCCTGCAGTCCTTATCCCGTTTTTAACTCATATCGAGGTGTGAGGCTCGCGAATTCACGTTATACACAAAGCTGCTACGTAGGCCGTGCTTTGATCATCAACCACAAGACTTTGCTTTTCAACTGAAGCCTTGATCCATGCAACTCAGCGTGCCACACAGGCAATTCATGCCATGCGATTGATATCCATCGATATACAACCTCTGAGCTCGTACGTCTCAGAGAAGGGCGTTAAGCAAAAGAATAAATTCTCCACCGCCAAACAGATGTATATTTAATAGAGATCAATCAACACAGAATAAAGTCCAATGTCAGACACACAATCCATTTTCAAGTTCGTTCTGGGTCTGAACGAAACCGGAGGCACTTTCCTCGCATATCCATCGATCTCCAAGTACGTCTGGACGACCACCAACTGATTCCCTCATCTTGGGTGTACAACCCAATCAAGATCATCAGTAATCACCCAAACGTTGTGAAGACTTCCAGTCTTCAACCACCGTCTTCATCTTCGACATATCGTCGAATCGGTTATTCATAATGGGTATAAACCCGGCCTTTCCGAACAACCCGCGTATATTAAAAACAAATGTTACATAAACACAACATACGCCTCATTCCAATTCATTAGTCAATAACCGTAAATCAGTAAGAGAGCAATTCCCCAAATATTAACCCCGAAGGCCGAAACCAACATCAGATCAATACCCAAGAAACCATTCTTCTTAACTAACCTACAGCTAGTTTCTAAATTTCAATTCTTAGGGAAAGGTTCCATTAATTTTATCCAAGATAAATTCTTTAAAATCTACCCTTTAATCTTCCTTTGGATAACATTTCAAACCAAATTATGGTTTTCCAAACTAGTCGAGATTAGCGAACCACACCGGAGTAATTATTTATTTTATTTCCCAATCCCAACCTATTCATCCTATGAAGAAAAACTGGTCATACTCCAAATCTAACACCATGGTGTTATCGGTAAAATTAATTACCATTTCACATTCAAATCTAATTAAAGATTTAACTATCGTTTTGGAGCAAAACCGGTGATACTCCATTCTCGCTCACTTTCTAAATTTGATAATTTAAATTATCAATTCACATTTCAATCTAATTGCAGATTCATTAAAACTCTTTTTTCTGGGTTAAAGAACTAATGTCATTTAAAACACAGTTCACGACAAATCCAAATCAATTCTATTTACAACCCATTTCAAATCCAATTTATTTATTTAAAAATAAATGGGTCTTAATTTTAGTTCAAAACTAGTTCATTTCGATAAAAAACTATTTTTATCTTTTTAAATATGGGGTTTTTAATCCCAATTTTTCCCAATTCATTTCTTATGATTTAACACAAATTATTACTATTTTTAATTATTTTATCAAGGCCCGTACAGTCGAATTCCATCAACGACCATCGAACCGCACTTACAACGACCTTTTCCAAATTTGATTTAGACGTATCTCCAAATCCAACCGTTAGATTTCAAATTTCTAATATTCGTTAGAAAGCTCTTTATGATACGAATCCAACGGTTTCAGTTTTAGGAGAATCCGACGGTCAGATCTCCCGTAATGTCCGTTCGAAGTCAATGGTCGAAATTCACGAACTGCCACGGCGCGGCTTGTTCTATTCAGGCCATTATATATATAACATATATATATATATATATATATATATATATATAATATTTTGTTGATTTCTATTTAAAACGAACTTTATAAATAGTTTTAAATTCGTTCAAAAGCATTTCAACTTCCATTTCCAATTCAATTCAAATTTCAATTCAATTCGAATTTGGTTTATATTCAATTTAATTCGAATTTGCTTTATATATATTCGATTTTTATCTCTTTTCAATATTGATTATAAAAACGAATATAATCGATATAAATATCGTTCGCGTCAAAATAGCGCATCTCTAATCAACACGGCTTTATATATTTCAATAATTCCGTTATTCTATTCAACAAATGAATATTTATTTTATTCAATACGTGAATCTATATTTTTATCAACACATGACTAATCTCAACGAATGAGTACTGTCGGCCTGTGACTATTTTTGTTATTCAATATATTTTATAAAAATCATGGTATCTATCGTTTGATTTAAATCAGTCTCCAACCGTAAATTAGTAAGAGAACGATTCCCTAAATATTAACCCCGAAGGCCGAAACCAATATCAGATCAATATCTAGGAGACCACTCATCTTATCTATTTTCCAATTAGTTTCTAATTTTATATATGATAAAGATGTAAATTTTATTGTTAAAATATTTCGTTAAACACATGACTAATCTCAACGGATGAGTACTGTCAACACATTAGCCTTTATTTTATAATATAAAGATGTAAATTTTATTGTTAAAATATTTCGTTCAACACATGACTAATCTCAACGGATGAGTACTGTCAACACATGAACCTTTATTTTATAATATTCTTTATTTTCCCGATTGGAATGAGGCCCAATCAATTACCATATAAAGTTAATTATATGGATTCCATACAACACATGTATATAATAGCAACGATAAATAATCAAACCATCATCCAAAGTGCACTACACTGTATAAGCATCAAATATAGATATCTAACGCTTATAACAGCCTGTCGATCCATCGATCGATATACAACTAATTATTGGGATTAGTGTATGCCGTATTTTATCACAATACCCGTGTGGGGTTTCAAACAATCAAACACAGATTTTATTTGTGCAGTTGGGCGATGTGTAAAATTTATCGTCCCAATCAATGTCCTTCAAATAGGTGTACATAAACAAACCGTCCGGTTTGTAAATGAATATTTATTTATTCACATTCACGTTAAAAATTATATTTTTAAAGACCAAATTATTTTATTCAACCTATGAATATTCTATTCGGTTCATTTATCAAATAAAATGATATCTTTATTTTTCTAACTTATTTTAGAAAATTTCGGCGGCATAACGGCACGATACTAGAAACGGGACAAGGCCTAGCCTTATCCCCGGTCTAGTGATTGCCCACGCCATACACATATCAATCAATTCGATTTCAATTCACCAAACAACCAACTTCGAATCAAATAATCTAACTAATCTATGCAACCAAACAAACAAGTCCATGGTCTGTGGACAGTGGTGTCGGGTGCTACTAAACACCGTCTGCATCCTAGTATATATTTATAACTAGAAAAAGAAATTTAAATTAAGAAGTTCTCACCGACTAGCTAAACCAAACGCCACAACTCTTCTTATGTAGAAATCATCGTCGTGCTCGCCTTTTTGTCAATTTCACTGCCCGTAGTCACTACATATATAAAAATCACATTTTTATATTGTTGCTATGTATATAAAAAATCACATTTTTATACTACTACTATATAGATAAAAATTCTATTTTTATACCGTTGTTCATATAGTAAAGATCAAATCTTTACTATCTATATAATATAAAAATCGTATTTTTATTATCTCTACTATATAAAAATCATATTTTTATTCTATTTCATATGTCAAAAACTGTAGAAGCTTTAAAACGGAGAAAACTCACATTTTTTCTAACGTCCGGATTCGCTGTTCTGGTTCCAGAATTTGCAAACGAGCTTCAATCTTTACACCATATTTTTCATAGCTTAAACGCGCCATTCCGGACAACTTTCGCCTAAGGGTCTTTTTGCCGAAAATGCTCCAATTCGCCAGAATTCGCGAAAGTACACGAATTTTATCGCTTTCAGACAGCAGACTTCGAACGCGTTTTTCGAGCAGCTCCGAACTCTAAAACATGACTTCCATATAGCTAAATCGAAGAGAATTTCGTGCTCTACAACTTTGGTTTAGAGTGACTTTGGTCAAAAACGCACCGTTTGAGAGATATAGGCCAAAACAGTCCGAGGTGTTTTGTGTAAAACGGGAATTTTGGTGAAAATGAGTTTTTGGAGGAGGGGGGGCCCACGGCTGGGGTTGGGTGGCCATAGGGGGGCGCCGGACCTGATTGGGCGTGGGGAGGCGGCTAAGGGGCGGCGGCGGCGGTGGTGGGGCCCGTGGTGGTGGCGGTGATGACTTGGGGTTTAGGGATTTGAAATTGGAAGAGAGAAAGGAGGAGGAAAAAAGGAGGAGGAGGGGAGGAAGAGGAGGGGGTGCGGCGGCTCGCCGGAGGCCGGTGGTGGCGCTGGTGGAGGAGGGCAGCGGCGGTGGGAGGGTGGAGGCCATTTTTGAGTTTTTGAAGAGGAAGAGAGAAATGAAATTATGAAGAGAAAAATGGAGTAAAAGTGATTATATGCTAGTTTCTTGCGTATCGCCTGAACGCTAACGATTTCCAATCGCCGCGGATTTCGGACATGAGATAGTAGACGTGAAGACGAGTCCAACGAAACAAGTTTCGTCGAATTCCGAGTTCGTTTGACCGTTCAAAAAAAAATCACGAATATGCTTAGATAAGCTCTAAAAATGCGATTTTGGCGCACCTTTTCTTCTCGCACGCTCACATGCTAACTTCAAAAATCATGCCCTTTTGGATTTAACCATTTTTAGACGATACGAATCCAGAAAAAAAAACGAAATCGAATTCTGAGGGCGTATCAATAATGTTCCTTTGTAAAATGACTGCCCACTTTTGAACAAATGGTTCTGCTTCGCACGGCCACACACTGACTCCGTTCGACGCGTACTTTGGGATTCAACAATAATTTGTCATTGTGAATCCATAAAAATTTATCTCATCGAATTTTGAGCTCGTATGTAAAATTTCACTTTTTAAGGGCTATGTTTTGCTAACCGAAAAGCTCCTGTCAATTGCCACTATTCCGGATATCTGGATATATCGAACCTTATACTTTTCGTAGTTCTAAACGGCATTTTGAACTCAATGGAAGTGGTTTCGAGTCCAAATTCATCCGTATGCAAAATTTGACTTTTTGGGCCATGTATAATTTACATAGTGACTATTCTGAAATTTCAACTGGGCATAACTTTTGATTCCCGCTATGAAATTTCGATTTTTCAGATTCGTTGGAAAGATATTCTCAAATAGATCCTATTATTTTTGGTTTCAGTAAAATCCGGTTTATTTTGCACCCGGTACATTCAATTGAAGTTTGAAATTGATTATCGAACTACCGCGCCATTTTCAATTCCTTTTATAATTATATATAATTATTATATTCTAACGACGACGTATACAAATATATACGTTCTAAATATATTCAAAATAAATTTCTCGTCGATATTATTTAAAATAATTCATTTTAAATATTCAAAATTCGCTAAAATTGCAAAAATAAAATTTTTAAATTGGCTCGCATTTCCGGGTTGTTACAAAAAGTTTTAAGTGGGGGAGATTGTAACAACCCGAAAAATACGAGCCAATTTAAAACTTTTAAATTGGTTATTTCAAAGGAATTTGAACAATTGAAATGGAATATTTCAATAAAATAGTGAATTAGAAATAGTGAGTCAGTTTAAAAATTTGAATTCAAACTTTGACTGACTGTGCAGGGTGGAAAAAATAACGGATTTTAGTAAAACTAAAAATATTTAAATCTGTTTATCAATACCTTTCTAACGAATCCGAAAAATTGAAGTTTCATAGCGGGAATCAAAAGTTACGGCCGAATGAATTTTCAGAAAGGTCGCTATATAGAATATATAGCCCTGGAAAATAGATATTTTGCAAACGACCTCGGAATTCGACGAAACCACTTTTGTTGGGTCCGGGATGCCAAACTATTGCTAGGTTTCAAATTTCATAATTTTTGAAGCTAGTATGTGAGCGTGGAAAAAGAAAATGTGTTTGGTCAATTTCTGTTAAATTGAATCGACCGGAAAATGGCCATTTTTCAAATGATCTCAGAATTCGACGAAACTAGTTTTTTTGGGACCGTAGCATCAAAACATAGATAGGTTTATTTTTCTGGAATTTTTCGAATTAGTTTGTGGCCCTGGCAAATTGAAATGTACGTTCAAAGTTAAAATTAAATGTTTTATATTTTAATTTGAAGAATAACTGACCGTAACAGTCGAATTGGCCAACAAAACATATCCCATTGTGTTCGGGATGAGGATATTTAGCTATGGGCGACAGTCGTTTGGTTTGAATTGGTGTCCGTGTGGAGAAACACTATTTAAAAATTTAATAAAACCTTTGGCCAATCAAAATTTTTCTTTCATTATTTTAAAAATAAAAAAACCCTTAGAAAACCTTTTTCCTTTATCGCCCCCGACGATCCACGACTTCGCCACTTCCCAGGCCAATCGCCGCCACCACAGGCGACTGCAACCTCCGCCACCACCAGCAATCGACGCGCTTCCCTCCCCTCTTCAGATCCATACCCGACTCGACACCCCTCGTCGCCCCTATCGCCTGAATCGTCGACCCAAAGCCGACGACTTCCCAGCGTCGCCACGATCGCTAGAGACCACCGAACCACCTCCGACCACCACCGATCGACTCCCCTTTCCTCCCTCTTCCATGCTGTACCTTCCGATCGTAGTATCGTGCCTCGGTTCACGTAAAAACTGCAACCCTAGTTTTGAACCACCATGAAAGGTGAGTCCTTTTTGATGTTTGAACTTTGAAAAATCATATCTTTATGGTGTGTTGACGAAATTCGATGAAATAGGAAACATCGGGACCGCAAGAAGGCTCTCTACCACATAGAAGAGACCGCGGATTTTTCTGAGTCATCTACGATTTTTAGCACTCCAAAAACCAATGTGAGAAATATAAATTAAATGAATTTGAATGGAAAATGTCGTGTATAAATTATATAAGCAAAATATAAATTACACACGTGTTGTATACCTCACGTACGTGCGTTGTGTAAGCTATATAAGCGAAGTATGAATTATACATGCATATAATAATTGATATATGAGTTGAAATGCAAGTGAAATATAGAAATTATATATATATATATATACACTCCCGTCGTCCACAAACCATGGATGATATTTATTGTTGTGTATTGGTGTGAAATATTGGATGAAAAATGCGAATGGTTGAATAATTGTTTGTTGTTGATATTGATTGGTTGTGGTTGAAAAATACCCATTGGTGATTGAAATGAATTGGAAATAATTGTGGAAATAAAAATAAAACATGCCGCCTGCGTGCGAATTAGATGCATAAATCCCCATTGTCAAAAACCGCGAGGTTTTAAGGTAGAGCGAGGAGCCGTACTAGGGACGGTGCCGGTTTTAACTACCCTGCTGTTATGCTGCCGAAATTTTGAATAATATTCATATGTTAGAATTATTTTCATATATTGAAATTATCTTGATGCGTTGAAATTAAAGTCATGTGTTGAAACTATATCCATGTGTGGAAATGCTCATGTGTTGAGAAGTGATGTGTGAAAATTAAATTCATGTGTGAATGAATGAAGTGTTTAAACAATAAAAATCACATTTTTATAATATATATGAAGTATGTAAAATATTCGCCTTATATATAAATAGTTTCAACAATAAAAATTTCATCTTTCTTATATGAACAACATATATAAAATATCCATGTGTGGAGATACTCATGTGTTGAGAAGTGTGTGTATTGGAAAAGTTCATGTGTTGAATAAAAAGATCGAACAATAAAAACTACATTTTTATTGAAATTATGAAGTGTTAAAAACATTCATGTGTTGAATAAATATTTTAAATGATAAAAATATCATTTTTATCATATATGTGATACGCTAAAGATATGCGAGCGTTGAAATAAATATTTGTGAAAGAAATATTATTTTTAACATGCATAGGAACTAAATAAAATAGCCCTGTGTTGAAATATATTTTAGTTCACCAAAATTCTCATTTTTGAAATGTGAAGTGTTAAAAATAACCACTTGTTCAAATAAATATGCATGAGTTGAAATATTCATTAATTTGCCAATGATATGATTTTTGCCTATGCATGCAACATTAGGATGAATGGTGTTTTTAAACCAAATTGAATCAAATATGAAGTTGAATGGAAAATGATAAGTGATAAGAATTGCATATATGTACATGCATATTTATTGAACAGGTTATAGCAAAGAGGCTAGAGAAGAGGAATAAAATTTTGTGCCCGACAAATAGGTACACGTTTACTGTTTTGTTTGGGTGATGATTTTATGAGCATGTTGACTAGCCGCTTGGCTTTTTCTTTTTCTTTTTGAGATGAGACGCCCGTATGGCTATTTGGGAATTTACCCAGCCCCTCCCATACAAAGGAGGTTATGGCGAAATTTTCCAAAATTTAAAGGCGTTAGTGAAATATTTGAAGTGAAAACAATATAGGAATTTTTGAATGAACTATATTTATATAAATATAAATAAAATTAAAACGAATCGTGGCCGTGCAATTCATGTTTTGAAACCGTGATTTCAAACGACTAGTACGGGAAATCCGACCATTGCATTTTCCCGAAACCGCAACCGTTGGGTTCGCCTTGGAAATATCTTTCCAACGACACCAACTTTGTAAAGATCCGACGGTTGGATTGTCTGGAATGTTTAATTCAAATCTGAAGAAAAACAGCGCCAGAAACAATTATATTTATATATATATAAATATAATTAAACTAAATCGAATAACGACGCTGCAGTTCGTAATTTGAAATCGTAAATTCAAACGACTAGTGTGGAAGATCCGACCGTCGGATTTTCCCAAAACTGAAACCGTTGGATTCGTTTTGAAATGATCTTTCTTAGGATATAAAATTTGTGAAGATCCAACGGTTAGATTTTCAGATATGTGTAAAATAAATTTAGTGAAAAACAGCGCCAGTGCATCGGCACGACCTGAAACGTCGTTTAATTAAATATGGCCGTTTAAAATAAATAAAAATGGCGATATATCGTTATAAAATACTATAGACGATATAGAGTGGAAATAAACCAATTTTGTTGTGTTTGCTTGATATATGATGGTTGAATGTATTTAACATGAAAATTATAACTAAAGAACTGAAATGTGAATGTTGAATAGTCTAACCATGTGATAAATTGATTTGAAAATCTAAATATACATGGGTTATTTGAAAAGGCCGAGTTCATTCTCATTTCAAATAATCGATCGACGTTGAGAAGTCGAAGAGTCGAAGACCGTTGAAGACTGACGATCTTCACATTGGATGGATGGGCACTACTGATGCTCGTGATTGGAGTAGCTACCTTGAAGGAGCTGAAGTAGTAGCCGTCTAGACATACTGTTTATTGTACGGATATGTGAGGATTTGGTGCCTCCGGTTTCGTTCAAACCCAGAACGAACTTGTAAATGGACTGTGTGTATGACATTAGATTTTGTTCTGTGCTGATTGATCTCTGTTAAATATATATCTGTTTGGCGGCGGAGAATTTATTCTTTTTCTTAACGCCCTTCTCTGAAACGTACGAGCTCAGAGGTTATGTATTGATAGAAATCAGTCGCATGGAGTGGATTGCCTGTGTGGCACGCCTAAGTGGCATATGATCAAGGCTTCTGTTGCAAAGCAAAGTCTTGTGGTTGATGATCAAAGCATGGTCTGTGTGACGTAGCTTTGTGTATAACATGGATTCGCGAGCCTCACACCTCGGTATGAGTCAAAAACGGGATAGTGACTACAGGGAGAGCACGACGTTTCTTTCTAGCTAAGGTGGTGTCAGTGACCTACCAGCCTTGACATTATATATACTTTTCACCTGTGTGCTTGTTGGAATACGAGGCGCCTCGATTATAGGTCTGTAAGGATCGGGAAACGTGTGTTCAGGAATAACTAATCCTCAAAAGTAAGAGAGGACCGGCTGTAACACCCCGAATTTTCTATTAACACTAGAGTTGCTAAAATATTAATAAGTGTGTAAGAGGGGGGATGTACCTAATATGAATATAAAAATGTGTAAGAGAGGGGATGTATCTAATATGAATATAATAATATTAATAAGTGTGTAAGAGAGGGGATGTATCTAATATGAATATAAAAATATTAATAAGTGTGTAAGAGAGGGGATGTATCTAATATGAATATAAAAATATTAATAAGTGTGTAAGAGAGGGGATTCGCATATAATAATAGCTTTCAGTCTAGTATTGGCATGGCACCTTTCGAAGCTCTTTATGGAAGGCCTTGCCGTTCGCCTACATGTTGGTGGGAATCTACCGATAAAATCCTACTTGGGCCCGATATGGTTAGGGAAACCTCGGAGAAGATTGAGTTGATTCGAAGGAGGATGAAAGCAGCACAAGATAGGCAAAAATCGTATGCTGATAAGAGGAGGACAGATCTTGAGTTTGACATTGGGGACATGGTTTTTATCAAAGTATCTCCGTTACAGAATGTTGTTCGCTTTGGGTCCGTGGGGAAATTAGCACCAAAGTTTGTAGGGCCGTTTCCTATAAAAAACAGGATTGGGAAGATGGCATATAGGGTGGAGTTGCCTGAGAAACTTAGTGGAATACACGACGTATTCCATGTATCACATTTGAGGAAGTGTTTGCACAAGACCGCGGAGGTGGTAGAGCCGAGCTTGCTTAAAGAGGTGGAAATAGAGCGTGATGCAACAATTAGACGAGCTCCTACATGCATTCTTGGGTCGGAGATCAAAAAGTTGAGGAATCGAGAGGTCAGACTGGTTAAAGTGCAATGGGGAGATGATGAGAGCAACGCAACTTGGGAGACAGAAGAGAAGATGCGTTCGTTGTACCCTTTTCTTTTTGAGGGTATGTCTTTTAATTTCTCCTTTATCGCTTAGCTTATCTTATCTTATCTTTAGTATGTCCTCTCATTAGTATCTTTGACCTTTAGTTAGGATAATCCTATGGTTGAAACATGTGTTTGAGACATGTTATGTATGATGGATGCAAAATGGATGCAAGTGTTTGCTAGTGGTTGCTCGTGGATGCATATATACACACACTTTAGGCACTAGATCGGCTCAGTCACTACATATTGCATATTACATATATATGGATGTATTTAGTAAAATGGATGAACGATGGTTGTATTATCATGTGGATGCTGCATTCAGATGATGGTTGTGCACGCATATAGAAGTATTATGTAGCATTAAGAATCTTTTGCATACATAATGGATGCATGGCACAATCATAGTTGCATTAAGGAGGTCAACTGAATCAGTGGACTGCCTGATTTTGCATTAGATATGGACATATACACACACTGTGTATTTAAACATGAAAGCATTAGAAGTCTGTAAGGACAATGGATGCCTGTGTATGATGGATGAGTAGATGGACGTTTGGATGGTAGGATATACATTCTTCCAGACTTGAAGATTTCGGGGACGAAATCCTAAAAGGAGGGGAGAATGTAGCACCCCGAATTTTCTATTAACACTAGAGTTGCTAAAATATTAATAAGTGTGTAAGAGGGGGGATGTACCTAATATGAATATAAAAGTGTGTAAGAGAGGGGATGTATCTAATATGAATATAATAATATTAATAAGTGTGTAAGAGAGGGGATGTATCTAATATGAATATAAAAATATTAATAAGTGTGTAAGAGAGGGGATGTATCTAATATGAATATAAAAATATTAATAAGTGTGTAAGAGAGGGGATGTATCTAATATGAATATAAAAATATTAATAAGTGTGTGAGAGAGGGGATGTATCTAATATGTATATAAAAACAATAATAAGTAAAGGGGGATGTATCTAATATGTACATTGTAGAAAATATATATATATTTATGACATGAATAGAAGTTTATTAATATGCTGAGTGTTTGCTGAGTCACTTCTGACTCATTGCTGAGTCAACAAGATAAACCCCATCTTGTCTGAACGGCTGCGGTTATTTCTAGGTTAAATCTAATGGCCTAAATGCATTCTAAAATCTATAAATAAGTGGGTAGACCCTAAACCTAAATCACTTGTAAAATTAGAGAAGCTACCATCATGCTGCCGCCATGGAGTTCAGCGTAGCCGTCACAAACTAAGAAGAGGAAGCCTAATCTACTACAACTAAATTCTACTCAACAAAACAAATCAAACCAAAGAACTCTCTCTCTAATTCTCTTCTTTTGTTGGTGAGTATGATGATTCTCACAAGACTATTACAAACTAATTTGACTCAGTTATGAATGGATCACAAGAAAGTGATGTGATTTGTAATTGTAAATTCTATATATTGTGGATCTCTTATTATGTTATTATGTTGTCGTATGATGTAAATTATATATGCTATGTCATGCTATGTTGTAAATTCCCTTATGCTATGTCGTGCTATGTTGAGAATCATGTCAAGCTATGTTATACTATCATACTATGCCATGTTATAAATCATGCTATATTATGTTGAAAAATCATGCTGTTGGATCATGCTTAAAGTTGTGTTTTTTTTCTTAATTTAAATGGATCTTGTTTATGGGAATTTGCCTATTAGGTTAGGTGTACCCATAAACTTGAAACTATAATTAAATAAAACTTGATTATGGGAATTTGCCTATTGAGTTAGGTGTACCCATATAAAACCATGTTGTTAAAAAATTAGATGATGTTGATTCACACATGTTCATATGTAAGTTTATGAAAATTGATTGAGATTATATTAGGTGAATTTTGAACAAGTTGACACCTTTAGGTCCATGACATGTATAATCTATGCAAGTTGGACATATGCAAGTTTCACCCCTTATTATGATTCATTTGGTCACATATACATGTTGTTATTATGATAATCTCTTTTATGCTATGAGTTAGGCTATTCGAGTCTAACATATATTTTGCGAACAAACGTTCAAACGTGGGGGTAGGGGTAATATTAGGAATTAATAAATTGGGTGCAATTTTGTAAGATTTTGCATACCATGAATGGACGTCCATAATTGAGTCAATTATGGACATTGTTAAAAATTGGAAGCAATTAATAATTTAAGTAGGGAATTATTAAAATTGGGGGAAAGTGGATTATTATTAATAATCAATGCTTAGGACACGAGGTTGGACCCATTTGTGATGTAAACCTGCCCGGACCCGCCCGGCAAATCCAGTAGTCACAAATGTCGGCCCAATGTGAGAGGTCCTAGGCCCAAACTAAAGCATAACAGTTGTAAAGACACGAGGTTAGACTCTTTTATGGTGTAAGACTGCCCGGACCCGCCCGGCAAATCCAGCTGCCATAAATGCCAGTCTAATGTGAGAGGTCCTTATGAGGTTATGGCCTTAATGAACTAAGAAATACTTAACCAGATAATCATGTAAGGTGGGACATGGGGGTTAAGTAGGTGCCTTGGGTGGCATGAGGAATATGGTGGTTGCCTTCAGAGGCATTTGAAATACGATTAGACTTAACCAAACACACATGTAAATGAACATGACTAAGTGGGTTAAGTGGGATGGACTAATGGGGACAAGCTTAGGTGGAATGCTTGTGGTAAATAGTGGGGGCCCATTTCAACCAGTATCCCAAAACGTATCTTTGTGGGCTCGACCCAAGTCGAGGACGGGACACGCATACTGGGTTTGACTATAAGAGGCCAAAACAGGGAGCGGTGGCAACGCAAGTCCAACGGGTTTCATATGCGTGTGTGGACCCGGGCTGGTAGGTAAGACGTTGTTGCATCGTGTAGGTATAAGCCGTGCATGTCCGTTGTATCAGGTTGCCACTTTAGGGGAGTGATACACCCCACTGTGGGGCCAGCACGGGTATCTACGAGTTAGGGAGCCGATCGAATAATGGGAAGTAGGGTACACCTAGTGGAGATAGGGGCAGGCGGCACCTATGTAGTCAGCTAGGGGTACGTAAAGCCATTGGGAAAGTTTCTAAGTGAAGCTAAGTGGGATGAATCTTTAGGGTGACTGGTGTGGTGCAGTATAGTGTTTATCCTTTAGTATTTAGGAGCGCCTATAACGTTGCCTTTAGCGATTGTCTATGTCCTTAATCTGCTCTTCATAGACATTTTCTTGTTTTCCAGCTTATGCCTTAGTCCAGTTATTTTGGTAATAGTATTGTAGAATTATCATATTCACCAGACTTTATGTCTGACCCCCTCTTTTCCATCCTTTTTCTCCCTTCAGGTCCGCAGGTTGGGCCAAGTTCTAGTGGAGTCTAGTTGGATCGCTTATCTTCTGGAAAGCTTGGACTGCTGAAGTAAAGTCCAGCTTGTTATCTTTCTTTTTAATGGCTATTCATGTAATGGGATTATGTACTTGTTTTATCAAGATAGATATTGTACTTGACATTGAATATGGTGTTATGATGTAATCAAACATGTTTTGACTTCTGCTACAATGAAATAAAGTTTTTGAATTTCCAAGTACTATTTTATATCTGTCTTGTTGTAATTTTACTGTTCTATATTCACTTAAAACCTCCATGGAAGTTAATGCATTCCCTTTGTGAGTGACATTAATGGACGTGGGGTGTTACACGTGGTATCAGAGCATAAGGTTACCAGAACAGATAAAAAAAATTTTTAGAATTTTTTTTTTCTAAAGTATTTTTGGAAGAAGTGTTTTCAAAAAAAAAAACACATGTTATTTAAAGAGAGTTTTTATGAAAAACATAATCCCAAATAGCCACATCCTTATCTTTATCTTTCGAATTCTCCATTTTGAATCTTTCCTTTTTCGTTTCAGCATGGCTGAAGATCTTAATCTCCCAGAAGGTGTGACGATTCCAGGGTGGTTTAGGAGATACTTGGAGGCTAGGGCCACCACTGCAGGCCCAGCGGATACTCCTCCACCCCTAGTTGCACCCATTCCTCCTCCTCCTCCTCGTGTTGACACTTTTGCAAAGACGTGCAAGGAATTCAAGGCTATGGGAGGAAAAACTTTTCAAGGGACTGAGACGTTTGTGGAGGTCAGAGATTGGCTTAAGGAGACTGAGGAATTGTTGGATATCTTTGAAGTGGAAGATGGGAGGAAAGTCCGTTTAGCTGCTTGGTTAATGAAGGGAGAGGCCTCGTTTTGGTGGGAGGTCACTAACGGGGAACGTCCAGTTGATTCATGGGAGGATTTCAGACGAAGGTTTGAGGCAAAGTTTCTTTCAAGGGCAGAGGAGAACTTAAATATGGAAAAATTCCTGGCACTAAAGCAAGGGAGCTCATCAGTAAAGGAATATGTCAATAAATTTAATCAGTTAGCAAGGTTTGGCTTGGAGTTGGTGAACACGCCAGAGAAGAAAGCTTTGAGGTTCGTTAGAGGCTTGAATGAACCGTTGCAAGGGTTGGCTATGACCCACATCCCTATGGGAGCCACCTTTGAAAAGCTAGTAGAAATGGCACTTATGCATGAGGATAAGGTAGTTGAAAAGAAAGGGGATCAGAAGAAACCCCAACAGCAAAATAAGAAGGGTGGTAAAAACAATAATGGCAAAGGGAAGAAGAAATGCTTCAATTGTGGGATGCCTGGCCATCTCAGCAAAGATTGTAGAAAGAAAAAGAAGACTGGTTGTTTTCATTGTGGAGATGCGGGACATTTAGTGAAGGACTGTCCAAAGAAGGGGCAGAGGGCAGGGTCTACCTCGGGAGGACAAGTGCAGGCTCTTATGGCACCAGGGCAGGCAAGGGGGCAAGTTCAGGCTATTGCGGCCCCACCGCTGCAAGAAAGAGGTAGAACAATTTCTGTTGAAAGCTTAGTTTTTCTGTTTGATCATCCTGTCCGTACCTTATTCGATTCTGGCGCATCTCATTCGTTTATCTCTGCATCATTAGTTGAATCACTGCACTTGAACACCAGTTTAGTAGAGGATCCCTTGGTCGTTTCAAATCCAATTGGGGGTTCGGCTCATTTGACCATGATATGTTTGGATTTGAAAATCTCTATACTTAGCGTTGAATTTAGATGTGATGCTTATGTATTGGGCTTCACGGGCTATGGGCTAATTTTAGGAATGGATTGGTTGTCTAGATTAGGGCCATTCTTGATTGTGAAAGGAGAGTAGTTAGGCTTGTGACTCGCCTTGGTAATGCTCTCGACATCTTTTGTAATCCCATAAATTCCGTTATGCTAAGTTATCTTGAATCGCTTGACGCGTCTGTAGAGAACCTGCGATCGGTAGAAGTGGTCCGGGAATATGCGGATGTGTTTGAGGAGGTGAAGGGCTTACCTCCAAAGCGGGAGATAGACTTTCGAATTTATCTTGTGGATAATGCTAAACCCGTATCTTTGCCAGTGCGCCACATGGCTCCTCGTGAAAGGAGGGAACTCAATAAGCAAGTAAAGGAGTTGCTTGAGAAGGGGTTCATAAGACATAGTATATCGGAGTGGGGTGCTCCAGTAGTTTTTGCCACAAAGGCGGATGGGTCTCTTAGACTTTGTATGGACTATAGAGAACTAAACAAGCTTACTAAAAAGAACTGACACCCACTGCCGAGGATTGACGATCTCTTTGATCAGTTAGTTGGCGCCTCAGTGTTTTCGCAGTTGGACTTAGCCACTGGCTTTCATCAACTGAGAGTGGCTGAGGATAGTATAGATAAGACTGCTTTTAGGACTCCTGACGGATTCTATGAATGGCTAGTGATGCCCTTTGGTTTGACAAACGCCCCTGCATATTTTGTTGATTTGATGAGTAGGGTGTTTAGGGAATACCTTAACAAATTCGTGGTAGTCTTTGTGGATGACATCTTAGTCTTTTCTAAGAATAAAGAAGAGCACTCCCTACATCTTAGGGAAGTGTTGGAAACCCTTCGAGCACATAACCTTAAGGAAAAATTTTCTAAGTGTCACTTCTGGAGGAAGGAAGTACGATTCTTAGGGCACGTGGTTTCCAAAGAAGGGATAGCAGTGGATCCCGCAAAGGTGGTGGCCATCCAAGATTGGAAGGTCCCTAAAAATGCAACCGAAGTAAGAAGTTTCTTGGGGTTGGCTGGCTATTATAGGAAGTTTATCAAAGACTTCGCAAAAATATCAGCTCCATTAACACGGTTAACGAAGAAGAACCTGGTTTTTACGTGGGACAAAGATTGCGATGATGCGTTCCAACGTTTAAAGAGAGCCTTAACTTCAGCCCCAGTCTTAGTGCTGCCAGACGGGAATAAACCGTTTACCATCTATACTGATGCTTGTGGGACGGGACTTGGCGCGGTCCTCATGCAAGAGGGAAGAGTAATAGCCTATGGTGGAAGGTAGTTGAGGGTTCATGAAAAGAATTACCCCACGCATGACTTAGAGCTAGCCGCAATTGTTTTCGCGCTTAAGTCTTGGCGTCACTATCTTCTTGGTGAGAAATTCGAACTGTTCACTGACCACAAATCATTAAAATACTTGTTCTCTCAGAAGGATTTGAATTTAAGGCATCAACGGTGGATGGAATTCTTAGCCTCCTACGATTTTGAAATAGCATATACCCCGGGCAAGGGTAACGTGGTGGCAGACGCCTTAAGTAGGAAAAGGTTGTCCTTGAGTCCGTTGTTTGTTGAACGACAAAGCTTAGAATTCATCTCTATGTTTGACTTTAGACCCTCCGTTGACTTAGTACCCGGTCTGTTAGCATCCTTGGAGGTTAGACCTACACTTCTAGGACGGGTTGGTGAGGCACAGCGAGACGACCCACGGTTGGTTGAGATAGTAGAAAAGCTCAAAGGGGGGGGGGGAGTCGTCAAGCCATCTTCATAGGTATACCCTAGACGATAAGGGTTGGTTACGAAGGGATAATAGACTTTGTGTACCGCAAGACGAAGACTTAAGGAAGGCCATTCTTGATGATGCTCATCGCTCAAAAATGACCATTCATCCCGGCGGGGATAAGATGTACAAAGATATGAAGCGGGTTTTCTTTTGGGCCGGTACGAAAAAGGATGTGGCTGAGTACGTCGCTAGATGCTTGGTGATGCCAACGAGTTTAAGCAGAACAAAAGAAACCCGGTGGGTTGCTTCACCCATTAGAAGTTCCACTATGGAAATGGGAAAGCATCTCAATGGATTTTGTGGATGGATTACCAAGATCAATGAAGGGTAACACGGGGATTTGGGTTATAGTAGATAGACTTACTAAAAGCGCCCATTTTATTCCCGTGAAAAGTAAGAGGACTGCTCCATGGTTGGCTTCTGTATACATTAAGGAGATAGTTCGTTTGCACGGTATTCTTTCTAGTATAGTAAGCGACCGTGACCCCATCTTTACTAGCGAATTTTGGAAGAGTTTACAAGAGGCGGTAGGGACTCAGCTATGTTTGAGCACCGCATATCATCCTCAGACAGACGGCCAGACCGAGAGGGTGAATCGCATTCTAGAGGATCTTTTAAGTCTTTGTATCCTAGACTTTGGGGGTACATGGGAAGAGCACCTTCCGTTAGTAGAATTCGCATATAATAATAGCTTTCAGTCTAGTATTGGCATGGCACCTTTCGAAGCTCTTTATGGAAGGCCTTGCCGTTCGCCTACATGTTGGTGGGAATCTACCGATAAAATCCTACTTGGGCCCGATATGGTTAGGGAAACCTCGGAGAAGATTGAGTTGATTCGAAGGAGGATGAAAGCAGCACAAGATAGGCAAAAATCGTATGCTGATAAGAGGAGGACAGATCTTGAGTTTGACATTGGGGACATGGTTTTTATCAAAGTATCTCCGTTACAGAATGTTGTTCGCTTTGGGTCCGTGGGGAAATTAGCACCAAAGTTTGTAGGGCCGTTTCCTATAAAAAACAGGATTGGGAAGATGGCATATAGGGTGGAGTTGCCTGAGAAACTTAGTGGAATACACGACGTATTCCATGTATCACATTTGAGGAAGTGTGTGCACAAGACCGTGGAGGTGGTAGAGCCGAGCTTGCTTAAAGAGGTGGAAATAGAGCGTGATGCAACAATTAGACGAGCTCCTACATGCATTCTTGGGTCGGAGATCAAAAAGTTGAGGAATCGAGAGGTCAGACTGGTTAAAGTGCAATGGGGAGATGATGAGAGCAACGCAACTTGGGAGACAGAAGAGAAGATGCGTTCGTTGTACCCTTTTCTTTTTGAGGGTATGTCTTTTAATTTCTCCTTTATCGCTTAGCTTATCTTATCTTATCTTTAGTATGTCCTCTCATTAGTATCTTTGACCTTTAGTTAGGATAATCCTATGGTTGAAACATGTGTTTGAGACATGTTATGTATGATGGATGCAAAATGGATGTAAGTGTTTGCTAGTGGTTGCTCATGGATGCATATATACACACACTTTAGGCACTAGATCGGCTCAGTCACTACATATTGCATATTGCATATATATGGATGTATTTAGTAAAATGGATGAACGATGGTTGTATTATCATGTGGATGCTGCATTCAGATGATGGTTGTGCACGCATATAGAAGTATTATGTAGCATTAAGAATCTTTTGCATACATAATGGATGCATGGCACAATCATAGTTGCATTAAGGAGGTCAACTGAATCAGTGGACCGCCTGATTTTGCGTTAGATACGGACATATACACACACTGTGTATTTAAACATGAAAGCATTAGAAGTCTGTAAGGACAATGGATGCCTGTGTATGATGGATGAGTAGATGGACGTTTGGATGGTAGGATATACATTCTTCCAGACTTGAAGATTTCGGGGACGAAATCCTAAAAGGAGGGGAGAATGTAACACCCCGAATTTTCTATTAACACTAGAGTTGCTAAAATATTAATAAGTGTGTAAGAGGGGGGATGTACCTAATATGAATATAAAAGTGTGTAAGAGAGGGGATGTATCTAATATGAATATAATAATATTAATAAGTGTGTAAGAGAGGGGATGTATCTAATATGAATATAAAAATATTAATAAGTGTGTAAGAGAGGGGATGTATCTAATATGAATATAAAAATATTAATAAGTGTGTAAGAGAGGGGATGTATCTAATATGAATATAAAAATATTAATAAGTGTGTGAGAGAGGGGATGTATCTAATATGTATATAAAAACAATAATAAGTAAAGGGGGATGTATCTAATATGTACATTGTAGAAAATATATATATATTTATGACATGAATAGAAGTTTATTAATATGCTGAGTGTTTGCTGAGTCACTTCTGACTCATTGCTGAGTCAACAAGATAAACCCCATCTTGTCTGAACGGCTGCGGTTATTTCTAGGTTAAATCTAATGGCCTAAATGCATTCTAAAATCTATAAATAAGTGGGTAGACCCTAAACCTAAATCACTTGTAAAATTAGAGAAGCTACCATCATGCTGCCGCCATGGAGTTCAGCGTAGCCGTCACAAACTAAGAAGAGGAAGCCTAATCTACTACAACTAAATTCTACTCAACAAAACAAATCAAACCAAAGAACTCTCTCTCTAATTCTCTTCTTTTGTTGGTGAGTATGATGATTCTCACAAGACTATTACAAACTAATTTGACTCAGTTATGAATGGATCACAAGAAAGTGATGTGATTTGTAATTGTAAATTCTATATATTGTGGATCTCTTATTATGTTATTATGTTGTCGTATGATGTAAATTATATATGCTATGTCATGCTATGTTGTAAATTCCCTTATGCTATGTCGTGCTATGTTGAGAATCATGTCAAGCTATGTTATACTATCATACTATGCCATGTTATAAATCATGCTATATTATGTTGAAAAATCATGCTGTTGGATCATGCTTAAAGTTGTGTTTTTTTTCTTAATTTAAATGGATCTTGTTTATGGGAATTTGCCTATTAGGTTAGGTGTACCCATAAACTTGAAACTATAATTAAATAAAACTTGATTATGGGAATTTGCCTATTGAGTTAGGTGTACCCATATAAAACCATGTTGTTAAAAAATTAGATGATGTTGATTCACACATGTTCATATGTAAGTTTATGAAAATTGATTGAGATTATATTAGGTGAATTTTGAACAAGTTGACACCTTTAGGTCCATGACATGTATAATCTATGCAAGTTGGACATATGCAAGTTTCACCCCTTATTATGATTCATTTGGTCACATATACATGTTGTTATTATGATAATCTCTTTTATGCTATGAGTTAGGCTATTCGAGTCTAACATATATTTTGCGAACAAACGTTCAAACGTGGGGGTAGGGGTAATATTAGGAATTAATAAATTGGGTGCAATTTTGTAAGATTTTGCATACCATGAATGGATGTCCATAATTGAGTCAATTATGGACATTGTTAAAAATTGGAAGTAATTAATAATTCAAGTAGGGAATTATTAAAATTGGGGGAAAGTGGATTATTATTAATAATCAATGCTTAGGACAAGAGGTTGGACCCGTTTGTGATGTAAACCTGCCCGGACCCGCCCGGCAAATCCAGTAGTCACAAATGTCGGCCCAATGTGAGAGGTCCTAGGCCCAAACTAAAGCATAACAGTTGTAAAGACACGAGGTTAGACTCTTTTATGGTGTAAGACTGCCCGGACCCGCCCGGCAAATCCAGCTGCCATAAATGCCAGTCTAATGTGAGAGGTCTTTATGAGGTTATGGCCTTAATGAACTAAGAAATACTTAACCAGATAATCATGTAAGGTGGGACATGGGGGTTAAGTAGGTGCCTTGGGTGGCATGAGGAATATGGTGGTTGCCTTCAGAGGCATTTGAAATACGATTAGACTTAACCAAACACACATGTAAATGAACATGACTAAGTGGGTTAAGTGGGATGGACTAATGGGGACAAGCTTAGGTGGAATGCTTGTGGTAAATAGTGGGGGCCCATTTCAACCAGTATCCCAAAACGTATCTTTGTGGGCTCGACCCAAGTCGAGGACGGGACACGCATACTGGGTTTGACTATAAGAGGCCAAAACAGGGAGCGGTGGCAACGCAAGTCCAACGGGTTTCATATGCGTGTGTGGACCCGGGCTGGTAGGTAAGACGTTGTTGCATCGTGTAGGTATAAGCCGTGCATGTCCGTTGTATCAGGTTGCCACTTTAGGGGAGTGATACACCCCACTGTGGGGCCAGCACGGGTATCTACGAGTTAGGGAGCCGATCGAATAATGGGAAGTAGGGTACACCTAGTGGAGATAGGGGCAGGCGGCACCTATGTAGTCATCTAGGGGTACGTAAAGCCATTGGGAAAGTTTCTAAGTGAAGCTAAGTGGGATGAATCTTTAGGGTGACTGGTGTGGTGCAGTATAGTGTTTATCCTTTAGTATTTAGGAGCGCCTATAACGTTGCCTTTAGCGATTGTCTATGTCCTTAATCTGCTCTTCATAGACATTTTCTTGTTTTCCAGCTTATGCCTTAGTCCAGTTATTTTGGTAATAGTATTGTAGAATTATCATATTCACCAGACTTTATGTCTGACCCCCTCTTTTCCATCCTTTTTCTCCCTTCAGGTCCGCAGGTTGGGCCAAGTTCTAGTGGAGTCTAGTTGGATCGCTTATCTTCTGGAAAGCTTGGACTGCTGAAGTAAAGTCCAGCTTGTTATCTTTCTTTTTAATGGCTATTCATGTAATGGGATTATGTACTTGTTTTATCAAGATAGATATTGTACTTGACATTGAATATGGTGTTATGATGTAATCAAACATGTTTTGACTTCTGCTACAATGAAATAAAGTTTTTGAATTTCCAAGTACTATTTTATATTTGTCTTGTTGTAATTTTACTGTTCTATATTCACTTAAAACCTCCATGGAAGTTAATGCATTCCCTTTGTGAGTGACATTAATGGACGTGGGGTGTTACACCGGCCCTGAAGATCCAAGGATCATAGTGGGGTCCTGAGACATTTGCTAGAGTCTCTCGAATCGGAGAGGAGCTTGCCCCTTGCCTCGACTCATGATGGAACCCGATTTCCAATACGAAATTTCGGATGTGATTGTATTACTAGTACGGCGACATAGTGGTATGGGTCATTTATGCCGCCTAGGATTGGTATTTATGATTGAAATCGCTTTTGAAACATATATGCACTAATAATAATATCAAACACTTTTGTTTTATTCGTATGAAGCATTTTTGGCCATTATAAGGTAAAACTCTATCCTCTGGCTTGCGTTGCATTGTGTGATGTGACCTGAGTCTTATAATGGCTTCATTTTATGAAAAGCATTGCGATGATTTAATCATTTACTTTATTTCATGCACTAGCACTCATTGGAGTAAACCCATTCCACGAAAGTGGCATGGTCCTTTGATTTGCCTTATTATTGTTGTTAATAAGTTAAGTGGATTTCTCATACCAGTCCCATGACTGACTCGTAGTTTGTTTCACCTTGCAAACTCGGGTGCCCTCATTTTCACACGGGCAACCTAGTTACAGGTATCTGGTGCACTTTTGGCTCATGGCGAGGCTTGACTACACCGTGCTGACTATGACTTTTTCCGCCATTATTGTATATGTATTATGATTCCGCCTCCAGTGATGGTGACTGATTAAGAATTATTATGCACTAAGTTGTATCCTGCACTGTGCTCTCCTATGTGGTGATATCTATATGATTCCGCTGTCATGTGTGTGTGTAAATTATTCTATTTATTGTTTATGCTATTATCTGTGATCTGTTAATGATGATTAATGTGTTATATTCCAATGATTATCCTTAACACCGTGTCACGGGGTTTTGGGATCGTCACATTTAATGACGTTTTTCGATTAATATTTAATTGGAATTAAATAAAATATAATTTTGGAATTTATAAATCTTTTAATTAAGATTATTAGAGTTTCCAATTATATTTAGTAATTGGAATAAAATGAAATGTAAATTGGGTTTATTGTGAACTGTGTTCTTAACGACATTTGTTCTTTAACCCAATTAACAGTGAAAATATAATTTGGAATTTATAAATCTTTTATTAATATTTAAATGGAAATTTTCCAAAGTGAAGTTTTCCAATTTAATATATTAAATTGGAATTGAATGGAACTCGGTTTAATAATAATCGAGATGAGCTTCTGTGAATGGAGATTGGTACTATATACGGAATTTAAAAGGCTTTGTCGTTATCCCATTTATATTATTAGTCTGATACAGAAATTTATATCAATTATTTATTGATCTGATTTCTGTGAAGAATCCATATGTAATGCAAGTTGATTTTGGGTTTACCGTGAACTGTTATTTAAATGACATTGGTTCTTTATCCCAGTTAAAGATTAGATTAATTTCTTAAAGTTGAATAATCATAAAGTAAAGTTTTTTGATATTAAACCAAATTGGAGTTTTAACAAATCTTTAATTCGATTCAAATGGGAATGAGATAATTTAATTTGTCGAATTCTTGAAACGATTGAGAATGGAGTACCACTAGTTTTACTCCAGGCGATAGTAAAATCTTTAATCAGATTTGAACGTGAAATGATAATTAATTTTACCAATAACACGGTGGGTGTTAGATATGGGGTGCTACCAGTTTTGCTCCATAGGATGAATAGGTTGGGACTGGGATAATAAATAATAAATGATTTCATCGGTAATGTTCATTAATCCCGACTAGTGAATAAACTTTAATATGGTTTTAAAATTGTGAAAAGATAAAATAAAATCTTTTGAAATGAGATCCATAGAAATATTAAAGAATAAATTTAAAATAATTTATTTTTGGTAAAATTAATGGGAACCTTTCCCTAATAATGTGAATATTTTATTAAAATAATATTCTGAATTGGAATGAGGCATATGATGTGTTTTTATAGCACTTGACTATAAAATACACAAGTTATTCAGAAAGACCGGGTTTAACCTATTTGGATAATTACTACGACGATTAAGAGTCGAAGATGAAGATGGTGGTTGAAGACCGAAGTTCTTCACATCGTTTGGATGATTACCGATGTCTTAATTATGCCACACACCCAAGACAAGGTAATAAGTGGTGATCGTCCAAACGTACTTGGAGATCGATGGATATGCGAGGACCTCTCTCCTGTATTGGACATATGGGACGAGGAATAAGGTGCCTTCAGTTTCGTTCAGACCCAGAACGGAATTGTAAATAAATGGTATGTCTTACGTTGTATTTCTTTATGCTATATTTGTTGATCTCTGCCAAATATATATCTGTTTGGGGGCGGATAATTTAATCTCTTGCTTAACTCCCTTCTCTGAGACGTACGAGCTTAGAGGTTATACATTGGCAGAAATCAGTGGTATGGATTGACAATGTGGCATGCTAAGATGCAAATGATCAAGGCTTTTGCTGAAAAGCAGAGACTTGTGGATGATGATCGAAGCACAGCTTATTTAGGCATAGCTTTTTGTATAGCGATACTTCTCGAGCTTCACACCCTGGTATGAACCAGAAACTGGAGAGGTTGGCAGGGAGGGCATTGCGTTTCTTTCTAGCTAGGAGGGGTGTCAGGGTTTTGCAAGCCCGGACATTTTACTCATGTGGATGTTGCTTATTATTACTTGATGGATAGAGAGGCGCCTCAAATATTGTTATGGTCGACATTACTGACTAGATTTTACGCCCCATAGGGCGGGGAAACACATGCTTAGGAATTATGATTCCGCCATCGCACTTAGTGTGGACCGGCCCTGCATGTTACCTAGGTGCGGTTGCAACTGAATCCTGAGGCTCTGACTAGAGAGTCACGAAACCAGTAAGGACGATCCTTTGCCTTGGTTCATAGACGGAAATCCAACTTCCAATATAACATCATGCAGTTTTGATTGTAGAACTAGTATGGCGACAAGATATATTGTACCCATGCCGTCTATGATTGATACATTTATATTTGAAGTTGTTTTTGACACTATGCACTTATAATAATAATATCAAAATAATTTGTTTTATACGTATCAAGCATGTTTGGATATTATAAGGTAAAACTCTATCCTCAGGCTTGCGTTGCATTGTGTAATGGGACCTGAGTCTTATAATAGCTTCATTTTTCAAAAAGCATTGCGTTGTTTTTATTTTAAACTAAGATTCATGTGGAGTAGACCCGTTCTGTGTTATACGGCATGGTCCCATGATATCTCCACCTTTAAAAATAAAGTTAATAACTGTTTTGAGTTCTCACACTAGTCCGATGACTGACCTGGAGTTTATTGTTTTAACCTAAACTCTGGGTGCCCCCATTTCCCACATAGGCAGCTAGTAGTTTTTTTTTTGCAGATATTATATTCACAGTATTCTGGTTTACAGCTGGAGCTATATTCGGAATGCTCTGTATCCGTACAGTTGTGTTATGTATTATTTTTCGCTGCTATTTAAATGTAAATATAAATCTCTGATATTGTATTTCGAATGTGTAATATTTATTTATACTCTATTATATTCTTGTACTCTGACGTAAATTGTTGTAATAATAATGAAATGTTTTCTGTTTTGTGTTCTGATTTGTCATTTTCTCAACTCAATCTGGGATTTCCTTTACGGGGAAGTTTGGGTCGTTTCATTTGGTATCAGAGCTTTGGTTTACAGAGCTCGAGAACAAGACACATTAGAACCGAATGAAAGAATTCATCAGAGATTGGATTAGTAATATCCAGTAAGAACGACTCATTAGAGATGGGATCAGTAGTATCCTAGAAAGAGTTGAAAGAGTGTTATTTTTAAAATAAATATGAAAACAAACTTTGTTTTGAAAATTTAAGTCTTATTATACGTATTTGAATATTTATTTTATATTGAATTTTGGACAATCGAGTATATGAAGATTTTGCATATATGCCTTGCTAGCATGTATTCGAAGTCTCAAATATACCGGGTAGATATAAAATCACACTCTAGTCGCCCGGAGGTGATACTGATGATTACCAGTGTCATTAGAGTTTATGTTCGAACTTCGAAAGTGGGATATCTATATATTTCCAATTGACTGGTGTGAGAACCAAAACTTATTAGAGATTATTGCTGTGATTTGCACTGAAATATGATTTTTGACTATATATAAAAGTTATAGATATTTGAAAGTTAATCACCTAATTGATTGCTGGTTGTGATGTTTGATAATTAGTTGAAATAATTAAAATACTATATTGATAATAAATTATTGGAACGATAATTAATTTAACCAATATGAGAAAGAATGATAAATTTTGCTAAATCGAACTTAATATTGAACCAAATAGAAAATAGATTAGAATTGAAAGTTGAGTTGGTAAGTTAAACAACTTTCAGCTCCGTTCCTTTTCAAGGACGAAAATATTTTAAGTGGGGCAGATTGTAACAATCCGAAAATTTTGAACCAATTAAATTTTTTTATTTTAGCAATTTTAATGGATTTTAATATTTAAAATAATTTATTTTAAATAATAACGACGAAAAATTTATTTAAATCGAAGTTAGAACGAATAAATTTATTTATATTATAAAACGAGCCTGAAATAGCACGGAAGTTTGAAAAACTGAATTTGAACTTTGACTGAATATACAGGATTCAAAATAAATCGGATTTTGGTGAAACCATAAATATTTAAATCTGTTTAATTATATCTTTCTAACGGATCTGAAAAAATTGAAATTTCATAGCGGGAACAAAAATTTATGGCCAATTTGAAATTCAGAAAAGTCGCTGTAGAATATATATATTAATATAAAATATAGCCCTTAAAAATAAATATTTTGCAAACGACCTCCGTTTTCAAGGAGACCACTTTAGTTGGATCCGGTAGCCAATTCAAAATTCAGAAATGTCGCTGTAGAATATATATATATATATTAATATAAAATATAGCCCTTAAAAATATATATTTTGCAAACAACCTCCGTTTTCAACTAGACCACTTTAGTTGGATCCGGAATGTCAAATTATTGCAAGATTCCAATTTTCATAATTTTTGGAATTAATATGTGAGCGTGGCAAAAGAAAACGTGTGTTATCAATTTCAGTTGAATTGGATCGACCAGAAAATGACCATTTTTCAAACGGTCTCCTAATTCGACGAAATTAATTTTGTTAGGTCTGTATCGTCAACACATAGCTAGATTTATTTTTTGGGAATTTTTGGAGTCAGTATGTGGCCTCGGTAAATTAAAATGTACGTTTAAATTTAATGTACATCAAGTTATATTTTAATTTTGACGAAGACTGATCGAAACATTGGAATTGGTTGACGAAACATATCCCGTTGTGTGAAAACTCGTAACTTCCCCAGTAAGGAAAGAGCGGATTCTTTGAGAACAGTACACAAAAGAACGCAGACAGAAGAACATTTCATTGTTAATTACAACAATTCCATCAGAATACACGAATATACAAAGTATGAATCAATATTACACTTAAAATATTAGAGATTTAAATTACATTACATAGCAGCGGAAAATAATACAATACACAACTAGGAGTAATACACGGATACAGAGCTTTCCGAGTATCGTTCCAGTTGTAAATCAGGATCCTATGAATATAAATCTGCAAAACCAAAACTACTAGCTGCCCATGTCAAAATAAGGGCACCCAGAGTTTAGGTTAAAACAATAAACTCCAGGTCAGTCATGGGACTGGTGTGAGAACTAAAACAGTTATTTAAAACTTTACTTTAATCAAATATATCAAGGGACCACGCCGTATAACACAGAACGGGTTTCCTCCCAAGAATACCAGTGCATATAACAAAACAGCGCAATGCTTTTTGGAAAAATGAAGCTATTATAAGACCCAGGTCCTATCACACAATGCAACGCAAGCCGGGGGATAGGGTTTTCCCTTATAATAGTCAAACATGTTTGGCACGTTTAAAACAAATAATTTGATACTATTATAAGTGCATAGTGTATAAACAACTTCAAGTCATAAGTATCAATCATAGGCGGCATGGGTACCATATATCATGTCACCAATACTAGGCTCTACAATCAAAACCGCAAATGTCATGTATTTGGAAGTTGGATTTCCATCTGTGATCCGAGGCAAAAGATAGTCCTCTATCGATTCGAGACTCTCTAGCCCAAGCCTTAGGATCAGAACGCATTAACCCTTTGGATCGTCAGGGTCGGTCCACCGATGTGGATTATTATGCCTGAACATTACGGTTCCCTGCCCTTTGGGGCGTAAATGAGCCAACGAATGACTCCATCGGCTTCACATAGTCACCGATATATCTGAGGCGCCTCGCAACAGCAACAACCACATAATTCAAACTCGTCAGGGCGTGTAAAACCACTGACGCCACTTCTAACTAGAAAGAAACGCATGTCCTCCCTGAGGTCCTCTCCTGTTTTTGGTTCACCACCGGGGTGTGAGGCTCGCAAATCAACGTTACACAAAGCTACGCCACACAGGACGTGCTTTGATCATCAACCACAAGACTTTTCTTTTCAACAGAAGCCTTGATCCATTGCCACTTAGGTAATTCATTCCATGCAATGGATATCCATCAATATATAACCCCTGAGCTCGTATGTCTCAGAGAAGGGCGTTAAGCAAGAGAATAAATTCTCAGCCGCCAAACAGATATATATTTAATATAAATCAATCACACAGACTGAAATCAAATGTTAGACACACAGTCCATTTACAAGTTCGTTCTGGGTCTGAACGAAACCGGAGGCACCTAGTACCCTGCATCTCCATCAATCTCCAAGTACGTTTGGACGACCACTAACTGATTCCCTCCTCTTGGGTGTACGGCCCAATCAAGATCATCAGTAATTATCCAAACGACGTGAAGACCTCCGGTCTTCAACCACCGTCTTCATCTTCGAATCAGTTATTCAGAATGGGATAAACCCGGTCTTTATGAATAACTCGCGTATATAATAAACAAGTATTACACAAACACAACATACGCCTCATTCTAATTCATTAGTCGCTAACCGTAAATTAGTAAGAGAACAATTCCCCAAATATTAACCCCGAAGGCCGAAACCAACATCAGATCAATACACATGAAACCATTCTTCTTAACTAACCTACAGTTAGTTTCTAAATTTCACATTCTTAGGGAAAGGTTCCCATTAATTTTATCAAAGATAAATTCTTTAAATTTATTCTTTAATCTTCTTTTAAATATCAATTCAAACTAAATTATGGTTTGTCCAAAACTAGCCGGGATTAACGAACCTTACCGAAATAATCATTTGTTTTAATTTCCCAATCCCAACGTATTCATCCAATGAAGTAAAACTGGTAATACTTCATATCTAACACCACGGTGTTATTGATAAATTCAGTTACCATTTCACATTCAAATCTAATTAAAGATTTAACTATCGCCTGGAGCAAAACTGGTGATACTCCATTCTCGATCTTTTCAATCTAATTAAAGAATCATTAAAACTCCACTTAGTTTTAATCTTTAACTAGGTTAAAGAAACGATGTCATTTAAAACACGGTTCACGATAAACCCCAAAATCACATCACATTTCAATCAGTCCCTGACTGTAAACTAGCAAGTGAGCAATTCCCTAAGTATTAACCCCGAAGGCCGAAACCAACATCAGGTCAATACCCTAGAAACCACTCAACTTGACTAATCTCCAATTAGTTTCTGATTTTCTTAACTCCTTTGGGTCTAAGAACAATATTATTAAAGATACCGTTCACGACAACCCAAAATCACATTCCATTAATTATCGAGTTAAAGAACAAGTGTTATTTAAAACACCATTCACGATAAACCCAAAAATCAATTCAAATTCAATTCCAATTAAATACCATTTAATTGGTACACTTCATTAAATCTAAATAAAAGATTTAATCTTTTTCTCAACTGGGTTTAAGGACAGCGCTAATGAAGGCACCATTCACGACAAACCCAAATCACATTTGATATTAAATACAAGGCTCTGAATAGAAAATATATCGACTTATATTCAATATCAAATTCTACGACCAACAAATATCGTATTGGAAATAACGATATAAATATATCTTTCAAATTCCCATAACAATATCTGTTTCATCACGAAATCCAATATCGAAATATTCCAAAGACAATTTCGATTCAAATCCATTCCAATTCAATTATTGGAAATTCTGGTTATTTTCAAAACCATTTCAAATCCAATTTATTTATTTTAAAAAAATAAATAAATTATTATTCTAGTTCAAAACTAGTCCATTTTGATTAAAATCCATTTTTATCTTTTCAAATATGGAAATTTTCATCCCAATTCTTCACAAATCATTTCTTATGATTTTACACAAATTATTCCTATTTTTAATAATTTTTCCGTACAGTCGATTTCCATCAACGGTCATCGAACTGCACTTACAGCGACCTTTTCCAAATTTGATTGGGACATAATTCCTAATCCAACCGTTAGATTTCAAATTTCTGATATCCGTTAGAAAGTTCTTTTCGAAACGAACCCAACGGTTCCGGTTTTAGGAGAATCCGACGGTCGGATCTCCCGTAATATCCGTTCGAAGTCAATGGTCGAAATTCGCGAACTACCGCAGCGCGGCGCGTTCTTTTCAGGCCATTATATATATATATATATAATATGTATATATATTTCATCGATTTCCTTTCAAAACATATTTTATAAATCGTTTTAAATTCGTTTTCGAAACGATTTCAATTTCCTTTTCAAATTCAAATCAAGATTGAATTTTTCATTTTAATTTCCTTTTCAATTCAATTTCAATTTAATTCGAATTTCAATTCATTTCAGTTTAATTCAAATTTCAATTCATTCAATTAAATTCGAATTTCAAATCTATTCAGTTTAATTCGAATTTCAAATCTATTC
Organism: Allium sativum; assembly: GCA_030737875.1. NCBI lineage: Eukaryota > Viridiplantae > Streptophyta > Magnoliopsida > Asparagales > Amaryllidaceae > Allium > Allium sativum. Next base: position 41,746 of record JASFAX010000056.1, on the reverse strand, counting down.
AATTTAATTCGAATTTCATATCTATTCAATTTAATTCGAATTCCAAATCTATTCAATTCGAATTTCAAATCTATTCAATTTAGTTCGAATTTCAAAATCACTTTCAATATTCATTGAAAAATGAAGAAAATCGATATAAATACCGTTCACGTCAAAATGGCATCAATCTAATCAACACGGCTTCATATATTTCTAGTTTCAAATATTCTATTTCAAATATTTCTATTCAAATATTCAAATCTAGAATGAGGCCCAATCAATTACCATATAATGTTAATTATATGGATTTTCTACAGCACATTTATAAAATAACAACGATAAATAATCAACCATCATCCGGAGTGCACCACACAACTGCATAAGCATTAAATATAAATAATTAGTGCTTACACAGTCTGTCAATCCATCGATTGACATACAACTAAACAATCGGGATTAGTGTACGTCAAATCTCATCCCAATACCCGTGTGGGGTTTCAAATCAACAATCACATATTTTATTTGTGTAGTTGGGCGATATGTAAAATTTTACCGTCCCGGTCAATATCAGTCAAATCAGTGTATATAAACAAATCGACCGATTTGTTTATAAATATTCATTTTATATACACATTAAAAATTATATTTTTAATTATAAAATATTTTCCAATATAAAATATTTTATTTCACTACACATCACACAATCAACTACACATCAAAATCAAACAACAAACAAACAAGCCATCCATGGTCTGTGGACGATGGGTGTCGGGTGCTGCTAAGCACCGTCTGCATCCTAGTATATATTTCAACTAGAAATTAAAAATAAAAGTGAGGAGTTCTCACAGAGGGTTCCACTCCGTCGTGCTTTGCTTTTGAACTGCTGAACTGTTTGGATCTGTTCGAAATTCCAATGCAGTCCTTTTCACGCTGTTCATAATAAAAATTATATTTCTATCACTTCATTCTAATAAATAAAAATCATATTTTTTTTTATTTCTTCTTTATATTTTTTTACAATGCTTCTTTCTATATAAAAATTATATTTTTATATATTTCTACTTCTTATATAAAGATCGAATTTTTATATCATCGCTATAAAAATCACATTTTTATTTCAACGTATATATAATAAAAAATCAGATTTTTATTACGCTACATATATAAAGATCATATTTTTATATTCTCTATTATATAAAAATCATATTTTTAATGCTTCTACTTTATAAAAATCATATTTTTATATTTCACATATGATAATAATCATATTTTTTATTATCTACATTATATAAAAATTATATTTTTACTATTGCCACTATATAAAAATTATATTTGTACTTTTCTAACTTTATATAAAAAACCACATTTTTAATCGATGTGATTACATAGAAAAATCTAAAATTTCTTGACATAAAAATATAATTTTGCTTAATAGAAAAATATAATCTTGCTTAACACACTAATATAATCAAAACTGAAATAGAAATAAAATAAAGAAACGTGTACAGAAATTAAAGCTTACAGCGATTGAAGATTCAAAAGGGGAGAGAGGAAATATGGGCGCTGTCGGAGAGCGTCGGAGGGCCTGAAGGGGAAGTGGAGGCGTGGAAAAGGGGGGTTCGTTGCTGCGAAGGTGGGGCTATGGATTGGATTCACGTCGGTCGAAAGGGGGGGCTGGGGTTCGTCAACGTCGCGTGGAGGAAAGGGGAACGAGGAGGAGGTCAGAGGTTGGGGGGAAGCGTGGGTGAGGGCGGCGCGTCCAGAGGTAGTGGCGGGCTAGGGTTCTTCGTGTGTTTTTTTTTCCTTTTTCTTTTTAATTTGGCCTGAGCGGGTTTGGGGAGGGAGAGAAAGATACAGGGGCTTTTATAAAATTATTATATTATATTATATTAGTCACAAAAAGCGACTTTAAAATTCGATCTCTAAACGAGACCCAACGACTGTCGTCCATAGCTAATTACCCCCATTCCGAACACAATGGTATATGTATCATAGGCTGATTCGACCGTTTCGATCAGTTTCTTTCAAAACCAGAATATAACTCTATATATTGAATTTAAACGCGCATTTCTATTTACCGGGGCCACATACAGACTCTAAAATTCCCAAAAAATATTTTCTAGCTTCGTATTGACGATACGGTCCTAACAAAACTAATTTTGTCAAATTCTGAGACCGTTTGAAAAATGGCCATTTTCCAGTCGATTAAAATCAACTTAAACTGGTCAAACGCGTTTTCCTTTTCCACGCTCACATATTGATTCAAAAAATTACGAATCTTGGAATCTAGCAATAACTTGACATCACGGATCCAATAAAAGTGGTTTCGTCGAAAATCGAGGTCGTTTGCAAAATTTCCATTTTTAAGGGCCAGAATTCCATAGCGACTATTCTGAATTTTCAACTGGGCATATCTTTTGATTCCCGCTATGAAATTTTGATTTTTCGGATTCATTGGAAAGATATTCTCAATTAGATTCTAATATTTTTGGTTTCGCTAAAATCCGGTTTATTTTGCTCCCGGTACATTCATTTGAATTTTGAAATCCAAATATCGAACTACCGCGCCATTTTCAATTCCTTTTATAATTATAAATAAATATTTATATTCTAACGACGATTCATATAAATATTTCCATTCTAATTCTAGTCAAAATAAATTTCTCGTCATTATTATTTAAAATAAACCATTTTAAATAATCAAAATTCTCTACAATTGCCTAAATAAAAATTTTTAATTGGCTCAGATTTCCGGGTTATTACACGTTGTGTCCGGAATGGGGGTATTTTGCTAGGGGCGACACTCGTTGGGTTCGATTTGGAGTTCATGGCATTAAACAAGTAAATTACGAATTGAATATTAAAATATTATTATATCCATAGATAATTAAATTATTTTCTCTAAACCCTAACATATAAGGGCCGCCGCCAGAACATATTAATGGCTAAGCTCGTCCGATTTTTTAAGCTAAAAATCGTTCAATCCATCATGAAATAAATTACCGTTTTAAAACAAAAATCGTTTAGCTTTTTGAGATATTTAGATCAATGATAATGATGGATTATAAGGGATAGATTTGATCGATTTTATGCTTCAAAGGCGGTGGCGATGGACGTGGATGGAGGGTGGTCGGGGCTATCAAGGGGTGGTGGTTGATGAAGTTCTGGCATCCTTAAGGGGCCGCGGTGGAGTTTGTTTCAGACGAGGTTAGTTGCAGGTTTTAGCATGAGTGGTTCCAGATAAACAAACGAAGAGGAATAAGGGTTTAACTCCTTAATTTTGTAATTAATTAATATTTAGTTATTTAATAATTTAATCAATGTAATCAAAATTTTAAATGTTCATGTCTTATGGATTAGGAAACAGAAATCAATGAAACAATATACATTGTTTGTGAAATACAATTAGCATTCTTTTTGAAGATACAATTAGCATTCTTTTTGAAAATACAAGTAGCATTCTTTTTGAAAATATAATTAGCATTCTTTTTTGAAAATAAAATAGCATTCTTTTTGAAAATAAAAATAGCATTATTTTTGAAAATAAAAATAGCATTGTGATTTTCAATAGAAAAGACAATGTTTAAAAACTTATTTTTTATATAAAGTACATAATAAAAATGGAATTTTTATATATAAAGCATTGTTTTATAAATATAAATAAGCATTGTTTTATAAATATAAATAAGTATTGTTTTAAATTTGGTTTTAGAAAATATAAAGCATGGTTTTGAAATTGACTTTCTAAAATATATTGCATTATTTTATATAATAGAAATAGCGTTGTAAAGGAAATGTGATTTATATAAAATAGCATTGTTTTTATAAGAAAAAAATAGCAATGTTTTTATAAAAATAAAATAACATTGTTTTAATTATAAATAACTTGAATGGAAATGTGATTTTTATTATGACATAGTTTTAAATAAAAATATGATTTTTTTAATAAATAACATGATTTTTATACATAAATAACATTGATTTAAAATGACTTTTTTTAAAATATATAAACATCATACTAAAAATGTGATTTTTAACATGAACAACGTGAAAAAGACTGCGATAGAATTTCGGGCAAATCCAAGCTGTTCAGGAATTAAGAAATAAAACTAACGGAGTGGAAACCAAAGGTGAGAACTCCTCACTAAAAATTCTGCATAGTTTTTAATCATTTTCATAATTAGAAAATTATATAGAATTGCCAGTTTAGATTTTTAATCAGGTTAATCATTATAAACTATATACGGAGCTTGTTAGATCGCTTCCGTCGTCCACAGACCATGGACGATTTAGATAGACTGTATTGTATGTTGTTTGTGATGTTGAAATGTTGAACGTATTAAAAATAATGTTAACATTAATGTAGCAGTTGGAATTAAATTATAAATATTTTTTATAATTTAAAATAGTGAAATTTGGTTAAGTTTAAAAATAATTCAATCTAAATTAGAATTGGTTAAATTTGTTAACCAATAATTAATTTAAATAAACTGTTGTTGTTAGAAAACCCCACACGGGTGTTGGGATGATATATGACATACACTAGTCCCAATATTTAGGTGTATGTCAATCGATGGATTGACAGTCTGTACGAGTATTATTTATTTATTTTAACGCTCATACAGTTGTAATTTCCACTCTGAGTGTGAATGGACTATTTGTTTATTATTTATCATTGTTGTTGCATACATGCGATGTATGAAATCCATATAATTGAAATTATGTGGTAATTGATTGAGTTGCATTCTGATTCAAAAATAAAAGAAACCGTTTTTATATAAAAGTAACATTTTTATATAAAAAAAACATTTTATATAAAAGAACATTTTGAAGTAAAAGCACCATTTTTATGTAAAACAAACATTTTAATGCAAAAGAACAATTTAATGTAAGAGAACATTTTAATATAAAGAGTATTTTAAAATAAAGAATATTTTAAAATAAAATGTTTGAAACAATAAAAATCACATTTTTATTGAATGCACAAAATATTCATATAGGAAATGAAAATTGTTTGAAGCAATAAAAGTTATATTTTTATTGTATGTACCAAATACTCATTATTTGTAGAAAAGGGTTTAACAATAAAAATTCACATTTTTATTTCATATAAGAAATAGGTAAAATGATCATTGTTTTGAAAAAGAAAAGTTAACAATAAAAATTTACATTTTTTATTGTTTATAAGAAATGATGTAAAATAATCACGGTTTGAGATAGCAAGATTTAATAATTAAAAGTTTACATTTTTATTGTATATATATAAAAAGATTCCAGTTTAATAAATTTGTGTTTACATTAAAAAGTACATTTTTAATGTTAGATGAATCATATAAAAAGATTCAAGTTTGATAAAATTGTGTTTACATAAAAAATTACATTGTTAATGTAAAGAATGAATCGTTAAAAAGATTCAATGTTGACAAAAGTGTTTTAACATTGAAAAAATTACATTTTTATGTAAAGAACCATTTTTATGTAAAAGAACCATTTTTATATAAAAGAACATTTCAATGTAAAAGAAACATTTTAATGTAAAGAACCATTTTTAAGTAAAAGAACATTTTAATGTAAAAGATAATTTTAATATAAAGGATATTTTTAAATAAAGAATATTTTAAAATAACGAATATTTATAAATAATATTCAGTGTAGAATAAAATCATGATTTCGATCTCCATTTTCAGATGGACACAAAAATATAAAAATATGAAGTCGGGTTGAGTATAGAAACGCCATTTTAACCCGAACGGGTTTATCGATCGATTTATTTCATTTTTTACGAATTTAGAAAAGAAGTAATTTCAAAATCTAATGTTTTGAAAATATTATCATTTAAATATGATAAAAATATAGAGTAATCAATTTTTATTTAAAATTGGAAAAGAAGTTGGAATCGTTTTGAAATAAAATTATAAATATTTTATAAATACGTTTTAAATGGAAATCGATGAAATATATATAGTAAATATATTATATATATTTAATGGCCTAAATAAAAAACGCCGCGCAGTGACTGTTCGCGAATTTCGACCATTAACTTGAAATTGATGTAACGGGAGATCCGATCGCCGGATTCTCCTAAACCCGGAACCGTTGGGCTCATATCAAAAGAGCTTTCCAATGAATATAAGAGATTTGAAATCTAATGGTTTAATTTTAAAATATGTCCAAATCAAATTTGGAAAAGGTCGCTGTAAATGTTGTTCGATGGCCGTTATTGGAAACCCACTGTACGGGCCTTGATAAAATTATTAAAAATATGGAAAAAATTATGTAAAATCATAATAAGTGATTTGGAAAGTTTTTGGATGAAAAATTCCATATTTGAAAAGATAAAAATATATTTTTATCGAAATGAACTAGATATTAACTAGAATAAGATCCAGTTAATTAATATTTAATTGGAATTAAAGAGGATAAATTGGATTTTGGGTTGTCGTGAACGGTGTCTTTAATAACATTGTTCTTAAACCCCAATTAGAAAAGTATAAATCTTTTAAACAAGATTTAATGAAGTTTTTCAATTAATATTTAATTAGAATTAAATAGAATATAATTTTGGAATTTATAAATCTTTTAATTAAAATTATTAGAGTTTCCAATTATATTTAGTAATTGGAATAAAATGAATTGTAAATTGGGTTTATTGTGAACTGTGTTTTTAGCGACATTTGTTCTTTAACCCAATTAACAATGAAAATATAATTTGGAATTTATAAATCTTTTATTAAGATTTAAATGGAAATTTTCCAAGGTGAAGTTTTCCAATTTAATATATTAAATTGGAATTAAATGGAACTCGATTTAATAATAATCGAGGTGAGCTTCTGTGAATGAAGACGGGTACTATATATGGAATTTAAAAGGCTTAGCCATTATTCCAATTATATTACTAGTCTAATACAGAAATTTATGTCGATTATATATTAAACTGATTTCTGTGAAGATTCCATATTTAATGGAAGATGATTTTGGGTTTATCATGAACTGTGTTTTAAATGACATTGGTTCTTTAACCCAGTTAAAGTTAAGATTAATTTCTTAAAGTTGAATAATCATAAAATAAAGATTTTGAATATTAAACCAAACTGGAGTTTTAATAAATCTTTACTTAGATTGAAATGTGAAAAAGATAATTTAATTTATCGAATTCTTGAAATGATCGAGAATGGAGTACCACCAGTTTTACTCTAGGCGATAGTAAAATCTTTAATCAGATTTGAACATGAAATGGTAATTAATTTTACCAATAACACAGTGGGTGTTGGATATGGGGTGCTACCAGTTTTGCTCCATGGGATGAATAGGTTGGGACTAGGATAATAAATAATAAATGATTACTTCGGTAATGTTCGTTAATCCCGAATAGTGAATAAACCTTAATATGGTTTTAAAATTGTGAAAAGATAAAATAAAATCTTTTGAATTGAGATCCATAGAAAGATTAAAGAATAAATTTAAAAGAATTTAGTTTTGGTAAAATTATTGGGAACCTTTCCCTAATAATGTGAATATTTTATTAAAAAGAATATTATGAATTGGAATGAGGCGTATGTTGTGTTTTTATAGCACTTGATTATAAAATGCGCGAGATATTCAGAAAGACCGGGTTTAACCCATTCTGGATAATTATTACGACGATTAAGGGTCGAAGATGAAGAAAGTGGTTGAAGACCGGAGTTCTTCACATCGTTTGGATGATTATCGATGTCTTACTTGGGCTGTACATCCAAGACAAGGTAATAAGTGGTGATTGTCCAAACGTACTTGGAGATCGACGGATATGCGAGGACCTCTCTCCTGTATTGGACATATGGGACGAGAAATAAGGTGCCTCCGGTTTCGTTCATACCTAGAACGGATTTGTAAATGGATGGTATGTCTTATGTTGTATTCCTTTATGATGTATTCATTGATCTCTGCTAAATATATATCTGCTTGGTAATAGAGAATTTATTCTCTTGTTTAACACCCTTCTCTGAGACGTACGAGCTTAGAGGTTATACACTGGCAGAAATCAATGGTATGGTATGGATTGACAATTTGGCATGCTAAGATGCAAATGATCAAGGCTTTTGTTGAAAAGCAGAGCCTTGTGGATGATGATCAAAGAACAACTTATTTAGGCATAGCGTTGTGTATAGCGATACTTCTCGAGCTTCACACCCCGGTATGAACCAGAAACGGGAGAGGACGGCAGGATGGTCCTTGCGTTTCTTTCTAGCTATGAGGGGTGTCAGCGTTTTGTAAGCCCGGACATTTTACTGATGTGGATGTTGCTTATTATTACTTGATGGATAGAGTGGCGCCTTGGATATTGTTATGGTCGACATTACTGACCTGATTTTACGCCCTATAGGGCGGGAAAATGCTTGGTTAGGAATTATGAATCCACCATCACACTTAGTGTGGACCGGCCCTACATGTTACCTAGGTGCAGTTGCGACTGAATCCTAAGGCTCGGGCCAGAGAGTCATGAAACCGGTAAGGACAATCCCTTGCCTTGGTTCATAGATGGAAATCCAACTTCCAATACGACATCATGCGGTTTTGATTGTAGAAGTAGTATGGCGACATGATATATGGTACCCATGCCGTCTATGATTAATACATTTATATTTGAAGTTGTTTTTGACACTATGCACTTATATTAATAATATCAAAATAATTTGTTTTATACGTATCAAGCATGTTTGGATATTATTAGGTAAAACTCTATCTTCCGGCTTGTGTTGCATCGTGTGATGGGACATGAGTCTTATAATAGCTTCACTTTTCAAAAAGCATTGCATCGTTTTTGTTCTAAACTAAGATTCATGTGGAGTAAACATGTTCCGTGTTATACGGCGTGGTCCCATGATATCTCCACCTTTAAAAATAAAGTTAATAACTGTTTTGAGTTCTCACACCAGTCCCATGACTGACCTGAAGTTTATTGTTTTAACCTAAACTCTCGGTGCCCCCATTTTCCACACGGACAGCTAGTAGTTTTGGTTTTTCAGATATTATACTCACTGGATCCCGGTTTACAGCTGGAGCTATATTCAAAATGCTCTGTATCCATGTATTTCTTACAGTTGCATTATGTATTATTTTCCGCTGCTATTTAAATGTAAATTTAAATCTCTGATATTGCATTTCCAATGTGTAATATTTATTCATAATTTGTTATATTCTTGTACTCTGACGCAAATTGTTGTAGTAACGATGAAATATTCTTCTGTTTTGTGTTCTGATTTGTCGTGTTCTCAACTCAACCCGGGCTTTCCTTTATGGGGAAGTTTGGGTCGTTTTAATATATCACATCATATATCACAATATATATAAAAAAACATTATTAGAAATATTGAGGAATCCATTTGGATCCCTTCAACCTGCTTCCCTACATCCACATATGCTAAACAATATAAATAACCTCAATTTCGTTTCAATATGAAATATTCTGATAAACAGAATCAATAAAAATGATATTATTTATAACTATATGTATAATTTTAACTAAATAAATTAGCAGTTCATCCAGACAATCAAAACACAACAATCAACCATAATTTATCAATTCTAAAAATACGTTATAAAAATATGAACTGGGCAGAGTTAGTGAGTTTGACTCACATTGGACGTTTATCCTCGAATAACGAATAACGGTTGTTGATTCTAATCAGACAATTTATTTCGCTATAAATTGTAACAGGCTCCACTTCACTCCGAACCAGTTCCATTGTGTAGTCGTCGTCCATACGATTCCATTGGATCTTGTTTTGCTGAAATATGATAATGTATGAGTAATTTATGATCTTAAAAAGTTTGTTCATATTATTTAATTTTAATTAGTTAAAACTAACTTATATTATCCTTAAACATGTTTGGGCCGCACCTTTTCTAACGTGGCCCAATATCCACCTAACCGCAATTTCTTCTCCTGCAATATCTGTGAGTTCGAGGCCCTCCAGTATAACATCATGCGAGAACATGGACATTTTCACCCTTTCCTTCCACAAGAACTCATTCATTGCTCTACTTAAGTTCAAATAAAAATTACCATAATTTTCCCCTTAACTTCCTCTTTCAGCTGGTAGTACCCTCGTTCCATTCGAAAACACGACTCGAAATACGTCTCAGCCCTTAAAATCACACCCAAATGAAGATGTTGAACATTTCAATTACCGAACAATCCCAAAAATTCACGCAAGCTGTTAGAAATCATCACGAACTCAATTAGGAAATCGAAAACAACTAACTAATCCTTAATCGATAGAAATTTGTAACCCTAGGAGCATGACATCAAATTCCAGCGAACAAACTATCGTTCGATCCACACGAAATCAGTATGGGTGTGAAGAGGAACTCACGAGTAATCCAAATATATTTATATCCTGATTTATAGGATTTTATCGGGTTTTATTTTGAATTTTATGAAGATTGAATTGCTTTACTGTAAGAAACGAAAATCACGGCGGATTTGGTTGACCAGAGAAATGAAAACCTTAGTGTTAGAAGATTCTTAAGGAGTATTTATAGGAGTAATATATTATTTTTATATTCGATTTAAATATTAATTCACATTGTACTACTACTAGTATTTATCATTTAAAAATTCGTATGATCACATGCGATATTCAATTTCGACGAAAATGGATATGCAGCTATGGTCTGACATTATGGACCCAACGAAACTTGTTTCGTTGAATTCCAAGTCCGTTTGCTCACACATCATATTTTTAAAGTCAAATTATTGACTTTTTTTCACATTAAAATTCCGCACGGCCACATATTGACTCCAAAAATCATGAAAACTGAAATCTAATAATAGTTTAATATTCCGGATCAAATAAAATTAATTTCGTCGAAAACGGAGGTCGTTTTTAAAAGTGGCTATTTACTAAGGTCTAAATAAACCAATTAAATATTAGTATATTTAAAAATAATTAAATTTAATACTAATAAATTAATATAATCGTATATATATGCACATAGAATATTATCTAGCTCCAAAATAAACATATCTAGATTTATAACTCGATATTCCAAAATTCGAGTTAAACCGATATTCAATTTATATAAAAAATCCTTTTATTATATAAATATATCGTTATAAATTATAAACGAATTCCATTGCGACTTTCTGAAAATTTGATTTGATCATAACTCACAATCTACACGATGAAATCTAGATTTTTCTCTTCCGTTAGAAAACTATAGTTCACCAGATCCGAACGTTTCTTGTTTCATAGATATCCGACTTAAAACTGATTTTGTATATTCAGTTGATGTTCAAAACATAATATTACGAACTACCGTGACATTACGAGCTCGATTTAAATTATATTATAATTATACGTTCAAACTTTGTTTAAATAATAAATTCGTTTTTATAGTTTAATTCTAAACCGAATTAAATCTTATAAATAATCCTATTCACACAATATTGTGAATTCCACTATTTCCGACTATTTTGGAAATAAACATAATATTCTATTATTTATATTAATTAAATATTCAATATTATTTAATTGAACAACCATTTAAATCTCTAAATCACTATTTAAATAATTAAATTAATTAACTATTACACCATAAAAATACGGGACGTTACAGTACGTCTAGATGATCACCACTTATTACCTTGTCTTAGGTATATGACCCAATTAAGACATCGGTAATCATCCAAACGATGTGAAGATCCCCGGTCTTCAACCACCGTCTTCATCGTCGACTTTTAGTCGCCGTATAAGTTTTTCAGAATGGGTTAAACCCGACCTTTCCGAATAACTCGCGTATTTTATAATCAATAATCAAGTGCTATAAAAACACATCAATATTCCAATTTAGAATATTCTTTTATTCAAATATTCACATCTTAGGGGAAAGGTTCCCATTAATTTTGTCAAAGATAAGTTCTTTTGAACATATAGTTTAATTTTCCATTGGATATCATTTTCAAAATATTTTATTATCTTTTCTCCGCTTAAACCAAATTAAGGTTTATAACTTAAGATGGGATTATTGCGCCTTACCCAAGTAATCCTTTAGTTTATTAATCCCAACCTATTCATCCCATAGAGCAAAACTGGTGGTACTCCATATCTAACACCCACTGTGTTATCAGTAAAATTAATTACCAGTTCACGTTTCAAATCTAATTAAAGATTTAACTATCTCATGGAGTAAAACTAGTGATACTCCATTCTAGATCATTTCTTGAATTCGATAAATTTAATTATAACATTCCCATTTTAATCTACTTAAAGATTCATTAAAACTCTAACTTGGTTTTAATATCAAAAATCATTACTTTATGATTATTCAACTTTAAGAAATAATCTTGTCTTTAACTAGATTAAAGAACCAATGTTATTAAAAACACATTTAACAATAAACCCAAATCAATTTCAATTAAATATGTAATCTTCGCGGAAAACAGATCAATATATCATTGATATAAATTTCCGTATCAGACTAATAATATAAATGGAATAATGGCAAAGCCTTTTAAATTCCATATATAGTAACGGTCTTCCTTTATGGAAGCTCATCTCGATTATTACCAAATCGAATTCCATTCAATTCCAATATAATATAATAAAATGGAAAACTTTACTTTGGAAAATTTCCATTAAATCTTGATAAAATGATTTATAAATTACAAATCATATCTCCACTGTCAATTGGGTTTTAAGAACAAATGTTATTTAAAACATCATTCACAATAAACCCAAAATCATCTTCCATTTAATTCCAATTTATAATTACAAATCGGAAAACTTTATTTATCTTATTTAAAAGATTTATTCTTTTCTCAACGAGGTTTAAGAATGGTGTTATTAAAGACACGACAAACCCCAAAATCCAATTTGATATTAAATACAAGGCTCTGAATAAAAAACAATATCGGCTTATATTCATTATCAAATTCTGAAACCAACGGATATCGTATTGGGAATAATGATATATGTATCTTCCAAATTCCTCAACAATATCCATATAATCACGGAATCCAATATCGAAATATTCCGAAGATTGTTTCCATTTAAATCCTTTCCAATTCATACACTGGAAAATTTTGGTTATATTAAAACCATTATAATTCCTTTCTGATCTCCATTCTAGTTGTTAACTAGTTCATTCAGACCATTTAAGTATATATATATATATATATATATATATATATATATAATACATTTCATCGATTTCCTTTTTAAAACATTTTTTATAAATCGTTTATAAATTCATTTCAAAACCTTTTTCAACTTCAATTTCAATTTTAAATCAAATTGATTATTCCATATCATTATAATATTAAAATGATAATATTTTCAAAATATCAAAATTTGAAATCTTATATTTTTGATATTCATTATAAAATAAATAAAATCGATAGAAAATTCCGTTCGAGTAAAAATGGAGTATATCTACTTAATTCGGCTTCATATTCATTCCAATATTTTTCTGTCCATCCAAAATCGGACATCAAAAATCATATTTTGATTCTTCATTGAATATTATTTTAAAATATTTATTATTTCTGAATTGGAACCAAACTCAATCAATTACCATATAATTTTAATTATATGGATTCCATACATCGCATGTATTCAAAAATAGTGATAAACAACTATTAAACGTTCAATTCACATCTAGAGTGTATTTCACAACTGTATAAGCATTCAATATTTAAATAACGCTTATAACAGTCTGTCAATCAATCGGTTGACATATAGTCAAATCAAACGGAGATGTGAATTAATTATCGTCCCCAGACCTGTGTGGGGTTTTAAATCATCAACAAATAATTGAGCGATGTGTAAAATTATCGTCTCAATACCCATGTGGGGTTACATCACAATCCATGTGAATTTATTTACAGTTTAATAATAATGACATTAAAACTGTACACATCCATCATCCACATAATAAATATTATAATCACAGGCAATCAATATAAATTCAGTCACAGATATAATAACTGTAAAACATAATTTAATTGCGAGATAGTTCTCACTTTGATTTCCACTCCATCGATCTTTATTTGAAGATTGTTTTAATAAAATTAAACGAGTGTTTAATTTTATCAAAAATTTCAATAGCTTTCGTTTTCGTTCTAGTCAGTTCCATGTTGTAGTGCTCGTCTTCATGATTTCAACGAACCCAAGTTCATTGAATTTTGTTATGATTTAAAGAGGTTATGACAGTTAATACAATAATCACTTTAATAATTAATTAAATAATTAGATAATTAATTTAATTATACTAACTTAACCATCGTTATCCTTCTCCAAAACCTACAACACGATCAAACCCAACGTTCGCCACCAGTCCTCAAATCGCGCCGCTACCAGAGACCTTCCGCCACCGATCTGAAACCTCCACGGTGAAGCCCTATGCGTCGCCTCCATCCTTATCCACCACTGTGAACTCGATCAGGCCTAAATCCACCAATTTGCTCCCTAACGCCATCTGTTTCGGACGAGATTCCGGTCGCCTAAGATGATTATCCACAATCACCACCGTTGATTTTCTTGCCCTTGCCGAGCTCTCCCGAAATGTAGCAGGAAGATTTTTGAAAGGGAAGGCTGTGAAATTATGACTGTTCATTCGAATTGGAGGTGGTGGATATGCATTGGCCACACAGAAACAGGAATGAGGGTTTTGACCAATGGAAAATCTGACTTAGGGTTATAACAGATATATTTAAATATTATTTAATTCCAATTTAACCTTTTTAACATTTCAAACCCCAACGACTGTCGCCTCTAACCAAATACCCCCATTCCAGACATAACGGGAGTTTCGTAAGCCGATTCGACTGTCTTCATTAGTTTTTATCAAAATTAAAATATAGATTAATATAACGTTCAATATTGAATTTGAACGTACATTTTAATTTACCGGGGCCACATACTGACTCCAAAAATTACAAAATTTGAAATCTAGCTATGTTTTGTCGATATGGTCCTAACAAAATTAATTTCATCAAAATTGGAGACCGTTTGAAAAATGGTCTTTTAATTGGTTTATTAAATTCAAACTGAAATTGAAAACACATTTAAATTCACTACGCTCATATATTAATTCCAAAAATTATGGAATTTTAAACCTGACTATAATTTGACATTATGGATCCAACAAAAGTGGTTTCGTCAAAAATGGAGGTCGTTTGCAAAATGGCTATTTTAAGGGCTTAATATTATTAAATATATATATAAATTCCATAGTGACTATTCTAAATTTTGATCTAGTTATTACTCTTAATTTATAAAGTGATATATCAATTTCTTACATTCGTTAGAAAATTACAGTTCAAAATATTCCAACGTTTCTTGTTTTGTCCAATTCTGACTTATATTGAATTCTGTATATTCAATTGAAGTTTAAAACTAAATTTTCAACTACAGCGCCATTTCGAGTTCGTTTTAATTAAATTTTAAATTTATATGTTCTAACTTCGATTTAAATAAACTTTAAATCGTTAATTCTCAAAATAAATCATTTTAAATTCTTAAAATCCATTAAATTAATTAAAAGTAAAATTTTAAAATGGTTACAAAATCTGGGATTTACAACTGATATAATGCATCCAAGGGTGTTTTTTTTTAAGAAGTGGCACATCCCCAAAGCCCATCTCTATCATCTGTCTGTGCTTCACTTAACCTTGAAACATTTTTTTTATGTCAGGCTTAGATAAATCACAACTCAATGTTTAAAGAATTTTTTTAATGAAGCAACATGAGCTCAGCACACGAAACAAATCATTGCACCCCTGGCCTCTTTCCTCATAAATCTAAGACCTAAGCGGTATTCTTTTCCCTATTGCCTTAGATTTATTTTTATTTTTTCACTGGTCATATCCTTTATATCAATATTCATTCAATTTAACATGCATAATAATTCAATACATAACAAAACAATTAAACAAGACTCACACACATCACATGTGACAATCAACTACATTATAAAGGTTTTCAATACATTTCTTACACCAAAACATACATCATGACATTTTAATATTCAGTATGCAGTTTATACAAATATTTCCTATACACTCATTTTTTTTTCTTTTAACAGATATCAATCTGAGTGTTTAAGTAAAATCTTATTTCCAATTAAGAGCTATTGACAAAATAATCAACATATCTATCTGCATTTTTTTTCCAGTTACACCAATTTGCAGTTATTTAATCTGTTAACAAGTTTCCAGGTTGCTACATTATTTAACTGACATATGCTTCTTAACTTGACCCATTAAGCAATTAAAATTACTCAATCATATCAAGTTAAATGAGGTAACACATAATACAATATAATTGCAGACCAACCATTTTCATTTGCATAAATAACTCGGGATGGTTTGCACTTAGCAAATCCAAAAATCAAACAAGTATCCTCTATACTTAACTTGTACCCTTAACAAATTTGAATCTACAGATTTTGGGGACTCTATTAATTTAAATTCAAACCACACCAACTAATTTATTCAGGTGCACAGCAGTATTAACTAGTGTGTGCCATTACTATCACACTGAAGTTTATATGTGCATGCTTATCAAAGTGTTTCAAATTAATTTACTTGCAGTATATGTGAGATCTTGATCATAATTTATCATTGGTTTAGTCACCCAAATTAGCATAAGAATCATCCAAGCAAATTATTCAACATGAACATCCATCATGTATCAGCACATTATGCAATCATTCACATGAAATAATTAACTCATCAAACAAATTTATATCCACAAATCCCACCCTCCCCAACATTCTCTAATGTACTCTAGTGGGGCTATGTCTTCTATAAATTTATTTATTTTCCATTCCTAACCAGGTTATATTACACTTGACTCATAAGGTGAATATTTTTTGGAATCCCCTTACTGCTTCCAAACACTCAAGCCTCTAGGCTTCAACAAGCCGTGTACAAGCCTGCATTGTGGTTTATGCCAAGCTGCTCAAGATAATCTTTCCCTAACCTGATCAGTCCTTAGTACTTAATGTTTCCCTTTCTTACCACTTAACTCATTCTATTCCCCTGAGTTCCTACAGCCCCCAGTAATGAATTAAATACTTCAAGCAAGCTCATTCATTCACATTAAACATGCACACAACATATATATAGCAACCAAACATTCATACAGTATAGCAACCAATATATATATTTAACACCCATCAATGACATAGCAAAGTAGCTATTTTTTCCTACATAAGTAAAAATTCAAATAAATTTCAGATATTATCATCTAATTCCCAGACCCTTCCCCTAAATGGTTTGTCCCTGACCTAGATTATAACCAAGTCTACAACACCAACAAGTACTTGACCGTTTACAATTTTTAATGGTCATGTCATCATCATACATTGAGCACACTAGTGTGCACTATGTGGGAACCCCCTATCTGTTAATCCAACAAACAAAGGCTTACAGGGCTTTAACAAGCCGTGCACATACATATTGTACTACCTGATACTAAATATGTGACGATCCCAAAATCCGAGGGGCGGTATTAAGGATAATCATTAGGAAATAACACATTAATCATCATAGCAGAGTACAGATAATAGCAGAAACAATAAATAAAACAATTTTACATGGATATGACAGCGGAATCACAACATGTAGGAATATCAGAATAGCATAACGTGGGATATACTTAGTAAATAAAAGGAAATTGATCAGTCATCATCGCCGAAGGCGGAATACATATACATATAGTGAAAAATACGGAAAGTAAATCAGTCTGCATCGCCAGTGGCGGAATCATAATATGTATACAGTAATGGCGGAAAATATCAAAGTCATCTCTATGAAGTCAGCCTCGCCATGAGCCAAAAGTGCACTCTATGCAGCAGTGCAGAACCAAAAACCACCTGTTACCTGTGTACTAGGCTGCCCGTGTGAAAATAAGGGCACCCGCGTTTGCAAAGTGAAACAAACAACGAGTCAGTCATGGGGACTGGTATGAGGAATATATTTAACAGTTAATCAACAGTAAATAGCAAATCATAGGACCACGCCACTTTCGCGGAACGGGTTTACTCCAGTGATTGCTAGTGCATTTAAAACAAGGTAAATTCTTTTAAAACAACGCAATGCTTTTAGAAAGAATGAAGCCATTATAAGACTCAGGTCCCATCACACAATGCAACGCAAGCCGGAGGATAGAGTTTTACCTTATAATAGCCAAATATGCTTGATACGTATAAAGCAAAATCATTTGATATTATTACTTGTGCATATATGTTTCAAAAGCGAATAGCATCATAAATATCAATCATAGACGGCATAAGTGCCCCATACCACTATGTCGCCATACTAGTTCTACAATCAAGTCCGTTATCTCGTATTGGAAATTGGATTTCCGTCATGAGTCGAGGCAAGGGGCAAGCTCCTCTCCGCTTCGAGACACTCTAGCAAATGCCTCGGGACTACACACTCTGGGCAACCCCGGATGCGGCTGGGCCGGTCCTCACTTACGTTAGAGGATTAATTATGCCTGAACACACGTTTCCCGGTCCTTGCAGACCTATAATCAAGGTGCCTCGCATTCCAACAACCACAAAGGTGAAAAGTAAATATAAATGTCAGGGCTGGTAAGTCACTGACACCACCATAGCTAGAAAGAAACGTCGTGCTCTCCCAGCGGTCCGTATCCCGTTTTTAACTCATACCGAGGTGTGAGGCTCGCGAATCTACGAAATACACAAAGCTAGGTCACGTAGACCTTGCTTTGATCATCATCCACAAGACTCTGCTTTGCAACAGAAGCCTTGATCACAGCATCTTGGCATGCCACATAGGCAGTCCACTCCGTACGATTGATTTCCATCGATATATAACCCCTGAGCTCGTACGTCTCAGAGAAGGGCGTTAAGCAAAAGAATAAATTCTTCGCCGCCAAACAGATATATATTTAACAGAGACCAATCAGTACAGAACAAAATCCAATGTCAGACACACAGTCCATCTACAAGTCCGTCCTGGGTCTGAACGAAACCGGAGGCGTCAAATTCCTCGCAAATCCGTACAATCAACACAGACGTCCAGACGGCTACTACTTCCATCCCCTTCCGGTAGCTACTCCGGTCAGGAACCTCAGTAGCGCCCATCCAACCGATACGAAGATCGTCGGTCTTGAATCATCTTTGCATTTTCCAATTCGAATCGCTCGATAAATTATTTGAAATGAGGGTTAGCTCGGCCTTTTCAAATAATTCACGTCATTAGAATTTAAATCGATTCATTTTATGGTTATATTATTCGACATCCATCTTTCGGTTCTTTAGTGTTATTTTCATGTCATACACATACAACCATCAAATATCAAACAATTCAAGCCCATTTGGTTTATTCTCAATCAATATTGCTTATAATATTTTATAACGATTTTTCGCCATTTTTATTTATTTAAAAATGGCCATATTTAATTAAACGACGTTTCAGGTCGTGTCGTGGCGTTGTTTTTCCCTAAATTTGTTTTACACATATCGGAAAATTTAACCGTTGGATTTCTACAAAGTCGATATCAGTGGGAAAGTATTCCCAAAGCGAACCCAACGGTTCCAGTTTCGTGAGAATCCGACGGTCGGATCTTCCACACTAGTCGTTTGAAGTTACGGTTTCAAAATTCGAACTGCAGCTTCGCTATTTGATTTAATTTAATTATATTTATATTTATATATAAATATAAACGATTCTGGCGCTGTTTTTCTCTAAATTTGGATTAAACATTCCAGACAATCCAACCGTTGGATTTTTACAAGGTTGGTGCCGTTGGAAAGATATTTCCAAGGCGAACTCCGCGATTGCGGTTTTGGGAAAATCCGATGGTCGGATTTCTCGTACTAATCATTTCAAATTATGATTCCGAAACACGAACTGCACGGCCTCTATTCCGTTTTATTTTATTTATATTTATATATATAAATATAGTTCATTCTATAATTTCAACTATAGCTCATTTTATATTTTCAACTTCGTTTTCACTTCAAATATTTCACTAACGCCTTAATATTTCGAAAAATTTCGCCATAACCTCCTTTGTACGGGGAGGGGTTTGGAAATTTATTGGGCCGTATTAGGTACCCAATAAATCCTAAAAAGCATTCACATATTTTTAGTGATATATTTTGGTGTTTACGGGGGAGCATGTACTGATAATCACTCCAGAGAATAAATTCCCGTCACCCCGTTTCCGTGTGGAAATAAATAGTCCATCTGCCGTATCTAATAACTAGAGCGACGTGATTATTGTCAACTCCAGACCCGTGTGGGTTTTTATTAATCTGGCAATTTATCGTTATAATTTATATAGTCCATATCAGTCATCAGTTCAACCTGTAGTACATAGTCATCGCCATACAAGCCTCTTGCTTGTATGGTAAATCTTCCACCTCGTCACACAAGCTCCAGTTGCTTATGTGGAATATGATGAAGTATGCCTATCATCAAGAAGTATGCCATGTAGTGTAGTTCAAAATTAATTGTTACTATCATATGGCGTTATTTATTATTTCACACAGAAAAACCAGCACTCCGCATCCAATGGCATTCACAGGAGTTGATATATAAATAAAATTGCGCAGCCAACTCATCAAGGTTTACCTATTTGTCGGGCACGCAAATAATTTCTTTACTCTACAGCTAATCCATTTTTCCTGTTCAACACATGTATATATATGCAGAACAAAGCTAATAATAATATTTCTAGCAAACTATTATTTATTTCAACGCATGTGTATTTTTAACTAAGCGTATACATGATAAAAGGAATATTTTTACCATCAAAAATATTTATTCGACACATGTGTATTTTTAACTAAGCGTATACATGATAAAAGGAATATTTTTATCATCAAAAATATTTATTCGACACATGTGTATTTTTAACTAAGCGTATACATGATAAAAGGAATATTTTTATCATCAAAAATATTTATTCGACACATGTGTATTTTTAACACTTCTTATTCACTATAAAAATATAGTTTTCATTGTCGATTCATTTTATTTTTAGGAGACGATAACATTCAACACATGAATTTCAACTCGACGAACAAATTGCAATTCAACACATGAATATTCTATATCGTTTGTATATATATAAAAATGTGATTTTTATTGCTTAAGCCATTTGTTTAAATTCAAATAATATTCAACACTTGAATTTCAACTCAACGAATGAATTGCAACTCAACACATGAATATTCCATATCGTTTGTATATATATATATATATATATATATATATAAATGTGATTTTTATTGCTAAAGCCATTTGTTTAAATTCAAATAATATTCAACACATGAATTTCAACTCAACGAATGAATTGCAACTCAACACATGAATATTCCATATCGTTTGTATGTATATAAAAATGTGATTTTTATTTCTAAAGCCATTTGTTTAAATTCAAATAATATTCAACACATGAATTTCAACTCAACGAATGAATTGCAACTCAACACATGAATATTCCATATCGTTTGTATATATATAAAAATGTGATTTTTATTTCTAAAGCCATTTGTTTAAATTCAAATAATATTCAACACATGAATTTCAACTCAACGAATGAATTGCAACACAACACATGAATATTCGCTATAGCATATGTAAATAATTTCAATGAATGAAAATTATTCTAACACATAAATATTTCAGAAAATTTCGGCAGCATAACGGCAGGGTAGTTAAAACCGGGACCGTCCCTAGTACGGCTCCTCGCTCTACCTTAAAATCTCGCGGTTTTTGACAATGGGGATCATGCATCTAGTTCGCACGCAGGCGGCATGTTTTATTTTCAATCCCACAATCCTATTCTATTTTGTTTCAACCACAAGAGGGTATTTTTCAACCACAAAGGCATTTTTCAACCATAATATCAACCACAAACAATTATTTCCAACCATTCGTCATACCATATAATATCACGTCAGTCACAAGCAATAAATATCGTCCATGGTCTGTGGACGAGGGGAGTATATATATATAATATAATAATTCACTTGCATTTCATCACAATTCAAAGCATATATGTTTCAAACAACGCTTGTATAATTTATACATCGCTAATATAACTTATACAACACATGTACATGAGGTATACAATGCGTATATAATTTACACTTCGCTTATATAATTTATACAACGCGATTTCATTCACACAGATAATTTAGATTCCTCACATTGGTTATTGCGGTGCTAAAAATCGTAGGAAGGTCAGAAAAATCCGCGGCTTCTTCTAGAATGTAGAGAGCCTCCTTGCGGTCACGGTGTCTCCTGTTTCATCAAATTTCGTTACCATAGCAAAAAGATACGATTTTTACAAGTTTGCAACGCTTTAAAGTGTAAAAATCAGTGGAAAATAGTTTCAGCCGTATACCCTTTTCGATTTCGAAAACTAGGGTTGATCTTTTCGGCTAAACCACGAAGCTTTAGGACGAACGGCCAGCGCTGCGTCGAAGAGGAAGGAAAGAGCTTCCCAATGCCACCTGAGATGGTCAGATCGACGCTTCCTAGAGGGCACGGCGGCGGCGCGAAGTTCGGGATTTCCCGACGCTATAACTCCCTCAACACTCAATGATAATTCATGAAATTACTATGGATTTGAAGATCTCTGAACGCTCTTCAAAATTGATCTGAGTTTGCTTGATTTCGTTGTGTGGTTGCGGAGAATTTTAAGAGAGAAGTTTCGGGTTCATTTCCGCGTCGCGACAGGGGTTTCGAGGAAGGAGATGAATTGTGATTGGCCGATGCCCTTTTTATTTTAATTTTTAATTTATTTAATTCCAAAAATACCCCTTCCACAAACGACCTCGAAATCAAACCCAACGACTGTCGCCCCTAGCTAAATACCCCCATTCCGAACACAATGGGATATGTTTCGTTGGCCATTTCGACTGTTACAGTCAGTTATTTTTCAAATTAAAATATAAAACATTCGATATTTAATTTAAACGTACATTTCAATTTGCCAGGGCCACAAACTGAATTGAAAAATTCTAGAAAAATAAATCTAGCTTTGTTTTGACGATACGGTCCAAACAAAACCAGTTTCGTCAAATTCTGAGCTCGTTTGCAAAACGGCCATTTTTAGGTCGACCCATTTTAACAGAATTTGACCAAACACGTTATCTTTTGCCCCGCTCACATACTAGCTTCAAAAATTATGAAATTTGAAACTTAGCAATAATTTGACATCCCGGACCCAACAAAAGTGATTTCGTCGAATTCCGAGGTCGTATGCAAAATCTCAATTTTCAAGGGCTATATATACTATATAGCGACCTTTCTGAAAATTCATTTGGCCATAACTTTTGATTTCCGTTATGAAATTTCGATTTTTCAGATTCGTTAGAAATGTATTGATAAACAGATTTAAATATTTTCAGTTTCACTAAATTCAGTTATATTTTCCACTCGGTACAATCAGACCAAGTTTGTATTCAAAATGTCAAACTGCCATATCATACCAAATTCTATATTTTATTGAAATATGCCATTTCAATCATTCAAATTTCTTGTTAATAACCTGATTTAAAAATTTTTAAACTGGTTCACATTTTCCGGGTTATTACAATCTCCCCCACTTAAAACTTTTCGTCCTAGAAAAGGAAATAACAGTTAAGCAGGAAATAAAATGTAAATGCAAAGTATTGTAAAGGTACCTTGCACCGGAGTTAGTCAGAGATGTCCACTCTGCATTTGGGATAGGCTTGTTTAATGCTTTCCTCAGTCTCCCAAGTACAGTCTCTAGGATCACTACTCCACTGCACTTTGACTAAATGGATCTTTTTCCTCCTTAGCTCTCTAGTTTCTTTGCCAACTATCTTTAATGGCTCTCTTTTGAGTGCTAATTCTGGAGTTATGTAAATATCATGTTGCGCTGCTTCTTCCACAATAAGGTCGGGATCATGAACATGTTTTCTAAGTTGAGACACGTGGAACACATCATGTACACCAGGCAACCAATTAGGTAATGAAACCCTATATGCAAGAGTTCCAATCCGTTCAAGTATAGGAAAGGGACCAATAAATCTCGGTGCCAACTTCCCAGTCTTGCCAAATCTGATTACTCCTCGCATTGGAGAAACTCTTAAATAAACATAATCACCAACGACAAACGATATATCCCTTCTTCTCGCATCAGCATAACTTTTCTGTCGGCTCTGCGCGGTTTTTAATCGCTTCTTAATGAAATCGACTTTATCCGATCCTTCTCGAATCATATCGGGCCCTAACACAAGTCTGTTGCCAGGTTCTACCCAACATGCGGGAGATTTGCACGGTCTACCGTATAATGCTTCAAATGGAGACATTCCCAAACTTGCTTGATAGCTATTGTTGTAAGAGAATTCTGCTAGATGTAAGTGATCTTCCCATGAGCCTCCAAAATCAATAACGCAAGCCCGCATTAAATCTTCTAAAATTCTATTCACCCGCTCAGTTTGGCCATCTGTCTGCGGGTGATAAGCAGTGCTTAGATTCAATTTGGTTCCCAATTCTTCCTGGAATGCTTCCCAGAATTTCCTAGTAAATAGGGGATCTTTATCGCTGACTATATTGAGCGGCACTCCATGAAGTTTAACTATTTCTCTGAAGTAAATCTGTGCTAGATGTAAGTGATCTTCCCATGAGCCTCCAAAATCAATAACGCAAGCCCGCATTAAATCTTCTAAAATTCTATTCACCCGCTCAGTTTGGCCATCTGTCTGCGGGTGATAAGCAGTGCTTAGATTCAATTTGGTTCCCAATTCTTCCTGGAATGCTTCCCAGAATTTGCTAGTAAATAGGGGATCTCTATCGCTGACTATATTGAGCGGCACTCCATGAAGTTTAACTATTTCTCTGAAGTAAATCTGTGCTAGACTTTGAGCCGTTCTGTTGGATCGGACAGGTATGAAATGGGCAGTCTTCGTGAAGCGATCTACGATTACCCATATACTGTCGTTTCCTTTCTTAGTTCGAGGCAAGCCATCAATGAAATCCATCGAGATTTGTTCCCACTTCCATCCTAGAATTTCTAAGAGTTGTAATAATCCAGCCAATTTCTGTTGATCACTCTTAACTAGCTGGCAAGTGGGGCATCTGCTAACATATAATGAGATATCCCTTTTCATCGCCTTCCACCAGAAGGTGCGTTTGATAT
Organism: Allium sativum; assembly: GCA_030737875.1. Classification (NCBI taxonomy): domain Eukaryota; kingdom Viridiplantae; phylum Streptophyta; class Magnoliopsida; order Asparagales; family Amaryllidaceae; genus Allium; species Allium sativum. The sequence goes on along the minus strand of JASFAX010000056.1, from coordinate 16,625 downwards.
CGTTATACATTTTGCTCACACCGGGATGGATACTCAATTTGGATTTATGGCACTCATCAAGTATTTCTCTTTTTAGCTCAGAGATGTCGGGAACACAAATTCTTCCTTTTAATCTCAAAACCCCCTCACTATCCACCTGGAAGCTGGAGTCTATGCCTTCTTTGATCCTTCTGATCATTACTTTTACAAAATTATCCTCCTTTTGAAGGGTCGAGATCCTGTCTATTAATGAAGACGTGATGACAAAACTGGCAATGATCTCATTCTTTCTGCTGAGCGCATCTGCTACAACATTGGCTTTCCCTAGAGTCTATAGAATTTCAAAATCATATGCTGCAAGGAATTCTAACGAACGCTGTTGCCTCAGGTTTAAATCTTTCTGAGTGAACAGATATTTCAATGATTGATGATCGGTATATAGTTCAAACTTCTCGCCTAGCAAATAGTGCCTCCAGATTCTTAAAGCAAACACGATGGCTAATAACTCAAGATCATGAGTAGCATAGTTTCTTTCATGCGGCTTTAGTTGGCGGCTGGCATAAGCGATCACTTGGCCTTTTTGCATTAACACTGCGCCTAGCCCTCTAATAGAAGCGTCTGTCCATACAGTCAAGTCTTGGTTACCTTCTATTATTGTCAATATTGGAGCGGTTGTCAACTTCAGTTTTAGCTCTTGGAAAGCTCCTTCACATTCGGGAGTCCATTTGAATTTCTCATGCTTCTTTGTAAGCTTTGTCAATACTCCTGATATCTTTGAGAAATCCTGAACGAATTTCCGATAGTAACTAGCCAATCCAAGGAAACTTCGAACTTCTGTGGGGGTAGTAGGTTGTTTCCAGTTTTGAATCACTGTAATTTTGCTTGGATCTACAGCAATTCCTTCTTTTGATACGACATGGCCTAGGAATTTAACTTCATTCTGCCAGAAGACACACTTAGAAAATTTAGCTTTCAAGACATTTCTCCTTAGAATTTTCAACACTTGATCTAAATGTTTTGCATGTTCGTCTTCCGACTTAGAGTAGATTAAAATGTCATCGATGAAGACTAGGACAAATTTATTCAATACACCACGGAACACTCTGTTCATAAGATCAACGAAGTATGCTGGAGCGTTGCACAAGCCGAACGACATTACTAACCATTCGTAGAATAAATCGGGACCCCTGAAGGCTGTCAAAGGAACACAGTCTTCGGCTATACGCAATTGGTGGAAACCTGTAGCTAGGTCCATTCTGGAGAATACTGTTGCTCCATTTAATTGATCTAACAGATCATCTATTCGGGGCAAAGGATATTTGTTCTTCAGTGTCTGCTTATTGAGATCTCGGTAATCAACACAAAGTCTTAGAGTACCGTCTGATTTCGGGACAAATACTACTGCTGCTCCCCAAGCTGAAAAGCTCGGTCTGATTAGACCTTTCCAAAGCAATTCTCGGGTTTGACTACTTAGCTCTTCTTTTTCTTTCGGGGCCATTCTTCTTATTGGATGTACTACTGGTCGGGCGTTAGGAATTAAATCTATTCTAAATTCAATTTCTCTTTGTGGCGGTAAATTTTCTACTTCTTCAAACACATCCGCATAGTTTTTAACGACCGGTATCTTTTCTAATGAAGGGGGAATAACTTCTAAAGAAGACCAAATTCTTTTCTATTAATTTCTGAGCCATGACATGGTACGTATATAGGTCCAAGCTTTGTTTCGACTTTAACGATTCTTTCGGCACATCTAACTTCGGCCTTATATTTTGTTAACCATTCCAAACCGAGAATAACATCGAATTCCGACAAATCCATAATAATTAAGTGGATAGGAAACTTGTAACGTGAATAAGAGATAGGCACTCTACAGTATATACTGATACTAACAGAACCTCCTATCGGGTTTTGAACTTTAATTGGTTCCTTAAGTTTTCTTTGTTTCAATTCTAACTTATGAACAATGTTACCAGAAATGAAGCTACGTGATGCACCAGTATCAAAAAGTACAGAAACAGGAATATTTTTAATAGTAAGGGTACCTCCCAAGACATCGGGTTTACCTGATCCATCGGTGATAGCTGGCAGGGTCTTCCCGTCATAGACATGAGCCACTTGAGCATTCTGCTTCAAAGGACAGTTCCTGCTATAATGTCCCTTCTTATGGCAGTTGTAGCATTCGGCTGAGTCATTTGCCTTTGGCTTCCTTGGGGCTTTGCATACATTAGAAAAGTGACCTGGCTTCCCGCAATTGTAGCAATTTCCTTTCGGGATTTTTGCTGGTTTCTGAGTAGCGGTCGCGTTAATGCTAGATTCGGGTTGATCGGTTAAAGCCTTGCGCTTATTTCCTGCTTGGCTTTTAGCGCGGTCTTGGCTAGCATGTCTCTCATCCATGTCTTCGTAATTGCAATCCATCTCTACTAGTTCTGTAAAGGAGAGTTTGATGTTGCTCATAGCTCTATCGTGGTACTTACGCTTCAGCCCAAATATGAACCTCTTGTTCTTTGCTTTGTTGGTCAAAATCAGCTCTGGAGCATAGCGCGATAACTGAGTGAACTTATTTAGATAATCCTGAATAGAGAGGTCTCCTTGCTGGAGATTAGCAAACTGCTCTCTCATCCTCTCTAGAGCCTGTTCCGGTACAAACTTCTCATTGAACAAAGTCTTGAACTGCTCCCAAGTCCGGATAGTACCAGCTGCATCCCCAGAGGTAATGGCATCCCACCACAGCTCTGCTTCTTCCTGAAGGAGCCAAATGCCAAGTCGGGCTTTGTTGTTAGTTCCCATACCCATGCCTTCGAAGATTTTCTCACAGGTTTTCAGCCAAGCGATAGCTTCGGTCACTGTGCCAGTGCCCGTAAAAGGTTTTCCCCCAAGATTTCTGTACCTCTTTGCTACTTTATCTAGCTCAAAGTCTTCTGGTGCTGGTGGCTGAATAATAGGGATTTCCACAACTACGGGGATATTCCCCCGTCCTCCTGCTGCATTTCCTCGGCCTCCACGGCCTCCTCTAGCTGCTGCTCCTCGCGTAGCCATCTAAGAGAATACTGTATAAGCAAGAAAAGAGTCAAGCTCATAGATTTGATAATTTTCATAAATGATAAAGCAAGGGAATACAAGGAAAGATAATGATGATGTACTGATCAAATTGTTTTGCTAATCTGCTTAGCTCATTCTAGGGCATTGCTAACCCTATCTCTAATGAGCTACTCGCATTAGAACACTACTGATTCTATTCTGACGAGGTGTTTAATGTGTTAGATCCCGGAACTAAGGTTAACCAAAGCTCTGATACCAACTGTGACGATCCCAAAATCCGAGGGGTTGTATTAAGGATAATCATTAGGAAATAACACATTAATCATCATAGCAGAGTACAGATAATAGCAGAAACAATAAATAAAACAATTTTACATGGATATGACAGCGGAATCACAACATGTAGGAATATCAGAATAGCATAACGTGGGATATATTTAGTAAATAAAAGGAAAGTGATCAGTCATCATCGCCGAAGGCGGAATACATATACATATAGTGAGAAATACGGAAAGTAAACCAGTCTGCATCGCCAGTGGCGGAATCATAATATGTATACAGTAATGGCGGAAAATATCAAAGTCATCTCTATGAAGTCAGCCTCGCCATGAGCCAAAAGTGCACTCTATGCAGCAGTGCAGAACCAAAAACCACCTGTCACCTGTGTACTAGGCTGCCCATGTGAAAATAAGGGCACCCGCGTTTGCAAAGTGAAACAAACAACGAGTCAGTCATGGGGACTGGTATGAGGAATATATTTAACAGTTAATCAACAGTAAATAGCAAATCATAGGACCACGCCACTTTCGCGGAACGGGTTTACTCCATTGATTGCTAGTGCATTTAAAACAAGGTAAATTCTTTTAAAACAACGCAATGCTTTTAGAAAGAATGAAGCCATTATAAGACTCAGGTCCCATCACACAATGCAACGCAAGCCGGAGGATAGAGTTTTACCTTATAATAGCCAAATATGCTTGATACGTATAAAGCAAAATCATTTGATATTATTACTAGTGCATATATGTTTCAAAAGCGAATAGCATCATAAATATCAATCATAGACGGCATAAGTGCCCCATACCACTATGTCGCCATACTAGTTCTACAATCAAGTCCGTTATCTCGTATTGGAAATTGGATTTCCGTCATGAGTCGAGGCAAGGGGCAAGCTCCTCTCCGCTTCGAGACACTCTAGCAAATGCCTCGGGACTACACACTCTGGGCAACCCCGGATGCGGCTGGGCCGGTCCTCACTTACGTTAGAGGATTAATTATGCCTGAACACACGTTTCCCGGTCCTTGCAGACCTATAATCGAGGCGCCTCGCATTCCAACAACCACAAAGGTGAAAAGTAAATATAAATGTCAGGGCTGGTAAGTCACTGACACCACCATAGATAGAAAGAAACGTCGTGCTCTCCCAGCGGTCCGTATCCCTTTTTAACTCATACCGAGGTGTGAGGCTCGCGAATCTACGAAATACACAAAGCTAGGTCACGTAGACCTTGCTTTGATCATCATCCACAAGACTCTGCTTTGCAACAGAAGCCTTGATCACAGCATCTTGGCATGCCACATAGGCAGTCCACTCCGTACGATTGATTTCCATCGATATATAACACCTGAGCTCGTACGTCTTAGAGAAGGGCGTTAAGCAAAAGAATAAATTCTTCGCCGCCAAACAGATATATATTTAACAGAGATCAATCAGTACAGAACAAAATCCAATGTCAGACACACAGTCCATCTACAAGTCCGTCCTGGGTCTGAACGAAACCGGAGGCGTCAAATTCCTCGCAAATCCGTACAATCAACACAAACGTCCAGACGGCTACTACTTCCATCCCCTTCCGGTAGCTACTCCGGTCAGGAACCTCAGTAGCGCCCATCCAACCGATACGAAGATCGTCGGTCTTGAATCGTCTTTGCATTTTCCAATTCGAATCGCTCGATAAATTATTTGAAATGAGGGTTAGCTCGGCCTTTTCAAATAATTCACGTCATTAGAATTTAAATCGATTCATTTTATGGTTATATTATTCGACATCCATCTTTCGGTTCTTTAGTGTTATTTTCATGTCATACACATACAACCATTAAATATCAAACAATTCAAGCCCATTTGGTTTATTCTCAATCAATATTGCTTATAATATTTTATAACGATTTTTCGCCATTTTTATTTATTTAAAAATGGCCATATTTAATTAAACGACGTTTCAGGTCGTGTCGTGGCGCTGGCGCTGTTTTTCCCTAAATTTGTTTTACACATATCGGAAAATCTAACCGTTGGATTTCTACAAAGTCTATATCAGTGGGAAAGTATTCCCAAAGCGAACCCAACGGTTCCAGTTTCGTGAGAATCCGACGGTCGGATCTTCCACACTAGTCGTTTGAAGTTACGGTTTCAAAATTCGAACTGCAGCGTCGCTATTCGATTTAATTTAATTATATTTATATTTATATATAAATATAAACGATTCTGGCGCTGTTTTTCTCTAAATTTGGATTAAACGTTCCGGACAATCCAACCGTTGGATTTTTACAAGGTTGGTGCCGTTGGAAAGATATTTCCAAGGCGAACTCCGCGATTGCGGTTTTGGGAAAATCCGATGGTCGGATTTCTCGTACTAATCATTTCAAATTATGATTCCGAAACACGAACTGCACGGCCTCTATTCCTTTTTATTTTATTTATATATATATATATAAATATAGTTCATTCTATAATTTCAACTATAGCTCATTTTATATTTTCAACTTCGTTTTCACTTCAAATATTTCACTAACGCCTTAATATTTCGAAAAATTTCGCCATAACCTCCTTTGTACGGGGAGGGGTTTGGAAATTTATTGGGCCGTATTAGGTACCCAATAAATCCTAAAAAGCATTCACATATTTTTAGTGATATATTTTGGTGTTTACGGGGGAGCATGTACTGATAATCACTCCAGAGAATAAATTCCCGTCACCCCGTTTCCGTGTGGAAATAAATAGTCCATGTGCCGTATCTAATAACTAGAGCGACGTGATTATTGTCAACTCCAGACCCGTGTGGGGTTTTTATCAATCTGGCAATTTATCGTTATAATTTATATAGTCCATATCAGTCATCAGTTCAACCTGTAGTACATAGTCATCGCCATACAAGCCTCTTGCTTGTATGGTAAATCTTCCACCTCGTCACACAAGCTCCAGTTGCTTATGTGGAATATGATGAAGTATGCCTATCATCAAGAAGTATGCCATGTAGTGTAGTTCAAAATTAATTGTTACTATCCTATGGCGTTATTTATTATTTCACACAGAAAAACCAGCACTCCGCATCCAATGGCATTCACAGGAGTTGATATATAAATAAAATTGCGCAGCCAACTCATCAAGGTTTACCTATTTGTCAGGCACGCAAATAATTTCTTTACTCTACAGCTAATCCATTTTTCCTGTTCAACACATGTATATATATGCAGAACAAAGCTAATAATAATATTTCTAGCAAACTATTATTTATTTCAACACATGTGTATTTTTAACTAAGCGTATACATGATAAAAGGAATATTTTTACCATCAAAAATATTTATTCGACACATGTGTATTTTTAACTAAGCGTATACATGATAAAAGGAATATTTTTATCATCAAAAATATTTATTCGACACATGTGTATTTTTAACTAAGCGTATACATGATAAAAGGAATATTTTTATCATCAAAAATATTTATTCGACACATGTGTATTTTTAACACTTCTAATTCACTATAAAAATATAGTTTTCATTGTCGATTCATTTTATTTTTAGGAGACGATAACATTCAACACATGAATTTCAACTCGACGAACAAATTGCAATTCAACACATGAATATTCTATATCGTTTGTATATATATAAAAATGTGATTTTTATTGCTTAAGCCATTTGTTTAAATTCAAATAATATTCAACACATGAATTTCAACTCAACGAATGAATTGCAACTCAACACATGAATATTCCATATCGTTTGTATATATATAAAAAAATGTGATTTTTATTGCTAAAGCCATTTGTTTAAATTCAAATAGTATTCAACACATGAATTTCAACTCAACGAATGAATTGCAACTCAACACATGAATATTCCATATCGTTTGTATGTATATAAAAATGTGATTTTTATTTATAAAGCCATTTGTTTAAATTCAAATAATATTCAACACATGAATTTCAACTCAACGAATGAATTGCAACTCAACACATGAATATTCCATATCGTTTGTATATATATAAAAATGTGATTTTTATTTCTAAAGCCATTTGTTTAAATTCAAATAATATTCAACACATGAATTTCAACTCAACGAATGAATTGCAACTCAACACATGAATATTCGCTATAGCATATGTAAATAATTTCAATGAATGAAAATTATTCTAACGCATAAATATTTCAGAAAATTTCGGCAGCATAACGGCAGGGTAGTTAAAACCGGGACCGTCCCTAGTACGGCTCCTCGCTCTACCTTAAAACCTCGCGGTTTTTGACAATGGGGATCATGCATCTAGTTCGCACGCAGGCGGCATGTTTTATTTTCAATTCCACAATCCTATTCTATTTTGTTTCAACCACAAGAGGGTATTTTTCAACCACAAAGGTATTTTTCAACCATAATATCAACCACAAACAATTATTTCCAACCATTCGTCATACCATATAATATCACGTCAGTCACAAGCAAAAAATATCGTCCATGGTCTGTGGACGAGGGGAGTGTGTGTGTATATATATATATATATATATATATATAATAATTCACTTGCATTTCATCACAATTCAAAGCATATATGTTTCAAACAACGCTTGTATAATTTATACATCGCTAATATAACTTATACAACACATGTACATGAGGTATACAATGCGTATATAATTTACACTTCGCTTATATAATTTATACAACGCGATTTCATTCACATAGATAATTTAGATTCCTCACATTGGTTATTGCGGTGCTAAAAATCGTAGGAAGGTCAGAAAAATCCGCGGCTTCTTCTAGAATGTAGAGAGCCTCCTTGCGGTCACGGTGTCTCCTGTTTCATCAAATTTCGTTACCATAGCAAAAAGATACGATTTTTACAAGTTTGCAACGCTTTAAAGTGTAAAAAATCAGTGGAAAATAGTTTCAGCCGTATACCCTTTTCGATTTCGAAAACTAGGGTTGATCTTTTCGGCTAAACCACGAAGCTTTAGGACGAACGGCCAGCGCTGCGTCGAAGAGGAAGGAAAGAGCTTCCCAATGTCACCTGAGATGGTCAGATCGACGCTTCCTAGAGGGCACGGCGGCGGCGCGAAGTTCGGGGTTTCCCGACGCTATAACTCCCTCAACACTCAACGATAATTCGTGAAATTACTATGGATTTGAAGATCTCTGAACGCTCTTCAAAATGGATCTGAGTTTGCTTGATTTCGTTGTGTGGTTGCGGAGAATTTTAAGAGAGATGTTTCGGGTTCATTTCCGCGTCGCGACAGGGGTTTCGAGGAAGGAGATGAATTGTGATTGGCCGATACCCTTTTTATTTTAATTTTTAATTTATTTAATTCCAAAAATACCCCCTTCCACAAACGACCTCGAAATCAAACCCAACGACTGTCGCCCCCAGCTAAATACCCCCATTCCGAACACAATGGGATATGTTTCGTTGGCCATTTCGACTGTTACAGTCAGTTATTTTTCAAATTAAAATATAAAACATTCGATATTTAATTTAAACGTACATTTCAATTTGCCAGGGCCACAAACTAAATCGAAAAATTCCAGAAAAATAAATCTAGCTTTGTTTTGACGATACGGTCCTAACAAAACCAGTTTCGTCGAATTCTAAGCTCGTTTGCAAAACGGCCATTTTTAGGTCGACCCATTTTAACAGAATTTGACCAAACACGTTATCTTTTGCCCCGCTCACATACTAGCTTCAAAAATTATGAAATTTGAAACTTAGCAATAATTTGACATCCCAGACCCAACAAAAGTTGTTTCGTCGAATTCCGAGGTCGTATGCAAAATCTCAATTTTCAAGGGCTCTATATATACTATATAGCGACCTTTCTGAAAATTCATTTGGCCATAACTTTTGATTTCCGTTATGAAATTTCGATTTTTCAGATTCGTTAGAAAGGTATTGATAAACAGATTTAAATATTTTTAGTTTCACTAAAATCCGTTATATTTTCCACTCGGTACAATCAGACCAAGTTTGTATTCAAAATGTCAAACTGCCATATCATACCAAATTCTATATTTTATTGAAATATGCCATTTCAATCATTCAAATTTCTTGTTAATAACCTGATGTAAAAATTTTAAACTGGTTCACATTTTCCGGGTTATTACAAAATAGATCAATGTAACTTTCCTAACCCTTTTTATTTGGTTATTAGTTAGGTTTCAAATCTATTTTACCCAACTCTATACCCATGCACCTAATTTATATGCATAAATTCCCATCTATAATGATGTGCACTGTGTCATTACCTCGGTGTTCAAACTAGTGAAAACAATCATTCCGTGCAACACATTCATGCATACATTTCTCAAATCAAACAAGTCAAACATTCATGACTTTTACTAACACGTTTCTATTATAATTATTTGACAGATTTTCATATCATGAAACATGCATATTTAATATCATGAATTCAACATCACTAAAAGTCAATTTTTTTTTCAACTATGCAATTCACAATGTTAACATGGGTATAATTTACCTCTTTCACATTGCTAACATCATGTGCCATGAGTGTTTAAATTGACACACCCTAAAGCCTTTGTTTCCTACCAATATGCTTTAGATAGTGCTTAATTATTTGATAACCATGGTTAAATAACAGTTTATATTTAAGGAAAATATTTCTACTGAATACAAGACATGAGCAATATTATCTTATGCTGCTGCCTTGTACCCAATATTTTCAGACCACATTTTTGTCACCAATGTCTTAATTTCATATGCATATACTTCAAAGGTTGTCATAACTACGCATATTCAATAAATCACAAAATGAGATTCAACTTAAAACCATAACAATAAAATAATTACTGCAGTTTTAATTCCTCCTTGAATTTCCTATGCAGTTTTTCTTTTCACTGGTTATATTAAATCCAAATTAAAATGATTCACAAATGAATTTCAGGTAATAATCCACCTATGCACATTTTGATGCTATAGTTATACTACTAAATTCATAACCACTTGCATATAAATCATTAAAAAGTTTAATCCTAAGCATCACAGTTAATTAGAAATTAGCAAAACAAACAATCCATGCATTAAAACCAAAGGAAATTTTATATCAAAATAAACATGCAAATAAACACAATAGGTTAAAACTATTTTTAACTATAACTTGAGATTATTATCCCAGTTATTTCAATAATTTCACATTTTACTCCCATGTATTTCATCAATCGGACTAACAAATGCCTAAATAATAATATTCAAGCCTTGGCTTATAGTAAATATTAGGGATAGTTATGATAAAATCAATGGAGTCCATTAAATTTTTCCGTTTCACTTAAACAAATAAATAAAATCAACCAATCACTCAATGTTCAAACACAATTTAAGTCAGTATGATCTATTAACAATAATAAAAATTAATTTACTAGAGCAGAGTATTTTATAACCACGACTCTGATACCAACTAAAGCAGCCCAAAAATTTTCACCCAATTTAAAATCATTTTTATTTATAAATTTAAATGAACCAATGGGTCAACTTCTCTATTATCACGCTTCACTTCCAAAATCACTTAACACCAATATAGAAATATCGGTATAATTTGAAATTATAACTTGTATATAAGAAGATATACAAGCCTCCCTTACTTATATCAGAGCTAATTTAATTAGTAAAGGACAATAGATTAATTAAAAATAATTAAGCTCTACACAACATAAACCAGAATAAAATGAATAGACTTGCATATATTAAATTATTCCAATCAAAAGATCCTGTTAGTAGATGAGTACGGTTGAGATGCAAGTTTCACGTCTAAGTTGGTAAGCTGCATAAAATTATTTAATTTATAAAATAAAAAAATATCCATTATTCAATTGTATTATCTAATCATGTTTTTTTCCTTTACAGGTAAATCATATGAAAGAAACTAATGGTGACAGTGAAGATAATCGATATAAAATATTTTATTAATAAATAAATTTTATCATTTTTTAGTATGGCAATTGTATATTTTTAATATTATCATAATATATGCTTTATGGTTAGACTTTTTTTATTTACATTTGCATTTATTAATGATTGATATCACATTTGAATTTATTTATATTGCATACTATTTTATTTTTGGAGTGGTAATTTATTAATCATGCAACATCAGTACAAATCGTTTTTCCTTGCATGATTAAAATACACAATATCACGAGCGATGCATGTGTCATTATCACGTGCAAAGCGCGTGTCACGACCACCACGCGCAAAGCGCGTGCCTTTACCACACGCGAAGCATGTGTCGTGACGCTCGTGTATATATATATATATATGATTTTCAAATATATATACAATAATAATGTCACAATTTTTTGGTGTACACCTAAGCTGACGAAAATGCCCTTTACTATAAGAATGCATGTCATACCTTTTGAGCGCCCTAATCATTTTCAATTAAATCAGGGTGGTGCTAAATGCAGTAAAAATTTCCTCCATGCAGTAATCAAAAATTGGTCTAATTTACTGTAATATCCTTCACTTATTTTCTGTGCCCTTGCTAAATTCAGTAAAAAATTCCTCCATGCAGTAATCACTATCAGTGTCTTTCCTGGGAAATGATGCCGCTCAGCTGTATACTCCAATAATGAACCATCAGGTCATTTAATATTAGCAAGGGCTAATATGTAATTGTCGTTTACTGTATGGAGAATTTTTTTTATTGCATTTAGTAGTCATGTTAAATCATAAATCATGCGGCGAGAATTATGGTATAGTAAATGCGTTCAATTTTAAACATTTTTGGTTATTAATTAATAGAATTATGGTAGGATTTATTCTCAACTGATATATAATAAATGGATTGTTTTATACATGATAATTTGAAATTGGTGGGATTGTAAATGGATTCTCAAATAGTAGACATAATTGAGTTGTGAATGTTTGATACTATATTTGAAATTCAAAAATAATATGAAATACCAATTCAAATATAGAGTAAATGGATTGTTTCATAATTGGTAGAATTAAATCTGTAATACAAAATCTACCAAATATAGTATTATTACAATATCATACTGTATTATGGTACATATTTGGTAATACAAATTCTAGTCTTTACTAATAAACGGAAAAGGTTTGACATCACACTTTTTTTGATGTACACCTAAACTGACGAAAATGCCCTTTACTGTAAGAATACATGTCATACCTTTTGAGCACCCTAATCATTTTCAATTATATCATAAATTATGTGGTAAGAATTATGGTACATGTAAATGCGTTAAATTTTAAACATTTTTGGTTATTAATTAATAGAATTATGGTAGGATTTATTCTCAATTGGTATATAATAAATGGATTATTTTATACATGATAATTTTAAATTGGTAGGATTGTAAATGGATTCTCATATGGTAGACATAATTGAGTTGTGAATCTTTGATACTATATTTGAAATTCAAAAATAATATGAAATACCAATTCAGGTATATAATAAATGCATTGTTTCATAATTGGTAGAGTTAAATCAGTAATACAAATTCTACCAAATATAGTACTATTACAATATAAGACTGTACTATGGTACATATTTGGTAATACAAATTCTACTCTTTACCAAATATTGGAATAGGTTTGATGTCACACTTTTTTGGTGTACGCCTAAACTGATGAAAAATGCTTTTTACTGTAAGAATGCATGTCATACCTTTTTAGCGCCCTAATCATTTTCAATTAAATCACAAATCATGCGGCGAGAATTATGGTACATGTAAACGCGTTCAATTTTAAACAGTTTTGGTTATTAATTAATAGAATTATGGTAGGATTTATTTTCATTTGGTATATAATAAATGGATTATTTTATGCATGATAATTTTAAATTGGTAGGTTTGTAAATGGATTCTCATATGGTAGACACTATTGAGTTGTGAACCTTTGATACTTTATTTGAAATTCAAAAATAATATGAAATACCATTTCAAATATAGAATAAATGGATTGTTTCATAATTAGCAGAATTAAATCAGTAATACAAATTCTACCAAATATAGTATTATTACAATATAAGACCGTATTATGAAACATATTTGGTAATACAAATTCTACCATATTTGGTACCATAATCCAAATATGAAATTCAAATATTGAGTTGTCATATATTTAATCAAATTAAATTGAGTTGTAGGTTATTACAGATTTTCAGTATTATTATAGTAGAATTATGGTGGCAATTATGTATACCAATCCTACCAATTATGATTATTTCATACTATGTTTACATGTAAATGCATTCTCACATCCAAAATTGAATTGTGAACATATAAATACATTTCCAATATACAGATTAAAAATATATTGCTTATTTAATTTGTAAAACGCTGCATTCCTCTATTTTTTTTACTCTAATTGCATTTGATTGTATAATTACTTTATATGACCTATGTCATTCAAATATAATTGTTAGCGTATATAGCATTAAAATTATCATGTATAATAGTGCATATATTTTATCGCAATCCTAAAATGCACTATCTTATCTTGCTGATATGTACACTTTCTTAGTCATAAATATGACACTGTATCTTTCTTCCCCACCTCACAGAATCAGTTACCCTCTTCATTCTTCCCTTTTCCTCTATAGTCATTTAAAATGTTTACTACTCTCAGGATCTCCAGCTTTTGACTGCAGTGGGAAAGCCTCTAATTCCAAGACAGGTAACCACAGCACCATGCAACTACGCAACAATCAAAAGATCCTGTTAGTAGATGAGTACGGTTGAGATGCAAGTTTCATGTCTAAGTTGGTAAGCTGCATACAATTATTTAATTTATAAAATATAAAAATATCCATTATTCAATTGTATTATCTAATCATGTTTTTTTTCCTTTACAGATAAAGCATATGGAAGAAACTGGAAGGTGACAGTGAAGATAATCAAGATGAAATATTTTATTAATAAATAAATTTTATCATTTTTTACTATGACAATTGTATATTTTAAGTATTATCATAATATAAGCTTTACGGTTAGACTTTTTTATTTACATTTGCATTTATTAATGATTGATATCTCATTTGAATTTATTTATATTGTATACTATTTTATTTTTTTGGAGTGGTACTTTATTAATCATGCAACATCAGTACAAATCATTTTTCCTTGCATGTTTAAAATACATAATATCACGCGCGAAGCGTGTGCCATTATCGCACGCGAAGCGCGTGCCATTATCGCGCGCGCAAAGCGCATGCCATGACCATGCGCGAAGCGTGTTCCACGACCACACGCGAAGCGCATGCCGTTACCACGCGTGCAGTGCGTGCCGTGATACTTGTAATGACCCGGGATTTCGACCAACTCATTTTAAATATTTAGAATGGATTTAAATATTGGGTGTATAAATTAAATGAATATTTATATTAAGTTATCGGTTTAATAATCAATTTCGATTTAATATCGAATGTATTAAATCGGCATAATGCGAAAATATAATACAGTTCGAGATTTAAAACTGAAATAAATACAGTTCAGACTTCTGTTTGAATTCGAATAATAATATTAATTTATTATCGTAGAGTTTATTATCTTTAATTTATATCAATATAAATTAATATCTTCTACAGATGATCGAATCGGACTTCGTGACCTATCCCAGTGGGTCCGGAATAGAGATATTACCCTAGAGTTGACATTTGTTGGGTTCAGAAAGGAGTTCAGAGTCCTAGCGTATTTTATTTTAAAGGATTCAGTTAAATTCTGATTTAAATAAATAAAATATTGTGTGGCTCCTCCCTCTCCATCAAACCCAAACTCGTGTACTCCCTGGTTACCACAAACAAAACCAAACCGCTCCCTTCTCGTATATAATCAGTGAAAACTTTTCCCCTTTTATTTCATTCATTCCCTCTATAAAAGAAATCCAAATCAAAGCTTCTGATCGAAATTAAAAATGGTCTCTTCTCGGTTCAAATTAAATCCACAAGGATCCTGGGGTACTTCGATTTCGTATAGTTATCGATAGGGTTTTGTCGCGATTCCCAGCAAGCATGGATGGTCGCGACTTACTGTAACACGTTCGAGTTCATCGTGAGGCTAATGGTGTAAGATTTGGGAAGTAGGAGATCGCTGAAGCATTTCAGCATCGAAGAGCTCGCCTCCGTTGACTTCTGCGCCGCCCAGATCTGAGGGTCGCAACTGTCTTGGGAAAACTGATGTCGCGATGGTTGGGGTATTCGAGTGTCGTGATGGCTTATTTGGGAAGAGAGAAATCTGTGCTTGGAGAGCGATGTTGGTTTTGGAAGGGACTAGTTAGTGTTCGAGTTCTCTGATGAACGAGGCGATGTTGTGGGTGTGCGATTGCAAGGGAAGTGTTGGAATTTTAGAAGAGACCGAACTGGGTTGAAGATGAGTTCACAGTGATGATTGGAGGGTTGCGACATCATACTGTTGTGTAGTTGGGTTCATGTCTGGTCTATGAAGTGTCATGGTATTATGGGTTATAACAAGGAGAAGTACTCACCGTTGGGATGTGGTGGAATTGTATGGAAAGGGTGATGGTGTGGATACCTGTAACTAGAAGAAGATTGGTTCACAAATTTTTCTATTTCAAGGGAGCAACTAGATTTAAGTCAAAGTTGTTCATTTCATTGGACTAAGGACAAGAAATAATTAAGATCTTATCGAACAGAATAGTCGTTAAATCCGTAGCTGCGGGATAATCAAGAATCTAAATGGAAATGGATATTCGACAATTAAACAAGTGAGTAAATTCTCACTCATTTAATTTATTTTAGCATTTAAAATAAATTGTTGGTTGTTTTGTTGATGGTTGGACGCATTTAAATATTTATTTATTGCTGTCAAAAATATATTAGTTATCTAGGATTGGTTGACTATTATATATATATTGGGTTGATGATTGGTTGGATTCCCGCAGTCTCATTAGCGGATGCCCGCAGTACCATAGCGGATGATTACCCTATACGCCCCACGCTATGATTAGTGGATGACCTTCTATACCGCGATATCCTGCCTCGAAGCAGGATGGGTATTATTTTGTTGACTAACATCTGTGGATGCAGGAAAAACAGGTTGGAGGAATCCAACTGGATTCCTCAAAAATATATTATCTGTTGTTGTTTGTTTGATTTCATATATATTCATATATGATGTGTTAAAAATCAAATGATTGAAAATTGGTTGATTGATTGTTTAAAATATCACTGGGCTTGGGATATTGATTTATAAAAATATCAAAAAGGGTATTTGAAATTTAAAAGGGGAATTCTATTTTTTATAAATAGAATTTGAATTTTAAATGAAGTATAGAAACATTAACTTGTTTTGAATATATATAAACAAGTAATTGAATTTATAAACTTTGTTTATAAATG